>OX377618.1:198974731-200304491 GCA_947397865.1 Polietes domitor
ATTATAGCCAGAACCAAGTGAAACTTTGTGCAACGCAGTTTTTTCGGATAAGGGCGAACCCTAATTAATTTGAAGAAAATCGGTTCAGATTTAGATATAGCCCCCATACGAATTTCACTCCCGATTTGACTTTTTGTTGTTGTAGAAACCACATATTTTAACAGATCTTCTTCAAAATTGGCAAAACATTTTATATTTCAACTAGAAACACTCCTGGCAAAAATAGTTCAAATTTCACTCTCAATTTGAGGTTTTTTTTCCGCTCTAGAAACCACAAATTTTATCAGATCTCTTCAAATCTTGCAAAATATCTTATATTTCAAGTTGAAACACCCATGGCGAAAATAGGTCAGATCGGTTCAGATTTATATATAGCTCCCACACAAATTTCACTCCGGATTTGACTTTTTCCACTCTATAACCACATATTTAATATATCTTCTTCAAATCTAGTAAAATATCTTATATTTCAACTAGAAACCCTCGTGGTGAAAATTAGTCAAATCGGTTCAGATTTAGATATAGTCCCACTACGAATTTCACTCCCGATTTGACTCTTTTCACTTTAGATACCACATATTGTACCCGAGTTTCTTTAAATTTGGCACAACATCTTATTATCCAACAAAACACCTATGGTGAAAGTGGGTAAGATCGGTTCAGATTTAGATACAGCTACAATACAAAAGTTACTCCCAAAGTTACCCGATTTTGGCCAAACTATATATATTATATTATTATATATCGTTCCAGGTTTCAGTATAACCCCACACACAAATGTCCTTTCCCATTCCTTTAACATTTTTTGTCAAACACATACATTTACGGGATACAAAAATCCTTCCCGTTTTCTCTTTTTTACCGAATTGAATTGTATTCGGATAGAAAGTGGAGTGTATCATATAGTCGACTTTAGCCTTTCCTTACTTGTTATTTATCGTTTTTATATATTTATTATTTCAAACTTAACCGACCTAAGACTCGACAATTAAGCGTTACCTCGCTTTTTTTTCACCATTTTTATACCCTCCACCTCAAGGATGGGGGTGTACTAACTTTGTCATTCCGTTTGTAACACCTTGAAATATTGACCTGAGACCCTATAAAGTATATATATTCTTGATCGTCATAAAATTCAAAGACGATCTAAAGCACGCTAGCATCTAAACGAAAGGAGCTAGGACGTCCAAATTTTCCATAAATGCGTCTTATAGTCGTAGATCGGTTGGGATTGAAATGGGGCGAAATCGGCCCAAAGGGAAAAATTTTTCCCTCACAAGGACTAAAAATACCCATAATAATCCCTACTATTTTAGCGTATTTAAGGATGTTTTTTGAATATGTCTGTTTATATTTGCTTGATATTTGGTATGCGTATTACCCTTATAGCAAAAAACTGCACCATAAAGTGATTCTTATTTGTAGGGGGTGAAATGGGGCAAAAAAGGGATAAAAATGGTACACATTAAACGACAACAGCTAGAAACACGAAATTCGGTGTGTACATTCCTCTAATTGAGTTGATACATGATATAAAAGTATTTTTTTCAAATTTGTACTTTTAAGGGGTAAAATGGGAAAAGAGGGATAAAAATGGTACCAACCTAAAGGCTGTACCTAGAATAATGAAATTCGGTGTATACATTCCTCTGATTGCATAGACAAGTAAAATACACGGATTTTTCAAAATTCGTACTTTTTGGGGTTAATATGAAAAAAGGGGATAAAAATAGTACCAATCAAATGACCGCAGCTAGAGTCATGAAATTCGGAGTATACATTCCTCTGACTGTGTACACACGGAAAATAAACTAATTTTTCGAAATTCGTACTTTTTGGGGACAAAATAGAAAAAGGGGATAAAAATAGTACCAACCAAATGACCGCAGCTAGAGTCATGAAATTCGAAGTATACATTCCTTTGACTACGTAGACAAAAAAATAAAAGGTTTTTTCCAAATTCGTACTTTCAAGGGATACAATGGGTACGGAGGGATAAAAATGGTACCAACCAAACGGCTACACCTGGAATAATGAAATTCGGCGTATGCATTCCTCTGATTGCGTAGACACCCTTAATAAACAGGTTTTTCGAAATTCGTACTTTTTGGGGTTAAAATGAAAAAAGGGATACAAATAGCACCAACCAAATGACCGCAGCTAGAGTCATGCAATTCGGAGTATACATTCCTCTGATTGCGTAGGAATCCGAAAATAAACGAATTTTTCGAAATTCGTACTTTCAAGGGATACAATGGTACAGAGGGATCAAAATAGTACCAACTAAATGACTACAGCTAGAATGATGAAATTCTAATTGCGTAGAAACGTCAAGGGTGTAAAAATGGTACCAACCACATGGTCGCAGCTGGAATTATGGAATTCGGTGTATACATTTCTCTGCCTGCATAGACACGCAAAATAAAAAGTTTTTTTTTTCCAAATTTGTACCTTTTCTATTATGACAAAAATTGGTTGAATCATGAAGTTAGGTTATTTTGCACTATGTACGTCTGATAATGGATTTTTTTGTACTTTTGGAATTAAAATAGAATGAAAATACAACCAACTGTAGCTCCCACTATCTACCAATATTTATGGTATTTAAGCTTTTTGAAAATATAAATATAAGAATATTTATTTTTTGATTTGAAATAAATAATGGTTTGAAATAATTAAAATATTATATATATTTATAAAATTATTTTTTCAATATTTGTATTTGTTTTGGTTTGCTATATTAAAAAATTATATTTTCCTGTAATATTACTGCACTTCTACGAAAACCGACAAACTGTGTGGAATGCAATCCATGGTGGAGGGTATATAAAGTTCGGCCCGGTCGAACTTAACGCCGTTTTTACTTGTTTCTTCTTATTTTGAGGCGCTTTATCCAAAAATGTGGTCAGATCGTGAGGCCTAGGATATCATACTATTGCCTGTTCCTCCGTGAGTAGTCTGGTCACCCTTTTTGCCAGCATTATTAATTCCTTACTCATATGTAGGACACTGAAGGCAATTACGTTAGTATGAGCCGAAAATCGTAGTGTACACCCCAAATTGAAATTTCTCTTCCGCAAAAATATCTCAAAATCAAAAATAGATGTTAAATTGCATATGAACATAATGTTTGAAAACATAATGTTTTTTTGTTGAACAAATTATTTTGTATAAAACAATATTTCTTTTTTTTTTTGGTTTTAGTAAATTACTATGTCGACACTTGGGAGCGGCTGATTCAGCTTCAGCTTCTTCTGATATTTATGTTCATGTGAGGCAATTGTCGTTGCATGTCTCAGTTGCTGTTGTTGGAGGTACGGCTGGGTACACGCTCCTCGCTCCTAGTGTCGGCACAGTGATTGAGTAATTTTTGCCGTTTTGCACCCCCCCCTACTGTCGCTCGTTTGATGGTGGCAGAAGTTAATCAAAATCATGTTTGATGACATGTCTGCTGCTGTAGTACACCATGTATCCAGCATTAGAGTAACAAAACTCCAAAGTGAACGGACCCCAAACGACTGACTGACAGTCTTCCAGCCAGACCATATCTGTCTGTCCGTTCAGGAGAACCAGTAGAGATCACTTTTGAACATTATGTGTTACTGCTTTTCTGGTTGTTATCTTTTAGAAGGAAAACATAAAATACATCAACAAAAACAAAAGCAAGTAAACATTTGAATTAGCCAGCCAGTCAGCCAGCCCCCTCGCCAACTATTCCGCACCCTGCAGATTGTATAACTTTCATTAGACAGGCAGAGCTAGCGAGAGGGAGAGAGACACGTTACATTGAGAAGTGTCCAAATATCAAAGCTTATGTTGCCCAGTGCGGCTGGCTGGTGGTGGAGCCCACTGGAACGACAGTCTGTCTGACTGCCTGATGTTTATTATCTTTTTCAGCACAAACTCGCACATAAAATACATAATTTTGTTCCGTATAATGTTGCCGATGCTGTTGATGTTGTTCCTGCCACTGCTGGTGCTGCTGCTCTTGACAGGCTGTCTTGACTGACTGTCTGTCTGCCTGCCTGTCTGTATATAAAGCATAAAATTACATTAAATTTTAATTTTTCATTAAAATTACTATCAAGTCAATCAATCTTATGGGAAGTAATGTTGTTATGCTGATGCTTTTATATCATTTTTTTGATGAAATTGTAAGTGGCTGCAGCAAAAAAATCCTACTGCATTTGAAAATATTACATTTCCGCTTGTAGCGCCTTGAACTAATCGTTGAAGACCCCAAAAACATGTCAGTCTGAAAACCAATACATATATCGGTAATAATTGGGAATATCGGAAGGATATTGAAACTAATGTAACTTCCACACGGATATTGGGAATCAGTTCTATTTTTGTATATGAGTCATTCCATGTCAAGCGGTACAGTTCTTGACATCAATAGCAACAATTGTTTTGAAAGTTTGTGTATGTATTCTTCTCATAAAAATATTGCATACGTATTTTTTGGAAAAAAATTTGACATTTTTTTTCACGTGTTATGACCAATTTAACAGTAACTAGTTAGGAAAGGCTAAAGTCGGGCGGGGCCGACTATATAATACCCTACACCACTCCCTGCGTATGTACCACGCTTTGATTACTAAACCCAGGTATTTCATGGGAGCAATTTTATGTAGTTCATACAAATTATATAAATTATATTCATATAATTTATATGCTATAAATTCATCTTTAGTCAAATTTAACGAATATGGTAAATAATATGGAAATTGATCCAATTGTCCGACAGACAAATACAAATTATACAATAGTTAACCAAAGTCATACCAAAGTATGGACATATGGGCATCACCCAAACAATTCTCATTGCAATTCAATTCGGTAAAAAATTGAAATCGGGAAGGATTTTTGCATCCTGTAAATGTATGTCTTTGACATAAAATGTTAAATCGGAAAGGACATTTGTATGGGGGTATATTGAAATCTGGAACGATGTGACCCGATTTCACATGTCTTCATGTCTGTATATGGGTGAAATATAATATGTAAAATTTGGCCAAAATCGGTTAAACATTCGGGAGCAACATTTGTATGAGGGCTATATCTAAATCTGAACCGATCTTACTCACTTTCACCATAGGTTTTCTAGTTGGATTATAAGATGTTCGGCAAAAGTTAAAGAAAATCGGGTACAATATGTCTTTTCTAGAGCGGAAAATGTCAAATCGGGAGCGACATTTGCATGGGGGCTATATCTAAATCTGAACCGATCTTACCCAATTTTTGCATACGTGTTTCTAGTTGGATTATAAGATGTTCGGCAAAAGTTAAAGAAAATCGGGTACAATATGTCTTTTCTAGAGCGGAAAATGTCAAATCGGGAGCGACATTTGTATGGGGGCTATATCTAAATCTGGACCGATCTTACCCAATTTTTGCATACGTGTTTTTAGTTGGATTATAAGATGTTCTGCCAAATTTAAAGAAAATCGGGTACTATATGTCGTTTCTAGAGCGGAAAATGTCAAATCGGGAGCGACATTTGTATGGGGGCTATATCTAAATCTGAACCGATCTTACCCAATTTTTGCATACGTGTTTCTAGTTGGATTATAAGATGTTCTGCCAAATTTAAAGAAAATCGGGTACTATATGCCGTTTCTAGAGCGGAAAATGTCAAATCGGGAGCGACATTTGTATGGGGGCTATATCTAAATCTGGACCGATCTTACCCAATTTTTGCATACGTGTTTTTAGTTGGATTATAAGATGTTGTGCCAAATTTAAAGAAAATCGGGTACTATATGTCGTTTCTAGAGCGGAAAATGTCAAATCGGGAGCGACATTTGTATGGGGGCTATATCTAAATCTGAACCGATCTTACCCAATTTTTGCATACGTGTTTCTAGTTGGATTATAAGATGTTCTGCCAAATTTAAAGAAAATCGGGTACTATATGCCGTTTCTAGAGCGGAAAATGTCAAATCGGGAGCGACATTTGTATGGGGCTATATCTAAATCTGAACCGATCTTACCCAATTTTTGCATACGTGTTTCTAGTTGGATTATAAGATGTTCTGCCAAATTTAAAGAAAATCGGGTACTATATGTCGTTTCTAGAGCGGAAAATGTCAAATCGGGAGCGACATTTGTATGGGGGCTATATCTAAATCTGGACCGATCTTACCCAATTTTTGCATACGTGTTTCTAGTTGGATTATAAGATGTTCTGCCAAATTTAAAGAAAATCGGGTACTATATGTCGTTTCTAGATCGGAAAATGTCAAATCGGGAGCGACATTTGTATGTGGCCTATGTCTAAATCTGAACCGAATTCCTTCAAATTCAATACCGATGGTCATTGGCCAGAAAAAATAAATTCTGCCAAGTTTCATGACAATCGGACAACAATTGCGACCTGTAGAGTGCGAACAAGCTTAGATGGACAGCAGACGGACAGACAGACATCGTTAAATCGACTCAGCTGGTGATTCTAAGCCGATCGGTATACTTAAAGGTGGGTCTAGCTCGATTATTTCTTGGTGTTACAAACATTTGGCGCGAAACTAACTTATAATACCCTAGACCACGAAGTGGTGTAGGGTATAAAAATATGCTACTTTAGATATTTAGATATTTTAACAGATTTTCTTCAAAATTTGCAAAACATCTCATATTTCAACTGGAAACACCTGTGATGAAAATGTGTTAGATCGTCAATAAGCAGAATTGCCGCATTTGGGCGAATGATAATCTAAGAGTGATTGTCGAAAAACTAATGCACCCACAAAGAGTGACAGTTTGGTGCAGTTTATGGGCTGGCGGCATTATCGGGACGTATTTTTTTCCAAAATAAGGCCGGTCAGACAGTTACTGTGAATGGTCTTCGCTATCGTGAGATGATAACGAACTTTTTATGGCTCGAATTGGAAGATGTGGATGTGGGCGATATGTGGTTTTAACAAGTCGGTGTCCCTTGCCACACAGCTAACGAAACAATGGCTCTTTTGCGCGACAAATTCAATGGCCGTGTTAACTCACGTGGTGGCGATGTCAACTGGCCGCCAAGTTCATGTGATTTGACACCGTTGGACTTCTTTCTTTGGGGTTATTTGAAAGAAAAGGTGTACGTAGATAAGCCAGCAACAATTCAAGAGATAAAGGATGGGATAATTGGGCATATTAACGGCATAGAACCTCAATTATAACTCAGCGTAATCGAATAATTGGACCATCGGATGGAGGTGTCGAGGTCGCGGCGGCCATTTGGCCGATATTTTGTTCCATACATAATTGAACCATACCAATATTATCATAATAAAAAGAAATGGCAATAATTTCCTAAATAATTTATGTTTTATTCAAAATCAACATCGGCCCATATATTTTAACCACCCTTTATATGGGAAAATCTACAAAATAGTCCGATTTCAATTTTGAAAAATTAAAAATTTCAAATTAGAGGCACACGTTTTATTTTAGCGTCAACTTGTTAAAAATACATTAAATATAAATAATGTGCTCGCGTGCATCATTTTTTTCAAGTGCTGAAGAAGTTATAATCGGATTGTCCCTTTTGGTTCTATTGCAAGTTTAGCGTCACGTTTTATTTTAGCGTCAACTTGTTAAAAATACATTAAATATAAATAATGTGCTCGCGTGCATCATTTTTTTCAAGTGCTGAAGAAGTTATAATCGGATTGTCCCATTTGGTTCTATTGCAAGTTAAGCCTGAAAACCCTATGAAAATCAACAAAATTTAACCTAAAATGGCTCTCGGTACCAAAATAATAATTCGATCTATTTAGCACTTACACACATTATTAGTAGTACCCATATTCACCGATCACACAGGGTTGCCACCAGTTATTTTTCAAACTGCGGATGTGCTCTTCAAAAAATATGAAATTTCATGATCTGCACGCATCGACCTGATGATGTTCGTACTGTCATAATCTCCTTGTCGCTGAAGGCACACCAAATCGTCCGGTCGTCTTTTGTTAGTATCTCTGTCGTTTATAATCCAATATTAAAGCAAGCAAAAATATGTTAAATTAGGGTAGACCTTAGCTCAGTAGACTACATTAACAGCATAATTTTAAAACTTTAGGATGTTGGCGAGGTTAAACTCGTCGTTTTGAAAATTATGACACTCTCAGAAATATTATATATTGCTCTTAAAGCGGTTAGAAGCCTGAGTGACATGGAATCGTACTATACCGTAGATTTGCCCATATATCGCCCAATAAAATTACTACCACTAGAAACAGTCATGGATCAGATCGGTTCAGATTTATATGTAGCTCCCATACAATTACATCGTTCCCGGTTTTACTTTTTCCGCCCGGAAACCACGTATATTCGCCGAATTTCTTTAAATTTAACATAACACGTTATACTTGAACTGGAAGAACCTATTGTGTAAGTTCCATGTTTGGATATAGACTCGAGTCAAATATTCTTCTCGATTTGACAAATTGGGTCAGGTCATATCAGTCTTTGATTAGGACACATACAAAAATCCTTCCCATTTTCACTTTTTACCGAATTGAATTGTATTCGAATAGAAAGTGGAGTGTATCGTATAGTCGGCCCCGTCCGACTTTAGCCTTTCCTTACTTATTTTCACTGTTAAATTGGTCATAACTCGTGGAAAAAAAGTTTTCAATTTTTTTCCAAAAATACATATACAATATTTTTATGAGAAGAATACATATACAAACTTTCAAAGCAATCGCATATATCGAGGTCAAAAACCGTACCGCTTTACATGGAATGACTCATATGATATTGTTTTTATAATCACTTCATGTGTACTAAATATGTCGGGTTCTTTTTCTTAACTTCTATACGGATGATCGGAATACTCCAAACGAGTAGTCAAAATCATTTGCAATTCGATATTTGAAAATGTTTTTATAATCCCTTAAAACCAAACAAAAATACGCTTTACCCATGCCCCTTCTTGTACCTTTTGGTGCATGGAATCCACTGTGGATGGTCCCAGCTTACATGGAACCATGTGCCATGAACCTTCTAGTACCTTCCACACAAATTATGCTGCCCTAAGTAAAATTTAATGCTTTGTAACTTCCGTAGATGTGTTCTCTTAGAGTGAGTGTATATATAAGTCGGCTTTCTTATTTCTTTTTTACTTTTCATTGCCATTTTTACCGTTGAATAAATACAAAGAAAAACAAGTAAAAACGGCGATATGTTCGGCCGGGCCGAACTTTATATACCCTCCACCATAGATTGTATTCCACAGAGGATGTCGATTTTCGTAGAAGTGCAGTAATATAGTGTCCGCCATCTAACGTTTTTTTTCAACTCTTCAACCGTTGGACTATTATTTGTGGGGTGCCCGAGGCCATTTGAATGAAATTATTTTCCATTATTAACCGGAAGGATTGTACTTTCAAATAAAAAAGAAATTTGAGAAAATATTCAGTACTTTTGTTTTTATAGCATTTTCAAAAAAAAAAGTTATTTTGCGGACCCTATATTATAATTTTTTATAAAGCCAAATCAAAACAAATACCAATATTAAAAAAATAATTTTATAAATAAATATAATATTTTAATTATTTCAAACCACGCTTATAAGGCAAGGCTACCAATACGTCAATTCAAAAAATAAATATTCTTCTATTTAAATTTTCAAAAAGCTTAAATACCATAAATATTGTTAGATAGTGGGTGCTACAGTTGATTGTATTTCCATTATATTTTAATTCCAAAAGTAAAATTTTGAAAATGGAAAATTTTCAGAGGAATGTATACACCGAATTCCATGATTCCAGCTGCGGCCATTTGGTTGGTACCATTTTTACCCCCTTAAGAGTACGACTATCTAAAATCTCTTTATTTGAAGTTTCTACCCAATTGCAATTTCATCATTCTAGCTGTAGTCGTTTAGTTAGTACTATTTTTATCCCTCTATACCATTGTATCCCTTGAAAGTACGAATTTCGAAAAATCCGTTTATTTCCCGTGTCTACGTAGTCAAAGGAATATATACTCCGAATTTCATGACTCTAGCTGCGGTCATTTGGTTGGTACTATTTTTATACCATTTTGAAACCAAAAAGTACGAATTTTGAAAAATCCGTGTATTTTACGTGTCTATGCAATCAGAGGAATGTATACACCGAATTTGATTATGATTTGATTAAAAATGGTTGGTACCATTTTTACCCCTTAAAAATACTAATTTGGAAAAATTTCTTTTATATTATATATCTACTCTATTAGAGGAATGTACACACCGAATTTCGTGTTTCTAGCTGTTGTCGTTTAATATGTACCATTTGTATCCCTTTTTTGTCCCATTTCACCCCCTACAAATAAGAATCACTTTATGGTGCACGTTTTTGTTATCGGGGGAATGCGCATACCCAATATCAAGTAACAAGCAGACATATTGAAAAACAAGTAAGGAAAGGCTAAAGTCGGGCGGGGCCGACTATATGATACACTCCACTTTCTATCCGAATACAACTCAACTCGATAAAAAAGTGAAAACGGGAAGAATTTTTGTATGTTTCCTAATCATAAGCTAATATGACCTGGTGCAATTTGTCAAATCGAAAAGAATATTTGTATCGGGGATATATCCAAATATGGAATAAAGAGACTAACTTTAAAAATAAGTTCTTCCAGTTCAAATATAACGTGTTATGCTCAGTTCGAAGAAATTCGGTGAAAATTTGTGGTTTCTGGGGCGGAAAAAGTTTATCTGGTAGCGATATTTGTATTGCAGCTATATGTAAATCTGAACCAATCTGACCCATTTGCACTATTGATGTTTCTAGTTGAAAAATAAGATATTTTGAAAGATTTGAAGAAGATCTGTTAAAATATGTTGTTTATAGAGTGGAAAAAGTGAAATCGGGAATGCAATTTGTGTGGGAGCTATATATAAATCTGACCATGGCTGTTTATAGAACAAATATCTTATATTGCTTAATTTGAAGAGGATCTGTTAAAATATGTGGTTTCTAGAGAAGAAAAAGTCAAATTGGGAGCGAAATTTTAATGGGAACTATATATAACTGGTGTTTCCAGTTGAAATATAAGATGTTTGGCCAAATCTGAAGCAAATCTGTTAAAATATGTGGGTGTGGTGAAATCGGGTGTGAAATTCGTATGGGGGCTATATATAAATCTGAACCGATTTAAAACATTTTTACCACAGATGTTTCCAGTTGAAATATAAGTTTTTTTGCGAATTTAGAAGAAAATCTGTTAAAATATGTGGATTCTAGAACGGAAAATTCAAATTGGGAGCGAAATCTGTATATATAAATCTGAACCGATCTAACACATTTTTACCACAGGTGTTTCCAGTTGAAATATAAGATGTTTTGCGAATTTTGAAGAAGATCTGTTGAAATATGTGGTTTCTACAGCAGAAAAAGTCAAATAGGGAGCGAAATTTTAATGGGAGCTATATATAAATCTGAACCGATCTTACTCGCTTTCACCATAAGTGTTTATAGTTCGATTATAAGACATTGTGCCAAATTTGAAGAAAATCGGGTGCTATATGTGGTTTCTAGAGCGGAAAAATTCAAATCGGAAGCGACATTTGTATGGGGGCTATATCTAAATCTGAACCGATTTGCTTCAAATTAAATAGCGTTCGTCCTTGATCCACAAAACTTACTTCTGTCAATTTTTGTTAAGATCGGACTATAATTGCGACCTGTAATTTGATTACAACAATAGATGGACAGACGGACAGACAGACATTGCTAAATCGACTCAGAAAGTGATTCTATGCCGATCTGTATAATAAACGATGGGTCTAACTCGATTCCTTTGCTTAAATACTCTAAAATATTAGGGATTATTATAGGTATTTATAGTCCTTGTGAGGGAATTTTTTTCCCTTTGGGCCGATTTCGCCCCATTTCAATCCCAACCGATCTACGACTATAAGACACATTCATGGAAAATTTGAACGTTCTAGCTCCTTTTGTTTAGATGCTAGCGTGCTTTCAACAGACGGACAGACAGACATGGCTAGATCGTCTTAGAATTTTATGACGATCAAGAATATATATACTTTAGAGGGTCTCAGGTCGATATTTCAAGGTGTTACAAACGGAATGACTAAGTTAGTATATCCCCATCCTGGAGGTGGAGGGTATAAAAAAACAAATATTGAGAAAAAAAAAAATAAACAAAAAAGAGAAAAATCTCATAAAGTATAACAAACACTTTTATAAAGAAGTAAGGAAAGGCTAAAGCCGGACGGCCCGACTATATGATACCTTCCCCTTTCAACCCCATTACAACTTGAGTCCGTGTACCAAACATCTGAACCGATATGACCCATTTTCACCATTGATTTTTCTAACTCAGATACAACGTCTTGTTCTAAATTTGAAGCAAATCGGTTAAATTATGAAGGGATTAATTTTTGTATGAGAGCTATATATAAATCTGAACCGATTTTGCCCATATTCACCATAGATTTTCCTGGCTGAAAAATAAATTACTGTGCTAAATTTGAAGAAAATCGGTTGTTTTTATATAGGAAAAAACTAACTCGCGACCGATCTCTAGAGCGGAAAAAGGGGATACATTTATATATAAATATATATACTAATCTGAACCGATCTGACCCATTTTCATCACATATTTTTTTGCTAAATTTGAAGATAATCGGGTAAAATGTGTTGTTTCTGGAGAGGTAAAAGTCAAATCATAGCGTCCGCCCCTGACACATAACTTGCCAATTTTTGGTACGATCGGAAAATAAATGCGACCTGCACTTTATTACAAGAATAGATGGACAGACATTGCTAAATCGATTCATTCATTTTGGGTGTTACAAACAAATGCACAAAATACCCTAGAGGAGGGTATAAAAACTGTGGGGGACTATAGCCCTCTCCAGCAGAAATCTATTGGTACGTCAATACGAACAATTAAAAAAATATTTTCCACTGAAGCACAAAATGTTTTTCTTTGAATATCCTACTACTATATCGAACTTTTATAAAAACGAGTAAAAATGGCGTTAAGTTCGGCCGGGCCGAACTTTATATACCCTCTATCATGGATTGTATTCCATACAGGCTGTCGATTTTCGTATAAGTGCAGTAACATTACAATAAAATGTATTTTTTTTAATATAGCCAATCCAGAATAAATAAAAATATTAAAAAAGGCTACCAATCCGTTTATAATATATATCGAAATAATACTTCAAGTCCATTCAAAAAGTAAATATAAGACTGCAATCTTCAAAAATCTTAACCACTACAGTTTAAGCTACATTATGTCCATCCTATTTTAATTCCAAAAGTACAAATTTTGAAAATCACGTACACAGTGCAAAATAACCTAACTTCAAAAAAATAAAAAAAAACGAATTTGGAAAAATATTTTTATTTTGCTTGTCTATGCAGTCAGACAAATGTGTACACCGAATTTTATGATTCTAGCTGCGGCCATTTGGTTGGTACCCCTTTTTCCCATATTACCCCATTAAAATTACGACTTTCTAAACTCTCTTTATTTTATGTGACTACGCAGTTAGAGGTATGTACACTAAAGCGTACCAGGTTACAAGTAAAAAAAAAAGTTCGCCGTACACCTTCGAATATGAAGTATTATTGAAAGGTAGTTTCAAAAAATTTTTTTTTATTTTATTATGCCGAACGTAGGGGTCGCACTTTTACATTTTTCTATATAACTTCTGCATTTATAAACGGATTTTAAAGTGTGATACATCGAAGTTTTTGTCTCGACGAGGCCGATTTTTTTGAAAATCGACATACTTCCTTAGGAAGAGTTTCATGATTTTATGCGAGCTTTAATTTTCTGATATTAGAGTGGTACATTAGGGTAGTAGCAACTGAGATATGATGGGTAAGTACCAGAAGGGGTGCTTGAGCTCAATGACTTCAAAGACAAAAAAATCGGCCTCGTCGAGACAAAAACATCGATGTATCACACTTTAAAATCCGTTTATAAATGCAGAAGTTATATAGAAAAATGTAAAAGCGCGACCCCTACGTTCGGCATAAAAAAATAAAAAAAATTTTTTTGAAACTACCTTTCAATAATACTTCATATTCGAAGGTGTACAGCGAACTTTTTTTTTGAGGACACCCTAATGTACACACCATATTTCATCATTCTAGCTGTAGCCGTTTAGTTGGTACCACTTTTATCCCTCTGTTCCCATTGTATCCCTTGAAAGTACGAATTTGGAAAAACCTTTATATTTTTCGTGTCTACGCAGTCAGAGGAATGTATACACCGAATTCCATGACTCTAGCTGCGGTCATTTGGTTGGTACAATTTGTATGCCCTTTTTCCATTTTAAATCCAAAAAGTACGAATTTCGAAAAATCGCTTTATTTGATGTGTCTACCCCATCAGAGGAATGTATATACCGAACTTAATTATTTTAGGTACATCCGTTTGGTTAGTACTATTTTTATCTCTCTATTCCCATTTTACTCATTACGAATTGGAAAAAATGCTTTTATATTATGTATCCACTAAATTAGAGGAATGTACACACCGAATTTCGTGTTTCTAGCTGTTACCGTTTGATAGGTACTTTTTTTTATCGATTTTTGCCTCATTTCACCCCCTACGAATAAGAATCACTCATATGCATACCCAATATCAAGTAAATTCAAGCAGATATATTGAAAAATCAACATAAATATTTGGGTTGTTATGGGTATTTTCAGTCCTTGTGAGGGAAAATGTTTTCCCTTTGGGTCGATTTCGCCCAGTTGCAATCCTAACCGATCTACGACTATAAGACACATTTATGGACTTTCTAGCTCCTTTCGCTTAGATGCCAGCGAGCTTTCAACAGATGGACAGACGGACGGACAGGGTCTTAGAATTTTATGACGATCAAGAATATATATACTTTATAGGGTCTCAGGTCGATATTTCAAGGTGTTACAAACGGAATGACTAAGTTAGTATACCCCCAACTTGAGGCCGTGGTAGAAATTTTGAGTTTACTTGCGAAAGATCTCACAAAATATAACAAACATTTTTTAATAAAAATTGTGGGGGCTACAGCCCTCTCCAGCAGAAATCTGTGGCTACGCCAATACGAACAACACACTGTGTAAGGTAAAATACTTCATAATAGATAGTACATTAGATCATGTTTGATATCCAGCATTATAGGTCAATATCTTTTGGGTACCTTAAAGTCAGCTACGATTGGTGTAAGCCATCCTTCACTTACGTTTAAAAAATAGGTTTTTTCTCCTTTATAAAGCTGTTTCTACGATCCAATTTCCACCAAACGTTGTCTCTGATATTTAAAGATGGAAAGGAAGAGATAGGCAGAATCAAAATATTGAGAATGCATTTTGAAAAAATCTCCTTTATAACTTGAGTCGCTTTAATATACACATATTTACATTTTTCTTAGCTGATAAATGATCGGTCTTTGTATCTTTATTAAACTTTAATTCTTCTCTCTTTTTTCTGATTGTTTAGTGATTTCCTTGAAATGGGTGCTTATAGGCCATGCTGCTGCTGTTGTTGTTAGCCATATACATACATACATACATACATGTTTAGACTTGACCAACATTAATCAACAAATCACGGAAATCTGTATGATTTTCATTTGGTGACCGGCTTACGTCTCCATAGCTAACTACTCGTAAGTATTGCAAAATTTATTTCCACACACGATGTTTTGACGTCTAAAGTCAAGAGTTTTCATGTGTCTGTGAAATAAAGGTGAAAAGAAAAATGAACGTATGTTAAGCTGCCACAGACAGACAGACAGGCAGGCGGAGGGACAGACATACCGGGCCTACATACTTTCAGCCATTCGAACAGTCAGACTTTGTTTGATGACCAAATAAATACGAGAGTACACAACGGACACACACACAGACAGACGGACGGACACACACGGACCGGATCGGACCAACCGAACGACGGACTTGTTTAATAAAATGTTTACATTAAAATGTAAATAATGAAAATTTGTAACTGATAACTGGGAAAACAACTGGACAACAACAACAGAAAAAAACAACTGAAAACTGAATAGAAAAGTGCACAACACGTAGTCTGGTGCCTTAGCATTGGCAGACAGAGGGACAGGCAGACGGGCAGACAGACAGATTGTATTATTTTCCTATTTAAAATAACATTTCACTTTTTGGGCATTCGGTGATTTTTCTTCCCGCGAATCAAATGGACACTTTAACATATATATTTTGTAGTTAAAATAATATTAATGGTTATTGTTACATGATTGTGACAGAAATCGATGAGTGATTATAACTCAGCGTGGGGTCCACTCAAGGAAAGCACACTCTGGATGGACAATTTCGTGGAGTCAGGTAGACAGCGACAGTATATAGGCGGTAATTTAAAGGCCATATTAAAGCGCCCATATAAATAAAGGGTGTCCGAAATTTAATGCAGATGACTATAAATCGGTGTATACGCCGCTTAAAAAATACTATGCACTCCGTGTTGGAGATTATGTAAGATTCGGCTATATGGTTTGAGTTCTTTATAATTTTTTAATTAATATTTTTAGTTTCTATTTTTTTACATTTCTAAAACAATCATATTACGTACAAAAAATTAAATTTATTTTTCAACCCGAAATTTTGTAAAAAGTTATGGAAAATATATTGGAAAAAATAATCGCTTTAATAAAAAATGTATGAACAATTTGAACCATATTGCTTATTGTGCAGCACCCTATAGAGTTATAAATGCTCGACTCCGGGTAATTTTTGTATGCTATAAATAATTACAATTGAAAAACTATTTTGAGTAAGGAAAAGATTTATAAATCTTATGACTTGCGGCCGATTTACGATCAGATTTAGAAGATGGCCAAATATGTAAAATCCATTTTGAAATAGATCAATTAAATTGCATTTTTATACCCTCCACCTCCAGGATAGGGGTATACTAACTTTGTCATTCCGTTTGTAACACCTTGAAATAGTATATATATTCTTGATCGTCATAAAATTCTAAGACGATATAGCCATGTCCGTCCGTCCGTCTGTTGAAAGCACGCTAGCATCTAAACGAAAGGAGCTAGAATGTTCAAATTTTCCATAAATGCGTCCTATAGTCGTAGATCGGTTGGGATTGAAACGGGGCGAAATCGGCCCAAAGGGAAAAATTTTTCCCTCACAAGGACTAAAAATACCCATAATAATCCCTAATATTTTAGCGTATTTAAGCATGTTTTTTGAATATGTCTGTTTATATTTGCTTGATATTTGGTAACGCATTCCCCTTATAGCAAAATCGGGCACCATAAAGTGATTCTTATTTGTAGGGGGCAATGGGGCAAAAAAGGGATAAAAATGGTACATATTAAACGACAACAGTTAGAAACAGGAAATTCTAATTGAGTAGATACATAATATAAAAGTATTTTTTCCAAATTCGTACTTTTAAGGGGTAAAATTGGAATAGAGGGATAAAAATGGTACTAACCAAACGGCTGTACCTAGAATAATGAAATTCGGTGTATACATTCCTCTGATTGCATAGACAAGTAAAATACACGAATACACAAAATTCGTACTTTTTGGGGTTAAAATGAAAAAAGGGATAAAAATAGTACCAATCAAATGACCGCAACTAGAGTCATGAAATTCGGAGTATACATTTCTCTGACTGTGTAGACACGGAAAATAGACAGATTTTTCGAAATTCGGACTTTTTGGGGCCAAAATAGAAAAAGGGGATAAAAATAGTACCAACCAAATGACCGCAGCTAGAGTCATGAAATTCGGAGTATACATTCCTTTGACTACGAAGACATGAAAAATAGATGGTTTTTTCCAAATTCGTACTTTCAAGGGATACAATGGGTACGGAGGGATAAAAATGGTACCAACCAAACGGCTACACCTGGAATAATGAAATTCGGTGTATACATTCCTCTGATTGCGCAGACACTTAAAATGAACAGATTTTTCGAAATTCGTATTTTTTGGGGTTAAAATGAAAAAGGGGATAAAAATAGTACCAACTAAACGACTACAGCTAGAATGATGAAATTCTAATTGCATAGAAACGTCAAGAGGGTAATACTTTTGGAATTAAAATAGAAAATTTAATAATAATTTATTAAAATGGAAATTTAACTGACTGTAGCACCCACTATCTACCAATATATATGGTATTTAAGCTGTTTGAAAATATAAATATAAGAATATTCATTTTTTGATTTGAAATAAATAATGGTTTGAAATAATTAAAATATTAAATTTATTTATAAAATTATTTTTTCAATATTTGTATTTGTTTTGGTTCGGCTATATTAAAAAAAATATATTTTCCTGTAATATTACTGCACTTCTACGAAAACCGACAACCTCTGTGGAATGCAATCCATGGTGGAGGGTATATAAAGTTCGGCCCGGCCGAACTTAACTCCGTTTTTAATTGTTTAAATTGAAATTGATTCACTTAAAAATTCGTAGACCCTTGAAAGCACTTTAAAAATAATTGTTTACCATTGTCTTCGGATAACTTATTTGTCGAGTTATTGGATGTTTATAATATTTCTTATAAATAGGTAATAAATTGTTCGTAGTTTGTGGGAGTATTTTATTTTTATTATTATTATTATTTTTATAAGCAAGAGTTTAAATATATCGGTTTTGTATTAAACTATTTCGTAAAAGTACAGTCAGTTCCGTCATTTTTCCTCAGATATCTATCATTTTAGCCTCATTCGAAAAATAATGAACAAGAATGCAACATAAACAAACTACAGTGGGAAAACATGATTTTTAGAGCGTTTAACTTGGGCTTGACCATGCTACGAAATATTGTGCAGATCGTCACAAAAAAATGCAATCTTCATGTCTGGGGGAGATCGCAGCATTCTTTTAATGATCCAACTTAACGTATAGGTTTTAAATTGGGCGTAGAGTTTAAACTGGTTCATCTTTAACGTAATAGATCGTAACTTCACCGGATGTAATAGCGACGATATAAAAAACCTAAATAAAAAGTAAAAATTCACGCAAAAGATTTTTTTAATTATCGCCAACAGCAATATTGAAAAGACATTTTTTTTGTTAAAAATTATGAACTTAGCCTGGATAATTATTCAGTCAAATTACAAGTCGAAAAAATGCAATCATTTGATACAAATATTTACTATATTGTAGTTGGCGACAATTTGAAAAATATTTTTTTTTATTTTATGTGAAAAATGAACTCCTTATTAACGACAACCTAAGCTGCTGAGAACGACGCATAGTGGTTCAGAATCAAAATCCATCGGCCAAAATTCAATAACTTTTGTTCTAGTAAACATTTTTGAGTTCAGTAAAAAATCAAAATTAGAGAAGGACCCAAGGATTGTTTTGAGATATTAACATTAAAAATCGGGAAATCGTACTTATCGTGGAAATCGTGCTGAAGTCGTCTGCTGAAGACTTCAGCACAAACTTTGGTCTTAAACCAAAATAAATGACAACACATACAACATAACGGACCAACTATACATACAAACAACAGCGTAGAAAAATTTTTTTCACGTTTTTCAGATTTTGAAAATTGAAAAGACCTAATTTCTTTTGATGACTTTGCCGAACTGTTTCTCACACATTTTAAGAGATTTTGCACTGAATTTTTTTTAGAAATTGTGGTTTCTTAGCTTTGTTGTGACGTGAAAAATATGTTTGTGCCAAATATAGTTTGGTTGTAATGAATATTGTAAATAATATCCTTTTTGAACAAATGTATACATATTTGGAAAGGTTGAAGGGTTCTCCGTTTTTGTAGGGTGATTTTTGCCTGTACGAAATTGCACGCTTGGAAGATAGGATACATTAAGTGCAAAACGTCAGATTTTTCAGATCCAAAACGCAATTTAGTCATTTTCGTCTTATTAAATTCTGAAAAGTAGGTAAGCAGATAAAAAGGTGAGTAAATTTCCTGCCTTACTAACTTACTAACCTGCTGAAAACGGAGCAGGAGCTTTTGCTAGGCTCCATCGGAGCGGGGAGTAGTAATTGTTAAGTGTTAACGGGTTGTATATATGTAAAGGGTGATTTTTTAAGAGCTTGATAACTTTTTTTTTTAAAAAACGCATAAAATTTGCAAAATCTCATCGGTTCTTTATTTGAAACGTTAGATTGGTCCATGACATTTACTTTTTGAAGATAATTTCATTTAAATGTTGACCGCGGCTGCGTCTTAGGTGGTCCATCCGCTTAGTCCAATTTTGGCATTTCCACGTTTTTGAGTAACAGAGACCCAATTGGTGCGAACGGCGACGAATCGAAAATTGGTGGTCATCATTAACACTGGCCGATACAGCTGCGATATTTTCTTCAGTTCGCACTCTACGTAAGCGTGTTGGTGGTTTAATGTCCAACAATGTAAATTTGGTGCGAAATTTAGTCACAATAGCCCGAATAGCAGCTTCAGTGGGTCGATTAAACTGACCATAAAATGATGAAGTGTCAAAGCATACTGAGCATCTTTCTCTTTGACACCATGTCTGAAATCCCACGTGATCTGTCAAATACTAATGCATGAAAATCCTAACCTCAAAAAAATCACTCTTTATAAATTATGATCCTTTTTGTAGAAGTCTGGGAATTTTAGAACATTATGTTTTATTTTAATTTTTAATAAATAAAACAAGTAAGGAAAGGCTAAAGTCGGGCGGGACCGACTATATGATACACTCCACTTTCTATCCGAATACAATTCAATTCGGTAGAAAATTAAAAACGGGAAGAATTTTTCTATATTTCCTAATCATAGGCTGATATGACTTGACCCAATTTGTCAAATCGAGAAGAATATTTGTATCGGGGCTATATTCAAGCATGGAATGTGACCCACTTACACAATATGTTCTTCTAGTTCAAGTATAACGTGTTATGCTAAATTTGAAGAAATTCTCTGAAAATAAGTGGTTTCTGGGTCGGAAAAAGTCAATCCGGGAGCGAAATTTGTATGGGAGCTATATATAAATCTGAACCAATCTGACCTTTTTTCACAACAGGTGTTCCTAGTTTAAATGAAAAATGTTTTGGCAAATTTGAGAACAATCTGATAAAATATGTTGTTTCTAGAGCGGAAAAATTGGGAGCGAAATTTGTATAGGAGCGATATATAAATCTGAACCGAGCTGGCCCATTTTCGCCATGGGTGTTTCCAGTTGAAATATAAGGTATTTTGCTAGATTTGAAGAAAATCTGTTAAAAATATGTGGTTTATAGAGTGGAAAAAGTCAAATCGGAAGTGAAATTTGTGTGGGAACTATATATAAATCTGAACTGATCTGACCCATTTTCACCATGGGTCTTCCTAGTGGAAGTATAAGATATTTTAGCCAATTTGAAGAAGATCCGGTAAAATGTGAGATGTCTAGAGCAGAAAAAGTCAAATCGTGGGGCGAAATTTGAATGGGAGCTATATATTAATCTGAACCGATCTGAACTATTTTCACCATAGGTGTTTCTAATTTAAATATAACATGTTTTGCCAAATTTGAAGACAATCTGATACAATATGTGGTTTCTAGTGCGGAAATAGTCAAATCGGGAGCGAAATTAGTATGGGAGCTATATATAAATCTGAACCGATCTAACACATTTTTACCACAGATATTTCTAGTTGAAATGAAAGATGTTTCGCCAATTTGGAAGAATATCTGTTAAAAAATGTGGTATCTAGAGTGAAAAGAGTCAAATCGGGAGTGAAATTCGTATGGAGGCTATATCTAAATCTGAACCGATTTTCTTCAAATTAAATAGCGTTCGTCCTTGTGTCCTTGTGCAAAGTTTCATTTGGTTCTGTCAACAAGTGCGACCTGTATCGTGATTACAAGAATAGATGGACAGACAGGCAGACGGACATTGCTAACTCGATTCAAAAAACGATTCTAAGTCGATCGGTATAATTAACAATGGGTCTATCTCCCTTCCTTTTTGGTGTTACAAACAAATGCACAAAGACATAATACTCTCGTGGAGTGTATAAAAAGTGGCACGAAAAACCTATAGAAAATATTCTATTTATATGTACATGGGCTTAATATCGACGTCCTCATATCTGACGAATACGCCCCTATATCTGCGAAATACTATTCATGAGTATATGAGGTTAAAGAAGGCATATATATTTTTCTGGGGAGCCTACAGACCCCCAATAATGTTGTTGATATAACGTTAACACCATAGAATGATTGTCCAACTATTGGAATCGAAATTTTAAATTCTCAAGTATCTGAAGGTTTGGGATAAAAAGGTCAAATTTGCAATAGAAATGTCAGATGGCGTCTGTGAAACAATTAGTATTACCAAGAATCAAAAAATGAGAATAAATCTAACCCTTCCATTAGATTTGAAGGAATTTATTGATAAATCCTTCCACTTATCATATCAAGAAAGTATCGATATTACAACACAAAAAAGAAAAACAAAATGCATTGTGAATCTTTCCTTTGTATTCCAGCCAATCATAACTGCCATTAAAGTTTCTTGTTCGTATTTGCCATATCATGTTATATTTCACCTCGGAATACTTGCTGTTAAAGTGAACCATATAAGTCCATATGTTCATATGTCCTTGAAATTTTCATTATTACCGATCGTTTAGTATAATAGTGCATACTCACCAACTGTAGGGCACAGCAAGAACAGCGTCCAATTCGAATCGAATTTTCACTCGATTAGCATAGCAATGCCAATATGTATGTATGCATGTATGTATCACAACATTGAGATGTTTGTGTTGCGCAGACGCAATAGAGCCTCAGGCTCCAATTTTATGCGTTGTTTATGAATTGTTTGCTCCCAATACTAATCATTTGAGGAGCACGACAATGACGATGACACACAATATGTCGTCTCTTCATAAAAGAACCATTTAATAATAATTATTATGTTCCAAATTAAAAAGTGAAAAAGATAAATTAAGTGTTAGCACCATAACACCAGCGGACACCACCACGGCGCAGACGTAGCATGGCGACGACTGCACCAGTGAAGCGACAAATTTCACCAGACTTTCCAGAAACCACCATCACCATCACCAAACCATTCGAAGAAAAGCGGACCCCTTAATTGGTCTGGTGACCAGATACTCTACAAAAAAATAAGACTTTCAACATTTCTCACGCATTTTAATTAGAAATTACAACGACTCGTACTAGCTTGTGGTGGTGGTGGTGGTCTCTAGCAGCGGCGCTTTCCATCGATGGGCTAGATGTTTTTCTCTGGATGTATGAATGCGCGTTTAATTAATTTTAATTAGCTGTGTGAAAGACATGTAACATGTGAAAATACATCTAATTTTTTATTCGAATTTTGCATCAAAGACTTGTTTGACACCAAATGTCGCTATAGCTGCTTGTGAATGCACATTAGAGTGTGTCACAACAACAACATCGCTAAAATTGCGGTTTTTCAGATTTAATGAATATGCAAAATGAATTCAATACAATATTCAGGGTATTGTGACGAACAGAATGGATTTCACAAAAAGAGTTACATAAATTTATTGAATTTAGTGCATAAATAAATAAAATGAAATGTTTCATATATTTTTTTCATAAAGATTTCATTAAAAAATTGTTAAATTAGTGAAATTAAGTTTCATAAAATCAAACAAAAATGTCATTTTATTAAATAAAAATACAGAAACGATTATGAAATATATCATAACCAATAAAATATTTGTGTTATGAAATGTCGAAACAAATGTAATGAATGATTTTGTTGTTTTTATGAAACGTTTCATAAGTTACAAATAGATGTTTCATACATTTTATGAAGTACTTCTTTGGCAAAATTGGAAATTTTCACTGAGGTCACAACGAAATCATAAATATTATAAATATAATTCTTTCAGTTTACTGTGGCATGCACACCGTGATGATGGATTCGTTGGGGCCGAGCTTCGGGAACAAATGATATTGGAAAATTAAAATATTAAAATGATAAAGGCAACATTAAAATTGAGAAGAAATTATTAAAAATTTATAAATAACAATAAAATAGTACAAGGAATACCAATATAAATATAAATATTCTCCAATTCTAGCGATCTTTGGTAGAAACTCGTGAAACGTTAAAATGCTCTGGAACAGTCACCAGTAGTCATTATTATTTTAGTTTCGTATATTATCCAGACAGACTCAGCTTTTGTATTTTCAAAAACGGTCAATTTGGCTATGACAGGGACTACAACTAGGTCCTCTAAGTGATTTCCGAGTTCTTCCCATCTATTTAGTACTTCCCTTACCCAACCTCTTGCCACATGAACTTTAAATAATCCAATGAGATCGATGTTCGGCCATTTATTGTCTCATATTCACAAATGACGTAGTGATATCCATTTCTCTATCTCAATTCTACTTTTCTTCGCATTTCTTTATATTTTTTCTCAATATCAATAAGAATAATATCAATTTTAATTTTCTTTTCATTTCCAATTGTTCATTTCTCAATATCAGTTTAGGAAGAGTCTTCTAAAAATTAAATTAATTTTTTGCTGGAAAGAAAAAATCATAAAAATAGAAAAAAAGGAAAAACTTATTTAGTTTTATTTTTTAATATCTAATATTCCAATGAAGACTACAATATCTACAAGTCAAAGATCTATGGACAAATGTAGAAGTTATGCTCATCTTTATATAGAACCAAAAGATTTTTTAATTTTTAGTTAAATTGCAGGGGACCCACCTTACAAAAAGGATGACAAACTAGTTTGATTTATTTTATAATTATTATTTTAACGAAGAAAGCAAGGCTTTTGTGAAAAAAATCGATGGATAAATGAATCCACAGGAAATGTTATACAAAATTTTCGTTGCGTTTTAAAGCGCATCATAAAAAAAAGATTGTCTTAGGCGGTGACATGGGCTAAACAGGGATACAATTATACCATTCGAAACATCAAATAGCTTGAAGTATGCAATTCAGGGTGTACATTCCTGTAATTGCGAAGACCTGTATAAAAGGGATTTGTTGTACAAAGGGTGCAGACTAAATGGCTGCAGCTGGAATTATGAAGCCCGATTAATACATTCCAATGACTTCGCAGAATGTCTTTTCCAAATACCTACATTGGTACACAACTTTCATTCTTCTGACTTTTGTGGGCGGATACAAGTTTTCCCAAACAATAAATGAAAATACCTAATATTTAAGTCATTTAAGCATTATTTTTAAAGACTTTTTATACACTCCACGAGAGTATTATGTCTTTGTGCATTTGTTTGTAACACCCAAAAGGAAACGAGATAGACCCATTGTTAATTATACCGATCGTCTTAGAATCACTTTCTGAGTCGATTTAGCAATGTCCGTCCGTCTGTCTGTCCGTCCATCTATTCTTGTAATCACGATACAGGTCGCAATTGTAGACAGAACCAAATGAAACTTTGTACAACGAAGTTTTTCGGGACAATGACGAACGGTATTTTTTTTTTTTTAATATTGTTTATTTCAAGTTTTTATACACAATTATATACATTAGAAGCCCCAGCGCCTTGTAGGCTTTATAGAGGCTAAAAAGGCAACTTAATAACAATCAATATTAATTATTTATATACGTACATTTCAAAATTAAGATTACATTTATAGTAATTTAGATTTGTTCATATTAGAAGTGTTTCTATATTTTGCAAAAGGTAAAGTTTTAGCTCTTGTTTAAAAGTCGAAATTGTTGATAAATTTCTTAAATAGGCAGGCAACCGATTGTATTCAAATGGTCCAGCGTACGTAATGCGTTGCTTAGTCAATTCCAATCGGCATCTTGCGACCTGAATGTTTTCCGACTGTCTAGTATTCCGTCCAGTTTGGACTATATTTCTATTAAATGTAATTGTTCTTGCACCTATGCCTCTTAGACACTTAAACATGTACATCAAAATGTGTTGTTTATACAAACCACGGACCGGCAATGTCTGTTTTGCTTTATATTTGTATAGGTCAATCGATGAGTAACGCACAGGCAAATTATGTACTATCTTTAAGGCTTTGTTTTGAGCTGATTGTAAGGATTTCAATGAGTTGTGAGATGCAGATCCATATATCATAGGCAAGTATGTAAGATGCGAGTGAACAAGTGATTGATATATAATCATCTTAACGCCAGTACTCAACTTATGTTTAAATTTATGCAGAATTCCTACAGCTGATGATATCTTTGCATTAATGTCCTTTATATGAAGATCCCATAACAAATTATGATTTAAATGCATGCCCAAATATTTCACGCTCTGGGACTCAGCGATTGGTGTTCCCTCCACATGAATTACCATTTCACCATCATTTGAGCTAATGTAAGGCTTGAATCTTATAAATTTTGTTTTTCCGGCATTTAGAACTAATTTATTAATGCGAGAAAATTCAGCCAAAATTGCAGCATCGTACTCGATTTGGGTTTGAAGAACTTTTTCGTATTTGTACTCATAGATAAGGCATACATCATCAGCAAATAAAAACAGCTTTCCATTAAAATTTATATTTTTTAAGTCATTTATATAAATCTTAAATAACAATGGACCTAAAACGCTCCCCTGAGGGACACCATGTGCAACTGGCAACATGGAACTACTCGACGACCCAACTTGGACGTACTGCAATCTATTTTCTATTTAATCTATTCTATTTCTATTTAATCTATTTAATTTGAAGAAAATCGGTTCAGATTTGGATATACGAATTTCACTCCCGATTTGACTCTTTTCACTCTAGATACCACATATTACAACAGATTTTCTTTAAAATTGGCAAAACATTTTATATTATAACTAGAAACACCTGTGGTAAAAATGTGTTAGACCGGTTCAGATTTAGATATAGCCCCCATACAAATTTCTCTCCCGATTTGACATTTTCCGCTCTAGAGACCACATAATGTATCAGATTGTCTTCAAATTTGGTAAAAAATCTTATATTTCCACTACAAACACCCATGGTGAATATCGGTCAGATCGGTTCAGATTTAGATATAGCCCCCATATAAATGTCGCTGCCGATTTGACTTTTTCCGCTTTAAATGCCACATATTCTAATCGATTTTCTTTAAATTTGGCACAACATCTTATAATCTAACTAGAAACACCTGTGGCTACAGCGGGCTAGATCGGTTCAGATTTAAATATAGCACAAATTCAAATGTTGCTCCCATAAGTTTAACCGATTTTTGGCCAAACTATACATTTTATATTTCACCTATTTCGTTCCAGGTTTCAATATATTCTCATACAAATGTCCTTTCCGATACAAAATTTTTTGTCAAACACATACATTTACAGGATACAAAAAAACTTCCCATTTTCACTTTTTCACCGAATTGAATTGTATTCGGATTGAAAGTGGAGTGTATCATAGAGTCGGCTCCGCCCGACTTTAGCCTTTCCTTACTTGTTTAAAATACGCTTTTATATAGCCGAGTCTCGCTATATAAATATTTTGGACGGAGGAGGCGTCGTAAAAATAGAAACAACATCGGAAAACAACTTTGTTATGCCATATGATGAACATTATACAATTGACTCAAGAACTAAAGCCTCTTGACCATTTCAAACGTAGTCAATGGTCAGAATGGTGGCAAGAAGTGGCAACAGTGGATGATCAATTTTCGAAGAAAATCATCTTCAGTGATGAGGCACATTTTCACCTCAGTGGATTCGTCAATAAGCAGAATTGCCGCATTTGGGCGAATGATAATCCAAGAGTGATTGTCGAAAAACCAATGCACCCACAAGGAGTGGCTGTTTGGTGCTGCTTATGGGTTGGCGGCATCATCGGGCCGTATTTGTTCCAAAATTAGGCCGGTCAGGCAGTTACTGTGAATGGTGTTCGCTATCGTGAGATGATAACGAACTTTTTATGGCCCGAGTTAGAAGATATGGATGTGGACGATATGCGATTTCAACAGGACGGCATAGAATCTCAATTATGCCTCGTCATCGAAAATTTGGATCATCGGATGGAGGTGTGCCGCCCAGACATACAAGCCGACCGCTTTTAAGCCGACAAGCCGCCGCCGCATGTTTCTGCACGAGCCGCGCCGCCGCCGATTTCATCGACTCATATCGACTTCAACCACGCCGCCGATTTCATCGACTTCAACCACGCCGCCGAGATTTGACGGAGTTCTAACTCAGTCAAATCTTACTAGCAAAATAGACAACCCACTTAAAATTACAAAGGAAAATATAAATGTCGACTTAGACAACCTACTGCTGTGAAATATATTGATCTTTCTTTGAATTTGGTATCCCACTATGTGATGACGGCTATAGAAAATTGAATGATTGTATTTTGATTTGAAAGTCGCATTTATATAAGTCAATTCCAGTACGTGTGGCCATGTGTTCCTATAAATAACAATGAACAACAGCTCCTCTATTGTGCTTCTTTAGTGTGTCAAAGTAGGTAGAGTATTATTATTCTTTGGAAGGATTATGATATTCAAGCCTCACAAGAAAAGCTGTAATTGCAAAAATATTTATTAAATTCATCCATATTATAAATTTTGGGAATGGATTCCCACTCCCAAAAAGGGTGTCCAACCGCGATTAATCGAATAATTTTTGTCAAATATTTGTTCGAATAATAAAAAATCATGATTTTCGAATAAAGAATAATTCGAATAAATTGTCCCAAATAATGGATATTATAAGTTATGCCTTAAAAACTAATAAAATCGTCGTATGCTTTGTATAATAAATTGATTTTGAATAACCAGTTTGCTCCATTTGGGTAAAAAACTGTGAAACACCAAATATAAAACCACAATTTTTTCGATTTTTGATTTGTATGCTCTACAGCTATTAAAATAACGATTTATCCGACTTCATTTAAAAATAGCAAAAACTGGCCAATAGCTTCGGAATTATTTAAAATTTAAAGAATAGTAATTTCATAGTAAATTCATAGAAAAATTGAGGTTAACACCGCGATAATAAAGTCAGTTCTGTTATAACTCATATATCTATATATATAAAAATGAATCTGTGTTTGTAAGTTTGTGGGTTTGTTTGTTTGTTTGTTTGTTCTTTATAGCAGACTAAACTACTGGACCGATCTTCTTGAAATTTTCACAGTATGTTCATGTTGAACCGGTGGTGAAAATAGGCTATATAAATTTTTGATATTTTCAGTGGGCGTGGCACCTCCCACACAAATTGGGGATTTTATTCGTTTTTTATAAATTAGCATATTCGGAGTAATGTTGCAGCTAGAGTCTTGAATTTTTGTGAAAGTCCACTAATTGTCAGTCTGCACAGTTTTGCCAAAAATGGGCGGTATTGGAAAAGTGGGCGTGGCACCTCCCATACGAATCAAACACCTATTATTGAATATTGTCAGTTTTATGACACCTAGAGTGCGGAAATTTTGTGTAAGTGCATATAGCATCAATTTGCGTAGTTGTGCCAAAAATGGGCGGTATTGGAAAAGAGGGCGTGGCACCTCCCATACGAAGCCAACACCTATTATTGAATATTGTCAGTTCTATGACACCTAGAGTGCTGAAATTTTATGTAAGTGCATATAGCATCAATCTGCGTAGTTGTGCCAAAAATGGGCGGTATTGGAAAAGTGGGCGTGGCACCTCCCACACAAAGTTAAAACCTATTATTGAATATTGTCAGTTCTATGACACCTAGAGTGCTGAAATTTTGTGTAAGTGCAAATAGCATCAATTTGCGTAGTTTTGCCAAGAATGGGCGGGATTGGACAAATGGGCGTGGCACCTCCCATACGAAGTTAAAACCTATTATTGAATATTGTCAGTTCCATGACACCTAGAGTGCTGAAATTTTGTGTAAGTGCAAATAGCATCAATTTGCGTAGTTTTGCCAAAAATGGGCGGGATTGGACAAATGGGCGTGGCACCTCCCATACGAATTTAAAACCTATTATTGAATATTGTCAGTTCCATGACACCTAGAGTGCTGAAATTTTGTGTAAGTGCAAATAGCATCAATTTGCGTAGTTGTGCCAAAAATGGACGGGATAGGACAAATGGGCGTGGCACCTCCCATACGAAGTTAAAACCTATTATTGAATATTGTCAGTTCTATGACACCTAGAGTGCTGCAATTTTATGTAAGTGCATCTAGCATCAATTTGCGTAGTTATGCCAAAAATGGGCGGGATTGGACAAATGGGCGTGGCACCTCCCACACAAAGTTAAAACCTATTATTGAATATTGTCAGTTCTATGACACCTAGAGTGCTGATATTTTATGTAAGTGCATCTAGCATCAATGTGTGTAGTTGTGCCAAAAATGGGCGGGATTGGACAAATGGGCGTGGCACCTCCCATACGAAGTTATAACCCATTTTCGAATATATTCAATTCTATGACAGATACAATACTGAAATTTTGTGTAAGTGCATCTATCATCAATGTGCGTAGTTGTGCCAAAAATGGGCGGTATTGGAAAAGTGGGTGTGGCACCTCCCATACGAAGTTATAACCCATTTTCTAATATATCCAGTTCTATGACAGATACAATACTGAAATTTTGTGTGAGTGCGTCTAGCATCAATAAGGGTAGTTGTGTCAAAAATTTGCGGTATTGGAAAAGTGGGCGTGGTACCTCCCATACGAAGTTAAAACCTATTATTGAATATATTCAGTTATATGACAGATACAATACTGAAATTTTGTGTGAGTGCGTCTAGCATCAATAAGGGTAGTTGTGTCAAAAATTTGCGGTATTGGAAAAGTGGGTGTGGTACCTCCCATACGAAGTTATAACCCATTTTCTAATATATCCAGTTCTATGACAGATACAATACTGAAATTTTGTGTGAGTGCGTCTAGCATCAATAAGGGTAGTTGTGTCAAAAATTTGCGGTATTGGAAAAGTGGGTGTGGTACCTCCCATACGAAGTTAAAACCTATTATTGAATATTGTCAGTTATATGACAGGTATAGTGTAAGTGCATCTAACATCAATGTGTGTAGTTGTGCAAAAATTAACGGCATTGGAAAAGTTAAAACCTATTATTGAATATTGTCAGTTCAATGTCACCTATAGTGCTGAAATTTTGTGTAAGTACATCTGTCATAAATGTTCGCAGTTGTGCCAAAAATGGGCGGTAGTGGGATAGTGGGCGTGGTACTTCACATACGAAGTTAAAACCTATTATTGAATATTATCTGTTCTGTAAAACCTAGAGTGCTGAAAAATTGTCTGAATGGATCCAGTGTAAATAGTTGTGCAAATATGGGCGGAAAGTGGGCGTGGCCCTTCCCATATAAAATTAAACCCGGTTTTAGAGAATATTCGACACCAAGATGGGCGGAAAGTATCCGTGATCCTTCCCATACGAAATTAAAACCTGTTTTAAAGTATATTCGACACCGAGATTCCTATATTGTTATACAAATGCGCGGGATTTGAAAGATGGGGAATTTTTGATTTGAATTTTGTAAAATTACTCATTTTCTTTGGATTTTCTTAGCATAATAATAAAGAAAGATTGCAAAAGTGTTGTTTGATTAGTGAACAATTTGATTGACTTTCTATGTGTTTCAAATGTAGTTCATTCGAATTCCAGCTATTCGATTAAGTAAGTTCTTCTTACGTAGGAAGTTTTTTTTTGGTAATGGAAAGGAGGAGAATCACACTCAACCTAAAATCAATTTGATTTTTGACATTTCTTCCTTTATTCGCCGTACTTCAATATTTTCCATGGAACATATCCATTTCTTTTGTATCTCAGGGAGATACATTGATTATAAGTGGTACATATAATACCGATCACAAGAAAAAACAATATGATTTTTATTTCCGCGTGTTTTTCTGCCTGGCGAAGCGGGCGGGGGTTCAGCTAGTATATATATATAACTTGACAAATAGTCAATGGATAACTTCTGCTATTATGCTCATATAAGGGAAGGTTCTTTATTTTGATAAGATGTTAAGATTTTTGTCAACTTCTAATGAATTTCGAATTTGATATTACAATTTTTAAATAAAATAATAAACGTTCAATATATAGTTGAACTACCCGTAAACTGGCGTGTCTTGTCTATATAACTCTTATTAATTATATATCATTTAAGTGAACAATTGTTCATTATTCGATTAACTGGATTTTTTTTGTTTTCAAATAAACGATAAATCGAATAACATAAAAGTCCGAATAAATGGATACCCTAATAACAATATTAAATTATTGGAACATTGGCTAATATCAACGAATATTAAACTACTTGCTAAAAAAATAAAAAAAATTGTTTCTTCCATTTTCCCAAAATTGTCCAATAAATAGGGGTAATCGAATGACAGAACGAGCCGGCAAATCAGCCGAAAGCCGATAATTATGGTTCGGCTTGTAACTCTGGTGCCGCCGAGGTCGCCGATATTTTGTTCCATACATAATTGAACCACACCAATATTATCACAATAAAAAGAAATGATAATAATTTCCTAAATAATTTGTATTTTATTCAAAATCAACATCGGCCCTTCAAATTTAACCACGTTGGGCAGACGGCGTACGGTCACAACGCCCAAGGTCATAACGACCAAATCGATAAATGTCATAAAGCCCAATAATCGGCATATCGCCAAATTTTGGGCAATAAAAATGTCATAATGTTCAATAAAAATAGCAGAAAGCCCAAATAATTTATTTGGGCTTTCTGACGAAAATTTTGGACTTTATGACATTTTTGTAAAATGAATAATACTCAGAAACCCATCTGAATGAAACTGTTGTATAATAGCGATGTGTTTTGTATCGCTAGAGGCGTAGTCGAGTAGAAGCATCCCCCAACTCGCTTTTTCAGTTATCAGTTACCGGTTATGCAAACTAATGGTTTTATACGGATTTAAGATTTTCTCCTATGGGATACACCATAATAGTAAATATCTAATCTCGCCGAAGGCCGGCAACGCAGAAAACTTTTACTTTGCATAGCCGGTTTTGGACATATCCCATAGGAGAAAATCTTTAATCAAAACCTTTTACTTTGCGTAGCCGGCTTTGGACGTACTTCATAGGAGAAAATCGCTGATAACCTTTACTTTGCGTAGCCGGTTTTAGACATACATCATAGGAGAAAATAATTAATTCCGGCCGATGGCTGGCTACTTAGAAATCATGAGGGTTTTGAGCAATATGTCGCAAATTTGGGTTTTATGGCGGTCCGTGGATTGGGCGTTGCAGATTTGGCCGTTATTGCCTAGAAATAATGTCACAATGCCCAAACGCAACGACATATTGCCCAAAAAATCGATAAATTTTACAACAACACAATCAACGCATCGTTTTTGGACTTTATAACATTTTCAATTTGGGCGTTATGACCGTACGCCTGGGCAGACACGTAAAATAAAACGCTTTTTTCCAAATTCGTATTTTTAAGCGGACACAATGGGAATAAAGGGATAACAAGTAAGGAAAGACTAAAGTCGGGCGGGCCGACTGTATAATACCCTACACCACTCCCTGCGTATATACCTTTTATTACTAAACCCAGGTATTTCATGAGAGCAATTTTATGTAGTTCATTTAAATTACAAGTTACTATAAATTCATCTTTAGTCAAAATTTAATGAATATGGTAAATAATAAAGTAATTGGTCCAATTTTCCAGCAGATATTCCGAGTAAAGTAAATATAACATGTTCTGGAAAAAGTGATCAAGATCCAAAGACAAATACAGATTATACAGCGGTAATAGGATGAATCGGACGGACATTTGAAGGGGGCCTATAACAACACTTGAGGCCTGTGCCAAAACATGCGCCAATATATTTCTCATTCACAGTAGGCATTCCTAGTTGAAACATAGAATGATCTACAAAATTTGATGAAGATCCGATGTAAGAAGTAGTTTCTAGAGCTGTAACAGAGCAGAATGGGGCCCAATTTGGGTTATGTCAAAGTATAAACATATGGGCATCTCCCAAACAAGTAAGGAAAGGCTAAAGTCGGACGGAGCCGACTATATTATACACCCCACTTTCTATCTCATTACAATTCAATTCGGTAAAAAAGTGAAATCGGGAAGGATTTTTGAATTATTTGATTATACGATTTTGTGCCAATTTTAAATAAAATAGGTTCAATATGTGGTTTCTAGAGCGGAAAAAGACAAATCGAGAGCGTCATTTGTAAGGGGACTATATCTAAATCTGAACCGATCTTACCCACTTTCACCATAGGTGTTTTTAGTTGGGTTATAAGATGTTTTGCCAGTTTTAAAGAAAATCGGGTACAATATGTGGATTCTAGAGCGGAAAAAGTCAAATCGGGAGCGACATTTGTATGGGGACTATATCTAAATCTGAACCGATTTTCTCCAAATTCAATACCGATCGTCCCTGGACAAAAAAAGTAACTTCTGTCAAATTTCATGATAATCGGACAGCAATTGCGACCTGTAGAGTGCGAACAAGCTTAGATGGACAGCAGACTGAAAGACGTACGGAGGGACGGACGGACGGACGGACAGACAGACATCGGTAAATCGATCCCTATACTTAAAGGTGGGTCTAGCTCGATTATTTATTGGTGTTACAAACATTTGCCTGAAAACTAACTTATAATACCCTAATCCTAAGTGGGTACAGGACGTAGGGTATACAAATGGTACCAACTGAAGTATTGAGATTTAATATGTCAATTCCTCTCTTCACATAGAAGCGCAATATAAACACATTTTTGCACTTTTATGGGACGATCTGGACAAAAGGATAATGGTACCAATTAAATTGTTGCAGCTAGAATCGTGAAATTTGGTGTGTAAATTCCTCCGATCACGTAGAAGCGCAACACAAATGGATTTTTTGGAATTTGTACTTGTAAGGAGTGAGCGGGATAAAAATGGTACCAACTAAAGTATTGCAGCTAGAATCGTGAAATTATGCATGTACATTCCTCTCAACGCATAGAAGTGCAATATAAAGTCATTTTTGTACTTTTAAGGGGCGAGTTGGACAAAAATGGTGCCAACTAAAGCATTGAAAGGGAGCATCGTGAATTTGGTATGTAAATTCCCCCTGACCACGTAGAAGTGCAGTAAAATTGGATTTTTCGAAATTTTACTTTTAAAGGGACAATGGATTAAAATGGTAAATTACGTAAACGCGGAACATAAATGGATATTTCAAAATTTTTACTTATAAGAGGAATGCGGGACAACAAGGGAAAAACGTGGTACGAAACGAAATTACATGTTTTTAGGGGAAGCAAAAACACATTTCTCAAAATATGTATTTTTTGGGAAATATATGACCGACTGCATCTAGAAACATGAGATCGAGGATATAACAAAAATGCAAAAGAAAAAACAAAAACAAATGATCGTTTGCACGGCAGAAGTATTGCTGGGTAACACATACTTACATATGCAACTCAATGAGATGCTTGTAAGATGGCATGTGTACTTTGTTACTTGGTGCGATTTTTTAAACGCAAATTCGGCAAGTGAGTTGTGCTTCTCGTTCGTTTGTGAGAATCATCTCCTTAAAGAGGCCGGGTTTGATGTTGAAAAGTCGCTGCGAAGCCACTTGAAAAGACTTTTGACATGGTCGAAATCATGATCGTGGTAGTCTGCAGCCAAGTAATAAATGCCACCATGCCATTTGTAAATAAATTTGCATTCTATTAAATATAGAAGCAAAATGGTCTTGAGCCAGGACAATATCGCAGTTCAAATCAAATATTGATTACAGACCAAAAAAATGCAAATGAAAAAACTAAAACAAAAGGTTCTGCGGTTGTAATTTTTTTTCAAAACTGAGTAGAAAATGATAAAAATTATACATGCGATGAGAGTTAAGCTAAAATAGTACACGTGGACAAGCTCATTCCTTTGACTGTGTATGAATTCTATCTAATCGGAGGTTTCCAAATTACTATTTTAGATTTATCTAAAGGGTGATTTTTTAAGAGCTTGATAACTTTTCTTTTTAAAAAAACGCATAAAATTTGCAAAATCTCATCGGTTCTTTATTTGAAACGTTAGATTGGTCCATGACATTTACTTTTTGAAGATAATTTCATTTAAATGTTGACCGCGGCTGCGTCTTAGGTGGTCCATCCGCTTAGTCCAATTTTGGCATTTCCACGTTTTTGAGTAACAGAGACCCAATTGGTGCGAACGGCGACGAATCGAAAATTGGTGGTCGTCATTAACACTGGCCGATACAGCTGCGATATTTTCTTCAGTTCGCACTCTACGTAAGCGTGTTGGTGGTTTAATGTCCAACAATGTAAATTTGGTGCGAAATTTAGTCACAATAGCCCGAATAGCCGCTTCAGTGGGTCGATTAAACTGACCATAAAATGGAAGCGCGCAATGAACTTTCTTAACAGAGCACGCATTTTGATAATAAAATTCAATAATTTGCAAGCGTTGTTCGTTTGTAAGACGATTCATGATGAAATGTCAAAGCATACTGAGCATCTTTCTCTTTGACACCATGTCTGAAATCCCACGTGATCTGTCAAATACTAATGCATGAAAATCCTAACCTCAAAAAAATCACTCTTTATATCCACCAAGAGAAAATTCAATAAATACTATACAAAAACAGAGATGGATATAACTAATAATAAATAACTGGCTTTTCATATTTGTACACACGTCCTATAAACGTGGTGGGACGTGGTCTTTAAAATTAATTAATTAATTTTAATTCAAAACTATAAGAATGAAACATCTTTATTTATTTATCAAATATCCATATCAACAAAAAATCATAATTATACCCTCACTCTACAGAGTAGGAGGGTATATATCATTCGAGCGTTTAGTCCAGCGGTGCGATACCATCTAATTCATCGGTCCGAACCGTGAAATTACGTTTTCATTGAATTGCGTGGCGTGGTTTTAATTTCGGCATTTGGACGATTTTCTGCATCGGCTCGGCTCGGTGCGTCTCAGGATAATTGCCATTCGTACACTCTGAAAAATAATTGCTTTATAAGTAAAGGATTTATATTTGATTATATTTATATAGATTATGATGGGTCACAAAAAATGTCTCAGTATTGATTGCAGGTATTTACAGTTCTAGTTTATGTAACATGAAATTCCTCATTTGTGCCTACCTTAGCACGCGTAAAAGTCAGTTATTTGATATCAGTTTTATCCATCTTGAGTTTTTTTGCCGGATATAGATAAATATAAAATAGTATTTTGGAAACCTCTCAGCACTCGTACACAATCAACAGAATGTGTTTTTGTCGAGTTGCACTATTTTAGCCGAACTCCCTTCGTATGCATAATTTTTATAATTTTCTAGCCGGTTTCGAACAAAAAATTACAACCACAGAGCCTGTTATATCCTCGATCTCACGCTTCTAGATGCAGCCGGCAATTCTATAACTTTTTGCACCCAAAAATCACTTTAGTTAACATGTGCTCTGGCTTCTCCCCTAAAAGTACTTTGTACTTGTACATGTACTTTGTTTGGTACCACGTTTATCCCTTTTCGTCCCGCATCCGCCTTATAAGTACACAATTTTGAAATAAACATTTATGTTCCGCTTTTACGTAAATTTCGTAAAGTAAACATTTCGAAAAATCCAATTTTACTGCACTTCTACATAGTCAGAGGAAGTTACATACCAAAATTCACTGCAATTCTTTAGCTGGTACCATTTATATCCCTTTTTGACCAGCCACGAGGAACCTTCGATGTTTATCCCTTTTTTGTGACATTTTACTCCCTAAAATTACGAAATTCGTACGATTTCTTAGTCCTCGTATACGTCATATTTGGGAACTACCTTGCAAATTTCATGACCCTGGCTTCAGCCGTTTGAGCGCTGTTCAATGATGAGTCAGTCAGTCAGTAACGCAGCTTTTATATATGGATATAAAGGGTGATTTCTTAAAAGCTATAGGAAAGTTTTTCAAAAAAAAAACACTTAAAATTCAGAAAAAAGCATGAAATCTTTATTTGAATCGATAGTACGGTCCATATAATTTAATGTTTGTAGATTATTTCATGCAAATGTTGACCTTGACTGCGCCTCAAATAGTCCATCCGCTTAGTCCAATTTTGGCATTTCCACGTTTTTGAGTAACAGAGGCCCAATTGCTACGAACGGCGACGAATCGATAATTGATGGCCATCATTAACACTGGCCGATACAGCTGCGATTTCTGAATTTCAGACTAACTCAGTTCGAACCTTGGAAAGATACACAATCGAGCAACGCGTTAAAGTTATTCAGGCTCATTATGAAAATGGGCGTTCAAATAAAAATGCATATCGTGCGCTTCGTGATTTTTCGGAAAAATCGTCCAAAAATTTTGTAGGAGAAGTGAAACCACCAGTGCATGCTCGAACAGCTCGTACTGCAGAAAATATTGCTGCTGTTCGGGATAGTGTGGCTGAAGAGCCGTCCACCTCAACTCGTCGTCGTGGCCTCTCACGCTCGTCGTTGATGAACATTATGCACAAAGACTTGCATTTACACGCTTACAAGGTGCAATTGGCACAAGAACTAAAGCCTCTTGACTATTCCAAACGTCGTCAATGGTCAGAATGATGGCAAGAAATGGCAACAGTAGATGATCAATTTTCGAAGAAACTCATCTTCAGTGATGAGGCACATTTTCACCTCAGTGGATTCGTCAATAAGCAGAATTGCCGCATTTGGGCGAATGATAATCCGAGAGTGATTGTCGAAAAACCAAGGAGTGACTGTTTGGTGCGGTTTATGGGTTGGCGGCATCATCGGGCCGTATTTTTTCCAAAGTGAGGCCGGTTAGGCAGTTACTGTGAATGGACTTCGCCATCGTGAGATGATAACGAACTTTTTATGTCCCGAATTGGAAGATATGGTTGTGGACGATATGTGGTTTCAACAGGACGGACGGACTTGCCACTCAGCTAACAAAACAATGGCTCGTTTGCGCTTCAAATTCAATGGCCGTGTTATCTCACGTGGTGGCGATGTCAATTGGCCGACAAGATCATGTGATTTGACACGTTGGACTTCTTTCTTTGAGGTTATTTGAAAGAAAAGGTGTACGTCGATAAACCAGCAACAATTCAAGAGCTAAAGAATGAGATAATTTGGCACATTAACGGCATAGAACCTCGATTATGCCTCGAAAACTTGGACCATCGGATGGAGGTGTGTCGCCGAGGTCGAGGCGTCCATTTGGCCGATAGTTTGTCCATACATAATTCAACCATACCAATATTATCATATAAAAAGATAATAATTTCCCATAATTTGTGTCTACTCAAAATCAACATCAGCTCATAAAATTTAGCCACCCTTTATAAATTAAAATAAGGAAAAAGTCGAATTGGGAGCAAAATTTGTATGGGAGCTATATATAAATCTGAACCGATATAACACATTTTTACCACAGATGTTTCTAGCGTACTTGCAATGTGGTCCAGCAAATATATTTGTAGTTCTTGATGACCCTTTAAACCTCTGTTTTAGGGATGTGTTTACCCTTTTTCACAAAAGGGACCAAAAACGCCTCTAGATTGAGGAGCTAGAGTGTTAAAATGTTCCACAGAAATGTTCTTCGTGGTGTTTTAAGTAATATTGCTGAACACACCCTATACCTAAAATAGATAAGGATAACAAGGTTTCCTAATCTTTTTGTACCCCGTCTATCAGAATCCGTTGTCAGAATCTTGTTATTTTTTTAGTGTTCCACAGTGTTTTCAGTCCTTGTTAGGGGAAAATTTACTTCTGGGACGATTTCGTCCATTTTCAATTCCAAGCAAGCAAACGTGCTTACAACTGACAGACAAATGGACGTGGATAAATCATCTTAGAATTTTAGCAGGACACAGAATTTTCGATTGAAGAAAGTTAAAACACCTCAATACTTCTACATTTTTGCTGATATCTCCGAAACTACTTAATGTGGCCCATTACGGTTTAGAAAGGCTCATAAAATTGCTGAGAAATAGACTTTGGTCAAATCCATTATGCTATGGACTATGAACATCTACTTTTTGGATAGACATGGTGCTGAAACAAACAGACAAACAAACGGCTTTTGTAATATTATATTGCGGGGGGTTTTCTGTTTGCTTCCGTCCCTCCTGCACCCCTGCTCCACAGACATAAAACATATATTAAATGGTTTTGGAAATGTAAAATAACCAACACCCCCGAACTCCACTACGAAACTTTGTGCAATTAAATTCTAAAACAAAAATAATTAAATAGTTCATTCATCCACAAAATTTGCGTTGTCATGTAAATGTATGCAACATTTCATTTGTAGGTAATTATGTTTACTTAAATAATTGAGGTTTCATAAAACATCGCATTCATCGTATGTTTGATAGAGCAGAGCAATTCCCATTAGAAAACCAAAAAAAAAAGAAAGGCTAAAATCGGGTGGGGCTGACTAGTCTCTGATCCATATCTAAGATTTTATTTCCCATGTGAAATTGCGGGTACGTTTTTTGACCTCGTTAGCTGCGATTGTTTTGAAAATTTGTGTATGCATTCTTCTCATAAAAATATTGTATATGTGTATTTTTGAAAAAAGAAGAAACATTTTTCACGAGATATAACCAATTTAACGGAGAAAAAATAAGATATTGTCAAAAAGATGTGTTCATTCAATCGCCTGTAACTCCTCAAACACTTTCGCAACGGCTGTAGTATGTCTTTGACTTAAATCAGGGTTCATATTAGTACCAGCGCTCACATATGACAAATGAGAAGTGCTGATAAACAAAATATTCCACCGAACCAAGTCGACACACTAAAAGTCCCACTTTGCCAATTCAATGTTATGCATGTGCTCGCATCGTTCGCAACAATGCAAAGACTTCAGCACAACCTTTGGTCTTAAACCAAAATAAATGACAACATATACAACATAACGGACGAACTATACATACAAACAACAACAATACACTCGAGGTATAGTGCAGACGGACCATACCGTACAACAACAACCTTTGCATTGTTGCGAGCTTATGCATGTGCTCGCATCGCTCGCAACAATTGAATATTTTATTAATTAATTAATATTTTGTTTGTCGGCGCTTCTCATTTGTCATATGTGAGCGCTGGTACTAATATGAACCATGATTTAAGTCAAAGGCATACATTCGTTGCGAAAGTTCAGACGAGATGGGGTAGCGCCCATCGAAACTGCGCAGTCAACTTTTAGCTGCAACAATAAAGGTCTCACTTTGCTTTTTTGCTAATTTTGGATTCTGCTGAAGACTTTAGCACAACCTTTGGTCTTAATCCAAAATAAATGACAATATAACAGACCAACTATATATACAAATAACAAAAAGAAACAATTTAACAAATTAATAAATATAACAAGTAAGGAAAGGCTAAATTCGGGCGGGGCCGACTCTATGATACACTCCACTTTCTATCCGAATACAATTTAATTCGATGAAAAAGTGAAACCGGGAAGGTTTTTTGTATGTGTTTGACAAAAAATGTTAAATCGGAAAGGACATTTGTATGAGGGTATATTGACATCTGGAACGAAATAGGTGAAATATAATATGTATAGTTTGGCCAAAATCGGTTAAACATTTGGGAGCAACATTTGTATTTGTGCTATATCTAAATCTGAACCGATCTTACCTAAATTCTGCATACGTGATTCTAATTGGATTATAAGCTGTTGTGCCAAATTTAAAGAAAATCGAGTACAATATGTGGTTTTAAAGCGGCAAAAAGTATGGGGGCTATATCTAAATCTGAACCGATGAGATGTCTCTAGTTTGATTATAAGATGTTGTGCCAAATTTAAAGAAAATCGGGTACAATATGTCGTTTCTACAGCGGAAAATGTCAAATCGCGAGCGACATTAGTATGGGGGCTATATCTAAATCTGAACCGACCTTACCCAACTTCTGCACAGATGTTTTTAGTTCGATTATAAGATGTTGTGCCACATGTAAAGAAAATCGAGTACAATATGCGGTTTCTAAAGCGGTAAAAGTCAAATCGGGAGCGATATTTGTATGGGGGCTATATTTAAATCTGAACCGATCTTACCCACTTTCTGCAAAGGTGTTTCTAGTTTGATTATAAAATGTTGTGCCAAATTTAAAGAAAATCGGGTACAATATGTCGTTTCTAGAGCGGAAAATGTCAAATCGGGAGCGACATTTGTATGGGGACTATCCCTAAATCTGAACCGATCTTACCCAATTTTTGCATAGGTATTTCTAGTTGGATTATAAGATGGTGTGCCAAATTTAAAGAAAATCGGGTACAATATGTGGTTTCTAGAGCGGAAAATGTCAAATCGGGAGCGACATTTGTATGGGGCTATATCTAAATCTGATCCGATCTTACTCAAGTTTTGCATAGGTTTTTCTAGTTGGATTATAAGATGTTGTGCCAAATTTAAAGAAAATCGGGTACAATATGAGGTTTCTAGATCGGAAAATGTCAAATCGGAAGCGACATTTGTATGGGGGCTATATCTAAATCTGAACCGATTTGCCTCAAATTAAATAGCGTTCGTCCTTGATCCACAAAACTTATTTGTGCCAATTTTTGTTAAGATCGGACTACAATTGCGACCTGTAATTTGATTACAACAATAGATGGACAGACGGACAGACGGACATTGCTAAATCGACTCAAAAAGTGATTCTAAGTTGATCGGTATACATAACAATGGGTCTATCTCCCTTCCTATTGGGTATTACAAACAAATGCACAAAGACATAATACTCTCGTGGAGTGTATAAAAATTTAATTACACTAAACCACACATATAAGACAAGGCTACCAATATGTTTATACTATATATATCGAAATAACACTTCAAGTCAATTCAAAAAGTAAATGTACATAAGACAGCAATCTTCAAAAAAGCTAAAATACTATAAATATTGTTAGATAGTGGGTGTTAGAGTTGGTTGTATTTCCATCCTATTTTAATTTACAAAGTACACATTTTGAAAATCCATTATCTCTCACGTACACATTGCAAGATAACCTAAATTCATGATTCGACCAATTTTTGCCCTTAAAGTAAAATACAAAGTACGAATTTGGAAAAAACTTTTTCTTTTGTCTATGTTATTAGAGGAATGTAGACACCGAATTCCATGATTGTAGATGCTGTCATTTGGTTGGTACCATTTTTATCCACTTTTCCCCCCTTAAAAGTACGACTTTCTACAATATCTTTATTTTACGTGTCCACGCAATTAGAGAGATGTACACACCGAATTTCATCAGTCTACCTGTAGTCGTTTAATTGGTACCATTTTTATCCCTCTGCTCCCATTGTATCCCTTGAAAGTACGAATTTGGAAAAACCATTTTATTTTTCGTGTATACGCAATCAGATTCCGAATTTCATGATTCTAGTTGCGGTCATTTGTTTGGTACAATATTTATCCCCTTTTTCATTTTACCCCCTAAGTGCGAATTTCGAAAAATCCTTTATTTTACGTATCTACGCAATCAGAGAAATTTGTATAGGTGCAGCCGTTTGGTTGGTACCATTTTTATACCTCTATTCTCATTTTACCCCTTAAAAGTATGAATTTGGACAAATACTTTTATATTATGTATCTACCCGATTAGAGTATTTTACACACCGAATTTCGTATTTCTAGCTGTTGTCGTTTGATAGGTACCATTTTTATCCCTTTACGCCCTTATGGTGCACGTTTTTGTTATAGGGTGGATGTGCATACACAATATCAAGTAAGTACAAGCAGACATATTGAAAAAACATGCTTAAATACTCTAAAATAATAGAGTATTTAAGCATTTAGAGTAGTATATAAATTTTTTCCCTTTGGGCCGATTTCGCTCAATTGCAATCCCAGCCGATTTACGACAATAAGCGCATTTATGGAAAATTTGGACGTCCTAGCTCCTTTTGTTTATATGCTAGCGTGCTTTCAACAGACGGACAAACGGATGGACAGATCATCATAGAATTTTATGACGATCAAGAATATATAAAAAATCTTTAGTTACGGGACCTCATTCTTTCGAATTGAGGTCCAATAAAAATGCGTCAAAATGATTAAAACGATGATTTTTTTTCAAATAATACCCGAATTCCTAAAGTGGGGAGAATGTGTTATAAAATTGGGGATTTTTTTATTAAAATGGTCGACTGTTATTTTTCATTTTCTTCTGTTTTTATGAATTTTATATATTTTCATTAAATTTCATTTTGTAAAATAATGAGAGATGTGAACTGAAATGACTAAAAGTTGTATTTTTGCGAAACTTTTATTTCATAAAAACTTCAATAACTCTGTCAATTACTCCTTGCTAAATGTGATATTTAAATACATTTGCAAGATGTGTGATTACTAAACAAAATAATGTGCAAAAACATTGCCAAAGTTGAAAAATGTTTAAATTGTTGTTTATGCCAGTACTGGATTTCAGATACCGGTATAGACGTTATAATGGTTTTAAGTTTACATAGGGTAGAGACAATTGTGTGGGAGGTACTAGCAGGGGTGTGGCAAAAGCATAACTATTTTATCGGTGTAATGTGATTATAAAAACATTTTCAACTATAAAATTGCAACTGATTTTAACTATCCATATGGAAGATATGACAGTTTTATTTTGACCATGCGTATGCCAATTTGTGTGGGTGGCACCAGAAGGGGTGTGACAATATCGCCCATATTCCGGGTGTGTATAGTCACTATAAAACCATTGTCAAATATCAAATTTTAGAATATTTCGACCTCTCGTATATAAGTTATAAGAGCTTTAATTTTACACGGTTTAGGGTGATTGGTGTGGGAGGTACTAGACGGGTCGTGGCAAAACCCATTATATGTTGTACACTTAAAGTGATTATAGAAACTTTAATAAATACCAAAATATATCAGATTCCAAATATTCCGTTTGACAGTTATATGGGTTTTAATTTAACATTGTAATATGGGCTGTTTGTGTGGAAGGTACCAGAAGGGGCGAAGAAATTTCGACCATCTTCGAAATTAAACTATGTTTGGGAAAAAGTTTGAATTGATTCCTTAGCTCCTTTCGAGAGTTATCGTGTACACCAGCCAAACGGACGGGCGGACATGGCTCAAACAATTAAAAAAGTCGTGAAACGAATTTGGTCCAAACATATTTAAGGTCTTAAATTACTCCTTCAATGTGTTAAACTGCCAACCAGTTTATTTCACTGCAGCAAATGCTGATCAACATGCTCAAACCCCAAAAGTGCCAAAAGTTTAGATTACAAACAAACAAATGGCTCATGGATGAAATATTTTCCAAATCATCATTCAACAATTCAAGCTTTATTTCTGGGTGTGAATCCAGCATTTGCTTTGCCGTGACCCAACCTATAGTATATTTGCGTATTTTTCATAAATTGATATTTGTATTTAAGCAGTCTAATCACAAAAATGTTTGATCTAAAATAGAAGATACCGCCAAAAAAAGGAGTTTGTTTTTGTAAATAAATTATACTTTTACGTGTGGCTGGATTCTGATTGGGACTTTGTACTTTCGAAAATATGCCTCTGAGACAATAGCTTTAAAATCTCTGCTCTTCTTCTTCATCATCATTGGTAGCGGCGAACAGCTTCCACGTGGTGGAGTTGCTGAAAATGAAGTTTACCAATTTGCAGTGCGAAGAACTCGATAGGTCGATTTGTCATTTTCAAACCGTGTTATCTGAAGGCAATAGCTCGAGACAAGGTCAGTCTCAATTTACACGTCCGGTTGGTTCAAATACCCGTCAATAATATATCGGTAAGCCTCGAAAAATGCAATTTTTAATTTCATAGATGTTGATTTGGATTAAGTGTCATCATTCCAGATGAAAGCTCAGCTCTTTGTGAAGGGCAATGGCTATAGGCCATTCCTGTACAATCAAACTGTTGATTTTTGCAAATTTGTAATAAATCCTAATCATTGTATGTTTTGGAAAATTATATACACCATTATAAAGCCGTACATTAATGTCAATCATACCTGTCCATACAATGTAAGTTTTGAAATCCATACATGTCACTGCAATACAGAGTTAGAATATCTGAATAATAGAAGTAATGCCTGCAACCCTTTTGCAGCATGATTTCCGAACAACGATTATATGATCCAAATGAATTTTGCGCATACAATCAATACAGGGCAAAAGTTAGGTACTATTTTGCAATTTATGATTAAACTTCTGTGAATGTTTTTGTAAAGAGTTGGTTGGTCACTTAGCGTCGATTTAAAACAACCAATAAAATACGTTAATGTGATGCTCAACGAATTTGTTTATATTTTTGGTTGGAGGGCTTTAGATAATTTTACTTTTGCAGAAAATTGGAAAGAAACCATAAAATACGTTGTCTTCTTTTGAAGGACTGGCTACATTTTCAAAACAGACGGAGCCGAAATGTTCCTTAAGTTCTTTGATTTTAATGAAAGTTAATTAAAGTTTCCCAACTCTGGCCTCTTCTTGCAGCACATCGGTGTATAAAACTATGTTTTCTTTACATCTGAGGCATAGGGTATGTTCAGCAACTTTGTAGATAATGATATGGCGAATATTTTTGTAGAATATACATATTAACCCTCTAACTACTCATCATAACGGCATTTTTTGCCTTTATTTTAACAAATTGTAAAAAACACCCCGAAAAGGGGGAACGGCGGGGATGAAATGTCCTACAAAAAATGTTGGCCATACAATTGTACTATATATGTCAGAACACACCAAAACCCAAAACATAACACAAACGCCAAAAATCAATCAAATTCAAGATTACCTATTAAGGGTTAATTTAGTTATTGTTCAGTAGGGGTGGGATAGTGCACGTCTTTTGGATTTTGATATGCTAGAAGCCCATATTTTGTGAGGTTCGGAAATAAAATTCATGAGCCAAAAAATGGGGGTGGTAAGGTGAGTGTAAATGGGCGCTCATCGGGGTCAAAGGTCCGTGGTAAAAATACATGAAAAGTTCCAAAACTGGTTCGGAGTCGCCCCCAGAGGGGTTAAATGTAAGACCGACCCCCATTAATTTTTCCCTCCCCAACATTTATTTCGAACAGGCTCCCATACAAAAAATATTTTTTTTTTATAAAATTCGTCCCCACCGTTTTTACTGGCCCCAGGAGACCGCTAGTGGGGTCAAATGTTAGACCCACCCCCTATAGTTTTTCAGCCCCAATATTTGTTCAGAACACACCTACCATCTGCAACCCTTAGGGCGGCCCCCATACATTTGCCTATTTTTTATGAAAGAAATACAATAAAGCTTACAAACGGACAAAAGACGCAAGAATGAAATATTTAATATATAATATATATTATATACTTATATACATATATAAAAGAGTCGCGTGATTGAGTGACTGGCTGATCGCTCCCCAGACCAAACGGCTAAATTTGGTGTGTACATTTCTCTTACAGAGTTGTGATATTACGAGATTTTTCGAAATTCGTACAGTAAAAAAAGGGATAAAAATGGTACCACAGCAATGACCAAACGGCTGAGCCTAGAATCTTGAAATTTGGTATGGGTATTCCTCTTGCGGTATGAAGACATCCCAAAAAGCGTCATTTGCAAAATTCGTACTTTTAGGGTGTTAAATGGAACACAAATGGGAAAAAATGGTACCAACAACACGGCTGAAGCTAGAATCATAAAATTTGGTGTGGTTGTACATTTCTCTTACAGCGTAGATATCAGATTTGAAGGGATTTTTTCGTAGTTCGTACTTTTAAAGGGTAAAATGGGGTTGAAAGGGATAAAAATGGTACCACCGCAATGACCAAACGGTTAGACCTAGAATATTGAAATTTGGTAATCAAATTATATAATTACTAGCTGAACCCCGCCCGCTTCGCCAGGCAAAAACACAAATGGTAAAATTAAAATCAGGTTTCATATTGATCTTATCATATTGATATTATCGTGGTCAGTAATATATACGTTCCAATTTTCAGCCTTCTAGCTAAAAGACACTTTTGCCACGCCCCAACTACCCACCAAACGAGAATTCAAACTCCAGCATCATATTTATCTTTCTTGTGGTCAGTAATATATACGTTCCAATTTGCAGCCTTCTGGCTCAAAAAAACACTATTGCCACACACATAAAATGAAAATCCAAATTTCGGCATCATATTTATCATTCTCGTGGTCAGTAATATTTATGTACCAATTTTACATCCTATGTCCTTCCTTGGGCCAACACGAATTCATCAAGCCCAAAATCGTGAAAATCAGACGATCCGTTATAAAGTTTTGCGTGTTCACACGGACGGCATTCTCTTTTATAAATATAGATAATAATAGCTTCAACGCGCCCAAGAAAATATTTTTTTTTTTTAATCGTACTTTTTGGGGGGAATCGGGTAAAAGGGGATAAAAATTGTACCAATCAAACGGATGGAGCTGGAATCATAAAATTCGGCGTGCACATCCCTCAAATTACTTAGAAACGCAAAATGAAAGAACTTTTCGAAATTCGAACTTTTAAAGGGTAAACGGGGAACCCCTTTTCCCCGAAATATGTACCAACCACACGGATGACGCTACAATAATGAAATTCAGTATGCTGCGCAGATCATTAATGAGAAGAAAATTTTCGAAATTTGTACTTTTAAGGGACTAACTGGGATAAGAATTGTACCACCGCCCAGACCTAACGGCTGGTCCGAGAAACTTGAAATTTGGAACCGGCATTATTTTTATAGCACGAATGTGACCAAGTAAATATTTTTCGAAATTCGTCCTTTTTGTGGGTGAAATTGGCTAAAAAAAGGGATACAAATGGTACCCATCAAACAGACGGAACTGGAATCATGAAATTCGGCGTACTTCCCTCAAAATGCGAAATTCGTACTTTTAAAGGGCAAACGAGAAAAGGGGGATAAAAAAGCTACCAACATCACGGCTGACGCTACAATCTTGAAATTCGGTATGTATATTCATTCATCTTACAGCGTAGATGGGTGATAACTAAGAATTTTACGAAATCTTTAGTTGTAAGGGATTAAATGGGTTAAAAATTGTACCACCGCCCGGACCAAACGGTTGAGCATAAAATCTTGAAATTTGGAGTGCACATTACACTTATAGCACGAATTCTACCAAGGAAATATTTTGCAATATTCGTTCTTTTGTGAGGCTAAATCGGGAAAAAAGGAATAAAAATGGTACCCATCAAACAAACGGAACTGGAATCAGGAAATTCGGCATCTACTTCTATGCTTACAAATGCAAAATGAAGGATTTTTAAAGAGTAAACGAGAAAAGAGGATTAGAAAAGGTACCAACAACAGGCAAAAAGGGATAACAACGGCACAAGTCATAAAACTCGGTTTGTACATGCATAGAAACACAAAATTGATGGAATTTTCAAAATTCGTACTGTTTTGTATCCTAACAAAATTCAAAAAATTAAAATTGGAAATTGTTAAATGTGTATATATATTCTTAATATCAACACTCCAAGCTATCAAGAAAATGTATTGGAGAAAACGCCACCTCGCAAGCATGAGAGGCATTCAAAGTTTTCCGTTAAAACAAGTGGTATTAATTCGGGTCTAAAGCTGTTATACAAAATACTTAAAATTAAGCCGTAAAAAGAAAATAATGAAGTGACTATATTATTGAAATTGAAGGCCGGCGTAAGTAGTTGAAAAATTATATTTAACATTTTGTGATTACTGTAGTCTTGTCAGTTTTAATAAGTGTTGTAATTTCGGGATTTGTAGTGAGCATAATATATAAATGTCGTGGACCAAAAGTTATATGTAGGACTCAACTTGACTCAAAGTGTAAATGTGAAAGTGTTAGTCTGAGTGTATAGTTTATGATGGAATTAATATCTCGCCAGCATTTTTCGGCAAACTCCTGCAATTGCCACTTTATTTTAGCACAATTTTCGATAGCCATAGTATACATATTTGATCATATCTCTGAATCAGATTTGTGTATCAACATCTCATTTTAAAGAACCACGACCTTCATACCAAGAATGGTGAGGTTCTTACCCATTTAAAGTTTGAGAATATGTTAAGGTCGTTTCGACCCTAAGGCCTCTAATCATTCGCTTTACCAGATAAGATTATTTTACATAATTTTTAAATTCAACAGCTATCCTGAGGGAAACTTCGGAGGGAACCAGCTACTAGATGGTTCGATTGGTCTTTCGCCCCTATACTCAATTCTGACAATCGATTTGCACGTCAGAACTGTTTCGGTCTTCCATCAGGGTTTCCCCTGACTTCAACCTGATCAAGTATAGTTCACCATCTTTTGGGTCACAGCATATATGCTCAAGGTACGCTCTAGTTAGAGGCATAAATAATATAAATATCAGTATGTATAACTGATGAACGCCCCGGGATGGAATTAATAGACTATAAATAGCACTAAAAACTAATCCCATTATATACGTTATGTTAATTTCGCTATTAGGTTTTTTACTTTCCAATAACTTGCAAATATGTTAGACTCCGTGTTTCAAGACGGGCCCCGAATGTATTCTGAATCGTTCGCATTGTTAATCATATAAGCGCATATAATAAACACAAAAATCAATGATCAATATGCCATTATAGAATATAAATATTCAAGCACTATATACAAATGAAACTATAAACACTTTATCAAATCAACAGCATTTATTCTATGTTAAAATGCAAGCAAAATAATTTGAATAAACTTAAGCCATCGATCTTATGATAAATTGGGTATGTTAATAGATTACAATGTCCTTATATGGAAAAATATTATAAAAATATTATTATTACAATCGTAACGATGAATTTTCCATAATGGATATTCAGGTTCATCGGGCTTAACCTCTAAGCAGTTTAACGTACTATTTAACTCTCTACTCAGAGTTCTTTTCAACTTTCCAACTTTCGGTCTCATGGTTATATTTAGTTTTAGATGGAGTTTACCACCCACTTAGTGCTGCACTATCAAGCAAAACGACTCTTTGGAAATGTTCTCTAGTAATCATTAACGTTATACGGGCCTGGCACCCTCCATGGGTAAATGGCCTCATTTAAGAAGGACTTAAATCGTTAATTTCTAATACTAGAAATTGAACATTCCATACACTGCATCTCACATTTGCCATAAAGACAAAGTTACTTAGTGCTGAACTGATTTCTTTTCGCTCGCAGCTACTAAGAAAATCCATGTTAGTTTCTTTTCCTCCCCTCATTAATATGCTTAAATTCAGGGGGTAATCCCATATGAGTTGAGGTTGTATAAACATTTGCAAATTTTGCTTTTTTGATACAAAAATCATTTTAGCGAAAAAAATTATTTCTTTTCATTATATGTATTTAATTTACTTACAATAGTAAGTACCTTTAAAATGGTATATTACATTATTCACTTTTCTATACACATCTATACATTTTATATTATTTCCTGAAATAATTATTTAAATTGCAGTGTCAAGTAGAATATATGTATGCTATATTTTGCTTTTGTAATAATGTCCAGAAAAACATTTTTCGTCAAAGCGAAATAAGTTTCATTCTTTTAAGCTTTAATTTCAATTTTGTTTTTGGTCACCCTGTACTAATACAGGGTGATAATAATGTTGGTTATATATTAAGTTTATATGGGAGGTAATAGAGGCGTGGTCCGATCGGCTCCATTTTTTAAGTATGATATGTCTAGCAAATGTGCAAAATTACAAGATTTTATCTTTATTTTTCGACTTTATGCCATAAAAAATGGATTTAGGACCAGTGCACAATGGAAAGTGCCAATATCGCACATATTCTTGTGTGTGCAGCATATATGAAAATATTGCTAAAGATCATATTTAAAAGTATTCCGATCATCCGTGTAGAGGTTTAATTTTACCTATGTAAGGGTTGTTTGTGTTGGAATATGGACTATACGTATGGGGGGTACCATAAGGTGTATGTCAATTTTTCCATATCCGAATTTAAACCTAGTCTGGGAAATATAATACTATGTGCAGAGTTTGAATAAATTCTTTAACTCCCTTGTTTCCATTTGGGGACTATAAATTAAACTATAAATGGATGGCACAATATTTTTTTTAATTTTTACAAGATGTATATATTCGGTGTATAAAACATTTTGAATGCCGAAACAAAATACAGTCAATACAACCCCATTTGAAAAATTTTCGCGTACGAAGTAGCGGGTATTTGCTAGTTTTTCATAATATGATATTTGAATTTAAACCGTACAATCACAACAATGATTAATATCAAAAAAAGAAGATACCGTCAAAAAAGAGGCTTTTAATTTTGTAAATAAATTATATTTTTACACGTGACTGGATTCTGATTGGGACTTTGTACTTTCGAAAATATGCCTCTGACGCAATAGCTTTTAAATTTCTGCTCTTGTTGACCATTCCAGTCAGTCGTGAAATCATCATGCAACATTACAAACGTGCTACGTTGTTCATTCTATTGGTAGCGGCGAACTGCTTCCACGTGGTGGAGTTGCTGAAAGTTAAATTTACCAATGTGAAGTGCGAAGAACTCGACAGATCATTTGCCACTTTCAAAACGTGTTATCTGAAGGCAATAGCTCGCGACACTGTCAGCCTCAATATACACGCCCAGTTGCATCAAATACCCGTCACTAATATATCGGTAAGCCTCGATAATACAATTTTTATAAATTTTTCATAAATGTTGATTTGGATTAACTCTCATAATTTCAGATAAACGCTCAGCTCTTTGTGAAGGGCAATGGCTATAGGCCATTCCTGTACAATCAAACTTTAGATTTTTGCAAATTTGTAAAAAATCCCAATCGTTATATGTTTTGGAAAATTATATACACCGTAATAAAGCCGTACATTAATGTCAATCATACCTGTCCATACAATGTAAGTTTTGAAATACATGTCACTGCAATACTGAGTTAGAATATCTGAAGAATAGAACTAATGCCTGAAACCCTTTTGCAGCATGACGCCATTGTCGATAAACTAATTCTGAACGCTGAGATGTTAAAACTGATTCCGTTTCCGAACAACGATTATATGATCCAAATGAATTTTGCCGCCTACAATCAATACAGGGCAAAAGTTAGGTACTATTTTGCGATTTATGATTAAACTTCTGTGAATGTTTGTGTAAAAAGTTGGTTGGTCACTTAGCGTCGATTTAAAACAACCAATAAAATACGTTAATGTGATGCTCAACGAATTTGTTTATATTTTTGGTTGGGGTGGCTTTAGATAATTTTACATTTGCAGAAAATTGGAAAGAAACCATAAAATACGTTAACTTCTATTGAAAGATTGGCAAAATTTTCATAATAGACGGAACAGAAGTGTTCCTTAAGTTCATTGACTATTTGTAGGCTGTCGGTTTTCGTAGAAGTGCAGTAATATTACAGGAAAATACATTTTTTTAATAAAGCCAAGCCAATACAAATATTAAAAAATAATATTATAAATAAATAATTTTTTTTATTATTTCAAACCACGCTTATAAGGCAAGGGTACCAATACGTTTAAACTATATACATCGATATATATCTATATATATAAAAATGAATCTGTGTTTGTAAGTTTGTAAGTTTGTTTGTTTGTTCTCTATAGCAGCCTAAACTACTGAACCGATCTTCTTGAAATTTTCACAGTATGTTCAAGCTGAACCGGTGGTGAAAATAGGCTATATAATTTTTTGATATTATCAGTGGGCGTGGCACCTCCCACACAAATTAGGGATTTATTCGTTTTTTATAAATTAGCATATTCGGAACAATATTGCAGCTAGAGTCTTGCATTTTTGTGAAAGTTCACTAATTATTAGTCTGCACAGTTGTGCCAAAAAGGGGCGGTATTGGGAGAGTGGGCGTGGCACCTCCCATACGAAGTTAAAATCTATTATTGAATATTATCAGTTCTGTGACACCTAGAGTACTGCAATTTTGTGTCAGTGCATCTAGCATCAATGTGCATAGTTGTGCCGAAAATGGGCGGTATTGGAAAAGTGGGCGTGGCACCTCACATACGATGTTAAAACCTATTATTGAATATTGTCAGTTCTATGACACCTAGAGTACTGACATTTTGTGTAAGTGCATCTAGCATCAATGTGCATAGTTGTGCCAAAAATGGGCGGTGTTGGAAAAGTGGGCGTGGCACCTCCCATACGAAGTTAAAAACTATTATTGAATATTGTCAGTTCTATGACACCTAGAGTGCTGAAATTTTGTGTAAGTGCATCTAGCATCAATGTGCATAGTTGTGCCGAAAATGGGCGGTATTGGAAAAGTGGGCGTGGCACCTCACATACGATGTTAAAACCTATTATTGAATATTGTCAGTTCTATGACACCTAGAGTGCTGAAATTTTGTGTAAGTGCATCTAGCATCAATGTACATATTTGTGCCGAAAATGGGCGGTATTGGAAAAGTGTGCGTGGCACCTCCCATAAGAAGTTAAAACCCATTTTCGAATATATTCCGTTCTATGACAGATGTAATACTGAAATTTTGTCTGAGTGCATCCAGAATCAATATGCGTAGTTGTGCCAAAAATGGGCGGTAATGTAAAAGTGGGCGTGGCAACTCCCATGCGAAGTTAAAACCTATTATTGAATATTGTCAGTTCTATGACATCTAGAGTGCTGTGATTTTGTGTAAGTTCATCTAGCACCAATCTGCGTAGCTGTGCCAAGTATGGACGGTAATAGAAATGTGGGCGTGGCACTTCCCATACGAAGTTAAAACCGATTATTGAATATTGTCAGTTCTATGACACCTAGAGTGCTGAAATTTTGTGTAAGTGCATCTAGCACAAAGGTGTATAGCTGTGCAAAAAAGGGGGCGGTATTGGAAAAGTGGGCGTGGCACCTCCAATACGAAGTTAAAATCCATTTTCGAATATATTCAGTTCTATGACAGATACAATACTGAAATTTTGTGTGAGTGCATCTAGCATCAATGTGCGTAACTATGCCAAAAAATGGGCGGTATTGGAAAAGTGGTCGTGGTACCTCCCATACGAAGTTAAAACCTATTAGCTACAATACTTAACTTTTGTGTGAGTACATCCAGCATAAACCTGCGTAGTTGTGCCAAAAATCGGCGGTATTGGGAAAGTGGGCGTGGTACCTCACATACGAAGTTAAAACATATTGTCGAATATGGTCTATGGCACCTAGAGTGCTGAAATTTTGTGTGAGTTGAACCAGTGTAAATAGTTGTGCAAAAATGGGCGGAAAGTGGGCGTGACCTTCCCATATACAATTAAAACAGGATGTAGAGTATATTCGACACCGAGATGGGCGGAAAGTGGCCGTGTCCCTTCCCATAATAAATTAAAACCTTTTGTTGAGTATATTCGACACCGACATTCCTATATTGTTGTGTGAGTTCATTTAGTTTTAACCTGCTTAGACAATGTACAAATGGGCGGGATTTGAGAGATGGGACATTTTTGATTTGAATTTTGTAAAATTGCACGTTTTCTGTGGATTTTCTTAGCACAATAGTAAAGAAAGGTTACAAAAAGAGAAATATTCATTTGTCAACAGCCGCCTTAAGTCAAGAAAGCGGAAATTATATGATTTTTTTAGTTTTTGTGTTGGTTGATAAGTGAACAATTTGATTGAATTTCTATGGCTTTTGAATGTAATGTAATTTCTTCTTACGAATGAAGTTTTTTGTTTAGGTAATGGAAAGGATGAGAATCACACATAACAAAAAAATCAATTTGATTTTGGACATTTCTTCCATTATTCGCCGTAAACTAACGTTCTCTAGGCAACATATCCATTAGTATCTTAGTATCTCAGGAAATACCTTGATTATAATTGGTACATATTACCGTTTGTTTTTTTTTTTTTGCCTGGCGAATCGGGCGGGGGTTAAGGTAGTCAATATATATAGATAGCGGGGTGGTACAGTTGGTTGTGTTTCCATTCTATTTTAATTCCAGAAGTACAAATTTTGAAACTCCATTACCTCTCACGTACACAGTGCAAGATAACCTAGCTTCATAGCGCCCCGGTAGTCGAGTTGGTAGCGTGATCGACTATCAGCGTGGGGTTGTGGGTTCGATTCCCACCAGAGGCTGTGGTCTGCCGTTGCAACTACTAACTACAATGGTCTTAGTCACCCGGCTCAATCCCTGGACCCAAAATTATAATATAAATTTACTTTGTATTGTAATTCATAATAAATAAACCTAGCTTCATGATTCAACCAATCTTTACCGTAAAAGTAAAAAGTACGAATTTGGAAAAATATTTTTATTTTGCGTGTCTATGCTGTCAGAGGAATGTTTACACCGAGTTCCAAGATTCTAGCTGCAGCCATTTGGTTGGTACCATTTTTATCCCTTTTTTTCCTAGTTTACCCCCTTAAGAGTACGACTTTCTAAAATCTCTTTATTTTACTTGAGAGATGTACACACCGAATTTCATCATTTAAGTAAGTCGTTTAGTTGGTACTATTTTTATCCCTCTGTGCCCATTGTATCCCTTGAAAGTACAAATTAGGAAGAAACCATTTATTTTTCGTGTCCACTCAATCAGAGGAATGTATACTCCGAATTTCATGACTCTAGCTGCGGTCATTTGGTTGGTACTATTTTTATTCCTTTTTTCCATTTTAACACCAAAAAGATCGGATTTCGAAAAATCTATTTATTTTACGTGTCTACGCAATCAGAGGAATGTATACACCGAATTTCCTTCTTCTAGGTGCAGCCGTTTAGTTGGTACCATTTTTATCCTTCTATTGCCATTTTACATTTAAAAGTACGAATTTGGAAAAATAATTTTATATTATGTATCTACTCAATTAGAGAAATGTACACACCGAATTTCGTGTTTCTAGTAGTTGTCGTTTAATATGTACCATCTGTATCCCCTTTTGCCCCATTTCACCCCTACGAATAAAAATCACTTTATGGTGCATGTTTTGTTATAGGGGGAATGTGCATACCCAATATCAAGTAAGTACAAGCAGACTTATTTTAAACAAGTAAGAAGGCGTTAAGTTCGGCCGGGCCGAATCTTATATACCCTCCACCACGGAGTGCATTCCACAGTATTACCAGCAGATTAAAGGATGTCGATAGAAGTACAGAACTTGTGATATGTTTATGCACATTACTATATTTGTTTACTATTTCAAACTATAATGTATACTTATGCGCACTGTTTAAAGTCTACTACTATATATATATAAATAAAATTCTGAAATTGTGAAAGTGAACATGACTTAATATTAAGCGATTGTCAGTCGCCATTTTCAGATACAGACAAAGTGATAAGAAAAGTAAAAGTAAAGTTTTAAAGATATCCCCATTCGCCCCATTCTCCGCCCAAATATACAAATTTAGAAAAAACCTTTTGTTTCGAGTCTTCATAGTCAGAATGTATACATCGAATTTCATGATTTCAACTTCAGCGGTTTGGTAGGTCCCACTTATATCCCTTAAAAGTAAAAATCCCTCTATTTTACGTGTCTATGCAATTACACATGTACACACCGAATTTCATGATTCTACCTGTTGTCGTATCAGTTGTACCATATTTTATCCCATTTAGCCCGCTAAAACTTTTATTTTCTTTCTGGTGCTTCCAAGCTACAAGAGGAATGTCCGCAACAAATTTCAAATGTATGCAAATAAGAAATTTAATTAATAAGCCAAGGTTACCAATATTTGTATACTATGTATATATATATAATGGAAATAACACATAAATTAATAAAGTAAATATAAGGGAGCAATCATAAATACCCTAAATATTGGGGGATAGAGAGCGTATTTTCAGCTACAGTCGTTTGGTTGGTTGTATTTCCATCCTATTTTAATTTCCAAAGTATAAATTTTGAAATAAAAAAAATTATTATAGGTGCAGCCGTTTGGTTGGTACTATTTTTATCCCACTATCCCCATCTAACCCCTTAAAAGTACGAATTTAGAAAAAATACTTTTATATTATGTATCTACTCTATTAGAGGAATGTACATACCGAATTTCGTGTTTCTAGCTGTTGTCGTTTAATATGTACCATTGTTATCCCTTTTTTGCCCCATTTTACCCCCTACAAATAAGAATCACTATATGGTGCACGTTTTTGCTATAAGGGGAATGCGTATACCAAATATCAAGCAAATATAAACAGACATATTCAAAAAACATGCTTAAATACGCTAAAATATTAGGGATTAATATGGGTATTTTTAGTCCTTGTGAGGGAAAAAATTTTCCCTTTATGCCGATTTCGCCCCGTTGCAATCCCCATTCTGGAGGTGGAGAGTATAAAAAGAAATGACAATAATTTCCTAAATAATTTGTGTTTTCTTCAAAATCAACATCGGCCCTTAAAATTTAACCACCCTTTACAGTGATACTAGAGATCGTGAGTATATGTATTCAATTGTTCATTTGGTGATGTTTTCGACACAACTTTTAATTGCCAAAGGATATAAATGTTTAAATAATTTATTGTCATACTTTAACATAACATATAAAGGCAATATGGGTATCAAATGAAAGAGAAGAATATCTGTTAAAAATACTTAAAAAAAAACAAATTAAATATATTCCAAGTTTCCCCCCCATTATATATTTAGTTTATCCATATTTTATTACTTAAGGGGGGGAATTTTTGTTTATTTAACCAAATTATACACATAACCATACAGAGCATATATTCACACTTAACATTCACACATATATGTATATATATATACTCAGTTTAATCAAAGATTGAAACATAAACCCTTACTTTAGCTTTGTAGTGATTGTAGGCAGCAAATTGCAGTTGAATCATATAGTCGTTCGTCGGAAATGGAATCAGATTTATCATCTCAGCTTTCAAAACCATGTTATCGACAATGACGTCATGCTGCAACAGGGTTTCATTAATGCGATTCTATTGCAACTCAGTATGACAAAACTTACATCGATTGGACAGGTATGATTAACATTCGTATACGGCTTTGCATTGGTGTATAAAATTTTCCAAAACATATAACGATTGGGATTTATTAGAAATTTGCAAAAATCTACAGTTTGATTGTACAGGAATGGCCTATAGCCATTGCCCTTCACAAAGAGCTGAGCGTTTACCTAGAATGGTGGGTTACAGAAGTTGGATGACAAACTATATCAACGAAATGACTGATAATTTCCATGACTTACCGTTACATTAGTGACGGGTATTTGATGCAGCTCTACGTGTATATGGAGGCTGACTGTGTCGCGAGCTACCGCTTTCAAAAAGCATTTCTTGAAAGTGGCAAATGGCCTATCGAATTCTTCGCATTTCAAATTGGTAAATTTAATTTTCACAAACTCCGCCACATGGAAGCAGTTCGGCAATAGAACCAATAGGAGGACCCACAGAGCTGGTTTGTACGTTTTCATGATGATGCGACGACTGCCATGGACGTTCATCACGAACAACACGAAGTTTTCGCGCTAATCTAATTCGAAATTCATTCATTCGTAAATATTTATAAACTATTTATATAATTAAAAGCTAATATATGTGTATATTAGGAGGGGTCGCGAAAATAAATGTAGGCGGTCACCACGCAAAAATGAAGTTTGGATTGTTTTATGATGATCTTGAAAATATCTCGTTTTTTAGAGGTGTATTCATGAGCGTTTATCTCACAGACCGCTTGATCCAGCTGCAATCATCATTAAAAAATCGTCATTTTTGGAGAGTGACTGGAAATTTTTCATTATTTATATTGACCGCGACCCATCGTAAAGTATAACCGATAAACGGTGCTCCGGCCCTCACCAGCGCACCGCACCAGGCCCTGTTTGTGGAATGACTCATATATATTAAAGTGGCTAAAATGAAAGATTGGTTTATTTCGCTTTTATCATCGTTGAAAAGGTATTGGTCACCAATTGTAATTCTTTTTAACTTCCTAACCCATTAAGGACCGACAATTTTGTACTTACTGTTGGTTCTCAGTGGGTTAAATGTGATGTAAAAACTGAAATATGGGGTTATTTGCATCGTAAACACATTCTAGTCTTATATAAAGTTCATTTTTTGAAAGAAATTCAACCATTTCAAATTTTCCCCCTTAAAAAAAATAATTTCTAGCGGTTTTTTCTCAATACCATTCTCATCGTGAATTTTATTCAAGAAACACCTGATTTATAGACGTTATTTTGAATGCGTCCAGCTCACGAACGGGCAATGTGAAAAGCGACATATTTTGGGAGAACACATAAAACAAACCAATCTTTCATTTTATTCGGGAACATCAACAACATTTTTTCCTTCCTTACAAAAGAAGCCACTCTAATACAATACAAAAATAAATCGTCGCCTCCGCATCGTATCGATAGAAAAGATCATGGTGCGGTCATTGTTCATATATATATATACGTAGCTGAAGTGTGATAGTAATTATGCATGTGTGTCTTATGTATAGAAGTGGTGGGATAGTGCACGACATTTCGATATCGATATGCTAGAAAAACTATAAAAAAATATATAACAAATAAGAAAAAACATAAAAAATGCTTTGAGGGTTGAAGATGTTCACAGAAAATATTGGGGCTGAAAAAATATTGAGGATTGGTCATACATTGGTCCCCTAGGTGCCTCCTTTGGGCCGACACAGTTTTCAAAGACCTAGAACCATAAAGACTGAACATATGGGAAAATAAACAAGTAAGAAGGCGTTAAGTTCGGCCGGGCCGAATCTTATATACCCTCCACCACGGAGTGCATTCCACAGTATTACCAGCAGATTAAAGGATGTCGACTTTACATAGAAGCACAGTACAATATTACGAAAATTTTGATATTTTTATGCACATTTACTATATTTGTTTACTATTTTAAACTATAATGTATACTTATGCGCACTATTTAAAATCTGCTACTATAAATAAATACAATGCTGTAATTGGGAAAGTGAACATGCCGAAATATTAGGCGATTGTCAGTCGCCATTAGGGACACGCATTTTCAGATACAGACAAAGTGACTGCATTATTTTGATAAGAAAAGTACAAATTTTAAAGGTATCCCCATTCGCCCCATTCTCCGCCCAAATGTACAAATTGGAAAAAAAAAACTTTTTGTTTCGAGTCTTCATAGTCAGACCACCGAATACACACCGAATTTCATGATATCAACTTCAGCGGTTTGGAAGGTCCCATTTTTATCCCTTAAAGTACGAATTTCGAAAAATCCCTCTATTTGACGTGTTTAGGCAATTAGAGGGATGTACACACCGAATTTCATGATTCTAGCTGTTGTCGTATGATTGGTACCATATTTTATCCATTTTTGTCCCATTTCGTCCGCTAAAACATTTATTTTCTTTGTGGTGCTTCCAACCTACAAGAGGAATGTCCGCAACAAATTTCAAATGTATGAAAATCAGAAATTTAATTAATAAGCCAAGGCTACCAATATTTGTATACTATGTATATATAATGGAAATAATACATCAATTCATAAAGTAAATATAAGGCAGCAATCATAAATACCCTAAATATTGGGGGATAGAGATTGTATTTTCAGCTGCAGTCCTTTGGTTGGTTGTATTATTTCAAAAGTATACATTTTGAAAATACCTTATCTCTCACGTACACAGTATAAGACAACTTCATGATTCTACCATTTTTGTCGTAAAAGCAACAATATAAAGTACGAATTTGGAAAAAAAAATATTTTACGTGGCTATGCACTCAGATGAAATTATATACCCAATTCCATGCTACTATCTGCTGCCATTTTGTTGGTACCATTTTTATCCCCTTTTTCGCGTTTTACTCCTTAAAAGTACGACTTTCGAAAATATCATCATTCTAGGTGTAGCCTTTTAGTTGGTACCATTTTATCCCTCTGCTCCCATTGAATCCCTTGAAAGTACCAATTTGGAAAAACGTTTTTTTCGTGTCACTCAGTCAGAGGAATGTATACCGCGAATTTCATGGTTCTAGCTGCATTCATTTGTTTGATACTATTTTTATCCCCTTTTTCCATTTTACACCCTAAAAGTACGAATTTCGAAAATTTCCTTTCTTTTATGTGCCTAAGCAATCAGAGGAATATATACACCAAATTTCATTATTCTAGGTGCAGCCGTTTGGTTGGTACTATTTTTATCCCTCTATCCCTATTTAACCCCTTAAAAGTACAAATTAAGAAAAAAAAACTTGTATATTATGTATCTACTCTATTAGAGGTATGCACACGCCAAATTTCGTGTTTCTATCTGTTGTCGTTTGATAGGTACTATTTTTATCCCTTTTCGTCCCATTTCGCCCCCTACAAATAAAAATCACTCTATGGTGCCCTTTTATGCTATAAAAGGAATGCGAATTGCAAATATCAAGTAAATACAAGCTATTATGTTCAAAAAACATGCTGAAATACTCTAAATATTAGGGGTATTTTCAGTCCTTGTGAGGGAAAAATTTTTCCCTCTGGACCGATTTCGCCCACTTTCAATCCCAACCGATCTGCAACCATAAGGCACATTTAAGAAAAATTTGAACTTCCTAGCTCATTTCGTTCGGCCGCTATCGTGCTTTCAACAGACAGACAGACGGACATGGCTATATCGTCTTAGAATTTTACCACGACCCAGAATATATATACTTTATGGGGTCTCCGATGAATATTTTAAGGTGTTACAAACGGAATGACAATGTGAATATACCCCCATCCTGGAGGTGGAGGGTATAAAAATTATATACAATAGATGTACTCATAGTATTATTGGAAAATTGGAATATTCAGCCCACAAAGATGGTGAGATTGTGAACATTTGCAAGTTTTGTGCCATTTACATTTCAATTTTTCTCAAGCCATGCTCAGTCTTCATGCTTTTAGGTCTTTGCAGTTTTTGTATGGCAGCGCCATCTATGAGTGGGATAAGTGTGTTCGGGAAAAATTTTAGGGGGGAAAACTAATGGGAAAACCCAGCTAGGAGCAAATCCGGGTCAGTTTTGGGACTAGCTGTCATAAAAAAATTATAAACGGCGTTAAGTTCGGCTTGCCCCCAGCATTTGTTTTGCCGTTACCCAACCTATTGTATATTTTTCATAAAGTGATATTTGAATTTAAACAGTCTAATCACAAAAATGTTTGATCTAAAATAGAAGATACCGCCAAAAAGAGGCAGAAAGTAAGCTTTTAATTTTGTAAATAAATAATATTTTTACGCGTGACTGGATTCCGATTGGGACTTTGTACTTTCGAAAATATAGAACTAATGCCTGAAACCCTTTTGCAGCATGACGCCATTGTCGATAAACTAATTATGAAAGGTGAGCTGTTAAAACTGATTCCATTTCCGAACAACGATTATATGATCCAAATGAATTTTGCCGCCTACAATCAATAAAGGGCAAAAGTTAGGTACTATTTTGCAATTTATGATTAAACTTCTGTGAATGTTTTTGTAAAGAGTTGGTTGGTCACTTAGCGTCGATTTAAAACAAACAATAAAATACGTTAATGTGATGCTCAAGCAACGAATTTGTTTATATTTTTGGTTGGGGGATGGAATTGGAAAGGAGCCATAAAATACGTTATCTTCTTTTGAAAGATTGGCTACATTTTCATAATAGACGGAACAGAAATGTTCTTTAAGTTCTTTGAGTCAAAGTTAACAACTTTGTACTTCTGAATACGGGATATAAAACTACGTCTCTCGATGTTATAAAAATATGAACTTGCAGACAATAGGGAGGATTGAAAATAAGGAATTTTGTTACAAGTTATTTAAAAACAAGTAAAAACGGTTTTAAGTTCGGCCGCCATGGATTGCATTCCACATAGGCTGTCGGTTTTCGTAGAAGTGCAGTAATATTACAGGAAAATATATTTTTTTAATAAAGCCAAGCCAATACAAATATTAAACAAGTAAGAGGGCGTTAAGTTCGGCCGGGCCGAATCTTATATACCCTCCACCACGGAGTGCATTCCACAGTATTTCCAGCAGATTAAAGGATGTCGACTTACCATATTACGAAAATTGTGATATTTTTGTGCACATTACTATATTTGTTTACTATTTCAAACTATAATGTATACATATGCGCACTGTTTCAAATCGACTACTATATATAAATAAAATGCTGTAATTGTGAAAGTGAACATGCTTAAATATTAGGCGATTGTCAGTCGCCATTAGAAAGAAGCATTTTCAGATACAGACAAAGTGATAAGAAAAGTGAAAGTAAAGTTTTAAAGATATCCCCATTCGCCACATTCCCCGACCAAATGTACCAATTTCGAAAAAACCCTTTTTTCGAGTCTTCATAGCCAGAATGTATACACCGAATTTCATGATTTCAATTTCAGCAGTAGGTACCATTGTTATCCCTCTTTATTAATTATATCCCTTAAAAGTACGAATTTCGAAAAATCTCTATATTTTACGTGTCTACTAATTATTGGGACGTAGAGTCCGAATCTCATGATTCTAGCTGTTGTCGTATCATTGGAACTATAATTTATCCCTTTTTGTCCCATTTCGCAAGCTAAAACTTTTATTTTCTTTCTGGTGCTTCCAAGCTACAAGAGGAATGTCCGCAACAAATTTCAAATGTATGAAAATCAGAAATTTAATTAATAAGCCAAGGTTACCAATATTTGTATACTATGTAATGTATTTAATGGAAATAATACTTCAATTCATAAAGTAAATATAAGGGAGCAATCATAAATACCCTAAATATTGGGGGATAGAGAGCGTATTTTCAGCTACAGTCGTTTGGTTGGTTGTATTTCCATCCTATTTTAATTTCAAAAGTATAAATTTTGAAAGTACCTTATCTCTCACGTACGCAGTATAAGACAACTTCATGATTCTACCATTTTTTGTCGTAAAAGCAACAAAATAAAGTACGAATTTGTAAAAAAATATTTTACGTGGCTATGCAGTCAGAGTCACCGAATTCCATGATTCTATCAGCGGCCATTTTGTTGGTACAATTTTTATCCCCCTTTTCCAATTTTGCCCCCTCAAGAGTACGACTATCTAAAATCTCTTTATTTTACGTATCTACATAATTAGAGGGATGTACACACCGAATTTCATCATTTTAGCTGTATTCGTTTAGTTGGTACTATTTTTATCCCCTGTAGCCATTGTATCCCTTGAAAGTACGAATTTGGAAAAAACGTTTTATTTTTCGTGTCTACGCAGTCAGAGGAATGTATACTCCGAATATTATGATTTTAGCTGCGGTCATTTCGTTGGTACTATTTTTACCCCCTTTTTCCATTTGAACCCCAAAAAGTACGAATTTTGGAAAGTTCTTTTATTTTACGTGTCATCAGAGAAATGAAATCGAATTTCATTATTCTAGGTGCAGTCGTTAGGTTGGTACTATTTTTATCCCTATATCCCCATTTAACCCCTTAAAAGTACGAATTTGGAAAAAATACTTTTATATTATGTATCTACTCTATTAGAGGAATGTACACGCCAAATTTCGTGTTTCTATCAGTTGTCGTTTGTTAGGTACAATTTTTATCAATTTTTGTCCCATTTCGCCACCTACAAATAAAAATCACTCTATGGTGCCATTTTATCCTATAAAGGGAATGCGAATTGCAAATATCAAGTGAATACAAGCTAATATGTTCAAAAAACATGCTGAAATACTCTAAATATTAGGGGTATTTTCAGTCCTTGTGAGGGAAAATTTTTTCCCTCTGGGCCGATTTCGTCCACTTTCAATCCCAACCGATCTACAACCATAAGACACATTTAGGAAAAATTTGAACCTCCTAGCTCATTTCGTTTGGCCGCTATCGTGCTTTCAACAGACAGGCATACGGACATGGCTACATCGTCTTAGAATTTTACCACGACCCAGAATATATATACTTTATGGGGTCTCCGATGAATATTTCAAGGTGTTACAACGGAATGACAAAGTGAATATACCCCCATCCTGGAGGTGGAGGGTATAAAAATGTATTATTTCAAACCACGCTTATAAGGCAAGGGTACCAATACGTTTAAACTATATTTATCGATATATATATAGATAGCGGGGTTGTACAGTTGGTCGTATTTCCATTCTATTTTAATTCCAAAAGTACAAATTTTGAAAATCCATTATCTCTCACGTACACAGTGCAAGATTACCTAGCTTCATGATTCATCCGATTTTTACCGTTAAATTAAAATGTACGAATTTGGAAAAGTCTTTTTATTTTGCGTGTCTATGTAGTCAGAGGAATGTTTACACCGAATTCGAAGATTCTAGCTGCAGCCATTTGGTTGGTACCATTTTTATCCCCTTTTTCCTAGTTTACCCCCTTAAGAGTACGACTTTCTAAAATCTCTTTAGTTTACTTGTCTACGCAATAAGAGGGATGTCCACACCGAATTTCATAATTCTAGCTGTCGCCGCTTAGGTGGTACCATTTTTATCCCTCTGCTCCCATTGAATCCCTTGAAAGCACGAATTTGGAAAAACCTTTATATTTTTCGTGGTTTAAAGTAATTAAAATTTATTTATTATACCCTCACTCTACAGAGTAGGAGGGTATATATCATTTGGGACAGAAAAATCGTGTAACGCATTGAAGGAGTGACTTAAGACACCAAGTAAAGAGTGATTTTTTTGAGGTTAGGATTTTCATGCATTAGTATTTGACAGATCACGTGGGATTTCAGACATGGTGTCAAAGAGAAAGATGCTCAGTATGTTTTGACATTTCATCATGAATCGTCTTACAAACGAACAACGCTTGCAAATTATTGAATTTTATTATCAAAATGCGTGCTCTGTTAAGAAAGTTCATTGCGCGCTTCCATTTTATGGTCAGTTTAATCGACCCACTGAAGCGGCTATTCGGGCTATTGTGACTAAATTTCGCACCAAATTTACATTGTTGGACATTAAACCACCAACACGCTTACGTAGAGTGCGAACTGAAGAAAATATCGCAGCTGTATCGGCCAGTGTTAATGATGACCACCAATTTTCGATTCGTCGCCGTTCGCACCAATTGGGTCTCTGTTACTCAAAAACGTGGAAATGCCAAAATTGGACTAAGCGGATGGACCACCTAAGACGCAGCCGCGGTCAACATTTAAATGAAATTATCTTCAAAAAGTAAATGTCATGGACCAATCTAACGTTTCAAATAAAGAACCGATGAGATTTTGCAAATTTTATGCGTTTTTTTTTTAAAAAAGTTATCAAGCTCTTAAAAAATCACCCTTTATGTTAGGACCGAATTCGTTTCACGACTTTTTAAGCTGTTTGAGTCATGTCCGTCCGTCTGTCTGTCTGATAACTCTCGAAAGGAGCTAAGGAATCCATACAAACTTTGCACATGGTAATATTTTTCCCACACTTAGTTTAAGGTCGAAGATTGCCACACCCCTTCTGGTACCTCCCATACAAATGAAACATATTCCAATGTCAAATTAAAACTAATGTAAATCGGCTATATTTTGGTACTTGATAACGTTTTTATGATCACTTTAAGCGTACTAAATATGGCAAGTTTTGCCACGCCCCTTCTAAAGGGTGATTTTTTAAGAGCTTGATAACTTTTTTTTTAAAAAAACGCATAAAATTTGCAAAATCTCATCGGTTCTTTATTTGAAACGTTAGATTGGTCCATGACATTTACTTTTTGAAGATAATTTCATTTAAATGTTGACCGCGGCTGCGTCTTAGGTGGTCCATTCGGAAAGTCCAATTTTGGGCAACTTTTTCGAGCATTTCGGCCGGAATAGCCCGAATTTCTTCGGAAATGTTGTCTTCCAAAGCTGGAATAGTTGCTGGCTTATTTCTGTAGACTTTACACTTGACGTAGCCCCACAAAAAATAGTCTAAAGGCGTCAAATCGCATGATCTTGGTGGCCAACTTACCGGTCCATTTCTTGAGATGAATTGTTCTCCGAAGTTTTCCCTCAAAATGGCCATAGAATCGCGAGCTGTGTGGCATGTAGCGCCATCTTGTTGAAACCACATGTCAACCAAGTTCAGTTCTTCCATTTTTGGCAACAAAAAGTTTGTTAGCATCGAACGATAGCGATCGCCATTCACCGTAACGTTGCGTCCAACAGCATCTTTGAAAAAATACGGTCCAATGATTCCACCAGCGTACAAACCACACCAAACAGTGCATTTTTCGGGATGCATGGGCAGTTCTTGAACGGCTTCTGGTTGCTCTTCACTCCAAATGCGGCAATTTTGTTTATTTACGTAGCCATTCAACCAGAAATGAGCCTCATCGCTGAACAAAATTTGTCGATAAAAAAGCGGATTTTCTGCCAACTTTTCTAGGGCCCATTCACTGAAAATTCGACGTTGTGGCAGATCGTTTGGCTTCAGTTCTTGCACGAGCTGTATTTTATACGGTTTTACACCAAGATCTTTGCGTAAAATCTTCCATGTGGTCGAATAACACAAACCCAATTGCTGCGAACGGCGACGAATCGACATTTCACGGTCTTCAGCAACACTCTCAGAAACAGACGCAATATTCTCTTCTGTACGCACTGTACGCATTCGTGTGGTTGGTTTAATGTCCAATAAAGTAAACTGAGTGCGAAACTTGGTCACAATCGCATTAATTGTTTGCTCACTTGGTCGATTATGTAGACCATAAATCGGACGTAAAGCGCGAAACACATTTCGAACCGAACACTGATTTTGGTAATAAAATTCAATGATTTGCAAGCGTTGCTCGTTAGTAAGTCTATTCATGATGAAATGTCAAAGCATACTGAGCATCTTTCTCTTTGACACCATGTCTGAAATCCCACGTGATCTGTCAAATACTAATGCATGAAAAAACTAATGCAAAAAAATCACTCTTTAGTACCTCCCATACAAATCACCCTAAACTACATAAAATTAAAACGGTTATAATTTCTATAAGGATAATCGCAGTACTATGTAATTTTATATTTGGCAATGCTTTTATATATGATGTATTCATGTGGAATATGGGCGATATTGCCACACCCCTTCTGGTACCTCCCACACAAAGTTGCATAAGTCTTGCTTAAAATAAAACCGATATAACTTCCATACGGGTAATCAAAATCATTTGAAATTTGATATTTAATTTTTTATACCCTCCACCTCCAGGATGGGGGTATATTCACTAATATTCCACGGAGACCCCATAAAGTATATACATTCTGTATCCTGGTAAAATTCTAAGACGATTTAGCCATGTCCGTCTGTCTGTCTGTTGAATGCATGATAGTGGTCGAACGAAATGAGCTAGGAGGTTCAAATTTTCCCTAAATATGTCTTATGGTTGCAGATCGGTTGGGATTGAAACCGGGTAAATCGGCCCAGAGGGAAAATATTTCCCTAACAAGGACTGAAAATACCCCTAATATTTACACTATTTAAGCAATTTTTTTTTTTTTAATTTCCAATTTTATACACTTGAAATTTGTTTCGTACCTTCCTCTAGTAACGTGTAATCACAAAAAAGATTTAGTTGATTAAATGGGACAAAAGCGATAAAAATAGTACCTTTGATACGACAACAGCTAGAAACATGAAATTCGGTTTGTACGTTCCTATAATTACGTAGACAAGTAAAATATAAAGATTTTTTGAAATTTGTACTTTTAAGGGATACAATTGGTAAAGGGAGATAAAATGGTACCAACCAAACCGCTGAAGATAAAATCATGAAATTCGGTGTATGCATTTATCTTACTGTGTAGACGTGAAACATAAATTTGTTCGAAAATTGTGCTTTTAGGCGGAAAATGGGGCGAAAGGGATAAAAATGGTACCAATTAAATGGTTGCAGTTAGAATAGTGAAATTTGGTGTGTATATTGCTGTGACTGTGTAGACACGAAAAATAAAGATATCTTTCGATATTCGTACTATGAGGATAAAAACGGGATAAAATTGGTAGCTAGAATAATGAAATTCAGTGGTTATACTCGTCTGTCTTCGTAGACACGCACAATATGAGTATTTCTCCCAAATCGTACTTTAAGGTCAACATTTAAACTTACTTCACTTCTTTGTAAAGTCGACAGGCGGTAATTCTATGGAATGCACTCCGTGGTGGAGGGTATATAAGATTCGGCCAGGCCGAACTTAATGCCTTTTTACTTGTTTTATAATCACTTTAAACCAAAAAATATTTGCGGTTTAGCCACGCCCCTTCTTGTACCTCCCACACAATTGTTTATATCCTAGGTAAAATGAAATCCTTCATTATGACTTAATATTTGATTATGTTTTTGCAATTGTTTTATAACTGAGGAAGCTAGGACCAAACGCAATGAACCCTCTAGTACCTTCCACACAAATCATTCTACGTAAAATTGAAGTTATTAAAATTTCCATATATATGTTCTCTGAGGGTGAGGATATATATAAGTCGGTTTAGCCAACTGATGTTTACTTACTTGTTTTTATTTGAAATGTTATTTTTCATATTTATATATATTTTTTCAATATTTTTACTTGTTTTGGTCATATTTAGAAAAAGTAATCGACAGCGTTCATTGCCCATTGACTACTTATGTGAAAATTGAATCTTCATTTCTATTAGAGAACAATCTTCTGTAGGCACTGAAATTATCTTCACTAAGCTCATCGCCATGGTGTCAAGGTATCACCCATTTATTGTTGGCCATGTGAATCAATTGTCTAACGCCAAAAAACATAAACCATTTAATAGCAGAAATTTACTGGAGAAAGTGTGTATTTAATAACACGCTACACGAGTATTAGACGCTTCCTCTACAACAACAGCACTTAAGATTAAAAGTGTACAAAACCATAAACATTTTTGCAAAAAACAAAAGTATTTACAATTTCATACCCCAAATCCTCATGGCCAGCAATGGGATGGCTGAGCGACCGGCTGTATAATGAAACTGAATAAATTGATTTGAATTGGAGACTGCGGAGCATTCGATTGTCAGAGGGGGGGGATGTATTACTTTACAACTCTTTTAAACATAAAAATCATTTTATAATTGCAATAAATATGTATTTATTACCCCCAACCACAAAAGAGGAGTATACATTATTTCCTATCCGTTTTAAACCATACGCCGTAATTATCAGCACATGTACTATAATTAAATTTAACGAAATAAAAAATAATAGGTTTCGAGTCAAATCTATGGCATGGCTATAAATTGAATATTTATGGCGATTTATATACATAAAATCGTAATGAAACTTTCCAAGTTTTTATACCCTCCACCTCCAGGATGGGGGTATATTCACTTTGTCATTCCGTTTGTAACACCTTGAAATATTCATCGGAGACCCCATAAAGTATATATATTCTGGGTCGTGGTAAAATTCTAAGACGATATAGCCATGTCCGTCTGTCTGTTGAAAGCACGATAGCGGCCGAACGAAATGAGCTAGGAGGTTCAAATTTTGCCTAAATGTGTCTTATGGTTGTAGATCGGTTGGGATTGAAAGTGGGCGAAATCGGCCCAGAGGGAAAAATTTATCCCTCACAAGGACTGAAAATACCCCTAATATTTAGAGTATTTCAGCATGTTTTTTGAACATATTAGCTTGTATTTACTTGATATTTGCAAAGCGCATTCCCTCTATAGCATAAAAGGGTACCATAGAGTGATTTTTATTTGTAGGGGGCGAAATGGGACAAAAAGGGATAAAAATGGTACCTATCAAACGACAACAGATAGAAACACGAAATTTGGCGTGTACATTCCTCTAATAGAGTAGATTCATAATATAAAAGTATTTTTTCTAAATTCGTACTTTTGAGGGGTTAAATGGGGATAGAGGGATAAAAATAGTACCACCCTAATGACTGCACCTAGAATAATGAAATTCGATATATACATTCCTCTGATTGCGTAGACACGTAAAATAAAAGAACTTTCCAAAATTCGTACTTTTTGGGGTTCAAATGGAAAAAGGGGATAAAAATAATACCTACCAAATGACAGCAGCTAGAATCATGAAATTCGGAGTATTCATTCCTCTGACTGCGTAGACACGAAAAATAAAACGTTTTTTCCAAATTCGAACTTTCAATGGATACAATGGCTACAGGGGATAAAAATAGTACCAACTAAACGAATACAGCTAAAATGATGAAATTCAGTGAGTACGTCCCTCTAATTGTGTAGATACGTAAAATAAAGAGATTTTAGATAGTCGTACTCTTGAGGGGGCAAAATTGGAAAAAGGGAATAAAACTGGTACAAACAAAATGGTACAAACTGATAGAATCATGGAATTCGGTATATACATTCCTCTGACTGCATAGCCACGTAAAATATTTTTTTTTTCAAATTCGTACTTTATTTTGTTGCTTTTACGACAAAATATGGTAGAATCATGAAGTTGTCTTATACTGCGTACGTGAGAGATAAGGTATTTTCAAAATTTATACTTTTGAAGATAAAATAGGATGGAAATACAACCAACCAAACGACTGCAGCTGAAAATACACTCTCTATCCCCCAATATTTAGGGTATTTATGATTGCTCCCTTATATTTACTTTATGAATTGAAGTATTATATCCATTATATATAGTATACAAATATTGGTAGCCTTGGCTTATTAATTAAATTTCTTATTTTCATACAGTTAAAATTTGTTGCGGACATTCCTCACAGCACCACAAAGAAAATAAAAGTTTAAGCGGTGCGAAATGGGACAAAGAGGGATAAAATATGGTACCAATGATACGACAACAGCTAGAATCATGAAATTCGGTGTGTACATCCCTCTAATTGCATAGACACGTCAAATAGAGGGATTTTTCTTTTAAGGGATATAATTAAAAAAGAGGGATAGAAATGGGACCTACCAAACCGCTGAAGTTGAAATCATGAAATTCGGTGTATACATTCTGACTATGAATAATCGAAAACGGGTTTTTTCGAAATTTGTACATTTGGGCGGAGAATGGGGCGAATGGGGATATCTTTAAAATTTATACTAAAACTTTATATCTAATGGCGACTGACAATCGCCTAATATTTAGGCATGTTCAATTTCACAATTTCAGCATTTTATTTATATACAGTAGTCGATTTTAAACAGTGTGCATAAGTATACATTATAGTTGAAATGGTAAACAAATATAGTAATGTTCGCAAGAATATCACAATTTTCGAAATATGGTACAGTACCATCCTATGTAAAGTCGACATCCTTTAATCTACTGGTAATACTGTGGAATACACTCCGTGGTGGAGGGTATATAAGATTCGGCCCGGCCGAACTTAACGCCTTCTTACTTGTTTATTTTTTGTTTATTTCGAATAAATTTATGAAACTCAGCCAGGAAACAGAATAGTTGGAAAAGTAAGTTATACTGCCGACAGATTGGAGGCTTTACGTATAACTGCAGTAACATACAAGTGGAGCTATGATATTTGTATACTTATTCCGATATTTCTTTACAATTACATACAAACAACATAACACTGTGAGAAAATTTTATATTTTTATACCCTACACCACAGGGTGAAAGTCTTTGTGCATTTCTTTGTAACACCCAAAGGAAGCGAGATAGACCCATCGTTTATTATACCGATCGACATAGAATCACTTTTTGAATCGATTTAGCCATGCCCGTCTGTCTGTCTGTCTTGACTGACCATCTATTTTTGTAATCACGATACAGGTCGCAATTATTGTCCGATTATAACGAAACTTCACACAAACGATTTTTGCTCGTCGAGGACGGACGCTATTTAATTTGAAGCAAATCGGTTCAGATTTAGATATAGCCCCCACACAAATGTTGCTCTCGATTTGACTTTTTCTGCTCTAAAAAGCGATCAAATTTTGCACAACACTTTATATCTACATTAAAAACATCTGTGGTGAAAATGGGTCAAATCGGTTCAGATTTAAATATAGCCACCATACAAATTTCGCTCCCTATTTGACATTTTCCGGTCTAGAAACCGTAAATTTTAATAGACTTTCTTCAAATTTGGCGTAACGCCATATATCACATCGGCTCAGATTTAGATATAGCTCCCATCAGTGCCGTGCGCAGGATTTTCCCCTAGGGGGTTTTCATCTAGTTTGACAAAAAATAATAAAGATTTGCTGATCCGCTGAGATGGTAAGCAGCTGTTTGCTATTTTTAGCAATATAGACAAAACTTTAAGCATATGTATAGAACCACTTAAATATACATGTTAACGAAACTTTTTTGAATAGAAGTTATTATAAAGCAATTTATTACCACGGAAAGATATTGCGATTGTCTCTTCAATGATACGCATATTGTCCCAAGCAAATATAAAAGGAACGCTTATCTATTTTTATATTTTAATTACCAGCAGTCAATTTTAGCAAACTGCAAACTCTTTAGTAGTGTGAATGGTGATGTTATGCCATAAAACTGTTGCAATAGCAGAAAAGTGTCTGCGATAGGCAGCAGACAATCGCTGCTTTTTTATTAACCGACTTGTTTTTTAAGTGTAGAACTTATTTTTTTCAAATAGTTGCTTGAAATTACATACATACATATATATTTTAAAGAAATATTACGCAAAAAACGATCGAATTCCTCGGCACTTGACCCATCTTCAGACCCGCATTTTTTCTATGATAAATGCAGAAAATTGAATATGCTTGTTGACAAAGTATGGGCCTAAATGTGATGTCTAATGAGTTTTGGGTTTTTTAATTTATACAGAAGTTACATGAGTAAAAGGATCTTTACTCAAAATCTTTATACGCATATTCCGATTAAATAAAAATATTTGGAAATGTTTTTTTAATCTTTAATATGTATAAATTCGAATAACAAATACAGTTTTTTTGTACTCGATGAAATGCAAGACGAAAAACATGACAAAAAATTCAGTAATTTAAAATTCATTTCTTATTGTTTCGCAACTTTAAAGTAGATTTTAAAATAGAGACCTACACGCAGAGAAAAAATGCATTGCGTAGAAACGAAATTTTAGACACGTGAACATCGTTTTTGAGTTTCTTTTGTGGGAAAAAATAGTTTGTTTGTCATCAGTTGTTGTAAATGAACAAAGAGAAATATGTTTACATATCGAGCGCTTATATTCATAAGTGGCTATGAACCATTTTCTCGAAAATGAGTTTTTGATGCCAAACTATTCCTAGATTTGGATATCATCTGTCATATAAACTTGGAGAAGAAATTTTGTTCTAAAGCCATTTTTTTTTTGAAATTTTTCTGATTTCTATCTACTCACACGTTAATTTGTGACTGCAAAGTGGCTATGAACATAAAAATAATATAAATAATATAGTTAAAAAATGGAGCATTTTTCTACATTTATGGCAAATCGCATTATCAAATTCCATCATTACGCGGTTAATAGCATTTTGGTTCCCAAGTTATCACGCTAAAATAGCCACTATTTGGCTGTAAAGTCCAAAATTGTAAAAAGCATCTTTAGAAAAACACGCGTAACTTTTTATCATATTGAGAATATCAAAATATTTTTATGGCATATGATTGCTGACTTCATTCAGAATATTTGTAGAATCATGAGCAGAGAAAGTTTAAATATTCTTAATACACTAACACAAATTCAGTCGGATCCGTTGGCTTTGCCGCGAAAATGAAAATTTTCCAAAAATATCCAATATGTATTATTTGTTTACCATGTCCTATCGCAATATCCACTTTTTGTAAAAAAAAAATGGAAAAGGAGATAAAAATGGTACCAATCTGACGGATGAAGCTGGAATCTTTAAATTCGCCGTGTACATCCCAGAAAATGCGTTTTCTACACAACAATGCCAACATTTCATAAAAAACGTTATCGAGTTACTATAAATATTATTTATATATTACTACACTAATGGCAATGTGCTTATTTAAACATTCATAGTGTTCAATTAATCAATAACACTACTCAACAAAATGAAAAAAATTTCATGTACTCCGGATGCGATAATTTTTTCTGTGTAGATAACCTTGACATGAGCTCGAAAAACGCAATAAAAATTTTTTTTTTTCGTTTGGTTTTTGTTTTATTTTTTTTTTAAATTTTAAAAATTTTTTTTTGGTTAATTTGTTTCGTCCGGCAGAACTCGGGAACCACTAGCCCGATTTAATTGAATTAAATTTTAAAAAAATTAAAATTACAATTCCCTTAAACTGTTCATATATTGTTTTCCTATACAAGCAACAGTTTCCAAGTTAAAAATGAATATATAAAGGAAAAAACTTATTTTTTGCCTAAAGATTTAATTTTTTTTTTTTAAAAATCCATAAAAAATCCAAAATGAAAAAAAAATGTCAAATCTTATTACTTTTACGTAAAGTCACATAACCTATGAGCAAAATGAGACAAAGATCATGAAAATCGATGCACGCGTTTCGCTTTTATTCGCAATTGAGTAAAGGTATGAATTTCAAAAATTTGCTCGACATATGCACAACTTTGTCTATGGTAAGGTTTTTTCTTTTTTTTTGATTCTCAGAATTAACAAAACGGAATAAACAAAGGGTTATTTAATTTTTATGATTGCGTAAGCAAGGTAATAAACGCTAATAAATGTGCGTGAACAATTAAAAGGAAAAAAGGAAAGGGGACTTTTTTAATTATTTGGGTTTTCCGTTGGCTACCTGTATGATTTTTTTACAGAAATGCAACCCACATTTAAGGGTGGTCATTATTCGGAAAATTTAAGACTCACACATGGTGAAACAGGTATGTAGCCACCGTAAAAAAATATACACCCATTTATAAGTACCTGTCAGTAAAATACTAAACAATACACAGTATAAATAGGTCTTCATTGATCGATTTTACTCATTCAACAAGTGTCGACGAACGCGATAGTTAAAATGAGCAAACGTTCGCGAGGATTTGAATGCAATACCAATCCAAGTAATTTTTGTTACATGTGCGGAGAATACGTTTCTGAAAAAAACAAGCGATTCCAATTGCTCATGCCGTTGACACCAAGGAAACATACGAAGTCATGGACAATCTACTAAAGTGCCTTAACTATGAGAGGCACGATTGGAAAGTTTGTGCCGACCTTAAGGTTATCGGTATCCTTTGTGGATTACAAGGTGGATTCACAAAGTACTGTTGTTTTCTCTGCCTTTGGGACAGCCGCGATCGTCATTACACCACGCCTGTTTTTTTGCTAAGACAGAAGTAGCAATCTGTTACATGGCAAAGCGGAGCTCTCCAAAGCATTGGCATGATGATTCTCGGCTGTCGTCTGAAAGAATTTCAATAATAAGTTATATATGTTCTTGAATTTCGTAATCTACACTTACCTTGAGTCAGCTAGCTGTACGTAGCACCTTGGACATAGAGCACTTGGTGTCCACCGCTCATCTATGTTTGAGACCTTTAAATTGAAGCTCTCTTCAAATGAATCTCTCAATTTAGGTGAAAAACAACGCTTGTTTTTTTTCAGAAACGTATTCTCCGCACATGTAACAAAAATTACTTGGATTGGTATTGCATTCAAATCCTCGCGAACGTTTGCTCATTTTAACTATCGCGTTCGTCAACACTTGTTGAATGAGTAAAATCGATCAATGAAGACCTATTTATACTGTGTATTGTTTAGTATTTTACTGACAGGTACTTATAAATGGGTGTATATTTTTTACGGTGGCTACATACCTGTTTCACCATGTGTGAGTCTTAAATTTTCCGAATAATGACCACCCTTAAATGTGGGTTGCATTTCTGTAAAAAAATCATACAGGTAGCCAACGGAAAACCCAAATAATTTAAAAAGTCCCCTTTCCTTTTTTCCTTTTAATTGTTCACGCACATTTATTAGCGTTTATTACTTTGCTTACGCAATCATAAAAATTAAATAACCCTTTGTTTATTCCGTTTTGTTAATTCTGAGAATAAAAAAAAGAAAAAACCTTACCATAGACAAAGTTGTGCATATGTCGAGCAAATTTTTGAAATTCATACCTTTACTCAATTGCGAATAAAAGCGAAACGCGTGCATCGATTTTCATGATCTTTGTCTCATTTTGCTCATAGGTTATGTGACTTTACGTAAAAGTAATAAGATTTGACATTTTTTTTTTCATTTTGGATTTTTTATGGATTTAAAAAAAAAAAATTAAATCTTTAGGCAAAAAATAAGTTTTTTCCTTTATATATTCATTTTTAACTTGGAAACTGTTGCTTGTATAGGAAAACAATATATGAACAGATTAAGGGAATTGTAATTTTAAATTTTTTAAAATTTAATTCAATTAAATCGGGCTATTGGTTCCCGAGTTATGCCGGACGAAACAAATTAACCAAAAAAAAAATTTTAAAATTTAAAAAAAAAAATAAAACAAAAACCAAACGAAAAAAAAAAAATTTTATTGCGTTTTTCGAGCTCATGTCAAGGTTATCTACACAGAAAAAATTATCGCATCCCGAGTACATTTTGACTGTTGACTATTGTAATTACTCTTAAAATTAAGGAAAAATTCTTTTTTTAGCTCTCCTGAAAAGTTGTGTTTTTGTTCATAGCCACTTATGAATATAAGACCTCGATATATCAAACGGTTTTATTCGTTTGTCGAAATGGATTTGTATTATCATTACAAACTCCCAAAACATATAGAAGTAACAGAAACCGTTGTTTTTTCATCTGTGATGAAAATAGGTCACATCGGTTCAGATTTAGATACAGCTCCATAAAAATGTCGCATCGCAAATGGTACAAACCACGCATTGCATACGGAATATATGAATAGCCACACCATATTATATTTGACCTGTGAACATCTGTTGTGGAAGTGGAATATGTGGGTCAATGTTTTGATATAGCCCTTATACAAATGTCCCACCCGATTTCTATACTCAGAGAGTATAGAAATTCAAAAATGCAAATTGTATTTTATTTAAAAATTAAAGTAATGTACTTTCTTTTGTATAAGTAAAAAATGTCTACATAAACAATTCGTAGGTTACTCCAATACTTTTTTGCAGAAACGTCGAATTTCATCTCACCAATAGATTTTTACATAATTATTAATTTAGAGGTACATTGCTTTTCAATGATTTCATTCCAATTAGATATACTACAAATTTGTCCAAAGTTTGGCACTCATAGTTAAGCTACGGGTTAACATCAAACAAATTATTTGCTTTATTAAGAATGTTTTTAGATTTCATTATCATATCATAGTGATTCTTATCTATATTTTTTTAAAATTACTTAAAATTCCTTTATTAAATCTCCAAACATTTATTGTAGTACACAATTAAAAGTTCATAAGATTGCTCTAGTCAAATGTCAAGAAGTGGTGAAATAAGCATTACACAATCTTGAAATTGGCACAATTCGTTTAGTTTTTTTGTATTTTTCATAATCATTGTCCGAAATTGAAGAAAGTGTCCACGATTTTTATGCAATTTTCGTGTTTTGCAGCAAAATTAACATTTCAAACGAGTGATTTTAGAAAGAACATACAAATTCTGTATTTTATTGCTTCAGAAAGGCTACAAGGCTTTAAAAAAGTATATGTTCGAACCTATCGGGGGGGGGAGGGGGTTTGAACACCCACCCCCTTGCGCACGGCCCTGGCTCCCATACAAATGTTGCTTCCGATTTGACTTTTTTGTTTTAGAAACCGCATGATTTAACCAATTTTTATCAAATTTTGTGTTAAAAGAGCGCCCCGGTAGTCGAGTTGGTAGCGTGCTCGGCTATTAGCGTGGGGGTTGTGGGTTCGATTCCCACCAGAGGCTCTGGTCTGTCGCTGCAATAATTAGCTACAATGGTCTTAGTCACCCGGCTCAATCCCTGGACCCAAAATTAGAATATAAACTTACTTTGTATTGTAATTCATAATAAATAAATATAATCTGTGGTAAAAATGTGTGAAATCGGTTCAGATTTAGATATAGCTCCCACACAATTTTCGCTCCAGATTTGTGGTTAGAAACCACATACCTTAACCGATTTTCTTCAGATTTATATATAGCTCCCATACAAATGGCGTTCACGATTTTCACCGAATAGAATTGTAGTGGCGTAGAAAGTGTAGGGTATCATATAGTCGGGCCCGACCGACTTTAGGCTTTCCTTACTTGTTTTTGATTGGGTTTGTAGAAGACCATGTGTCGCGGTCCATACAAATGAAAAAACAATTTCCAGTCGCCCCACGTAAATAAAGTTCCTAGATCTAACCGTATGTGAGTTAAAGCATGATTTTCCCTTGTATTTTTTTATGCACTCCACGAGAGTATTATGTCTTTGTGCATTTGTTTGTAATACCCAAAAAGAAGCGAGATAGGTCCAATGTTAATTATACCGATCGACTTAGAATCACATTTTTTGAATCGATTTAGCAATGTCCGTCTGTCTGTCCGTCCATCTATTCTTGCAATCAAAGTACAGGTCGCAATTGTACCCTGAACCAAACGAAACTTTGCACAATAAAGTTTTTTCGAGATAAGGACGAACGCTATTTAATTTGAAAAAAATCGGTTCAGATTTAGATTGGGCCCCACTCCCGATTTGACTCTTTTCACTGTAGATACCACATATTTTACCAGATCTTCTTCAAATTTAGCAAAATATCTTATATTTCCACTAGAAACACCTGTGGAGAAAATGTGTTAGATCGGTTCAGATTTTTATATAGCTCCCATACAAATTTCGCTCCCAATTTGAGTTTTTCCGCTCTAACAGCCTCATATTTTATCAGATTGTCTTCAAATTTGGCCAAACATCTTATATTTAAACTAGGAACACCTATGGTGAAAATAGGTCAGATCGGTTCAGATTTATATATAGCGTCCATTCAAATTTCGCTTCCGATTTGACTTTTTCTGCTCTACAAACCACATATTTTAACAGATCTTCTTCAAATTTGGCCAAATATCTTAAATATCCACTAGATACACCCATTGTGATAATGGGACAGATCGGTTCAGATTTATATATAAATTTCGCTCCCGGCTTGACTTTTTCCGCCCCAGAAACCACTTATTTTCACCGAATTCCTTCAAATCGTGCATAACACATTATACTTGAACTGGAAGAACCTATTGTGAAAGTGGGTCACTTGATTCCATGTTTGGATATAGCCCCGATACAAATATTCTTCTCGATTTGACAATTTGGGTCAGGTCATATCAGCCTATGATTAGGAAACATACAAAAATCCTTCCCGATTTTACTTTTTTACCGAATTGAATTGTATTCGGATAGAAAGTGGAGTGCATTTCCTTACTTGTTTCAATATTTTTTTTGGTTAAAGTCTCAAAGCCGAGCAAGGATTAGTGGAGTGAAGAAAATTCGAGTTCCGTTTTTCAGGCACCGTTAAACTATATAAAATTATCTTCAAATTATCTAAGAAAAGTGTCTACAGTCTCTATGTAGTTCGGAAATCTGATTATTAGTAATGATACACTACAAAATTATAATTACACTTTTTTGGATTTCATTACCCACTCCTTACTCCATATCAAGGTTTTTATTTCCAAACTATATGCAAGCATGAACCGATGTGACTCATTGTCACTCTTGTTGGTTCTGGGTGAAGTATGGCTAAGGTGACCATCCTATGCCGCCTTTTGATGCCCAGTCCCGCTTAATGTTTCCATCCCGCATAATCCCACTTTTTTACAAAAAGTCCCGCTTTTTCGTTTTACATCATTTTTGTACAATATCGATTACAAATTTGTTAGTAACCGACAAAAGCCCACAATTTCTAAAATATTTAATTAATTGCCGTTATTCTAAATTTTGGCTTTAGTTTTTAGGCAACATTTAGGAGTATTAATAGTAAATTAATCCATACTTTTATTGATTAATATAAAGCATATATTAATAATACATGGCATAGTTAAGTTCGGTCACGCCTAATCTTATATACCCTCCACCATGGAGTGAATTTCACACTATTACCGATTCTTGATTTTCAACTTTTTACTGTTTTAAATAAATTGTGATGTTTCTTTGGTGATAAGTGGAAAATTTTAAATATCTTTAAAGATCACTCCCGCAGCAATCTTCACAAAATGTGCTTGAATACCCTAAATGTTTTTTATTTATTTAGGGTAGGTAGGGGAAACTTGATGACTCTCGGTCAATTTTAACTATTTTAACTATTCAGTAATCAAGGTAGCCTGAAGTTCATGATTCCAGCTATAGCCGTTTGATTGGTACCATCTGTCTCATTTTCCCTTTGTGCCCCTAAAAGTACGAATTTGGAAAACAGTCAGCCAGTCGTATTCTAAACGCAGACATTTAAGACATTAAAATAAATTAAATAAATAATTAGGGAAACTTGAAATTGTTGTAATACTAAACTATAGAGAAATTATATTTAAAATGTTTTTAATAGATATTCTTCTCTTTCATTTGATATCCACATCGTCTGTGTGTGGCTCTTGAAAGTATAAAAATAAATTATTAAGACTAATATATCCTTTGCAAAATGAAAAAGTCCTGTAAAAAGGAGAATGGACCATCAAATGAAAAATCGAGTACACAGTTTTTTACACACAGTCTCTAGTTACAAATGTATATTGTCTTTCTCAGGTCCAATAAATGTAAAATTGCCGCACGGTGTAATCCAGCTAGTTTTTATACTCTCCACCTCCAGGATGGGGGTAGACTAACTTTGTCATTCCGTTTGTAACACCTTGAAATATCGACCTGAGACCCTATAAAGTATACATATTCTTGATCGTCATAAAATTCTAAGACGATCTACCCATGTCCGTTCGTCCGTCCGTCTGTCCGTCTGTTGAAACCACGCTAGTATCTAAACGAAAGGAGCTAGAACGTTCAAATTTTCCATAAATGCGTCTTATAGTCGTAGATCGATTTGGATTGAAATGGGGCGAAATCGGCCCAAAAGATAAAAAACTTTCCCTCACAAGGACCAAAAATACCCATAATAATCCCTAATATTTTAGCGTATTTATTTTAAGCATATTTATACCCTACACCACTTCGTGGGCTAGGGTATTATAAGTTAGTTTCGCGCCTAATGTTTGTAACACCAAGAAATAATCGAGCTAGACCCACCTTTAAGTATACCGATCGGCTTAGAATCACCAGCTGAGTCGATTTTACGATGTATGTCTGTCCGTCTGTCTGTCCGTCCGTCCATCTAAGCTTGTTCGCACTCTACAGGTCGCAATTGTTGTCAGATTGTCATGAAACTTGGCAGAAGTTAGTTTTTCTGGCCATCGGTATTGAATTTGGAGGAAATCGGTTCAGATTTAGATATAGCCCCCACACAAATGTAGCTCCCGATTAGACTTTTTCCGCCCTATACGCACATATTGTACCCGATTTTCTCTAAATTTGGCACAACATTTTATAGTCGAACTTGAAACACCTATGCTGAAAGTGGGCAAGATCGGTTCAGATTTAGATATAGTCCCCATACAAATGTCGCTCCCGATTTCACTTTTTCCGCTTTAGAAACCACATATTGTACCCGATTTTCTTTAAAATTGGCACAACATCTAAAAATATTTACTTCACTCGGAATATCTGCTGGAAAATTGGATCAATTACTTTATTATTTACCATATTCACTAAATTTGACTAAAGATGAATTGATAGTAACTGAATAATTTATATGAACTACATAAAATTGCTCCCATGGAATTGCACCTGGGTTTAGTAATCAAAGCGATGTATATATGCAGGGAGTGGTGTAGGGTATTATATAGTCGGCCCCGTCCGACTTTAGCCTTTCCTTACTTGTTTTTCATATGTCTGTTTATATTTGCTTGATATTTGGTATGCGCATTCCCCTTATAGCAAAAACGTGCACCATAAAGTGATTCTTATTTGTAGGGGGTGAAATGGGGCAAAAAGGGATACAAATGGTACATATTAAACGACAACAGCTAGAAACACGAAATTCGGTGTGTACATTCCTCTAAATGAGTAGATACATAATATAAAAGGATTTTTTCCAAATTCGTACTTTTAAGGGGTAAAATGGGAATAGAGGGATAAAAATGGTACCAACCAAACGGCTGTACCTAGAATAATCAAATTCGTTGTATACATTCCTCTGACTGTGTAGACACGTAAAATACACGGATTTTTCAAAATTCGTACTTTTTGGGGTTAAAATGAAAAAAGGGGATAAAAATAGTGCCAATCTAATGACCGCAGCTAGAGTCATGAAATTCGGAGTATACATTCCTCTGACTGCGTAGACACGGAAAATAGACGAATTTTTCGAAATTAGTACTTTCAAGGGATACAATGGTACAGAGGGATAAAAATAGTACCAACTAAACGACTACAGCTAGAATGATAAAATTCTAATTGCGTAGAAACATCAAGGGAGTAAAAATGGTACCAACCAAATGGGCGCAGCTGGAATCATGAAATTCGGTGTATACATTCCTCTGACTGCATAGACACGCAAAATAGAAAGTTTTTTTTTCCAAATTCGTACTTTTTCTTTTACGGCAATTCGTACTTTAAAGGGGTTAAATGGGGATAGAGGGATAAAAATAGTACCAACCTAACGGCTGCACCTAGAATAATGAAATTCGATATATACATTCCTCTTATTGCGTAGACACGTAAAATAAAAGAACTTTCCAAAATTCGTACTTTTTGTTTTCAAATGGAAAAAGGGGATAAAAATAGTACCTACCAAATGACAGCAGCTAGAATCATGAAATTCGGAGTATACATTACTCTGACTGCATAGACACGAAAAATAAAACGTTTTTTCCAAATTCGTACTTTCAAGGGATACAATGGCTACAGGGGATAAAAATAGTACCAACTAAACGAATACAGCTAGAATGATGAAATTCAGTGTGTACGTCCCTCTAATCTCATCCCTCTAATTGCATAGACACGTAAAATAGAGGGATTTTGCGAAATTCGTACTTTTAAGGGATATAATTAAAAAGAGGGATAAAAATGGAATCTACCAAACCGCTGAAGTTGAAATCATGAAATTCGGTGTATACATTCTGACTATGAAGACTCGAAAAAGGGTTTTTTTCGAAATTTGTACATTTGGGCGGAGAATGGGGCGAATGGGGATATCTTTAAAATTTATACTTTTCTTATCACTTTGTCTGTGTCTGGAAATGCTTCTTTCTAATGGCGACTGACAATCGCCTAATATTTAGGCATGTACACTTTCACAATTTCAGCATTTTATTTATATATAGTAGTCGATTTTAAACAGTGCGCATAAGTATACATTATAGTTTGAAATAGTAAACAAATATAGCAATGTGCATAAAAATATCACAATTTTCGTAATATGGTACTGTGCTTCTATGTAAAGTCGACTTCCTTTAATCTGCTGGTAATACTATGGAATGCACTCCGTGGTGGAGGGTATATAAGATTCGGCCCGGCCGAACTTAACGCCTTCTTACTCTTCTACAAAATCCCGCCAAATCCCGCTTTTTGAACTCATAAATCCCGCTTTTTGCCAAATAAGATATGGCCACGTTAAGTATGGCTAAAGGCACAGGGCAACGGACAAACCGCCTTGGAACAATTTAGTTATGCCCCATGCTCCTTATAGGAGTTAAAGGAAACTGTATAGAAAATTTCATCCGCCCCACTTTTTATTACAAAATAATTAATATAAAACATAAATGATATTTATTACATGCAGTTACACTTTTCAAAATTCAGCCATGGCGAAGTATTGTCGGGTATTCGAATGTTACTCTAATATTACAGAAATTAAATGGAATTAATAAATTTAAAACATATATATTTTTTACAGCGGAACATATACAAAGAGCTAGAACGAACATGCATATGAATTTTTAAATTTATATTCGATATTAGACGTGTTTTATTTGCCAGTTCGTCTGATAAGATGTACCACAACAAATTGCCAGCTTTGAACATTTTAAATCCTTTTTTCCAACTTGCAGCACATGATGTAGTGTGTTAATGATAAATTATATTTCAGTGTTACGGAAACTATTTCCTGTTGAATAAGCGAATTGACGTATACCATGCAGCGTTCTGCTGGTTCAATTATAAATTCGAAAATAAACTCTAACTTTAGCTTTGTAATGATTGTAAGCGGCGAACTGCCATTGGAGCATATAATCATTGTTCGGAAGTGGAATCAGCTTGAACATATCAAAATTCATTACAAATCCATCGACAATTATGTCATGCTGGAAGAAAAGTGCTGAAATCGGTTATTATTTCGCCAAAAGACTTGTTCTGAACTTACATCGTATGGACATGTGTGATTTACATTCGACGATGGTCTAAACATGTCATAAAAAATTTTCCAAAACATAAAGCGACTTGGACGTTTGAAAAATTCACACAAATCCGCTGTGTCATTGTACATAAAGGGTCGATAGCCATTGCCCTTCTGGAAGAATTGCGCATTAATCTAGAGGGGGGTAGAAAAATCGAAATGGAAAATATTATGATATCCAAGACAGTCGCACAATGGTTCAGAATCAAAACCATCAGCCAAAATTCAATCACTTTTATTCTAGTAGAAATTAGTTTGAGTTCTGTAAATAATTAAAACTAGACAAGGACCCAAGGATTATTTTGAGATATTAACATTAGAAATCCGGCAATCGGATATATTTTAGAAATCGGCCCAATGTTGACTACTTTTCGTATTTTTCGATTTTACAGACAATTAAAATTGGCAAAAAGGCAAAGTGGGACCTTTATTGTTACAGCTAAACGTTGACTGCGCAGTTTCGATGGGCGCTACCCCATCTCGTCAGAACTTGCGCAACGAATGTATGTCTTTGACTTAAATCAGGGTTCATATTAGTACCAGCGCTCACATATGACAAATGAGCAGCGCTGATAAACAAAACATTCCACCGAACTAAGTCGACACACTAAAAACCTTTGGTCTTAAACCAAAATAAATGGCAACACATACAACATAACAGACCAAATATACATACAAACAACGAAAATTAAAATTTTTATTTTTTTGGTGTTATCTTTTTTATTATTTTTACGTATTTGTTCATAATGCGAAGAAATTTTTTTTGTTTTACAGATTTTCACCTTTCTCAGTTTTTTAAAATTGAAAAAAAAAACGTAATTTCTTTTTCTACTTTGTCGAAGTGTTTCTCTCGCATTTTAAGAGATTTTGCACTCCGATTATAAGATTGCCCGATTTCTAATGTCTCATTTAAATTTTTTAGAGAACTCAAAAATGTTTTCTAGAACAAAAGTTATTGTATTTTGGCCGATGGATTTTGATTTTGCGTCGTCATACTCGATATTTACCGTCATATTATCAATGGGTACTTGGTGCAACTCCACGTGCACATGCAAACTAACCGTATCACGGGCTAACGCTTTTAAACGGCACGTCCTGAAAGTGGCAAAGGGCTTGTCGAACTCCTCGCAAATAATGTTGGTAAATTTTACCTTCACTAATTCAGCCACGTCACTGTAGATTATGATAGCAACAAAGGCTGCTATCAAAACGGATTTGAACTGTCTCATGTTGAATGCAATCGACGACTGACTCTTCGGGAGGTGACCACAATTATATTAAAGCCATAGTATTTTCAATGTTTATATAGTATATAATAATAAAATAATAACACGAGATGCAAATGCCGATAACACAACGCAATACCACTTTTGTCGTAGGACAGTATATACAATTTTTTAGTTTCTAAACTTTGTGGTTTTTGGACGACTCGATGGAATGATACTGATTATGAGTTTTTAATTTCTTTACCATTAAAAGTTAAAAATTACCTTATGACCAAATTGTTTATTTTCGATGCGTCATAGAGTTTGAAATATTAATATATTTTTTGAAGATCTGGAAATTTTATTTCCTTGGGCGGCAGTAAAGACTTTCATTAAAATCGGAAATCCAAATTTGTATTCCGTTTCAAATGGATTCTATTATTACACAAATCTATTTTTTTTTTCACTGAAACAACACTTAGAGGTTGTCCCCTATAAATGCAGCGCATTGCGTTGGTGGAAGGAAGATACGGCATTGGAAGGAGGAAAGAAGCAGTAGTGTTTGTTGACTTTTGTCATAATTAGTTGGAAGATATCTGCCGGAAGACGATTCCACATACGGATAGTGCGGGCGAAGAACGAATTCATTCTGCCGAACGTTCTCACGTGCGGTACACAATCACGAATATCCGAAGAGCAAACACCATGAAAGTAACAAGGTAGACAATACAATTGAATATCCTACGGTCACCTATCAGGACCTTCGCACTCCTCTGTACACGGTCAAGTAGCTCCAGTGCACCCGACCATATATGGAAGTTATATTCCATCTTTGATCTGAAGTAGGTAGTGCAGATATTGAGAAGATCAGAGGGAGTGAAGTATTTCTTAGACAGCTTTCAAAAGCCAAGACACTTAAATGCTACTAGAAATTTCGGAGGAATTTACATATCAAATTTCACGATTCTAGCTGCAATACTTTAGTTGGTACCATTATTTATTCCCTTTTGTGCCGTTCACCTCTTAAAAGTACAAAAATTCATATGTATTGCGCTTCTATATGTGGCGAGAGGAATTTACATAACAAGTTTCACGATTCTAGCTATACAAATTTAGTTGGTACCATTTTTATCCCTTTTTTCCCGCTCATACCTTATGAGACCAAACTTCGAAAAAAATTCATTCATTTTGACGGCGCTTCTACATGGTTAGATGAATTTACATACCGAATTTCACGATTCTTGCTGTAATACATACGTTGGTACCACTTTTATCCGTTTTTGTGCCGCTCGTCCCTTATAACTACATATGTTGTATCCCTTTTTGTCCCGCTCGCCCCTTAAAAGTTCATCTTTCGAAAAATTCATTAAGATTCCTCTACGTTGTCAGAGCAATTTACAAAAGAAATGTCACGACTATAGCTGCTATACTTGTGTTGGTACTATTTTGATCCCGCTCACCCTTTATAAGTACAAATTTCGAAAAAAAAAAAATCATTTTGATGGCGCTTCAACATGGTCAGAGGAATTTACATACCGACTTTCACGATTCTTGCTGTAATACTTAAGTTGGTACCATTTTTATCCCGCTCGTCCCTTATAAGTAAAAATTTTGTGATTTTTGTGATTTTTGTGCTTTTTCGAAATTTGTATTTTTAAGGGTTGCGAGGGACAAAAAGGGATAGTCCCTCGCAACCCTTAAAAATACAAATTTCGAAAAATCACACACCAAATTCCACGATTATTGCTGCAATACTTTAGTTGGTAAAATTTTTATCCCTTTTGGTCCTACTCACCCCTTATAAGTACAAATTTCGAAAAAATATCCATTTAAATTGCGCTTCTACGTTTTCAAAGGAATTTACACACCAAATTTCACGACTATAGCTACAATACTTTAGTTGGTACCATTTTTATCCCTTTTTCGTACCGCTCACCCCTTATTGGAAATTTCGAAAAATCCAATCCACCCAAATTTCGAAAATTCCATTTAGATTTGCGCTTCTACGTTCTCAAAGGTATTTACACACCCAACTTTACGATTATAGCTGCGATACTTTAGTTGGTACAATTTTTATCTCTCGCAACTCTTAAAAGTAAAAATGTTGAAAAATCCAATCTTAATGCTCTTATACATGGTCAGAGGAATTTACACACCCAATTTCACGACTATAGCTGCGATACTTTAGTTGGTACGATTTTTATTCCTTTTTGTCCCGCTCGCCCTTTAAAAGTATAAATTTCGAAAACTCAATTTATGTTGCAAGTTGTCTACGTTGTTAGAGAAATGAAAATATCGATTTTCACGACTATAGCTGCAATTCTTAAATGGGTACCATTTTTATCCCTTTTTGTCTCTTTCCTCCCTCAAAAGTAGAAATTTCGAAAAATCCCTATTTATGGCTCCTCTGTATGGTCAGTGCAAAGAACACGACGATTTTCATGTTTCTGGCTACTGCCAATTAGTCAGAACGAATGTTCAATGTTTATCCCTTTTTGTCCCATTTTACCCCCTAAAAGTACGAATTTCATAAAATAAATAGATTACATATGATTACGTAAGTATGACGGCTACAAATGCTTTTGTTTGATTTTTACGAGAAATTATTTTTAATAGACCAAATAGGATACAGAGTTACAAGCCGTACCAGTATTGTCGGCGGCGGCGGCGGCGCTACCCAAAATGGGTCGGCGGCGGCGGCTTTCGACTGATTTGCCGGCTCGTTCTGTCATTCGATCACTTCTATTTATTTGACAATTTTCGGAAAAGAGAAAGAACAATGTGAACGTTTATGGTATGAAACCGCTTTTTTGTAGTTTCGTTCCTGCAACAATGCAATATTCGTTGATGCAACGAAAATACTCTCTTTCATTTTTTTACATGGGAAAACTTTAATTAATACAAAAAATCTATAAATTTCTGATTATAATCATTCCATATTATTTTGTTGACAATCCATCATATGATCAGTCAGCGCCGCCTACATCTCGAAATAAGAACACATGACTGCCATTCTTGGGTTTCTTTAGTTGTCAACTCACCTTGTACTGAAACAGATGGCAGTCCCTGCCAAATAAATAAATTATTAAAAAATGCAATTTGTTTTGATTTTTAAATTGTCTCCTCTAGACTCCGTCTAGGGGAGACCAACAGGGCCACCAAACTGGTAGGATTCTGTTCAATTTCGTTAAAATTTTATCAACAACTCATTCGTTGCAGCAACGAAACTGATATCGTTGCAGCAACAATTTATTCGTTAGGGCAACAATCGGAGACATACTAATTTTGTGTTTTTCTAGAGTGTGTATTTTTGGAATGTATTGCTCATAGTAATTCTCATTGACGAATCTCGGCTGCGTGTTTGAGGTCGTTATGAACCCATGAAATCGGCGGCGGCGGCTTGTCGGCTTAAAATCGGTCGGCTTGTATCTCTGATAGGATATTCATCCTTATCGCGAATTAAAGGGGAGTTTGATCACGTGGAATTTTCTATTCCCCTATCGGCGAATGATGGTAATATGAATATATCCCAGGAATAGGTTTTACTTCTTTGCGTTCTAACAGAAATAAGACGATCAAATCGAAGTATGAAGCGAAGAAACTTGTAAAAAATACCATAAATCACGATAGGGGTGATTATATACATATATTAAACACAGTTTACCCTTAACTGACTGGGTGTGAAAACCCAAACAAAAAATCAGTTCACATTTGTGGAAGTCCATGTCTTAAGTCTTTTGTTTTTAAGGGAAATTCCTCATTTAACATTATCAATTAGGCTCTTCCAGGGATTAGACATGCTACCATGCTCGTTTCGAGTTGATAGATGGCAACGACTATTTGTAATGATCTCCAACCAGCCAGCAATATTCTGTTAATTGTTTTGCTCTTTGAATCTTAAATTGAAAATGACTTCCGCTGGAGTCCAACTTGAAGAAGATCTTTATTAAATCGTTCTCTCACAACAAACAATCAATAATAATAACAAATACAAATACAAATGGAAAACCTTAATCATTATTTGCAGCAGAAGTGCAGCACCGCCACCACCACCTCTATATACTGGATATTGAGTTACACCGCCATCGGTATCTGCATCATTAGCATCTATGTATGTCGGCATCAGCATCCTCATCCTCCTCGACTGGCTTCAGCCTGCTGTTAGAAGTAACATGTTTGAATAAACAAAAAATCATAATAAATGAATAATAGCATTTATTAAAGAAAGAAAAGCGAAAACTTTTCAGCCTAATCAAAGTTAACATTAATCTTTTATTTGCCAGGAAGATTTACAAAACGACAACGACAGCCGTTGGCCACGACAAGTTACCATGGTCTGCAGGAAGAGAAACGCGGGTAAAACTATTTCATTTTCTATGCGAAAGCAAGAAAGTGAGTTTTAATTTTTCTTCTCAATCTTCTTTCTTCTTCAAATATGTGCAACATCCTTCTGTGTTCAAGTATATACTTTTAGGAAGGGAGGTGTCTCCAGTGGAGAAAACATTTAAGCGTGATGACGGCTATAGAAAATATAATGATTGTATTTTGATTTGAAAGTCGCATTTATATAAGTCAATTCCAGTACGTGTGGCCATGTGTTCCTATAGATAACAGTTAACAACAGCTCCTCTATTGTGCTTCTTTAGTGTGTCAAAGTAGGTAGAGTATTATTATTCTTTGGAAGGATTATTATATTCAAGCCTCACATGAAAAGCTGTAATTGCAAAAATACTTATTAAACTCATCCATATTATAAATTTTGGGAATGGATTCCCACTCCCAAAAAGTTATTGTATGGGATAACAATTAGGGTGTCCAACCGCGATTAATCGAATAATTTTTGTCAAATATTTGTTCGAATAATAAAAAATCGTGATTTTCGAATATCGAATAATTGGAAAAGTTGTCCCAAATAATCGATATTATAAATTTTTCTTTAAGAACTAATGAAATCGTCGTATGCTTTGTATGATAAATTGATTTTGAATAGCCAGTTTGCTCCATTTGGGTAAAAAACTATGAAACACCAAATATAAAACCACAATTTTTTCGATTTTTGATTTGTATGCTCCACAGCTATTAAAATAAAGATTTATCCGACTTCATTTAAAAATAGCAAAAACTGGCCAATAGCTTCAGAATTATTTAAAATTTAAAGAATAGTAAATTCATAGAAAAATTGAGGTTAACACCGCGATAATAAAGTCAGTTCTGTTATAACTAATAACAATATTAAATTATTGGAACATTGGCTAATATTAACGAATATTGAACTACTTGGCAAAAAAATAAAAGAAAATTGTTCCCACCGTTTATCCAAAATTGTCAAATAAATAGGGGTAATCGAATGACAGAACGAGCCGGCAAATCAGCCGAAAGCCGCCGCCGCCGACCCATTTTGAACAGCGCCGCCGCCGCCAATACTTATGGTTCCGCTTGTAACTCTGCAAATCGGACAGTTGAAAAAAAAAATATTTTTGATTTCTTTTTTTTTTTATATTTTGGGTACTAACCATGGAAAACACATCCTGGTATACTTTGAGTTTTTATACCCTCCACCTCCAGGATGGGGGTATACTAACTTTGTCATTCCGTTTGTAACAATGAAATATCGACTTGAGACCCTATAAAGTATATACATTCTTGATCGTCATAAAATTCTAAGACGATCTAGCCATGTCCGTCTGTTGAAAGCACGCTAGCATCTAAACGAAAGGAGCTAGAACGTTCAAATTTTCCATAAATGCGTCTTATAGTCATAGATCCGTTGGGATGAAATGGGGCGAAATCGGCCCAAAGGGGAAAAAATTTCCCTCACAAGGACTAAAAATACCCATAATAATCCCTAATATTTTTGCGTATTTAAGTATGTTTTTTGAATATATCTGTTTATATTTGCTTGATATTTGGTATGCGCATTCCCCTTATAGCAAAAACGTGCACCATAAAGTTATTCTTATTTGTAGGGGTGAAATGGGGCAAAAAAGGGATAAAAAGGGTACATATTAAACGACAACAGCAAGAAAATGCGTACATTCCTCTAACTGAGTAGAGGCATAATATAAAAGTATTTTTTCCAAATTCGTACTTATGAGGGGTAAAATGGGAATAGAGGGATATAAATGGTTCCAACCAAACGGCTGCCCCTAGAATAATAAAATTCGGTGTATACATTCCTCTGACTGTGTAGACACGTAAAATACACGGATTTTTCAAAATTTGTACTGTTTGGGGTTAAAATGAAAAAAGGGGATAAAAATAGTACCAACCACATGACCGCAGCTAGAGTCATGAAATTCGGAGTATACATTCCTCTGACTGCGTAGGCACGGAAAATAAACGGATTTTTCGAAATTCGTACTTTCAAAGAATACAATGGTACAAAGGGATAAAAATAGTACCAAGTAAACGAATACAGCTAGAATGATTAAATTCTAATTGGGTAGAAACGTCAAATAAAGAGATTTTAGATAGTTGTACTCTTAAGGGGGTAAAAATGGTACCAACCAAACGGGCGCAGCTGGAATCATGGAATTCGGTGTATACAACACGCATTTATGGAAAATTTGAACGTTCTAGCTCCTTTCGTTTAGATGCTAGCGTGCTTTCAACAGAGGGACGGACGGACGGATCGTCTTAGAATTTTATGACGATCAAGAATATATATACTTTATAGGGTCTCAGGTCGATATTTCAAGGTGTTACAAACGGAATGACAAAGCTAGTGTACCCCCAGCCTGGAGGTGGAGGGTATAAAAAAGCGGCTGTAGCTAGAGTCATGCGTAGACGGGGAAATTTGATTTTTTCCAAATCAGCACTTTTAGGGTCAAAATGAAAAAAAAAATAATAAAACTTGGAATTTCATATTTACCATTCAAATTAGGCCAGTCCGTTAGAAATTTCGTACGCGTTGAAAATCTAGTTCCGAACAATATGTTTTTCATTCCGAATGTCATTCTATATTTCTTGTAATTGTTATTAAATTTGTCCCAAACTTATCATAATACCGTCGTGCAGCCGCATCCATTCATAGAGGATAAATTATGAGTTCAACGTAGACAAGACAAGGCGGCTTCTGTTATTGTTATTGTTGCTGTTGTTATTCTAAGTGATTAATATGTTCTTATTGCAACAAGTGTTTTTCATATATTTTTTTTTCGTTGTCTTTCTTTTTCGTTTTTTTTTTTTGCTCCAAGAGGTCTTGAAGAAATCTTCATTTTCTGAGTGTGCCGTTTGGAGGATGTTTGCATTATATTCGGTAGCGAGCGTGTAGCGTGTATGTTTATACTCAACGTTTAACACTTCTTTAGTTTCATCTCTGTTCTCTTTGTGTTGAACGTCTGTCCGGCCGGCCGGCTGGTCTGATGTGGCCTGCAAACATGTCAGACAGAGGCATCTTGTCTCAGCCTTTCAGAATCTCTGAAATCCAACAACAGATGTCCCGCGTCCGTCTTACTGTTATTTTGGATTGGGATGTTGATGTTGCAGTTGTTGTTTTACCATTCGTATGCAGATGACGAGTATGATGTGTTGGCTGAGGATCCTATGAGGAATGTTTCCAAGGCAACGACAACGCATCATTTTCATAGATATTGTGTGATAACACCCGAAGTAAAATGTATGTTCCTTGAGTATATGGTCAAATTAAGTTAAAAAACAAGTAGAAACGGCGTTAAGTTCAGAAGGGCCGAACTTTATATACCCTCCACCATGGATTGCATTCCACAGAGGCTGTCGATTATCGTGGAAGTCCAGTAATATTACAGGAAAATATATATTTTTTTAATATAGCCAAACCAAAACAAATACAAATATTGAAAAAAAATAATTTTATAACTTATTATAATATTTACATTTTACATTTACACTACATATATCTAAATAATACTTCAAGTCAATCAAATCAATCAATCAGTCAATCAATCTTATATTTATATTTTCAAAAAGCTTAAATACCATAAATATTGGAAGATAGTGGGTGTTACATTTGGTTGTATTTCCATCCTATTTTAATTCCAGAAGTACAAATTTTGAAACTCCTTTATCTCTCTTGTACACAGTGCAAGATAACCAAACTTCATGATTCAACCAATTTTTGGCGTAAAAGTACAAGAGAACGAATTTGGAAAAACATGTTTTTATTTTGCGTGTCTACGCAGTCAGAGGAATGTATACACCGAATTCCATGATTCTAGCTGCGGCCATTTAGTTGGTACCATTTTTATCTCATTTTTCCCAAAAAAATCGCTTTATTTTACGTGTCTACGCATGTAGGAAATTATTGTCATTTAATGATAATATTGGTATGGTTCAATTATGTCTTGGGATTTTACCACGACCCAGAATATATATACTTTATGGAGTCTTCGATGAATATGCAACATTGCAGTCCCTACGATCTTCATTTTATATTTTTATACCCTCCACCTCCAGGATGGGGGTATATTCACTTTGTCATTCCGTTTGTAACACCTTGAAATATTCATCGGAGACCCCATAAAGTATATATATTCTGGGTCGTGGTAAAATTCTAAGACGATATAGCCATGTCCGTCTGTCTGTCTGTCTGTTGAAAGCACGATAGCGGCCGAACGAAATGAGCTTGGAGGTTCAAATTTTTCCTAAATGTGTCTTATGGTTGTAGATCGGTTGGGATTGAAAGTGGACGAAATCGGCCCAGAGGGAAAAATTTTTCCCTCACAAGGACTGAAAATACCCCTAATATTTAGAGTACTTCAGCATGTTTTTTGAACATATTAGCTTGTATTCACTTGATGTTTGCAATGCGCATTCCCTTTATATCATAAAAGGGCACCATAGAGTGATTTTTATTTGTAGGGGGCGAAATGGGACAAAAAGGGATAAAAATGGTACCTATCAAACGATAACAGATAGAAACACGAAATTTGGCGTGGACATTCCTCTAATAGAGTAGATTCATAATATAAAAGTATTTTTTCTAAATTCGTACTTTTAAGGGGTTAAATGGGGATAGAGGGATAAAAATAGTACCAACATAACGGCTGCACCTAGGATAATGAAATTCGATATATACATTCCTCTGATTGCGTAGACACGTAAAATAAAAGAACTTTCCAAAATTCGTACTTTTTGGGGTTCAAATGGAAAAAGGGGATAAAAATAGTACCTACCAAATGACAGCAGCTAGAATCATGAAATTCGGAATATACATTCCCCTGACTGCGTAGACACGAAAAATAAAACTTTTTTTTTAAATTCGTACTTTCAATGGATACAATGGCTACAGGGGATAAAAATAGTACCAACTAAACGAATACAGCTAGAATGATGAAATTCAGTGAGTACGTCCCTCTAATTGTGTAGATACGTAAAATAAAGGGATTTTAGATAGTCGTACTCGTGAGGGGGAAAAAGTGGAGAAAGGGGATAAAAATGGTACCAACAAAATGGCCGCTGATAGAATCATGGAATTCGGTGTATACATTCCTCTGACTGCATAGCCACGTAAAATATTTTTTCCCAAATTCGTACTTTATTTTGTTGCTTTTACGACAAAAAATGGTAGAATCATGAAGTTGTCTTATACTGCGTACGTGAGAGATAAGGTATTTTAAAAATTTATACTTTTGAAATTAAAATAGGATGGAAATACAACCAACCAAACGACAGTAGCTGTAAATCTCCCAATATTTAGGGTATTTATGATTGCTCCCTTATATTTACTTTATGAATTGAAGTATTATATCCATTATATATATATAGTATACAAATATTGGTAGCCTTGGCTTATTAATTAAATTTCTTATTTTCATACAGTTACAATTTGTTGCGGACATTCCTCTTGTAGCTTGGAAGCACCACAAGAAAAGTTTTAGAGGGCAACAGCTAGAATCCTGATATTCGGTGTGTACATCCCTCTAATTGCATAGACACGTAAAATAGAGGAATTTTTCGAAATTCATACTTTTAAGGGATATAATTAAAAAGAGGGATAAAAATGGGACCTACCAAACCGCTGAAGTTGAAATCATGAAATTCGGTGCATACAACTGACTGAATGGGCGAGTGGGGATATCTTTAAAATTTATACTTTTCTTATCATTTTGTCTGTATCTGAAAATGCTTCTTTCTAATGGCGACTGACAATCGCCTAATATTTCGGCATGTTCACTTTCACAATTTCAGCATTTTATTTATATATAGTAGTCGATTTCATAAGTATACATTATAGTTTGAAATAGTAAACAAATATAGGAATGTGCATAAAAATATCACAATTTTCGTAATATGGTACTGTGCTTCTATGTAAAGTCGACATCCTTTAATCTGCTGACAATACTGTGGAATGTACTCCGTGGTGGAGGGTATATAAGATTCGGCCCGGCCGAACTTAACGCCTTCTTACTTAATAAAAGTCAGAAACAATATTTCTTTCAACTTTTTATTTTTCCAACACGGTGGAAGATATTTCTATTTCCTAAAAGAAAAAGTTACGATTTTGTATACACCCCACGAGAGTATTATGTCTTTGTGCATTTGTTTGTAACACCCAAAATTAAGCGAGATAGACCCATTGTTAATTATACCGATCGGCTTAGAATCACTTTTTGAATCGATTTAGCCATGTTTGTCCGTCTGTATGTCCATCTATTCTTGTAATCAAAGTACAGGTCGCAATTGTAGCCAGAATCAAACAACGAAGTTTTTCGGGATAAGGAGGAACGCTATTTAATTTGAAGAAAATCGGTTCAGATTTAGATATATACGAATTTCACTCCCGATTTGATTATTTTCACGCTAGATACCACATATTTTAACAGATTTTCTTCAAATTTGGCAAAATATCTTATATTTTCACTAGAAACACCCATGGTGCAAATGGGTCAGATCGTTTCAGATTTATATATAGCTCCCATACAAATTTCACTCCCGATTTTACTTTTTCCACTCTATAAATCACATATTTTAATAGATCTTCTTCAAATCATGCAAAGTATAGTTGAAATACAACTAGAATCACTTATGGTAAAAATGGGTCAGATCGGTTCAGTTTTAGATATTGCTTCCATTCAAATTTCGCTCCCGATTTGACTTTTTGTGCTCTAGAATCCAGATATTTTAACAGATCTTCTTCAAATTTGGCAAAATATCTTATATTTCCACTAGAAATGCGTATGGTGAAAATGGTTGAGATCGGTTCAGATTTATATATAGCTCCCACACAAATTGCACTCCCGAATTGACTTTTTCACTCTGTAAACAACGTATTTTAACGGATCTTTTTCAAATGTTGCGAAATAACTTATATTTCAACTAGAAACACCCATGGTGAAAATGGGTCACATCGATACATATTTATATATAGCTCCCATACAGATTTCGCTCCCGACTTGACTCTTCCCGCCCCCAGAAACCACGTATTTTCACCGAATTTCTTCAAATTTAGCATAACACGTTATTCTTGAATTGTGCAAGTGGGTCATTTGATTCCATGTTTGGATATAGCCCCGATACAAATATTCTTCTCGATTTGACAAATTGGGTGCGGTCATATTAGCCTATGATTAGGAAACATACAAAAATCCTTCCCGTTTTCACTTTTTTACCGGATAGAAAGTGGAGTGTAGCATATAGTCGGCCCCGCCCGACTTAAGCCTTTCCTTACTTGATTTAAATTTACTTTATGACAAAATTCTTGATGTTTGATCCACCCTAGTGTCTACAATTTCATTCTTTAAATCAGGAAATACAGTTCTTTTTCCCTTATTCAGAAGTAATAATTTACAAACTTTAATTAAAATCGGAGAACTTAAGTAATATTTTAATTAAATTCAATGTGCCTCAATTATAAAATGAAATTTTCAATTTCAAATGGAATAATTTTTTATTTAGTATTTTTACATTTAATTATAAATGCCTCGTATAGATTCAACTACTTGTAGCTCTATTTTCCTCCCAAGCATTAGTCTAAGTTAAAGCTTTCCCCAGGATAACATGTCGTCTTTTTTCGAGACTAGCTGTTGGCTTCTTTTATTCCCGTATTAACCAGGTTAATTGTATTTCAATTTCATAAGCCTAAAACAACAGCAGCCACACTGCCGACACAGAGTGGAACACGCCAAGTCGTGAAAGGAATTGAGTGAATTGCGTGGAGGCTTAGGTCGCACTTTAGATTTTTATTGCAATTGTCCAGTTTATTCAGCTGCTGCTGCTCGTCGAGTTCTTCGGGCTGTTTATTCTTCACTTTTCCACTTCCCCACTTGAAGTTGTGGTGCTTTTTGCGTTTTGCTATCTGCCAAGCGCTGGCATTCCGTTTGGCAATTAACTTAACATGACACCTGTTTTGCACACCTTTTTATTTGAGTCGTTTGTTTTTACGGCCGTTCGTACGTTCGTTCGCTTTTATTCTCTTTCAGCGTTTGCAGCATCTTTTTCTCCTTTTCCTTGGCTCCAAGTATTTAAATTTGCCATGGCTGGATGGTCTTTTTATCATCTGCTAATTTTATAAGAATTTTCTGGTTCCTCTGCGATCGTGGTGATGGTGATGGCCACATCAGCATCTCAGAATCACTCTCACTCACCACCAGTCACTACTACTACTACTCACCGTGTGTTCGGCCAAGTGGACACTGTTGATGGTGCAAAATAAAACCAGGCTCCTCTTGTCATTGCTTAAGTTCTATTGTCTTTTGACACACTTTCATGATGTGCAGTTGTCTTCTCTGGGCTGCTTTCCTCGGCCGACAGGCTTTTACTTTGTTTTGTCCGAATGTCAGCCGGCAACTTGTTCACAGCCGTGATAATTAAGTGTCTAATTTACGAGCCTTGAACTCATGACGTTTGAGAACCTCTGTTCCACTTGGCTTGGCCATGAGTGAGTGAGAAGACACATCTTATCGTAGTCTTAGACATGTCCACTTTCGGTTTAGAAAAACGGCCTGCTGTTTCTAAGTTCAAGCGCATCATTAATCATGGTGTGGCTCAAAAGGAATGGAAATTCATTTGAAAAGTTTTCCTTTCCAGGCAGTCGTTTTTGTTTTTTTTTTTGGAAAAAGTGTATTGAACATGAAGTACTCTTATACGGGTAGTCTTGCTATGGGATAGGATCATTGTGGAGATTATAATCTATCTACTTTAATATCAATCATATCCAAATGCTAAGTACTTTACTATCTTAGTAGGTGTTGTGAAATTCATATATGTATTTTTGAAGTATACGGATATCAATCATAGCAATGTATCCAAAATGACATGATACCTGAGAAGTTAAATATTCTTAGAATTTGAAAAGATACATGTCAGGTCCTATTTAAAAATACATTGATGTCCTTAATATTTTGACATTTAACCAATAAGTCGAATTCAAGTGTGGGTTGAACTATAGGATGAAAAAAGTGGCGATAAAACGAAAACGATTTTATATATGAATTGAATTAAATATTGAATCATTGAAGTTCATTTGATGAGTTTATGTATGTTTGAGTACATCGAGCAAATATCATAGCTTTTTTCAATCGAAATTTTCCATGAACATATATTTATATAAACCGCTAGAATAATGAAGTTGTGGTTGTATGTAAAAAGTGATTTTTTAAGAGCTTGATAACTTTAAAAAAAAAAAACGCATAAAATTTGCAAAATCTCATCGGTTCTTTATTTGAAACGTTAGATTGGTCCATGACATTTACTTTTTGAAGATAATTTCATTTAAATGTTGACCGCGGCTGCGTCTTAGGTGGTCCATCCGCTTAGTCCAATTTTGGCATTTCCACGTTTTTGAGTAACAGAGACCCAATTGGTGCGAACGGCGACGAATCGAAAATTGGTGGTCATCATTAACACTGGCCGATACAGCTGCGATATTTTCTTCAGTTCGCACTCTACGTAAGCGTGTTGGTGGTTTAATGTCCAACAATGTAAATTTGGTGCGAAATTTAGTCACAATAGCCCGAATAGCCGCTTCAGTGGGTCGATTAAACTGACCATAAAATGGAAGCGCGCAATGAACTTTCTTAACAGAGCACGCATTTTGATAATAAAATTCAATAATTTGCAAGCGTTGTTCGTTTGTAAGACGATTCATGATGAAATGTCAAAGCATACTGAGCATCTTTCTCTTTGACACCATGTCTGAAATCCCACGTGATCTGTCAAATACTAATGCATGAAAATCCTAACCTCAAAAAAATCACTCTTTACATTCCTCTTACATCCTAGGCGTGAGATAAGAAAAGAGGTATAACAAGTAAAATGGCTTTCAACAGACGGACATGGCTAGATCCCCTTAGAAAACCACAAAACAAAAATATCAGGCATATAAATCATTTCAGCCATATCTCCCGCGAAAATGTAAATTTTGCAAAAATTTCCATTTTGTTCGGCCGGGCCGAACTTTATATTGCATTCCACAGAGGCTAACGATTTTTGTAGAAGTGCAGTGACATTAGAGGAAAATGTAAATTTTTGTAATATAGCCAAACCAAATAAAAATATTAAAAAAAGTATTTTATAAATAAATATAATATTTTTATTATTTCAAACCACACTTATAAGGCAAGGCTACCAATACGTTTATAATATACTAGCAGTACCCGCTGCTTTGTAAGCGAAAAAGCCAGTTATTTTTTAATTTTATTCGTCTCTGTTTTTGGAGAGTATTTATTTAATTTTCTTTTGGTGGATATTGATAAACCTAAAATAGTAATTTGGAAACCTCCTATTAGCTAGCACTCACACACAGTCAAAGGAATGTGCTTGTCGATATGCAATATTTTAGCTGAACTACTTCGTATGTATAATTTTCTACCCAGTTTTGAACAAAATATTACAACCATTTAGATCCTCGATCTCATGTTTCTAGATTCAGCCAGCCAGTTTATAACTTTTTGCACCGCTTTCTCAAAAGGAACACATTTTGAAAAATCACTGTTTGTAACATGTGTTTTTGCTTCCCCTAAAATATGTACTTTATTTGATAACACATTCATTCCCCTTTAAAGGATTGTACATAATTTTTATCCCTGTTCGTCCCGCGCACCCCTTAGAAGTACAAATTTCGAAAAATCAAACAAACACGCTAAATTTCACGATTCTAGCTGTAATACTAAAGTTGGTACCAGTTTTATCCCGTTTTGTTCCGCTCGCCACTTAAAAGTACAAATTTGGAGAAATCCATTTATGTTGCAAGTCTACGTTGTCAGAGAAATTTAAACACAACATTTCACGACTATAGCTGAAATATTTTAGTTGGTACTATTTTTATTCCACTCATTGTTTACAAGTACAAAATTGGAAAAATTCGTTTAGATTTGCGCTTCTACGTTGTCAGAGGAACTTACACACCACATTTCACGACTATAGCTCCAATACTTTAGTTGGTACTACTTTTATCCCTTGTTGCTCAGCCCCTATAAGAAAATGTTCACTCCAAATTTCCAGACTATAGCTGCAATACTTAAATTGGAAACCTTATTGTCCCTCCTACCCCCTAAAAAGTACAAATTTCGAAAAATCCAATTTTACTTCGTTTCTATATGGCCAGAGGGATTTACATACCAAATTTCACGATTCTAGCTGTAATAATTTAGTTGGTACCATTTTTATCCCCTTTTGTCCCGCTCGCCCCTTAAAAGTAAAAATTTCGAAAAATGCAATTTACTTCGTTTCTATATGGTAAGAGGAATTTACATATAAAATTTCACGATTCTTTCTGTAATACATTAGTTGGTACCATTGTTATCCCTTTTTGCCCCGCTCGCCCCATAAAACTACAAATTTCGAAAAATCCAATTTTGCTTCGTTTCTATAACGTCAGAGGAATTTACATACCAAATTTCTAGCTGTAATACTTTAGGTGGTACCATTTTTATCCCTTTTTGTCCTGCTCGACCCCTAAAAATACAAATTTCGAAAAATCCAATATTACTTCGTTTCTATATGGTCAGAGGAATTTACATACCAAATTTCACGATTCTAGCTGTAATACTTTAGTTGGTACAATTTTTATCCCTTTTGTCCCGCTCGGGCCTTAAAAATACAAATTTCGAAGAATCCAAGTTTACTTCGTTTCTATACGGTCAGAGGAATTTACATAAGAAATTTCATATTTCTAGCTGTAATACTTTAGTTGGTACCATTTTTATCCCTTTTTCTCCCGCTCGCCCCTTAAAAGTACAAATTTTGAAAAATCCAATTTTACTGCGCTTCTATATGGTCAGCAGAGTTTACATACCAAATTTCAAGATTCTAGCTGTACTACTTTAGTTGGTACCATTTGTATCCCCTTTTGTCTCGATCGCCCCTTAAAAGTACAAATTTCGAAAAATCCCTATTTGTAGCTCTTCTGCATGGTCAGTGCAAGGAACTCACCGAATTTCATGTTTCTAACTACTGCCGTTTAGTCAGGACGAAGGTTCGATGTTTATCCCTTTTGGGCCATTTTACCCGCTAAAAGTACGAATTTCGTAAAACCCTTTCTTAATCGACGTCTACGTCATATTTAGGAACTACCCTGAAAATTTCATGACCCTAGCTTCAGCCGTTTGGTCTGGGGGCTGGTCAATGATAAGTCAGTTAGTCAGTCAGTCAGTAACGCAACTCTTTTATATCTGTGGTCGTCATATGGAAGAGTACCTTAAGTCGAAAATTGGCGTTTTGAGATATCGCCAATTTTGTGTAATTTTATTTCTACTTGATTTTTGCGAATAATCTATAAATTAACATATTGGTAATACGTTTCTTTGCGAAGAAAGGGACAAGTTTTAAAAAAGTATTGGTGAATACAGAAGATTTGACACCTTTTCTACTTAAACGCTTTTTCGATACTGAAATTTGCGTTTTACTAGACCTTAAGTAACTTAAGCGCTTCTATTGAAATGACAATATTTTTGCTTTTAACGAAATTATAATTAGAATCTTATATGTATTAATAATAATATGATATTGTTGACTATGAAATTTTATATTCATTCGAAAATCTCATCAGCTTCAGTTAAATCAGGGTGGAAGTCCAACATGTCTGCAGTATTTAAGTTTAAATAAAAGTCTTTATACATTTCGTCAATAAGTGGCAACATGTCAATTAAATCTTGTTTCTTTTGATTAATTTCAATTGGTGAATAATAGCATTGTTTTAAACTATTTTTATAAATAGAGCTTATGCCTCGTTTCTTTAAATTAATTTTTCTGAAAGGCTCATTTTCATCTAAGGAACTTTTAAAGAAAACTGTTCCAAATTCTTTGGTAAATCGTAACCACTTTATATCAGCCCAACAGTATTTCTGCCCATCGTCATCCACCTTTCTCCATAAAAATAATTCCTTAGCAGCACTCGCAAAATCAATAAATTGGTTTCTATTCATTTCATTCACTTTTAACTTCGTTTTCACTCCAACAGTCCTAATAAATTGATACCAATCACGAAGGTGGTGAATTTGTATTGATGTTTTTTTTTCTTTCTTTCTATCAAAGCATGATCACTATGACATTCCATATGTGTGTGGCCAGGAACCATAAACTTATGGTCAATTATACCTATTGATCCTGTTGTCTCGAGATGCATGAATATGACAAACATTGTTGCAACAAAAGAATTTTTATTCTGGCCAGGACAGCAATCACTATAAAAAACTACATGGTTGACAGAGGGCTGTAGGCTTTGTAAGTGTTGGAATAAACATGACGCTATCTCGTTGCCACCACGCTTAGCCAAAGCTTGGTGCCACATATAGCATAATGGTTCATTTGTTGAGCAGTCATGCACAGTTAGATTGAAGGTCCACAATGGCCTTTTATAAAACGATACTGAGGATCGTAAAAATGGAGTAGGAAGACATTGTTGCAAATCAAAGCAAAATACTTTTAAATTTACATCAATATTTGCCTTTTGCTTATCATGTCGTTTTGATTCATACGATTGTTCCGCTTGGTGATGGTGATCTGCTTGTTCGGATTTTAAGGCATCAAGCGATTCTACTTGTGTTACTGCTATTTTGGTTTTGAACTTGTCACATTTATGACAAGTGTCTAGTTTCGGTTTTTTGAATTTTAAATTTAATGTCTGAAAAATCTGAGAAAATTTTGAAACGGATATAGAGTGACCATGATTCTCGTAATAAAGCCTGTATAGCCCAGCAACAGACAAATCGCCGGGCAAATATCTCCTGGATGTGTCACGTCGCGTATAGTGCGATTCATACGCAGGGAAAGAATTTATAAAGTCAATCACTTCTCTTTCCTTTGCAGGTGGCAGTTTTCTTGGATTTCGGTGTTTTCCACGTAGATCGCCATAGAGAAAAGCACCATGTCCTTCAATTTTCTTTTTTACTACAGTTTTAAAAAACTGATCGCTTTCGCATAAAGTCCCTTTAAAACATTTCTGACACACCAAAACTCGTTGACCGCTTATTTCCAAATAGTATTTATATGTATTCGTCCGGTTCCTTGGATTAGTTACACTTTTATCTATGCGCACGGTTTTAGGTGTATGGATCTCAATTAAGCCTGCTGCAAACGCTTGTCGCAATTGGTACGATCCCAGCTGCCAGTATAGTTCATGAACTTCTTGTTGCTGTTCTGGTGTAATTTTATCTTTGCATTTATTTCGGCATGGCTGCAAGTATCGAATCGCGCGGAAAAGTACAATTTTGCCACTGCTTGAAATATAAGATTTACCTTCATTGCGTAGTTTCTTCTGCACATTTTTGGATGTTGAAAGTACAATATTTGCTTCTGCTTCTAACTTGCTTTCCTAAATTTAGAATTTTTGTATTGCATTATCACTTTTTGCACCATAACTTATTACTTACATCACAATTTTCATCTGCAGAATCTGTAGAGCTTGCATCTAATTCATTAATATGAATATTCGGATCTAAAACAGAATCATCGCTGTCAAATCCGTATAATTCTTCTTCAGAAAATTCCATTTTTAACTTTGTACGATGCAACATGTACAACAATTACTTCACGACTGCCGCTTATGTGCAAGCTGGCACAATAATTCGCAGAACAAACAACACTTAGGTAAACATACAGTACCGTTAATTTTTGGTATCGCTTTAATAGAACATCTAATGCTACATAAGCTGCTTTTAAATACTATTTGTTTTTTGTTTATTACTTTGAATTGCATTTCGTCGTAAGAACTTACATTCACTTAATATAACTGTATACAAAAATTATATTTCATTAAAAAAACTCATGTAAACATAAGTTGTTTGAAAATAATTGCTTTATGTGAACGTTCATACAGCTTAAGTCAACTTTAGTGATACAGTTATATGATGAATGGAAGATCGAAATATGTAAACAAAAGTAAGTGCGCATAAGTTGTTTCGATCAATGCATTGTTGATTCAAAAGACTTAAGCTAAAAAGTAAACGCACATAATATTGTTAAAAGACAGAATTTTTCAAAACGGATTAAACACATTTAAGCGCCTTTATCAATTATGTCTTATTTCGACTTAAGCTACTCTTCCATATGACCACAGATATATATAGATATATCGAAATAATACTTCAAGTCAATTCAAAAGTTAATATAAGATATATATCTTCAAAAAAGCTTAAATACCATAAATATTGGTAGATATTGATACAGTTGGTTGGAAATACAACCTATTTTAATTCCCTAAGTACAAATTTTGAAAATCCATTATTTGATGTACACAGGACAAGATAACCTATCTTGATGATTCAACCAATTTTAGCCGTTAAAGTAAAATAAAATGCACGAATTTGGAAAAATCTTTTTATTTTGCGTGTCTATGCAGTCAGAGGAATGTATACACCGAATTCCACGGATCTAGCTGCGTCCATTTGGTTCGTACCATTTTTGTCTTTTTCCCCATTTTACCCCTTAAGAGTACGACTTTCTAAAATCGCTTTATTTTACTTGTCTACGAATTTAATCATTCCAGCTGTAGCCGTTTGGTTGGTACCACTTTTATCACCCTATTCACATTTTACACTTTAATAATGCGACTTTGGGAAAAATACTTTTATATTATGTATCTACTCAAATAGAAGAATGTACACATCGAATTTTGTGCTTCTAGCTGTTTTCCTTTGATAGGTACCATTTTTATAACATTTTCCCCATTTCACCACCTACGAATAAGAATCACTTTAAGGTGCACGTTTTTGTTACAGGGGGAATGCGAATACACAATATCATGTAAATGCAAGCAGGGATATTGAAAAACCATGCTTAAATACTCTGAAATAATAGGGTTGGATATTTTCAGTCCTTGTGAGGGAAAATGTTTTTCCTTTGGATCGATTTCGCCCAGTTACAATCCCAACCGATCTATGACGCGTTTATGGCAAATTTGGACGTCCTAGCTCCTTTCGCTTAGATCCTAGATCCTCTTAGAAAATCACAAAACAAAAATATAAGGCATATAAATCATTTCAGCCATATCTCCCGCGAAAATGTAAATTTTGCAGAAATATTCAATTTGTATTTTTTGTTTACCGCGGTCTACCAAATTACCCACATTTTTGTCAAAAATAATTGATCTTCAAAAAAACGTGGACGAATTTTAACCCTAGTAATTTAGTTGTATATGTTGCCGTGTAATTTTGCTATTTAAGCGTGAAGAGCTTTATTTAAAACTTTGGTGTCTTAGGCGACCCCCCCCGTAATTTTTCGTAGAACATTTTAAGCCTTAAATGACCTTTTTGAAATGACTTTTCTTTAATTTTCTCAAAAAAGGGTCAAATTGACCCATAAAGAAAGGAGCTAGAGGGTTAAGATCTTCCACAAAAATAATCCTCATAAGATTCCACGATATAGTATAATGATCTCTTCGACCTAAAAATGAAAACTTTGATAAAAAGAAAATCACACCAGCTGGACTATAAGTTTATTCTACAAAAATGATCTACTCGACATGTTCTTTCAGTATTATATGGTCGCGATTCTGTTGCAATCAAAAAGTCTAAAGCTGTTGCACAGTGTAATTAATAACAAGTAAGAAAACGGCCGGCCGGCTTATATATACCATCACTCTCAGAGAACATGTGTATGGAATGACTTAAATTTAGCTTCGCGCCGGATTATGTTTGTGGGAGGTATTGGAAGTTTGTGCCAATTGGACCCAGCTTCCGCATTTATTAATAATTTTAAAAACCTGATCAAATATAATAGATTTCAAGCACCGGTATATGAGTAATAAAGCATTTGATTTTACCTAGGATAGAGACAATTGCGTGGGAAGTACAAGAAGGGGCGTGGCTAAAGTGTAACTATTTTTTAGGTTTAAATTGATTAAAAAACATTTTCAAATCTCAAATAGCAAATTACTTTGACTACCCCTATGGATGTTATATCAGTTTTATTTGAAACAATGCGTATGTGAGAGGTACCAGTGCGGGGGTGCGGCAATATCGCCCATATTCCATGTGGATGCAACTACTATAAAAGCATTGCCAATTATAAAATTTCACAGTACCAGAAGGAGTTTGGCAAATTTCGCCCATCTTCGAACATAAACTAAGATTGAGAAAAATTGCACCTTGTGCAAAGGTTGAATTGATTACTTAGCTACTTTCGACAGTTATCGTGGACACTAGCCAGGCAGACGAACATGGCTCAAACAGCTTAAAAATTCATGAAACGGATTTGGTCCAAACATAAGGTCTTAAGTCACTCCTTCAATGCGTTACACTTTTTGTCTGTCCCAAATGATTTATACCCTCCTACTCTGTAGATTGAAGGAACAATTATGATGTTTTGTTGTCAATTTAAATAAATTTAAATACCACTCCCGTTTGTTGGGAGATCCTATCAAAATGTTTAGACAGCGTGATATTCCTGCGTACCAAAGTGCATTCAAATAATTTGCTCACTGCTTACAAACTCACAGAGTCGCTAAAAAATACATATAAGAACACTACTTAAAAATTTCAAAAAAAAAATCTCTTAATGTAATTATTTCGAAAAATAATATTTCTTTTAATATTTCTAAGAAGACAAAACGGCGTTAAGTTCGGCCGGGTCGAACTTTATATACTCTCCACCATGGATTGCATTCCACAGAGGCTATCGATTTTCGTAGAAGTGCAGTAATATTACAGGAAAATATGTATTTTTTTAATAGCCAAGCCAACAATTAATGCAAATATTGAAAAAAATATTTTATAAATAAATATAATATTTTAGTTTTTTTTCGTTTGCATTTTTTTGGTCTGTAATCAATATTCATCGATTTCATATAAAAAAGGTTGAAATCTGAGAGAAAATCATATAGTGAAGTTCGATTTTTTTTCAGTGTTCCATTAAAATGATCAGAAATTCGATATTATACAAAGAAAAAACAAAAACACGTCAAAAAAATCAGTTTATATCACCCGCAACCATTCGCCGAATAGTAACGTCTAGTACAAACAACCCACTTACTCCCGCCACCGAAATAAAAAGCAATGTCTGAGAGTTTCAAATGTTCGTAGAATACTTAGAAAACATAATATGTAAGCCAGAAATCCGAGAAAAGTCCAACTTAAAAATAAAAGACATGTCACAAAAAAATTGCAATTCGCAAAAACACACCTGCAGTAGCCAACCAAAAAGTGGGTGTACGTTTTATGGTCAATTTAATCAAAAATTGTTTTATATGGTGAGACAGCCCCTCGACAGTTTTTAAGACGTCCACAGAACACGGAATACATCTCCAGATATAGTACCAAAACTGTCAAATAGGATCAAGCATAATGGCTTAGGCGTGTTTTTCTTATTATGGAGTTTGGTCAATACATTAGCCCAGAACTACTATGGACTCTGCCCAGTACATCAAAATACTGGCTCATATTATGCTTACGTATGCAGAATATGGAATGCCCCTTAAATGAGTCTTATAGCAGGTCAATTATCCCGAAACCGCCAGACGACTCGCAAAAAGGTGGTTTGAAGTCAATAATATCGATGTTATGGAATGGTTCGGGCAGACACCACATCTCAATATAATCAAAAATTTGAAGTGTGATGATAAAATGAGGTCTCACCAGCAATACTGAAAAACAATAACTATATTTGACACGAAATTATAGAGGCGTGGTCAAAAATACCGCATGAAAGTTGCAAAATACTAGTTTACTCCAAGAAACGACGTTTTGTAGCAATATTTAACAATAAAGTCAGTACAACTAAGTATTTAATTCAAGAATATATCGTTATTTAAGTAATTATTCAAAAAAGTTTTCAATTAAAGTGAATTGAAACAAATTATTTTTAGTTTGTATTAGCGCTGCTATTTTTTTTTTGACTGGTCTCATTTTTGACATAAATGTTTCTAAAGGCTTAAACTCAAAATTACAAAAAGGTAATTTTTTATTTAAACCCATATTAAGAATGGCACAATACCACCTTTCAATCACCGTAAAAACTTTTAGGATTTTCGAAGTAAAACTGATATTTTTCTTTGTCGACATTTTTTATCTCGCCGCTGCTATTTTTTTGACCGCAGCTGTATTTATCTTTATAGAAATATCGATTTATTTTCTATTTTCTAGTATTTGGTTGAATGTCCTTTATTCGCTATAACCGCAGCACAGCGCCGCTGCATTGAATTCACCAGATCTTGACATCTTTCAGCAGGAATTGACCTCCATGCTTACTTCACAGCCTCCCAAAGTTGGGAATTGTTTGTTGGTTGACAATGAGCCACCGCTTTCTTAACATCACACCATAGATTTTCTATTGGATTCAGGTCTGGTGACTGTGGTGCCCATTCCAAGACATTAATATTGTTCGTCTGAAACCACTCTTTTGCTAGTTTGCTGGTATGCTTGGGGTCGTTGTCCTGCTAGAAGACCCAAATCAGTGGCATTTCATCGCTGGCATATGGAAGCATCACTTCCTGCAGTATGTTAACATAAAGGTGCTGATCCATGATCTCTTTTATCCAGTAAATCGGCCCAACGCCGTAGTATGAAAAGCTCGCCCAAATCATTATACTGGATCCTCCATGTGTAATGGTTTTCATGGTATATTTTGGCTCGTATTCGGTAGTTGGTGGCCGTGTGACATATTGGCGTGAACCTCTGCCGCCATATAGTACAATTTTCGACTCATCAGACCACAAAATGTTTCTCCATTTCTCTATAGGCCAATTCAGATGCTCCTTAGCAAATTTTAATCTTTTCCCACATGAGTTTTTGTTAATAAAGGTACTTTTCGTGGACTGCTTTCAAATTATTATCTCGCAATCGTCTACGGACGGTTTCTATGCCTGCTTCAACATTTAATTCATCCTTAATAAAGGTAGCTGGTGCAAAAGGGTCCCTTTTTGCGTACCTAACTACTCGGTGCACTATTTTTTTGACATTGGTGGACGGCGACCGCGTGTTTCTGGTTGTGGAATAAACTTGATAGCATTGCGTACCATCATCGATGAACAACCAACAATATTTTGCACTTCCACGTACGTTTTCCCTTCCGAAATTAATTTCTTCTTAAAAGACGCTTTTCAGCTGTGCAGTGTTTCTCTCTTCCCATATTACACCAAAAATTAAAATAATTTTATCAAATTTGGATCAAATATTTAATTGAATAATTGCAACAGATCAATATTTATCCTTTTCCAAAGTTGTGTCGCCAAAAAACTTCACAGTTTAATTTTTTTAACCAAATGCTAGCACACACTACTATTATTTTGACTGATACAAAAACCACTTTATTTCACAAAATGTCAAAACATTACAAAAAAACAGAACATATATAACGGCATAATTTATATTATGCTCCCTCTATGTAACGATTTGGTTGAAAGAAGGAACGAAACACATGGCATATGAAAGATATACGAAAGTTAACATCAATTTAATAGTAGCACTACTATTATTTTGACCGCAACTGTATATATAGCTCCCATTAAAATTTCGGTCCAGATTTGACTTTTTCTGCTCTAAAAACCACATATTTTAACAGATCCTCTTAAAATTAGGCGAAATATCTTAAATTTGTTCTATAAACAGCCATGGTGCAAATGGGTCAGATCGGTTCAGATTTATATATAGCTCCCACACAAATATCACTCCCGATTTCAATTTTTCCTGTCTATAAACCACATATTTTAACAGATCTTCTTCAAAACATATTTTTCAACTAGAAACACCCATGGTGAAAATGGGTCAGATCGGTTCAGATTTACATATAGCTCTCATACAAATTTCGCTCGCGGATAGAATTTTTCCGCCCCAGAAACCACGAATTTTCACCGAAAGTAAGCATAACACGTTATATTTGAACTGGAAAAACTAATTGTGAAAGTTAGTCATTTTATTTCATTGTTTAGATATAGCCCCGATACAAATATTCTTCTAGATTTGACAAATTGTGTCAGGTCATATTAGCCTATCATTAGGAAACATACAGCAGACAATTGTAGCTGTTTCAGCAGCATGATTCTGCTATTGAATAGAATAAAATTATTTCCAAAAACAGCGAATAAAACATTTTTTTGCGAATTATGCAGCATAAATGCGTTTTCACAAATAAACACATCCAAATTTTGTTTTCAATTAGTTTTTATTATTGTATAAATTATAATTATTTGACATTAATTAAATTGTACATACCTTCTTCATCCGCTAAATACCAAAAGTAACGTCAAGTTAGTACTAAACTTACAGTTGAATATAACTAACTTCAGTTTGTTGATAACGACACTTATAAAAAATAAAACTTGATTGAATAAACACTGGCTGCTCTCATGGAATCGTCAAGTAGTGCCTTAAGGCACCGTTTTGGAAAAGGTTTACCCAGATTCGTTCAAACACCACAATTTTTACTCGTTTTTATTATCCGCTGTATGTATTACTTTTTGTATCTGCTCTAACTTCGTATACGTCGCCGCTAGAAGGTTGAGTAACAACGACTGGTCGTACAGATTGCTTTGAAAATGGGGAATACTTGCTAACGACGCTGTAGAATGCTGCGTTGACGGAATATCCTTATAACCTTATTCATTCCGACCCACTAATATTTTTTGACCGGACTCCACAATAGTTCCCGCATTTTTTGGGGGTTTTGGGGGCTTTCACTGTTTAATAGCGTCGGGCGACGAGCGTCTGTGCGTTGACGACGACGATAGGTATGTTATACTATTTTAAAGGCGTTAGGAACTTTTGATTTATGGTTTCAAATTAACTTTCTAATTCCGTAATCGACTAATAGATTAAGACATTTGGGCAAAAACGTATTACGCAAAATGCGATATAATATGTTTTACATGCTCTGGCGTAAAACCACAAATGCAAAATTTTATGCAAAGCGTGTTCTGTGTGTTTAAAATGACATTTAGACAATTTGTACTAAATTCATAAATTGTACGTGATCCATTACCACTGCCACAAAAAGTTTAATTTTAAAAAGTCGCCTTAGACTAGTTTGAGTTCGCTCTTATGCTCTTATTAATTCCGTAATTAATTTTTTGATATCACTATTGAGTGATTTATATTTTATATGAATTTTGACGTGGTTTTTCGTCAGTTTTGGATAATATTCAAAAAGAGTGCTTACTGTACTTTTCTGCTGGAGATTTCCCTCCAAAATTATTCTTCAATTCTTAGCCCACCTCACGCAAAAAATTGCAGTCTAAAAACAAAAAACTATTCTCAAACGCCGTATAGTTATTTTGTTCCAAATATTAAACTTCATTTATAACGGTTTATAACTTTTTATTTATTACTTGAAGGGCATGCTAATTTTATTTTGCTTATAGATTAATGCATTTATATTATTTATATAATCGAGCATATTAGTATTTGTGCTGCAGTTTCAGACTATATAATGTATGTATGTCTAATTAGCGGCTAAAACTGATTTTTACCGCTAAATTCGAAAAGAATTTAGAGAAATCGAATAACTATTAAACGGATTCATTAACCCACTGTGAGCCAGTTGATTATATTAAACATGATTGTTAGAAAAAATACACGTTTCATTAGCATTTGTCACGGACTAATAAAAATATAAGACCCGGCGCCATTAATCTTTTTTAATATTAATTAACAGCAACAATTTTCAGCAGCCAGCCAACTTTTAAGCAGTGTGGCTGCTGAAGCAAAACTGCAGATAATTTTCTTTTATAGCAGAAAAATTGTTGTAATAGCAGGAAAAGTGTCTGCTGATGGCCAGCAAACAATGTCTGCTGTTTATAGCAGTCTTTTTATTCTAAGTGTAAATAACACATTTGTCGTATTATTGAACGATAATATTGTTTTTTAGGGTTTTCAAAGTGACAGCTAATAATTCATATTTCTTGGAAACATATTGTGTTAAGAAAAATAAAAAGAAGGGATCAATACCTTTCGAATAATGCCTAAACGATGAATATCGGAGGAAAAATTACATCACTGACTCCATTTTTCTGAAATAATTTAATACAGGAGATGGGTTTTACAAACTCTTTTTACGAAAATGAGCGCTGCGGCTTCAATTTCCTTCCGATGTACATGATTTAGGCATTATTCGAAAGTTATTGACAGCAGCTATTTGTTCTTTTATAAGATAATACCACGAAATACGAAAAAATTTACAGTTTTCATCATAACAAAACACATAAAAATTACTATAAACGTCCAATAATTCGACCAATTAGTTACCCTAAAACAAGAATCAAAATTTATATTTATAGCGCTTTCGAGGGTCTATTAATTCAGAAAAAATTGGACAAAAATGCAACATACAAAAAATCACTTTTACCATGTAATTTTGTTTATGTTGCACGATTTTTATTGGTGTTTTCAGGAGCGTTCACCTCACAGACGGTTTGATCTAGGAACGAAATATTTTGCAAATCTTCATTAAAAATCCAAACTTTGGGGTGACTGGAAATTGTTTTTCCATTTGTATGGACTGCGACCCAGCCTAACGTACACTCTGGAAGATAACAAAACTTCATGATTCTAGCAATTTACACGCTACCAGTATTATCACTTTTCCATTTTTGCCGTAAAAGTAAAAACAAAAAGTAAGAATTTGGAAAATTTTTTTATGTTGCCTGTCTATGGAGTCAGAAGAATGTATACACTGAATTCAGTGATTCTAGCTGCGGTCATTTGGTTGGTACCATTTATATCACCCTTTACACCCTTCAAAGTACGACTTTCGAAAATCTCTTTATTTTACGTGTATTTAGAGTGATGTACACTCTGAATTTCATCATTAGTTTTTAAACCCTTTTTCCATTTTACCCCCTAAAAGTACGTATTTCGAAAAATTCCTTTAGTTTATATGCCCTCGCAATCAGAGGAATGTATACACCGAATTTTATTATTCTAGGTGCAATCGTTTGGTTGGTGCCATTTTTATCCCTCTATTCTCACTAAAAGTACGAATTTGGAAAAGACATTTTTATATTATGTATGTACTCAATTAGTGGAATCTACATACCGAATTTCGTTCCCAGCTGTTGTCGTTTGATATGTACCATTTTTATCCCTTTTTGCCCTATATCACCCCTTACGAATATAAATCACTTTATGGTGCACGTATTTATTATAGGGGGAATGCGCATACCCAATATCAAGTAAATATAAGCAGATATATTCAAAAAACATGACGAAATACTCTAAATATTAGGGGTTATTATGGGTCCTTGTGAGGGGAAAATTTTCCCTTTGGACCTATTTCGCCCAGTGGCAATCCCAACCGATCTACGCCTATGGCGAAATTGGGTCACATCCGTTTAGATTTATTTATGCTCTCTTTCAAAATCTCTCAAATCATGTTTCCGTGTAATTTTTTTGTGTTGCATTTTTGTTCAAATCGACCCTTGAAAGCACCCTTTAAATACAAGTAGACATTCTTGCCATATCCGTATGATATCCCTGGCACTCAGATATGGTAAATATCGAACTGCTGGCCCATATCGCTATAGCTATGTATATATTTCTTTTCCAACAGAGCCTCTTCTTGATCGAAAGGGAAGTACAATTAAGTCTAATTGCCACGCCTATATCTTCTATATCGATCGGCATAACATGCAATAAAATTGTTTATGCCTCCGTAGCACTAGTCCATATCTGCACTCTTTTTCGGTTCAACAGCTGTTCATACATTCATACATTTATTAGGAGTTCGTCTAGAGTGATGAAACTTGGGAACGAGCAAGTAAAAACTCGTTATGTTCGGCCAGGCCGGATCTTATATCCCCTACACCACCTATTAAATATCAAACCTTACGATGAATCACACGATATATGCATTGAATGACATTTGGCGAGAGTCCCCAGCGGGCCACGAAAGTCATGGTGGTAAGGAATAAAGCAGCATTAAAATTGATTGCCCTCTCCGAATGAAGTTGGTTCCTGACAGAGGTATTTTTTCGAATCTTGGTCTGTATTAACAAGATTTTAAAGATTTGTTTATAATCCTACAAATGGCAAACGAAGAGTAAATATGGATGCAGATGATAAAAGTGGGTTAATTCACCCGATTCGATGGAATTCACTAAATATTCGCTGATTCATATTTATGTCATTTTTTGCTACAAATTGTGGCCATAGTGATGTGTTTCAAATCAAATTCATAGACGATTAGTTATTTAACACCTTCATTGAAGATGCGATTTCAGGTAATTAGCAGTCTTATAAATAACCAAAAAAAAGTGAATTGAGTTATTCATGCGCTCATTAATCTTCCATTGCTTCGTCTACAACATCGATAAGTAGCTGGTATGCAGTGGAAACAAAATCGAAAGGAAGCCACTAATTGCAACACTTATCAAACTCACAACATCTGAACACAGAGCGCATCACGAGCATCATCAACGGCACATTACATTTGAAATATGCGCCCGAGCAACAGTTACCAGATTGACGCTGGAAAAAAGTGGCCAATGGAAGACGAGCCAAAGAAACGTAGAGATCATGTCAAAAGTTATTAGTGTCTTCAACACTTTTAACCATATCTATCGGCACATTTATTCACCATAAATACGCGATATTAGAAACACAATACAACACAACAAAAAGAAAAGAAACACCAAAAACAAAGCACAACAAAAATATTAACAAACATTATCATTAAATAAAATCATTACCAGGTAATAGTTAATTGTGTCTGTCCAGCCGTCCAAACTGTTTTTCTGTCGGTCTGCCTGTCTGTGGTTTTGCTTGGCCAGAAAAGAAAAACACAACCCCAACAAACAAACAGACATCATCATCATTATAATCAACAATATTTCTTTCTTTCTTTCATTCATTTTTAATAATTTTTCCACATTTCTTGTTAATGTCTGCCATGGTGAAATGTGGGGAGGGGAGAGGAGAGGATGAAACATAACATCACCGACATCGCCTTAGCCACCTACACATGAAATCATCAACATGAAACTGGAAAAAGATGTTGCATTCAGCTTCCTCTGTCTCCGACCACGTATTGGATGGACGTTCATTGCACAGTGGTTGGGAGGGGATTTTTTGAAATTTCTGTTCTTCATTCATCGTGTAAGAATTAAGAATGATATTGGAGTAATTCCATGTCTTCCGATTTTGATGAAACTTGGAGAATTTGTTTATTATTGCAAGATATGTTAGACGAAATTTTTATGAAAAAATATTGAAAACTGTGAAAACCCTGCAATGTTGACGTTTTGCATATTTTACAAAATGCTGTTTATTTAAGTGGTCATAACGTTTGTTGTGTAAAAGATATTAAGTTATTTTTTGCAGCAGAATTATTGGTTTTTAGCGCAAAAAAAATTAAATAGAAACTAGAAAATATATTTTTTGATTAATTTTTTAAAACATATATTGTAAAAAAATCCCATTTTTTTAATTTTTCCAGAGTTACAGGCTATTGTGCTAACTTTTTAAAAAAATCATTATTTCGCCACTATTAATTAGTCATAAATCGTAAAAACATTTTTTTCCAAAAATACTTAAAAAATATTTTTATGAGAAGAGTACATATGGGCATCTCCCAAAAAATGAAATCAGACCACTTTAACTTTATTTTTTCCTTATTTCGACAACTTTTTTATTATGAAAGTTAATTTGTTCTCTTTTATTTTTATTAAAAGTTGAAGTGTTATAACGACAATTATTACTTTTTATACCCTCCACGTGGACCTGAGACCATATAAAGTATATATATTCTTGATCGTCATAAAATTCTAAGACTATCTATCTATCCATGTCTGTCCGTCCGTCTGTTGTTAGCATGCATCTAACCGAAAGGAGATAGGACGTCTAAATTTTACATAACTGTTTCTTATAGTCGTAGATCGGTTGGGATTGAAACTAGGCGAAATCGGCCTAAAGGGACAATTTTTTCCCTCACAAGAACTAAAAATACCCATAAAAAACCCTAATATTTTAGAATATTTAATCATTTTTTTCAATATGTCTGCTTGATATTGAGTATGCGCATTCCTCCTGTAACGAAAATGGCACTATAAAGTGATTTTTATTCGTAGGGGGTGAAATGGGGTAAAAATGGATAAAAACAGTACAAACAACAGCTAGAAACACGGAATTCGGTGCGTACATTCCTCTAATTGTGTATATACATATTAAAAAAGTATTTCTCCCAAATTCGTGCTTTTAAGGGGTAAAATGGGAATAGAGGGATAAAAATGGTACCACCGGTTAACCGGTTTCTTCAACTGCAACGATGGTTCGGTTAACCGAGAAAACCGGGGTTTTCGTGTCGGTTAACCGGTATTTGGTAAATAAGTAAACATTTCACCAATAAAAAACTTCTGCACAAAAACACTACCATTTTACGTAAATTGTGATATAAAGGGTGATTTTTTAAGAGCTTGATAACTTTTTTTAAAAAAAAAACGCATAAAATTTGCAAAAACTCATCGGTTCTTTATTTGAAACGTTAGATTGGTCCATGACATTTACTTTTTGAAGATAATTTCATTTAAATGTTGACCGCGGCTGCGTCTTAGGTGGTCCATCCGCTTAGTCCAATTTTGGCATTTCCACGTTTTTGAGTAACAGAGACCCAATTGGTGCGAAAGGCGACGAATCGAAAATTGGTGGTCATCATTAACACTGGCCGATATAGCTGCGATATTTTCTTCAGTTCGCACTCTACGTAAGCGTGTTGGTGGTTTAATGTCCAACAATGTAAATTTGGTGCGAAATTTAGTCACAATAGCCCGAATAGCCGCTTCAGTGGGTCGATTAAACTGACCATAAAATGGAAGCGCGCAATGAACTTTCTTAACAGAGCACGCATTTTGATAATAAAATGCAATAATTTGCAAGCGTTGTTCGTTTGTAAGACGATTCATGATGAAATGTCAAAGCATACTGAGCATCTTTCTCTTTGACACCATGTCTGAAATCCCACGTGATCTGTCAAATACTAATGCATGAAAATCCTAACCTCAAAAAAATCACTCTTTATATATAAATTCGTCGTATTAGTGTAGCATTTGACACACGACATACGAAGCGCTTTTTAACTAGTTTGCACAATTAAGCTATTATTAAATACGTTTTCGTTTTTACTCAACAATTTAAAAAAGATAGAAAACATATATGCCCAGGTTTTGTGCCAAAGACTGATGGCGAGACTGGAAGACAGAAGAGTAAAAAGAGTTAAGTTCCGGAAAATTTCCGTTAAACGATGGCGAATTGATAAAAAGGAATTTGCAAATGAATTATAAAGGGTGATTTTTTAGCTATTTTCTGTCAAATACTAATGCATGAAAATCCTAACCTCAAAAAAATCACTCTTTATATATAAATTCGTCGTATTAGTGTAGCATTTGACACACGACATACGAAGCGCTTTTTAACTAGTTTGCACAATTAAGCTATTATTAAATACGTTTTCGTTTTTACTCAACAATTTAAAAAAGATAGAAAACATATATGCCCAGGTTTTGTGCCAAAGGCTGATGGCGAGACTGGAAGACAGAAGAGTAAAAAGAGTTAAGTTCCGGAAAATTTCCGTTAAACGATGGCGAATTGATAAAAAGGAATTTGCAAATGAATTATAAAGGGTGATTTTTTAGCTATTTTCTTTTTGGCAACACTGGTTTAAACAGCTGACACACGTTTCGTGTTTTGTTTCACTGTCAAACATCTTCAGTTTGGCCTATAATTTAACCATAAATCGTCTTACAAACGAACAACGCTTGCAAATTATTGAATTTATATCAAATTATCACAATGCGTGCTCTGTTAAGAAAGTTCATTGCGCGCTTCCATTTTATGGTCAGTTTAATCGACCCACTGAAGCGGCTATTCGGGCTATTCGGTGACTAAATTTCGCACCAAATTTACATTGTTGGACATTAAACCACCAACACACTTAGGTAGAGTGCGAACTGAAGAAAATATCGCAGCTGTATCGGCCAGTGTTAATGATGACCATCAATTATCGATTCGTCGCCGTTCGCAGCAATTGGGCCTCTGTTACTCAAAAACGTGGAAATGCCAAAATTGGACTAAGCTGATGGACCATTTGCATGAAATAATCGTCAAACATTAAATTATATGGACCGTACTATTGATTCAAATAAAGATTTCATGCATTTTTCTGAATTATATGTGTTTTTGTTTTTGAAAAAACTTTCCTATAGCTTTTAAAAAATCACTCTTTACAAATGTCTTTTCCCCGAAATTTCTGTAGAACCAGATTTAGACAACAGTTCATATTCGGATGTAAGTTCTGACATCGAAGAGTCTTGTAATAATTGGATTTAAACCAAACAATAAACCACACCCAAAAGCCGAAAAGGCGAAAGCCAGGCGACTTTATATGACGATTTCGCATTTTTTGACAAAACAAAGAAAAAAACTGAAAAGCTAAGTTACTTATATTCATCAAAATTTAGCGAGCTTGTTTTTCTATATCAAGTTTTATGAATAACAAACAAAAAATCGCTTACAAAATTATCACTTCAATTCTATACTGGTAATGCGATATTATTATAAGAAGGATTCTACGTAAACTTTTTATTCAAGTTTTTGTACGTAAAAATATGAATTATTTTATAGAATTGACTTTATTTTAAAATGATCAAAAAAAAATGAAACTGAAATGAAACAAAAAAATGCTACTGAAGTTCCTTATTTAATGTACTAACTAAACTAAAAATTAACTGTATTTACTTTCATAATAAAAAATTTTAATTTAAATATTTTCGTACTTTGATTAAAAAAAAAAACAGTTATAACCGGTATAACCGGTTTTGTAAAAAAACTATAACCGAAAACCGGCATTAAAAAATTTAATTTTCGGTTAAACCAAAAACCGTCTTTCTAAAATAACCGGTTTTTTGGACACCCTAATACATTCCTCTGAGTGCGTAGACACATAAAATAAACGGATATTTCGAAATTCGTACTTTTTAGGGTTAAAATGGAAAGGGGATAAAAATGGTACCAAAAAAATGACCGCAGCTAGAATCATGAAATTAGGTGTATACATTCCTCTGCACTGCATAGACACGCAAAATAAAAAGATTTTTCCAAATTCGTACTTTTTACTTTCACGGCAAAAATTGGTTGAATCATGAAGTTAGGTTATTTTGCACTATGTACGTGAGATAATGGATTTTCAAAATTTGTACTTTTTGAATTAAAATAGAATTGATATACAACGAAGCCTTTTTGAAGATTGCTGTCTTATAGATACTTTTTAGATTGGCTTGATGTATTATTTCGATATATATAGTGTAAACGTATTGGTAGCCTTTCCTTATAAACGTGGTTTAAAAAAAAATAAAAATATTATATTTATTTATAAAATTATTTTGTCAATATATGTATTTGTTTTGGTTTGGCTATATTAAAAAATTCGGCCCGGCCGAACTTAACGCTTACTACTCGTGGAAATATTTCTAACGTCCGTTTTGTCCGTCCGTAGTCCTTTACCTTTACCGATTTTAATATGTTATACCTTGTTTTGAAGGTAATTTCCATTACTTTTAAAATATTGTATAGAATAGAATATTTCCAAATTAATAAATGGGTCATAACTTCTTAAATATAGCCCTGAGAGCTAAAAGAAGCTAAATTTGTGATCATCCGAAAATCTAGAATATTTCCAAATTAATAACTGGGTCATAACTTCTTAAATATAGCCCTGAGAGATAAAAGAAGGTTAATTTGTGATCATTCAAAAATCCAGAATATTTCCAAATTAATAAATGGGCCATAACTTCTTAAATATAGCCCTGAGAGCTAAAATAAGCTAAATTTGTGATCATCCGAAAATCTAGAATATTTCCAAATTAATAAATGGGTCATCACTTCTTAAATATAGCCCTGAGAGCTAAAAGAAGGTTAATTTGTGAAATCTAGAATATTTCCAAATTAATAAATGGGTCATAACTTCTTAAATATAGCCCTGAGAGCTAAAAGAAGTTAATTTGTGATCATCTGAAAATCTAGAATATTTCCAAATTAATAAATGGGTCATAACTTCTTAAATATAGCCCTGAGAGCTATAAGATGGTTAATTTGAGATCATCTGAAAATCCAGAGTATTTCCAAATTAATAAATGGGCCATAACTTCTTAAATATAGCCCTGGGAGCTATAAGAAGGTTAATTTGTGATCATCTGAAAATCCAGAATATTTCCAAATTAATAAATGGGTCATAACTTCTTAAATATAGCCCTGAGAGCTAAGAGAAGGTTAATTTGTGATCATCCAAAAATCCAGAATATTTCCAAATTAATAACTGGGTCATAACTTCTTAAATATAGCCCTGAGAGCTAAAAGAAGGTTAATTTGTGATCATATGAAAATCCAGAATATTTCCAAATTAATAAATGGGTCATAACTTTTTAAATATAGCCCTGAGAGCTAAAAGAAGGTTAATTTGTGATCATCTGAAAATCCAGAATATTTCCAAATTAATAACTGGGTCATAACTTCTTAAATATAGCCCTGAGAGCTAAAAGAAGGTTAATTTGTGATCATCTGAAAATCCAGAATATTTCCAAATTAATAAATGGGTCATAACTTCTTAAATATAGCCCTGAGAGATAAAAGAAGGTTAATTTGTGATCATTCAAAAATCCAGAATATTTCCAAATTAATAACTGGGTCATAACTTCTTAAATATAGCCCTGAGAGCTAAAGGAAGGTTAATTTGTGATCATCTGAAAATCCAGAATATTTCCAAATTAATAAATGGGTCATAACTTCTTAAATATAGCCCTGAGAGCTAAGAGAAGGTTAATTTGTGATCATCCAAAAATCCAGAATATTTCCAAATTAATAACTGGGTCATAACTTCTTAAATATAGCCCTGAGAGCTAAAAGAAGGTTAATTTGTGATCATATGAAAATCCAGAATATTTCCAAATTAATAAATGGGTCATAACTTCTTAAATATAGCCCTGAGAGCTAAAAGAAGGTTAATTTGTGATCATCCAAAAATCCAGAATATTTCCAAATTAATAACTGGGTCATAACTTCTTAAATATAGCCCTGAGAGCTAAAAGAAGGTTAATTTGTGATCATCTGAAAATCCAGAATATTTCCAAATTAATAAATGGGTCATAACTTCTTAAATATAGCCCTGAGAGATAAAAGAAGGTTAATTTGTGATCATTCAAAAATCCAGAATATTTCCAAATTAATAACTGGGTCATAACTTCTTAAATATACCCCTGAGAGCTAAAAGAAGGTTAATTTGTGATCATCTGAAAATCCAGAATATTTCCAAATTAATAAATGGGTCATAACTTCTTAAATATAGCCCTGAGAGCTAAAAGAAGGTTAATTTGTGATCATCCAAAAATCCAGAATATTTCCAAATTAATAACTGGGTCATAACTTCTTAAATATAGCCCTGAGAGCTAAAAGAAGGTTAATTTGTGATCATCTGAAAATCCAGAATATTTCCAAATTAATAAATGGGTCATAACTTCTTAAATATAGCCCTGAGAGATAAAAGAAGGTTAATTTGTGATCATTCAAAAATCCAGAATATTTCCAAATTAATAACTGGGTCATAACTTCTTAAATATAGCCCTGAGAGCTAAAAGAAGGTTAATTTGTGATCATCTGAAAATCCAGAATATTTCCAAATTAATAAATGGGTCATAACTTCTTAAATATAGCCCTGAGAGCTAAAAGAAGGTTAATTTGTGATCATCCAAAAATCCAGAATATTTCCAAATTAATAACTGGGTCATAACTTCTTAAATATAGCCCTGAGAGCTAAAAGAAGGTTAATTTGTGATCATCTGAAAATCCAGAATATTTCCAAATTAATAAATGGGTCATAACTTCTTAAATATAGCCCTGAGAGATAAAAGAAGGTTAATTTGTGATCATTCAAAAATCCAGAATATTTCCAAATTAATAACTGGGTCATAACTTCTTAAATATAGCCCTGAGAGCTAAAAGATGGTTAATTTGAGATCATCTGAAAATCCAGAATATTTCCAAATTAATAAATGGGTCATAACTTCTTAAATATAGCCCTGAGAGATAAAAGAAGGTTAATTTGTGATCATCCAAAAATCCAGAATATTTCCAAATTATTAAATGGGTTATAATTTCTTAAATATAGGCCTGAGAGCTGAAAGAAGGTTAATTTGTGATCATCCAAAAATCTAGAATATTTCCAAATTAATAAATGGGTCATAACTTCTTAAATATAGCCCTGAGATCTAAAAGAAAGTTAATTTGTGATCATCATATCATCATATTTGTGATCATAATATGTGGTGTGTTACAGCAGGGTTAGATTTTTTTAAGTTTTAGCAATTTTAATTCTTCTATTTTGATTTTCGAAATGATTGCACCAATCTATTTTGTTGAAATTTTAAAGTTGTGTGCTTGGGTCTATTTTGAAAGTAGTGAAATGATGGCTTCTATTTTTTACGATTTTTTTACAAAATCAACCAGAATTTCGGTGAAAAATCATCAAAATTATAATTTGTTCATTAGTTCATAAACACAAGGTATAATAACAATGAAAAATCTAAAAAAATAGGTTATGGAAAAATTTATTTTTTAATTTTTTTGTGGTGTGAGATTGTACCATCAAAAAAACTAAAAAAATATATATTTTCCCATAACCTATTTTTCAAAATTAGTATATATACTAATTTTGAAAACAAAACAATATAAAAGTGATTTTTTTTCAAAAAATAATTAATTAATAATAAATTATTCGATTAAAATTAACAATTCCTCTCAGTATCTGTCAAACAACAAAAAATATGAATAGTTCTCCCTTGAAATATGTATAACTAGCAGTGCGAAGGAACGCAGAAAAGCCAGTTATCTGTGATCAGTTTTATCCACATATGTTTTAGAATAGTATTTGTTGTATATTTTGGTGGATATAGATAAATCGGAAATAGTAACTTGGAAACCTGTTTGTCGAATTTCACTATTCGAACAAAAAGAAAAGTACAACCGCAGAGCCTTTTATAGCCGCGATCAGGGCCGTGCGAAGGGGGGGTTTTGGGGGTTCAAACCCCCCCCCAGAGAGGTTTCGAACATATACTTTTTAAAACCTTCTAGACTTTCTGAAACAAAAAATATTGAATTTTTAAGATCTTTTAAAATAACTCGTCTGAAATGGAAATTTGGCAGTAAAATCATGAAAACATGATTACATGAAGATAAAAAATCGTGGACACTTTCTTGAATTTCGGACAAAGGCTATGAAAACTACAAACAAACTAAACGAATTGTGCCAATTTCAAGATTGTGTAGTGCTAATTTCGCTAATGGACACCAAATTGTTCGGACAATTTTCATTTTTATTAACCGATACAATTTCTTGACATTCGACTAGAGCTATATCTTATGAACTTTTAATTGTTTGGAAATTTAATAACAAAATCGTTTAGTAATTTAAAAAAGTGTAGATAATAATCACTATGATATCATAATGAAATCTAAAAGCATTCTTAATAAAAGCAAATAATTTGCTTGATGGTAACCCGTAGCTTAACTATGAGTGCCAAACTTTGGACACACTTGTAGTATATCTAATTGTAATCTAAATTAATAATTATGTAAAAATCTATTGGCGAGATGAAATTCTTCCTTTCTGCGAAAAAGTATTGGAGTAACCTAAGAATTTTTTATGTAAACATTTTTACTTATACAAAGGAAAGTATACTTTAATTTTTATATAAAATACAATTTGCATTTTTAAATTTCTGAATATAGAAATCGGGTGGGACATTTGTATAAGGGCTATATCAAAACATTGACCCACATATTCCACTTCAACAACAGATGTTCTTAGGTCAAATACAATATGGTGTGGCTATTCGTATATTCCGTTTGCAATGAGTGGTTTCTAACATTTGCGATGCGACATTTTTATGGAGTTGTATCTAAATCTGAACCGATGTGACCTATTTTCATCATAGATGCAACAACAACAGTTTCTGTTACTTCCAATGTTTTGGGAGTTTGCAATTATAATACAAATCCATTTCGACAAACGAAGAACACTGTTTGATATACATAAACTTATTTCTCTTTGTTCATTTACAACAACTGACATGTTTACCGCAAACAAACTAATTTTTTCCACAAAAGAAACTCAAAAACGATGTTCACGTGTTTAAAATTTCGTTTCTACGAAATGCATTTTTTCTCTGCGTGTAGATCTCTATTTTAAAATATACTTTAAAGTTGCGAAACAATAAGAAATGAGTTTCAACTTACTAAAATTTTTGTTATATTTATCACTTATGTCAAATATTTTTCAGAGTTAGTATTTTTTTGTATATATGTAACAAGTATTATTCAAAAGAGAAACAACAAATTCAGTAACTTGGATCTACATAGGAAAACGAAACTCTAAAATACCAATTGTTTGGTTTTTTGTAATTAAAATTTCTAGTTGTTTCTTCTTGCATTTCATCGAATACAAAAAAACTGTATTTGTTATTCGAATTTATACATAAGATTATAAAAATGAAGAAACATTTACAAATATTTTTTATTTAATCGGAATATGAGTATAAAGATTTTGAGTAAACGTCCTGTTACTCATGTCCTATATAAATTAAAAAACCCAAAACTCTTTAGACATCCTATTTAGACCCATACTTTGTCAAAAAGCATAGAAAAAATGCGGGACTGAAGAGTTTATCGCCGAGGAATTTGATCGTTTTTTGTTTAATATTTCTTCAAAATATATATCGAGGGCTTATATTCAAAAGTGGCTATGAACCATTTTCTCGAAAATGAGTTTTTGATGCCAAACTATTCTCAGATTTGGATGTCATCTGTCATATATATTTGGAAAAGGTTTTTTCTAAAGCCATTTTTTTTTAATTTTCTGATTTGGCTATCCCCTCGCACGTAAGTTTGTGACTGCATAAGCGGCTATGAACATAAAAATAATAGAAATAAAATAGTTCAACAATGGAGCAGCATAAAAGCGAAGGTTATAATTTGCAACAACGATTTTGTTTAAAACATTTTTCTAGATTTAGGGCATATCGTACTATCAAATTCCATCATTTCGCGTTAATAGCATTTTGATTCCCCAGTTATCAGGCAAAAATAGGAAAAATGGTGGCTGTAAAGTCAAAAATTGTGAAAAGTATATTTAGAAAAACCGGCGTAACTTTTTATTATATTGAGAATACCAAAATATTTCTTTGGCATGTGATTGCTAACTTCATGGGGAATATTTGTGTATGAAAAGTTTCAGAATTATGAATGAAGAAAGTTAAAATATGAGGAATTGCAACGGCAAATTTTGGATTTTTCATCAATTGCAGCGATTTTCGCTACTGGCTACATATATGTTACAAGAGACCAATCTGACGGATGAAGCTGGAATCTTTAAATTCGCTGTGCACATCACAGAAAATGCGTTTTCCATACAACATTAAAGATAAAATCAGTTTTTTCGCTCTCCTGAAAAGTTAAAAGCAGCGATTGTCTGCTGTCTATCAGCAGACACTTTTCTGCTATTACAGCTTCGGCATAACAGCAGTTTTCTGCAATCTTACATCACCATTCACACTGCTAAATAGTTTGCAGTCTGCTAAAATTGGCTGTTGTTAATTAAAATATAAAAATAGATAAGCGTACATAAGCGAGTTTAGCTCGAATTTTCCTTTAAATTAGCTTGGGACAATATGCATATCATATATATTGCTAAAAACAGCAAACAGCTGTTTACCATCTCAGCAGATACAAATCTGCTGTCTCTTTTTTAACAGCAGAAAATCTGCTCTTTCAGTAGACTTTCTGCTTTCTTTTACTGACATATTCCTTTGAGTGTACTGATACATGGATTACTGAAATGCAATTTTCAGGCAATGTCTGTCGGACGAATGTATCAAAATATTTCTCGAAGATCCTGGCAATAAAATATGAGTGGTTTCCAACGCTCCAATAAAACATTCCCTAAAAAGTTGGAAAATTAACTAAGTATGAGTAAAGTTTCCTTCTTTCAAAGCCATAGTAAATAGTTTATTTACTAGAAAAAAGCTAGTAGATTTACTTAAAAACATTTCTTTGGATCTAATAAAAAATTCTTACAATTGAGTAAATTCAAACTTATGTGGAAGAATATTTTCAAGATTTAAAGTGAGAAAATAAAGCTGAAATTTTTTGTATGGAAAAAATTCCATTTAGGAAATTTTAACTCAAAAATGAGTTTTTTCCTAAAATGAAGTTAAAATGTTTACTGAAATTTATGCCGAGTTCTTCATACATTTAAGTATTAATTCTTGAATATTAATCTAAGAAGCAATTCTCGCTCGTTTGCAGAGACTTATTTCTTAAATACTTTATGAATTATTCTAAACAACCACTGCGAAGGCGCCTATCTTGCCTTCGAAACAATCATGAGTAATAGCTCAACTCCTTATGGCAGAGGTATCATGAAACTTTTGAGAAATATTTCATGTTGTCATTTTTTTTCAGTTTTTAGGAAAAATGTACTTGGTTTTAGGAAAAATTTACTTAGATTTAGGAAAATTTCAGCAAAAGTCTACTTATGTTTAGTAAAAATGTACTTGGTTTCTTAAATTTTAGTTAATTTTAACTCATTATAGGGTTTTTTATGAGTGTATATGAAAACCCCCCAGGGGAAAATCCTGCGCACGGGCCTGGCCGCGATCTCTTGTTTTTAGATGCAGCCGGCCATTTTGTGACTTTTTTCACCTCTTTCCCAAAAAATACACATTTTGAAAAATCACTATATGTAACTTGAGTCCTCGCTTCTCTTATAAAAGCATGTACTTTATTTGGTATCATGTTTATTCTTTTTCGTCCCACATCCTCCATATTTATTCCTCCGTTTATGTAATTAAAGGGCAGTACAACATTTTTGTCCCGAGCACCCTTTTCAACACAAATTTCGAAAATCCAAGAGGAATATACATGTAAAATTTCCCGATTCTAGCTGTAATACGTTAGTTGGTACTATTTTTATCGCCTTTTGTCTACCTTACTCCTTAAAAGTACAAATTCGAATTTCTCAATTCTAGCTACAATACATTAGTGGGTATCATTTGTATCCCTTTATGTTCCGCTCACCGCTTATAAGTACAAGTTTCGAAAAATACATTTAGATTGCTCTTGTAGGTTGTCAGGGGAATATACACACCAAAATTCACGACTATAGCGGCAATACTTAAATTGGTACTATTTTTTTCTATTTTTGTCACACGCACCCCTTAAAAGTACAAATTTCTACAAATCCAATTTTACTGTGCTTTTACATGGTCAGAGGAATTTATATATAAATTTCACGGTTCTAGCTGCAATAATTTAGTTGGTATCGATTTAATCATTTTTTTTTGCCGCTCACCCCTTAAAAGTACAAAAATGCATTTATATTTCGCGAGTCTAGCTGTAATACTTTAGTTGGTACCATTGTTATAATTTTTTGTCCTGCTCGTCACTTAAATGTACAAATTTCGAAAAATCCATTTATGTTACAAGTCTTCGATGTCAAAGAAATGTAAATACCGATTTTAACGAATATAGCTGTATTACTTAAATTGGTACCATGCATGTCCCTTTTTAACTCTTTCCACCCTTAAAAGTGCAAATTTCGAAAAATCCCTGTTTGCAGCTGGTATGCATGGTTAGTGTCAGACACACACACACCGAATTTTATGTTTCTAGCTACTGCCGTTTAGTCAGGACGAAAGTTCGATGTTTATCCCCTTTTGCCCCATTTTACCCTCCAAAAGTACGAATTTCGTAAAACCCTTTCTAGAACTACCCTGAAAATTTCATGGCCCTGGCTTCAGCCGTTTGGTCTGGGCGCTGGTCAATGATAAGTCAGTCAGTAGCGCTACTCTTTTATGTATTAACGGCCATATTCATAATCTTTTATAACAGGTTTATAATACGAATTTTCAAAGCAAAAACATACTTTAAACATTCGATAAATTTTTATGAATATGACAGATAGATTGTAAAGTGATAAGGTTGACATAGTTCCCAAAATTTTTGAAAATAATTTTGTCAAACTTAACATTTTGCGGGTTCACCAAACTTCATCAAAATCAGAAGACGCTCAAAAAATTATCTATTAGTTAATATGGAATTCCTCATTTGTGCCGATATCTCAGAAACTACTTGCAATCTCACACAGTGTGTGCAGCATATATATATATATATATATATATATATATATATATATATATATATACATATATATATATATATATATATATATATTGCTATGTGACCAAGAAAAACTAAAAAAAATTATATAGTTTTTTTTTTAATACATTTCAATTTATTTTGGTTTGAAAATAAAGTAATAAAAGGAGGTATAATCACCTGAGTACATCTACAGTACTGAAAAGCCCACTGTCAAATTAACAGAGTGTTTGGAACAGAAGTGTAGCTTTTTGCTGAGAAAGAAATAAAGAGATTTTTTTAAAAATAATTTTCAATATTTGTTTTTAAAAAATATATTCAACAAGTAAAAACGGCGTTAAGTTCGGACGGGCCGAACTTTATATACCCTCCACCATGGACTACTTTCCACAGAGGCTGTCGATTTTCGTAGAAGTGCAGTAATATTACAGGAAAATATATAATTTTTTAATACAGCCAAACCAAAAAAAAATACAAATATTGAATAAATAATCTATTGCGTATAAAATACCTAAACCTGTGGACTTAAAATTTTACTGTATCTAACTTCTGAACAGAGGATGGTTCCTGGATATTCTATGTCATGATAGGATAAAGGGGGGTGGTACCTCCCACACACAAAATATTTTAAAACTATTAAAAATTACTCATTTTATCTTCCAAAGCATACGAAGTAGGGAATAGGGAAAAATGAACCCGTGCAACGCCGGGTACAAAATACTAGTAAATAAATATAATATTTTTATTATTTCAAACCATGCTTATTAAGCAAGGCTATCAATACATTTACATGTCGAAATGATACTTCAAGTTTATTCAAAAAATAAATATTCTTATATTTATATTTTCAAAAAGCTTAACTACCATAAATACTGGTTGATACTGGGTGTTACAGTTGTTTGTCTTTACATTCTACTTTAATTCCAAAAGTACAAATACTGAAAATCCATTATCTCACGTACATAGTGCAAAATAACCTGACTTCATGATTCAACCAATTTTTGCCGTAAAAGTAAAAAGTAAAATTTTTTTATATTGCGTGTCTATGCAGTCAGAGGAATATATACACCGAATTCTATGACTCTAGCTGCGGCCGTTTGTTTGGTACCATTTTTATCCCCCTTTCCTATTTTAAAAGTACGACTTTCTAAAATCTCTTTATTTTTTGTGTCTATGCAATTAGAGGGATGTTTAGTTGGTACTATTTTTATTCCTCTGTACCCGTTGTATCCCTTGAAAGAACGAATTTTTATTTTTCGTGTCTACGCAGTCAGAGGAATGTATACGCCGAATTTCATGACTCTAGCTGCGGTTATTTGGTGTTCCTTGGTGGTGTTCCTGGTACTTACTCTAAAACAATTATAAACGTGATTGTTGTCGAAATTATAAATAATTAATTGACACGAATGAACAGCTGCAATGCCGAAATATTTTGGGATATCCACCACTTTTTCGGAATCGACTTAAAGTGAGTTATTTTAATTATTCAAATTAAATAATTTTAATTTCGACAGAATTTTTTTTTCAAAATTTATAACCCAGCAAAATCAAGTAGACAATGGAAAATCTTTAAACATCTAACATGTTATTTTTTGGTTAAAGTTTTGGAAATTTTAAATAAACTGTGATTTTGTCTTGACTCAAGACCTTTGTGCATGTATATTTTATAGAATCGAGACATGTTGACATTTATTACTTTCCTGCCAACCAACCAACCATGACTATCGTGATTTCTAGCCCGTGACGGCCGTCTTCAGAAGGCCTCGCGGCGATTAGTCAATGAAGTACTCAAACACTCAATAATTCTTCCAAATGAATGAGAATCAGAACTCACTTTTTGAAAATCAGTCCTGAATCTGTGTTTTGAAAGCTCACGCGAAAGGAGCTTGAAAATGACAAATCGGTACAGAAGGACAAATTTTTATTATTAATTTTTTTTTTCGAAAAAGTTTCCTCTAACAAAAATTGGAAATAACCCCAATATATTTCGAGTATTTAAGCACATTTTTTGAAGATTACAGCCTTGTATCCATATACTTATTGCATAAACACTAGGGGTGGAATAGTGCACGACTTTTCGATTTCGATGTGCTAGAAACCCTAATTTTGTGAGGTTCGGAAAAAAATGCATGAGCCAAAAAGTGGGGGTGGTTGTCAATGTTGAGGTCAAATGCATTTCTCCACATTTTCTCTGAGCATGCCTACCTCCTATATTCAACCCTTAATGTTGTCCGCATACGACTTTTTTAATTATTATAATTTTAGTTATGACAGTAAGGCCCAAAACTGTCCCGTAGTCGCCCCTAGTTGGGTTAAATATAAGACCGATTAATTTGTCCTCCCCAACTTTTTTCCGCACAAAATTACCCCTATCCCACTCCTTAATGGGGCTCCCATACAAAAACTAATGTTTATAAAAGTTGCTCCCACCACTCTAACTGCCCCAAGGGGAGTCAAATGAATGACCAATCCCCAACCTACCCTCTGTCTTCTACCCTTAAGGTGGTCCACACACATTTTTTCATGTTTTATAATTTTTTTTTGTGAAGGAAGGACCAAAACTTCCCCCTAGTCACCCCTAGAGGTAAGACATGTAAGACTGGCCCCCAAGATTTTACCCAACTATACCTGCCCCCATCTCCACTCCATAATGGGGCTCCCATACAAAAACTAAATTTTCATAAAATTTCCTCTCACCGCTTTAACTGCCCCAAGGAGCCCCCAATATTTTGTCAGAACACACATACCCACCATCTGCAACTCTTGAGGTGGACCCCATACATTTGTCTATTTTTATATTTTTTATGAAAGAAAGCGTCAAAACTGCCCCGCAGTAGACCCTAGAGGGGAGAAGTGTAAGATTGACCACCATTAAAAAAAATAATTTTTGTATGGCAGCCCCCTTAACGAGTGGTGTGTGTTCGACTTTTACTTTTAACTTTAACCCCTCTGGGGCGACTCCGAGGCAGTTTTGGGGCTTTTTTTTGTATTTTTACCCCTTTTCCTTCACTTTGACCCGATGAGCGCCCAATTGCACCTGCCCAACTACCACCATTTTTTGGCTCATGCATTTTTTTCCGAACCTTAGCGGATTCTAGCGTATCTAGAACGAACTCTCCTAAAATTCCAATACAACACTATCCCACTTATAATACACATAAAATAAAGGGATTTTTCCAACTTTTTACTTAAGTGTGGAAAAAAAATAATAAATTTGGTACCGACCAAATGGCTGCAGTTATAATCATAAAATTCGGTGTGTACATTCCCCTAACTGTATAGACATGCGAAATAAAGACAGTTTTTGTTATTTGTACATTTATCATGAAAAGGTGCAGAAAGGGATAAAAATGGTTCCAATCAAACGACTGTAGCTGCAGTAATCAAACTCGGTGTATACTTCATTCTGCTTGCGTAGACTCGATCTTTCGATATTCGTACTTTCAAAGACAACATGGACAAAAAGGGATAGAATTCATAATACATTCCACTCTGAACGCGAAAGCTAATGGATTTTCCAAATTAGTACTTTTAGGATAAAAGTGTGATAGAAATGGAAGTAACCAGACAGCTGTAGCTGGAAGCACGAACTTCGATACGAATGTCTGCCAATTGATCATCAAAAAATATCAGCATTTTCTCCTCCTTCCAAACCACTGTGACACCATGCATATTCGTCCGTCCGCTCGATTAGCTGCCAAAATATAGGAAAAAAACGCTGCCATAGAGAAGAGCAAAAATTAAATGGGGTTAAAAGCTTTAAACTGTACGTTTGTTTTGTGTTAAGGATTCGCAATGGCATCATTAGTTATTATGGCATATTTTTTCAATCTTAATGGCGGCATGAGGCGAAAAATCGTGTTGAATTTATGACAACATTTGTTGGTGTTGCTTGTTGTCGTTGTTGTTGCTGTACCTCTTCCTCTCGTATTTTTGGTTTTTCGCCAAATGAAATTTATACTCGTAATTGTAAATTGTCTGTGATAAGAATTAAATGGATAGCCCCATGTGAATGTCTTTTACAGACGTACTGATGGCATACGAGTATGGTGGTAATTCAGTAGCTTAACGGTAAATTGATAATAATTTATAAAAGTTTCCCAATTAACCGGCAGCGTTGTCCAAATGTAAATATCCACACAGTTAATAACCCCATAAATTATGTGGGTGGATCATTGTTATTCATTATTGTTGCACTGTAAGTTTTATTTATTATTAATGGACATATTCATATGCAATGTCGCACAGTGGAATTTTTTCTGACAAGTGCAGTAATATTGCAGGAAAATATAATTTTTTTAATATAGCCAAACCAAATACAAATATTGAAAAATTAATTTTATAAATAAATATAATATTATAATTATTTAAAACCACGCTTATAAGGTATTGCTACCAATACGTCAATTTAAAAGATAAATATTCTTATATTTATATTTTCAAAAATTTTTTCAAAGCCAAAAATATTGGTAGATAGTGGGTGCTACAGTAGGTTGTATTTCCATTCTATTTTAATTCCAAAAGTAAAAATTTTGAAAATCCATTATCAGACGTACATAGTGCAAAATAACCTCACTTCAACCAATTTTTGCCGTAAAAGAAAAAGTACGCATTTGGAAAAAACTTTTTATTTTGCGTGTCTATACAGTCAGAGGAATGTATACACCGAATTCCATGATTCCAGCTGCGCCCATTTGGTTGGTACCATTTTTACCCCCTTGACGTTTCTACGCAATTAGAATTTCATCATTCTAGCTGTAGTCGTTTAGTTGGTACTATTTTTATTCCTCTGTACCATTGCATCCCTTGAAAATACTAATTTCAAAAAATTCGTCTATTTTCCGTGTCAGAGGAATGTATACTCCGAATTTCATGATTCCAGCTGCGCCCATTTGGTTGGTACTATTTGTATCCCCTTTTTTTCATTTTAACCCCAAAAAGTATGAATTTCGAAAAATCAGTTTATTTTCCGTGTCTACACACAGAGGAATGTATACTCCGAATTTCATGACTCTAGCTGCGTTCATTAGATTGGTACTATTTTTATCCCCTTTTTTCATTTTAACCCCAAAAACTACGAATTTTAAAAAATCCGTGTATTTTACTTATCTATGCAATCAGAGGAATGTATACACCGAATTTCATTATTCTAGGTACAGCCGTTTGGTTGGTACCATTTGTATCCCTCTATTCCTATTTTACCCCTTAAAAGTACGAATTTGGAAAAAATACTTTTATATTATGTATCTACTCAATTAAAGGAATGTACACACCGAATTTCGTGTTTCTATCTGTTGTCGTTTGATAAGTACTATTTTTATCCCTTTTCGTCCCATTTCGCCACCGACAAATAAAAATCACTCTATGGTGCCCTTTTATGATATAAAGGTAATGCGAATTGCAAATATCAAGTAAATACAAGCTAATATGTTAAACTAGTAAATCAAAAAAAATTTTTTTTTCAAATCCATGCTTTATGCAAGCAGAATTCTATTGGGCCTAGAAATTCTTTTTTAGTTATCTTTTGTAGAAGGAAAAATTACTGCAAAATTTCAGTTTTTTATCTGCCATAGAACGGCATATATTCGAAAATGGGTTTTAACTTCGTATGGGAGGTGCCACGCCCACATTTCCATTACCGCCCATTTTTGTCACAACTACGCACATTAATGCTAGATGCACTTACACAAAATTACAGTAGGTGTAATTTTGGTTTTAACTTCATATGGGAGGTGCCACGCCCACTTTTGCATTACCGCCCATTTTAGGCGCAACTACGCACATTGATGCTAGATGCGCTTACACAAAATTTGAGCACTATACGTGTCATAGAACTGACACTATTCGATAATATGTTTTAACTTCGTATGGGAGGTGGTACGCCCACTATTCCAATACCGCCCATTTTTGGCAGAACTACGCACATTGATGGTAGATGCACTTACACAAAATTTCAGCACTCTAGGTGTCATAGAACTGACAATATTCAATAATAGGTTTTAACTTCGTATGGGAGGTGCCACGCCCACTTTTCCAATACCGCCCATTTTTGGCACAACTATGCACATTGATGCTAGATGCACTTACACAAAATTACAGCACTCTAGGTGTCATAGAACTGACTATATTCAATAATAGGTTTTAACTTCGTATGGGAGGTGCCACGCCCACTTTTCCAATACCGCCCATTTTTGGCACAACTATGCGAATTGATGCTAGATGCACTTACACAAAATTTCAGCACTCTAGGTGTCATAGAACTGACAATATTCAATAATAGGTTTTAACTTCGTATGGGAGGTGCCACGCCCACTTTTCCAATACCGCCCCTTTTTGGCACAACTATGCGAATTGATGCTAGATGCACTTACACAAAATTTCAGCACTCTAGGTGTCATAGAACTGACAATATTCAATAATAGGTTTTAACTTCGTATGGGAGGTTCCACGCCCACTTTTCCAATACCGCCCATTTTTGGCACAACTATGCACATTGATACTAGATGCACTTACACAAAATTACAGCACTCTAGGTGTCATAGAACTGACTATATTCAATAATAGGTTTTAACTTCGTATGGGAGGTGCCACGCCCCTTTGTCCAATTGGTCAAATTTTTCCATTTCCTTGTATTGTCATCGAAAATGATTAAGTGTGCAAAATTTGAGCAAAATTGGTTGAGAAAAAAGCTTTCAAAAATTGATTTCAAATTTTGTGGCACACATAAATATATAGAAAGTAACCTTATATAAAGCATGGAAAAACATGCTTAAATACTCTAAATATTAGGGGTATTTTCAGTCCTTGTGAGGGAAAAATTTTTCCCTCTGGGCCGATTTCGTCCACTTTCAATCCCAACCGATCTACAACCATAAGACACATTTAGGAAAAATTTGAACCTTTTAGCTTATTTCGTTCGGCCGCTATCGTGCTTTCAACAGACAGACGGACATGGCTATATCGTCTTAGAATTTTACCACGACCCAGAATATATATACTTTATGGGGTCTCCGATGAATATTTCAAGGTGTTACAAACGGAATGACAAAGTGAATATACCCCTGGAAGTAGAGGGTATAATTAATGTTATTCTACCTTTCAAAGTCAAAGTAATCGGTAGTTCAAATTCAAAATGCTACATGGCCCACCCTATATCTATGCCTTGCCTTGTCTTAAGCTAGTCATGTTTCGAAAACATCGTGTTAACAAATGTCTTCTAATGGCTACTCTTCACCTACCAGTTCATTGCCATTATACAGTCGGGTAAAGCAAACTTATTTATGAAGCCTCAATTTTGTACACCCGCATTTGAAATTCGAAATTTATCGTCATCAGCAATCAATTTCCGAGTATTTTTTTTTTTTTTTTGATATTGACAATACTAGAATTGTCCAAAGTCAACGACCTTCAACCCTCGTCTTTTATTGAGAAAAACATTGAATTCTTTTGAAATACGAACAAATGTTAAGCCATTAATACCCGCATGCGTACGAAACTGATGCGTTATGGCAAAACGTATAAGCGGCCGTATGCGCGTGCGCGTGCGTCCGAGTTGGCTTGAGTGGTTGTGTGGTGTTTGTTCGTTATTATCGTCGATACAGTTCACGTGGTTATTTATGTTTGTATTTATATGCCTACTTCATCAGTACTTGGCTGCTTCTGTTGAAGTTATTACAATTTAAAAGGAACTCAACTGAGTTGAGTCAATGACTATTGGTGTGTTCGAGTACCTACCTCAAACATTTAGCCTCCATGGTATTTAATCATAATCGGGTATTAGAAGCAAACGAACGAATGACAAAAGAAATATCAAATATCTATAACTCGGCTGAATAAGCCACGTTACGATGTGGTTTTCAGCATAAAATCATCAATATTTTACGATTGTAAAATATGATAATTTTTGGCTCAAACACCTCCAGATTCCACGGAGGACAGTGAAGGATCTGTAGATCATCCCGTTTTCAATATTTACCTATTAAAGAAAAATATCAACTATATTTTAATATAATCGAAACAAATTAAATATACAAATCATTTTTGTGATGACTTAGCGCCGAATTGCTCAAATGCATCTTGAACTCAAACTGTCTGTGGTCAGTATTTTACACTGGCGTTGAACGAGTTCACTTCATTCATACTTTGATATTCGCTTTAATACTTACCCGTGCATATCGACTTGTGTCGGCACTCATTCATTCAGACGATGGATGACGTTATTGGCCTTCACGTCCCCAGGCAGTACCCGTAGAAAGCAAACAGCAAACAAAGTGATACTTTGTATTGTACTGACGACGTTTATTTATTTCTATGCATTTTTATGTTCTTTTATTTCGAGCGGTTTGCCTCAAACGAAGCGTAAAGTCATATTTTGTTTTCGGAATTCACTGAAATTCACTGGTGCAATGAATCCCTACTCACACGATATGTACAACAGGGTGTATGACGAAATAGTGTAGTTCTGAATTAATAAATTCAGCCGAATGTGGTTTGTAAAGCGGAAAACACTTTCGTTAAGTCAGAACGACGAAATAAAATTCATAATCGTCTGATGGGATTTTTATACCCTACACCACCCAAAAGGAAGCGAGACAGACACATCGTTTATTATACCGATCGACTTAGAATCACTTTTTGATTTTCGATTTTTCGATTTAGCGATGTCCGTCCGTCCGTCTGCATCTATTCTTGTAATCAAAGTCCAGGTCGCAATTGTTGTTAGAACTAAATGAAACTGCACAACGAAGTTTTATAGGATAAGGACGAACGCTATTTAATTTGAATAAAATCGGTTCAGATTTAGATATAGCTCCCATACAAATTTTGCTTATATTTCAACTAGAAACAGCTCTGATAAAAATAGGATAGATCGGTTCAGATTTATATATAGCTCCCATATAAATGTCTCCTCCGATTTGATTCTTTCCGCTCTAGAAACCACAAACTTCTTCAAATTTGGCAAAACAACTTATATTTATATTATATATATATATATATATATATTATATTATATATATATATATATATATATATATATATATATATATATATATATATATATATATATATATATATATATATATATATATAGATCCAATACAAATTTCGCTACTGAATTGATTATTTCCGCTCTAGAAATAGCATATTTGAACAGATTTTCTTCTAATTCGGCACATCAGCTAATGTTTCAAATAGAAACAACTATAGCGAAAGTGGTCACATCGTTTCAGATTATATATAGCTCCCGATTTGAAACCACATATATAACACTCCATAAAAATTGGGAAAACATTTGCTAGACATGGGTCAGATCGGTTCAGATTTGTATATAGCTCCCATTCATAGTTTGTGTTCAAATTTACAAATACAGATAGAGGTATGGAATTTCTAGTATATTCTCCTCTTATGCTGCATCGTATATCACCCGGTTCAATTGTAATGACCTTTTTATATCCTACACCATAGGGTATAATGACTAAGTGCAGGGTATCATATAATTCTAAGAGATCTAGCCATGTCCGTCTGTTGAAAGCACGCTGGCATCTAAACAAATTTTCCATAAATGCGTTTTCCAATGAAACATTCACATTTTATTAAATTAAAATAAATATATATTTCACAACGATATATAATAAAGCGCAATGTGAGATCAATACAAAAACATCTTTTCAAGTTTCAAAATTAATTAAAGATCAGATATTTCTTATTTTATTGGAAAATGTGGACGCGACGGAGAACGATCGTTCACATTAATAGTGAGTAGAGCATTAAAAGAAATGTTTGTTCTTTGTCCTGTCGCTTCGAAAACTTTAAATTCTTTATTTTTGGCGTTTGGATACACGCCCAAAATCTATTTTTCCGGGATTTTAATTTTTATCGTGTGGAGCTGGACTGGAAAAATCCGAAAAAGTGGATTTTGAGTCTACATCGAACGTAGCTTAAAAATATTTTGTCATCCAACTGCAATATTTGACATACCTGATTAAAAGTTATGTGATCTAAATTTTTATACAACAATTTTAATTTTATTGTGGAAATGATGGAAACAAATTTTCATTTCATTTTTCCCTTTCAAATTTCCATTTTAAATTTTCCCTTCGTCTATCCATTGAAAGAACAAAATATCAGATTTTTTAAAAAAGCTTTGCATAAGAGTAGAATATGTTTACGATGTCAGTTGTTATTTCACATTTAAACAATTGAAAAAAATGTGCGACCCTCAATCGGTTCATAAAATTGCAATCACTACCTCTCCAACGAGCCACTAAAAACACAAGTCTGACTAAAAAGTGTAAATTTAGCGTATTTTATAAAAATGCAATAAAATTGTAAAAATCGACCCTTTATAATGGGTAAAATTGCAAGTTTTTGATACGGTTTGATAAGGCTCGGGCCAGATTTTAATTTCTAATGAATTTTTTTTTCTATACCATTCTCATAGTGAATTCTTTTCAAGAAAAACCTGTTTTATACAGTTTTTTTTGCACGCGTCCAGTTCACGAACGGACAATGATAAAAGCGAAATATTTTGGGAATCTTTCATTATAGTCGAGAACATCTACCACTTTATTTTTGAAGCGACTCCAATGTACATAGATATGAATGAACAATTTTGACCTTGCTGAAATAACGCAATACTTTGGAAAAACAGCCGTAATTTCTTAACCTATGGCCACCCCGCTCTGAATTTTTGATATTTTGCAGAGAATAATATAAGCTAAAATACAAAACAAAATAAAGAAAATTAAAGATATGTTTTTCAGGATATTCAATGATTAAAATTATTTTTAATTTTTGGAGTCCTTGAATCACAAGGACATTCATATTTTCGTACATATTCGGAAAGAGGATGTGTAAATCTTTCAGACGAGATCAATTTAAAATCTGATGACGCGATCCAAAGTTATGATATCGATAAGGAAGCCATCACGCCCAAAAAACCCCGAGATAACCAACTTTGGCCCACTGTAAAACTTAAACCACGTACTATTTTGAGCTACGGTAAACGGTAAATTGCCCGCAAACACTAGTAGAATGTATGTGCCAAATTTCATCAAAATCGATGATGGTCGAAATCCATGTTGGGTCGAAATCTTGTGGAATTACCCTATAACAAAAATGTGCACCATAAAGTGATTTTTTTCGTAGGGGCAAAAATGGATAAACAAGGGATAAACAACAACAGCTAGAAATACAAAATTCGCTGTGTACATTCCTCTAATTGAGTAGATACATAATATAAAATAAACAAGTAAGGAAAGGCTAAAGTCGGGCGGGGCCGACTATATAATACCCTACACCACTCCCTGCGTATGTACCTCGCTTTGATTACTAAACCCAGGTATTTCATGGGAGCAATTTTATGTAGTTCATACAAATTATATAAATTATATTCATATAATTTATATGCTATAAATTCATCTTTAGTCAAATTTAACGAATATGATAAATAATATGGTAATTGATCCAATTGTCTGACAGACAAATACAAATTATACAGTAGTTAACCAAAGTCATACCAAAGTATGGACATATGGGCATCACCCAAACAATTCTCATTGCAATTCAATTCGGTAACAAATTGAAATCGGGAAGGATTTTTGCATCCTATAAATGTATGTGTTTGACAAAAAATGTTAAATCGGAAAGGACATTTGTATAAGGGTATATTGAAACCTGGAACGATGTGACCCGCTTTCACCATGTCTGTTTATTGGTGAAATATAATATGTAAAGTTTGGCCAAAATCGGTTATAAATTCGGGAGCAACATTTGTATGAGGGCTATATCTAAATCTGAACCGATCTTACTCACTTTCATCATATGTTTTTTAGTTGGATTATAAAATGTTGTGCCAATTTTAAAGAAAATCGGGTACAATATGTTGTTTCTAAATCGGAAAAAGTGAAATCGGGAGCAACATTTGTATGAGGGCTATATCTAAATCTGAACCGATCTTACTCACTTTCATCATAGGTTTTTTAGTTGGATTATAAAATGTTGTGCCAATTTTAAAGAAAATCGGGTACAATATGTGGTTTCTAAAGCGGAAAAAATGAAATCGGGAGCAACATTTGTATGAGGACTATATCTAAATCTGAACCGATCTTACCCAATTTTTGCATACCTGTTTCTAGTTGGATTATAAGATGTTCTGCAAAATTTAAAGAAAATCGGGTATAATATGTCGTCTCTAGAGCGGAAAATGTCAAATCGGGAGCGACATTTGTATGGGGGCTATATCTAAATCTGAACCGATCTTACCCAATTTATGCATACGTGTTTCTAGTTGGATTTTAAGATGTTCTGTTAAATTTAAAGAATATCGGGTACAATATGTCGTTTCTAGAGCGGAAAATGTCAAATCGGGAGCGACATTTGTATGGGGGCTATATCTAAATCTGAACCGATTTCCTCCAAAAATCGAGTACAATATGTGGCATTTAAAGCGGAAAAAGTCAAATCGAGAGCGACATCTATACGGGGGCTATATCTAAATCTGAACCGATCATACCCAATTTCAGCATAGGTGTTTCTGGTTGGATTATAAGATGTTGTGCCAAATTTAAAGAAAATCAAGTACAATATGTGGTTTCTAGAGCGGAAAATGTCAAATCGGGAGCGACTTTTGTATGGGGGCTATATCTAAGTCTGATTTCCTCCAAATTCAATACCGATCGTCCCTGGCCAAAAAAGTTGCTTCTGCCAAATTACATGATAAGCGGACAGACATCGTTAAATCGACTCAGCGGGTGATTCTAAGCCGATCAGTATACATAAAGATGGGTCCAGCTCGGTTATTTCTTGGTGTTACAAACATTCGATGCGAAACTAACTTATAATACCCTATTCCACGAAGGGGTGTAGGGTATAAAAATGACGAAATGTGTGGGGACCACCTTAAGGGTTGAAGATAGAGAAAAACGTCGAGAAACTGATTTGGTCCAAACATACTTGGGGTCTTAAGTCACTCCTTCGATGCGTTACACTTTTATTCAGTCCCAAAAGATATATACCCTCCAACTCTTTAGAGTGAGGTTATAAAAAGTACGTATATAAGGAGCAGCGTTATACACAGTGTTCTTCTTTAAACTTTGGTACGAGGCATGGCTGTAAGTATTGCGACACTGTGCTACGGATTTCCGTCCAATATTTCACATTGGTGACATGATTGAAAATCATGTGCGCGGCGGAAAAGTGCAGTTCATTCAAGTGCGATAGAATGCCATCGTCAATGTCAGCTCGGTAATCATCCTCAATGCCGTAGATTGTGTTTGCATCGCACGTGTCTACAACGTTTGATTTCAGACTAATAAATCCGAGAAAATCTCGAAACAAAATGAAACGGCAAACAATAAAAGCAGCGATGACACAAAACACTTGCAAAGGAAGTGATTTGTTCGTAATTCACCCTCATTCAAATCGGTTCGATGTTTACGACCACATGAACGACCTTAAGAGTTGTTAATGTTTTTGAATAAGTGCGAAGAAAAATATAAAATTAAAAAATACCCCATTCAATCTCAATAAATCTGTCTGCCGCGAAGCTTGTAAATATTTACGATATATGGCAATATGTATTTCATTGCGTTGGCTAAGTGCCCTTATGGACTGGCACAATGATTCAGATTCAGTGCCAACAGAGCCTATTGGAATGCAATGATCTGTTGTATGGCTCACGAATACTGCAAATTAATTATATTTTATTTATTACAAATGAAACGGATTAGAGTGGTGATATTTTTTAGCCCTAATGCGTATCTACATAGATCCATCCAGATATATTCTTTTATACTTTTTTTACGAAGAATGATTTAATGAATTAGTAAACGTATTGTTCAACTTGATTTAAAACGAAGAAGTGTAAAGGCCGGGTTACTTCACCGGAATCGTAAGCGTAACGTGTCAGTTGGCACGTTCTCTTTATATGAAACCTGCAGAAAGTAGATTTTTGTATATCTACGTCTACGATTGGAGTCAAGAAACCTGGCCTTACCACTAGCTTACAAATACTTTATGGATGTGATGTGTGAGGTGCATGAGAACTATCGATAAATACGGTGTGAAAGCTTATAATGTAGAACATTTAATGGAAGAATTGTGTTTAGGGCAGTGTAGGGGCCTAGAATAGCACTTGGTGGTTGTACCTGCAAAATTTGATAAACTGCCGATGAAAAATGTAGATTCTTGAGGGATAATATTATAAAATGGGGTCCCATTTGTAAGGGCGCTACGTTAAAAGTGGACCCATATAGTTCACTTTCAGAGTATGTATTCTTAGTTGAAATATAACATGATCTGCAAGATTTTATCCAATTAGATCCAATGAAAGATGTGGGTTCTAGAGCGATAATAGTGTAAACTGGGGGCCCATTTGTATGGGGGCTATACCAAAACATGGACCTATATAGCTGGCTTTCAAAGTAGATGTTTCTAGTTGAAATGGTGTGGGAAATTTGATAAAGATCCGACATATAATGTGATTTTTAGAGCAGTAATAGTGTAAATCGGAGCTACATTTGTATGGGGTCTATATCAAAACATTGATCCATGTAGTCCGCGCGACATGTAGAGTGCGAACAAACTTAGATGGACAGCAGCCGCAATGAAAATCTAATATAAAGAGTGATTTTTTTGAGGTTAGGATTTTCATGCATTAGTATTTGACAGATCACGTGGGATTTCAGACATGGTGTCAAAGAGAAAGATGCTCAGTATGCTTTGACATTTCATCATGAATCGTCTTACAAACGAACAACGCTTGCAAATTATTGAATTTTATTATCAAAATGCGTGCTCTGTTAAGAAAGTTCATTGCGCGCTTCCATTTTATGGTCAGTTTAATCGACCCACTGAAGCGGCTATTCGGGCTATTGTGACTAAATTTCGCACCAAATTTACATTGTTGGACATTAAACCACCAACACGCTTACGTAGAGTGCGAACTGAAGAAAATATCGCAGCTGTATCGGCCAGTGTTAATGATGACCACCAATTTTCGATTCGTCGCCGTTCGCACCAATTGGGTCTCTGTTACTCAAAAACGTGGAAATGCCAAAATTGGACTAAGCGGATGGACCACCTAAGACGCAGCCGCGGTCAACATTTAAATGAAATTATCTTCAAAAAGTAAATGTCATGGACCAATCTAACGTTTCAAATAAAGAACCGATGAGATTTTGCAAATTTTATGCGTTTTTTTTTTTTAAAAGTTATCAAGCTCTTAAAAAATCACCCTTTATAAAAATCAATGTGTGTCTGTATGTTGCGTATAGGACGCCAAACCGGTGGACCGATTCGCCTGAAAATTTTACTGTATCTATCTTATGGACAGAGGATGGTTCCTGGATGGTCTAGGTCATGATAGGACAAAGGGGGGTGGTACCTCCCACACAAAAAATATTTTAAAACTATCACAACAGGCATACCGATGGGTGGATTCGCTCGATAATTTTACAGCAGCTAACTTCTGGGCAAGGGATAGTTCCAGGATATACTAGGTCATTATAAGAAAAAGAGGCGTGGCACCGCCCACACAGACTATATTTTAAAACTATCATTAAACACATTCCGAAGTGCGGATTCTCTTGAAAATTTTATTGTGACTAACTTCTGAACAGAGGATAGTTTCTGAATGGTGACTATACAATGGTCATGATACTGCCCACACCAACTATATATTACAATTATCACAAAACACGTAACGAATGGCGGATTCTCTTGAAAATTTTACTGTATCTAGCCTGTGGAAAGGGTATGTTTTCTGGCTACAATAGGGGAAGACACGACAAATGGGCATGTTTATACCGTACACCCAAACAACGCAGAACAAACAATGAGAATGTTATTAGTTAAAGTGAGGGGACCCACTTCAGTTTCAAATTTAAGAGCAGTTGAGAGAGGCGTGTCATAAACTGGGAGACCACATTAATGTACGCTTCTGTCAGCTGTCATCCTCTCCAGATACGAACTTTGTTTGCGATAATATTTAGAATTTGCTCGCCACCCAAAAGACCTGTGGGAAAAATTCAAAGAGGGTATGAGTGAGGACATTTTTCATCATTATTGCACCGCTACGATTCTATATTTTTGAGATTAACATTTTCAACGATACGCTGATACAAATTTAAGACATATGCCTAGCCATCAGCAATAAATCTCTTAATCAACTTGGAATGGTGGTGCCTGAACGTTCTACCATTGACATTACTGATCGAGATTTGCTAAGAGAACGGCAATTCAATGTTGAAGACTTGCGTCTGTTTTTCGCAACAAAAAACCTCTATTAATTGCAAAGCAACAAGTGGCAGTAACAAATGACAGCGGTGGCCTTTTTATCTCGATGCACCAGGAGGCACAGTTAAAACCTTTCTCATCAGTTTGGTATTAGCGCACATTCGCTCTCAAAATGGGATATCATTAGCTATTGATCCCCCGGTATTGCTGCTACATTATTGGATGGAGGACGAACGGCACACTCAGCGTTGAAATTACCATTGAATACGCAATTTGTCGATTCTCCAACCTGTAATATTGGCAAAAGTTCAGACATGGCGAAAAATGCTCAAAACATGCAAGCTGATTGTGTGGGATGACTGCACCATGGCACATAAGAAATCCCTACAAGCGCTTAATCGGACACTTCAAGATTTATGATCAAATACACAACCATTAGGTGGAACTCTTATTTTACTACCTGGAGACTTCCGGATTACTTCCAGTAATGTACAAAAAATTAATCTGACCACCAATATGCGTGTACGTCTGCATCACGCTGACTCAGCAGCTAATTTTTCGAAACATCTACTGGATGTTGGTAATGGAAAAGTATCAGTTGATGCAGTGAAAAAGAGTATTACATTTTCAAAAAATGTCATTCAAGAATCAATTCAGCAATTAATCGAGAAAGTCTTCCCACAAATTACCACAAACTATGGAAACAGAGAGTAGTTTTACGTCCGTGCTATATCGGCTGCAAAAAAAAACAACGATGTTAATGCAATCAATAATTTAATTGTGGAACAAATTTCTAGATGATTGCACACATTACAAATAGATAGACAGTATCATGAATGCGGATGAAGTTCTCAACTATCGAATTGAATTTCTAAATTCTTTGGACCTTCCAGGAATTCCGCCGCATATGCTATCTCTTAAAATTGGTTCACCTATAATTCTCGTAAGGAATGTTAGTCCTCCTCTATTGTGCATTTGTACTAGAATTTCTGCTAAGACTAATGCCCAACGTCATTGAAGCAACGATTTTAAATGGAAAATCAAAAGGAAAAGATGTCCTTATACCACGCATTCCGATGATTCCCACCGATATACCATCCGATTTCAAACGATTACAGTTTCTGATTCGTCTAGCATTTTCAATGACTATAAACAAAGCACAGGGACAATCACTTGACGTTTGTGGATTGAATCTGGAAAATCCATGTTTTTCACATGTTCAGTTATATGTTGCTTGCTCTCGAGCCCAAAAACTGTAATGTACTTGAACAAGGTGGAAAAATTGTAAATATCGTGTATCCCGAAGCACTCCAATATACTGATTAACTTAACTAATAGACACAAAATACATTCATAGAAATAATTACCAAATTAATTAACTCTCTAATAAATGTGTTCTTATAAGAAACACTGAAAAAATTACTTAAATTTTCATGAAGTTTTTATATTTAAAAAACGTAACTTATGAATTTAATTAAATAAGTATTAATTTAAACTAATTTACAGAAGTAAAAATATACAAAACAAAAATTGCGAGTATGCAAATTTACATACATAAGGAAGACGAAAACCCTTGCATTTATTTACGAAAAATATTAAAAAACATTAAATGACACAAAAAATTAAAAAGATTCTGATAGAGATGATAAAACATGAACATCTGTGTATAGGCGTTTTTAAAGTTTACGTACGTCATTTTAGTGAGGGTGTCAATATTACCCCCTCTTATTATGATGAATAAGCATGGGAAACCTTGCGATCCTTACATTTCACGTATAGGATGAGTTCAGCAATATTGTTTAAAACGCTATGAGGAAAACATTTGTGAAACATTTTAACCCTCCAGCTTCATAATATAGATGACTTCTTGTTCCATTTTGTGCGATTTTTTATAAGTATCATTTTATTCTCAGTAGAATAAATTTAAAATCTTAAAAAAATCCTCTTTCTTTTATTTATATCGTTCTTTTCTGGTTACTGTGCAATATTTGCGAGAGAATCATTTACTTAACGAGGCCGGGTATGTTGTTGAAAAGTCGATGCGAAGCCACCTGAACAAAACCTTTTACAGGGTGGAAATCATGATAGTGGTAGTCTGCAGCCAAGTAATAGATGTCACCATGACATTTGTAAATAAATTTGTATTCTATTAAATATAGAAGCAAAATGGTCTTGAGCCAGGACAATATCCCAGTTCAAATCAAATAATGCAAATGTTCGTTCCACATTAGGTAGCGTCCGTCACGATACGAATATTGACTTCCCTCACAATGATTAAAAGTCATTTTAAAGTATTTTTAAAGAACTGTGTGTATTAAAGATATATGAAAATAACGCATGCAGAACGCCAATAGCAGACAACCATGCCTACACTCAGAAAAAAGCGAACCCTATAATGAGTTAAAATTAACTAAAATTTAGGAAAATTGAACATCGTATAGCGCTAAAGAAATATTTCCTCTTATCAAGTTCAAACTTTTCCTTGAAACTAGTACATGCTTTGAACTAGATTCTAGTTAAATTTTTCTCAAACCAAGTAAATATTTACTCAATCTGAGGAAAATTCCAGTAAGTTTTTCCTCAAACCAAGTACATTTTTACTAAATCTAAGTAAAATTTTCCTAAAACTAATTACATTTTTACTCAAACCAAGTAAATTTCTACTACATCTTAGTACAATTTTGTTGAAATTTTACTAAAATCAAGTAAATATTTTCTTAAACTGAGGACAATTTTGCTGATTTTTTACTTAAACTGAGGAAAATTTTACTTGATACAAGGAAAGAAGTGAACTTAAAGTAAGTTAAATTTAACTAAAAAGTCAAACAAATGGGTTTGCTTCAGAGTATGCTAAACTGATACAATAAATGACAACATGAAATATTTCTCAAAAGTTTCATGATACCTCTGCCATAAAGAGTTGAGCTATTACTCCATGATTACTGCGAAGGCAAGAGAGGCGCCTTCGCAGTGGTTGTTTAGATTAATACTTGAAGAATTTAAGAAATAAGTCTCTGCAAACGAACGAGAATTGCTTCTTAGATTAGTATTTAAGTATTTTCTAAACAATTTCAGATGATTTTTTATAAGTTCATTAATACTTAAATGTATGAAGAACTCGACATAAATTTCAGTAAACATATTAACTTAATTTTAGGAAAAACACATTTTTAACTTAAAATTTCCTAAATGGAATTTATTCCATACAAAATATCTCTGAGTTTTTTCTTACTTAAAACCTTGGAAATATTCTTCCAAATAAGTATGAATTCACTCGATTGAACGAATTTATTATTAGATCCGAAGTAAATTTAAGTAAATTTACTAGCCTATTTCTAGTAAATGAACGAGTTAATTTGCAACCTATTAGGAAAATTTTACTGAACTGGAGTAAAATTGTTGAACTAAATTGTAGTATGGATTTTACTCAGATTTAGGAATGCTATTTTTTTGAGTGTACAAATACAACATCCGTCACACAGGATTTACCCATATTTGATCCTATCGCTGAACTAGTTTTGTGTACGGGGCTCAGGGTTTACATTACCTTTAAAATGGAGAAATTTTATATTATTTCCTGAGATATTTCAAATTAATAAATATTCATTGTTATATATAGAATAGTTTAGCATTAAAAACCATTTCAAATTATCTTCCCTAGTTTAATTAAATTTTACTTTTTAAGAAAAGAAAACATGAAATAGTGGCTAACGCTAAACTAGTGCAGATAGAAGCATGACATTTGATATTCTCCTCTTGATTTTGACACTTATATCAATATCACAAGGTGCGAATAAGTATTAAAAACAACCCTACGGGAAACTATCCCAGGAAAAGTTCCAGAACTGGGGCCTGGTGGATAAGGACCGGTCCTGATTTTAACCCACATGTATGATGGGACCGGTCCCTTTTACCATGGTTTGTCATTAGTAAATTGAGTGCCTGTGATCTTTTTCTAAACTTCTAGTTTAAAACCGGTCTCAAAGGACATGACTTGGACCATACCTCAAAATACATGTTCTAGAATCGGTTTCAAAGGACATCACCTAACTACGTATGCATATGTTGCTTTACTTTATTATGAAATGAATGTATTCTTTATATTCAGTTTCTTTTCATAAGAAATGACGCCATTTTTCGGTTTCTCAAATTTCTTTTTTTATTTGAAAGTACAATCCTTCCGGTTAATAATGGAAAATAATTTCATTCAAATGGCTGCTGAGGGCACCCCACAAATAATAGTCCAACGGTTGAATAGTTAAAAAAAACGTTAGATGGCGGACCCTATAGTATGACATTGTATAAATTGTTGTAATAGTTGGCAGTGGACTTTGTGTGTAATTGCGACGATCTAGTCATAATGCTGACACGCAAATCTACCCGATAAAATTTTTAATGAATACGTAGCTATTTGATTTGATAGATATTTTCCTGAATTATCTATTCTCTTTTTTCTATTTTTTCATCTATTTTTATTAATATGCGATTTATTGTATGAAAAATATACAATACTTAAATATACGTAAGAAATGAGAATTAAATTGACAATTTATTCGCATTTTGGGGCCAGTTGTGTGATATGTCCATATCGACCTGTCCCAGGATAGTTATGATTATAGCAATTGCCACAAATTTCCCGTAGGAAATTTTCAGAAAAATGTCAACAGCATGAGGAAATGAAAAACTATAAACTCCAAAGTGATACCTCGGCACTTTTATCTTGATTGAAATTTCAAAATTCAATTGGTCATAATTTTGACAAAAAATAGTTTTATGTTTTGTTCTCTAGATAAAAGCAAGTAAGGAAAGGCTAAAGTCGTGATACACTCCACTTTCTATCAGAATACAATTTAATTCGGTGAAAAAGTGAAAACGGGAAGGATTTTTGTATCCTGTAAATGTATGTGTTTGATAAAAAATGTTAAATCGGAAAGGACATTTGTATGGGGTCCATTGAAATTTGGAACGAAATTGATGAAATATAATATGTATAGTTTGACCAAAATCGGTTAAACATTTGGGAGCAGATTTTGTATTTGTGCTATATATAAATCTGAACCGATCTTACCCAATTTCTGCACAGATGTTTTTACTTCGATTATAAGAAGTTGTGCCACATGTAAAGAAAATCGAGTACAATATGTGGTTTCTAAAGCGGCAAAAGTCAAATCGGGAGCGACATTTGTATGGGGGCAATATCTAAATCTGAACCGATCTTACCTAATTTCTGCATATGTGTTTCTAGTTCGATTATAAGATGTTGTGCCAAGTTTAAAGAAAATCGAGTACAATATGGGGTTTCTAGAGCGGAAAATGTCAAATCGGGAGCGAGATTTGTATGGGGGCTATATCTAAATCTGAACCGATCTTACCTAATTTCTGCATATGTGTTTCTAGTTCGATTATAAGATGTTGTGCCAAGTTTAAAGAAAATCGAGTACAATATGGGGTTTCTAGAGCGGAAAATGTCAAATCGGGAGCGAGATTTGTATGGGGGCTGTATCTAAATCTGAACCGATCTTACCGATTTGCCTCAAATTAAATAGCGTTCGTCCTTGATCCACAAAACTTATTTATGCCAATTTCTGTTAAGATCGTACTATAATTGCGACCTGTAATTTGATTACAACAATATATGGACATTGCTTAATCGGCTCAAAAAGTGATTCTAAGTCGATCGCTATACTTTACAATGGGTCTATATCGCTTCCTTTTGGGTGTTACAAATAAATGCACAAAGACATAATACTCTCGTGGAGTGTATAAATATTGAGTTATTCAAGTTTCAAATAAATCGTAAATAAATAAATCTGCCATATCGATCATGAACAATTCAATAAGAATGAATTATAATTGTTTCATTCGCTTCTTTGAGGATCAAGATTAATAAAAATGGAATAGCACAATTTACAACTATTATTTCAGTTGATGATAAGAAAAACAAACTCTTTCGGAAATTAGGATCAAAAAATGGAGTTGACATTTTCAAAATACCTCCAACGATTGTTGGAGCAGATATTCGGGGTCATTTACACATTCAGCGTGATTGCCCTGTTACGCTTTTCAAGTATGTGAAGGCGTCCTTTTTCCGAGTCATACCTTATAACCATGTATGTATTCTACTGCAAGTGATCTGTGATCTGGACTATTCAGCACACATTTTTTTGATGTGTGACCCCGACATATTCCATCCAACTAACCGAGTGGCACCGCCATGAAGATTATTAATTCAACGTAGCTACGAACGAGTATTATCTTTTTAACACACTGTACACATGCGCGTTCGTCTTAAGCGGATATAACGTTCGTTCAATTAACATTAACGTTTTAAAGGGTTTCCTCCTTTGCATTTCGCTTCCTTGTTATTTTGACCCCGACACTTAACCTTTTTCCTTCACATGTTAACATTTTCACACCGTGACCTGACATTTTACTATTTTCCCAAATGAAAATAAGGAAAACACACTCGCACTCACACACACTCGCACACATACACACATGAATGGACACACCAAATGTGAAATGGGAAACACTTCAATTGAACAATTTTCACTTTAAACAATTAAAGGAAAAATCGACAGTAAAAAACAACAACAGCGGCAATTGAAGAAAAACTGCGTGGTTGTTTGTTGTTACGGATGTAGTGTATATGTACGATAGATAAACGTACGGCTGCCTGTTCGTCTGCCTGTCTATCTGTATGGACATGATGTGAAAAAGTAAAACCTTTTAACACCACCACCACATAATCCACCAAAAAGACTGAAATGTTTGTAAATAAACACACGAACGTTGGAAACTAGAAATAGAAACCACCTTCGCTGGTACTTTCATTATGCCAAAATGTTTATTTAATTAATGGATAGAGAGAGGAACGACGAAGGCAGCGGAAGAGGAAAATTGAAACGTAGACAAATATTGTGATAGAAATCCTAAGGATTTTTTAAGGCAATTTTCGGAAATCAGAATTTCATTCCATCGAGTGTGGCAGATGGAATATTTTATTTAGATTTTCCAGGAAAATACAATAAAATGTTTACGACTTTCTGAAGGCGGAGAATAATTGACAGAGACTGTGAGGAATTTCATATTCTTTTTTGAGCCGGAAGGAAGTATGTACGTCCGAGAATTATTTCACACAAAAATGCCGGAAAATAATTAAATTCATGATAGATCTTTTAGAAAAATTCTAGTTACTGAGTGATGATGCTGTGCGATAAATCGGAAACTTCCGAACAGGGTATGCACAATACGTCGCGATGATGGCGGGAATGTCTTGGGAAATCCCGGATTCCCGGCAAATTGATGCGTGAATCCCCGAATTTTAATAGAAACATAAATGCAGTTGTATATGATCTGATATCTGCTTATTTGCTCTGTTTTATTTTTAATGAACTGAGATATTGTCCTGTTTTAAGACCTTTTTGCTTCAATATTTCATAGAATGTTAATTTATTTACAAATGGCCATGATGACATTTATTACTTGGCAGTTCACTACTTTTATCATGATTTCTGGTCCGTGGCGGTCGTCTTCGCAACTTTCAACAAGATATCCGAACTCTTGAAGTCTGAAAGAATGAGAACCACAACGATTTTTCGCATATCAGACAAGTAGTAACATTGACTTGAATATGTAAGTGTGTGGTCATGCAAATATGAGTCCTGAGCATATAAAGGGTGTTTTTTATTGGGGTATAGAACTTTAAGTTGGCATCACTTTTTTAACTGGCGGCCATTTTGTAAGCTGTCAAGTGATTAATATTTAATTTGGTTTGGCATTTCATCATGAACAGGTTGACAAAAGAACAACGCTTGCAAATCGTGCAAATTTATTTCGAAAGTAATGGTTCAGTTCGCGAAGTTCACCATTTTATGGTCGACATTATCGTCCATCAGAGCAATTGATTCGGTTAACCATGGATCGTTTTCGCACTACGTTTACTCTATGTGATAATACGCATCCGCAGAGACGTCGAACAGTGCGCACCGAAGAAACAATTGCCGCTGTAGAGCAAAGTGTTGAAGAGGACCCGAATGAATCGATTCGCCACCGTGCACAGCAATTGGAGAAAGTGGTTGAAAATTGGACCTGTAGAATTGGCTATATTCGAGCCAGCCGCGGCGGCCACATGCCCGAAATCATATTTAAACATTAATGGCATAAAATTATCCTTCCAATAAAGCCAAATTGATGGACATTAAAACGATTTTCTTGTGTTTTATTTCAATTCGAAGTTCTATACCTCAATAAAAAACACCCTATATAACATAATTTAATGTAACAAATATCAGTAGTTTCAAATAATTCATTTCTTATGAATAACTTATTTCTCTGAAAGAACTTCTTTTTCACAAACATTCATTGGTAGGTGCTATATTTAAATAAAGGATAATCCCGCGAATTCCATGAAAATTTAAAAATATTTCCTCATTCCCACGAAATGAAAAAGTTTGAGAAAAATAATGTATTTTGTTTCATTTGACAAAAAGACAAATTCATGGGATCTCATACGAATCGAAAGTTATAAAAGAAAGCGTAAGACTATATTTTCCAAATATATATAATTATCACATACATAAATATTATAATTTCTACAGAGTTAAATTTATGATATACTAGCTTTTTGTACCCGGCGTTGCACGGGTTTTCGTCTTCCTTATGTATGTAACTTTGCATACTCGCAATTTTTGTTTTGTATATTTTTACTTCTGTAAATTAGTTTAAATTAATACTTATTTAATTAAATTCATAAGTTACGTACGATATAAAAACTTCATGAATATTTAAGTATTTTTTTCAGTGATTCTTATAAGAAAATAAAACATTTAAAAGAAACATTTATTAGAGAGTTAATTAATTATGGTAATTATTTCTATGAATGTATTTTGTGTCTATTAGTTAAGTTAGTCAGTATTTCATTGAAGTGCTTCAGGATACACGATATTTACAATTTTTCCACCTTGTTCAAGAGCATTAAAGTTTTTGGGCTCGAGAGCAAGCTACATACAACTGACCATGTGAAAACATGGATTTTCCAGATTCAATCTGGATGATTGTCCCTGTGCTTTGTTTATAGTCATTGAAAATGCTAGGAGAATCAGAAACTGTAGTCGTTTGAAATCGGAAATGCGTGGTATAAGGACATATTTTCCTTTTGATTTTCCATTTTAAATCGTTGCTTCAATGACGTTGGGTATTAGTCTCTTGACAGAAATTCTAGTACAAATGCACAATCGAGCAGGACTAACATTCCTTAGGAGAATTATAGGTGAACCAATTTTAAGAGATAACATATGCGGCGGAATTCCTGGAAGGTCCAAAGAATTTAGAAATTCAATTCGATAGTTGACAACTTCATCCGCATAACCTAGAAATTTGTTCCAGAATTAAATTATTGATTGCATTAACATCGTTGTTTTTTTGCAGTTACATGTTTCCATAGTTTGTGGTAATTTGTGGGAAGACTTTCTCGATTAATTGCTGAATTGATTCTTGAATGACATTTTTTGAAAATGTAATACTCTTTTTCACTGCATCAACTGATACTTTTCCATTACCAACATCCAGTAGATGTTTCGAAAAATTAGCTGCTGAGTCAGCGTGATGCAGACGTACACGCATATTGGTGGTCAGATTAATTTTTTGTACATTACTGGAAGTAATCCGGAAGTCTCCAGGTAGTAAAATAAGAGTTCCACCTAATGGTTGTGTATTTGATCATAAATCTTGAAGTGTCCGATTAAGCGCTCAGTCATCTCACACAATCAGCTTGCATGTTTTGAGCATTTTCGCCATGCCTGAACTTTTGCCAATATTATCGACAAATTGCAATTCCATAGCAATTCCAACGCTGAATGTGCCGTTCGTCCTCCATCCAATAATGTAGCAGCAATACCGGGGAATCAATAGCTAATGATATCCCATTTTGAGAGCGGATGTGCGCTAATACCAAACTGATGAGAAAGGTTTTAACTGTGCATCGAGAAAAAAAGGCCGCCGCTGTCATTTGTTACTTCAGTTATTAGTTTGTCAAAGGCCACTTGTTGCCTTGCAATTAATAGAGGTTTTTTGTTGCGACAAACAAACGCATGTCTTCAACATTGAATTGCCGTTCTCTTAGCAAATCTCGATCAGTAATGTCAACGGTAGAACGTTCAGGCACCACCAGTCCAAGTTGATTAAGAGATTTATTGCTGATGGCTAGGCATATGTCTTAAATTTTTATCAGCGTATCGTTGAAAATGTTAATCGCAAATGATATAGAATCGTAACGGTGCGATAATGATGCTAAATGTCCTCACTCATGTCCTCTTTGAATTTTTCCCACAGGTCTTTCGGGTTAGATGGCGAGCAAGTTCTTAATATTGTCGCAAACAAAGTTCGTATCTGGAGAGGATGACAGCTGACAGAAGCATACATTAATGTGGTCTCCCAGTTTCTGACACGCCTCTCTCAACTGCTCTTAAATTTGAAACTGAAGTGGGTCCTCTCACGTTAACTAATAACATTCTCAAATAACAACATTCTGCGTTGTGTGGGTGTGCGGTATCAACATGCCCATTTGTCGTGTCTTCCCCTATTGTAGCCAGAAAACATATCCTTTCCACAGGCTAGATACAGTAAAATGTTCAAGAGAATCCGCCACTCGTTACGTGTTTTGTGATAATTTTGATATATAGTTGGTGTGGGCAGTATAGTCACCATTCAGAAAAACTATCCTCTGTTCAGAAGTTAGTCACAATAAAATTTTCAAGAGAATCCGCACTTCGGAATGTGTTTGATGACAGTTTTAAAATATAGTTTGTGTGGGCGGTGCCACGCCTCTTTTTCTTATAATGACCTAGTATATCCTGGAACTATTCCTTGCCCAGAAGTTAGCTGCTGTAAAATTATCGAGCGAATCCACCCATCGGTATGCCTGTTGTGATAGTTTTAAAATATTTTTTGTGTGGGAGGTACCACCCCCCTTTGTCCTATCATGACCTAGACTATCCAGGAACCAACCTCTGTCCATAAGATAGATACAGTAAAATTTTCAGGCGAATCGGTCCACCGGTTTGGCGTCCTATACGCAACATACAGACACACATTGATTTTTATATATTAGATAAATATTATAATATCATAAATTTCTACACAGTACCTTATCATAAATTTCTACACTATATACCTTAAAATGTAATTTCTTAAGGATTTACTAATTCACTCTACTAAAACCAATTTTTACTTGGATTTTTCATTGTTTTTATACCCTCACTCTACAGAATAGGATGGTAAATGTATGTCATTTTGGGACAGAAAAAAGTGTAACGCATTGAAGGAGTGATTTAAAACCCCAAATATGTTGGGACCAAATCCGTTTCACGACGTTTTAAGCTATTTGAGCCATGTCCGTCCGTCCGTCTGGCTGGCTGGTGTACACGATAACTCTCGAAGGGTGCTAAGGAATCGATGCAAACCTTGTACATCGTAATATTTTTCCCAAACATAGCTTAAGTTCGAAGGTGAGCGAAATTGCCACGACCCTTCTGGTACCTCCCACACAAATAGCCCATATTCCAATGTTAAATTAAACCCCACATAACTTCCACACGGATATTCGGAATCGGCTATATTTTAGTATTTGATAAAATGACCACAATAGATAATCTCTCTCAATTTCATGAAGTCAGCATAGATAACATAGTCAATGAAAATAGAATAAAATGGGCAATTGATACCTTCCAGCCCTTCAAATCCCCGGGTATGGATGGTATCTTTCCAGCCATGCCGCAACAGACGACGGATGTGATTATAAAACATCTCGTGCGTATATTTAAAGCATGTCTACGCCTCAGATTTATACCAAAGAACTGGAGGGAGGTAAGGGTTGTTTTCATATCCAAAGCACGTATAGTCCAACACCATCAGTAGCGTTCTAAGGGATCTATACGTTCCGAACTTTCTCGTCGAGTGGATAGACTCGATGCTAAGGCATCGTATTATCAATTCGACTCTGGGGATCGGAATGATAAGGAAACTGGTGACTAGGGGAACACCACAGGGAGGGGTCTTATACCCACTTCTGTGGCTCCTCGCTGTGAACAGTATCCTCAGATCCCTTTCTGATGATGGCAATAAGGTAGTTGCATATGCTGATGATGTAGTCATCATGGTAGGGGGAAAATGTTTACCAACTATCAGCGATTTAGTGCAAGGTGCACTGAGGAAATTATCAGGATGGGCTAGTAGCAGTGGCCTGGGCATCAGTCCTACGAAAACAGAACTAGTTCTTTTTACAAGGAAATACAACATAGATCCATTCAGGAAACCAGTACTGGATGGTACCGAACTTCTACTTTCACAGGAGGCTAAATATCTTGGGGTGTTGCTAGATCGCAGGCTGAACTGGATCAGGAACACTGAAGAAAGCTATAAAAAAGGCCTAAATGCTCTCTACATGTGCAGGAACTCCATAGGTTAGGTCTGAAACCGAAAGTTGTTTAGATTGGATCTACCGGTCGGTAGTCAGGCCCATTACTACCTATGGTTGTTTAGTCTGGTGGAGTGCCATGAGAAACGGGAAATTATTAGTAACATTAACTAATACACAGAGACTAGCTAGCCTGAGTATCACAGGAGCCCTCAATAGCACACCGCAGTCAGCATTGGATGTAATATTACACCAGCTACCTCTGGATCATTTCACAGAGATGGCTGCTGCAAAAAGCGCTTTAAGGCTCAAGGAATCAGGCTACTGGAGGAGTAGACCATACGGTCATGCGACTGTTTTTCAAAGAAACGTGGAGAACTTTCAGCCAGAACCAGTCTTCAATGAAGGTACCGACTATTTGGTACCGGTTCTGGACTTCTCAACAGTACCACAGATGATTATACCGAAAAGAGCAGATTGGGATAATGGCGAGCCCTTTACAGACTTGGCTGTCTACACTGATGGCTCTAAGATGGATATAGGCACAGGTGCGGGTTTCTACATTGAATCACTACAGATACGTAAATCTTTCAGACTCAACGATAACTGTAGCGTTTATCAAGCTGAAATCCTTACAATAAAAAAAACAGCCGAATTTCTAGCGGAGATAGAAATTCCGGCGGAAACAGATATAAACTTTTGTATAGATAGTCAGGCAGCCATTAAATCAATCATGTCGCATAACGACAAATCAAAGCTTTCACTAAGTTGCAAGCGCTCGCCAGGTGACCTCAGAAGCCATGTGGTCCGTCTCTGTTGGGTTCCCGGACATAGCAATATCAGTGGGAACGAAATAGCAGACTAACTGGCCAGAAATGGTTCATCCATGGAAATCTTGCAAGCCGAAAACTCAGTGAAACCACCGATAGGCGTTTTCTATAGACTGATTGAGTCACGCAGATGGGCAATGATGAACTTAACATGTATTAATTTATCAGGTACTGTGGACTATTGCCGACTGTGTGAGGACGAGGATGAGATTGAGACGATCGAGAACATTTTATGTATGTGCCCCTCTCTCTCTGTGTACGTGGGAAAAAACACCTAGGAGATTATATAATTAGGAACATTGATGAAATCGCAACCCGCACCATCCATGACCTGCTGAGATTCTCGAAGGGCCTGGACTGGATTATGGGTAGTTTCTGATTCACACTGATGATAACATTGAATCCGGCACCTATCAGTAAGAATGAGAACCATAAGGTACGCCAATGTCAAGCTACCCAGAGGTATCCTCGTATTACTCATAGGCCACAGCAATTATAAGGAAGAAAGAGTATTACCTGACAACTGCACAGTCAAACTAAACTCGACTTCCAAACTCCTGCCACGCACTTGACACCTCCTATTCCACCACAACCCATATTCCCGCTTTTCCTCTATCCCTCTCATCTAATTCACATTTACATATATACATTTCAGGTACAATTTCAGTACGGGAAATATTCCTCACAACAGTCAAAATAGTTTGCATTCTTTATCGTTTTCTTCGATTACTTTCGATGCGCTTCGATATTATTAAAACCAATGATACACAACTCAACGGCGATTCGCGGGCGATTTGCCAAAATGGTCGCCTGTGTGCCAGTCACGATTCGCGAATGCTAATTCGCCGGCGAATCGCCATTTGTAAATCGCCGGCGAAACGCCAAAACGATCGCCTGTGTGCCAGTCACGATTCGCGAATGCTAATTCGCCGGTGAATCGCCATTTGTAAATCGCTTGACCATAGTTTAATGATCGCACGCGATGGTTCGCCGCGATTGTACACAACTCAATGGCGATTCGCGGGCGATCATTAGGCGATTGAAAACGTTTGCAGGGATAGCTTCTATAAGGATGATCGGAATACTATAAAATTTGATATTTAGCAATGCTTTTGTATATGTTGCATTCGTGTGGAATATGGGCGATATCGCCATAGCCCTTCTGGTACCTCCCACACAAAGTGTCATAAGATTTGGGTAAAATAAAACCGATATAACTTCCATCTTCCTGCCCCACATAGAATGTTATTCCTTATAACTTCCTCATGTATATGTTCTCTCGGCATAGTCGACTGAAGCTTACTTACTTGTTCTTTCAGTGTAATTATTAAACAATTTATTGTAACTTTTCCACTAGTCCCAGACCAAATACAAGAGAACAATTCTTGACAATTTAACTAATTTTGGTGGTTTTAGGCCCTTTCGAATTTTAATATTTAGGTGGAATTTTTCAAATAAAATATATATTTTGGATTTTACTTTTATTGCATTTTTTTCTTTCTTAATTAATTAGTTTACTTTTTTGAACTTTTTATTTTTACTTATTCTTAAAATTACACATCATGGAATTAATTGTTGATCAGCAACAAGTTTAAATTGTTATTGACATTTAGATTCAATATAACAATGTGTACCCTGTTCTTAATATGATTTCCCATTTGACTTACTCACAATGTTATTTTATTACAAGTTTATCATTTTTTTCTTCTTCTAATAATTCTACTTTGAAAATTCCATTCTATGGAAAATTTCATTTAATACAAAAATGCTCCTAAACTCCCTTTAGATTTGAGTAATTAAAGAACCGCCGTGAAACAAAGTCGTAAAACCCAATTAAAAAATTCTTCTAACAGCACCACCACCACCATAATACGCAGTCCTCAGTGAAATGTGATATTCTTAAGAACTCCACAAACATAGCAACAAACGCATTATGCAATACAACCGAATGTAGGGTCTGAAGGCGTATAATTTAGAATTGCATTATCATCCTTATTTGACAAAAGAGCCCATTATTTAATGAACCACAGCGCAACCACCATGAAGTAGAAGCGAACGAACGAACACAGCACAGAACACACAGGTCCCCCCGCCAAGCCAGAGCATGGGTAGTTATGACCCATGTGATGACAGTAACGGCTGTGCAACTTCCTCCCTCCCATGCAATCGAAATTGCTTGAGCCGCCGCCGCCACCACTCAACAGCAAGAAAAAAAGTTGTGTTCAATTGCCAGGCCATTGTTTGGCTTTCATGGCTTCATCGATCGTCGACATCATCATCATCCAGACTTTCAGCCAGTCAGCCAGGCAAGCTGCCAACCAGCCATCCATTCCAACCACTTTTATCATAGATCGAACTATTTTGTTGTTAATTGTCAAAACAATACCAATGAATTCTGATTCATTTCTGGTATAGTGTTCGAGTATATAGTCCGTCCGTCCACCAGTCCGCCTGTCTGTCTCTGCTCTGTTTGTTGATTTCGTCAATACAATAAAATTTGTTTTTTTTTTTTTTTTCTGCTGCTGCTGTTGTTGTTGTTGTGCTGATCAACAGGAGGGAAATCAATCTACCCGCAAAATCTCTCGGCGTGTGGGTGCTATTTGTGAATGCATTTAGAGTCAATTAAGCATAACCCGTAACGTCAAAATGAACAACAAAACTAAACGTCGTATACGACGTACGTACCTTCACCTAACCACCAACGTCACCGCATCCTCTCCATCACTCAGCCACCAATGTGGCACAGTGGTCCAATTTTTGTGTGAAGATGGTTGGAGTAGTTCGAATATTTTAGCACGTCATATATTGCTGCTGTTCCAAGATTAGATTAGAATTTGGATTTTCATTTGTAAGATGAACATCTGTCTTTCTAAGTAAAATATAATGAGTTGTACAAATTTGAAGAAAATCAGATGAAATGTTTGGTTTATAGAGCAGCCCTCAATGGGTTAAGAAGATCTAAAAATTTCAATTGGAGATCAATAACTCTCCAACGTGCCCCTCATTGGAGATTTACAAAAATACATCAAAAATTGCACGAAAATCATAAACACTGGGTTTTGATACGGCTTTAAAAGGCTTGGTCCAGATTTTAATTTCTAGCGGGTTTTTGTACAATATCATTCTCATCGTGAATTCTATTTTGAACGCGTCCTGCTCATGAATGGACAATGATGAAAATGGAATTTATTGAGAGAAAAAATAAAAAAAAAAACAATCTTTCAGTAGTGAACATCGACAACAATTTTTTTGTATATCTATCTATATATATATATAAAGGGTCATTTTTTAAGAGCTTGATAACTTTTTTTTAAAAAAAAAACGCATAACATTTGCAAAATCTCATCGGTTCTTTATTTGAAACGTTAGATTGGTCCATGACATTTACTTTTTGAAGATAATTTCATTTAAATGTTGACCGCGGCTGCGTCTTAGGTGGTCCATTCGGAAAGTCCAATTTCGGGCAACTTTTTCGAGCATTTCGGCCGGAATAGCCCGAATTTCTTCGGAAATGTTGTCTTCCAAAGCTGGAATAGTTGCTGGCTTATTTCTGTAGACTTTAGACTTGACGTAGCCCCACAAAAAATAGTCTAAAGGCGTCAAATCGCATGATCTTGGTGGCCAACTTACCGGTCCATTTCTTGAGATGAATTGTTCTCCGAAGTTTTCCCTCAAAATGGCCATAGAATCGCGAGCTGTGTGGCATGTAGCGCCATCTTGTTGAAACCACATGTCAACCAAGTTCAGTTCTTCCATTTTGGGCAAAAAAAAGTTGGATATCATCTCACGGTAGCGCTCACCATTCACAGTTACGTTACGATTCGCATCATCTTTGAAGAAGTACGGTCCAATGATGCCACCAGCCCATAAACCGCACCAAACTGTGACTTTTTCTGGATGCATTGGTAGCTCTTGCAATGCTTCTGGCTGATATTCACTCCAAAATCGACAATTCTGCCTATTTACGTACCCATTGAGCCAAAAATGAGCTTCGTCGCTGAACACAATTTCTTTCTTTCTGAACTTTCTTAACAGAGCACGCATTTTGATAATAAAATTCAATGATTTGCAAGCGTTGCTCGTTAGTAAGTCTATTCATGATGAAATGTCAAAGCATACTGAGCATCTTTCTCTTTGACACCATGTCTGAAATCCCACGTGATCTGTCAAATACTAATGCATGAAAAATTTATATATATGAATCAATTTGCTTCCTTACCCGCAAAACTAGTTTGTTCCTTTTTTGGTTTGGATCGGACAACAACAAATGCAACCTGTACTTTGATTACAAAAATTTATGAACGGGTAGACATGGCTAAATCGATTCATAAAATGATTCCAAGTCTATCGATAATAATAAATGATGACCAATCTCTCTTCCCTTTGGATGTTACAAAGATATGCACAAAGACATAATACCCTAGTGAAGGGTATAAAAAATAATTAAATATTCTGTTTCAATCTATATACCGGGTATTATTTCATTGTGCATTTGTTTGTTAGTAATGTCCGTATGTCCGTCTATTGTTGTAATGAAATTACAGGTCACAATAGTCCGATCATAACAAAAATTGCCACAAGTAAGTTCTGTGGATCAAGAACAAATTTGAAGCAAATCGGTTCAGATTTAGATATAGCCCCCATACATATGTCGCTTCCGATTAGACCTTTTCCGCTCTAGAAACCACATATTGTACCCAATGTTCTTTCAATTTCGCACAACATCTTATAAAACCACAAATGTCCTTTCTGATTTAAAATTTTTTGTCAAACACATACATTTACAGAATACTTTTATATATTTTGGCATAACGCGGTATATTTTACTTTGAAACATACATTATGAGAGTGGGACACAATGGTCCATGATTTGGCACCATACAAAAATCCTTTCCGATTTCACGTTTTTACAGAATTTAATTGGGTAATTCCAACAGAAAACGACCCAAAAACCATAGGTTTGGATTTTCATCCCCTTCGATTTTGAAGAAATTTGGTGCATACATTCTACTAGTGGTTGCGGGTAATATACATTTTACCGTAGCTCAAAGTAATGCGTGGTTTAAGTTCTACAGAGTTCCAAATTTGATTATCTCGAGGGTTTTTACGAAGAGATGGCTTCCCTATTGATATCATAACTTTGGATCGCGTAATCAGATTTTAACGATATTGATATCATATGAAAGACTTACACCTCCTCTTTCCGAATCTGTAAAAAAATATGAATGTCCTTGTGATTCAAGGACTCCCAAAATTAAAAATAATTTTAATCCTTGAATATCCTGAAAAACATATCTTTAATTTTCTTTATTTCGTTTTGTATTTTAGATTAAGTTATTCTCTACAAAATATCAAAAATTCAGAGTGGGGTGGCCATAGGTTAAGAAATTACGGCTGTTTTTTCCAGTAGTATTGCGTTATTTCAACAAAGCCAAACATTTTCATTTTCAATGTTTTTAGTTCGAGATATGTTTTTAGGGGCTCGTCCTGTTTACGATGCAAATGACCTCATATACCACTTGTTATTTCACATCTAACACATTAAGGACGAACCGTTTTTTTTAACCTATGGCCGGAAAGAGGAGGTGTAAATCTTTCAGATGGGATAAATATCGTTAAAAACTGATGACGCGATCCAAAGTTATGATATCGATAAGGAAGACACCTCTTTCAAAAAACCCCCGAGATGGCCAAATTTGGACCACTGTAAAACTTAAGCCAATTACTATTTGGAGTTACCGTAAATAGTATATTGCCCGCAAACACTAGTAGAATGTATGTGCCAAATTTCATCAAAATCGATGGTGGTCGAAATCCATGTTGGGTCGAAATCTTGTGGAATTAACCAATTGTAATGGGGTAGAAAGTGGAGGGTATCATATAGTCGACCCCGTCCGACTTTAGACTCTCCTTACTTGTTACTAGAGTTTGCATCCCGGGATTTCCCGCGGGAAAATTCCCGGGAATTCGCATATTTTTCATTTCCCGTATCCCGGGAAATTCGTACGGGATCCCGCGGGAATTCAGTAGAAACTTTTATATATTTCTTCGCACATTTTTGTCATTAATTACACAATAAAATTAAAAATGTTGGATGACAAAATATTTTTAAGCTGCGGATATACACCGGAAATACACCCAAAATCCATGAAATAAATATTAATTTTACTTTAATAAAAAGTCAATGTTTCATTGGAAAAAATAAGCTTAACTCATGGTAAACAATATGTTGACGATTTCCAGTGCTGTCCCGGGATCCCGGGAAATTGAAAAATAATTCCCGTTTGCCGGGAAACAGAAAGTGCGGGAAATGCAAACCCTACTTGTTACACATTGCAAAGGTTTCTTTTTTTTGGACAGACTGCTTCGTTTGTTGTTTTCAATATAAAACAACCAAGAATCAAAACGCTGCTTGGAAACAAGCTACTTGGAGAAGGAAATGCAATCAATATACCCAGACAGATTCATTGTCCTTTAATTGGTACAAGTTCTCGAAATCCATAGAATCATATAAATCCCCATTGTCATTACAGATCTTCCACCATACTAATCGACTAGTTTGTATATAACGCGCATAAAGCAAGACTTGCCTATCCAACAATATATCTTATATTGATTTTCTTCCATCGATTATAATTTATTAAAAAAAAGTTTTCAATAGATGGTAGCACATTTAGCTTATCTGCTGGTTAAGAAATTTTCGTTACGCAAAATGTAACTTATATTATTGCTTGTTTTGGGCAATCTGCATATGTATCAGTCATTCCTTGTCAAACCGGACAGCAAAATTTGCACAAATTTTACTCCGACTTCACTGAAAATTAAAAAAAAAACTATTTTTCTTTAAACAAGTAAAAAGGCGTTAAGTTTGGCTGGTCTGAATCATATATTCACAGTATTACAGAGGCTATCGACCAGAGCTACAAGCCGACCCACAATTATCGGCGGCGGCGGCGGCGGCGCTACCCAAAATGTGTCGGCGGCGGCGGCTTTCGGGTGATTTGCCGGCTCGTTCTGTAATTCGATCACCCCTATTTATTTGACAATTTTGAGAACAGGGAAGGAACAATTTGTATTGGTTTTTAATAAATTTTCTTTTATTTGTTGGCAATTAGTTCAATATTCCTTAATAATATTAGCCAATGTTCTCATAATTTCATATTATTATCCCATACAATTTTTTTTTTTGGGAGAGGGAATGCATTCCCAAAATTTATAATATTTTTTTTTACAATTACAGCTTTTCATGTGAGGCATATTTGACCAGACATCGTGAATATCATAATCCTTCCAAAGAATGGTAAGGCTATACCTTATATACTTTGACACTAAAGAAGCATAATAAAAAGGTTTATGCTTCAAAAGTGTCCGAACAGTGCAAATAGTATTGTAATCGGAGGACAGTGCAACTTCATGTCCTAAATATACATGAGTGTGACGACGATCATTGTTGCGAGATTTGTGGCTTTGTGTCAAACACAAGAGTGTCCAAAGAGAAACATATTCAGTTTTAATATAATCATACTATAGAGGTCATCATATAGTGGGTACTAAATTCAAAAATGATATATATATGCCACAGTAGTAGTCTAAGTAGTCTAAGTCGACAGTTATATTTTCTTTTGTAATTTTAAGTGGGTTGTCTATTTTGGTAATAAGATTGACGCAGTTAAAACTCCGTCAAATCTCGGCTGCGTGGTTGAAGTCGATGTGAGCCGATGAAATCGGCCGCGGCGCGGCTCGTGCAGAAACCTGCGGCGGCTTGTCGGCTTAAAATCGCTCGGCTTGTATCTCTGCTATCGACGTATAAGTGCAGTAAAACTTTATTAACTATATATAACATTATGATATTTTTCCTAATAGAAATACAGACGAATCTGGATAAGTGGGACCTTCATAAATAGGACTTCTCTATTAGTGAGACATTGTTGATGGTCCCCGCACAAAAACCTCTTTATGCGGGAATTTGAACCTATTTAACTGAGAATGTTTTTTTTTTAGAATTTACCTCTACGGTTGCCTCTAAGAGTGGGATTTCGCTTTCATTGTGGACATCTATAGGCGGGATTTTTTTAATTGCTTTACCTCTGTTAGTGTGATTTCGTATTAGGAGAGATATTTATTTATGATTCTAGCTGCATCCGTTTGATGCGTACTATTTTTATCCCCTTTCGCTCCGTTTTCCCTAAAAGTACAAATTTACAATAGAAAATCCCTTATGTTGCACTTCTAAACATTCAAAGAAATATACACGCCGAATTTCGCTAATCTAGCTGCAGCCATTCGGTCGGCACCAAGGTTATCCCTTTTTGCCCATTATGACCCTAAAAGTAAGAGAATCGAAAAATCACATTATGTTTCAAGCCTGCGCAAACATAGTTTCATTATTTTAACTGCAGCGGTAAGATTGGTATCAATTTTATCCCCGTTCTCCTAGTAGTATTTTTTGAAAAATTGGTTGGCATCGCTTGGTTGGTTATCGCTTTTTGCCCATTATGACCCTAAAAGTAAGAGTACCGAAATTACATTATTATAGCTGCAGCGGTTTAATTGGTACGCATGTTAGCCCCTTTCTCCCCGTTTCCTCATAAAAGTACAAATTTCCTTGACTTTGCACGTCTATGCATATCATATAAATGTACATATGGAATTTCGTTATTCTAGCTGCAGCCATCCTGTTTGTAACAATGTTATCCCTTTTTCTTCATTTCCCCATTAAAAGTGCGGAATTCTAAAATCGCCTTATTTTACATGTACATGCGATTAGAGGGATGTACACCGTATCTCAGTTTACTAGCTATTGTCGTTTCACTGGCATCATGTTTATCCCTTTTTGCACCATTTCACCCCTTAAAAGTATGGATCACTTTATGGTGTGCGTTCACTATATAAAAAGATTGATGTTATCGAATACCATGTAAATGCACACCAAAAATGATTGTTTTATTGGCAGTCGTTTGTTTGCTACCATTTTTTATCCCTCTAATCCCGTTTTACCCCCTTAAAAGTACGAATTTAAAAAACAAACTTTTATGACTTACTCAATGATCAACAGTATGGCTTCCATAGGAATTGATCTACGGTGGACTTGATGACGCTGCTATCTGAAAAGTGGAATCGATCAATCTACCAGTTTTGTGAGAGTAAGATGGTTGCTCTAGATGTTTCCATGGCCTTTGATATTCAGGCACGGCGCACTCATATCGAACCTCATCGCTTTTGGTGTTAGTAGTGATTTCTCTCGATTTATACCGAGCTACCTCAGAGATGCACTAAACGTCTTATTGACCGAAGGAGTATCACAGAACTTTGTCCTTTCTCCTTCATCGATGACCTCTTGGATCATATTAAATACAATATACTCATTCGTGGATGACAGTCACCTCTGTCATTCATAGTCATATGATCATGTATGTGAAAATAAATTCGAATACAACTGGCAATAACAGAGCAGCGCTGTTAACAGAGCTCTGTTAGGAGTTAACAGAGGAAACAAATTCTGATGGAGGGTAACAATGGGAGTTTATAGTATCCAAACGGAAAATATTGGGTGAATAAAATTTATAGCACAGATAGCCCTGGGCGTGCCCTATCCGAATTTGGCCCCCATATATTTCAGATGTCTGTAAAATTCATACAATCTTAAATTTTGTAGATGCGATTGACACTCGGTCAGAATTTATTGACCATTTTAAAGTAGATTTTAATATACGTAAGAGCCAGTGCTCTTACTTGTTGACTCACCGTTGTGTCGTCGATTTCAATGAACGGTGTGCATATTGAGTAATCGGATGCTCTTGAAGTCCTAGATGTTCTTAAGACGACACATGTATTTGGTGTGTCTAAAGAAGCATTCAAATGTCTTGGCTTTTTAAAGCGGCGTAAGGAATACTTCAGTAAAACTGATCTTCTCAATATCTACACTGCCTACCTGATTAAAATGGAATATAACTCCCATATCTGGTCTGGTGTTCCAGAGCCTTCTCTGGAGTTACTTGACCGCGTCCAGAGGAAGGCGGTGCTGTTGGTAGTTGACGGTAGGATATCAAATTCTCTTGTCTCCCATGATCACCGTTGAAATTTGGGATGAGTTTCGGTGTTCAATCGATATGTTCATGTTGTTTGTTTTTCGGATATTCGAGATCTAATACGTGAGAGTCTTCGGTAGAGATTTTTCGAAGTTTGTACTTTTAAGAGGGAAGCTAAGCGACTACATTGTAGCGGCGACTACATTGTAGTTCGATATGTAATCCTCTGACTACGAACTTAAACAGAAATTTATACTTTAAAGGGGAAAGCGAGATAAAACGGTACCAACCAAACTGTCGCAGATAGAATCGCTATACTCGGTGTGAACATTAATCTGACTACGTAGCCACGAAGTATCACTTTATTCGTATAGACTGTATAGGGCATTAGCTACTGTGCCACGCCGTAAGACCATTTTACGTTTTTAATTAGAACGTGTTGTTGTACCATTTTCGTCTCTCTTTTCCATTTTATAAAGGTACCAATTTAGAAAAATCCTATTATTATTTAAGGTGTCTACGCCATTAGATGCATGTACAAACCGAATTTCATGTTCTAAAGTGTCGGTTGAAGTTTTTATCCCCATTTGCCCTATTTCACGCCCTAAGGTTGTTAGGGATGTTTTCAATCCTTGTTAGGAACAAATTTTCCCCTCTGGGGCGTTTTCCGATCCTCACCATTATGCACATATCTGCAACCATTAGTCGCAAATTCCCATCAAAACCAGAAGACCTCTGAAATTTTTTCGTTGGTTTAACGTGCAAGTTGTATTTAGTCATTCATTTGATTATTTTTCTATTTTGCCGATATGTTGAATTTTATTTTTTGTGAGTACCCACATGTACCACTGTGCATCACTACTACTGAACACTGTAAATATTGACGCGGGGGAGATTCATTAAAATGTAAAACGAATTGTTTTGTTTGGTGGATTTTTAGTTTCTAAGAACCCGATTGTAGAAGCAACTGCCAGCCCGGCAGCACCAACGCCACAAAACCCACAAAAACTTTAATCAACAATTAAATTGTTGGCTTTGTGGGGAGAAAAAACTGCAAAAAATCGAAATGAATTTAGTTTTTTCTTCGGTTGTTTTGCTGACTTCGTTCCCAACATGAAAATGTCGTTTGTAATCAAAAATTGTGCATCTTTTTAAACTATTCCCACTCTTGTGCCGAGCCGTTGTCATCTGTCGGTCCTCGCAAAACAGGCGGGCGCATTTCACATAAAGGCAACTGTTATTTTCCACTTCAATTGCAATTAACCTAAGACAACTTCTTCTAGTCTTTGGCGGAGTTCAATATTTGTTTCTTCTGTTTTTTTGTTTGTTTCGCCTGATTCCAAATCATTTGGAGCATAGGTGGGCTACCTTGGAAATATGTTAGGCTTAAAACCACTTTTTCTGTGGCTTGATTCGGATGTCGTATGTCAAAGTTCATATTGGCGAACAATGTTGTGTAGAAGGGCGGACAGGTCTGGCCGCGGCAGTATGTTTGGGCTGGGGCTACAAAAACTATTGCCGTCAAATTCTTGAATATGCAAAAAGAGAAAAATAATATTTAGCGTATAAAAACTAAATATATTATTTATTTTTATTTGCTTATATTTTTGAATTAAAGGCTGAGATACATTTGAGTTCGGGTTGTGGTTTCGATTTGTGGGCACAGAGGCGTGTCAAAATTGTATTTGGGAGTAGAACTCATCACAAGAAATATCAATTTGAAGTCGAAATTCTGATTTTTACTTTTCGGGCGGACATACATATAATACCGATTGTATATATGAAGAGCGATTTCTGATTCTTCTATCACGGGCGAATACATTCTTCAGACGTGAACACTATATATTAATCAAGAAAATCTCATAAGAGAAAAATATAACAAGATCAACAACACCCTAAGTTTGTAATTGCTTTAGTGATCTCAGATTACTTTCTACATATACTGTTGACGAAATTGAAAACACTAATTATACAATTTTCGTAAAAAATAAGTATCATATTATTTGATAAATAAATTTTACTAAAAATGTATAAATATCTTAGACTATAATTTATTATCTGTATATACTTTTGTTGAATTTTATAAAATAAATTGACTTATAAATAAAGACTCTTCAACATTTTGACAAAAATGAAAATCTTAGAATTCGAAAATTATTTGACTGACAGAAGACTGCAGCGGCGGTTATAAAAAGCTATTTTATATAAATTTTTTATATCAGATTTTTTTCCAAATAATTTTATTGTTCATAATACAAGATGGAAGTGTTTTATAACCATATACGGTCTGTCTGGCTCGGTTTTTTTTTTGAATAATAAAATAAATAAATAAAAACAAATATTAGCTTTGCATAAGACTAGAAGAGTATGTTTACGATGCCAATAACCCCATATTTTAGTTTATAATTCACATTTAACCCATTCAAGAACAACAGTTTGAAAAAATGTGCGGCCCTCGATGGGTTAGGAAGTCCTGAAAATTGCAATTCTCTCCAATTCAATTCTCAAACGAGCCAACTAAAAATGTGGAAGTGCGGATTTTATAAAAAATTTGAATAAAATCGTTAAAATCTGCCCTTTGTACTGGTTCATATTCCAAGTTTTTGATATGGTGTGATAAGGCTCAGGCCAAAGCTAAATTTCGAGCTCACCGTGAATTCTTTTCAAGAAAAACCTTATTTTGAACGCGTCCAGCTCACGAACGGACAATGATAAAAACGAAATATTTTGTGAGAAACATAAAAAAATCAATCTTTCATTTTATTCGGGAACATCGGCAACATTTTTTTTCACATAAGAAGCCATTATAATATATACAGGGTTTTCCAACAAGAGGTGTTATTTTGATATTCAAAGAAAAATGGCTTTTTTTGAGATAAATGATCGGATGTTTATTTCATAATAAAGAGGAAGGTATGCCGTTAATAATGAAAAACGACATCAGTCAAATGGCCACCACGACCACGCTTACAGGACCATATCCTTTTCATGAAATTTTCCATAACCAAATCGCAAAGTGGCTGCTCTACGAATTCTATCTATGTGGTCTTGAATCGACGCTGGGTTATTGGCGTAGACCTTATCTTTCATGTGGCCCCAAAGCAAGAAGTCGCAAGCTGTTAAATCACAAGATCTCGGTGGCCAATTGTGATCACCTCTTCGAGAGATAACACGGACCGGATACTTTTCCCGTAAAAGAGCAATGTTTTCGTTGCTTGTGTGGCACGTAGCGCCGTCTTGTTGAAAGTTAACGTTGTCCAGATCAATACCATCCAACTCCGACCTTAAAAATCATTAATCATCTCTCAATAGCGCAATCCATTCACCGTAACTGTTGATCGAACCTCATTTTCGAAAAATTAAGAAACACGATGAGGATGGAGAGGCTTCTCAACAATAACTCTTGGGATTTGCGAGCCCCAGATGCGACAAGTTTGCTTGTTGACGTAGCCACCGAGGCCCTCATCAGTTAAGTTGATTTTTCGATGGAATTCCGGATCATTTTCATTCATGAATTTTAATAATTTCAATGCGTTGTTGAAGCGTGTATCGTTCCATTTTAATGGCGTAGTTTCTACTTGTCAAATTTCAAAGAATTAAAGCTTCAAAAGTGACAGCTACCGAAATACCGGGTGATTCAAAATAACACCTCTTGTTGGTAACCCCGATTTTTTCACAGGCGAAAACGTAATCTACGTAAAATTCTAAGAACATTTCTCGAAGAAACCATGGGTCTGAAATGAATTTCTGTCCCGCGGATATCGACTTCAAATTCTAAGACGATCTAGTCTGTCTGTGGAAAGCAGACTACAGATCACAATTTTTGAAGTAGGTGGCTGAAATTTTGCAGAAACATGTGTCTGTTAAAAATAGTTGAAACTTCACTGTATTAGTTTAACATTAACAGCCATTTCAAACTGTCACCCTTGAAAATCGGATCAGATTTAGATATAGCCCACAGACAAATGTCACAACCGATTTGACTTTTTTCGCTCTAGAAACCACATATTTTACCCGTTTTTCTTCAAATTTGGCACAACATCTTATAAACCAACTAGAAATAAATACCTATAGTGCAAACTTGATATATTCTATTTCACCTATAAACATGTTCACATGTTGAAAGTGGCTCACTTCTTTGCAGGTTTTATAATACTCCCATAATGTCCTTTCCGATTTAACATTTTTTGTCAAACACATACATTTATGGAGTACTATTAAATAATTTGGCAGAACGCGTTATATTTTAGCTTGAAACATACTTCGTTGTGGGTCACAATGGTGATATTACATATCGATTTCACTTATTTACCGAATTGAAATGCAATGGGGTATAAAATGGAGGGTATCATATAGTCGGCCCCGTCCGTTTTAGCCTTTCCTTACTTGTTTATATTTGTAGATAAATGGAGATTTTTCGTGGCAATTTTGGGGACAAGGAAAAAAATTCATCGTATATTTATACGATCCTTTGGAGGAACTAATAACTGGACTTTTTCAATGTTCTTTTTTATGAATTTATTTAAATAATATTAACATGTTGCTTTTACATTTTTAAATATTTCGCCCCAGCTTCTTTTTTACTTTTATTTTAGTCTCTAGGCCAATGAATCTTCTAAATGAAAGTCATCGTAACATTAAAAGCCATACGATTTCATTATATCCTTAATAATTTTTATACCATCCAGGATGGGGGTATATTCACTTTGTCATTCCGTTTGTAACACCTTGAAATATTCAACGGAGACCCCTTAAAGTATATATATTCTGGGTCGTGGTAAAATTCTAAGACGATTTAGCCATGTCCGTCTGTCTGTCTGTTGAAAGCACGATATTGGCCGACCGAAATGAGCTAGGAGGTTTTTCCCTAAACGTGTCTTATGGTTACAGATCGGTTGGGATTGAAAGTGGGCGAAATCGGCCCAGAGGAAAAAATATTCCCTAACAAGGACTGAAAGTACCCCTAATATTTAGACTATTTATCCATTTTTTAATTTCCGATTTTTAAACCCATAAATCTGTTTCGTACCTTCCTCGAAATTTGTACTTTTAGGCGGAAAAGGGGGCGAAAGGGATAAAAATGGTACCAATCAAAGGGTTGCAGTTAGAATAGTGAAATTCGGTGTGTACACTGCTGTGTGTGCATAGACACGAAAAATAATGACATCTTTCGTTATTCATATCTTTAGGATCAAAACGGGATGGATTTGTTATGAGTATTTCTCCAAAATCGTACTTGTAGGATCAATATTTTAAAAAATGATAAATAGGTACCAAACAAACGGATGTACCTAGAATCATGAAATTAAATACGTTCATTCCAATATAGACGCGAATCATAACAGATCTTTGAAATTTGTACTTTTCTTATCAAACTGATACAGTCACTCTGTTTGTAGCAGAATCAATAAATTGCAAATGGCCGAAATCGACCCTGAGGAAATTTTTTGTCTCTAATGACGACTGACAGTACACCTAATATTTAGAGTAAATTTTTGAAGATTGCTTCCTCATGTTCACTTTTAGATTACAATTGCGATTTATATATATATATATATATATATATTATAAATTTATTTTAAACAGTGCGCATAAGTATACCTTATAGTTTGAAATAGTATACAAATATAGTAATGCGCATATCACAATTTTCAAAATATGTTACTTCACTTTTTTATAAAGTCGACAGCCTCTAATCTATCGGTAATGCTAGGAATGCACTCCACGGTGGAGGGTATATACGATTCGGACCGGCCGAACTTTTCGCCTTTTTACTTGTTTAATTTTGAATCTGGTGTACATATGTGTCAATCATTTATTGTCATTGTCCAAATTTATGACGTCTTCAATGCTGACGATAACTCTAGAGTAAAATATTTGTAAAATGAAAAATAATTTGTAAAATATATTGACAAAACCGTTTTCAATTTGTAATATGTTAGTATTTAAAAAAAAAAAAAACACACACACACAAAAATTTACTATATATATTTTAAAACAAATATTTTATCCCGGGATTCCCGAGAATGAAACTTTTCATTCTCGCTTACATTGTAATTACACTGTAATTATTGCCCAATTTCGGCAATGGTGCTTTTTTAGTCTTGTTTCGATAAAAAGTCATTTTTTGGGTCAATCTTCATACGTTGCCGTGCCTTCGCTTGGCCAAAACAGTGTTAGCAGTATTAACTCGGATATATTTGTTTTTGTTGCTCTCGTCATCGTAGTGGTTGGTGGCAGTGGTGGTAGGAGTAGTTGTTGCTGTTCTTTGATGCAACATGACTTTTCATTGATTTTTCGTTCGTTCGTGCTTCTCCTTTAACAAGAGTCAGACTTGAGTCCGTATGTTTGTTTGGTCGGATGTGGCAGGGAAACAAGAGCCAGAGCCAGAGCTAGAGCTAGAGCCAAATGTTTGTTTATCCCCAACTACAAGTACACCATGGATGAATGGGTTGGCTTTCCTCCAACCAACGTTGTTGTTGTCGTCGCCGTCATCGTCTTAAGGTGGGGTCTGTCAAATCGAGATCTATCTATCTTTGTACATTAAGGCAACTTAATCATCTCTGGGATATATATTTTCTTTTCTAATCAAGACATACTCGGTTGTACATGAGAAAAACACATGCCAAACCAACTACAACTACAAGTATCTTCATATCGTCTGAGGTCTGGAGTGTGTGAGTAAGTGAGTGTGTAGATCATTCGTTGTTCTTTTCGAAAGATACTTTTTAAGTGGAAGATCTTTGCCATGACGTTCATGATGAACTGCACCATCATCATCATCATCGCCGTCTTTGTCATCGTGCTGATCGCCGTTATTATTATTATTATTTCCGAACAATGCATTTCATATTCTTTTTCGTTTTCGGTTGGTGGTATTCAGCCTGGCGTGATTAAAGTTTATTTTAATAACAATAAATTCATTTTATTGTGTATGGATTTGAAACTTTCTTACGTCATTATTTTTGTTTTTCTTTTCGATCGGAGCGCGGCGTAGCATAGCGAGTTATGAAGCTTAATTGCAATTTAAGATTTTCATCGAGTTTGATGGTGTTGTTTCTTTGTTTCTTTCTTTACTTTGATATCTGATGATCTCTGGTAATGGGTAATAATGTTAATGCATTATTAATTGTTAAAAAGTAGTTTTATCTCTACGAATAATATCTCGCATAGAACTTTTATGTTTACACCCTACACAAAGCTGACTTGAAAGCAGCAATTAGGTGTTGTTCTGCCTTAGAGAGTGGTTAACAATTAAAAAATATAAATTAAAACCAAATAGTAACAATTAAGTTTATTTTTATACCCTCCATCTCCAGGAAGGGGGTATACTAACTTTGTCATTCCGTTTGTAACACCTTGAAATATCGACCCGAGGCCCTATAAAGTATATATATTCTTGATCGTCATATAATTCTAAGACGATCTAGCCATGTCCGTCCTTCCGTCTGTTGAAAGCACGCTAGAATAAACGAAACCAAATTTTCAATAAATGCGTCTTATATTCGTAGATCGGTTGGGATTGAAACTGGGCGAAATCGGTCCAAAGGGAAAAAATTTTCCCTCACAAGGACTAAAAATACCCATAATAACCCCAAATATTTTAGAGTATTTGAGCATTTTTTTCAATATGTCAGTTTGTACTTACTTGATATTGGGTATGCGCATTCACCCTATAGCAGAAACAGACACCATGAAGTGATTATTATTCGTAGAGGGTGAAATGGGGAAAAAAGGGAATAAATGGTACCTATCAAACGACAACAACTAGAAACATTCCTCAATATAAAACTATTTCTTCAAATTCGTACTTTTAAGGGGTAAAATGGGAATATGGGGATAACAAGTAGAAACGACGTTAAGTTCAGCAGGGCCGAACTTTATATACTCTCCACCATGGATTGCATTCCACAGAAGATGTTGCTTTTCGTAGAAGTGCTGTTATATTACAGGAAAATATAATTTTTTTAATATAGACAAACCAAAACAAATAAAAATATTGAAAAAATAATTTCATAAATTAATATAATATTTTTATTATTTCAAACCACGCTTATAATTATAAGGCAAGGCTACCAATACGTACAAATTTTGAAAATCCATTATCTCACGTACATAGTGCAAAATAATCTATCTTCATGATTCAACCGATTTTTGCCGTAAAAGTAAAAAGTACGAATTTTGGAAAATCTTTTTATATTGTGTGTTTATGCAGTCAGAGGAACGTATACACCGAATTCCATGATTCTAGCAGCGGCCATTTGGTTGGTACTATTTTTATCCCTCTGCACCCATTGTATCCCTTGAAAGTACGAATTTGGAAAAAACCTTTTATTTTTCGTGTCTACGCAGTCAGAGGAATGTAAACTCCGAATTTCATAACTTTAGCTGCCGTCATTTGGTTGGTACTATTTTTATCCCCTTTTGCACATTAACCCCAATTCCATTTGTATCCCTCTACTCCCCTTTTACCGCCTTAAAAGTACGCATTTGGGAAAAATACTTCTATATTATGTATCTACTCAAATAGAGGAATGTTCACACCGCATTTCGTGTTTCTAGCTGTTGTCATTTGATATGTACCATTTTTATCCCTTTTTGCCCAATTTCACCCTAAAACAATTTCAGCATAAAAATCACTTTAAGGTGCACGTTTTTTTTATAGGGGGAATGCGCATACCCAATATCAAGTATGTACATTAGACATATTGAAAAAATATGATTAAATACCTTAAAATATTAGATGCTAGCGTGCTTTCAACAAACGGACAGACACACAAATCACCCCAATATACCTAAAATTAAAGCTGTTATAAACGGAATACTCTGAAATTTGATATTTGACAATGCTTTTATGGACGTTTGATACACTTGAAATATGGGCGATATTGCCACACCCCTTCAAGTACCACCCACACAAAGTGGCATAAGCCTTTATTAAAATGAAACCGATATAACATTCATACTTGTAGTCTAAATAAGTTGCAATGTGATATTTGAAAACGTTTTTATAATCGAATTAAACCTGAAAAATATTTATGCTTTAGCCACGCCCCACAGTGGAATATTTTCATACAAGCTGCGATAAAAATTGGAAGGAATAGAGCCAGGACCCTGAAATTTCGTCAGATTATATCAACAACAATTTTTTGTTTAAATCTGCCCACAACCACGCCCACCTCCCATGTAAATTAAAATGAAAAAACGTGATAATTTTCTTATTTTATTATAAATAATTATGGCCAGTTTAATCGACCCACTGAAGCGGCTATTCGGGCTATTGTGACCAAATTTCACACCAAATTTACATTGTTGGACATTAAACCAACAACACGCTTACGTAGAGTGCGAACTGAAGAAAATATCGCAGCTGTATCGGCCAGTATTAATGATGACCATCAATTATCGACTGGTCGCCGTTCGCAGCAATTGAGCCTCTGTTACTCAAAAACGTGGAAATGCCAAACTTGGACTAAGCGCATGGACCATTTGAGGCGCAGTCAGGGTCAACATTTGCATGAAATAATCTTCAAACATTAAATTATATGGACCGTACTATCGATTCAAATAAAGAGTTCATAAATTTTTCTGAATTTTATGTTTTTTTTTTTTTGAAAAACTTTCCTATAGCTTTTAAAAAATCACCCTTTATATGTGATTACAAGTCATTACCAGTTATTTCATTTGAGTCCACAATTAAATGAAAATTGTCAGTGTCACGCCCAACGCCCAAATAAAATTTTTGGTTTTTTTACGATTTTCGAAATTTTTTATAAAAATTTATTTTATTTTGTAATCGATGACACACGGCTGTTATAGCTTTTTATCTCAACATAAGATTAATATCGGCCCAATATTTAGATGCGCTCGCATGACATAAAACCTTGCACCCCTAAAGTATGCTTTCAATAAATTTTCCAAAATACATTAACAGAGAACAACGAAGGAAGTATTGCTTCATTTTTGGTTTAGAAGGTTTTACCATTTCAGTAATTACATCGATGTTGGCAGCTATAAGCAGAATATTCTTTTTCAAATGACTAAATAAGATAATAGTTTAACAATATTTGTAAATGCCGAGTCATCGGTCGGCCTCGCGAATATAGTTTTATACTGTAGAAATTTAACAATACTAAATAAATACAACCTTCAGGTAAACCACTGTCTGAAAAGGAAAACGAAAACATAATTGCACTTTGCTAAAGAACGCCTCAAGGGCTTCTGTTTTCTAAGCACTAAACGATAGTCCGATACGATACATGGTTTCCGAGATACATCCCAATAAAATAACCTCTCTTATTATGTAATTTGCAACTATTTTAGCATTTATGAATTTTAAATGCGTCTACAGCTAAAATTAACCGCGATATCGGCAAAATATTTTAGAATATGCATAATAGGAATGTTCTTTGCAAAATTCAATTGTCTATATCCAATGTGAAATTATCCTTCATAACTTCTATACTATATTATTATTATATATTTATGATCAAATTTTTACAATTGTTTTATAAATGTGGAAGCTAGGACCATATGCCACGAACCTTCTAGTACCATCCACACAAATCATCCGGCCCTAACTAAAATCTAAGTCCTTATAATTTCCATAGATATGTTCTCCGAGAGTGAGGGCTTATGTACATTAGGCTGGATCGCGGGCCATACTAGTAGAAAAACAATTTCCGGTCACCCCAAGAAAATAAAGTTTGGATTGTTTTATGATGATCTGCAAAATATTTCGTTACTTGGTCAAGCAATCTGTGAGCTAAACGCTCCTGAAAAAAAATCGTGTTTTCCATGTTGATTTTCTGTCCAATTTTTATATTATGTCTTTGTGCATTTGTTTTAACACCCAAAAGGAAACGAGTCAGACCCATTGTTTATGAGTCGATTTAGGAATGTCCATCTATTGTTGTAATCAAATTACAGGTCGAAATTATACTCCGATCTTAACAAAAATTGGCAACAAGTAAGTTTTGTGGATCAAGGACGAACGCTATTTATTTTCAGGCAAATCGGTTCAGATTTAGATATAGCCCCCATACAAATGTCTCCCCCGATTTGAATTTTCCCGCACTAAAAACCACATATTGGCACCAACTAAAAACACCTATGGTGAAAGTGGGTAAGATCGGTTCAGATTTAGATATAAATTTATTTATTTATACAAATGTTGCTCCCAAATGTTTAACAGATTTTGACCCAACTTTACATATTATATTTCACCTATAAACATATAAGGTAACAAGTAAAAACGGCGTTAAGTTCGGCCGGGCCGAACTTTATATACCATCCACCATGGATTGCATTCCACAGATTTTATAAATAAATATAATATTTTTATTACTTCAAGCCAAGTTTATAAGGCAAGGCTACCAATACGTTTACACTATATATGTATATCGAAATAATACTTCAACTCAATTCAAAACAAGTAAATATTCTTACAAATATTTATATTTTCAAAAAAGCTTAAATAACACAAATATTGGTAGATAGTGGGCGCTACAGTTGGTTGTATTTCCATTATATTTTAATTCCAAAAGTACAAATTTTGAAAATCCATTATCTCATGTACATAGTGCAAAATAACCTAACTTCATGATTTAACCATTTTTGCTTTAAAAGTAAAAAGTACGAATTTGGAAAAATCTTTTTATTCCGCGTGTCAATGCAGTCAGAGGAATGTATACACCAAATTCCACGATTACAGCTGCTGTCATTTGGTTGGTACCATTTTTAACCCCCTTTTTCTAATTTTACCCCCTTATGAGTAAGACTATCTAAAACCTCTTTATTTTACGTATCTACGTAATTGAAGGAGTGTACACACGGCTAGCAGTAGCCGTTTAGTTGGTACTACTTTTATCCCTCTGCACCCATTATATCTCTTGAAAGTACGAATTTGAAAAAACTTTTATTTTTCGCGTCTACACAGTCAGAGGAATAATGTATACTCTGAATTTCACGACTCTAGCTGGTGTCATTTAGTTGGTACTATTTTTATCCCCTTTTTTCATTTTAACCCCAAAAAATATGAATTTCCAAAAATCCGTTTATTTTACGTGTCTACGCAATCAGACGAATGTATACACCGAATTTCATTATTCTAGATGCCGCCGTTTGCTTGGTACCATATTTATCCCTCTATTCCCATTTTACCCCTTAAAAGTACGAATTTGGAAAAAATACTTTTATATTATGTATCTACACAATTAGATGAATGTACACACCAAAATTCGTGTTTCTAGCTGTCATCGATTAATATGTACCATTTTTATCCCTTTTTTTCTCCATTTCATCCCCTAAAAATAAGAATCACTTTATGGTGCGCTTTTATGCTATAAGGGGAATGTTCATTCCAAATATCAAGTAAATACAAGCAGACATATACAAAAAGCAGACTGAAATACTCTAAATATTAGGGGTATTTTCAGTCCTTGTGAGGAAAAAAATTTTCCCTCTGGGCCGATTTCGCCCACTTTCAATCCCAACCGATCTGCAACCATAAGACATATTTAGGGAAAATTTGAACCTACTAGCTCATTTCGTTCGGAAGCTAGCGTGCTTTCAACAGACAGACGGACATGGCTATATCGTCTTAGAATTTATAGAATTGCTAGAAATGGCCACTGGACGCACTTCTTCCAAAAAAAAATCTAAAAATTTTAGAAAATTGGATATTTTCAGAATTCTGGTGAACTTTTGAAAAATGTTTTTGCGTATTCGGAAAGTACACACCGATGGCTTTCTTGCGATATATATGACCATAGTGGCATAATTGCTAGAAATGGCCACTGGACGCACTTCTTCCAAAAAAATCCAAAATTTTTAGAAAATTGGATATTTTCAGAATTCTGGTGAACTTTTGAAAAATGTGTTTGCATATTCAGAAACTACACATCGAGGGGTTTCTTGTGATATAAGTATATGTGAGGCAGAATTGTTCATACGGACACAGTGGATATAAATCTTTAAAAATAGTTTTCAGCTCTATACCTGCCATAACTATTTTGAGTAGATTTGTAATATATGTATCAATGATTATGCTTTTTGTGCATGATTTGTAAATTTCAATTGTATATATTGTCAAAAGTAGTAAAAAATATATTATAAGATGTACGTCCATATTTAACATATTTCTGTTAACCCGTTAACAGCCCACTGTTAAAAGAGGTGGTTTGTGTCTCCGCCAGTTAAATTCCGAATTTATCTTCACGCACATTTAGAATTTTACCACGACCCAGATATATATATATATACTTTATGGGGTCTCCGATGAATATTTTAAGGTGTTAAAAACGGAATGACAAAGTGAATATACCCCCATCCTGGAGGTGGAGGGTATAAAAAGCGGTTCACATCGTTCATTTTTCAATATACCCCCTTTCCAATTTTTTTTACCGAATTGAATTATAATAGGATAGAAAGTGGAGTGTATCATATAGTCGGCTCCGTCCGACTTTAGCCTTTCCTTACTTGTTTTTTATGAATTAATAGACCCTTGGAAGCACTTTAAGTATACATTTTTATACTTGTCTTAGAATAACTCATTTGTCGTATTATTGGACGTTCAGATCGATTTTTTTGTGGATTTTCAAAGTGACAGCTAAAAACTAGAGGTAAGAGGTGTTATGTTATAAATAGCGGGAACAGGAGATGGGTCTTCAGAGCCAACATTTAAAAACTCTTTTTGCAAAAATAAGCGCTGCGGCGTCAATTTCCTTTCGATTTATATCATTTAGGCGACATTCGAAAGGCATTGACGGCATCTTTTTATTTGTTTACACAATACTTCCACAAAATACGAAAATGGTTAAAGTTATCACTATGAAAAACACATGAAAATTACTATAAACGCCCAATAATTCGACCAGTAAGTTACCCTAAGACAAGAATCAAAATTTATATTTAAAGTGTTTTGAAGGGACTACTAACTCAGAAAAAATTGAACAAAAATTCAACATAGAAAAAATTACATGGGAAACACATGCATTTTAGGGGTGTTTTCAGGAGCGTTTGGCTCACTTTATTTTCCTGGGGAGACTGAAATTGTGTTTCCCATATATTTGACTTTTATGGTAGCGGTTTATAGTTGAAATATATCACCATAAAAAATCTGCAAAATACACTCCTAATGTAAACTATGGATTCTAGAGTGGTAAAAGTAAAAAATGTGGGCCCTTTTGTAAGGACGCTACATTAAAAAGTGAGCCCTTATAGATCACTTTCACAGTAGGTATTTTTATTCGATCTGCAAAATGTTACCAATATCCAATGTAACACGTTGGTTCTAGAGCTGTAATAATAAAAATTGGTGGCCATTTGTAAGGGTGTTACTTTAATGTAGCCCTTTATAAATCACTTTCACATCAGTTAAAATATTACGTGATCTACAAAATTTTATCAATATCCCATATAAGATGTCCGTTTTGGAGCGATAATAGTGTAAACCGGCGACCCAGTAATGGGGACTATCCCAAAACATGGACCCATATAGTTGACTTTCATTGTAGGTGTTTCTAGTTTAAATATAACATGTTGTGTGAAATTTCATCAAGATCCGAATGTGCATTTTAGAGCAATAATAGTGTCAATCGGAGATACATTTGCATGGGGGCTATAACAAAACATGGACCTACCACTTTCATGTTAGCTATTTCTAGTTTAAATATAACATGATCCTGAAAATTGTATCAAGATCCAATGTAAAATGTGTATTCTAGAGCAGTACTAGGGTAAATTAGAGGGATATTAGTATAATATGATCTGGAAAATTTGACCTAGATCCGACGACAAATGCAGATTTCACAGCGGTAATAGGATAACTTGGACGGACAGGGCCTATAACAACACTTGGGGGTTGTACCATAACATGGGCCTATATAGTTCCCTTTAGCCATTCGTAGTGGAAATGATTCATGAACCGCAAAATGCTATAAAGATCCCATGTAAGATATACGTTCTGGGGGCCTATTTGTTATATACCAAAATAGGGACCCATATATTTTATTTTCATAGGAGGTATTCCTAGTTGAAGTGGAACATGATCTACAACTTCTGATGTAAAATGTGGATTCTAGAGTGGTAATAGTAAAAAATGGGGGCCCGTTTGTAAGGGCGCTACATTAAAAAGTGGATCCGTATAGATCATTTTCAAAGTTGATATTCTAAGTTGAAATATAATATGATCTGCAAATTTTTATCAAGATCTAATGTAAGATGTGGGTTCTAGAGCGATAATAGCGCAAACTGGGGGCTATACCAAAACATTGACCAATATAGCTGGCTTTCAAAATAGATGCTTCGAGTCTAAATGTGACAGTGTGTGGGAAATTTGATCAAGATCTGATGTAAAAGGAGGTACATTTGTATGGGGGCTTTATCGATTCAGCTTGTGATTCTAAGCCGATCGGTATACTTAAAGGTGAATCAAGCTCGAATAATCCTGGGTGTTACAAGTATTTGGCATAAAACTAACGTATAATACCCTAATTCACGAAGTGCTGTAGGGTATATTAATACACGAAGTGGTGTAGGGTATAAAAACAGTGGAAGTACTTCCGTAGGAAGCACATTTTAATAGCACAGTGAAAAAGTGGTTCCTATGCAACTCTTTAAAATAACTTTTAAGTATTTTAAAATAAAAGACATCTCTCCTATGACAACTCCATGTTAAATTCATTGGTGAAGATCCCAATTTCCGAACCACAAGATGAACATTTTTATACCCTCACTCTACAGAGTAGGAGGGTATATATCATTTGGGACAGAAGCATTAAAGGAGTAACGTAAGACCCTATGTTTGTATGTTTGGACCAAATCCGTTTCACAACATTTTAAGATGTTTGAGACATGTCCGTCCGTCCGTCTGGCTGGCTGGTGTACGCGATAACTCTCGAAAGGAGTTAAGGAATGAATCCAAACTTTGTACATGGCAATATTTTCCCCAAACTTAGTTTAGGTTCGAAGATGGGCGAAATTGCCACGCCCTTCTGGTACCTCCCACACAAATGGTACATATTTCTATGTTAAATAAAATCCAATGAAACTTCTACACGGATAGTCGGAATTTGCTATATTTTGGTAAACGATAAAGTTTTTGTAATAACTTTGAGCGTCTAAGATATGGTGGGTTTTGCCACGCCCTTCTGGAACCTCCCACACAAATAACCCCAATCTACCTACAATTAAAGCTGTTATATGTTTATATGTTATATAAACTTATAAACGGATGGTCGGAACACTATGAAATTCGAAATTTTACAATGCTTTTATGGACGTTTGACACATTTGAAATATGGGCGATATAGTCACACCCCTCCCACACAAAGTGGCATAAGCCTTGGTTAGAATAAAACGGATATAACTTCCATGCGGGTAGTCAAAATCAGGTGCAATTTGATATTTGAAAATGTTTTTTATAATCTCATTAAACCTAAGAAATGTTTATGATTTAGCCACGCCCCTTCTAGTAACTCCCACACAAATAAATCCTTTATAACTCCTAGAGCGGTGCCTGAAATTCATTTACGATGAAGTCATCATGATCATGTTTTACAATTATTTACGAATGTGGAAGCTGGGTCAAATTGCCACAAACTAAACCTCCCACACACATAATCCGGCACTAAGTAAAATTGAAGTCCTTCCATACACAAGTTCCCTGAGAATGAGGATATATAAAAGTCGGTGTAACCGACTGAAACTTACTTACTTGTTTTCACTTCTTTGGTAGCTCTCTTTTTGCTGGGATGCTTTTTGGAAAAGTGTTTAATTTTGCGGATGAATGGATTTATGTATGTATGCATGATTGGTCTGGTTAGAAATGACCTTCCAGCGAATTATCAGCCTCAATATACATGTTGACAAGTACCTGTAATATAATACAATAATACAACTACCAATAATATATCGGTAAACCAGGAAATGGAATGCTTTTTGGAAATTGTTTAATTTTGCGGATGATGATGAGCAACCTTAGTCGTTGTTATATTATATTATACAGTTTTTTTTTTCAAAAAAGTATACTTTTCCAAACTCTCATTTATAGATTATTAGAAAAAAAAACGTTTCGAAATTATTTTATTTTTGCGGATGAATGGCTTTGTATGTACGTCTGATTGGTCTTGTTATAAATGCTCTTCCAAAGAATCAAGTTCAGTTCGTTCTGTATTGAAGCTAGTTAGTCATGAAGCCACATAATTCACTTTTAATCGCCGCCCTTGTGCTATTGCCGAACTTCTTCAACGTGGCGGAGTTGGTGAAAGTGAAATTTACCAATTTGAAATGTGAAGAATTCGATAAGCCGTTTGCCACATTCAAGAAATGCTTTTTGAAAGCCATCGCTCGCGACACTAACAGCCTCAATATACACGTTGAACTACATCAAGTTCCTGTCAATAATGTATCGGTAAGCCCGGAAAAATGGAAGGAAATCGAATAACTAACTAATGTCCTCATTTTGGGCCAATTGGCACATTCCAGGTAAATGCTCAACTCTTTATAAAAGGCAACGGCTACAGGCCACACTTATACAACGATACTACGGACTTTTGTAAATTCCTGCAAAATCCCAATCGTTACATGTTTTGGAAAATCATCTACACAAATGTGAAGCCGTTTACCAATGCCAATCACTCTTGCCCATTCGATGTAAGATTTTAAGATAGTTTCGTTTAGAAGTAATCGGGAGGGGGTGTAAATCCTGCATCCATTATCGCATGAACAACGAACATGAATTTCGTAGAAAATTATTCAATAACAAACAACTGAAAGGCTGTTTCAAGATTTCATTTATCTCTGGCTGATTTAAATAAACCAGAATATCTTTGAACTGGCCACACAGTTCAAAGTCCAAAAGCATTTCATTTGGCAATCTGGGCAGTTCCCGGTTCACATCATTTTAGTAAATTATACACGGTCTACTTGAAAAAGAAACTCGAACTTGAAACATCCTATAGTTGCTATACATTTAAAACTGACCTTATTGTGATTTTCAGAATTCGTGGATGCGGTATCTAAGCCCCAGATATCATATACATCACTTTGATAGATATATTCATACAAATGTTAAACTTTTTTCTAGCATGACATAATTGTCGATTGATTAATTATGAACCCTGGAATGCTTGAACTGATTCCATTTCCGTCGAATGATTACATGTTGCAAATTCAGTTTGGCGCTTACAATAGTTACAAAGCCAAAGTTAAGGCTTTTGTTAAAATTTATGATTGATACCACCTTCCACTGTTCCACCACGTCTTCCTTTCGGGTTTCCGATTTAGTGCACATTTTATGTCCTGTGAATTTATTTCTTGAATGTATGTGAACAAAAAAAAACAAATGTATTTTTCTTTAGGCAAACTAATAAAATCTCTTGACCACCAAATAATAGTTGTATTTAATGTGTGAGCACATATACAGGCAGCTGTTATAGTTTCCACCTGCCTTATAGATATTGAATAAATCGGAATTGATTTAAAAGAGACGTAATGAAGCTGTGATCCTCAGGGTCATGACATCAACATGAGACTTATGAAGGGATTGAGTGAATATCCTGAAAGTGGATTGGATTGGATTTTATTAATGCGGATTATTTGGACTCACTTCTTGATTCATAAAGCCCAAGAGTCTCAACTTTGGATTACTATAAGACTTGTAACACATACTACTTTGACCCAAGGTAAACGCCATATAACCCGCAAAAACGAGTAGAATGTTTGTGTCAAATGTTATCAAACTCGATAGAGGTCAAAATCCACCATTGGCGTAGCAATAGACTTCTGCTGGGGAGGTCTGCAACAGTTTTTATAGCCTCCACTTCCACCTCCAGGATGGGGGTGGTGGTGAAATATCGACTTGTGACCCTATAAAGTATATATATTCTTGATCGTCATAAAATTCTAAGATGATCTAGCCATGTCCATCTGTTGAAAGCACGCTAGCATCTAAACGAAAGGGCCTAGGACGTCCACATTTTCCATATATGCGTCTTATAGTCGTAGATCAGTAGGGATTGAAACTGGGCGAAATCGGCCCAAAGGGAAACATTTTGAATGAAAATACCCACAATAACCCCTAATATTTTCGAGTATTTAAGCACGTTTTTCAATATGTCTGCTTATATTTACTTGATATTGGATATGCTCATTCCCCCTATAACAATAACGAGCACCATAAAGTGATTTTAATTCGGCAAAAAAAGACAGCTAGAAACACATGCATTCCTCTAATTAAGTAGATACATAATATAAAAATATTTTTTCCAAATTCGTACTTTTAAGGGGCAAATGGGAATATAGGTATAAAAATGGTACCAACCAAACGGCTGCAGGTAGAATAATGAAATTAGGTGTATACATTACTCCGATTATGTAGACAGGTAAAATAAACGGATTTTTAGCAATTCGTACTTTTTGGGGTTAAAATGGAAAAAGGGTATACATATAGTACCAACCAAATGACCGCAGCTAGATTCATGAAATTAGGAGTATACATTCCACTTTAAAAAAGATGTTTTCCAAATTAGTACTTTCAAGGGATACAATGGGAACAGAGGGATAGAAATGGTACCAACTAAACGGCTACAGCTAGAAATATGAAATTCGGTGTGTACATCCCTCTAATTGCGTAGACACGTAAAATAAGAAGGTTTTAGAAAGTCGTACTCTTAAGGGGGTAAAATAGAAAAAAGGGATAAAAATGGTACCAACCAAATGGCCGCAGCTAGAATCATGGAATTCGGAGTATACATTCCTTTGACTGCATAGACAAGCAAAATAAAAAGATTTTTCCAAATTCGTACTTTTTAGTATTACGACAAATATTGGTTGAATCATGAAGTTAGGTTATTTTGCACTATGTACGTGAGATAAGGTATTTTCAAAATTTTACTTTTGGAATTTAAATGGAATGGAAATACAATCAACTGTAGCACCCACTATCTACCAATGTTTATGGTACTTACGCTTTTTTGAAAATATAAATATGAGAATATTTATGTTTTGAATTGACCTGAAGTATTATTTCGATATATATATAGTGTAAACGTTTTGGCAGCCTTGCCTTATAAGCGTGGTTTGAAATAATAAAAATAAAATATTTATTTATAAAATTATTTTTTCAATATTTGTATTTGTTTTGGTTTGGCTATATAAGGAAATTTATATTTTCCTGTAATATTACTACACTTCTACGAAAATCGACAGCCTCTGTGGAATGCAATCCATGGTGGAGGTTATATAAAGTTCGGCCCGGGCGAACTTAACGCAGTTTTTACTAAAAAGAACATAAAATGTATTTGTTAATTTTATGAGAGAATGACCTCTGATTCCCTTGACTTCTTTGACCTCTGACCTCTGACCCTTGATCCCTTTGACCTATAAATCCCCTTGATCACATTAATCCTTTTGACTTTTGATCCCGTTGACATTTGACCGTTGACCTCTGGGCTATAATCCATTTAACTTTTGACATTTGATCCCTTTGACCTCTGATCCCTTTGACATTTAACGTTCGACCTTTGATCCCTTTGACCTCTGACCTTTAACATCTGACTTTGGATCCCTTTGGCCTTCGACATTTGGTCTCCTTAATCCCTTTGCTCCTTTTTGCCTTTAACTTTGATCTATTATCTTTGAGATTATATAAAGTTCGGCCCGGCCGAACTTAACGCAGTTTGACCTATAAATCTCCTTAATCACTTTAATCCTTTTGACCTTTAATCCCGTTGACATTTGACCTCTGAGCTATAATCCCTTTAACATTTAACTTTTGACCGTTGATCCCTTTGACATTTAACGTTCGACCTTTGATCCCTTTGACATCTGACTTTGGATCCCTTTGACCTTCGACATTTGGTCTCCTTAATCCTTTTGCTCCTTTTTGCCTTTAACCTCTGATCTTTGATTTTTGATTTTTGATTTTTGATTTTTGATTTTTGATTTTTGATTTTTGATTTTTGATTTTTGATTTTTGATTTTTGATTTTTGATTTTTGATTTTTGATTTTTGATTTTTGATTTTTGATTTTTGATTTTTGATTTTTGATTTTTGATTTTTGATTTTTGATTTTTGATTTTTGATTTTTGATTTTTGATTTTTGATTTTTGATTTTTGATTTTTGATTTTTGATTTTTGATTTTTGATTTTTGATTTTTGATTTTTGATTTTTGATTTTTGATTTTTGATTTTTGATTTTTGATTTTTGATTTTTGATTTTTGATTTTTGATTTTTGATTTTTGATTTTTGATTTTTGATTTTTGATTTTTGATTTTTGATTTTTGATTTTTGATTTTTGATTTTTGATTTTTGATTTTTGATTTTTGATTTTTGATTTTTGATTTTTGATTTTTGATTTTTGATTTTTGATTTTTGATTTTTGATTTTTGATTTTTGATTTTTGATTTTTGATTTTTGATTTTTGATTTTTGATTTTTGATTTTTGATTTTTGATTTTTGATTTTTGATTTTTGATTTTTGATTTTTGATTTTTGATTTTTGATTTTTGATTTTTGATTTTTGATTTTTGATTTTTGATTTTTGATTTTTGATTTTTGATTTTTGATTTTTGATTTTTGATTTTTGATTTTTGATTTTTGATTTTTGATTTTTGATTTTTGATTTTTGATTTTTGATTTTTGATTTTTGATTTTTGATTTTTGATTTTTGATTTTTGATTTTTGATTTTTGATTTTTGATTTTGATTTTTGATTTTTGATTTTTGATTTTTGATTTTTGATTTTTGATTTTTGATTTTTGATTTTTGATTTTTGATTTTTGATTTTTGATTTTTGATTTTTGATTTTTGATTTTTGATTTTTGATTTTTGATTTTTGATTTTTGATTTTTGATTTTTGATTTTTGATTTTTGATTTTTGATTTTTGATTTTTGATTTTTGATTTTTGATTTTTGATTTTTGATTTTTGATTTTTGATTTTTGATTTTTGATTTTTGATTTTTGATTTTTGATTTTTGATTTTTGATTTTTGATTTTTGATTTTTGATTTTTGATTTTTGATTTTTGATTTTTGATTTTTGATTTTTGATTTTTGATTTTTGATTTTTGATTTTTGATTTTTGATTTTTGATTTTTGATTTTTGATTTTTGATTTTTGATTTTTGATTTTTGATTTTGATTTTTGATTTTTGATTTTTGATTTTTGATTTTTGATTTTTGATTTTTGATTTTTGATTTTTGATTTTTGATTTTTGATTTTTGATTTTTGATTTTTGATTTTTGATTTTTGATTTTTGATTTTTGATTTTTGATTTTTGATTTTTGATTTTTGATTTTTGATTTTTGATTTTTGATTTTTGATTTTTGATTTTTGATTTTTGATTTTTGATTTTTGATTTTGATTTTTGATTTTTGATTTTTGATTTTTGATTTTTGATTTTTGATTTTTGATTTTTGATTTTTGATTTTTGATTTTTGATTTTTGATTTTGATTTTTGATTTTTGATTTTTGATTTTTGATTTTGATTTTTGATTTTTGATTTTTGATTTTTGATTTTTGATTTTTGATTTTTGATTTTTGATTTTTGATTTTTGATTTTTGATTTTTGATTTTTGATTTTTGATTTTTGATTTTTGATTTTTGATTTTTGATTTTTGATTTTTGATTTTTGATTTTTGATTTTTGATTTTTGATTTTTGATTTTTGATTTTTGATTTTTGATTTTATTTTTTGATTTTTGATCTTAGATCTCCTTAATACCTCTGAAATTTGATCTCATAAACCCTTAGACCTGTGACCTTAGACCCTTAGACCTGTGACCTTAATCACTTTAATCCTTTTGACCTTTAATCCCGTTGACATTTGACCTCTGAGCTATAATCCCTTTTGATTTTGATTTTTGATTTTTGATTTTTGATTTTTGATTTTTGATTTTTGATTTTTGATTTTTGATTTTTGATTTTTGATTTTTGATTTTTGATTTTTGATTTTTGATTTTTGATTTTTGATTTTTGATTTTTGATTTTTGATTTTTGATTTTTGATTTTTGATTTTTGATTTTTGATTTTTGATTTTTGATTTTTGATTTTTGATTTTTGATTTTTGATTTTTGATTTTTGATTTTTGATTTTTGATTTTTGATTTTTGATTTTTGATTTTTGATTTTTGATTTTTGATTTTTGATTTTGATTTTTGATTTTTGATTTTTGATTTTTGATTTTTGATTTTTGATTTTTGATTTTTGATTTTTGATTTTTGATTTTTGATTTTTGATTTTTGATTTTTGATTTTTGATTTTTGATTTTTGATTTTTGATTTTTGATTTTTGATTTTTGATTTTTGATTTTTGATTTTTGATTTTTGATTTTTGATTTTTGATTTTTGATTTTTGATTTTTGATTTTTGATTTTTGATTTTTGATTTTTGATTTTTGATTTTTGATTTTTGATTTTTGATTTTTGATTTTTGATTTTTGATTTTTGATTTTTGATTTTGATTTTTGATTTTTGATTTTTGATTTTTGATTTTTGATTTTGATTTTTGATTTTTGATTTTTGATTTTTGATTTTTGATTTTTGATTTTTGATTTTGATTTTGATTTTTGATTTTTGATTTTTGATTTTTGATTTTTGATTTTTGATTTTTGATTTTTGATTTTTGATTTTTGATTTTTGATTTTTGATTTTTGATTTTTGATTTTTGATTTTTGATTTTTGATTTTTGATTTTTGATTTTTGATTTTTGATTTTTGATTTTTGATTTTTGATTTTTGATTTTTGATTTTTGATTTTTGATTTTTGGTTTTTGATTTTTGATTTTTGATTTTTGATTTTTTATTTTTTGATTTTTGATCTTAGATCTCCTTAATACCTCTGAAATTTGATCTCATAAACCCTTAGACCTGTGACCTTTGAACTTTGACTTTTTTCCTTTTATCCTCTCAATCTCTTTAACCTACAAATCCCATTGATCACCTTAATCCTTTTGAGCTTTCACCTTTGATTCATTTGGCATTTGACCTCTTGATCACCTTAATACACTTGACCATTGGCATTTGACCTGTGACCCTTGACTTTTTTTGAGACATCGCAAAATAAATGCGCGACCCAGTCCTATATATATAATTCAAACAGCCTATTTCAATATGACTTGAAATATCGTATCCTATTCCCCACATGCAGTATGCATATGTATGTTTGTATGTGTGCATGAATGAGTCCATGCATCGATGATAGGTAATTGCATTAGTCATGGCAATGTCAATGTACTCGGGAATCGAATCTTACGCCGAGAAATACAATAGAAACATATCAATTGTGTTGGGTGTACACACGTTGTCACCCATTAACAAACCACAAGTTTAAATAAAAGCAACAGCTCTGATCACCAGATAGACACTGATACGAATAGACAGACAAGCGTGTGGAAGGACGGACGCAGAAATGTGAATAGGATGGATGGATGGACGGACAACGAGGCAGACAGACGGCTTGTCGGACGGACAACTAGATACAAGACAAACCGAACGAAATATGAAACTAATGAAATGCAACTTCATACTTCCTCAAATAAGAAAAAAAAACAAAAACAACACAAAGCGCGATGGTGGCAAGAAAACTGCATTAAACATAACTTTATTCATTTTTTGTTCGAAATAATATTCATTTTGTATTTTCACTCTGCATACCCTACAGCAGATCATGGCACGGCACCCAAAGGATTGGCGTTGATAACTCGTATTCGATTCGATTATTTGTTTGGATGGTTTATGGGATATTATACGAGTTAAGAAAAAGAGAATTAGGAATATATAATTTTTAATTTCAAATTTGAATGTAGAGATTTTCAAAATGTCTACCGCCTAGGAAACAACTAATAATATAACATATGTCCCCCTTTTTCACATTCTTATGGTGAATCCGCATAGGAAATCTTGTGACCCTTACATTTTAAGTTACATGTGTTCAGCAATATTATTTAAAACACCACGAGGAATATTTTTGCAGAACAATTTCATCAAACATGGGTGACTTTTGAAGAACGCGATAAAGGCAAGAGTATTAATTTTAAAAGAAAATTTTAATAAATAACTTCTTGTTTAAATACCTAAATTGGTAGTGATATTTTATTTATACATATTATATGAAATTCGACGTAGAATATTTTTTCCATTCACACCACCCTTCGAAAATTCAATTTTGAGGGACAGTTTAGCACCAATTCGGAAGAAGTATGAAATTAACCCTAAAATTAATTTTAAGTTTTGATTTATTTCAGGCATTTAAGTTAAGTTTTAGTTTATTCAGAGACTTATAGTAGAATTTTTTATGGCAAATATTTTTGTAGAAAAAATTTAACCCTTATACACCTGTTTTAAGGATGTTTTTTTACCCTTTTTCCCAAAAGGGACCAAAAGGACTCCAACATTAGGAGCTAGAGGGTTAAAATGTTCCACAAATACGTTCCTCGTAGTGTTTTAATTAATACTACTGAAAACGTAAAATGCAAATATTGCCCCTACTCTGCAATGCCCTCCATAAATAAATTTTGAAAACGTCGAATCAGAATCCGCTGTCAAAATCTTGTTATTAATGTTGTGTTCCAAAGTGATATTATACTCGTATATAATATTGTCATCATACCCTCCGCCTCCAGAATGGGGGTATATTAACTTTGTCATTCCGTTTGTAACACCTTGGAATATCGACCTTAGACCCTGTAAAGTATATATATTCTAGATCGTCATAAAATCGGTGCAAAGAGCAAAAATTTCCCTCACATGGACTGAAAATACCCATAATAGCGCCTACAATTTTAGAGTATTTACGTATGTTTTTCAATATGTCAGCTTGTACTTACTTGATATTGGGTATACGCATTCCCCCTATAACAAAAACGTGCACCATAAACTGATTCTTATTCGTAGGTGTTGAAATGAAGCAAAAAGGGATAAGAATGGTACCTATCAAACGAAAACAGCTAGAAACACGAAATGCGGTGTATACATTCATCTAATTGAGTGAAAACCTAATATAAAAGTATTCTTTTCCAAATTCCTACTTTTAAGGGGCAAAATGGAAGTAGAGGGATAAAAATGGTACCAACCAAACGGATGAACCTAAAATAATGAAAATCGGTGTATATTTTCCTCTGAAAATAAAGGAAAAAGATTAGGGGGTAAATGGAAAAAGGGGGGTTGAAGTTGTTTCAACCAAATGACCGCAGCTAGAGCTATGAAATTCGGAGTTTCCTTTGACTGAGTTGACACGAAAAATAAAAATGTTTTACCAAATTCGTACTTTCAAGGGATATAATGGAAACAAAGGGATAAAAAGGGTACATCCAATTGCGTTGACACGTAAAATAAAGAGATTTTAGATATTCGTACTTTTAAGGGGGTAAAATGAAAAAAGGGGATAAAAATGGTACCAACCAAATGGTTGCAGCTAGAGTTATGGAATTCAGTGTATACATTGCTTGACTGAAAAGACAAACAAAAAAAGAAATATTTTTCAAAATTCGTACTTTATTTTTATGCCCTCAGTCTACAGAATAGGAGGGTATATATCATTTGGGACAGAACAAAATTGTAATGCATTGAAGGAGTGACTTAAGACCCTAAGTATATTTGGACCAAATCCGTTTCACGACATTTTAAGCTGCTTGAGCTATAACTCTCGAAAGAAGTTAAGGAATCGATTTAAACATTGCACATAATAATATTTTTCCCAAACTTAGTTTAAGTTCGAAGATGTGTAAAATTACCACGCCCCTTGTGGTGCCTCCCACACAAATGACCCATATTCCTATGTAAAATTAAAACTAATGTAACTTCCACGCGGATCTTCGGAATCAGTTCTATTTTAGTATTTGATAATGTTTTTAAAATCATTATAAGTGTACTAAATATGGCGGGTTTTGCCACGCCCCTTCCATTACCTCTCACACGTACGTACAATTAAAGCTGACATAACTTCTATAGAGATGATCGGAATACTGTGAAATTTTGTATTTGGCAATGATTTTATAGAATTTACATTCGCATGGAATATGGGCGATAGTACCCTTCTGGTACCTCCCACACAAAGTGGCATAAACTTTGATTACAATAAAACTGACATAACATCCATAGTAGTCAAAATCATTTGTAATTTGATATTTAAAAATGTTTTTCTTATCACTTTAAACATAAAACAAGTAAAAAAGGCGTTAAGTTCGGCCGGGCCGAACTTTCTATTCCCTCCACCATGGATTGCATTCCACAGAGGTTGTCGGTTTTCGTAGAAGTGCAGTAATATTACAGGCAAATATAAATTTTTAATATAGCCAAACCAAAACACATACAAATATTGAAAAAATAATTTTATAAATAAATGTAATATTTTTATTATTTCAAACCACGCTTATAAGGCAAGGCCACCAATACGTCAATTCAAAAAATGAATATTTTTCTACTTATATTTTCAAAAAGCTTAAATGTCATAAATATTGGTAGATAGTGGGTGCTACAGTTGGTTGTATTTCCATTCTATTTTAATTCTAAAAGTACAAATTTTATCTATTTTCCATGTGTACACAGTCAGAGAAATGTATACTCCGAATTTCATGACTCTAGCTGCGGTCATTTGATTTGTACTATTTTTATCCTCTTTTTCCATTTTAACCCCAAAAAGGACGAATTCGGGAAAAAAATGTATTATATTATGTACCTACTCAATTAGAGGAATGTACACACCGAATTTCGTGTTTCTAGCTGTTGTCGTTTACTATGTACCATTTTTATCCCTTTTTTGCCCCATTTCACCCCCTACAAATAAGAATCACTTTATGGTTCACGTTTTTGCTATAAAGGGGAATGCGCATATCAAATATCAAGCAAATATAAACAGACTATTCAAAAAACATGTTTAAATACGCTTAAATATTAGGGATTATTATGGGTATTTTTAGTCCTTGTGAGGGAAAATTTTTCCCCTTGGGCCGATTTCGCCCCGTTTCAATCCCAACCGATCTACGACAATAAGACGCATTTATGGAAAATTGGAACGTTCTAGCTCCTTTCGTTTAGATGCTAGCGTACTTTCAACAGACGGACGGACGGATATGGCTAGATCGTCTTAGAATTGTATGGCGATAGAGAATATATATACTTTATAGGGTCTCAGGTCGGTGGCGATAGAGAATATATATACTTTATAGGGTCTCGGGTCTGTTACAAACGGAATGACAATGTTAGTGTACCCCTATCCTGGAGATTATTTTTATACTCTCCAAAAAATACGCCCCTTCTTGTACCTCCCACACAATTGTCTCTATCCTAGGTGCTTTATAACACCTTTACTGGTGCCTGAAATCCATTATGACTTCATATTTGATCATGTTTTTAGAATTATTAACAAATGTGGAAGTTGGATCCAATTGGCACACTCACAAACTTACTCCGGTGATAAGCAAAATTTAAGTCCTTCCATACACATGTTCTCTGAGAGTGAGGGTACATATAAGTCGTTTTAGTCGACTGACGATCTCTACTTTCGAATCAAACTCCCAAATATTTTTTATATAACCCAGAAAAATAAAATTTGAAGTACTTCCGTAGGAAGCACATTTTAGTCGCATCTCAAAATCCAAATGTGCATTATGTTCGCTTTCGAGGAAGTTCTTTTAAATAACTTCCAAAAAGTCACAAGTGAATGAGGACGAATTTTTAGTATGGGGCCACAGAGGTAGGGTGTCCGCTTGGCACCCAGAAGGTCTCGGGTTCGAATCGTGGCTCGGGAAAAAATTGTTGTCTTTTTTATTACTTTTATAAATAAACAATGTTTAATTTTGTATAATTTTAACAATTTAAAAATGTTTGCTTAAAAAAATACAAATTTATTGTTTTTTTAATGTACTTCAAATATTTCATTTTTTATTAATTACACTGTCCAACAACATTTTTGGAACAGACTAGCGACTGAAATAGGATAAAATTTGGCTGTAAAATCAAAAATTGTAAAAAGTGTCTTCAGAAAAACACGCACAACTTTTTATCATATATAGAATTCTAGGATTTTTTTTGGCATAAGATTGCTGACTAAATATGGAATATTTGTGACAGAATTGTTTCAGAAATCCAGATAGAGAAAGTTGAAATAAATGCAATTGCAACAGCGAATTTTGGCAACAATCGCAGCTTTTACTACATATATCTTACAAGCGACATTGGTTCTTAATATACATGGACATCTTCCAGTGGCCCGGACGCGACATTCGCACGCCTTACACCACGCCAAAACAAGAAAGAAACTGAAAAAGTCCATCTGCCGTTTTTGTGTTCTAAAGCGCTTAAAGAGTATTATATTTTAAAAATATATCGTCAGAATTTAGTACAAAATTATAAACAATTTTACATCGAAACGGACGCGACAAAAAACAGAAGTACTTTTGAAAGTCTTATAGAAATATATAAACTTCAGCGATTTTTTGAGAACTTTGTTTTTCAATATATACATGTAAATGAATGTCAGAGGATATATTTAGTTCGTAGATTTATGAAATATGAGAATTATTTCTTAAATTTTTCTAATTAGGTAGAGCAGAAATACGGACGCGACAAATCGGACGGGACAAAAATTTCCACTCGTAGTAAAAAATGTAGTAATTTTCGTTATAACACTTTATCTTTTAATAAAAATAAAAGAAAAGAAGTTTCATAATAAAACAAGTTGTCGAAATAAGAAACAATAAAGTTAAAAGCTATTTGTGTGGTCTGATTTCATTTTTTGTAGACCTTGTTTGGGAGTTGCCCACATGCAAAACATCAGCCGGATCCGTTGGATAGATCGCGATTCGCGAGAAAATTACAAAACAAGTCGTGCATACAAAATCATTTTAGTCATATCTCCCGCGAAAAAGATCGATCTTCCAAAAAAATATTGACCAATTTTAACCCCAGTGATTTTGTTGTATAAGTTGGCGTGTTATTTTTCTCTTTAAGCGGGAAGATCATTATTTACAACTTTGGTGTCAATGGTGACCCCCATTGAAATTTTCCGGCAATTTTTTTTCGTAGAACATTTTAATCCTTAAATGTCTTTTTGAAAGGACTTTTATTGATTTACTCGCAAAAGGGTTAAATTGAGCCACAAAGAGAAGAGCTAGAGGGATAGTGTCTTTCACAAAAATGATCCCCATAAAATTCCACTATATAATTCTGACAACATGAATTCGCTCATACATTAACACTTTTTTCGACCAAAAAATGCAAACCTAGATCCACCATAAAAAGAAACTCGGACCAGCTGGACTATAAGTTTATTCTACAAAAATGATCTACTCGACATGCCCTTTCAGAATTATAAGGTCGCTATCCTGTTCCATTCAAAAAGTCTTAATTTGTTGGATTTTTGCTATTAATACTACATAATATCTGTAAAATTAAGTAATAGTGTCAATTTGTTTAATACTAAATTTAATTTAGTATTTATTTGCGTTATATATTACTTCATATTAAGTAAATATTTTGTCAAGCTTTCTACGGTCAGTTCGAACGAACAAAATGGTTTGCTTTAGTTATTCAGCACTCAAAACAGAGGATAGCTGAGATGGCGGGAGTGGCGTAGTAGCAACCAGAAGGTCCACTGTTCTACCCCCGGTAGCAGCGGACTTTTTTAACAGTGATAAATTGGTTCCTTTCCAGCACTTTAAAATAACTTTTATGTCTTTCAAAATAATGGACATCCTGCCTATGGCAACTCCATGTTAAATTCATTGGTGAAGATACCAATTATCACTACTTCCGAATCACACGATTTACATCTTTTTCACTTCTTTGGGTGCTCTCCTTTTGCTGCGACTTAAAGTTACTTATAAAAAATATTTATTTTAAAGTTTTCACTTTAACATCAATTAAAGACCAGACAACTAAATTGTATTTTGTCCCTATTACACTTATAAAGGGTGTTTTTTATTGGGGTATAGAACTTTAAGTTGGCATCACTTTTTTAACTGGCGGCCATTTTGTCAGCTGTCAAGTGATTAATATTTAGTTTGGTTTGCCATTTCATCATGAACAGGTTGACAAAAGAACAACGCTTGCAAATCGTGCAAATTTATTTCGAAAGTAATGGTTCAGTTCGCGAAGTTCACCATTTTATGGTCGACATAATCGTCCATCAGAGCAATTAATTCGGTTAACCATGGATCGTTTTCGCACTACCTTTACTCTATGTGATAATACGCATCCGCAGAGACGTCGAACAGTGCGCACCGAAGAAACAATTGCCGCTGTAGAGCAAAGTGTTGAAGAGGACCCGAATGAATCGATTCGCCACCGTGCACAGCAATTGGAGCTGCATAGCAATTGGAGAAAGTGGTTGAAAATTGGACCTGTAGAATTGGCTATATTCGAGCCAGCCGCGGCGGCCACATGCCCGAAATCATATTTAAACATTAATGGCATAAAATTATCCTTCCAATAAAGCCAAATTGATGGACATTAAAACGATTTTTTTTGTGTTTTATTTCAATTCGAAGTTCTATACCTCAATAAAAAACACCCTATACATAGTAGGCTGGGTCGCCGACCGTACAAATAGGAAAACAAGTTCCAGTCACCCCACGAAAATAAAGTTTGGATTGTTTAATGATGATTTGCAAAATATTTCGTTCCTAGATCAAGCCATCTGTGAGCTAAACGCTCCTGAAAATATTCCTAATATATATAGAGATAGACCCATTGTTAATTATACCGATCGACTTAGAATCACTTTTTGAATCGATTTAGAAATGTCCGTCTGTCAGGTCGCAATTGTAGACAGAACCAAATGAAACTTTGCACAACGAAGTTTTTCGGGATAAGAAGGAACGCTATTTAATTTGAAGAAAATGGGTTCAGATATAGCCCCCATACGAATTTCACTCCCGATTTGACTCTTTTCACTCTAGATACCAGATATTTTAACAGATTTTCTTCAAAATTAGCAACACATCTTATAGTTCAACTAGAAACACCTGTGGTAAAAATGGGTCAGATCGGTACAGATTTATATATAGCTCCCATACAAATTTCGCTCCCGATTTGTTTTTTTTTTCCGCTCTAGAAACCACATATTGTATCAGATTGTCTTCAGATTTGGAAAACATCTTATAGTTCAACTAGAAACACCTGTGGTAAAAATGGGTCAGATCGGTTCAGATTTACATATAGATCCAATACAAATTTCGCTCCTAGATAGACTTTTTCCGCCGCAGCAACCACGAGTTTTCACCGAATTTCTTTGAAGTGAACATAACACGTTATATTAGAACTGGAGGAATTTATTTTGAAAGTTAGTCACTTTATTCCATGTTTGGATATAGCCCCGATACAAATATTATTTTCGATTTGACAAATTTGACTATGTCATATTAGTATATGATTAGGAAACATACAAAAGTTCTTCCCGTTTTCACTTTTTACCGAGTTGAATTGTATTCGGATAGAAAGTCGAGTGTATCATATAGTCGGGTTTTGTGTTACATTTTTTCCCAATTTTTTTCTGAAATAATAGACCCTTTAAATAAATATTTCGATTCTTGTCCTAGAGTAACTTATTGGTCGAATTACGTTTATAGTATTTTTTTGTTGATTTTCACAGTGACAACTGAAACATTTTTCGTATTTGGTGTTAGTATTTTATAAAAAATAAATAGCGGCAGTCAATACCTTTCGAATGATGAACATCGGAATGAAATTGACGCCGCTGCGCTCATTTTTGTAAAGAACGTTTAAATATTTTGGCTGCGAAAACCATCGCCTGTATTAAATTATTTCACCAAAATGGAGTTAATGACGTCATTTTTCGTCCGATATTAATCACTTAGGCATCATTCGAAAGGTATTGGTTCTACTATTTATTTTTCATTATAAATATGATTTTTTAGCTGTCACTAGGGTGTCCAAAACCGAAACCGGTTTCTTCACCGTTTTTTGTAAAATGGCCATTTTCGGTTAACCGAGAAAACCCGGTTTTTCGTGTCGGTTAACCGGTTTATGGTAAATAAGTGAACATTGCACCAATAAAAAACTTCGGCACAGAAACACTAAAATTTTACGTAAATTGTGACACATATGGACATCTCCCAAAAAAGGTCTACCAAAAAATGAAATCAGACCACACTAATAGCTTCTAACTTTATTTTTCTCCTTATTTCGACAACTTTTTTGTTATGAAACTTGAAGTTAACTTGTTCTCTTTTATTTTTATTAAAAGTTCAAATGTTATAACGAAAATTACTATATTTTTTACTACGAGTGGAAATATTTGTCGCGGCCGTATTTTCGCTCTACCTAATTAACAAAAATCTAAGAGATAATTCTAATATTTCATAAATCTACGAAGAAAATATATCCTCTGACCTACATTTACATGTATATGTGGAATATCAAAGTTCTCAAAAAATCTCTGAACTTTGTATATAACGATAAAAATTCTAAGACGATAGTACAAAATTTTAATTTAACTATTTTCGTACTTTGATTTAAAAAAAACGGTTTTGTAAAAAAACTATAACCGAAAACCGTCTTTCTAAAATAACCGGTTTTTTGGACACCCTAGCTGTCACCTTGAAAACTCACAAACAATCAATATAAATGCCCAATAATACGACCAATAAGTTATTCTAAGAAAGAAAGAAGAAAAAAAATGTTAATTTAAAGTGCTTCCAAGGGTCTATTAATTCAGAAAAAAATGTGGGCACAAATGCAACATAAAAAATTACACGGGAAAAAATATGATTTTTTAGGGTGTTTTCAGGGGCGTTTAGCTTACAGATGGCTTGACCCAGTGTGATGAAATATTTTGTGGATCATCATTAAACAATCCAATCATCATTTCTGGGGGTGACCGCTGCAATTTATGTTCGTGACCCATCCTAATACATAGCCGCTGATGTTACCTATACTTGTTGTGAAATATTAAATAAAATCCAATTTTCGGCTATTTTCACATATCATCCTTGCGCACCTTGAATGACAATTTTAAGATTTTTATACCCTCCACCTAAGGATGGGGGTATATTCACTTTGTCATTCCGTTTGTAACACCTTAAAATAATCGTCGGAGACCCCATAAAGTATATATATTCTGGGTCGTGGTACAATTTTAAGACGATATAGCCATGTCCGTCAGTTCGTCTATCTGTTTGTCTGTTGAAAGCACGATAGCGGCCGAACGAAATGAGCTGGGAGGTTCAAATTTTTGCTAAATGTGTCTTATGGTTGTAGATCGGTTGGAAGTGAAAGTGGACGAAATCGGCCCAGAGGGAAAAATTTTTCCCTCACAAGGACTGAAAATACCCCTAATATTTAGAGTATTTCAGCATGTTTTTTGAACATATTAGCTTGTATTTACTTGATATTTGCAGTGCGCATTCCCTTTATAGCATAAAAGGGCACCAGAGAGTGATTTTATTTGTAGGTGGCGAAATGGGACAAAAAGGGATAAAAATGGTACCTATCAAACGACAACAGATCGAAACACGAAATTTGGCGTGTGCATTCCTCTAATAGAGTAGATACATAATAAATATAAAAGTATTTTTTCTAAATTCGTACTTTTAAGAGGTTATATGGGGATAGAGGGATAAAAATAGTACCAACCAAACGGCTGCACCTAGAATACTGAAATTCGGTGTATACATTCCTCTGTTTGCGTAGACACGTAAATTAGAAGAACTTTCCAAAATTCGTACTTTTTGGGGTACAAATGGAAAAAGGGGATAAAAACAAATGGATGCATCTGGAACCATGAAATTCGCTGTATACATTCCTCTGACTCAGTAGACAAAAAAATAAAAAGGTTTTTCCAAATTCGTACTTTCAAGGGATTCAATGGGAGCAGAGGGATAAAAATGGTACCAACTAAAAGGCTACAGCTAGAATGATGAAATGCGGTGTGTGCATCCCTCTAATTGCATAGACACGTTAAATACATAGATTTTCGAAAGTCGTACTTTTAAGGGGTAAAATGCGAAAAAGGGGAAAAAATCATGGAATTCGGTGTATACATTCCTATGACTGCATAGCCACGTAAAATAATGTTTTCGTACTTTATTTTGTTGCTTTTATGACAAAAAATGCTAGAATCATGAATTTGTCTTATACTGTGTACGTGAGAGATAAGGTATTTTCAAAATGTAGACTTTTGAAATTAAAATAGGATAGAAATACAACCAACCAAACGACTGTAGCTGAAAATACACTCTCTATCCCCCAATATTTAGGGTATTTATGATTACTGCCTTACATTTACTTTATGAATTGAAGTATTATTTCCATTATATATATATAGTATAAAAATATTGTTAGCCTTGGCTTATTAATTAAATTTCTGATTTTCATACAGTTAAAATTTGTTGCGGACATTAATTTTGTAGTTTGAAAGCACCACAAAGAAAATAGCAAAGAAATTAGCGGGCGAAATAGGACATAAAGGTATAAAATATGGTACCAATGATACGACAACAGCTAGAATCATGGAAGTCGGCGTGTACATCCCTCTAATTGCACGTAAAATAGAGGGATTTTTCGAAATTCGTACTTTTAAGGGATATAATTGAAACAGAGGGATACAAATGGGACCTTCCAAACCGCTGAAGTTGATATCATGAAATTCGGTGTATACATTCTGACTATGAAGACTAGAAACGAAAAGTTTTTTTTCGAAATTTGTACATTTGGGCGGAGAATGGGGCGAATGGGGATATCTTTGAAATTTATATAGGTTCCGCCATCTAACGTTTTTTTAAACTATTCAACCGTTGGACTATTATTTGTGGGGTACCCGAGGCAGCCATTTGAATGAAATTATTTTCCATTATTAACCGGAAGGATTGTACTTTCAAATAAAAAATTGAGAAAATATTCAATAGTTTTTTTTATAGCATTTTCAAAAAAAAAGGTTATTTGGCGGACCCTATACTTTTCTTATCACTTTGTCTGTATCTGAAAATGGCGACTGACAATCGCCTAATATTTAGGTATGTTCACTTTCACAATTACAGCATTTTACTTATATATAGTAGTCGATTTTAAACAGTGCGCATAAGTATACATTATAGTTTGAAATAGTAAACAATTATAGTAAATGTGCATAAAAATATTACAATTTTCGTAATATGGTACTGTTCTTCTATGTAAAGTCGACATCCTTTAATCTGGTGGTAATACTGTGGAATGCACTCCGCGGTGGAGGGTATGTAAGATTCGGCCCGGCCGAACTTAACGCCTTCTTACTTGTTTCCTTTTGGGACAGTAATACCTCTACATGCCTCCAACTTGTTTTTGCTATTCCAAAGCGATTAAAAAATCGGTAGGTCCTAATTTATAGGGTGCTTTAAGGTATCATATTGTCGGCCTAGTATTTTTTTTCTTTTGTAACAGTTTCAAGAAAACAAATGAAACAAAGTAAAAAGCATGAACGCGTTAAAAAACATACAAGCATTTTATTCATTCATTCATTCATTTATAACGTTTTCCTTTTGGCCGAATCAAAGACAGAAAAAACGAAAACGATCTTAAATTACCCTTTGAATCGACGAAAATCTCCCGTGTTACAGATACAATTTGGCTGCTGTAGCAGTTGTTGTTGTTGCTATTATTGTATTTTGTGTAATGTTTTAGACATTTTCATTGTTGCATTTGATGTTGCTGCTGCTGCCTGCCTGCCCGCTGCTGCTGTTTGTTGTTTGTTAATGTTGCCATAACATTTGATAAAATGCCGACAGCTTTATTGGCCGCAGCGACAGCAACAGTAACAGCATCACCATCGGTTGCTGTGGTTGGTATCTGTTGCATCGTGGCTGCTGTTGTTGTTGCTCTACGTTTTATTACCATATTTTACAAAACCAACAACAATGGCAACATTAAATGTGGAGTATAGAAAGAAAAAAACGCTTCTTTTATTCAAAATTACAAAATCATTCGCCGCTGTTGCACTCCGTGCGAGATGGTGGCATCCACAACGGCGCGGCAACGGCAGCAGCAACAAAAACCAAACAACTTTAATAACCGCAACATTTTGCTGGTCTGAAAACATGAGAGTGCAGTAGTGTAGGAGTAGGAGTTGCAGTAGCTGTGGATGAGGATGATGAGGGACATGGGGACGGCGATTCAGAAGTAGTTGGAGGTGGTGGTGGTGGCTGGTTGCCCGTCGCTAGCAGCGACTGGAGCGCAGTGGAGTTAATGTTACCGCTTCAAACGGGCGTTAACTGATGTTTCTTGCGGCTTTTCTGTTGTTGTCGTTGATGTCGATGTTGTTGCTGTTGTTGTTGTGGCTGATGCTGATGTTTTATTTACACTGTGTTTAAGTTTGACCCATATTTTCAGTCTGGTTATGGTTAATCTTTTGTTTTATTATCTGCTCCACCACCGAAATACTACAATCAGTTCAGTCAGACATAATCTGTAAGATGCTCTCTGTTGTGCAGCTCATCATCTGATTCCGAGTCTTTTGTCGGCAATGATATTTCGAAAGAAAACAAAAGAAAGCAAAAAAAACAGTAAATGCTTCCGAAAAAACATACAGTTTTCTTCTGGCGATTATCTTTTCTTCACGAATTTTAATTGTTCCGGAGTAGAGTTTCTTTTATATTTATGTCCGATCATGCACAGTTTATTGCTCTGGTGTTTCATTTGGCAACGCTGTTTTGTTTTGTTTGATTATAATTCGGGACATGACACAATGGTGTCTTCCAGGGCGTTCCAAGTTCCTAGGTTCTTGGCAAACCAAACCAAAGTATTCATGTAACCTCAGAGAAAATATTCTGGAGAAGTTTCGATTTCGGTGGACAATTTTGAGAAATGATGTTTCCTGCATTAAGTCGATTGCTTGACATGTGGTATATCATATATTTAGCCCATTTCTTCTTTTCGGCGAATGAATTCAGCGGCTTGAGTGGTACCATTTGTATCCCTCTTTTCCAATTGTAACCCTTAAAAGTACGAATTTTGAAAAAATCACTCTACTTTAAGTCTCCACGCAATTAGGGGGATGTACAATCCAAATTTCACGTTTCTAGCTGTTGTCATCATTCGTACAATTTGCATCCCCTTTTTGGTGTTTTTACGGTACTAGAGGAATGTACGCAAAAAATGTCAAGTGTATGAAAAGCTAAAATTCTCAAAAAATTTGCTTAAATAATCTAAATATTAGGGGGTATTTTCAGTCTTTGTTAGGAAAAAATTTATCCCTCTGGGCCGATTTCGACCAATTTCAATCCCAAACGATCTGCAACCATAAGACACATTTACAGAAAATTTGAACCTCTTAGCTCGCTTCGTTCGGCAGCTAGCGTGCTTTCAACAGACAAACATACGGACATGGCTAGATGTCTTAGAATTTTACCACGACCCATAATGTATATACTTTATGACGTCTCCGTTGAATATTTCAAGGTGTTACAAACGGAATGACAAAGTGTATATATTTTTTTTTTTCACTGAACCAACACTCAGGGGATGTCCCCTATAAATGCAGTGCATTGCGTTGGTAGAAGGAAGATAAGGTATTGGAAGGAGGAAAGAGGGAGTAGTGTCTGTTGACATCTGTTTTGAATCTCTGAATGTCGTAATTGGAGGGAAAGATATTTGCCGGAAGTCGATTCCACATACGGATAGTACGGGCGAAGAACGAATTTATTCTGTAATGTGTAGTGCGGTCGGTTGTCCAATCGACAACAAATGGGTGAGCGTTCCTGGAGAGTCGCGTATCTCTACCGAACGTTCTCACGGGCGGTATGAGATCACGAATTTCCGAAGAACAAACACCATGAAAGTATCGATAGAACAATGACACACAACCAACATTACGACGGTGTTCAAGGGAGACAATAGAATTGGATATCCTACCATCACCTATCAACACTATCGCCCTCCTCTGGACACGGTCAAGTAGCTCCAGTGATGAAGCTGGAGCACCCGACCATATATGGGAGTTGTATTCCATCTTTGGTCTGATGTAGGTAGTGTAGATATTGAGAAGATCAGAGGGTGTGAAATATTTCTTACATCTTTTTAAAAAGCCTAAACATTTGAAGGCATCTTTCGACACATCAAATACATGTTTTGTCCAACGAACATCACATTGTATTTTTATGCCAAGAACAACTAGATCATCTGATTGCTCAATATCTACACCGTTCATTAAAATCGACGACACCGTTGGATCGATGAATCGCTTGTGAGACAACAAGGAGCACTGGGTCTTACGTGCATTAAAATCTACTCTATTCTCTCGACCCCATTCAGAAATGGCCAGCAAATCCTGGCTAAGTGACTCATCCATCAATCGCCTTTTATCCTCAATTTCTTGACGACTTGGTCTATGATCGAATGAGTATGAATGACAGAGGTTGCTGTCATCCGCGAATGAGTATATTGGATTCACAGTCCGATCCAAGAGGTCGTCGATGAAAATAAGAAAAAGGGAGGGGGATAGGACAGAGCCCTGTGGCACTCCTGCGGTTAACCTATGCTCATCGGATGAGAACCCATCTACAACAACACGTATAGTGCGATCTCTGAGGAAGCTCGATATGAATCGAGAGAAGTCACTACCAACACCAAAAGCGATAAGCTTTGATATGAGTGCGCCGTGCCAAACTCTATCAAAGGCCTTGGAGATATCTAGAGCAACGACCTTACTCTCACCAAGCTTCTGAATAGATCGATTCCACTTTTCGGATAGCAGTGTCATCAGGTCTCCCGTAGATCGATTCCTACGGAAGCCATACTGTCGATCATTAAGTAAGTCATTAGTTTCTAAATACCTCACAAGATGGTGGTTAACCATACTCTCCATAACCTTCGAAAGCGCTGAGCAAATCGCGATCGGTCGATAGTTAGCAGGATTGTTAGCCTCACCTTTTTTAGGGATGGGCTGGATATTCGCAATCTTCCAACGCGCTGGGAAAACCCCTGCACGGTATGCAAGGTTGAAAAGATTACGAAGGGGACGGGCAAGCGTCGAAGAGCACTTACATAGGACAAGTGCTGAAATGCCATCCGGGCCTGGAGATTTATTTACATCGAGATTTGCGAGAACCCTTTTAACTCCACGTGTTCGAAAAAATATCTGAGGCATGGAACTAGATACATTTTCGATCACGGGGAGTGGTTGGTTGCTTTCCGGCAAGGATGAATTCCTTGCAAACATTTCAGCCAATAAGTTAGCTTTGTCAACCGGGTTAGTGAATATCTGGTCATCTTTAACAAGAGTTGGGATAGATGAGGAGTTATCCTTTACTCTTCTCACAAATGACCAAAAGCTCTTACTTCCCCTGGGAGAAGCAAGAACTTTGGCACGAAGACGTTGTTCGTACAGAAACTTTTCACGTCTAAGTACCCTGGCACACATGGTTCTTGTCTGCTTGCGTAGCAGATCAGTTGTGGCATTTTTATTTAAACGCCATTTCCAGAATGCTTCCTCTTTGGATCTGACAGCAGCCTTGCATGTCTGGTTAAACCAACTTTTATTAGATGGTTTATCCGAAATAACTTTAATTGGAATAAATGACTTCATTCCAATCAAGATAATATTTTCAATCATTTCAGCCGCAGCATCTATATCGCCATTTAGAAAACAAAGTTTCCAATTGAAATGCTGGAAAAAGTTGTTGAGCTCGGCCCAACGTGCCTTTTCGTATATATATATTGTCCGCTTTGGGGCTGCGGTCGAAGCGACACGAAGAGCGGAATACGAAAAGGATGCTGAAACAATGCAGTGATCCGAATTACCAAGAGGTGCTAGAACGTTAACTTCATACTTTTCAGGGTGTGATGTTAAGAAAAGATCAAGAATATTAGAGTGTTGCCCTTGGACACACGGAATGTGTGTCGGTTCATTCACTAGTTGCGTCAAATCATTATGCGCGGCAAAAAGCTCGGCGTATTGACCTTCCGGTGTTGAGTGACTCGAATGGGCAAGCCAAGAGGAATTATGGACATTGAAATCGCCAGCAACCACAATTTCACTGTCAGGATAATCCTCTAAAATTTTTGTAATTGAATCGGAAAGGGCGTCAAAGCCATTTAGGGATACCTCCCTTTCCGCGTTTGGACTTCTATACACAAATCCGAAATGTAGTACGTGTGTTCCAATCCTGAATTTAACCCAAAGGGAGTTAAATTCTGGATTTTCAGAGTTTACGTTATGCCGGCTCTGAAACACTATATCATTACGTACGTATACCAAAAGACCTCTGTGGGGGATAAGGTGGGATAGGGTGTGATACCCAGGAATGTGAAAATCCTGTGGATCAGAATCCTCACACACCTGGGTCTCACAAAGAGCAAAAACATCAGGCCGATGGAATTGTACATGAGCGTACACGGCAAAAAAATTCGCTCTCAGCCCTCGTACATTGGCAAATTGTACTTTAAACTTACCCACCATTAGAACAGACAAACAAGAAAAAAACAAAACAGAGTCAGTATGCAGCTACAGTTGCCAAACTCCTCTCCCTGCCGTTGCTGTATTCCCCCAATGCTCAGTGTTATGCCTTGAGCATTGGGCGAACAACGACAGAAAGAAAAGAGTGTCAACTGCACTGCACGAAAGGGAAGGGGGGGGGGGAAGGGAAGGAGACAACGCACACACTACGGAGCGGACATAAGATGTGTGGTCAGTGATGTGCGGCTGTTGTGGATGCTGCTGCGATGTTATTGTTGTTCACGCTGATGTTATTATTATTGTTGTTGTTGGGTTGTTTGGCTGTTTAATTGTTTTTGGTCGGCGCGGCGCGGTTGGTTGTTTTTCATTTTTTTTTTTCATTTGGTATTTTGTTGTTTATGATTTAGGTATTTTATTTGAATTGTTTCTTTTTATTTTTAACACAAAACTGGACGGCACACAACACGGACGACAAAGAAACACAAGTGCATCGGACGACGGACTGACAAACACTTCACCCCCATCCTGGAGGTGGAGGGTATAAAAATGGATTAATGTAATCATATCGAAAATCAAAATAAAAGAATTAAAATTGTAAAAGCTCTAAAAAATTAACCCGGCTATAACACTCCAAAGGTATTGAAAGTATTTTAAAAGTAGTTGAAATTACCTTCAAAACAAGATATAACAAATTAAAATCGGCCGAGTATTTCAGGAGTTAAAGGCTATGGAATGAAAAAGTAGTATTTTTCACTGTTAAACTTGTCATAACTAAAAAAAATCATTTTTTTATGAAAAGAAGGTCTGGGGGTCATTTGTATGGGGGCTATATCAAAACATGGATCCATATAAAGGGTGATTTTTTAGCTATTATCTTTTTGGCAACACTGTCAAACATCTTCAGTTTGGTCTATAATTTAACCATGAATCGTCTTACAAACGAACAACGCTTGCAAATTATTGAATTTTATTATCAAAATGCGTGCTCTGTTAAGAAAGTTCATCGCGCGCTTCCATTTTATGGTCAGTTCTATCGACCCACTGAAGCGGTTATTCGGGCTATTCGGTGACTAAATTTCGCACCTAATTTACATTGTTGGACATTAAACCACCAACACGCTTACGTAGAGTGCGAACTGAAGAAAATATCGCAGCTGTATCGGCCAGTGTTAATGATGACCATCAATTATCGATTCGTCGCCGTTCGCAGCAATTAGGCCTCTGTTAAACGTGGAAATGCCAAAATTCGACTAAGCGTATAGACCATTTGAGGCGCAGTCAAGGTCAACATTTGCATGAAATAATCTTCAAACATTAAATTATATGGACCGTACTATCGATTCAAATAAAAATTTCATGCTTTTTTCTGAATTTTATGTGTTTTTTTTGAAAAACTTTCCTATAGCTTTTAAAAAGTCACCCTTTAGTCGAATTTCATAATCTCCACGGTATCTCCACTTCAAATATAATATGATGTCGGCAATTTGATCAAAATCCGATGTGGATTGTGCATTTTAGAGCAGTAATAGTGTAATTGGGAGGTACATTTGCATAAGGGCTATATTAAAACATGGACCCATGTGACCTATTATACCTAATATTCGTATGGAGGCTATATCTAAATCTGAACCGATTTCCTCCAAATTCAAAACCGATCGTCCTTGGCCAAAAAATACCCCTGTCAAATTTCATGACAATCGGCTACAATTGCGACCTGTAATTTTCGAACAACCTTTAGTTGGACAGACAGACATCGACTTCAGGTGGTGATTCTAAGCCGATGGGCATACTTAAAATTGCTAGCTCGATTCTTTCCTGTCATTACAAACATTAAGTTCTAATACCCCATTTCACGAAGTGATATAGGGTATAAGAGCGATGTAGCAGTGCCCGCTACATCGCACGCGCAAAAGCCAATTATTAGTTATTGGTAGGAATGAATCATACCAAGATGGCCAGAATTCTCAAATCGTGAAGCACCGATTAGAAAATATTTAGCATATTTTTTAACCACATACATTGATTTCTTGTTGCCCAAAGTATCTTCAATATAAACTACATAGTTTTATTAATGCCGCATAATAAAAATTCCTTTTTATGTCTTTTTTTTGCTATCAGGGCAGTGTAAAATAATGATCAGATTTTCGAATTGGTATTTTCGCTTTGGTATTATGTTGAAGAAATACCACATTAGATATTATTACATTTACTCGATTTTACCAGTGACTCTAGTTGTTTTGAGGTGCAAACCAGGATTGTTGACAACTGGTTTACACTGTTTTGCCTAATTGAGGCCAGCATTTAGTCATTCGTAACTGATTTTTATCGAATGACACCTCGGAATTCTAATGACTCCATAGAAATATTATTTATAGACATCACTTAGTGTCCATCATACTGTGTCAAACGTAGGATTTTATTTAGTTTTTTTCGTCTAAAATAAAAACCCACCTCATTAAGACGTTTTGCATGGAAGCTTTTTTTTTGAACTATTATGAATTAAGAGCGATACTCTACGTGAGCGACGAAAAACTACTTTTAATGAAAACCTATTTAAAATTCTTCACAAATCACATTTCACAAATGTCGCCGTAAATTATTGGCCGCAGTGTACCTTCGTTTTAAGCTTTTGTGCACTTTTTTTCTTTTTCATATATACAATCCAGTCTGCTCTTCTACTTCCACACATGTCACCCATTTTTATAGCTGTCATTCTGTCAATTGGCGTTTTTATTGTCTGGAGCAGCACAAAAGAGTTGGATATTCCAACAAATATCGCATGCTATTTTTATGATAATTCAACGTGCAAATGTCTTTATATTAACAACGATTGACTTTATCGATTGGGAGAAATACTTAAGAGCGTCACCCGACTCACCCGGTTACACTCGCGGAGAAATGTGTGTTAAATCAAAGTTTAGTCGAATGCAACACCAACAAGCGATATGCATGAATTAAGTTTGGAAAACTCATTCACTCATAACATTTGCTTTGTGGATGATATTGAAATAATTTTTGGCAGGAGAATTCTTGTTAAAAAAACTAAATAATTTGATTTGAACTTACTTGTGCTAATTTTTGTTAAGATCGGACTATAATTGCGACCTGTAATTTGATTACAACAATAGATGGACAGACAGACGGACATTGTTAAATTGACTCAGAAAGTGAGTCTAAGCCGATCTGTATAATAAACGATGGGTCTAACTCGTTTCCTTTTGGGTGTTACGAACAAATGCACAAAGACACAATACCTATATATTTTTTGAATTTTGGAGACTTTTCGTGAACCTCTGTTTCTATGTGAAAGTAAAATTCGTAATGAGATTACAATAAAATGAAATTACAATAAAAAACAAGTAATACGACTTTGAGTTCGACCGGACCGATTCATATATACCCCCCACCATGAAGTGCATTCTGGTTGATTGTCTACATCATGAATGAGTGCAGTAGCATATGATAGTCTTTGCTAATAGCGATATACCCCCCACCATGAATTACATTCTGGTTGATTAGAGGCTGTCTACATCATGAATGAGTGCAGTAACATATGATAGTCTTTGCTAATAGCGATATTTGTAATGTTTATTTATTATATTTTTGAATTAAAATCAAAATTCTTGCTTGATAGTCCTTGACTAAATATATATCAGAAAGGTAGTAATCTTCAAAGAAATGTACATAACTAACGTACATATTAAATAGTGAAGGCTTTTGGTTTACGTCCAACATTACTTGGTAATGCGAGTTTTTGCTGGGTGGTAGCATTTTTTTCCCTCTATTCCTATTTTACTCCATTAAAATTACGAATTTGAGAAAAAATGTTTCTAGCTGGTGTCGTTTGATATGCACCATTCGTTTATTCTATGAGGGGATTGTGCAGACAAACTATATAATAAAGGGTGATTTTTTTAAAAGCTATAGGAAAGTTTTTCAACAAAAAAACACATAAAATTCAGAAAAATGCATGAAATCTTTATTTGAATCGATAGTACGGTCCATATAATTTAATGTTTGAAGATTATTTCATGCAAATGTTGACCTTGACTGCGCCTCAAATGGTCCATCCGCTTAGTCCAATTTTGGCATTTCTACGTTTTTGAGTAACGTTTTTGCTGCGAACGGCGACGAATCGATAATTGATGGTCATCATTAACACTGGCCGATACAGTTGCGATATTTTCTTCAGTTCGCACTCTACGTAAGCGTGTTGGTGGTTTAATGTCCAACAATGTAAATTTGGTGCGAAATTTAGTCACAATAGCCCGAATAGCCGCTTCAGTGGGTCGATTAAACCGACCATAAAATGGAAGCGAGCGATGAACTTTCTTAACAGAGCTCGCATTTTGACAATTTGTAAGACGATTCATGGTTAAATTATAGACCAAACTGAAGATGTTTGACAGTGAAACAAAACACGAAACGTGCGTCAGCTGTTTAAACCAGTGGTGCCAAAAAGATAACACAGTGCAACAGTGGTTCTGCAATTCAAGCACCACTATGACGGTTCGTTAGTGTATACAAAATGATGACGATTGCCTAAAGGATTTTTTTCCTGAGGTACCCGTTTTCGCGGGACGCCCTGGCGCGCTCCCCCCACCCACTTTTGTTATCTTATGGTCTTTTGTTTGTCATAACTCGAGAACGGCTGTCCCGATTTAGGTGAAATAAATGTTGAAAAATTAAGAATTATAATTCCTTTAATATAAATAAATTTATAAATAAATTTATGAAAAAAAAACCCTAAAAAATTAAAATTTTTTGTTTTTAAAAATCATAAAAAATTCAAAACGGAAAAATATGTCAAGGCTTATTACCATATAGAAAAGGAATGCCCGCAAACTCTTGTTTTATTTCGAAATGTATTTACACATAAATATGGAAAAGTAGTGACTAACATTAAAATAAAATGTTCTAGCTATTTAACCTATATTAATTATGTTTTAATGAGTTAAGCAATTATTTGATGATTAACTCTTCAGGCGTTTATTCGATTAATTGGAAATTCTTAGCTTTCGAATAAACAATTAATCGAGTATCTTAGAAGTCGGAATAATTGGATACCCTAGTTATGATACTCTTTCTAGAGACAGAAAAATAATGTAGTGTGTGTAGGTAACGTATACTTACTGGTTATTGAGGGTAATATCACTCATACGCAATGTAGTCAGACTGAACATTAACAGAAACAGTCCCGCAATTTTTTTTTATAAATTTATTTATATCTGCGAAACTGTTTAAAATATCGAGAAAGAACATAGGAATAGATTAAAGGAATTATAATTCTTAATTTTTCAACATTTATTTCACCTAAATCGGGACAGCCGTTCTCGAGTTATGACAAACAAAAGACCATAAGTGGGTGGGGGGAGCGCGCCAGGGCGTCCCGAGAAAACGGGTACCTCAGGAAAAAAAATCCGTTAGCCAATCGTCATCATTTTGGATACACTAACGAACCGTCATAGTGGTGCTTGAATTGCAGAGATTAAACTGCAATTTGTCGCACTGTGTAATAGCTAAAAAATCACCCTTTATAAGCAGACAAAGTGCTTAAATGCTCGAAATAATATTTCCTGTCCTTCTTATGGGAAAAATGCCTTCCATTTTCGATATACAACTATTTGACGTATTCTTGGAAAATTTATCCTGGCTCGCGTGCTTTCAATAGACAGACGTTCAAGTCTGTACGCAGCAGCTTAAAAAGTCGTGAAACGAATTTGGCCCAAACATACTATAAACTCTTTAATGCTATAAACTCTTTTCTGCCCAAATGATATATATCTTCCTAATCTGTAGGGTGAGGGTATAAAGAAATCAATCCATAAAAAATTATTGACACTGATTTCCAAACACATCACAAAATGTTACATACAGTCTCTCGACAAAATGGCATTTCGTGGCATAGTGCAATTGAATGAACGTTTTTCTTCGAGTGTTCGAACATTCTCTGCCTTAATAAACCTACACTTGATTTTTCATATTCATAGATTTTGGGATGCATTCTTTTTGCGCGTTAGTTTCTTTCCAAAAGACAAGTGGTGGGATTTTTGTTTGCTATTTTTATATGAGAAAACATTAAAATGATAGTGGTGGAGTTCTCCGTCGTACAGCTGCACAGAGCCATAGACTCACTCGTATGTAGTTAAGAATGATATCCGTCGATATTCAGTCGCCAATTCTATGGGCATTTGCTCCTCTGTTCTTGTCTGCGTCTGTCCGACCGTCCGTCTGTCTGCCTTTTCTAGCTATTCGTAGTCGTAGATGATATTCATGGCAATATTTATTCCTTTGGAGCGGCATTTTTGTGTAGGCTGTGGTTAAGATGACTTCTTTATGGAAGAATGAATAGCTTCTTTACACATAAGGGCTCTTCAGGCATTCACTTCTCCCTGAGTGTGTGCGAGTGCGAATGCCCGTCCATCCATCCGTGGATGAAGCTGGTGGTGGTGTTCGTCCATGTCCACATCCAACATCCACATTGGATGCTGGATGTTGGGAAGACGTTGTACGTTGTGAGTGCCAGTGCCAGTGCGAGTGCCAGTGGAGGTAAATGATATCCCATTGATTTAGTGTTATTTACTTTAACACCTATTGATAGCGATATTGTCTATCTAACCTAATATTGTATGGTGTCTACTTGGTGCCATAATATGATGAACTTAAGATACGAAACCTGTTGCCAGTGCAATGCAGAGGAGTCGGCGACACATCCTGCGCATGTGCGCATTGGGAAAAACCCTGCAATGGTAGATATAAAATCTAGCTGCCAATATCAATTCTTTGCAGTTTAATGTTCATGGGAAAAGCACAAGGCGAAACCCGAAGAAGATGGCAGATGACATTTCCAGGGAAAAAGGATACTTGTCGTAAAATTGTTTTGGCCAAATATCATATTACGCTCCATCTCTATCTAGCTGGTGTTAAGAGTGAATGTTCGTTTTTTTATGAAGCCTTTGAAGGCTGGTATAAAATGTCGAAGTCGTAGCTGTCAGTTTTTATCACTTATTCAGGAGGACATTTAAGAGAGCAGGCGAACGTAAAATAAGCTAGTTTTTCTTTCATCTGGCATTGCAGAAAGAACAAATGAAAGTTTGCGGTTCGACAAAAGTAGAACAATAAGAGAAAGCCAAGAGTGTGTCACGAGAAACGATGATGCGGTGACAAACAATTGATTTATAGGTATTTTATTTTTCATGTCAATTGTAGCCAGAATCAAACGAAACATTGCATTTAATTTGAAGTAAATCTGTTCAGATTCAGATATAGCCCTCATACGATTTTCACTCCCGATTTGACTCTTTTCACTCTAGATACCACATATTACAACAGATTTTCTTCAAAATTGGCAAAACATCTTATATTTAAACTAGGAACACCTGTGGTGAAAATAGGTCAGATCGGTTCAGATTTTTATATAGCTCCCATACGAATTTCACTCCCGATTTGACTTTTTCCGCTCCAGAAACCACATATTTTATCAGATTGTCTTCAAATGTGGCAAAACATTTTATATTTCAACTAGAATCACCTGTGGTGAAAATGTGTTAGATCGGTTCAGATTTAGATATAGCCCCCATACAATTGTCGCTCGCGATTTGACTTTTTCCGCTTCTTCTTCTTTAAATTCTGCTTATAATGAAAATGCGTAAAGTCAGTTCAGATTTAGATATAAATTTATTTATATATGGAGCATTCCACGACAAATCGGACAGTTAAAAAAAATATTTTTGATTTCCTCCATTTTTTAGTACCCGCTAAAAAACACCCCCTGGTATACTTTGAGTTTTTTCTGATTTCTCGTTATAAAGATATAGATTTTTTAAAAATCATTAAATAGTAGTTCTTTTTTCAGTCTTTTGCTCATAACTTCGTCAATAATGGTCCGAATTGGATATTCTTTTTTTAGAATTTTTGGTTCTAGAAGTAATTTTCAGAAAAAAATATTAAAAAAAAAATATTTACAATGTTTTTGTATCCAAACTTTGATTTTTTAAATTAAAACTTTATTTTTTAATTGTTTGTACTCCTCGATTTTTATTTTTTTTAATATTTTGAAAATTTGGAAAATCAAAAAAAAATTAAAACTATATTTTTTAATTGTTTGTACTCTTCGATTTTCTCAAAAAAAAAATTAAACATCTGTTTACTCTGTAAACATCTATTTAAATTAAAAAATGAAGTTTTAATTAAAAAATCAAAATTTGCATACAAAAACATTGTAAATATTTTTTTTAATATTTTTTCTGAAAAGTTCTTCAAAAAACAAAAATATTAAAAAACAAGTAAGAAGGCGTTAAGTTCGGCCGGGCCGAATCTTATATACCCTCCACCACGGAGTGCATTCCACAGTATTATCGGCAGATTAAAGGAAGTCGACTTTACATAGAAGCACAGTACCATATTACGAAAATTGTGATATTTTTATGCACATTACTATATTTGTTTACTATTTCAAACTATAATGTATACTTATGCGCACTGTTTAAAATCGACTACTATATATAAATAAAATGCTGAAATTGTGAAAGTGAACATGCCTAAATATTAGGCGATTGTCAGTCGCCATTAGAAAGAAGCATTTTCAGATACAGACAAAGTGATAAGAAAAGTATAAATTTTAAAGATATCCCCATTCGCTCCATTCTCCGCCCAAACGTACAAATTTCAAAAAAACCCTTTTTCGAATCTTCATAGTCAGAATGTATACACCGAATTTCATGATTTCGACTTCAGCGGTTTGGTAGGTTCCATTTTTATCCCTCTTTTTAATTATATCCCTTAAAAGTACGAATTTCGAAAAATCCCTCTATTTTACGTGTCTATGCAATTAGAGGAATCTACACACCGAATTTCATGATTCTAGCTGTTGTCGTATCATTGGTACCATATTTTATCCCTTTTTGTCCCATTTGGCCCACTGAAACTTTTATTTTCTTTGTTGTGCTTCCAAGCTACAAGAGGAATGTCCGCAACAAATTTTAACTGTATGAAAATAAGAAATTTAATTAATAAGCCAAGGCTACCAATATTTGTATACTATATATATATATATATATATATATATAATGGATACAATACTTCAATTCATAAAGTAAATATAAGGCAGCAATCATAAAAACCCTAAATATTGGGGGATAGAGAGTGTACTTTCAGCTACAGTCGTTTGGTTGGTTGTATTTCCATCCTATTTTAATTTCAAAAGTATAAATTTTGAAAATACCTTATCTCTCACGTGCGCAGTATAAGACAACTTCGTGATTGTACCATTTTTTGTCGTAAAAGCAACAAAATAAAGAACGAACTTGAAAAAAAAAATATGTTACGTGGCTATGCAGTCAGAGGAATGTCCATGATTCTATCAGCGGCCATTTTGTTGGTACCTTTTTTTCCCCTTTTTCCAATTTTGCCCCCTCAAGAGTACGACTATCTAAAATCTCTTTATTTTACGTATCTACACAATTAGAGGGACGTACACACTGAATTTCATCATTCTAGCTGTATTCGTTTAGTTGCTACTATTTTTATCCCCTGTAGCCATTGTATCCAATGAAAGTACGAATTTGGAAAAAACGTTTTATTTTTCGTGTCTACGCAGTCAGAGGAATGTATACTCCGAATTTCGTGATTCTAGCTGCTGTCATTTGGTAGGTACTATTTTTATCCCCTTTTTCCATTTGAACCCCAAAAAGTTCGAATTTTGGAAAGTTCTTTTATTTTACGTGTCTACGCAATCAGATGAATGTATATATCGAATTTCATTATTCTAGGTGCAGCCGTTAGGTTGGTACTATTTTTATCCCTCTATCCCCATATAACCCCTTAAAAGTACGAATTTAGAAAAAATACTTTTATATTATGTATCTACTCTATTAGAGGAATGTACACGCCAAATTTCGTGTTTCTATCTGTTGTCGTTTGATAGGTACCATTTTTATCCCTTTTTGTCCCATTTCGCCCCTATAAATAAAAATCACTCCATGGTGCCCTTTTATGCTATAGAGGGAATGCGCATTGCAAATATCAACTAAATCCAAGCTAATATGTTCAAAAAAATGCTGAAATACTCTAAATATTAGGGGTATTTCAGTCCTTGTGAGGGAAAATTTTTTCCCTCTGGGCCGATTTCCCCCACTTTCAATCCCAACCGATCTACAACCATAAGACACATTCAGGAAAAATTTGAACCTCCTAGCTCATTTCGTTCGGCCGCTATCGTGCTTTCAACAGACAGACGGACAGACGGACATGGCTATATCGTCTTAGAATTTTACCACGACCCAGAATATATATACTTTATGGGGTCTCCGATGAATATTTCAAGGTGTTACAAACGGAATGACAAAGTGAATATACCCCCATCCTGGAGGTGGAGGGTATAAAAAGAATATCCAATTCGGACCATTATTGACGAGGTTATGAGCAAAATACTGAAAGAAAAAACTTCTATTTAACGATTTTTTAAAAAAGCTATACCTTTTTAACGAGTAGACTCAAGTATTAGTGGATACTAAAAAATTTAAAAAAATGGAGAAAATCAAAAATATATTTTTTGAACTGTCCGATTTGTCGTGGAATGCCCCATATATACAAATATTGCTCCCAAATGTTTAACCGATTTTGGTCAAACTTTACATATTATATTTTGCCTATAAATATACATCGTATATATATACCCCCATACAAATGTCCCTTCCGATTTAACATTTTTTGTCAAACACATACATTTACAGGATACAAAAATCCTTCCCGTTTTCATTTTTTTTGTCTCACAGATGGATTAACCATTGACGAAATATTTTACAGATCATCATTAAACAATCCAATCTTTATTTCTTGGAGGTGACCGCTATTAATTTTCGCGACCCATCCTAATGTATATGTCACTGATCACAAAATGATCAATATGAACCCGGATTTAATCTTGCTTGGTTTATGTGCGTAGGAGTGTGACAAAAAAAGTATTAATATTGGCTGAAATCTATAATTTTTTTTCAATGGTATTCAAACTTCCAAATTATCTTAGACGAAACTTTCGTTTCAATTTTGTTATTATTATGAAATCTTTCCAAAACTTTCCTATTTCTTTCGTTTTTTATTAGTTTAATAACACTGTCCAACATCATTTTTGGAACAGAGTAGCGACCAAATAATTCTGAATGGACATGTTGAGTAGTTCATTTTTATACACTCCACGAGAGTATTATGTCTTTGTGCATTTGTTTGTAACACCCAAAAGGAAGAGAGATAGACCCATTGTTAATTATACCGATCGACTTAGAATCACTTTTTGAATCGATTTAGCGATGTCCGTCCGTCTGTCTGTCTGTCTGTCCATCTATTCTTGTAATCACGATACAGGTCGCAATTGTACACAGAACCAAATGAAACTTTGCACAACTAAGTTTTTCGGGATAAGAACGAACGCTATTTAATTTGAAGAAAATCGGTTCAGAATTAGATATAGCCCCCATACGAATTTCACTCCCGATTTGACTCTTTTCACTCTAGATACCACATATTTTAACAGATTTTCTTCAAAATTGGCAAAACATCTTATAGTTCAACTAGAAACATCTGTGGTAAAAATGGGTCAGATCGGTTCAGATTTATATATAGCTCCCATACAAATTTCGCTCCCGATTTGATTTTTTCCGCTCTAGAAACCACAAATTGTAACAGATTGTCTTCAGATTTGGCAAAACATCTTATTTTTCAACTAGCAACACCTGTGGTAAAAATGTGTTAGATCGGTTCAGATTTATATATAGCTCCCAAACAAATTTCGCTCCCGATTTGTTTTTTTTCCGCTCTAGAAACCACATATTGTATCAGATTGTCTTAAAATTTGGCAAACTATCTTATATTTCAACTAGAAACGCCCATGATGAAAATGGGTCAAATCGGTTCAGATTTATATATAGCTCCCATACAAATTTCGCTCCCAATTTAACATTTTCCGCTCTAGATACCACATATTTTAACAGATTTTCTTCAAAATTGGCAAAACATCTTATAGTTCAACTAGAAACACCTGTGGTAAAAATGGGCCAGATCGGTTCAGATTTATATATAGCTGTCACACAAATTTCTCTCTCGATTTCACTTTTTCCACTCTATAAACCACATATTTTAACAGATTTCTTTCAAATCTTTAAAAATATCCTATATTTCAACTAGAAACACCCATGGTGAAAATGGGTCAGATCGGTTCAGATTTACATATAGATCCAATACAAATTTCGCTCCCGGATAGACTTTTTCCGCCCCAGAAACCACAAATTTTCTCCGAATTTCTTTGAAGTGACCACAAAACGTTATATTTGAACTGGAAGAACTTATCTTGAAAGTTAGTCACTTTATTCCATGTTTGGGTATAGCCCCGATACAAATATTCTTTTCGATTTGACAAATTGGACCAGGTCATATTAGCCTATGATAAGGAAACATACAAAAATTCTTCCCGTTTTCACTTTATACCGAGTTGAATTGTATTCGGATAGAAAGTGGAGTGTATCGTATAGTCGGCCCCGCCCGACTTTAGCCTTTCCTTACTGGTTTTAGAATAAACTTATAGTCCAGACCAGCTGGAGTTCCTTTTACAGCGGGTCGAAGGGAGCATTATACTAAAAATGTTTTGTAAGTTAATGCCTGAGAGAATTGTGTTTGCTAAAAGATGTACTATTAATTTCCGTCTGTACATTTTTATAATATTAATTATCATGTGTTTCAAGAAATTTCTTAGTTTTGATTACATTTCAAGTGACAGCGGAAAAGCGCAAAGATAGATTGTCCAAGCGCGAAGTTTCTCTACAAATTAATTAAAACAAAGCCCCTGCTTACGCATGCGCAGCCAAACATCCGCCATGACAACTTTAAAAGGCCGTTCGTTAACCCATCAAAACACTTGTGCTCAACAGCATCAACACCTCAACACCTCTACATTAACCCATTTCCCCAAGTGGGGTTTTTCTTCGGCTGATAATAAGCAAACAAGTGTCAAGTGTTTACAAATAAGCGCGCACAGCTTTCCAGTAACTGCAGCAGCAACAGCAACATCAATTTCAACACTAGTAGTCACAGCGGCTGTATTGTTAAATATTTAAACTAAACAAAAGGTAAATTTACTGGAAAAAAAAGAAAACAGTAATATACTATATACAATGAATGGCAATATGAGTATGAAATCATAAATCCAGTCAATGAATGAGCGGACGGACGGACAGACAGACGCGCACACACCTCTTTACAACGTAGACCTCAGTGTGCACGAGTAGCTGGCAGGTTTCGAATTTTGCGGTAGATCATTTGGAAAAAGAAACCCCAGAAGCATGTCATAACACATCATAATTTAACGGCGTATGATTGCCGATATCTCTATACAATTATTGTGTAGATTTCTGATTAAAATCGGGTAGCGCATTAAACATGCAAATTGACAACTATTAAAGCAGCCACTCGCTGCAATGTAATTTAACACAATCGCCATAATATCGATCACAACACAAAAATATTGTTTTGCCAAAGAAAAAAAAAACTTCTTTCCCAACTTGCGAAAGTTTAAAGCGCCTGTGTTAGTACTCTACAGCGCTGCACAGTAGGGTGGATACAAATGTGAAAAATTGACCCATGGCTAGGTGAGCATAAAAACACTGTCTTGAGTGCAACCCTAGAGAGGGAAAAGTCAAATCGGGAAGCCCTTTTGTACATTTTTTTCTAAGTGCTAAATTTTAACAAAATTGTGTAAAGTATGTGATGACAGCTGATATGAATAATTAAGAATTCTTAAAACATTTAATAATATTATTATATAATATTAAACAAGAAAGGTTAAATACGTGCGGGGCCGACTATATAATACCCTCCACTTCCCAGCAAAAAAAGGCACTCAAAAAAGTGAAGAAGATGTTCATGTTGTGATTCGGAAGTAGTGAAAATTGGGATCTTCACCAATGAATTTAACATGGAGTTGTCATAGGAGGGATGTCCTTCATTTTGAAAGCATTAAAAGTTATTTTAAAGTATTGCAAATACGGTTTGCATTTTCCCGTACTTTTTACTTCCCGAGAAACGGGAATTATTTTTTCAATTTCCCGGGATCCCAGGAAATCGTCAACATACTGTTTACTATGAGTTAAGCTAATTTTTTCCAATGAAACATTCAAATCTATTAAAGTAAAATAAATATATAGTTCACAACGAAACTGTTACAGAATTCATATAATAAAGCACAATGTGAGATCAATTCAAACATCTTTTCAAGTTTCAAAAATAATTAAAGATCAGATGCGATCTACTCACTATTAATGAGTAGAGCATTAAATGAAATGTTTGTTCTTTGTCCTGTCGCTTCGAAAACTCTAAATTCTTTATTTTTGGCGTTTGTATACACGCCCAAAATCTATTTTTCCGGGATTTTAATTTTTATCGTGTGGAGCAGGACAGGAAATATCCGAAAAAGTGGATTTTGAGTCTACATCCGAACGCAGCTTAAAAATATTTTGTCATCCAGCTGCAATATTTGACATACCTGATTAAAAGCTATCTGATCTAAATTTTTATACAACATTTTTAATTTAATTGTGGAAATGATGGGAAACAATTTGCGAAGAAATTTTTAAAATTTTCTACTGAATTCCCGCGGGATTCCCGTACGAATTATTTAATAAATACAAAAAATACTAATTAAATTTAGTATTAAAAAAATTGACACTACTTAATATTACAGATATTTTATGTAGTATAAAAATTTAATAAAAATATGAAATATTTTTTTAAAAGCAATAAATTTGTATTTTTAAGCAAAGATGTTTAATTGTTAAAATTAAACAGAATTACTCATTGTTTATTTAGAAAAGTAATAAAAAATATAAAAAAGTTTTTTCCCGAGCCACGATTCGAACCCGAGACCTTAGGGGTGCAAAGCGGACACCTTACCTTTGTGACCCCATACTAAAAAGTCGTTCCCATGCAGTTGTGAAAATGCTATTCATAAAATGTTACGGAATATTAGCATATTATCGACTTTTTTGGAAGCTGTTTAAAATAACTTCCTCAAAAGCGGGGAAAATACACAATTGGGCTTTGAGATGCGTTGAAAATGTGCTTCATACGGAAGTACTTCCATTTTTTGTGCTGGGTTTCTACGTCAATTCTACAATTCAATTCGGTGAGAATTTTGGCATGTGTCCTATGTTTCCAGCTAAAATGTAACGTCTTCTAGTCAAAATATGTTAACATATGTGTGTAGAACAGTTCAGATCGGGAGCGTCATTTGTATGAAAGCTATATACATATATGTAAATCTGAACCGTTTTAACCCATTTTCTCTATAGAAGTTTCTATTTAAAATACAAGATGTTGTGCCAAATTTGAAAAAAATAATCGGGAGCGATATTTGTGTGGGGGCTATACCCAAATCTGAACCGATTTACGTCAAAAAAATTAACGGCCATCCTTGAACCGCAAAGCATAATTGCGGCAATTTTTGTTAGGATCGGACAATAATTGCGACCTATACTTTGATTACAAAATTAGATGGACGAAGAACAGACAGACGGATGTACAGGCAGACAGGACATGGCTACAATAACAATGAGACTATATCTCTTCTCCTTGGTGGGTGGTTGGGTGTTAGAAACAAAAGTAGATCACTGCTTAACTGTCTAGAACGAAATTTAAAACAAGTAAGTAAGCTTCAGTCGGCTAAACCAACTTATATATACCCTCACTCTCAGAAAACATATATTCCACAAAATAATTTGTGTGAAAGATACTAGCCAGTGTGACATAGTCCCAGCTTCCACATTTGTAAAAAATTGTAAACAAATGATCAAGTATCAAGTCATAGTAGATTCCATGAAGGATTTAATATTACACTTGTGTGGGAGGAATAAAAAGGGGCGTTGCTAAATGAAATTTATGGGTTTAAATTTATTATAACAACACTTTCAAATATCAAATTACAACTGATGTCGACTACCCGTGTGAATGTTATAACGGTTTTATTTCAAATAAAGCTTATGCCACTTTGTGTCGGAGGTACCAGAAGGGGTGTGGCAATATCGCACATATTCCATGCGAAAGTAACTTCTTTAAAAGCATTGCCAAAAGTAAACTTTCACAGTATTCCAATCATCCTTATACAAGTTATAACAGCTTTAATTTTACGTAGTTTAGCGTGATTTGTGTGGGAGGTACTGGAAGGGGCGTGACAAAACCCTCCATATACAGTACAATTAAAGTGATTATAAAAACATTATTAAATTCCAAAATCTAGCTGATTCCGAATATCCGCGTGGAAGTTACATTCGTTTTAAATTAAAATGGGAATATGAGTCATTTGTGTGGGAGGTACCAGAAGGGGCGTGGAAATGTCGCCCATCTTCGTACTTAAACTATGTTTGGGAAAAATATTACCATGTGCAATGTTTGAATTTATTTCTTAGCTCCTTTTGAGAGTTATCGTGTAGATCATCCAGCCGGACGGACGGACATGGTTCAAACAACTTAAAAAGTCGTGAAACGGATTTGGTCCAAACATACTAGGGGTCTTAAGTCACCTTCAGTGCGTTACACTTCTATACCTTCCTACTCTGTAGAGTGAGGATATAAAAACAAACAGTTGTAAAATCGATGCAATAGTTTTCGTGTCTATGCGCGAATCCAACTTTCATATATTTAAGTCAGCTAACACACAATATGCATTTTGTCACAGCAACAATTTACCTTTAGCGATGTTAAAGTCTCGGGATTTTTGGTTTACAACTGGTTTTATTTCTATACAAAATATTTCACTTTTCCTGGGTGGCGTAAATATGTCATTATTCAGGATAACATTAATCATACGCACCGTTGTCACCCTGACAACGAACCTAGAACCTTTATTGTGTTTTAGAATATTCTGGGTGATAATTCACTAGAATATTGGTGTTGCACTTCTGGTTTCAATGGCCTCGGAATAGGGTATCCATATGTAAGCCACACTTTAGACAACATATTCGAAAAATACGCTCTTCGAATACAATGCGACTGATTTTTTTTCCGAAAATATTCTATTAATGGTATAAAATCTAGTCTATTCCTATCTAATCTATGTATATCTAGTCTATCCCTATCTAATCCTAATAACATAATTTGTATAGGGTACTCCTCTAGTAGGAAAACAAGTTGCCTCAGTGATAACAAACAATTTGAAACTTAAGAATATTTGTTAATATTTTAATTAATATTTTTTTCTTGTAGCTCTGGTGTCAATTTCAACAACAAACCGAAAACAAACCACCTCGGAGCGCATTGAACTTTTGCTTGATTTGATAAACGCTTCAGTCAGCATCTTGTACGCGAATCGACTTCAAACCGAAGCGTATCGAATTGAATTGCCAGCCGAGCCGAGCCGAATGAATGGATGGGTGAGTAATAATCGAGTGGTGTGCGAATGAAAAAAAACGTACATAAATCAATATGTTAAATTAGTTTTTATACATTTTGACAGCTAATGTAACATTATACAGATAAATGTATGCATATGTTGGCCACATATAGACATACATACATCGGTATGTACATATGTATGTACATACAATGTGTATTTAATTCCATCGATATTTGCACAGTTAATTTTTTCTCATTTCATTTGAATTTTGTATATTTTTTTGTTCGAGTTCGCGTCAAATGACAGTGGAGAGGAAAACCGACTCTTTTATGGTTTACATATTCGACGGGGAGATAAATTTCAATGCAATCGTTTGAGTGTTCCTTCAATACATCAGACATCTGTACAATATTTGCTGATTGCGATTCGTGCATTTCGTATTTTATGCATTTTAAATGGTTATTTGCATTTTTAAATAGTTTATGACTCAAACGACTATATAAGCGCATGTGTTTGTTATATGTGTAGCTTTGGTCAAATTTGGCCGAAATGTCAAAAACGTATTTAATATTTTAAATGTCAGATTTGTTTACCATTATTTAGAAACTGAAATGTTCGAACATGTTCATTAACCACTTTTTTATATCTTATTTACTTCGTCAAACTTTTGTGGCTGGTAATAATTACTATCGCTGGACATTCGTTGACATATAGCATTTATTAATCAGTTTTGCAGGATTTGACAGATAAGTCGGTCGTAGTGGCTTTGTTAATATATTGAACATGCTGAATGAATGCAATGCGTCTAAGCTATAATTTTTTATAACCTCAGTACATTTGAAAAATTTTCTGCGGTACGGTTTTGACCTCGATAGCTGCGAAGTTTGTGTATGTATTCTTCTCATAAAAAAAATCAATTTTTAGAAAAAAATATTTTTCACGAATTATGACCAATTTATTAGTAAAAAATGAATTTTTTTAAAGAGATAAGAAAATGTAGGTATTGGAAAAATATATATTTTTTATTGCTGTTGATGCAATCGCACGCTATAACAAATAAAGAAAACAAACTCATTTTTTCCGTCAACTACTTTTTCTTTGATTTTTTATTGTTTTTAAACATATGTTAATAAACTACTGAAAAAATAATCATTCTGAAGATTTTCAATTAAATTCTGACAAAATAATCGCAGTTATCGTACCGCTTGACATGGAATGACTCACATTCAAATTTTCAAAAATAAAAATAAAAAAAATCTATTGTATGTTAGTAAAAAATCGCCAAAATTAGCATTATTTAAACTGTGAGTCATAATAAAAATAATATTATTTCTTTAACATTAAATGTCATATGGGTGAGTCCACGTAAAGTGACCCATTTTTTGACATAATTTCAAAATTAATTTATAATTTAAGAAAACACAGATAAACATTTGCAATGTTTACTCTTATAATAATATAGAATTTTGATTATACTGGGTTTTCCAACAAGAGGTGTTATTTTGAATCACCCGGTATTTCGGTAGCTGTCACTATGGAAGCTTTTATTCTTTGACATTTGACAAGTAGAAACTACGCCATTATTAAAAATGGAACGATACACGTTTCAACAACGCATTGAAATTATTAAAATTCATGAATGAAAATGATCTGGAATTCCATCGAAAAATCATCTTGACGTATGAGGCCCATTTCCACCTCAGTGGCTACGTCAACAAGCAAAATTGTCGCATCTGGGGCTCTGAAACCCCAAGAGTTATGGCTGAGAAGCCTCTCCATCCTCATCTTGTGACTGTTTGGTGCGGTTTATGGTCCGGCGGGGTCATTGGACCTTACTTTTTCGAAAATGAGGTTGGATCAGCAATAACGGTGAATGAATTGCGCTATCGAGAGATGATTATTTTTTTATGGTCGGAGTTGAATAGTATTGGTCTGGACAACGTTTACTTTCAACAAGACGGCGCTACGTGTCACACAAACAACGAAACCATTGCTCTTTTACGGGAAAAGTTTCCGGACCGTGTTATCTCTCGAAGAGGTGATCACAATTGGCCAACGAGATCTTGTGATTTAACGCCTTGCGACTTCTTCCTTTGGGGCCACGTGAAAGATAAGGTCTACGCCAACAGCGTCCAGCGTCGATTCAAGACCTCAAAGATAGAATTCGTGAGGATATCGAGGACATAGGGCAGTCACTTTGCGATTTGGTGTTGGTAAATTTCATGAAAAAGATATGGTCCTGTAAGCGTGGTCGTGGTGGCAATTTGGCTGATGTTGTTTTTCATTATTAACGGCATACCTTCCTCTTTATTATGAAATAAACATCCAATCATTTATCTCAACTAATGGCATTTTTCTTTGAATAACAAAATAACACCACTTGTTGGAAAACCCTGTATTTAAAAAAATATATAACAACAATAGGTCTGATCATTTCTTTATCCAGATATAGATTGGTGTCGTAACTGGATTTCCGTCGAAATGTCACGCTCATACAATTTATATTTCCTATATTCATATAGAGATGTCGGTAATGTATACTTTAGAAGAATGTGTATGAACTACTCTTTTGATTAGCAAAAATGAATAAACAATTAAGAATACTATTTTTTATATTTGCACAGGAATCATAAATATTAATGACCACATTCGTCTTCCCATAATAGTCGTGTGCTGAAATTTATCTGTTTAAAATTTTTAGACTACGTAGGACTATACGTTTGGCCCACACTAGTACACATACATTTGTACCTCCCTCAGCTATCACACAATATTGTTGTTACAACAACAATTTAGCGACGTTGAAGTCTCATGAATTTTATTTCTAAAATAAATAGCTCACTTTTCTCCTGGGTGGCGTATAGGTAATAATTATTCAGAATAATATTACTCATGCGCTCAGTTGTCACACTGAACACGAAACTAGAACTTTTATTGTGGTTTAGAGTGTTCTGAGTGATAATTCAGTAGTAGTACTTCTGGTAAGCCACACTCTAGACAACTTATTCATCATTTCGGCAACTTTCGTTATTGAAATATGAAATTTTTACTGTGAAAACCAACAAAAAATCAATCTAAACGTCCAATAATAAATATGGCATGTGGGAATTCTTTGGTAATGTCTCAAAACTGTCCGATTTAGAATCATTTTAGATTTGGTTGTAATGGACCTTCAGAGAGAAATGCTAAAAAATATTAAAAAATTAAATATTCCTTAAAATCTCAAAATATGATGATGGCTTTTGAACACGTCAACGACTTCTACAAAAAAAAAACATTCGAAAATTTACATTAAACGTTCCAATAATGATGACCAGTTCGAACGACCTTCGTCCATGAATGAATGTCAATGAAATCAGTGTGTCACAGTGGCTAAGGACGGGGCTACATTGAATAAAGTTTATGTATGCCCTCTTGGCAGTAAATTACTACTGGAATTTGTTCACGAGTTAATTCCATATTTTGCTGATACGCAATTCCGCCCGAATCCGGTCAGAATCAATCGGCCAATATTCAATTACTTTTGACCTAGTAAACATTTTCGAGTTTTGTATAAAATCTAAATGAGGGAAAGACACAAAAGGTGTGTTGAGAAATTAATATAATACAACATACATTTTATTTTTCGTTTAAATTGAAAAATGGTAGGCTAATTTCTAAAATATACCCCGACGTTAATACCTCAAAAAAAAAACATAATTTAATTTTTTTCCAAAAAATGTTTACTACATCAAAAGATTTTGAATTTAGATACCCACTATTTTTTTAATGGTGGTAAAACTATCAAAATAAAGTTTGTTGCACTTAGACTCACGGCAACCACTGCCGACTTCCATCGAAACTTCCGTACTAAGTCGCTCGGAGAGGAATTTTTCGATTTTGATGAAATTTGACGAAGGCGTTTGTTATTGCCAGATATGCGCTATAAAATTTTATTTTCAAATTTTTTCGAGGTTTACTCAACCAGTCATAGCTTATCTTCCGCGAAAGACATTTTTGCACAAAAAAAAGTGAAAATATATATTTTTTGATATTTAAAAAATATATTGAAAATTATTAAAAAACAAGTAAAAACGGCGTTAAGTTCGGGTTCGGGCCGAACTTTATATAGCCTCCATCATGGATTGCATTCCACATAGGCTGTCGATTTTCGTTGAAGTGCAGTAATATTACAGGACAATATAATATTTTTAACATACCCAAACCAAAACAAAAACAAATATTGAAAAAATAATTTTATAAATAAATATAATATTTTTGTTATTCCAAACGACGCTTATAATACGTTTACATTATATATATCGAAATTATACTTCAAGTCAATTCTAACAAGTAAGAAGGCGTTAAGTTCGGCCGGGCCGAATCTTATATACCCTCCACCACGGAGTGCATTCCACAGTATTACCAGCAGATTAAAGGATGTCGACTTTACATATAAGTGCAGTACCATATTACGAAAATTGTGATATTTTTATGCACATTACTATATTTGATTACTATTTCAAACTATAATGTATACTTATGCGCACTGTTTAAAATCGACAATAAGTCGCCATTAGAAAGAAGCGTTTTCAGATACAGACAAATATTTGTATACTATATATATAATGGATATAATACTTCAATTCATAAAGTAAATATAAGGGAGCAATCATAAATACCCCAAAATATTGGGGGATAGAGAGTGTATTCTCAGCTACAGTCGTTTGGTTGGTTGTATGCCCATCCTATTTTAAATTCAAAAGATAGATTTTGAAAATACCTTATCTCTCACGTACGCAGTACAAGACAACTTCATGATTCTACCATATTTTGTCGTAAAAGCAACAAAATAAGGTACGAATTTGGAAAAAAATATTTTACGTGGCAATGCAGTCAGAGGAATGTATACACCGAATTCCATGATTCTATCAGCGGCCATTTTGTTGGTACCATTATTTATCCCCTTTTTCCAATTTTGCCGCCTCAAGAGTACGACTATCTCTCTCTTTTACGTATCTACACAATTAGAGGGATGCACACAGTGAATTTCATCATTCTAGCTGTATTCGTTTAGTTGGTACTATTTTTATCCCCTGTAGCCATTGTATCCCTTGAAAGTACGAATTTGAAAAAAAAAAAACGTTTTATTTTTCGTGTCTACGCAGTCAGAGTAATGTCTACTCTGAATTTCATGATTCTAGCTGCTGTCATTTGGTAGGTACTATTTTTATCCCCTTTTTCCATGTGAACCCCAAAAAGTACGAATTTTGGAAAGTTCTTTTATTTTACGTGTCTACGCAATCAGAGGAATGTATATATCAAATTTCATTATTCTAGGTGCAGCCGTTAGGTTGGTACTATTTTTATCCCTCTATCCCCATTTAACCCCTTAAAAGTACGAATTTAAAAAAATACTTTTATATTATGTATCTACTCTATTAGAGGAATGTACACGCCAAATTTCGTGTTTCTATCTGTTGTCGTTTGATAGGTACAATTTTTATCCCTTTTTGTCCCATTTCGCCCCCTACAAATAAAAATCACTCTATGGTGCCCTTTTATGCTATAAAGGGAATGCGCATTGCAAATATCAAGTAAATACAAGCTAATATGTTCAAAAAACATGCTGAAATACTCTAAATATTAGGGGTATTTTCAGTCCTTGTGAGGGAAAAATTTTTCCCTCTGGGCCGATTTCGTCCACTTTCAATCCCAACCGATCTACAACCATAAGACACATTTAGGAAAAGTTTGAACCTCCTAGCTCATTTCGTTCGGCCGCTATCGTGCTTTCAACAGACAGACGGACAGACGGACATGGCTATATCGTCTTAGAATTTTACCACGACCCAGAATATATATACTTTATGGGGTCTCCGATGAATATTTTAAGGTGTTACAAACGGAATGACAAAGTGAATATACCCCCATCCTGGAGGTGGAGGGTATAAAAATACCATAAATATTGGTAGATAGTGGGTGTTACAGCTGGTTGTATTTTAATTCCAAAAGTACAAATTTTAAAAATCCATCATCTTACGTACATGGTGCAAAATAGCCTAACTTTATGATTCAACCAATTTTGCCGTAAAAGTAAAAAGTACGAATTTGGAAAAAACTGTTTATTTTGAGTGTCTATGCAGTCAGAGGAAAGTATACACCGAATTTCATGATTCTAGCTGCGGCCATTTGGTTGGTACCATTTTTACCCCCTTAAAAGTACGACATTCCAAAATCTTATTATCTTATCTTTTTTCTTTTTATTTATTTTTTAATTGCGTAGACAATTAGAGTGATGTACACACAGAATTTCAGCATTCTAGCTGTAGTCGTTTAGTTGGTACTATTTTTACCCATTTGTACCCATTGTGTCCCTTGAAAGTACGATTTTGGAAAAAGCCTTATATTTTTCGTGTCTACGCAGTCAGAGGAATGTTTACCCCAAATTTCATGACTCTATCTGCGGTCATTTGGTTGGTACTATTTTTATCCCCTTTTTCATTTTTAACCCCAAAACGTACGAATTTCGATAAATCCGTTTATTTTAAGTGTCTACGCAATCAGAGGAATGTATACACCGAATTTCATTATTCTAGGTGCAGCCGTTTGGTTGGTACCATTTTTATCCCTCTATTCCCATTTTACCCCTTAAAAGTGCGAATTTTGAAAAAAAAAACACTTTTATAATATTTATCTACTGAATTAGAGGAATGTACACGCCGAATTTCGTGTTTCCAGCTTTTATCGTTTAATATGTACCATTTTTAACCCGTTTTGCCCCATTTCACCCCCTACGAACAAATATCACTTTTTGTTGCGCGTTTTTGTTATAGGGGGAATGCGCATACCCTATATCAAAAAATATAGAGATACATTTTCCCTGTAGGCTGATTTTGCCCAGTTTCAATCCCAACCTATCTACGACTATAAGACGCATTTATGGCAAATTTGGACGTCCTAGCTCCTTTAGTTTAGATGCTAGCGTGCTTTCAACAGACGGACAAACGGACGGACATGGCTAGATCGTCTTTGAATTTTATGACGATCAAAAATATATATACTTTATAGGGTCTCAGGTCGATATTTCAATGTTTTACAAACGGAATGACAAAGTTAGTATACCCCCATCCTTGAGGTGAAGGGTATAATACAGATATTGCTGGGTAACTATACCTGCATATACACTTACTTACATATGCAACTCAATGAGATGCTTGTAAGATGGCATGTGTACTTTATTACTTGGTGCTATTTTTTAAACGCAAATTCGGCAACTGAGTTGTGCTTCTCGTTCGTTTGTGAGAATCATTTACTTAAAGAGGCCGGGTATGATGTTGGAAAGTCGCTGCGAAGCTACCTGAGGAAACCTTTCACGGGGTGGAAATCATGATAGTGGTAGTGTGCAGCCAAGTAATAAATAAATATCACCATGCCATTTGTAAATAAATTTGCATTCTATAAAATATAGAAGCAAAATGGTCTTGCGCCAGGAGAATATAGAGATAAATATTAAATAGAATAAAAGGTATGCATTTCACAATTTGAAAAAAATTTTCCACCCTTATAGTCTGGGATATAATTTTTACCTATATATTCTGGAACTTTTTTATTGCAATCACAAAATTTGTGATTTATCATGTTTTATGTTTGTTTTAAATCAAGTCGCCATGCCATTTGTAAATAAATTTGCGTTCTATAAAATATAGAAGCAAAATGGTCTTGAACCATGAGAAGCTCCCAGTTCAAATCAAATATTGATTACAGACCAATATAAAACAATCGAAAAACTAAAACAATCTATATAAATATATAAAAGAGAGTGGCATTAGTTACTACGCTTATAACTCAAGAACGCCTGTGCCGATTTCGATCATTCGCACCAATTCGGATTGGTCGCCTGTCAAACAAGACGAATATCCAAGAAAATTCTCGAAATATTCCCGATGTGTATGGAGTGATTTTACGACGCCCTCTTCATGATAGATGACGTTTATATTTGAAGTTCACTGGCAAAATCGCCTGGATTGTGCTGTCTAAGTGGCAAGGTTAAATTACCACCAGGGCTATTGCATTCTTTGTTTCATAGTGAAATAACACTTAATTTTCTATATATAATGGATGCTTTCAAATGACTTAGTTTGGAGCAGATATTATTGGCGAACGCGAATTCAATCCGAAATTCAAAGTAATAAAGTAACCCATCGTTTCTTTTTCATGCACAAAAAATCATTAGATTCACAGATCCAAGGCCAAATTCACCAATCGAATTGCTACCGCTTGAAGACGCCCACCATGAATTCCTCCAAATCTACTTCGTGGGCAATTCGGAAAATCAACTTGATCAGCGCCGAACAATCAATACGGCAATGAAAAGAGGAATTCTTCGAGATCAGCTGCTGCAGATCGTGAACTTCATGTATTTGTTCGGTTATTCAAAACTACGTTGAATCGCATGCCAAGTGATGATTATAAAATCTTGATCAGAGCGGATAAACGACCTGCTGGAACACACGAATGCATATTTAACGCTCCAGCAATAGATAATGTTGCAGTTGTGATTGTTGGCGAAAAACGCTCTTGATCAGAGCGGATAAACGACCTTCTGGAACACACGAATGTAGATTTAACGCTCCAGCAATAGATAAGGTTGCAGTTGTGATTGTTGGCGAAAAATGGTAATCAAGCGATATTGTGCTCACACGTCGGGACTCTGAGCAATTGCAACGAATATCCGAAACACATCGTTCATACGATGCATTGCAATCCCTGATCCAGATGTCGTAATTACAAACATGACTCATGGACCGTGTGGCGCCATTAACCCACAATCACCGTGCATCGACGGTCGACGGCAAGTGCTTCAAGCGTTATCCACGAAGTTTGAGTGGCGAGACCACGGTTATTCACTGTATCGGCGTCGATCATCTGATAATGACGGTAGAACAGTCAAAGAGAAAGTGAAAGAAAATGATTCGTGGTCGAAAACTCTTGGGTTGTTCCGTATTCGCCACATCTTTGCAAAACATTGAAGGCGCATTGTAACGTGGAGCATTGGAATTCAGTGCAGTCCATCAAGTACATCTGCAAATATGTCACGAAAGGCAATGACATGGCGGCTTTTGGTTTTTAAGCTCCTGACCGCAATAATGAAATGGTGTAGTGTTACCAACATTTCGTACTGCATGTCAATTTGCTTGAAAACGATGCGCATTGGGACACGACAATCGCTGAAGCAACTGTTTCTGCATCTCCGAGTAAAATACGCACATTATTTGCGATGTTTCCCATCGAATCCACGTGAATTGTGGGCAAGTACAAGGATGACAAGTCAGAAGACATTTTGCATCGAGTTCGTGTCCATTCAGATTCAGGTTAGGAATGGCGATCTGGCGATGCGTCGACCATACGACGCTTTCGAACGAGATTTGCAGCGTGAACGTGAATACGAAAGAGCAATTTTAGCGACAAGGAATAAGGATGTCGATCACTTAAACTGCACAATTTAAAATCAAATCGTTGGTTCAAATCTATCGACTGTGTAACAAACGAAGCAACCAACTATCCAACTGCGTTTTTGATTTCATTGGATGTGCCTGGCTTGCCAACGCACAGTTTATAATTGAAGGTTGGTTCAGTTGTCATTGGCAATCTCAATCAACCAAAATTATGCAACGGAACGCGTTTAGAGGTCACAAAACTCATGAGCAATGTGATTTACGCAAGAATACTGAAAGGAAAGTTCAAAGGTGAGGAAGTTCTGAATCCGAGAATTGCAATGATCCCGACCGATATGCCATTCGAGCTTAAGAGAATCAAATTTCCAATTCGACGCCCATTCGCCATTACAATCAATAAATCACAAGGTTAAGCATTGAGTGTTTGTGGCCTGGAGAATGGATGTTGTTCACACGATCAACATATTCCCGTGTCGGAAAACCATCCGCTAGGGTCGTTTTCGCACTAGACAACAAAACGAAAAACATTGTATATCACAGAGTGCTTAAATGAGGGGAAATTCAATTAAAAATCGAGACGAACGTAACCCATCCAGCAAATATCTCAAAACAAAGAATCAATTGCAATGGACAATTGTTTACAGATTTTCTGCAATTTAAAATGACGTAGGACAAAGCCTATGGGACGAAGTTCTCCGGGTCAACTATAATGAATAACACTAGCATTCTCTAAATTATGCATATACTTTTAAACATTTAATAGTTCATATATTATTCATATTTTTACTTTTTTATACCCTCCACCTCCAGGTATATTGACTTTGTCATTCCGTTTGTAACACATTGAAATATTCATCGGAGACCCCATAAAGTATATATATTCTGGGTTTGTCCGTCTGTCTGTCTGTTGAAAGCACGATAGCGGCCGAACGAAATGAGCTAGGAGGTTCAAATTTTGCCTAAATGTGTCTTATGGTTGTAGATCGGTTGGAATTGAAAGTGGGCGAAATCGGCCCAGAGGGAAAAATTTTTCCCTCGCAAGGACTGAAAATACCCCAAATATTTAGAGTGTTTCAGCATGTTTTTTGAAAATTTCCAATTTTACACACTTGAAATTTGTTTCGTACCTTCCTCCAGTAACGTGTAATCACAAAAAAGTACAAAAAAGATTTAGTGGATTAAATGGGACAAAAGGGATAAAAATTGTACCTTTGATACGACAACAGCTAGAAACATGAAATTCGGTGTGTACGTTCCTATAATTAAGTAGACAAGTAAAATATAAAGATTTTTTGAAATTTGTACTTTTAAGGGATACAATTGGTAAAGGGGGATAAAAATGGTACCAACCAAACCGCTGAAGATAAAATCATGAAATTCGGTGTATGCATTTATCTGACTGTGTAGACGTGAAACATAATGAATTTGTTCGAAAATTGTACTTTTAGGCGGAAAATGGGGCGAAAGGGATAGAAATGGTACCAATTAAAAACGGAATAAAATTGGTAGCTAGAATAATGAAATTCAGTGGTTATACTCGTCTGTCTTCGTAGACACGCACAATATGAGTATTTCTCCCAAATCGTACTTTAAGGTCAACATTTAAACTTACTTCACTTCTTTGTAAAGTCAACAGGCGGTAATCTACCGGTTATTCTACGGAATGCACTCCGTGGTGGAGGGTATATAAGATTCGGCCCGGCCGAACTTAACGCCTTTTTACTTGTTTTAATTAAATATGAATTACCTGCACCGATCTCCTTTAAACATGATCATGTACCAGTAACAATAAAACATTAAATGCCTAAGTCAACACTTTTCTAGGTAGAACGAAGTCTGCCGAGTCAGCTATCTAAATATAAATAAAATTTGAAGGCAAAACAACGTTTGCCGGTTCAGCAGCTTTGAATATAAAATACAATACAATTAATATTATCCACCTTTAATAACATCAAAATAAAGGATTCTGTAATAGTTATAGGTATTGGAAAATATCAAAATATTATGGACTCTCTTATCCATGATATTCATAATAATTACTGCAGCCCTGCTGTTGTCCTCACTTATATTACAAATAAGCCATCTCTTTTTATAATAGTTCAATATTACAGTACACACATACATTTCAATTTATTTCGAAAAATAGTTGATATTTCATGTATTGCATTTCATCTATCTATGAAATTTCCAATTATATTCGAATCGATACAACACGTTTCACGTTTTGCCAGCAAATCAAAGTAACAGAAGACACAAAAAAACCTAGAAAAAAACGAAAACAAGGTTAACGAAGGCTTAACAATTCCCTTAAGCCAAAGCAAATTTAATTTGATTTTAGTCGACCGAACGACAAAACAAAGAAAGTGTACTTTTATTACGTCATTTAACATAAATTTCAAATGTTGCTCCAAGGAATCGATTACTGAAATATCCTTTTAATGCAAATGGAAAACCACAAAAAACACTCGCTTTCAATTCTGAACTACCTGGAGCCTCCGTTGCAATCCATTTCACTTCACACCATGCAACACCGTAGAAAAAGGTGTTGGCACATAGCAAATGATAAATACGGAAAATGCTGAAAATGCTTCATAAAAAGCAAAAAGGCAACAAAGAAAAATGAATTTGCCAGGAAAAATAAGACCTCTTAGCAAATTTATGTGTTTTATAGAGCTATAATTGCCTGAAAGGTGTTGCCACGCTCACTGGCATTGGTGCTGGAGCTGGTACTGGTTACCACTGTTTCTGTTCGAGAAACAATGTTGGCTTGTGTGTTAGGTTTTCCATAAGAAAATTTGTTACACAAATGGAAAATATGGAGCAGTAGATTTATGGTCATCAAGAAAACATTCGTTATGAAAAACACACACACACAACACCAAATGAGGGGAAACAAGTAGAGGGGACACCCTACTGCGATATTGCTAGAGAATGTATTTGTCAAAAATATCAGATCAAATGAGATGAAATTGTGGCAGAAACAATTGTAAATCGGTGAGAGGGCGATATCTTTAAAAATAGTGGGCCTATATTCGAGGTGTCATGTTAGATATTTGTTTAACACAAATCGTTTTCAATATATTTTGACATTTGAGCGGACTTTGTATCATGTGTTAGAAAAATATGGAATTAACTCGAGAACACATTTTTTGGGAATATGTATTATAGGATGGGTCGTTGTCCATACAAATGAAAAACAATTTCCAGTCACCCCATGAAAATAAAGTTTGGTTTGTTTAAAGATGTTTTGCAAAATATTTCGTTTCTAGATCAAGCCGTCTGTGAGCTAAATGCTCCTGAAAGTACCCTTAAAAATCATGTTTTTCACGTGTAATTTTTTTTCCGTTGCATATTTGTCCAAATTTTTTTCTGAATTAATAGACCCTCGGAAGCACTTTAAATATAAATTTTTATTCTCGTCTTAGAGTTACTTATTGGTCGAATAATGGGTGCTTTATAGTAATGTGTTTTTTCATAATGACAAGTGTACAATTTTTCCTATTTGGTGTTAATATTTTATAGCTGCAGTCAAGACCTTTCTAATGATACCTAAATGATGAATATCGGATAGAAATTGACGCCACAGCGCTCATTTTTGTAAAAAGAGTTTGAAAATGTTGGCACTGAAAATCTCTTTTCCTGTATTAAATTGTTTTACAAACATGGAGTCAGTGACGTCATATTCGTCTGATATTCATCTTTTAGGTGTCATTCGAAAGGTATTGATTCCTTCTATTTATTTTTCATAACACATCTTACAAAATGTTTCCAAGAAATATGAGTTTTTAGCTGTCACATTGAAAAACCACAAAAAGCCACAGTTTAAACGTCCAATAATACGCCCAATGAGTTACTCTAAAATAAGAAAATCATTTTTTATTTAAACTGCTTCCAATGGTCTATTAATTCAGAAAAAAATTTTGGACAAAAGTGCATCATAAAAAAAATACACGGGAAAAACATGATTTTTAGAGGTGTTTTCAGGAGCGTTTAGCTCACAGAAAGCTTGACCCAGTGACGAAATACTTTGCAGATCATCATTAAACAATCCAGTCTTCATTTCTAGGGGGTGACCGCTGCAATTTATTTTCGTGACCCATCCTAATGTATTACGATTTTACTTCGATGTGGATTATAACGACTGTAGTGCGCACAAAAGCTTTCTTTCACTTTTGGTGATGTAGCCCCAACATCAAAGACGAGTTTCATGAAGTTAAGTCGAGTCAACGTTATACAGTCCTCTTCAATAGGTTAGATGCACCCATTTGGTCCAAAAATCCTAGGAAGTGAAACTATTTTTCTTGTAGGTGTTGTTGAGTAAAAGAAGAATCTGTATTTCAAAATTCTTAGACACCACCACCACCTTAACTTACGGGTAAAAAACGCACTTCTAAGCCTGTAACTTGATTATAAACCGATTTTCACTTCATTACCAGATTTAAAAAGAAGTAACACAGAACGATATATGCGCCAAGATGGATATTCAAATTTTCAAAAAAAAGTAATAAACTTTCATACCTGCGTTTCCTATTGTATGTTAGTAAAAGTCGCCAAAATTAACATTAATTAAATTGCGAGCCACAATAAAAATAATTATTGAATTATTGAAAATTCGCTGCGAAGCCACCTCAACGAAACCATCGTCTGTAGCCAAGTAATAAATGTCACCATTTGTAAATAAATTTCCATTATTTGAGCGCCCCGGTAGTCGAGTTGGTAGCGTGCTCGGCTATCAGCGTGGGGGTTGTGGGTTCGATTTCCACCAGTGGCTCTGGTGGGTCGCTCCGGTAACTAGCTACAATGGTCTTAGTCACCCCGGCTCAATCTCTGGACCCAAAATAAATTTACTTTGTATGGTAATTCATGACAATTAAATAATAAATTTGCATTCTATTAAATATAGATGCAAAATGGTCTTGAGCCAGGACAATATCCCAGTTCAAATCATAATATTATTTTTCTGACAACAAAATCATATGCAAACCTATAAAATATTATTATAATGAAGGATACTATTTTTATATTTACACAGGAATCATAAATATTAATGACCACATTCGTCTTCCCATAATAGTCGTGTGCTTGTTTGAAATTTTTAAATTTTACGAAGGACTATACACACACAATATGCAGTTTGTTACAACAACAATTTAGCGATGTTGAAGTCTGAATTTTATTTCTAAAATAAATAGCTCAATCTTCTCCTGGGTTGCGTATAAGTAATAGTTATTCAGAATAATATTACTCATACGCTCCATTGTCGCACTGACCACGAAACTAGAACTTTTATTGTGGTTTAGAGTGTTCTGGGTGATAATTCACTAGCATTAGCACTTCTGTTTTCAGTGTCTTCGAATTACGTTTATCCATAGGTAAGCCACACTTTGTTTCATGTTTCTAGCTGCTGTCGTTTGATAGGTACTATTTTTATCCCTTTTTGTCCTATTTCACCCGCTACAAATAAGAATCACTTTATGCCGCACGTTTTTGTTATAAGGGGAATGCGCATACCAAATATAAAGCGAATATAAACAGGCATATTCATAAAATGCTTAAATACTCGAAATATTAGGCGTATTTTCAATGCTTGTGAGGGAAATTGTCTTCCCTCTGGACCGATTACGCACACTTTCAATCCCAACCGATCTACAACTAAAAGACACATTTATGTCAAATTTGGACGTCCTAGTTCATTTCGTTTAGGTGCTAGCGTTCTTTCAACAGACATACGGACATGGCTAGATCGTCTGAAAAGTTTACGACGACCAAGAATATATCGTTACCAAAATATAAAAAAGACTCAACTAACATTTGCAAATCGAGATTTTTGGTTATTTTAACAATTCACAACAAGTTCAGTCATAATAAAGAAAAATATCGGTTTACAAAAACATTTTAGTTGAGTCTTTTTTATATTTTGGTAACGATATCTACTTTATAGGGTCCCGGGTCGATATTTCAAGGTGTTACAAACGGAATGGCAAAGTTAGTATATCCCCATCCTGGTGGTGGGTATAACAAGTACATATTCTTCTTAAAGAAAGTAATTGTTGGATTAACAAGTAAGAAGGCGTTAAGTTCGGCCTGACCGAATCTTATATACCCTCCACCACGGAGTGCAATCCATAGTATTACCGACTGATTAGAGGCTGTCGACTTTACATAGAAATTCAGAACCATAGTTGGCAAATTGTGATATTTTGTTTGCACATTGCGATATTTGTTAACTATTTCAAGGCACACTTATGCGCACTGTTTTAATTAAATTGTAATGCTTCACTACTATAATATTACTAGTCCTCTTCTCGGGTTTTCCGAAGTGACACCTAAAAATTAATATTTCTTGGAAAAATCATGTAAAATGTGTTATAAATAATGTATAGAAGGAATGAACACCTTTCGAATGATGCCTAAATGATGATTATCGAACAAAAAATCTCTGACTACATTTTTGTGAACTAATTTAATACAGGAGAACCAGCATTTTCAAACTCGTTATACACAAATGAACGCTGCACGGTCGATATTCATTCATCATTCAGGCGTCATTCGAAAGGTATTGACTGCAGCTATTTATTTTTTATAAAATATTACCACTAATAACGAAAATTTTTTTAGTTATCATATAAAAAGACACAAGAAATTACTATAAACGTCCATTAATTCGACCAATAAGTTACAATAATAATACAAAAATCAAAATTTATATTTAAAGTGCTTTCAAGGATCTTTTATTTTAGAAAAAAAAAAATAATGACAGAAATGCAAAACAAATTGCACGGGAAAAATATGATTATTATGGGTATTTTCAGAAGCGTTTAACAGACGGCTTGATATAGGGACGAAACATTTTGCTAATCATCATTAAAAAATCCAAACTTTATTTTCGTGGGTTGATTGGAAATTGTTTTTCGATTTGTATGGACCACGACCCAGTCTACGATATATAAGTAAAATATTGTAATCAAAGTAATATTCAATAAGCAATATTCAAAATGTGCCACAAATATGAGGTTATTATCAGTCGTTATTAGAAAAAACGTTTTCCCTCAGGACCGATTTCTCCTATTGCAGCTACAGACCAATTGTTTCACACATAATTTCCTGTTTCTATCTACATCCGTTTCCTTGCTACCAGTTTTTTTTTATTTTCATTTCGACCTTAAAAGTATGAATTTGGGGAAGTACTCTTATTTTGATTGTCTACGCAATCAGACGAATGTAAACAAATAATTTCGTTTGCTTGATACCAATTTCTTCCCGAATATCGAAAGATATCTTTATTTTTCGCTTTTACTCAGTTACAATTTAAATATCCTATATTTCCTTTATTCATAAAGAGAAGTAGAAAGTGTATGTGTATATTTCCCACTGGCCGATTTCGCCCACTTCCAATCCCCACCGATCTGATACCATAAGACACATTCAGGAGAAATTTGAACCTCCTAGTCCATTTCATTCGGAAGAATTTTACCACGACCCAGAATATATATACTTTATGGGTCTCAAGGTGTTATAAACGGAATGATAAACTGAATATACCCTCATCATTAGGTGGAGGGTATAAAAACTCAAAATTAACCCATTTGGGACCTCATTTTCCAAATATCCAAATATATACCAAATATACATATATTGTCAAAGATATTGGCATACGAATCACTTAAGATGTCATCTTCATCGTCGCTCTCGCAGGTTATTCTTCCTAATGAGAGTCAGTCTTACATTTTCTTTTCTTCCCTCTAGGGGTGACTAGGGGGCTGTTTTGAGCCTTTCCTTCATTAAAAAATTTAAAAAAATGTGTGGGACCACCTTAAGGGTTGAAGATAGAGGGTAGGTACGTTCTGAGAAAATATTGGGGCTGTAAAAGTATTGGATGTTGGTCATAAATTTTACTCCACGGGGGGCCTCCTTGGAGCAGTTAGAGTGGGGGAGACAATTTTATAAAAAAATAGTTTTTTGTATGGGAGCCCCATTAATGAGTGGGGATAGCGGGTAAGTTTGGGAAAAATGTTGTGGAGGGTAAATTAGTAGAGGTCTGTCTTACATTTAGCTAAGGGTGACTTCATAACAAAAATTATAAAAACAAAAAAATTTGGGACCTCCCTAAGGGTTGGCGATAGGAGATAAGTATGTTCAGAGAAAATGTGGGGGTTGAAAAGATATTGGTGGTCGGTCATACATTTAACTCCACTAGCGGCCTCCTTGGGCCAGTATGAGCAGTGGGAGCAAATTTTATAAAAAATAATTTTTGTATGGGAGCCCCCCTAACGTGTGTTCCAAAAAATGTTGGGGAGAGAAAATTAATGATGGTCGGTATCTCTCTCTTTAACTCCTCTGGGATTGACTCCGAGGCAGTTTTTGGGCTTTTTGTATATTTTTACCCCTTTTCCCTCACCTTTGACCACGATGGGGACCCTGGTACCCCCATTTTTTGGCTCTTTAATTTTTTACTGAACCTCACAATATAGGCGGTTCTATCATATCCAAATCGAACTCCAAAAATTCCCATACAACAGTATCCCACCCCTAATGGTGAATATTAATCTGTAGGCCGATGGGATTTGAGCTCGAATATATTAGAAAACATTGTCAGCAATGAATAGACAATTATATTTATTACATTTATATTTATTACACATTAAAATATTACAACCAACACATGCATTTTATGTAGACATTAAAACCGAAAACACATATTACACATATACATACAGAAGAATTACAATAACACCAAAGTGTGCCAAAAATAAAAAATAAAAGGTTTTTTATTCCACACGGGAATCAAGGGACATGTGTATAGTTTGTCCGGCCTTTGAAACGGTCCTTCAAACTAATATTAAATTCAATCATAAATTTGAAAATAAGTCTTCACTTTAGCTTTGTAATGATTGTAAGCGGCAAATTGCATTTGGAACATGTAATCGTTCGACGGAAATGGTATCAATTTAAACATATCAGCATTTAATATCATCTTGTCGATAATTCCATCACTCTGTTGAAAGAACAGAAAATATTTGTTTTTTCCTTTAAAATGAATACATCTGGAAACTTACATCGATCGGACAGGAATGATTGAAATTCGAATATGGCGTCACAGCGGCGAAGATGATCTTCCAAAACATGTAACGATTCTGATTTTTGTAAAACTTACAATAATCGATTGTATCGTTGTACATATATGGCCTGTAGCCGTTTCCCTTCAAAAACATTTGGGCGTTAACCTACGACCTCGGAGGGAGGACAATTAAAATCAGCGAATGATATTCCATTTGACCACACTTACCGTGATATTAGTGATGGGTAGCTGATGCAATTGCACATGTATGTTGAGGCTGACCTTGTCTCGAGATATGGCCTTCAAAAAACACTTTTTGAAAGTGGCAAATGACGTGTCGTATACTTCGCATTGCAAATTGGTGAATTTTATTTTCATCAACTCCGCCACGTTGAAGTTGTTGGGCAATAGCAGTATAACTGCGAGTAGAAGACTTCTGCACGGTTTCATAATCAATTTGCTACTGTCCAATGCGATGGCTGAGTGCTGCTAAATGCACCTAAATATTGGCTTTTTATTATTCAACAACAAAAAACATTTATAGGAAAAAAAAAAAAACAAAAAATAATCGGAGCATAATATAGAAAGGTTTGTGAAAAATTTGAACAATTAAAAATCACTTAATGAAGGAAGTAGGTTTCAGCAAACCGAAACTTACTTCCTGCTTCAACGGGTTGAGGGGTGGATATGTTTCTAACAGCTAATGCATTTCTCAGAGAAAATTTGCAAGCTGGACAAGCAGATAGGCATGACACAATCGATTCAGACTCTGTTGATGGGTATTAAAAACGATGGTGAAACTCGCTTTCAGTTGAGTATTGGAGGGTATAAACAATTTTTAGGATGTACTGGAGTGCTCGGGTTTTGAAACTTTAAATCACAATGACTCTCAAACAATGCGTGTTGAAGAGGTGATTATATTATCATCCACCTAAGGATGGGTGTCATTACGTTTGTTAGACCTTGAACTATTCACCGAAGAATATATATAATGTATATAAAGGGTGGTTACATTTCAAGGGCTGATGTTGATTTTGAATAAAACACAAATTATTTAGGAAACTATTGTCATTTCTTTCTATTATGATAATATTGGTAAGGTTCAATTATGTATGGAACAAAATCTCGGCGGCACAACTCCATCCGATGATCCAAATTTTCGATGACACTGAGGCATAATTGAGGTTCTATGCCGTTAATGTGCCGAATTATCTCATCCTTTAGCTCTTGAATTGTTGCTGGTTTATCGACGTACACTTTGTCTTTCAAATAACCCCAAAGAAAGAAGTCTAACGGTGTCAAATCACATGATCTTGGCGGCCAATTGACATCGCCACCACGTGAGATAACACGGCCATTGAATTTGTTGCGCAAAAGAGCCATTGTTTCGTTAGCTGTGTGGCAAGTGGCACCCAGCCACCGTGTCCACATCCATATCTTCCCATTCGGGCCATAAAAAGTTCGTTATCATCTCACGATAGCGAAGACCATTCACAGTAACTGCCTGACCGGCCTCATTTTGGAAAAATACGGCCCGATGATGCCGCCAGCCCATGAACCGCGCCAAACAGTCACTCTTTGTGGGTGCATTGGTTTTTCGACAATCACTCTTGGATTATGATTCGCCCAAATGCGTCAATTCTGTTTATTGACGAAGCCACTGAGCTGAAAATGTGCCTAATCGCTGAAGATTATTTTCTTCGAAGTGCACGATATGCATTTTGATTTGTAGGCCCATTTTCATAATAAGCCTGAATAACTTTAACGCGTTGCTCGATTGTGTCGATCTTTCCATGGTTCAAATTGAGTTAGTCTGAAATTGAGAAAAGTCAAATGAAATTCAGAAAAAAACTTGACGTTTAGGAGTGGTTCACATTCAACATCGGCCCTTAACCACCCTTTATGTAAAGTTGACCGCCTCAAATCTGCGGCTAATACTGTGGAATACACTCCATGGTAAAGGGTATATCAGTTTCGGCCCGGCCGAACGTAACGCCTTTTAACTTGTTTTATTTGAAATTCGTCTTTATAAGTATATCAAGTCGAAGAAGGTAGTCGATTATTCCCTTCGATTGACTACCTACTTCGACTTGATATTATTATTATTCCCTTCGATTAGTCGATTTTGAGAATCGAAATGGAAAAATGAGGTCGTTAAGTCGATAATCGAATTTCAGCTTTGATTACCAAATAAAATATAAAGGATAAACAAAAAAGGAAGAAAGATGGCTAAACGATGTATACATACATACATACATACATGATCAATATGAACCATCAATAGCGATATTTAGGAAATCCTAGCTTCATGTACATTAGGGTGTTCAATGCTATATAACTTGTGAGTTATTTTTTAGCTCTTAGAAGAGCTTTTGTCTTTATTGAGTGATAAAACCAAACTGAATAATTAATTTACAATTTATATTAACGAAAGTAAAGAATAAAATTGTTGACGACGCGTAACAAACCATTCCCACTAGTTGCAGCGGCACGGGTAGCAATGTCAGCGAAATATTTATTTCGGTGGAAAATATTGCACGCGTAATAGCGTCAGCAATAATTAATTTGGGTTGTGATTGATTCATTAACCCAGCAAACAATTTTGACGTTAACACCTCCCCTTTTAATTATGAGCGTCCTCGATCATAACAACATCAAAAATATGTGGTATTTGCTTTTGATTCATTAAATTTGTTGAATGCAACTCGGGAAGGGACAAGTGTACTGAGGGTAGTGAAGTCATAGTTTCATTTTTCTGGTGTCTTCTTTTAATGACTATGGTCCTTATTGCAATGACAGCTATGATGAAAAGTACCAAATTAGTTGCTGAACTCCACTTGTTTCTAATATCCAACAGGTCAATAGCTTTGGCGTTGTTTAGATTGAGCTCTTTTATAGTTTCCAAGGTAAGTATTTCCTCAATTTTGGATCCAGGTAATCTTGGCTGTAAAATAGCGGGTAGGGCTTCAACTTCTGACACTTGAAAATAATTATATGTCTTGTTTTCTATGGTTATTGACGCATTGTGGTACTGTAGGATAAAAGTTCCACTTAAGTTATGGGGTTCATTATTAATGTAGATGGTGTCATCAAATTGATTCAGTAGAATCATTCCGGGTAATATTTCTTCGACGGTGGGAATGTTGCTGTTTTTTATCATAGTGCAGTTGGATGGTTGGCTTTTTATAAGGTTTGTTACGCACGAGTCGTTATTTAATATTTTTATATTATCAGTACTACAAATAGTTAGTTTATTATAGGATTTACAACCTTTTTCTATTCCATAAGTAAAATTTTTACATTTTAGTAATTCTTTATACGGGATTTTGTTAAAAAATTTTCCAAATTTAGTAGGTTTGATTAAAAGTTTATTACAGGATTCTACAGAAGTGGTTGGGATATTTACAATGTAAATGAGAGATTTCTTACTGGAAGCTATTTCTACTTCTGAAAATTCGAAAGCTTCCTCTAGATTTGTAAATGGAATTAGATCTCTTTCGAAAATTTCTTTAACAATATTTATTTCGCTATTTGATAATATGAATGAATTTATTATTCCGGATTTTGCCCAATGTATGGCGTACTGAACATTTTATAGTTCTTCTTTTAATATTTCAATCTTAAATTTAAGTGTTGTTATAAAGTGTTCATTTGATATCTCATTTGATTTCATAAATTTTACAATTTGATTTGTTGCCTTCGCAAGGTCATTAATTTTTTCAAATGATAATTTATTGATTACTATTTGTCTATTGTTGGTTTGTATAACATTATTAATTTTCTGTTCTATTATTTCAAAGTCATCATGGTCGGGATTACCAGCAATCCACTTCCAGGCCGACCCTATGAAATTAATTGATCTTTTAACTCTGGGTTTAATTCTGTCCAGGTTGTTTGGAGTTGGATGAGTTCATGGGATAGGAATGGGTACAAAGGATGGGAGTGGCTCACGTTCTGTTGGAAATTCTGTTGCATTGTGTTGATTAAGACTTGATAGTTCTCCGGTTCAATTACGTGTATTAACTTTAGAGTTCCTGTTTGAAGTTTGGCGTAACCGGTATTTATAGAGATGATTTGTGAATTTGAATAATCAAGAATTTTCACTTCAGCATTCGTGAAATCAAGTATGAACCTGGAAAAAGACGTTTCCTTAATTCCTTATGTTATTTTTATGAACAATTCGACCCGATTCTGTGAGGATAGTTGTGGTTCTATTTTCTTTGACAATTTCTTCAGAATAGTTTTTGCTTAATTTTGTTCCTAGTCTCTTATTGACCTTTACATAAATTTTCTGTCCTATTTCATAGTCTTTCTGATGCGATTTTGCTTTGTTATGAAATTCAATATCCTTTTCTTGCTTCTGCTTTATTCTTTGGATTATTTCTAACCTATCTTTCTCTAATTCATGGGGAACTGTAAAAATACGTCTGCCAAAGAAAGCTTCTACCGGTTATCTAAGTATAGTTGAATGGATTGAATTATTGTACTCGTATAATGATCTATGAAGGAGTTCGGAGAAGGAATTGTGCGCACTTTCCGATTTAAGGCACTTCATTATTTCCGTTAAGGTCGAATGGAACCTTTCTATCTGTCCATTGACAGAGCTAGCATAAGGGGGAATCTTGAAAATCTTTACATTATATTGGTTTTCTAACATAAAAACTATTGCCGCAGAATTAAAGGATTTTTCATTATCCATTACTACAATTTCAGGCATTCCAAAAGATAACAAAATTTCCCTTAATGGATCTTTAACATCTACTGTGGCCCTAGAGGATAGTAGTCTTACCTGCGCGTACTTTGAAAATTTGTCTATAGCGGTTAATATTGATTTCTTTTCGGTAATAAAAATATCTATGTGCACAATTTGGCCTGGGAACTGAGGAATAGGTGTTTCATGGAGCATAATTTTGTTAGGTTGGCGGTCATACTTGTTTTCTTTACAAACTTTGCATAATTTCGTCAATCGCTTTATTTTTGCTTTCATTTGTGGGAAGTAACATCTGGTCAAAATTTGTGATTTGTTCTCAGAACTACTTCTGTGAGCTCTTTCGTGTTCCCTGATGATCTCTTTTTCCTGATCTTCTTCGTTCACTAGGTCTGTTACCATAGTGCGAGTGTATTTGACTCTGTATTGACCGAAATTCTCACTAAATACTTCCTGTATTTTACCTAAAATTTTGTCAGTAGTTTTAATGCAATTGGTTACTGATGGGTTCAAGTACTTTTTAAGGATGTTTGTCAAACTATCAGCTGATATGGCCGGTTCTGAAATTGTGTGCCTAGGGTACGTCGGGAAAACTATTTCAAATTTATACGATGGTGTGTCTTCAGAAGATATTATATTTTGGTTCTTGAAAGCATTTAATGGAGCATCAGTAAATTGAATCAGATTTTGTGACGAGCTTTCATCACTGTGTTGTGTCGCAGTCATAGAATTTATATGGGATGCTTCCTGCGGAATTCTGGATAGGGCATCTGCGACAACGTTTGTGCTTCCGGGTTTGTACAGTAATTCGTACTTAAAGTCTTCTAAAAATGCTTTCCATCTTTTAAGTTTGTAATTGCAGTTCTTATTATTCAAAGCGTAAGTCAACGGAAGATGATCGGTAAAAATTTTCATTTTGGCTGAACCATAAAGGTAATTCCTAAGTGACTTCAAAGCCCACACTATTGCAAGTAATTCTTTTTCATTAGTTGCGTAGTGTTCTTCGGATTTTTGAAGTATTCTGGAGAGAAAAATGATTGGTCTATCGTCTTGAGACATGACAGCACCAAGGGCATAGTTAGAAGCATCAGTTGTCAAATGGAATTCTTTGTTAAAATCCGGGTATGCTAGTAAAACATCTTCGGAAGTCAATGAGTCTTTCAATTTATTGAAAGCGTTTATTGCTTCCTCATTAAGATCCACATTAATTTTTTTTGAATGATGTTTGGACACTCGACCATTGTCCCTTCTCAAAAGTAGAGTCAGGGGTTTCGCTATTTTAGCGTAGTCCCTGATGAAACGCCTATAGAAATTTGAGAGTCCGAGAAAAGATCTGAGATCCTTGAGAGTCTTTGGAACAGGAAAATTTTTTACTGCTTTTATTCTTTCGGGATTAGTCTTTATTCCCGAATCTGATATTAAAATCCAAGGAATTCGACCTCTCTCTTAAGAAATTCGCATTTGTCTAATTGTACCCTTAGATTCGCTAGTTCTAAAGTTTGAAAATGGTTTGAAGGTTTTTTAGATGTGTGTCCTCGTCTTCTGCGAATATGATAATATCGTCTATATAGACAAAACAAATTTTCCCTATATGTTCTCTGAGGATATCATCTAATGCTCTTTGAAAAATGGATGGGACATTTTTCAACCCAAAGGGAAGCCTTGTAAACTCGTATTTACCATTGTTTATTGAGAACGCTGTTTTCCTCATATCGCTTTCCTTCAGTGGTATTTGATGAAATCCACTTTTTAAGTCTATTACCGAGAACCATTTAGTTTTCGAAAGTTGAGGCAAAATATCATTTAAATTTGGTATGGGATATTTGTCAGGTATAGTAACATCGTTTAGTTTCCGATAATCGATTACCAAACGATATTTTTTCTTCCCTGAAGCATCCGCTTTTTTTTTGGCACAATCCATATAGGAGAATTGTATGGTGACCGAGATGGTCGGATTATACCATTATCAAGCAATTCTTGAATTTGACCCTCAACTTCATCTTTTAAATGCATAGGGTAGGGATAATATCTTGAATAAACTGGGATCTCATCTTTGGTAGTTACCTCACCAACAACTGTTGTTGTGAATGTCAATTTTTCGGTAGGGTCACTGAATAGCCCTTTACATTTTCCAACTATTACGTCAAGATCTGCAATTTGTTTTTCTGTCATATGGGAATTCCTAATGTCTATTGCGTTAACTGATTGTGAAAGGCGTTGCTTGACGCGAATTTTCGTTTTGTTATTTATAATCATATAATTTTCAAAGGTGTGAAGAACAGCTTTCATTTCTCTTAAACTATCATTTCCTAAAATGCCATGAAAGGATTTTAAAGTTGGAAGTATGAAAAATTTTATGCCAGGAGTATTTTTATCAAATAGGGATATAAAAGTGTGGTGAGTGATCTCAGTTTTACCACCTACTGATTTTGCAAAAAAAATGTCGGTGTTAGGAATAGGATTTCTTATTAGTTCAGGTCTAACGTAGTTTTTGTTGCAACCTATATCAATAAGAAATTGAAGAATTTGGCCTGTACTCGTCCTACATTCTATATACGGTTAGGACGAGTGCGTTAGTCTAAAAAATTTATATCAACGAAGTCCTCTGCCTCATTTTGTTCATCTCTGTCGTCCCACGTATAATATTTGTCAATGTATTCGTCAAGTGGTTGTAACATCCCTTTATCTTCATAATTTTCCATTACGGATTCATAGCTGTTTACATTCGGAACATTTTCTGATTCTAAATTATAATTTCTTTGTAATTTTGTGAGTTGATATGTCTGATTAGCTGGATTTGGAGGTCTTTTTCCTACAAATCTATTGTCTTGTGCTGGTCTGTTCATGTAATTTACAATCTTAGATTGCATTGATTTGTCTACATCCATAGGTTCTGGCCTGGGTTGTGGTTTAGGTGCCGTTGGCCTTTGTGGAGGGAAATTTACGCGCTGATATTGTTGTGGAGGGAAGTTTACGTGCGGATATTGTTGTGGGGGTTTTTGGGTAAAAAATTGTGGCTGTTGTGGCCATGGTGTAGCTGTAAAATTTTGGTTGTATTGCTGTGGAGGCATTTGATATAGAAATTGCGGTTGTTGGAATTTCGCATTTTGAGATGTTTGGGGAAGAGATGGGGTAAAATTTTGATCATTGTTCTTACGAGCTTGTGGATGCGATTGAGTTTTATCATTTGTTGCGTGAGAATTTGCATATTGGGTCCTATATTGTTGGTTTTCTAGTTTCAAACACAAGTGCAGTGCTTGGGGAAGATCTGTTGGTTCCCTGATACCTAAGAGCCTTGGTAAATCGCCCTTAAGGCCTCTAATAAAGGTATCTAATGCTTTGTCCCTATATGTTTGGGTCAGAATGTCCAACGACTCGCGACTCATATCCATACAGGATAATTTATTCATTATTAATGACAAATGTGAGTACACGATTTGGTAAAATTCTTGAATTGTGCAATTTCTGTGTACTAGGGATGTCATATGGTATTCTAGAGTTGACAAATCTCTTTTATCTGCATAATGTAAAGTTAAACAACGAGAAATACATTACCAATTCAATGGTGTATTGTAAGATTCTAATGCGGCGTCCGCATTACCAACGATTTTATTCCTGACTACATTGAGAATACCGAAATATTTTGGTGTTCCCTTAGAAGATTCATACAATTTTAAAACTCATTCTACACTCTTCTTCCAGGAGCTGTATTCAGCTGGATTTCCGGAGAATTCTCTAAGGCATCTGACTACGTCTGGGATTTTGTCAAGATCAGTTAAATTTCCTCTATATCTTTCCTCTATGTCTTGGTCTATTCTAACAACAAGTCGAGATTGTTCTAAACATAGTCTTAAAATTGTATCGATGTCATTTACACCATTTCTAGCCATATTAGGGTTTTGTTGGAGATTATTTTCAACTTGGGAAGGGTTTGGGATGGGAGGAGGATTTGGGATGGGCATATTTAGTATGGCAGGTCTTATTAAATTGTTTTCATTTGCCATTTTTAAAATAATTCTTATTTATGTGAATAAAAATTTAATTTGTATTCTTTTGTGGTGACACAAAAATATTTTCTTACTTTAGTAAATTATTTAAATTTATCTTTCCTCTACTGGAGGGTCCTTTAGGATTCGCAGCAGGGTTTAAATTAATGGTTTCTTTGTAGATTTTTAATCACTTTAACTTAATTATAGCTACTAGAGGGTCCCGTGGGAATCGTAGTAGTTTTCATTAATTATTAAATGGATTAACAAATCCTTAAATTATTTGTTTTTCACTTAAGCACTAGTCACAATTTTTTTTTCACTTAATTACTTACAAAAATAATATTGTGTGTTTTAGCATTTCCTGGCTTGAAAGTCCGCTTGATCCTTTTTCCTCGGTGTACTAAGGGTCGGTTTCTTCCTGTCTGCCAAGGATTGTAGACCTCCTTCAGGTTTCCTTTATTGCTAAATAACACGGGCTGTTTGAAACGGGTCCACTGCAGCCTAAGCGGGTACTTTGTGGATTTTCCGGTTTTTGTTGGGCGCCAATTAATAACTTGTGAGTTATTTTTTAGCTCTTAGAAGAGCTTTTGTCTTTATTGAGTGATAAAACCAAACTGAATAATTAATTTACAATTTGTATTAACGAAAGTAAAGAATAAAATTGTTGACGACGCGTAACAAACCATTCCCACTAGTTGCAGCGGCACGGGTAGCAATGTCAGCAAAATATTTATTTCGGTGGAAAATATTGCACGTTCATTAACCCAGCAAACAATTTTGACGTTAACATGTATGTATTCATCTCATAAAAATATTGTATACGTATTTTTGGGAAAAATTAGAATTTGTAGTGATGCGATGCAGCACTAGACAAATTAATAATATATATCGAGGGCTTATTTTCATAAGTGGCTATGAACAAAAACACAACTTTTCAGTAGAGCGAAAAAACTGATTTCGTCCTTAATTTTAAGGGTACATATGAATCATTCTTCTACAGTTTAATCCGAAGAGGATTACTAATTGCTACGATTAAAATGTTTTCGAAATTTCCTATTATTCGCGGTTTTATGGTTCAAAGCCACTTTTGCACGTTTAAAATTGAGCACTATGAATTTTGAAATAAGCGACTAGCCATTAATGCCCAAATATACAAACAAGTCTTATTGTAAACTCGATAACGTTTTTTCATAAAATGTTTGCAATGTTGTGAAGAAAACACATTTTCTGGAGTGTACACAGCGAATTTAAAAATTCCAGCTTCATCCGTCAGATTGGTACCCTTTTTGATATTTTTTCCAAATTTTTTACAAAAAGTGGATATTTTTGGTCATTTTTCAATTTCACGGCAAATATGGCTAAAATGAGTTTCACACATGACATCTTTGTTTATGATTGTCTCGCGATCTAGCCAACGGATCCGACTGCATTTTTGTTTGTGTATTAAGAACCAATGTCGCTTGTAACATATATGTAGCCAGTCGCGAAAATCGCTGCAATTGTTGAAAAGTCCAAAATTCGCGCTTGCAATTGCTTATATTTCAGGATTCTGAATCTTTTCTGACACAAATGTTCCGACTGAAGTCAGCAATCATATGTCATAAAAATATTTTGGTATTCTCAATATGATAGAAAGTTACGCGGGTTTTTCTAAAGATATTTTTCTGAATTTTTGACTTTACAGCCATTATTTATTCTATTTTAGCCTCATAACTTGGGAACCAAAATGCTATTAACCGCGAAATGGTGGAATTTCATAAGGCGATATGCCCTAAATCTAGAAAAAAGTTTTAAACAAAATGGTTGTAGCGAATTACAACCTTCGGGTATGCGCTGCTCCATCGTTCAACTATTTTATTTGTAGGTTCATAGCCACTTTTGCAGTCACAAATTAAAGTGTGAGTAGATAGCCAAATCAAAAATTTAAAAAAAATGGCTTCAGAAAAAAATGTCTTCTCCAAATTTATATGACAGATGATATCCAAATCTGGGAATAGTTTGGCAACAAAAACTCATTTTCGAGAATATAAGCCCTCGATATATATTCTTGATCGTCATAAAATTCTAAGACGATCTAGCCATGCCCGTCCGTCCGTCTGTTGAAAGCATTTTATAGTCGTAGATCGGTTGGGATTGAAATCGGTCTAAAGGGAAAATTTTTTCCCCACAAGGACAAAAAATACCCCTAATATTTTATAGTATTTAATCATTTTTATACCCTCCACCTCTAGGATGGGGGTATATTCACTTTGTCATTCCGTTTGTAACACCTTGAAATATTTATCGGAGACCCCATAAAATATATATATTCTGGGTCGTGGTAAAATTCTAAGACGATATAGCCATGTCCGTCTGTCCGTCTGTCTGTTGAAAGCACGGTAGCGGCCGAACGAAATGAGCTAGAAGGTTCAAAATTTTCCTAAATGTGTCTTATGGTTGTAGATCGCTTGGGATTGATAGTGGACGAAATCGGTCCAGAGGGAAAAATTTTTCCCTCACAAGTACTGAAAATACCCCTAATATTTAGAGTATTTCAGCATGTTTTTTGAACATATTAGCTTATATTTACTTGATATTTGCAATTCGCATTCCCTCGACATTCTTTAATCTACTGGTAATACTGTGGAATGCACTCCGTGGTGGAGGGTATATAAGATTCGGCCCGGCCGAACTTAACGCCTTCTTACTTGTTTTCATTATGTCTGCTTGTACTTTCTTGATATTGAGTATGCGCATTCAAAAGTGCACCACAAAGTGATATTTATTCGTAGGTGGTGAAATGGGGCAAAAGGGGATAAAAATGGTACATATCGAACGAGAACAGGTATAAATACGAAATTCGGTGTACATTCCTCTAATCGAGTAGATACATAATGTATAAGTATTATTTTCAAATTCGTAGTTTTCGGTGTATACATTCTTCTGGTTGCGTAGACACGTAAAATAAACGGATTTTTTGAAATTCGTACTTTTTGGGGTGAAATGAAAAAAGGGGATAGAAATAGTACCAACCAAATGACCGCAGCTAGAGTCGTGAAATTCGGAGTATACATTCCTGTGACTACGTAGACACGAAAAATAAAAGGTTTTTTCCAAATTTGTATTTTCAAGGGATACAATGGGCAGAGATGGATAAAAATAGTACCAACTAAACGGCTACAGCTAGAATAATGAAAATCAGTGTGTACCCCTCTAATTTTGCGCAAAGATTTAAAGCGATTTTGGAAAGTCGTACTCTTAAATGGTACCAACCATATGGCCGCAGCTAGAATCATGGAATTCGGTGTACACTTTCCTCAGACTGCATAGACACGCCAAATTAAAAAAAAATTCAAATTCGTACTTTTTACTTTTACTTTAAAAATTCGTTGAATCATGAATTTAGGTTATTTCACACTATGTACGTACGATAATGGATTTTCAAAATTTGTACTTTTGGAATTAAAATAGAATGGAAATATAACCGACTGTAGCACCCACTATCTACCAATATTTATGGTATTTAAGCTTTTTGAAAATATAAATATAAGAATATTTATTTTAATATATATACGTGTGAACGTATTGGTAGCCTTGCTTTAGAAGCATGGTTTGATATAATTAAAATATTATATTTATTTATAAAATTATTTTTTCAATATTTTTATGTGTTTTGGTTTGGCTATATTAAATAAATTTATATTTTCCTGTAATGTTACTGCACTTCTAAGAAAATCGACAGCCTCTGTCGAATGTAATACATGGTGGAGGTAATATAAAGTTCTTTTTACGTTTTTACTTGTTTTCTTTGATTTTTATTGTTTTATACCTGTGTTAAAAAACTAATGAAAAAAATATCATTCTGATCATTTCTATATAACTTCCACCACCAGGATGGAAGTTTATCATTCCGTTTGTAACAGCTTGAAATATAGACCTGAGACCTTATAAAGTATATATATTCTTGATCATCATAAAATTATAAGCCATGTACGTCCGTACGTCTTTCGAAAGCACGCTAGCATCTAAACGAAAGGAGCCAGGACGTCCAATTTTTTTCAAAATACATCTAATAGTAGTAGAACGGTTGGTATTGAAAGTGGACGAAATTGGTCTGGAGGGAAAAAAATTTCTCTTACAAGGATTGAAAATACCTCTTATATATAATGTTTTTTCAATATGTCTGCTTATACTTACTTGATATTGGGTATGCGTATTCCCCTTATAGCATAAACGTGCACCATAAAGTGGTTATTATTCGTAGGGGGTTAAATGGGGAAAAAAGGGACAACAATTTCCAAATGCGTACTTTTAAGGGGTAAAATGAGAGTAGAGGGATACAAATGGTACCATACAAATTGTACCAACCAGCTAGAGTCATGAAACACGTTATATCTATCTATATATATAAAAGAGTTGCGTTACTGACTGACTGACTTATCATTGACCAGCCCCCAGACCAAACGGCTGAAGCCAGGGTCATGAAATTTGCAGGGTAGTTCCCAAATATGACGTAGACGTCGACTAAGAAAGGGTTTTACGAAATTCGTACTTTTAGGGGGTAAAATGCCCCAAAAAGGGATAAACATCGAATCTTCGTCCTGACTAAACGGCAGTAGCTAGAAACATGAAATTCGGTGAGTCCGAATACAAATAGGGAGCTACAAATAGGGATTTTTCGAAAATTGTACTTTTAAGGGAGGAAGGAGACAAAACGGGATAAAAATGGTACCAATTAAAGTATTGTAGCTAGAATCGTGAAATTTGGTATGTAAATTGCTCTGACCATATAAAAGCGAAGTAAAATTTTATTTTTCGAAATTTGTACTTTCAACGGGGGGCGCGGGGCAAAAAGGGATACAAGTTTTACCAATTTAATTATTGCAGCTATAGTCGTGAAATTTTGTATATAAATTCCACTGTCAACGTAGTAGCGCAAATCTAAATGGATTTTTCGAAATTTTTTACTTATTAGGGGTGAGTGGGATAAAAAGGGATAAAAATTGTACCAACTAAAGTATTGTAGCTACAATCTTGAAATTTGAAGTGTAAATTCTTCTGGCAACGGATAAAAGTAGTACCAACTAAAGTATTGGAGCTATAGTCGTGAAAAGTGGTGTGTAAGTTCTTCTGACAATTTAGAGGCGCTAATCTAAATGAATTTTTCGAAATTTGTACTTAAAAACGGTGAGCGGGATACAAATAGTACCAACTAAAATATTGCAGCTACAGTTGCGAAATTTGGAGCGTTAATTCCCTGACAACGTAGAAGCGCAATCTAAATTCATTTTTTTTGAAATTTGTACTTATAGGAGGTGAGCGGGACAAAAAAGGGATAAAAATGGTACCAACTAAAGTATTGCAGCTATAGTCGAGAAATTTGGAGTCTAAATTCCTCTGACATCGTAGACTTGCAAAAGAAATGTATTTCTTGATTTAGTATGTAAATTCCTCTGACCACGTAGAAGCGCAGTAAAATTGGACTTTTCGAAATTTGTACTTTTAAGGGCTGCGCTGGACGAAAAGGGATAAAAATTGTGTACAGTCCTTTAATTACGTAAACGCGGAACATAAATGGATATTTCAAAATTTGTACTTAAAAGGAGGATACGTCCCGACAAGAAATAAATGTGTTACCAAATAAAGTACATATTTTTAGGGGAAGCAAAAACACATGTTACCTATAGTGGTTTTTCAAAATGTGTACTTTTTGGGAAAGAGGTGAAAAAAGTTATAAAGTAGCTAGCTGCATCTAGAAATCGAGGATATACATGGTGGTCATTTTTTGTTCAAAACTTGGAAGAAAATGATAAAAATTATACATACGAAGGAGTGCATATCGACAAGCACATTCCTTTGACTGTGTGTGAGTGCTAGCTAATAGGAGCAGAGTTACAAGCCGGACCATAATAATCGGCGGCGGCGGCGCTGTTCAAAAGGGGTCGGCGGCGGCGGCTTTCGGCTGATTTGCCGGCTCGTTCTGTCATTCGATTACCCCTATTTATTTGACAATTTTTGGAAAACGGAAGGAACAATTTTCTTTTATTTTTTGTCAAGTAGTTCAATATTCGTTAATATTAGCCAATGTTCCAAAAATTTAATATTGTTGTTAGGGTATCCAATTATTCGGACTTTTATGTTATTTGAAAACAAAAAAATTCTAATTAATCGAATGATGAAGTCGAGAGTTATTTGATTAACCGATTAATCAAACAATTGTCCACTTAAATAAAATATAATTAATAATAGTTATATAGACAAGACACGCCAGTTTACGGTTAGTTCCACTATATATTGAACGTTTATTACGTATCTGATTTTATTTAAAAATTATAATATCAAATTCGAAATTCATTGGAAGTTGGCAAAAATCTTAATATCTTATCAAAATAAAGAACCTTCCCTTAAATGAGCACAATATCCGAAGTTATCCATTGATAATATGGATCATATGATTTATAACAGAACTGACTTTATTATCGCGGTGTTAACCTCAATTACTATTCTTTAAATTTTAAATAATTCTGAAGCTATTGGCCAGTTTTTGCTATTTTTAAATGATGTCGGATAAATCGTTATATTAATATCTGTGGAGCATACAAATCAAAAATCGAAAAAATTGTGCTTTTATATTTGGAATGAAGCAAACTGGCTATACAAAATCAATTTATCATACAAAGCATACGACGATTTCATTAGTTTTTAAGGCAAAAAACGATTATTTGGGACAATTTATTCGAATTATTCGTATTTCGAAAATCATGATTTTTTATTATTCGAACAAATATTTGACAAAAATTATTCGATTAATCGCGGTTGGACACCCTAATTGTTATCCCATACAATAATTTTTTGGGAGTGGGAATCCATTCCCAAAATTTATAACATAATAATTTAATAAATATTTTTGTAATTACAGCTTTTTCATGTGAGGCTTGAATATCATAATCCTTCCAAAGAATAATAATACTCTACCTACTTTGACACACTAAAGAAGCACAATAGAGGAGCTGTTGTTCATTGTTATTTATAGGAACACATGACCACATGTACTGGAATTGTCTTTTATAAATGCGACTTTCAAATCAAAATACAATCATTCAATTTTCTATAGCCTTCATCATATAGTGGGATACCAAATTCAAAGAAAGATCAATATATTTCACAGCAGTAGGTTGTCTAAGTCGACATTTATATTTTCTTTTGTAATTTTAAGTGGGTTGTCAGTTTTGCTAGTAAGATTTGACTGAGTTAGATCTCCGTCAAATCACGGCGGCGTGGTTGAAGTCGATATGAGTCGATGAAATCGGCGGCGTGTTGAAGTCGATTTGAGCCGATGAAAACGGCGGCGGCGCGGCTCGTGCGGAAACATGCGGCGGCGGCGGCTTGTCGGCTTAAAATCGGTCGGCTTGTATCTCTGAATAGGAGGTTTCCAAATTACTATTTTAGATTTATCTATATCCACCAAAAGAAAATTAAATAAATACTATCCACTTTTTCGCGTGCGAAGCAGCGGGTACTGCTAGTATATATATATTCCTCTGACTGCATAGACATGCAAAATAAAAAGATTTTTCCAAATTCCTACTTTACTTGTTTACTTTTATGGCAAAAATAGGAAAAGTAATAAAAGTGGTAGCTAACAAATGACTGAAGTTAAGATATCTTGCACTGTGTACGAGAGAGATAATAGATTTGTCAATATTTGTACTTTTGGAATTAAAATACTAAGTATTTCCATCCTATTAACTAACCAACCAAACGGATGTAGCACACAATCGCAATTTATCGAGGTCAAAATTACTTAAGTGCATCGACATGTGAAATAGGAGGAGAACCGCACTCAACTATACGCACTACAGTCATATTCGGGTATTTCATACCCTGTGTGGGGATAATTATCTGCGACATCTGTATAGAATGCTTGTGTTATGTGCTGTCAACGGTTGTAAAGGGTGGTTAAATTGTAAGGGACAATGTTGAATGTGAACCACACCTAAACGACAAGTTTATTTCTGCATTCCATTTGACATTTCTCAAGTTCAGACTAACTCAATTTGAACCATGGAAAGATACAGACTCGAGCAACTCGTTAAAGTTTTTCAGGCTCATTATGAAAATGGGCGTTCAAATCAAAAAGCATATCGTGTACTTCGAAGAAAATAATCTTCAGTGATTAGGCACATTTTCAGCTCAGTGGATTCGTCAATAAGCAGAACTGCCGCATTTGGGCGAATGATAATCCAAGAGTGATTGTCGAAAAACCAATGCACCCACAAAGAGTGACTGTTTGGTGTGGTTTATGGGCTGGCGACATCATCGGGCCGTATTTTTCCAAAATGACGCCGGTCAGGCAGTTACTGTGAATGGTCTTCGCTATCGTGAGATGATAACGAACTTTTTATGGCCCGAATGGGAAGATATGGATGTGGACACGGTGGCTGGGTGCCACTTGCCACACAGCTAACGAAACAATGGCTCTTTTGCGCAACAAATTCAATGGCCGTGTTATCTCACGTGGTGACGACGTCAATTGGCCGCCAAAATCATGTGATTTGACACCGTTAGACTTCTTTCTTTGGGGTTATTTGAAAGAAAAGCTGTACGTCGATAAGCCAGCAACAATTCAAGAGCTAAAGGATGAGACAATTCGGCACATTAACGGCATAGAACCTCAATTATGCATCAGTGTCATCGAAAATGTGGATCATCGGATGGAGTTGTGCCGCCAAGATTTTGTTCCATACATAATTGAACCTTACCAATATTATCATAATAAAAAGAAATGACAATAATTTCCTAAATAATTTGTATTTTACTCAAAATCAACATCGGCCCTTAAAATGTAACCTTCCTTTATATATATTTACATTTTTGCAAATTTACCACAATACACCACAAGATGTTTTGAAGAGTGCTATGGTTGGCGATAAAACTTTCACATTACCATTGCCTGTAGGTTGATGGAGTTTCAGTACGAATATATTAGAAAACATTGTCAGCACCTGATTAGACAATTATTTTTATTAAACATTAAAATATTACAAACAACACATGTTTTTTAGATAGACATTAAATTCGAAAAGACATATTACAGAATTACAATAATTAAATTTATATTACACAAATAAAAACAAAAAGATATTTTATTCCACAAGGGAATCACGGGATATGAATATAGTTAATCATAAATTTTAAAATAAGCCTTCACTTTGGCTTTGTAATGATTGTAAGCGGCAAACTGCATTTGGAACATGTAATCGTTCGACGGAAATGGTATCAATTTAAACATATCAGCATTCAAAATTAACCTATCGATAATTGCATCACTCTGTAAATAAAGTGTAGAAAATTGATATCATACTTTCCTGAAAATGAACACATTCTGAAACTTACATCGAATGGACACGAATGATTAATATTCGAATACGGCGTCACGGCGGCGAAGATGATCTTCCAAAACATGTAACGATTCTGATTTTTGAAAAACTTACAATAATCGATAGTATCGTTGTACAAAAAAGGCCGGTAGCCATTTCCCTTTACTAGCATTTGGGCGTTTACCTACGACCGTTGGACAAATGAGCACAATTAACATCAATGAATGGTGCTCCTGTTTTGCCAGACTTACCGTGATATTAGTGATGGGTAGCTGATGCAATTGCACATGTATGTTGAGGCTGACCTTGTCTCGAGATATGGCCTTCAAAAAACACTTTTTGAAAGTGGCAAATGACGTGTCGAATTCTTCGCATTGCAAATTGGTAAATTTTATTTTCATCAACTCCGCCACGTAGATGAAGTTGGTCAATAGCAGTATAACTGCGAGTAGAAGACTTCTGCACGGTTTCATAATCAATTTGCTACTGTCCAATGTGATGGCTGAGTGCTACTAAATTCACATAAATGTCGGCTTTTAATTATTAGCCGAAAGCAGATTTATCGGAAAACAAAAAATATATAATTACAGCGGAAGTAGATTACAGAAAATCTAACTTAAAAAGAAAATGAGACATGGAACGATGTTGCACTTTGAATAAGTTAATATTCAGTTGTGTGTATTTGTAAACACTTTTATGACATTTTTAGTTTTACGTGCATTGAAGCAATAAAGTTATACCCTCCCAGAAAAAAAAATTGAAATACTTCCGCTGGAATCACATTTGAATCGCATCACAAAATCCAAATGTGAAATTTTTCCGCTTTTGAGGAAGTTCTTTTAAACAATTTCTAAAAAGTCGATAATATGTAACATTTTACGAATAGCATTTTCGCAAGTGAATGGGAATGCATTTTTAGTAGGTGATCACAGAGGTAATGTGTCCGCTTTGCACCCAGAAGGTCTTGGGATCGAATCATTTATAAATTATACAAAATTAAACATTGGTTAGTTTAATTTTGTATAATTTTAACAATTTAAAAATTCAAATTTATTGCTTTATTAATGTACAGTATAACCTCTCTAATCCGGACAGATATAGTTTCCAGCTTTGTCCGAATTACTGAATTGTCCGGACTATAGTACAAAATGTTAAAAATTGAAAGGGTGTCTTTGTTTTGTTAAGAAAAACTTTTCTGAACAAGATAAAGAAAAAAATAATCAATATGATTTAAAATTAATAAAAAAATTACACATAAAATCAATACTAATGCTTGAAGTATGAACTTATTATGAACGCGTTTTTATGTTTTTCCTGTTTAACTCATGAAATAGTTCTCGCAAAAAGTTCAGTTATTCCCTAATTTTGTGAATCCCCAAGACTACTATCAGAGTCTTTGATATCGTGAATTGGCAAAACTGTCTAACTAAAGGGCGGTTAAATTTTAAGGGCCGGTGTTGATTTTGGTCCAAATTTTCGATGACGCTGAGGCATAATTGAGGTTCTATGCTGTTAATGTGCCGAATTATCTCATCCTTTAGCTCTTGAATGGTTGCTGGCTTATCGACGTACACCTTGTCTTTCAAATAACCCCAAAGCAAGAAGTCCAACGGTGTCAAATCACATGAACTTGGCGGCCAATTGACATCGCCACCACGTGAGAAAACACGGCCATTGAATTTGTCGCGCAAAGTAGTCATTGTTTCGTTAGCTGTGTGGCAAGTGACACCGTCCTGTTGAAACCATATATCGTCCACATCCATATCTTCCAATTCGGGCCATAAAAAGATCGTTATCATCTCACGAAAGCGAAGACCATTCACAGTAACTGCCTGACCCGCCAGCCCATGAACCAAATTTTAGCTGCAACAATAAAGGTCTCACTTTGCCTTTTTCCTCATTTTGAGTTCTGCTGAAGACTTCAGCACAACCTTTTGTCTTGTACCAAAATAAATGACAATACATACAACACACAACAGACCAACTTTATACATACAAACAACAATAAATATTAATTGTAAACAAAATGTGAACATGAGGGAGCAATCTTCAAAAATGCACTCTAAATATTAGGTACTTTGTCAGTCGTCATTAGGGAGGAACATTTTCCCTCAGGGCCGATTTCTCCCATTTGCAATTTCTTGATTCACCTACAAACAGAGTGACTGTATCATTTTGATAGGAAAACAAGTAAGGAAAGACTAAAGTCGGGCGGGGCCGACGATATGATACACTCCACTTTCTATCCGAATACAATTCAATTCGGTAAAAAATTGAAAACGGGATGGATTCTTGTATGCTTCCTAATCATAGGCTAATATGACCTGGTCCAATTTGTCAAATCGAAAAAAATATTAGTATCGTGGCTATATCCAAACATGGCTGATGTGACCCACTTACACAATAGGTTCTTCCAATTCAAGTATAACGTGTTATGCTGAATATGAAGAAATTCTCTGAAAACACGTGGTTTCTCGGGCTGAAAAAGTCAAATTGGGTACGAAATTTGTATGGGAGCTATATATAAATCTGAACCGATCTGGCCAATTTTCACCATGGGTATTTCTAGTGAAAATATAAGATATTTTGCCAAATTTGAAGAAATTCTGTTAAAATATGTGGTATCTAGCGTGAAAAGTGTAAAATCGGGAGCTAAATTTGTATCGGAGCTATATATAAATCTGAACCGATTTTCTTCAAATTAAATAGCGTTCGTCCTGGTCCCATAAAACATCGTTGTTCAAAGTTTCATTTTGTTCTAACAACAATTGCGACCTGGACTTTGATTACAAGAATAGATGGACGGACTGACAGACAGACAGACGGACATTCCTAAATCGATTCAAAAAGTGATTCTAAGTCGATCGGTATACTTAACAATGGGTTTTCTAAAAAAAACTATTTTTTGGGGATTTATTTTCCCCGTTTTGGGAATTTTTGATTATTTAAAAAAATTGTGTTATGTTATAAAAAAAATCCCACAGTTCCCACGACGGGGAAACTAAATCGCAAAACTCTAATTATTTTTAGAAAAATAATCAAAAAATCCCTAAACGGGGAAAATAAATCCCAAAAATTGTATTTATTTTAGAAAAATTACCGACCTTAGTTAATTTCGATCGAGCATCAGATGACAACAAAATTAGGCATCACCCTGTAAACGGCAGAATCGAATGTCATCCATTATGTTGTCATTTTCAATATAACCTTCTGCTTTAGTTTCAAATCGCTTTACCGGTAATTTCATGTGTCTCCCGTTCACAGTGCTTGCCAGCGTTTAGCGGATGGAAAATGTCAGACATGCTCGACGAGACTAAATGGCGTCATTTTCATGCATGCTTAACTCCAGTTGCCTTTCATCATGATTTTTTGCATCACCTTCACCACCACCACCGCCTCAGCCACCACATCCATCCATCCAGCGGTGCTGCAACGCCAGCGCAACATCATTACTGCCACCAACTCGTCATGGCCGTCATTGGCTTTCAATGCATAGATGTACGAGTGAGTATTTATTTTTGTTATTACTTTTTCTGTTGTTGCAAAAACGCCAACAACTACAACAACAATGCCAAAACCAACAAAGTTTAATTTATTAATGTTTTGTTGTTGCTACTTTTATATTTTAATGGTTATTTATGAGTTTCTTTTGAAAAATGTTGCCTCTCTCGACTACTCACTCGCGTACCACGAGTGCTTTGTGGCATAGTTGTTGGTGCCGTAGTTCCCTGACTGCATTTCTGTTGTTTTCATTATGGAAAATGAGCCCCAACTTATGCGTCAACATTGTTGTGCCATATTGTTTATTGCGCCATACCAATAAATGTTGTTAATGTTGTTGTCGGCTTTTGGCGTTGTTGCTTTTTCCGTCGTTCTGAAATTGCACCAAAAGTGTCACATTTGGTTAAACAACTTTTGGTGATCGTTGGCGATAGCAAACGCAGAAGTTATTTTTTCCTGCCAAGGACCGGTATTGAATTTGGAGGAAATCGGTTCAGATTTAGATATATCCCCCATACAAATGTCGCTCCCGATTTGACTTTTCGCTCTAACATCCATATATTGTACCCGATTTTCTTTACAACTGGCACAACATTTTAGAATCTAACTAGAAACACCTATGCTGAAAGTGGGTAAGATCGGTTCAGATTTAGATATAGCCCCCATACAAATGTCGCTCCCGATTTCACTTCTTCCGCTTTAGAAACCACATATTGTACCCGATTTTCTTTAAAATTGGCACAACATCTAAAAATCCAACTAAAAAACCTATGGATCTTGATCAATTTTTGCATATCATGTTATATTTACTTTACTCGGAATATCTGCTGGAAAATTGGATCAATTACTTTATTATTTACCATATTCATTAAATTTGACTAAAGATGAATTGATAGTAACTGTATAATTTATATGAACTACATAAAATTGATCCCATGGAATACCTGGGTTTAGTAATCAAAGCGATGTATATATGCAGGGAGTGGTGTAGGGTATTATATAGTCGGCCCCGTCCGACTTTAAACTTTCCTTACTTGTTTTTAAATAAATGTTGATGTCAACTGAAAGATAGCTATTGAAATAACACCATATTCGTATTTAAAAACAAGTAAGTAAGTTGCAGTCGGCTAAACCGACTTATATAGGATCCGCCATATAACGTTTTTTCAACTATTATTTGTGGGGAGCCCTTAGCAGCCATTTGAATGAAATTATTTTCCATTATTAACCGGAAGGATTGTACTTTCAAATAAAAAAATAAATTTGATAAAATATTCAGTAGTTTCTTTTATAGCATTTAAAAAAAAAAGTTATTTGGCGGACCCTATATATACCCTCACTCTCAGAGAACATATATACAGAAGTTATAAAGAATTAAATTTAACGTAGGACAGGATAATTTGTGTGGAAGGTTCGTATCACAAGGTCCCAAATACCACATTTATAAAACTATTGTAAAACCATGATCAAATATCAAATCATAGTGGATTCCATGTACTAATATAGAAGTTATGAAGAATTTAATAATACCTAGGATAGAGACAATTGTACAAGAAGGGGCGTGGCTAAAGCGTAAATATGTTTTAGGTTTCAAGTGATTCTAAAAACAGTTTTAAATATGAAATTGCAAATAATTTTGACTACCCGTATCGGAGTCTTTATAAGCGCAACTTATGGCCTCGATTATCGCAACTTCTATACCAAAGTTGTAGTATTCGTTTTCTATTTGCTGGATAGGTGAAGATACTTTGAATTTAACCAAGAACGAAGTTGAATTAGAAGGACCGCGCATTAGTAAGAACCCATATAATCATCCCAGCCGACTTGGTTGTGTGGAAATGTACAGCGATGACCAACTGTAGTCATTCCTTACAGTTTTTTTGCTTTCCTTCTTCATTATTATTGTTGTCGGCGATAAGTTAAAAAAACTGCTTTGGATTGATTGTTGTCCGCAGATTGCAAATCTCGTTAGAGTATCCTTGGATAATCAAAAATTGGAAAAGGTGAAGTCTCCGGTCTTTTCAATAGCTTATATTTTCCAGAGTTGATATCGAATTTTTCAAAATCCAATCACCTCTATTTCACGAAATGTTTTTAGAATTTCTAAGAACTAAGTTGAACCCTAATTAACCAGAATCAATTCACCGACTCCCAAATCTAGAGTCTTATTCTCATCCTTTTGCAATATGGTGTTAATAAATGTGAAAAAATCCAAACGAAAGGCTGTAAACAGTTCAATAAATCTATTGAGTTTGGTCTGAGACAATTATTCAAAGGTCAATTTGGGGTTTGGTTATCGCAACTTTTCGGTTATTGCAACAGGCTTGGGCAGTAATTAGTTGCGATCATCGAGCTCGTTCCTTATAATATTTTTATTATTTCAAACTACGCTTATAGGCGTAGTAAGGCTAACAATACGTTTACATATCAAAGTACAAGTCAATTCAAAAAATAAATATTCTCATATTTATATTTTCAAATAGCTTAAATACAAATAATGGTAGATAGTGGGTGTTACAGTTGGTTGTACTTCCATTCTATTTTAATTCCAAAAGTACAAATTGCAGAGGAATGTATACACCGAATTCCATGATTTTAGCTGCGGTCATTTGGTTGGTAGCATTTTTACACCCTTCCTATTTTACCCCATTAAGAGTACTACTCTTATTTTACGTGTCTACGCAACTACACCTTTTTCAATTGTAATTCAAAAGACATCACTTGAAATTCAAAAGACACCAGTTGAAATTAAAAAATTCCATTTCAAATTCCAAAAATGTCAATTGAAATTCTAAACTCGTCATTTGTAATTCAAAAGACATCATTTGAAAGTCAAAAGTCGTCATTTTTAATTCAAAAGACATCATTTGTAATTCAAAAGACATCATTTTAAATTCAAAAGACAACATTTGAAATTCAAAACTCTTCATTTGTAATTCAAAACCCGTCATAAGAAATTCAAAAGACACCATTTTAAATTCAAAAGACAACATTTGAAATTCGAAAGTCGTCATTTGTAATTCAAAAGACACCAGTTGAAATTCAAAAATTCCATTTGAAATTCCAAAAATGTCAATTGAAATTCTAAACTCGTCATTTGTAATTCAAAAGACATCATTTGAAATTCAAAAGTCGTCATTTTTAATTCAAAAGACATCATTTGTAATTCAAAAGACATCATTTTAAATTCAAAAGACAACATTTGAAATTCAAAACTCTTCATTTGAAATTCAAAACCCGTCATAAGTAATTCAAAACGACACCATTTGAAATTCAAAAGTTTTCATTTGAAATTCAAAAATTATTCATTTTGCAAAAAGGGTAAACAAAATTATTTAAGCAAAATATACATTAGGTTGGGTAGCATTTATTTATTTCTGTAAACTTTAATATTCTGCTGTTAAGACGCAAATCACTCTAACCTATTTAAATTTAAAGATTTTATAACGTCTATACGGACGATCGGAATACTCTGAAATTTTAACATTGGTAATGTTTTCATAGACGTTATATAAACCTGCAATATGAGCGATATTGCAAGACCTCTCACACAAATTGGCATAAGCTTTGGTCAAAATAAAACTGATCAGTAACAATTTAATATTGGAAATGGTTTTACAATCACTTTATACCTGTAAAATAGTTATGATTTGTTGTACCTCCCACACAAATAATCCAGCCCTAAGTAAAATGCAAGTCATTATAAATTATATGCAGATGCTCGCTGAACTGGTGAAGGTTATTAACTATATATTAAATTACCGACATTTTACATCATTATAATTATTAGTTGTTCATCATTTTTTTAAATTTGTTTCCACAAGTGCAGAATATCCAAATTTGGAGAAAAAATAAATGTATATTTTTCTTTAATAGCTTTGTTTACATTTTTGAATTTCAAATGGAATCTTTTGAATTTCAAATGGAATAATTTTTGAATTTCAAATGAAAACTTTTGAATTTCAAATTGTGTATTTTGAATTACAAATGACGAGTTTTGAATTTAAAATGGTGTCTTTTGAATTATAAATGACGAGTTTTGAATTTCAAATGACTAGTTTTGAATTACAAATGACGAGTTTTGAATTTCATATGACGACTTTTAAATTTCAAATGGTGTCTTTTGAATTACAAATGACGAGTTTTGAATTACAAATGACGAGTTTTGAATTACAAATGACGAGTTTTGAATTTCAAATGATATTTTTTGAATTTCAAATGGATTTTTTGAATTTCAAATGGTGTCTTTTGAATTACACTTGAAAATGGTGTAGAAGGATGTACACACCGAATTTCATCATTCTAGCTGTAGTCGTTTAGTTAGTACCATTTTTATACCCTTTTTCCCATTTAACCCCCTTTCGAAAATCTCTTTATTTTACGCGTCTACTCAATTAGAGGAATATGCACACAGAATTTCCAGTCTCCAGCTGTTGTCGTTTAATATGTGCCATTTTTATCCCTTTTTGCCTTATTTAACCTTCTACGAATAAGAATCACTTTATGGTGCACTTTTTTGTTATAGGGGGAATGTGCATACCCAATATCAAGCGTACAAGCAGATATATGCTTAAGTACTCAGTTCTTGTGAGGGAAAAAATTTTCCCTTTGGACACAGTTGCAATCCCAACCGATCTACGACAGTAAGGCGCATTTATGGAAATTTTGAACATCCTAGCTCCACTCAGATCGTCTTAGAATTTTATGACGATCAAGATTATATACTTTATAGGGTCTCAGGTCGATATTTGAAGGTGTTACAAACGGAATGACAAAGTTAGTATACCGCCATCCTGGAGGTGCAGGGTAGGGATCTATAAATCGACTTTCGACTAATCGATTAATCGACTTTTGGAAAGAAAAAGTCGAAAACGACGTTACCATTTTCGACTTTGTACATCAATGAACTTAAGTTATTCAATACCGATTTTACTTTTTTCGATCTAGAAAACACATCCTTTATCCGATTTTCTTCAAATTTGGCATAACAACTAGAAACATCTATGCAAAAATTGGATAAGGTCGGTTCAGATTTATATATCCAATACAAATGTCTATCGATTTCGTTTTGATTTTTTTCGTTCTCGAATTTGAATTGTTGAAAAGTTTAGTTGAAATTAGAAACTTTGAAAATATCACTCAATTAAAATATTTGAATAAAACATTTGTCAAACACAACGTTTTCTAATGACACATTTAATCGAAAAAATCCAATGACATGAGTGTCATGGTTTAATTCTCCTCTTTAACTCGTATCGAGTCATTCTGACTATGTTTCACTGAAATTTTGGATTATTTTGCAAAAAATATTTTGAAAAAAAAATTGCAAACGAAAAAACTAAAAAAAATGTGCGTTGCCATGGCTGAAGTATTGCCGGGTAACTATACTTGCATATACACATACTTACATATGCAACTCAATGAGATGCTTGTAAGATGGCATGTGTGCTTTATTACTTGGTCCGATTTTTTAATCGCAAATTCGGCAAGTGAGTTGTGCTTCTCGTTCGTTTGTGAGAATCATCTCCTTATAGAAGCCGGGTTTGATGTTGAAAAGTCGCTGCGAAGCCACTTGAAAAGACTTTTGACAATGTCGAAATCATGATCGTGGTAGTCTGCAGACAAGTAATAAATGTCACCATGCCATTTGTAAATAAATTTGCGTTCTATTAAATATAGAAGCTAAATGGTCTTGAGCCAGGACAATATCCCAGTCCAAATATTGATTACAGACCAAAAAAAAAAATCGTAAAAAATAGAATCCATCTTTTTACCACTTCCAATATCACACAATCGTTAAAAATACATCAAAGAACACTATATTTAAATTTAAAAAAAAAAAACAATTAATGTAATCAAAATTAATGAAATAAATTTGTAACAAATCTAATGGGGCGATTACTTACTACTTAAGTTATAAGTTTTAAGTAATTGAAATTTGTATTAAAAGTAAAAATTTCCTTCAAAACAAGTTATAGTACATTAAAATCGATAAAGTATTTCAGGCTATTAAATGAAGACATCTTTTTGAAAAAATCATAATTTTACCACTATTTAATTGGTCATAACTCGTGAAAAACATTTTTTATTTTTTTCCAAAAACAAGTATAAAATATTTTTATGAGAAGCATCAAAACAATCCAAGCAATCCAAGTCAAAAATTGTACTGCTTGGTATGGAATGATTCATATATTTTCACAAATTCGCTTACAAATTTGCTTACTGATTCTTTGAATTTCTTTATTACATCATTTTTGAATAAATTTAATAATATTTTATTTAAATTTGTGATTTTTTTTATTGAATCCCAATTACATTATTTTCTGTGCATTAAAGGACTTGGGAGATATGTCCACTTTCGATACTTTATAAAACATCTTGGACGTTACATCAAAAACATTTATGCGGTACAATAATCTGAAGCAAACTATTACATAAGTAGTATTCTGATGAATATTTGAATGTGTTTCTTCAAACCCACTGTCAAACTGAATAAAATCTCCATTGTCCATGGTGAAGGCTACTGTAAATAAAAACAAATATTCAAAACATATTAATCTTGTTCCATTCAATTCTTTGAAATTTCTCCATCTACTCCGCAATATTTCAAATAATTTCTCAGCTTCTAACTAGAACAAAAAAAATCAGTTCCCTCATAAAATTGGATGATATCCTTCCACAGAATTATCTGAAGACGTGCCAAACATCTCCGATCAGCGTTATCGCAGCAACATAAACAACATAATCTTATCTCATGTTCAGACATCATCAACACCACGAAACACACCAAACGAAAGAGCAGACGAAACGTGGAAAAAAGAAACGCTCAAAACGTTTGATTAAGCTGTAAAAATGCTTATTACAGCATTAGTCTTCATCATTTGCATCTTAAAATACAAAAAGCAAAAGCAAAAAAAGAAAATGAACAAGAAAAATAAAACAATGATGACGATGGCCATGGCGATGGCGATGGAGATGGCTACGAGTGTCTGTTACTGCATCACAACATCTCTATACGGGCAACAATTGATGCAGCAGACACTGATGCTGATGATGGCGATGGCGATGCTGCTGATGATGATGCCTGTAAGTCTGCAATAGACAAGATGTAAACATAAACAACAACAAAAACAAAGCCACACAAATAATGAACAATAAAACAAAATGCAATGGAACAAGCTGCATATGCATATATTAGACTGGGTCGATTTGAAAGAAACATAACAATTGTACTCGGTCACAAGTGCTATTGGGTATTGAGATTGAGTCTGTTTTGTGGTGCCGTGACATAAACCCCAATTTCATTTCGCCTTTTTATACCCTCCACCACCAGGATAGGGGTTATACTAACTTTGTCATTCCGTTTGTAACACCTTGAAATATCGACCCGAGACCCTATAAAGTATATATATTTTTTATCGTTATAAAATTCTAAGAAGATCTATGTCGGTCTGTCTATCTGTTGAAAGCACGCTATCATCTAAACAAAATGAGATAGGATGTCCAAATTTTCCATAAATGTGCCTTATAGTCGTAGATCGGTTGGGATTGCAACTGGGCAACATTGGTCCAAAGGGAAAAATTTTCCCTCATAATCAGTCCTTATGAGAAAGAAATTTTTACTCATAAAAAATCCTAACATTTTAGAGTATTTAAGCATGTTTTTTCAATGTGTCTGCTTGTACTTGGATTGGATATCCATAAAAATGTGCAAAGTGATTCTTATTCGTAGGGGGTGAAATGGAGCAAAAAGGGATAAAATTGATACCTATTAAACGACAACAGCCAGAAACACGAAATTCTGTGTGCACATTCCTCTAATTGTATCTAATCTAATATGAAAGATTTTTTTCCAAATTCGTACTTTTAAGGGGCAAAATGGGAATAGAGGGATAAAAATTGTACCAACCAAACGGCTGCATCTAGAATAATGAAATTATGTGTATACATTCCTCTGATTGCGTAGACACGTAAAATAGAAGGATTTTTCGATAATTCGTACTTTTTGGGTTTAAATGGAAAAAGGGGATAAAAATAGTACCAAGCAAATGATCGCAGCTAGAGTCATGAAATTCGGAGTATACATTCCTCTGCCTGCGTAGACACGAAAAGAAAGGGTTTTCAAATTCGTACTTTAAAGAGATACAATGGGTACAGAAGGATAGAAATAGTACCAACTAAACGGCTACAGCTAGAATGATGAAATTCGATGTGTACTCCCATCTAATTGCGTAGACACGTAAAATAAAGAGATTTTAGAAAGTCATACTCTTAAGGGGGTAAAATAGGAGAAAGGGGATACAAATTGTACTAACCAAATGGCCGCAGCCAGAACCATGAAATTCGGTGTATACATTCGTCTGACTGCATAGACTCGCAAAATAAACAGATTTTTCCAAATTCGTACATGAAGTTAGGTTATCTTGTGTGTGCACAATGTACGTGAGAGATAATGGATTTTTAAAATTCATAATTTTGTTATTAAAGTAGGATGGAAATAAAGGGTGATTTTTTAAAAGCTATAGGAAAGTTTAAAAAAAAAAACACATAAAATTCAGAAAAATGCATGAAATCTTTATTTGTATCGATAGTACGGTCCATATAATTTAATGTTTGAAATGGTCCATCCGCTTAGTCCAATTTTGGCATAGTCTTTCCAACATTTCGGCCGATATCTCACGAATAAATGCTTCAATGTTATCTTCCAATGCGTCAATTGAAGCGGGCTTGTCTGTATAGACATGAGCTTTAACATAGCCCCACAAAAAATAGTCTAAAGGCGTTAAATCGCACGATCTAGGCGGCTAATTAACCGGTCCCGAACGTGAAATCAAATGTTCACCGAACTCGCCTCTCAATAAATCCATTGTTGCGCGTGCTGGGTGGCATGTGGCACCGTCTTGTTGAAGCCATATATCATGCAAGTCAAGCTCTTGCATTTTGGGCAAAAAAAAGTTGGATATCATCTCTCGGTAGCGCCCACCCTTCACAGTTACGTTACGATTCGCATCATCTTTGAAGAAGTACGGTCCAATGATGCCACCAGCCCATAAACCGCACCAAACTGTGACTTTTTCTGGATGCATTGGTAGCTCTTGCAATGCTTCTGGCTGATATTCACTCCAAAATCGACAATTCTGCCTATTTACGTACACATTGAGCCAAAAATGAGCTTCGTCGCTGAACAGAAGAAGCGCGCGATGAACTTTCTTAACAGAGCACGCATTTTGATAATAAATTGCAAGCGTTGTTCGTTTGTAAGACGATTCATGGTTAAATTATAGACCAAACTGAAGATGTTTGACAGTGAAACAAAACACGAAACGTGCGTCAGCTGTTTAAACCAGTGTTGCCAAAAAGATAATAGCTAAAAAATCACCCTTTACAACCTACTGTAGCACCAAATATTTATGATATGTTAGCTTTTTTGAAGATTGCTGTCTTATAATTCTATAGTAGTTACATTCACTTGGAATATGGGTGATATTGCCACACCCCTTCTGGTACCTGCCACACAATTGTCTCTATCCTAGGTAATATGTAATCCTTCATAACTTCTATACTGGTGCATGGAATCCACTATGACTTGATATTTGATCATGTTTTACAATTGTTTTATAAATGTGGAAGCTGAGACCATGAGACACGAACCTCCTAGTACCTTCCACACAAATTATCCTTGTGTTATTATATGGACAAATTTATTTATGTTACGGCAAGCGCTAAAAATATTCGTTTTAGTCCCAAAAAGCATAAAAAAAATTTGACAACGATTGGATAATTTTTAGCCGTGCCCCAAGCACCTTTTTGTTTTTATTATGAGAAATAAGGCAAAAATATATATATTTTTTATTTTATTTACATTTATTTGAAAATTAAGAATAAACTTAAATGTCTTGTCATTTATTTTGGTTCAAGACCATAGGTTGTGCCGAAGTCTTCAGCAGAACCCAAAAATAGCAAAGAAGGCAAAGTGAGACCTTTATTGTTGCAGCTGAAAGTTGACTGCGCAGTTTCGATGGGCGCTACACCATCTCATCAGAACTTTCGCAACGTATGTATGTCTTTGACTTAAATCAGGGTTCATATTAGTACCAGCGGTCACATATTTCTAATGAGAAACGCTGATAAACAAAATATTCCACCGAACTAAGTCGACACACTAAAAATCTCACTTTGCCAATTCAATGTTGTGCATGTGCTCGCATCGCTCGCAACAATGCAAAGGTTGTTGTTGTACGGTATGTCCCGTCTTCACTGTACCTCGTGTGTATTGTATACATACAAACAACAACAATACACACGAGGTACAGTGAAGACGGGACATACCGTACAACAACAACCTTTGCATTGTTGCGAGCGATGCGAGCACATGCACAACATTGAATTGGCAAAGTGAGATTTTTAGTGTGTCGACTTAGTTCGGTGGAATATTTTGTTTATCAGCGTTTCTCATTAGAAATATGTGACCGCTGGTACTAATATGAACCCTGATTTAAGTCAAAGACATACATACGTTGCGAAAGTTCTGATGAGATGGTGTAGCGCCCATCGAAACTGCGCAGTCAACTTTCAGCTGCAACAATAAAGGTCTCACTTTGCCTTCTTTGCTATTTTTGGGTTCTGCTGAAGACTTCGGCACAACCTATGGTCTTGAACCAAAATAAATGACAAGACATACAACATAACAGACCAACTATACATACAAACAACAATAAACTTAAATATTTTTATTAATTACATACTCATAGTAACATTAATATTATTTTAATTTAATAGTGAAGTCTTTTTAAAAGTGGGATAATTCATGTTATATTCTTTAACCACCTGAAAAAGGAATTGTTTCTCCTCTTCGTTGTGGGTTAATTTATTATTATAATCTGTAATGAATTTGGCGCCTCTTTCAGCTGCATCATTCACTACAGATAGGTTTTTACAAATTTGTGATCCGTGAGCGTAGTCAAATCTTTCATTCCAATCCGATTGATCGACTTGCAAAAATTCTTTTGAAATTTCTAAACGATCAAAGAATGCGTGTGTATTGGAATTTACAAAATCGCTTAAATCTTTTTGCGCAAATGTGCCGATATTTGTTTGATTAGTTATTATTCGCTTGCATTTTTCTGTATTTGCTTCAACATTAATTGCCTGAACCATTTTTTTTTAATTGCAACACTTACATTAGGATCGAAGAATGAAAGACCGACTGCTTCTTCCGACAAATACCACAAATGATTGATTTTTTGTAGCAAAGCAAGAGCTATATCCCTTTCAGGATAAGCCATAATATTTTTAATTAAATTTAAGTCTTGATTTGGTGCTTCAATTGCTTTAGTGCATCCAAACCAGGCTTTTACATAAATACGAACTACGAACAGACAGACACTACGTATACCGTTTAACTCTTGGTTGGTCATATTGAATTCATTACGAAACAAATACATTTTAAGTGCATAAATACATTTTGACATCCATCGAGCATGAGAAGTTGCACCAGGTATACGAAAGGTGTTAAAATTCGGCACCGTACCACCAAGAAAAGTGACAACTAATTGCAATAATTCTTTGTAGTCGCGTCTGCTATGAGCTTGTTTTAAGTTATCTAGACAGTAATTTAAAATTGTTCCACGTTCTTCAGCAGTCAATACTGTAATAATGTGTTCATCTTCTAAACAACTCTTGTAATTTAATTTGTCAATATTAATCCAGTATTTGCTAAAGCGATTAAAAATTAGCACTTCTGGACCGGCTGTAGTAGCCACTCTAATTTCAAACACTTTACGGATCAACAACTCGTAAATATGGTGTCTGCAGGGAAAATATAATAAATCGCGACCTAGTTTTCCTTCAAGCAGAGCAGCAGCACCGCTTTGAACTCCTGTATTATGAGCAGTTGTGTCGAAGCAGATTATTTGAACTAGATCAATCATTTCATATTCATTTATTGAATTAAACACGGCATCTGATATTTCTTTTCCACTCGAAGATTTTAACTTTGGAATGCCAAGTAGTTTATCGATACCTTGAGATGAGACTATGATTGGCAAGCGGTCAACTTTTCCCTGCCACTAATTTCTGGTAACATTGTACCATACCAGTGCAAAACAAAACTACGTGGAATCTGGAAATAAAAACTCAAGTTTCTTAATTTATACTCAAAACATAAAAAAAGAAGCATAGGGAAAACCCACATTACAGTACTTACATCAAAGTTTGCTGCAATGTTTTGTGCTGTTGTTGCACGATGCTTCTGACGCATTCGACGAATTGATGATCTATTTAGTATAAGATCTTCGATATCATAGCCCAACGCGTCAGCAGTTGCGCTTAGGATATGAACTGCAGCACCATCAGTGATTTTCCACTTATCCAAAGTTGAAAGCAGTCTTGGTGTAAAAAAAAATTGTTTTACCTCTGGAGATACCTGATATACCTGGATTTGGATTTGATACAGATGTTGATGTTGATGCTACAACTTCAATATCGTTTTCGTCGTCAATGTCAATCATACCTGTTTTACAACAATAATTCTGATTTGCTTAAAAGATAGAATATTTAATTGTATACCTCTTTGAATCTGTTGTTCATATAACTCTTTTCGTTCATATTCTTTTATTCGACGCTGGTTTTCTTGTTCTTTCTGGACTGCCTTTCGCTTTTCTTTCTGCATTACAATTTTATCCGTTCCTAGCATACAACCTGGTCTTCCTTTTTCTCGTTGCTTTTTTAAGAACTCTTTGTCTTCTTGTATTTTAATTAATTCAAACGCGTTTGCATGTGCGATATCGAATAAATTTATCTTGAAATTCAGTTTCTTTCCTGTTTTGACATTCTGTTTTTCGACCATGATGCTTTGTAATATCTCTCCACTTGTTGTATAATTTTCCCAGCTTCTCAATGCAGTGTTTTTCATGGTGTGTTGGAATTTGTGCTTTTTGCCAAAACGTGCTGACCTCAGCAACAACTAATCTAGAACTTTCTCTTAAATTTAAGCCAACTATTCTTAAATTATAAAATAAAACTTGTAGCACTTGTTTTCTTCCTGGTAATTTAGCTCCAGTAATTTGGTGGTCCAGTACGCCAATTAACATAATGTCATCATCCGATCAAAGTCTTTTGGTTGTCATCGCTTTAGATTTTTAATTTTAAAATGTATTTGTTCGTTTTGGATTTTCTATGAATTTAAAAAATAAAAAATATTAATATTTTAGGCAAAAAATATTTATTTTCTTCATACATTTATTTTTACCGGCTAAACTGTTGATTATATAGAAAAACGCTATATATACACATTTTAAAGGAATTCTAATTCTTAATTATTTTTCAATTTATTTAAACAAAATCGGACTAGTGGTTCTCGAGTTATGTCAAAAAAAGAGCACCAAAGGTGATAATTTCCCCTATATGACTTTAATGACAAACAATTGTTGGCGGGGCACGCCTAAAAATTGTCCAATCAAGCTCAATTTTTTTTGTGTATTTTTAGGTTCAAATAGAGTAGTTTTAGCGCTAAAAAAAGAAATAAGGACCGGTCTAATATATATATATATAACATAAACTTATTGGTAGCCTTGCCTTATAAGCGTGCTTTGAAATATTAAAAATATTATCTATTTTTATAAAACAATTTTTTCAATAGTTTTATTTGTTATGGTTTGGCTATATTAAAAAAATTGACATTTTGCTGTACTGTTACTGCAATTCTGCGAAAATCGACAGCCTCTGTGGAATATAATCCATGGTGGCCCGGCCGATCTTAACGCCGTTTTTACTTGTTTCACTTCGTTATGAGAAATACAAATTGAACTGTTTCATAAACGTAAAAAACTTATTACTGGCATTTTTCTTCACTACTTTGGGTATATGAATAACTATGTCCGGTAATCCTGAATTATAACAAGATACAACAATGTCACAAATTCAAATTTTTTCTCACACGACCCCCTCTAATATATGTTTATAACTACGTGCATATGAGTCTACATCGAGGCAAATCAGCAAATAGCAAAATGATAAAGTCAGAAATGCAGAGCCGAAATTTGGAAAGTTTTTTTGTTCGACGATCATCTTAAAGATGCCTTCACATGCATCACATGCGATGGACTCGGAATCGGTTGCATAAATGCATGTGTGAGTGTGTCTGGGTCGGTGTGCATGCCTCATACCGCACCTATTTGCACGTTTAACTATTTAGCAAAAACGTCATCATCGAGCAGCGATCATCTTGATGCGATAAACCGTGGATAAGATGAATGTCTACAAATTAAACAACATGCTCGTTGTTGTGTGTACCCTACGTCAAGAGATTATGATTTGGTGATGGTGTTTCGATGGAAACAAAATCACACGATATTTATGGAAACTATGGTACAAGGACTTTTTTATTAGTTTCATGATAGCGGAAGTTGTCTGGAGAGGATGTCGTGAATTAAATGTAACAATTAAATGATGACTGTTTATTTGTTATATTCACATAGAGAGTGTCTACAACCGAGAGCGGAAATTCTACTCTTGGCATGTTAGTTTGTGCAACACGAAAAAAAATAACCATATACGGACACCGCTACATGATAAAAGACCAAAAAAAAAAAAGACCCGTGTTTTTTTTCCCCAAAGTCATGCACTTTTTTTTATGGGCCCCCAGAGATTTGAGGCCTCGGTGTAATTTTTGGAAAAAAGTGATCATATTCTCAGGCTCATATCTTGCAAACCGTTCGGAATTTTGATTTACTCTCTGAGGCAAAGTTCTAGCTCTTGTCATAAAGAACAAAAATTGTGAACATATAAAATCAAAAAAACTTCATCTTCAAGGTCAAAATCGCAAAAAACTTAAAAAAAATCGATTTTTTTTAACCTTTTTTCCCCTGTTCAGGTCCATAGGTAGCAAACCGTTGAAAATTCAGGGAAACAATCAACTACAAAAATGTACCTAAGATCTCAATAAACAACTTTCTAGAACATATGAACTTCCTAGGAATTATTCTTAACACCGTTTAGGTAGCGCTTAGGTAGCCGCAAAATTGAAAAATTTCCCAAAAATTTCACTGTGCAACATTTTTGAAGTCATTTCAAAATAACCATATACGGACACCGCTACATGATAAAAGACCAAAAAAAAAAAGACCCGTGTTTTTTTTTTCCCCAAAGTCATGCACTTTTTTTTTATGGGCCCCCAGAGATTTGAGGCCTCGGTGTAATTTTTGGAAAAAAGTGATCATATTCTCAGGCTCATATCTTGCAAACCGTTCGGAATTTTGATTTACTCTCTGAGGCAAAGTTCTAGCTCTTGTCATAAAGAACAAAAATTGTGAACATATAAAATCAAAAAAACTTCATCTTCAAGGTCAAAATCGCAAAAAACTTAAAAAAATTCGATTTTTTTTAACCTTTTTTCCCCTGTTCAGGTCCATAGGTAGCAAACCGTTGAAAATTCAGGGAAATGACTTCAAAAATGTTGCACAGTGTATTTAAAGGCTTTGTAATTTCACACAAATTAAACATTCTCTTGACTAGTTGGTGATTCCAAAATAAATCGACACAGAAAACGGCCAACAACACTGCCCAATAGTATTTTTGGAACAGAGTAGCGACCCTATTCTGAAAGGGCATGTTGATTAGATCATTTTTGTAGAATAAACTTATAGTCCAGCTGGTCTGAGTTTCTTTTTACAGTGGCTCACAGTTTTAATTTTTTGTCGAATAGAAAATTTTTTGTTAATGTCTGATTGAATTCTTATTGTCAGAACTATATTGTGGAATTTTAAAGCGATAATTTTTGTGGCAGATCTAGCTCCTCTTTTTATACCCTCCACTTCCAGGATGGGGGTACACTAACTTTGTTATTCCGTTTGTAACACCTTGAAATATCGACCTGAGACCCTATAAAGTATATATTCTTGATCGTCATAAAATTCTAAGCCGATCTGGCTATGTCCGTCTGTTGAAAGCACGCTAGCATCTAAACGAAAGGAGCTAGGACGTCCAAATTTTCCATAAATGCGTCTTATAGTCGTAGATCGGTTGATATTGAAACGGGGCGAAATCGGCCGAAGGGAAATATTTTTCCCTCACGAGGACTAAAAATACCCATAATAATCCCTAATATTTTAGAGTATTTAAGCATGATTTTTTAATATGCCTGTTTATATTTGCTTGATATTTGGTATGCGCATTCTTCTTATAGCAAAAACGTGCACCATGAAGTGATTCTTATTTGTAGATGGTGAAATGGGGCAAAAAGGGATTAAATGGTATTAAACGACAACATCTAGAAACACAGGTATAAATTCGGTGTGTACATTCCTCTAATTGAGTAGATACATTATATAAAAGTATTTTTTCCAAATTCGTACCTTTAAGGGGTTAAATGGGGATAGAGGGAAAAAAATAGTACCAACTAAACGGCTGCATCTAGAATAATGAAATTCGATGTATACATTCCTCAGATTGCGTAGATACGCAAAATATACGGATTTTTCGAAATTCATACTTTTTGGGGTTAAAATGAAGAAAGGGGATAGTATAGTATATAGATAGAATAGTACCAACCAAATGACCGCACCTAGAGTCATGAAATTCGAATTCTACGTAAGAATTTGCCGAAAACATCAAAGTTGTAAATTAAGCTCTTCGCACTTAAATAGCAAAATTACACGCCCAACTTATACAAAAAAAAATGCTAGCGCTAAAATTGGTCCATGTCTTTTTTGACAAAAAATGTGGGTATTTCGGTAGAGCACGGTAAACAAAAAAACGAATTGGATATTTTTGCAAAATTTTAATTTACGCTGCAGATATGGCTGACATGATTTGTATGTATTACTTTTTTGTTTTGTAATTCACTCGCAATCTGCCCAACGGATCCGGCAGATTTTTTTTCATTTATATTAAGAAGCAATGTCGCTTGTAACATATATGGCCAACGGGAAATTAACTGTCCCAGGAAAAGTCCTAGAACTTGGGCATGGTGAATAGGGACGGGTCCTGGTCCCTTTACATGGATTTGTCATTGGAGAGGTGAATTTTAGCTCAAAGGACTAAATTGTTGTAAAAGTTGGCAGAGGACTTTGTATTTAATAAAGTCGAGGCAGCAATAATACTGACATGAAGATCTATCAGATATTATTATTAGCGAATATGTTAAAGAGATTACACAATACTTCACATCTATTTGTATTAATATAAAATGTACAAGACTTTGGTTTAAATAAACATAAGAAATAGAAGTTCTGTGATAAGTCTCTACCGACCTATCCCAGGATAGTTATGTTTGTTGCAATTTCCACCAATGTTGCAAAAATCAAAAAAAAATCGCGGTTGTATTTGCATTTATTTCAAATTTCTCTATCTGGGTTTCTGAAACAATTGTGTCAAAAATATAAATTTCAAAAATCGAATATAGGTTTTTATTAAAGATAATCAATTGCTGGAAATTAAATAAAACAAGTAAGAAGGCGTTAAGTTCGGCCGGGCCGAATCTTATATACCCTCCACCACGGAGTGCATTCCTCAGTATTACCAGCAGATTAAAGGATGTCTAAGTTACATATTTGATTACTATTTCAAACTATAATGTATACTTATGCGCACTGTTTAAAACCTACTACTATAAATAAATACAATGCTGTAATTGTGAAAGTGAACATGCCTAAAATATTATGCGATTGTCAGTCGTCATTAGGGAGAAACATTTTCAGATACATACAAAGTGACTGCATTATTTTGATAAGAAAAGTACAAATTTTAAAGATATCCCCGTTCGCCCCAATCTCCGCCCAAATGTACAAATTTGAATAAAAAAACTTTTTGTTTCCAATCTTCATAGTCAGACCACCGAATTTATACACCGAATTTCATGATTCTAGCTGTTGTCGTATCATTGGTACCACCCATTTGTCCCATTTCGCCCGCTAAAATATTTATTTTCTTTGTGGTGCTTCCAAGCTACAAGAGGAATGTCCGCAACAAATTTCAAATGTATGAAAATCAGAAATTTAATTAATAAGCCAAGGCTACCAATATTTTTATACTATGTATATATATAATGGAAATAATACTTCAATTCATAAAGTAAATATAAGGCAGCAATCATAAATACCCTAAATATTGGGGGATAGAGAGCGTATTTTCAGCTGCAGTCCTTTGGTTGGTTTTATTTCCATCTATTTTAAATTCAAAAGTATACATTTTGAAAATACCTTATCTCTCACGTACGCTGTATAAGACAGCTTCATGATTCTACCATTTTTTGTCGTAAAAGCAACAATATAAAGTACGAATTTGGAAAAAAAATTATTTTACGTGGCTATGCAGTCAGAGGAATGTATATACCCAATTCCATGATACTATCTGCGGCCATTTTGTTGGTACCATTTTTATCCCCTTTTTCGCGTTTTACTCCTTAAAAGTACGACTTTCGAAAATATCATCATTCTAGCTGTAGCCTTTTAGTTGGTACCATTTTATCCCTCTGCTCCCATTGAATCCCTTGAAAGTACCAATTTGGAAAAACGTTTTTTTCGTGTCACTCAGTCAGAGGAATGTATACCGCGAATTTCATGGTTCTAGCTGCATCCATTTGTTTGATACTATTTTTATCCTCTTTTTCCATTTTACACCCTAAAAGTACGAATTTCGAAAATGTTCTTTATTTTATGTGTGTACGCAATCAGAAGAATATATACACCAAATTTCATTATTCTAGGTGCAGCCGTTTGGTTGGTACTATTTTTATCCCTCTATCCCCATTTAACCCCTTAAAAGTACGAATTTAGAAAAAATACTTTTATATTATGTATCTACTCTATTAGAGGAATGCATACGCCAAATTTCGTGTTTCTATCTGTTGTCGTTTGATAGGTACCATTTTTATCCCTTTTCGTCCCATTTCGCCCCCTACAAATAAAAATCACTCTATGATGCCCTTTTATGCTATAAAGGGAATGCGAATTGCAAATATCATGTGATTACGAGCTAATATGTTCAAAAAACATGCAGAAATAAATACTCTAAATATTAGGGGTATTTTCAGTCCTTGTGAGGGAAAAATTTTTCCCTCTGGGCCGATTTCGCCCACTTTCAATCCCAACCGATCTGCAACCATAAGACAACACTTTCGCCATAGATATTGCTAGCTGGGATATAATGTGTTGTGTCAAAGTTGGGAAAAATCTGGTAAAATATATGGTTTCTAGATCAAAAAAGTCATATCGGGAGCGTCATTTGTACAGGGGCTATATCTAAATCTGAACCGATCATACCCTCTGTCACTACAGGTGTTTATAGTTGTATTATATGATGTTGTGTCAAATTTAAAGAAAGTCGGGTACAGTGTGTGGTTTCTAGAGCGGAAAAAGTCAAATCGGGAGCTATATTTGTATGGGGGCTATATGTAAATCTGAACCGATTTACCTCAAATTAAGTAGCGTTCGTCCCTGATCCACAAAACTTACTTGTGCCAATTTTTTTTAAGATCGAACAATAATCGCGACCAGTACTTTGATTACAACATTAGATGGACAGACGGACATTGCTAAATCGACTCAGAAAGTGATTCTAAGCCGATCTGTATAATAATCGATGGGTCTATCTCGTTTCCTTTTGTGTGTTACAAACAAATGCACATAACATAATACCCTAGTGGAGGGTATAATTATATTTCATAGCACTAAAAAGGTTAAAAAATAGATAAACATACTTTATAACAAAACAAGTAAGGAAAGGCTAAAGTCGGGCGGGGCCGATTATATGATACACTCCACTTTCTATCCGAATACAATTCAATTCGGAAAAAAGTAAAAACGGAAAGGATTTTTGTTTGTTCCCTAAACATAGGCTAATATTACTTGACCCAATTTGTCAAATCGAGAAGAATATTAGTATCAGGGATATATGCAACCTTGGAATGAAGTGACCCACTTTCACAATAGGTTCCACCAGTTCAAGTGTAACGTGTTTTGCTCAATTTGAAGAAATTCGGTGAAAATACGTGGTTTCTGGGGCGGAGAAAGTCAAGCCGGGAACGAAATTTGTATGGGAGCTATATATAAATCTGAACCGATCTGACCTATTTTAAACACAGGTGTTTCTAGTGAAAATGTAAAATGTTTTGCCAAATTTGAAGAATATCTGTTAAAATATGTGATTTCTAGAGCAGAAAGAGTCAAATAGAGAGCGAAATTTGAATGGGAGTTATATAAATCTGAACCGATCTGACCCATTTTCACCATGGGTAATTCTAGTTGAAATATAAGATATTTTGCTCGATTTGAAGAGGATCTGTTAAAATGTGTGGTCTCTAGAACAGAAAAAGTCTAACCGGGAGCGAAATGTGAATTGGAGATATATATACATCTGAACCGATCTGACCCATTTTTACCACAGGTGTTCCTAGTTGAAATATAAGCTGTATTGCCATTTTTGAAGACAATCGGATCAAATATGTTGTTTCTAGAACGGAAAAGGTGAGCGAAATTTGTGTTGGTTGGAGCTATATATAAATCTGAACCTATCTGACCGATTTTCACCATGGGTGTTTCTAGTGGAAGTATAAGTGTATTGCCAATTTTGAAGACAATATAATCAAATATGTGGTATCTAGAGTGAAAAGAGTGAAATCGGGAGTGATATTCGTATGGGGGCTATATCTAAATCTGAACCGATTTTCTTCAGATTAAATACGTATCCCGAAAAACTTCGTTGTGCAAAGTTTCGTTTGGTTCTGGCTGCACTTGCGACCTGTACTTTGATTACAAGAATAGATGGACAGACGGACGGACAGACAGGCAGACGGACATTGTTAAATCGATTCAAGTCGATTGGTATGATTAACAATGGGTCTATCTCCTTTCCTTTTGGGTGTTATAAACAAATGCACAAAGACATAATACTCTCGTGGAGTGTATAAAAACGCAGACCTTATAAATGATAGATACGATGTATACATTGCGTGGTTTATCGTGAGGTTTTGAGAAGACAACTTTAGTAAAAAAAAACTCCAAAGTTTTGGAACACATTTTCTCACCTTGGGAATTTGGCTATTTTTTGCCAAAAATGTAAAATCTTTAAAAGTATTTTATTTCTGATAATTTTTGTATCATTCGGTTGATAACCCACTAAGTTATAGGATTATAAGTGTGCAAAGGTTTTAAACTGTAAGTCAAGATTTTGGAGGAGTCTGAGAAATTTCACGAAGAGATTCCTGTTTTACTCGATATTGTCTGTAGAAAAATTGAATCACTTCTTAGAGTTTTTGGACTGTCGTCCAGTGTTATTTATACTACAAGGTTTTCCAACTAGAGGTGTTATTTTGAATCACCCGGTATTTCGTTAGATGTCACTTTTGAAGCTTTTATTCTTTGACATTTGACAAGTAGATTAGTTACTGTGAATGGATTGCGCTATCGAGATCGGTCGGAGTTGGATGGTATTGATCTGGACAACGTTTACTTTCAACAAGACGGCGCTACGTGCCACACCAGCAACGAAACCATTGCTCTTTTACGGGGAAAGTTTCCGGACCGAGTTATCTCCGGAAGAGGTGATCACAATTGGCCACCGAGATCTTGTGATTTAACAGCTTGCGACTTCTTGCTTTGGGGCCACATGAAAGATAAGGTCTACGCCAACAGCCCAACGTCGATTCAAAACCTCAAACATAGAATTCGTGAGGATATCGAGTACATAGAGCAGCCACTTTGCGATTTGGTTATGGAAAATTTCATGAAAAGGATTTGGCCATTTGGCTGATGTTCATTATCAACGGCATATCTTCCTCTTTATTATGAAATAAACATCCGATCATTTATATCAAAAAATGACATTTTTCTTTGAATACCAAAATAGCACCTCTTGAAACCCTGTATTTATACTATATTTTTTAGAGTATAAGACTTAAGAATGGTTTAGAAAAAAATATAAATCTAATAAAATTTATTTTTTATTTCTATACCAAATATTCTGCGGAGTCCACGCATTTCCGTCTTCATTTGTGGTCTAGACACGGCATTAGCGCCTGGTGTATTGCTCGCTTTAATTGTTGGTCTTTTCGTCAATATCAATAATTGACATACTTTTCAAGTGTCTGCATTTACTTCGATTCAAGTCACTGTAATTGCAAACAAATACTCATTCATTGACGGCGTCAACATTTTCCAACGGAATTTGAAAACTGAAATGTAACGACAAAAATGCTGATTGCACTTTAAATGACGACAACGACGATGATGTTGAGAATTTTGTTGCCTCAATTTGGGCTTTCTCGTAAAAATAATATTTGTATCAAAATGGTTGAATGGAGTTTCACCTCCCACAGAGCGAGTTGATTTATGCCTGGGTAATGTTCGATGTTCTGTTGTTGTTTTTCTTTATGAACATTTTGATTAAAATAGTGATGCACAACTGAGCGCTGATGATAACGGTGATGGGGTGAAAAGAAATCATCAGCAACACCTGAAAACAGTGCATATTAGAAAAACAAGTAACTTATCCAGTATTTTTAGCCAAATATAACGAAATATGTAAGTCAATTGTCATGACAGACTGTTGCCATGTATTTTTCCTGGGCCGATACACAAACAAAACCGGTGAGATCCTGAGCATAGGAAAAATATAATAAGTGGAATCTAAAACCCGAACTAATATAATATTTTATGGAATATTTCAACTGTGGAATTTCATCAAAATCTGAGTTGTACCCTTAATGATTTTAACGATGGCTTTATATTTCCCGAAATTTAATTTTGATAGAAGTTTCGACGCACAGTGGTTCAGAATCAAAATTTATCGGCCAATGGAATTATGAAGAAATATATGGAAGATAGATGATAGACAGTGAGGAAAGGCTAAAATCGAACGAGGCGAACAATATGATACCCTCCACTTTCTACCCCATTACAATTGGATTGGGGCATTTTCCCCCATCCCCATATCGGGAACGTTTTTTGTATAGGTGCTATATATGTGGTCTATAGAGCGGAAAAACTCAAATCTAATCAATTATTTATAATTTTTTATGGGATATATATATAAATCTGAACCGATCTGACCCACTTTCATCACGGATGCTTCTAGTTGAATTTTAAGGTACTGTGCTAAGTTTGGTTTATAGAGCGGAAAATTCAAATCGGGAGCGACACTGTATGGTGGCTATATCTAAATCTTAACCGATTTCACTCACTTTAACCATAAATATTTCTAGCTGGAATATAAAGTGCTCTATCAAATTTGAAGAAAATCGGTTAAAATATCTGCTTTCTAGAGTGGAAAAATTCAAATCGAGAGCGAAATTTGTTATATCTAAATCTGAACCGATCTTTGCCCCTTTCAGCACAAATGTTTCTAGTTGAATTATAAGTTTGAAGCAAAAAAAAATGTGGTTTCTAGAGCGAAAAATTCAAATCGAGTGCGAAATTTGTACGGAGGCTATATCTAAATCTGAACCGATCTGACTCACTTTCACCATATATGTTTCTAGTCGAATTATAAGGTACTGTGCCAAGTTTGAAATAAATAGAGTAACATATGTGGTTTCTTGAGCGGAAAAGTCAAACCGATTTGAACCGAATTGCTTAAAATTAAATAACGTCCGAAATTGGCCACAAAACTTACCTTTGCCAAATTTCGTTAGGATCGGACAATAATTGCGACCTGTACTTTTTTTTCAATTTTGTCTGATGGTGATTTCACATTACAAATTTTTCCATAACCTATTTTTGCTTAGATTTTTAATTGTTTTTATACCTTGCGCTTATGAACTAATGGAAAAATTATAATTTTAAAAATGCCATCATAAGCACACTACTTTAAGATTTCAACAAAATGGATTAGTGTAATCATTTCGAAAATCAAAATAAAAGAATTAAAATTGCAAAAAACATTAAAAAATCCAACCCTGCTGTAACAATCATCAATATCAATATTTTAAAAGTAATTGAAATTACCTTCAAAACATGGTATAACGCATTAAAATTGGTAACGTATTTCAGGAGTTACAGGCAATTGAATGAACACACCTATTTGAAAAAGTAGTATTTTTTCACTTTTAAATTGGTCATAACTCGTGAAAAAAATATTTTTTTCTCCAAAAATAAGTATACAATATTTTTATGAGAAGAATACATACACAAACTTTCAAAACAATCTTAGCTATCGAGGTCAAAAACCGTACCGCTTGACATGGAATGACTTATATATATTTACATTTTATGAAAATTACATATGCGTATTATATATGGGACATTCCACGACAAATAGGACAGTTAAAAAAAATTGATTTCCTACATTTTTTACAAAAACACCCCCTGGTATACTTTGAGTTTTTTCTGATTACTCGTTAAAAATATATAGTTTTTTTTTAAATCGTTAAATAGTAGTTCTTTTTTCAGTCTTTTGCTCATAACTTCATTAATAATGACCCCAATTGAATATTCTTTTTTAATATTTTTGTTTTTTGAAGAATTTTTCAGAAAAAAATATTCACAATTATATACAAATTTTAATTTTTTAAATGAAAACTTTATTTTTTAAATTGTTTGTACTCTTCGATTTTTTTATTTAAACATCTATTAATTCTGTAAATTTTGGGGCTTGGTTGAAAGTGGGCCTATAATATTAAAAAACATACAATATTTTTTAATTTTTTTCGTGTTTCCAAATTTTCAAAAATTTAAAAAAACGTAGTAATTTTTATAGGCCCACTTTCAACCAAGCCTCAGAATTTACAGAGTAAATAGATGTCTAAATATTTTTTTCGTGAAAATCGAAGAGTACAAACAATTAAAAAATAAAGTTTTAATGTGAAAAAAAACAAAATTTTTATAAAAAACATTGTGAATATTTTTTCTGAAAAGTACGTTAAAAAAACAAACAAAAAATTAAAAAAAAAAGAATATCCAAATCGGACTATTATTGTCGAAGGTGTGAGCAAAAGACTGAAAAATTAACAACTATTTAACGATTTTTAAAAAGCTATATCTTTTTAACGAGTAATCAGAAAAAACTCAAAGTATACCAGGTGGTGGTTTTTAGTGGGTACTAAAAATTTAAAAAATGGAGGAAATCAAAAATATTTTTTTTGAACTGTCCGATTTGTTGTGAAATGCCCAATATATACTTTTCTTTAAAATCGAAAAATACGAAAGGTAGTCAACTTTCTGAAATATATCCGGTTTTCAAAGTTAATATCTTAAAAAAATCCTTGCGTCCTTGTATAATTTGGTTTTTTTGTACTGAACTCTGAAATGTTTACGTGAACAAAACTTATAGAATTTTTGAAATTTAAAAATCCAAAACACCCATTCGGCCAGTATCTACCACTGTGCGACGATATGTTCCCAAAGTTATCACGTTAACGTCTCCTGTGGTGTCTTGGCCCGGCCCAATGCTAGAACGACGACGTTCTCGTGCCGGGTCTGATTGTTACACAAATTATTACTGTATTGTTGGTGGTAATTGTAAAACAATATTGTTGATTTTATTTAAATCTCAAATAAAAACAACAACAACGAACAAGCATTTTCTAAACATTTCTATAATAATTTAATGCTGGCGTTGAACGTGTGTGTGTGTTTGTGTAAAGGTTCGGCTGTGTGGTCATGTTTTGGAGGTAACATTCCACTTCCATTCCATTGTCATGACTGCCAGGCCAAAGCAAGAGAAATTATTGTACGCCATGTTATGTTTTCCTGATTGCCAAAGAAAACTTTAGAGAGATTTGGCTGTAAATGAAGGCGTGTTTTGTGAAGCAACACGACGCGACGCGATCACTTTAATTAAGAATTTGTTTGTAATTGTTTCCGCTTTTACACAGAGCATCAATTTCAATTCAAGCCTTTCAAAGAAAGCCATACATTTCGCAACATCATCGTCCAATGGGTTTCGAAAGGAAAGAGTACCTAAACGTAGCAGTGTGAGACACGCACACAGTGGAAGATCTTTACGAAAGGTGACCAAATCATAATTAGAGAAATGTGGTTGTGGAAGTGGATAGTAGATATACAGGGTGAACAGCACTGTGCTACAAAAAAGAATGAAGTAAAAAAACTGAAAAGTGAAATTATTTTTCTTGTAGGCATTGTCAAGTAGAACAAGAATCTGTATTTGAAATTTGCTGGACACACCCAAAATCTTGAATTACGCGTAAAAACCGGGTTTTCGTAGCTTTGTATACTTACAAGACTGTAACTTAGTTATTTATATACTGTATTTAACTTTCTCATCGGATTCGAAAAGAAGAAACCTGAAGCATTCCATTGATATATAGAAATTTATTTATTTAAAAAATTTAAGAAATCCAGCAAACGCAATTTTTTAACTAATTTTTAGTAATTTTTAAACTTGGCCATGTTTTTGAACATTATCTTATTTGGTAACCGAATCTCTTGTAAATTTATTTAAATAACACTATTAGTAAGGAGTAAAACGCAGCTTTGTTTTTAAAAATCCGTTAGTAATTGACTGAGTTATTGAAGTTTTTATACCCTACACCACTTCGTGGTCTAGGGTATTATAAGTTAGTTTCGCGCCAAATGTTTGTAACACCAAGAAATAATCGAGCTAGACCCACCTTTAAGTATACCGATCGGCTTAGAATCACCAGCTGAGTCGATTTAACGATGTCTGTATGTCCGTCCGTCCGTCCGTCCGTCTGCTGTCCATCTAAGCTTGTTCGCACTCTACAGGTCGCAATTGTTGTCCGATTCTCATGAAACTTGGCAGAATTTATTTTTTCTGGACAAGGACCATCGGTATTGAATTTGGAGGAAATCGGTTCAGAGTTAGATATAGTCCCCATACAAATGTCGCTCCCGATTTGACATTTTCCGCTCTAGAAACGACATATTGTACCCGATTTTCTTTAAATTTGGCAGAACATCTTATAATTGAACTAGAAACACGTATGCAAAAATTGGGTAAGATCGGTTCAGATTCAGATATAGCCCCCATACAAATGTCGCTCCCGATTTCACTTTTTCCGCTTTAGAAACCACATATTGTACCCGATTTTCTTTAAAATTGGCACAACATTTTATAGTCCAACTAAAAAACCTATGATGAAGGTGAGTAAGATCGGTTCAGATTTAGATATAGCCCTCATACAAATGTTGCTCCAGAATGTTTAACCGAGTTTGGCCAAACTTTACATATTATATTTCACCAATAAACAGACATGGTGAAATCGGGTCACATCGTTCCAGGTTTCAATATACCCCCATATAAATGTCCTTTCCGATTTAACATTTTTGGTCAAACACATACATTTACAGGATGCAAAAATCCTTCCCGATTTCAATTTTTTACCGAATTGAATTGCAATGAGAATTGTTTGGGTGATGCCCATATGTCCATACTTTGGTACGACTTTGGTTAACTACTGGATAATTTGTATTTGTCTGTCAGACAATTGGATCAATTACTATATTATTTACCATATTCGTTAAAATTGACTAAAAATGAATTTATAGCATATAAATTATATGAATATAATTTATTTCACTTGTATGAACTACATAAAATTGCTCCCATGAAATACCTGGGTTTAGTAATCAAAGCGAGGTACATACGCAGGGAGTGGTGTAGGGTATTATATAGTCGGCCCCGCCCGACTTTAGCCTTTCCTTACTTGTTATTAATACTAAATTTTTGCAAAAATACAAGTTTTGGCCATTCCAGTTCAAATCTCTCATAATTGTACGAATTGAAGTCCAATAAAAATACTTAAAATTCTTCAAAACAGATTAAAAAAGTTAGAAAAGCATGGCGACGATTTTAATAAAAAATCTCCAATTTTGGAACACATTTCCCCACTTTGGGAATTCTTGTATTTTTTTGAAAAAAAAAACGAAAGTTAGTAAAAACATGACGATCATTTTAATAAAAAAACACCAAATTAAAAATTTTTCAACGTGTTTAACTTTTTGACGATATTTAAGTACAGTACCAGCTCGATGACCACAACTAATTACTGCCCATACCTATTGCAATAACCGAATATGTAGTTGCGATAACCAAACCCCAAATTGACCTTTGAATAATTGTCTCAAACTAAACTCAATAGATTTATTGAACTGTTTACAGCCTTTCGTTTGGATTTTTTCTGATTTATTAACATAACATATTGCAAATGTATGAAAGTAAGACTCTAGATTTGGGAGACACCGAATGGTTTCTGAATAAATAGGGTTCGCACGAGAATTATAAAAATACCTGTTTCAACGTTTCGAGAAATAGAGGTGATTGGATTTTGAAAAATTGTATACCTGCATACTATAAATGTGTTACAGTTCCCGGTTTCGATAACAACTTTGGCAAATATATGCTATCGAAAAGGCCGGAGACTTCACCTTTTGGAATCTTGATTTTACGAATACTTTTATTATCCAAAAATTGTGTTACGAGATTTGCAATCTGTGGACCACAATTGTCCAAATAAGTTATTTAACGGATCTCCGACAATAAAGTTAGTGTAGTATAAACACAAAATCTACAGTAATGATGCAGGAAATAAACTAAGCAAAAAATGTAAGAAATAACTACAATTGGTCGAAGTTTACATCCTGTACTAACCTCTACTAAAAATACATAATTTTAAGTTCCATATCATGATGATTTCAATTAAATTGATATACATTTCGATAACATCAATTCTAGTAAATATTGCTATAAATTTCCACACATCGGAGTCTGCTGGGATGATTGTATGGTTTCTTACTAATGCGCGGTCCTTCTAATTCAGCGCCATCCTTGGTTAAATTCAGAGTATCTAGAAAATAGAAAATGAACATTACAACTTTTGTATAGAAGTTGCGATAATCGAGACCATAAGTTGCGCTTGTAAAGACTCCAATGATAATAAAGAGTGATTTTTTGAGGTTAGGATTTTCATGCATTAGTATTTGACAGATCACGTGGGATTTCAGACATGGTGTCAAAGAGAAAGATGCTCAGTATGCTTTGACATTTCATCATGAATAGACTTACTAACGAGCAACGCTTGCAAATCATTGAATTTTATTACCAAAATCAGTGTTCGGTTCGACAAATTTTGTTCAGCGATGAGGCTCATTTCTGGTTGAATGGCTACGTAAATAAACAAAATTGCCGCATTTGGAGTGAAGAGCAACCAGAAGCCGTTCAAGAACTGCCCATGCATCCCGAAAAATGCACTGTTTGGTGTGGTTTGTACGCTGGTGGAATCATTGGACCGTATTTTTTCAAAGATGCTGTTGGACGCAACGTTACGGTGAATGGCGATCGCTATCGTTCGATGCTAACAAACTTTTTGTTGCCAAAAATGGAAGAACTGAACTTGGTTGACATGTGGTTTCAACAAGATGGCGCTACATGCCACACAGCTCGCGATTCTATGGCCATTTTGAGGGAAAACTTCGGAGAACAATTCATCTCAAGAAATGGACCGGTAAGTTGGCCACCAAGATCATGCGATTTGACGCCTTTAGACTATTTTTTGTGGGGCTACGTCAAGTCTAAAGTCTACAGAAATAAGCCAGCAACTATTCCAGCTTTGGAAGACAACATTTCCGAAGAAATTCGGGCTATTCCGGCCGAAATGCTCGAAAAAGTTGCCCAAAATTGGACTTTCCGAATGGACCACCTAAGACGCAGCCGCGGTCAACATTTAAATGAAATTATCTTCAAAAAGTAAATGTCATGGACCAATCTAACGTTTCAAATAAAGAATCGATGCGATTTTGCAAATTTTATGCGTTTTTTTTTTAAAAAAAGTTATCAAGCTCTTAAAAAATCACCCTTTATTTAGTTGGTTGCAAAAAACGAGCAGTTGCGATAATAGGTGGTTACGATCATCGAGCTCGCAATTTATTTGTATTGGACTTCAAAGGTATAAAAACCGACCCCCTATTTTGGGACACATTTTCCCCTTTGGGAATTCGGGTATTTTTTTTTGGAAAAAATGAAAGGTTAGAAAAAACATGACGACCATTTTAATAAAAAATCCCCAAAATCCCCCACTTTGGAACACATATTCCCCACTTTGGGAATACGGGTTTTTTTAGAAAAAAATGTCTACTAATTTTTTCATAGTTTTTATCTTTTTGACGAATTTTAAGAATTTTTATTGGACTTCAAAGATATAAAAAACCGGCGCCCTATTTTGCAACACATTTCCCCCACGTTGGGAATTCGGGTATTTTTGTTTTAAACGACCATTTAAAAAAATCCCCAACTTTGGATTACATTTTCCCCACTTTGGGAATTCGTTAAAGTTAGAAAAAACATGACGACCATTTTAATAAAAAATCCCCAACTTTGGATCACATTTTCCCCACTTTGCGAATTCGTTAAATTTAGAAAAAACATGACGACCATTTTAATAAAAAAAATCCCCAACTTTGGAACACATTTTCCCCACTTCAGGAATTCGGGTATTTTTTGGAAAAAAATTAAAGTTAGACAAAAGCATGATGACCGTTTTAATAAAAAAATCATTATCCCCACATTGGAAATTCGGGTTTTTTTTAATACTGAAAGTCTAGTAAGTTCTTCATCGTTTTTATTTTTTGACGAATTTTAAGTTTTTTTGATTTCCATATTTTTAATCCATAATCTCTCACGTACATAGGGCAAGATAACCTAACTACATGATTCAAACAATTTTTGCCGTAAAAGTAAAAAATACGAATTTGGAAAAATCTTTTTATTTTGCGTGTCTGTGCAGTCCCATTAATGTATGCACCGAATTCCAAGACTCTAGCTGCAGCCATTTGGTTGGTACCATTTTTATCCCCTTAAAAGTACGACTTTCTAAACTATCTTTATTTTACGCATCTGCGTAATTTCATCATTCATGTTCCCGATGTATCCCTTCAATGTACGAATTTGGAAAAACCTTTTTATTTTGCGTATCTACACTATCAGAGGAATGTATACTCCAAATTTCATGACTCTAGTTGCGGTCATTTGGTAGGTACAATTTTTATCCCATTTTTCCATTTTAACCCCAAAAAGTACGAATTGCGAAAAAAATTTCTTTGTTGTACCTGCCTACAAAATGAATGTATACACCGAATTTCATTATTTTAGGTGCAGCCGTTTGGTTGGTACCATTTTTATCCCTCTGTTCCAATTTTACCCCTTAAAAGTACGAATTTGGAAAACATATTTTTGTATTATGTATATACTTTGGCTGTTGTCGTTTGCTATGTACCATTTTTATCCCTTTTTGCCCCATATCACCTTCACCGAGTAAGAATTACTTTATGGTGCACCTTTCTGCTATAAGGTGATGCGTGTCCAATATCATGGAAATATAAGCAGACATATTGAAAAACATGCTGAAATACTCTAAATATTAGGGGTTTTAGGGTCATTTTCAGTCCTTGTTTTTTCCCTTTTGACCGATTGCGCCCATTTGCAATTCCAACCGATCTACGACTATAATACGCATTTATGGAACATTTGGACGTCCTAGGTCCTTTCCTTTATCATTCTTTCAACAGCCCAGCAAAAAAATTGGAAGTACTTCCGTAGGAAGCACATTTGAATCACATTTTTCCGCTTTTGAGGAAGTTTTTTTATACAACTTCCAAAAAAGTCGATAGTTTTTTAATTTCCGTAACATTTAAAAATATCATTTTCACAACTGAATGGGAAAGTCTTTTTAGTATGGACTCACAAAGGTAAGGTGTCCGCTTTGCACCCATAAGATCTCGGGTTCGAATCGTGGCTCGGGAAAAAACCTTTTTATATTTTTTATTACTTTTATAAATAAACAATGTTTAATTTTGCATAATTTTAACATTTTAAAAATTTTTGCTTAAAAAATGGAAATTTATAGCTTTTTATTATATTTAAAATATTTCATATTTTTATTGAAAATTAATACTACAAAATCAGTAAAATTAAGTAGTGTCAATTTATTTAATACTAAATTTAATTATTATTTATAATATTTATTTGCATTATATGTTAGTTCTTATTAAATAAATATTTTGTTAAGTTTCCCATTGTCAGTTCTAGCGAACAAAATGATTTGCTTTAGTTATTTACCACTCACAACAGAGGATAGCTGATATGGTTGGAGTGTCGGCGGATTTTTTAAAACAGAAATGGAAACTAGTGAAAAAGTGGTTCCTTTTCAACACTTTAAATTAACTTTTAAGTCTTTCAAAATAAAGGACATCCCATGTTAGATTCATTGGTGAAAATCCCAATTTTCACTACTTCCGAATCATCATCATCATCTTTTTCACTTCTTTGGGTGCTCTTTTTTTGCTGGGAAACGGATAGACGGACGGACATTTGTCTAGATTTTGGGGTGTCTGGCAAATTTCAAGTACATATTCTTTGTTCAACTCGGCAATACCTACAAGAAAAGAAAAATATTATCACTAACCACAGTTCTTGGACTGTCGCTTAGTGTAATGTGGAGGTGTATTTTTAAATCGTATCGTATGAAAACTTTCTAGATGAGTCATTTAACATCACACCAACTCCGCTGTAATTACCCAAAATAGATACGAAATAATGGAACCCATTTGTGCCACTCTCGCATAAGCCTAAGCATTCTGATTCAGGTCATTTAGCCAATCACAGTTTTCAAATTAAAACCAAACAAATTTACAATTACACTATAAATGTTATTTTTCTATTTCTGTTCAAATTTCCATATTTCCCGCACCCAATTTTATGTTAATTCAACTAATTTGTTTTTAACTTAGATATGGGTTGTTGTAGTTGTTGTTGTTTTGCGAATGGCTTGAAATTAGTATTTTTCATTTTCCATTTCAACATGGACAAATTCGAATGGAATACGAGCGGCGAAAAAATGTAAATCACGTCGAAGGTTAGGCTGTTCACAAAATAATGGCAATCAGTCAATTTGATTAAAGCACGATCGCGATGGAAATTAAAAATTTAAACCGAAAAAAAACGAAAAACTAATTTCAAATTTAATTTAATCACAATGCAACAGAGAGAAAAAACGTCAGTCAGTCAAATGCTCGATAGGTAACATTTTTTGAAAGGCAACGAATTAATTATAACCATTTATTATAGGTACATGCGAGTGCGAATATTCATTTGGTCATCACGTTTGTAACACATCGAATTAACTATGGGATGTTTACAGTTTACGTAAATGGGAAAATGTTGATGAAAATAGGATGTTGGCTGAAAAGTAAAAACTAGTGGAAAGTGCATTTAGAAAAACCCGCGTAACTTTTTATCAAATAGAAAATACCAAAATATTTTGTTGGCATACGATTGATGACTAAATAGAGAATATTTGTGACAGAATTTTGTCAAAAATCAAAATAGAGAAAGTTGAAATAATTGCAAACTCAGCTTTTTTCCACTTTAAGTGATTCGGATAATTTGAATAACATATAAAATTAAATTATTTGAAAAATAAATAATAATATCAATATAAAATTTTTGGACTATAAATATAGTATATAAATATATAATATATATTTATATACTATTTTTATTTAAATTGTTTCTGTTTTTGAAATAATATATTTTGTGTCTTTTTTAATTTTAGGTAGGGCAATATTACTTTTGCTAATTAAAATTATTTGTTTTGTTTAATTTTTTCAATTTTAAGAAGATTGAAAATGAAATGAATGAAACGGACTTAGACAGTGCATCCTCTGAAAGTAGTGGTTCCCTTAGAGGTACCAACATTGTCAATTTTTATTTTTTTATAAAAGTTTGATGTAGTAGTAGGATATTCTAATTCTAAGATATTCTAAAAAATTGTGTGCTTCTGTGGAAAAATATTTTTCAATTCACTCAAACATAAACCATTGTATATCTCAAAACGGATAAAGTGTGACTTAGACCACTATCATACTAACAGACACATACATACATATATGGTGTAAGAGTAGACTAGCAAAAAACTATCCTTCTGATAGATCGCGAAAAAAATAGAAAACAAATATATCATGTCATCTCTCACGAAAATGAAAAATTTTCAAAAATATTCAAGTTGTATTTTTTGTTTACCGCGCTCTACCGAAATATCCAAATTTTTTGTCGAAAAATATCGATTTTCCAATATTCATTTCGATGGCATCAATTCTAGTAAATATTGCTATAAATTTCCACACATCGGAGTCTGCTGGGACGATTGTATGGTTTCTTACTAATGCGCGGTCCTTCTAATTCAGCTTCATCCTTGGTTAAATTCAGAGTTAAATCCAGAAAATAGATAATGAACATTACAACTTTTGTATAGGAGTTGCGATAATCGAGACCATAAGTTGCGCTTATAAAGACTCCAATGCTAATATTTAGTTGGTTGCAAATACAAAACAAATATGTCACGTCATCTCTCACGAAAATGAAAAATTTGCAAAAATATTCAATTTGTATTTTTTGTTTACCGTGCTCTACCGAAATATCCAAATTTTTTGTCGAAAAATATCGATTTTCCAAAAACATGGACTAACTTTTTTGTAAAAATTGGCTTGTAAATTTGATATTTTAGCGTGATGAGCTTTATATCTGGCAATTTTTTGTAGAACTTTTTAATTCTTAAATATTCTTTTTGAAAGAACTTTTTTGATTTTCTCGGAAAGAGGCCAAATTGACCTATAAAGATTGGAGGTAGAGGTTTTAGATCTTCCACAAAAATGATCCTCATAAAATAAGAATTCTCTCAGACACTAACTTACAACACAACACTAACATGCCCCCTTTCAGAATTATAGTGTCTGTACTCTGTTCCAATAATGCTGTTGGACAGTGTTATTATTAAAATTGAATAGAAATAAAATTGAGTAATTGATATATTCTTATAGGGCGCTTCTACTAATATGTTTTTATTGCATGATAGTCCTTCACTACATACATACATATGTCAAAATAATTCTTTAGAAAGACAGCAATCTTCAATGAAATATATATATTTCGCACAGATAAAATATTTTTGCTTGTATTTTCATTCCCTGTTAGGGAAGAAAATTTTCCCTTCGGACCGGTTTCGCCCATTTGTAAACCCATCAAAAAATGGAAGTAGTTCCATTTCCATTTTAAAAAACCAAATGTGAAACAATTTCCAAAAGTAGATAATATGTTATTATCCCGCAACATTTTATGAATAGCATTTCACAAGTCAATGGTAACGATTTTTTAGTATGGGGTCGCAGAGCTAAGGTATACGCTTTGCTCACAGAAGGTCCCAGGTACGAATCGTGGCTCGGGAAAAAACTGTTTTTGTTTTTTTTTTTTGTATACCCTCCAGGATGGGGGTATACTAACTTTGTCATTCCGTTTGTAACACCTTGAAATATCGACCTGATACCATATAAAGTACATATATTCTTGATCGTCATACAATTCTAAGACGATCTAGCCATGTCCGTCCGTCTGTTGAAAGCACGCTAGCATCTAAACGAAAGAAGCTAGTCGTAGATCGGTTGGGATTGCAACTTTGCGAAATCAGCCCAAAGAGAAAATGTTTTGCCTCACAAGGACTAAAAATACCCATAATATTCCCTTATATTTTATAGTATTTAAGTACATTTTTTTAAAAATATATCTGCTTGTACTTACTTGATATTGAGTGTGCGCAATCCCTCTAAAACAAAAACGTGCACCATAAAATTATTTTTATTCGTAGGGGGTGAAATTGTACAAAAAGGGATAAAAATGGTACCTATTAAACGACAACAGCTAGAAACGCGAAATTCGGTGTGTACATTCCTCTAATTGACTAAATATATAATATAAAAGTATTTTTTCCAAATTCGTAAAATGGGAAAAGAGGGATAAAAATGGTACCAACCAAAAGGCTGTACTTAAAAAAATTAAATTCAGTGTATACCATTCTCTGATTGCGAAGACACGTAAAATAAACGAATTTTTCGAAATTCGTACTTCTTGGGGTTAAAATGGAAAAATGGGATAAACATTGTACCAACCAAATGACCGCAGCTAGAGTCATGAAATTCGGAGTATACATTCTCCTGACTGCGTAGACACAAAAAATAAAAGGTTTTTCCAAATTCGTACTTTCAAGGGATACAGTGGGTACAGAGGGATAAAAATAGTACCAACTAAACGACTACAGCTAGAATGATAAAATTCGTTGTGAACATCGCTCTAATTGCGTAGACACGTAAAATAAAGAGATTTTAGAAAGTCGTACTCTTAAGGGGGTAAAATGGAAAAAGGGGATAAAATTGGTACCAACCAAATGGCTGGTACCAATACATCGCTGTATACATTCCTCTGACTGCATAGACACGCAAACTAAAGGGTGATTTTTTAGCTATTATCTTTTTGGCAACACTGGTTTAAATAGCTGACGCACGTTTCGTGTTTGTTTCACTGTCAAACATCTTCAGTTTGGTCTATAATTTAACCATGAATCGTCTTACAAGCGAACAACGCTTGCAAATTATTATTATTATCAAAATGCGTGCTCTGTTGAGAAAGTTCATCGCGCGCTTTCATTTGACGCGAAACAATTCAATTCCTCATCCATTAGTACGAGCATTATCAATTTAACCCAGTGCTTGATTGACCAGTATTCTCAAAATAATTTTACAAATCGAAGACAAGGAAAACCTCTAAAATCCATTAAAAAATTATTCTGAATAGTGTATGTACACAAGAGTGCCTCGTTTCGTATGTTCTTTATTTGTATGGCGAGTTACAGAGTACTTCGGTGCTACTGATAAGTCATTTCATTTTGGCAAAAATAGCAATTATTATATTATTTTATTCTTTTATACCATCCACACTTAAAAATCGACCTAAGGCCCTATAAAGAATATATATTCTTGATCGTCAAAAAATTGTAAGACGATCTATCAATGACCGTCTGATAAAAGCACTTCAGTAGGAGCAAGGAGATCCGTTGAAATTGAAAATGGAAGAAATCGGTCCAGAGGGAAATTTTTTCTCAAAGAAGGACAGGAGATACCCCCAACAACACGATATATTTCAAGTATTTAAGCATGCCTTATATTTACTTGATATTTAGTAGGCGCACTCCCCTTATAGCACAAACGTACACCATAAAGGGATTCTTATATGCAAGGCGTGAAATTGACCAAAAAGGGATAAAAATAGTACCTATCTAACGACGCATGTATCGATGGTACACGTAAAATAAAGTAAAAGGGATAAAATTGGTACCGAGCTAAAAAAATCGCATCAATCTAACCGCTGCAGCTACAATCGGTGAAATCGGTGTATATTTCGCTCTGGTTGCGTAGACTCGAAATATAATGCGATCTTTCGATATTCGTACAAATGGACAAAAAAGGGAAAAACTTGGTGCCGACAAAATGGTTGTAGCTGGAATCATAAAATTCGGTGTGTACATTCCTCTGATCGTGCAGACGCGCATAACATTACGATTTTGTACTTTTAGGCAAAACTGAGCGAAAGGAGATAAAAATGGTACTAATCAAATCGATGCAGCTAGAATCATGCAATTCTATTTATACATTTATCTGACTTCGTAGACGCGCAAACTAAAATCCCAGCGAAAAATCTCATTACCAAGTAATGTGGGGATTAAGGCAAAACCAAAAACCTTCACTACTTATTTTTCGGATCCGTTTCTAATTATTTTTATAAAGGGATTGTAAAAAAATAAATACTTCCACTCACGCTTACAAAAAGTTGAGAAATAAGTACTTCCACGCACACTTACAAAAAGTTAATATATAAGTACTGGTTGGTAAGCATGTTGGTTGACGTTGTTGTGGTTGGTGGTTTCAACAAACACAGCAAAACATTTCTTGCAACTTCAAGTTATTGCAACTTCATTATATAACAAAATGTACGGAACAATAAGAAGAATGGGAAATGTATTTTCCATTCTTCTTATTGTTGTGTTGTTAAGATAGTATTATAATATTTTTTTAACAATAAAATAAAACATTTTTCTAAATTTCAATATTTTTCTACCAGTTAAATTTATGATTCTGCAAAGAAATAACTCTATGTGTAGCAAAACATGGATGTGTTGTTACCAATAACTACTTTTTTAAGCCATTATAAGGAGTACATTATTTCATACTTCAAAATAATGCAGGGCGTAATGGGCTGTCATTACTAGGTAATGCAAATAATAATGAGGTGGCATTACCGAGTTTTCTTCAAATTTGTATTTTTAGGGTCAAAATGGGGTAAAAGAGATAAATGTGATACCAAGCAAACGGTTGTAGCTAGAATCGAAAAATTATGTGTGGTACCCACATTCCTTTGTGAACGCGATAGATAGATAATTGATTTTCGAAATTCGTACTTTTAGAATAAAAATTAAACGAAATTCGAAGAATTATTTAATTAACTTTAATCCAAAAGTATAACTACACTGACAAAAAAATTAAGACTTTTTGATTGGAACAGAATAAGCTTCCATAAATTATAAAAGGGCATATTGACACCATTCGAAAATGACAGTCTTGTCAATTCCTTGAAGACAGAAGCTACTGTCATCCGCTATTGAGTAGATTCGATTCAAAATATAATCCAGAAGGTTATCAATAAGGCAAGGCTACTATATGTTTTACTATATATATATCGAAATAATACTTCAAGTCAATTCAAAAAATTAAATATAAAGCAGCAATCTTCAAACGCTCAAATATTGGGGGATAGTGGGTGCATTTTCAGCTACAGTCGCTTGGTTGGTTGTACTTCCATCCTATTTTAATACCAAAAGTATAAATTTTGAAAATTCTTCATCTCTCACGTACACAGTGCAAGAGAGTCGTAAATGTTTAAAAAGTACTAACTTGGAAAAATCATTACTTCTATGCAGTCAAATGAATGTATACACCGAATTTCATGATTTTAGCTGCGTCCATTTGGTTGGTACCATTTTTGATTGGTTTCCATTTTACCCCATTAAAAGTACGACATTCGAAGAATCCCTTTATTTGACGTATCTAAGCAGTCAGATGAATGTATACTCCGAATTTCAAAGTTAGTATACCCCCATCCTGGTGGTGGAGGGATAACAGTGCCCTGTGGCACTCCTCTTGTCAACATATACACTGAAAGAATTTTCCTTCATAACTTACAAACAAAGGGTCCGCCAAATAACTTTTTTTTTTTTGAAAATGCTATAAAAAAGCTACTGAATATTTTCTCAAATTTCTTTTTTTATTTGAAAGTACAATCCTTTCGTTTAATAATGGAAAATAATTTCATTCAAATGGCTGCCTCGGCTAGCCATGCAGTAGCCTACACGATCGGTCCAATTTTTAAGCATATTATCGATTGTGTGCAGCGGTATTTCACCAATGGCTTCACGAATATTGTCCTTTAAAGCGTCAATTGTCTCTGGCTTGTCGGCGTAACACTTATCTTTGAGGGCACCCCACCAACTGTGTCAAATGACAGCTCCGAGGTGCCCAAACGACATCAGCTCTGCGGCTAATAATGCGATCTTCAAAAACAGGGTGCAAAACATTGAGTGTAGCTTCGGCTGTGTGGCACGTAGCGCCGCACAGTGGTCAATTTCGCGAGATAGCGGTCAAAACTGTATAACTTTTGGCCGGATTGGTATTTTTTTACGCAATTTGTTTTGTTCAATAGGAGGGACTTTAAGCTTCAATTTGCGTGTTCAAACGTAAAAATCGACTGATAGGAACGTAAGTAATGTGGAGTTAAAAATTCATTTTAATTTTTTGTTGAGTTTCCATGTAAAAGTTGAATATTTTGACATTTTAAATAGGTATATTTTTTATAATTTCTTATTTTCTTCAATCGTATTTTACAACCAATACTTATTTATTATTCCTAAACTTAATTTTGGTCAGAAAATGTCAACATTTGGCCCCTGACATTTATTTAGTCTCAATATTCACAGGGGCCAAAGGTTGGTTTTTGTGGAAGAAAGCTAATTTTTGTGAGGATTAAACTGAAAAATAACACTGAAATTCCCAACAATATCAATACCATTTGGATATATTATATACAGAACACAACATCGATAAAATTTTAAGTAAACTTTTACTATTGATTTAAAGTGCACATATATTTTATTTAATGTATTAATAAAAATTTATACTAAAATTAGAAACAAATTATAATCTTTAAACTAGTGTTAATTAAACAATATTAGTAAAAATTTCTTCCAAATAGCTTTGATTTTCATTTTGCAGTAGTTGTTTAGCTTCTTCATCTAACTCTAATGAGGTTGATTTCCATTTTTGTCGAATACTGGACATATATGGGTCTGATGTGCACAACAAAATATTAATAAGATCTTCATTAGTACAATATCTGGAAATTTTTCTTGTATTGTGCTCGCGAAAGAATCTGTAGTCATTGTTCCTTTTTTCTTGCGCTTCTTCTGAGAGATCTCCAATTGGAAGCATATTGTGCTGAATTATTTGTTCCCCATGGAACAAAATTTTGTGAACTGTGGTTGGCATATGTCTCCAAGAATATTTTTGGTTATAAAGGGTTGCTGTCTCATTAGCATACTGACCAAATTTTTTTGCATCTATCTTTTTGCTACATGCTATAACTTCTAATATGATTTGGAATCGTCGTATTAAATCATAATCTACTCCAGTTATAGAAGCTGCAGTTTCTGGATCGGAAAAAAATCTCCTTGCTGTGTTTCCATCATTAGAATTTCCTTCTCCTTGCTTTGGCTGGTCAATTATAAGGCCTATCTCACGGTATTTTTCTTGAATATCTTTTTTTTTTGCTTTCTTTTTTCCAAATTTTCTTTGTTGTTTTGTCACTGTTTCGCCTAACGGGCCAAATTCCAAATCGTATCCCAATTTAAGAATATGCTCCATAAAACGAATTCTAGCATGAAGAGGTGACATTCCAAATTCATATGCTTCATTAAAACTATCGTCTTGTGTTGGTGGTTGGCTCAATTGACTTGATGTTTTTGGCATATGGTGCAGCTTGACGAAGACTTTGTTTCGGTTAAAGCTTGTGCAACTTTTCCATCGATCATTGTAAGTGACATTTTAAAGTTAACTTCGATGCATTGGTCATTAAATTCAAATATCACTGGTTGAAGTTCTTTAATTTCATCTCTTATTTTGCCAACTTCTTCAGTTATGACATCTTTAGTTTCTTTTTTGTAAGCAAACTTTATCGGTCTACAAAATTTTGTTGACGAGGGAATTTCATTCTTCCATACATCTATCTCTGCAGCTCTACTAGTTGACGGCTCTGAACCAATATAAGTTTTTGTTAAACGTAATGGATCGAAAGAAATCATGAATAAATTGGCTTCTGATGAATTTTCCGCTTTACATTGTTTGTATTGTTTCTGGCCAGAGGACCCATCACATCCCCATTTAGAAATTAAAGTCATGCTGCAATTTTTAAACTTCTTTAAATAGTCAGCATCAAATGTCTTTAATAATCGTTCTGCAGTGTGTTCAAGAAGATCCTGCAATTTTATTTCTGCTGAACTTGAAGTTACACTAATAGCAGTTGGTGAAGGTAAGCAATCTTTTTTGGCAGAAACTAAATCTCGATATGATGGAAAAATTCCACAATTTTTTTCATTGGTTCGCTTCCGCAATTCTGTATATTGGTTTTTAGTCATTTTCAAATCCAAAAACAGTGCAAGTGCTTCTTCTGGAGTAAATTTATTTTCTTCAGTTGGTGTCGGCATACTTTCTAAAATCCTTTTTGTGCGTCTGGGGCTTGCTTCCACTATTTTTTCAATGATAGCAATTTTACTCTTTTTAGTTTTCGATGGTTGAATTTGATGCAGAAATGAATCCTTTATGATGCTACAACAAACTTCTTCATTGATATGTTTAAGCTTGCGTCTTCGTGATCTTTCACTACAATTATCAATTGGCTTTGCTGGTCGACCACCTTTTCCAGTTTCCGTGGTAGTTTCGTTTTCTTAAAGTATTTAAAAAGTTTTTTATTTTTAACTTATGAATTTTAATTTCTTGTTTGTCGGATATTTTGAAGAATGGATTATTCATTATATGTAAAATAATGTCGTTTTCATCTTTCCGTTCAAAATATATATCAGATAGAACACTATAACTGAATTTAGCCATTGTTTAAACAATAATGAATAATAATGACTTTGGATGATATGTACGTCAATCGTTTCGTTTGTTTTCGTGCACTGGATAGCACTAAGTAGTGACAGTGCTGTTGTCTCTTTCATTTTTGTGATGTCCATTTTATGTTCTTTCATTCTCTGTTGGTAAAAATTGAATTTAATGTTCTATTTGGTTTGTAAGCAAAGCGAATGTTGTCAGATTCTATTGTCATTTTTGTCAACATTTTGATACACCCTTCTATGTGGACTAGGTCCAAATATGGGCCAAATTCTCCTAATTTCAACAGAATTATTTTTTGGGTCAATAAGAACTCTTGTACAAAATTTCATCAAAATATATGCATAATAGCCACTTTCACATACAAATAACTTCTCAAAAAATATGACGTGCATTTGTACCGAATATCTTACCTTGGGTCAGAAAAATTGCTGTAGCTCAAAAAGTGCAGTCCCGATGCATGGACATGTATATATAGGAATGTAGGGGAGGGTTAGGACTACAAAATAGTAAATTTGTGTTTTGACTCAGCTTGACTCACAGGAGTTGTGCTCTATGAAGTAGGAAATTTCCGATAAATTAGACCTTTTTTAAAAAAAATATTTAAATTGTTCTGAGAACAGTAGAGCTTCAATTAGGAAATAAGTTAAGTTACAACACAAAATTTATTTCGTCCAAAAATCTTGAAAATCAAAAAAGTTATGATCATTTCAACTTTAAGTTTACCGAGGTTTACTACTGTCTACTTTCATATGAGTCTAATAACATTAAAATCGGAGAACAAAAACCAAAAGGAGTTTTGGCCGCTATCTCAAAATAATGACCACAGTGCGCCGTCCTGTTGAAACCAAATGTTGCCAATATCCTCCTTTTCAATTTTTGTGAACAAAAATTCGTTCAACATGACCCGATAACGATCGCCATTGACTCTAACGGCCACTCCTTGCTCATTTTCGAAGAAAAATGGCCTAATTATGCCTCTGGACCAAAATCCGCACCAAACAGTGACACGTTTTGGGTGTATCGGCTTTTCAATGTATGCGTGCGGGTTTTCTGTGCCCCAAATGCGACAATTTTGCTTGTTTACATACCCGCCAAGATCAAAATGAGCTTCATGTGAAAAGATGATTTTTTGGGCAAAATCGGCATCTTCTGTAAGTCGATCGCAGGCCGACTTAGCGAAGCGAAAACGCATTGGATTTGTTCAGCGGAAGGATAAAACTAATTATCTGTCAAATCAGACATGAGCTAAGTGTTACCATTCATGAAATAGCACTAGTTGAAAAAAAAAACGTTACATGGCGACCCTGTAAATAAAAAATGAGTTATCTAAAAACTAGATTTTTCTTGGTTTCAGACTTTCTATTAACTGTTGTTGGTTTCCAAAGCAGCTGTTATATTGAATTCTTGAAATATTATTGATATTTCCCTTAAAGCTGATTCTGTACTATCGGAACCATGGCAAGCATTGCGTGTATCCGACAGACCATAAATGGCCCGAATGCAGTCGGGATTAGAATAAATTACCTTATAGACTTTAGTAGGCCCCAGTAGTGAACGTCATTTGGAAACGCTATCCGAAGATTGGAGAATAAAAGCATATGAGGGGCCACTTCCCATGAAAAGTTGTTAGTCGATTATAAAAGAACTTTGCCTGATGCTCAGCGTAGAACTTTTGTTTGTTTCATAACTTACAAATAGATTTTTAGTGTGTCGACTTTATTCGGTTGAAGGCTACCGATTCTCATTCCTCCTATATTAACTCGGATATAAATATGCACCGTGATATATTTAGATCAAAGACATATTCATTGCAAAGATTCTCGCTATGATGGTATGTGTCGACGGGTTAGTCAAGAAGACAGATCTTTTTTGCTTTTTATATTGGAAACTTCGGTATAAATTATTAAAATTTATGAAACTTTTTCAAAAAATTAATGAAGTTTCGTTATAGAATCTATGAAAACTTTCAGAAATTTTATTATGATAAATAATAACAAAAGTTCATTAAATGAAAAACTGCCTTTCATAGTTTTTATGAAAAAAATATGACACTTTTCATTGATTTGTGTTTAATGAAACATGTTTCATAATATAATGAAGTGCTTTTATGACCTTTTATAAAATGTCTCACTGAGGCTATGACAAAATCATAAATATTATGAAGGTGTAGTGCGATCTTTGCAGAAGCTTGATGTAAACCGAGGCTACTACGACTCCAAAAGCGCTCAGATCAAATGCCTTGGTATTATCTGGAGCAACGACTTTACTTTCACCTAAATGGTGGATGGATCGACATCGTTTTGACAGGAAGAACAGATCCCCGAAGATATATTCCTACGGAAGTCCTCCTACCGATCATAGAAATCACAGACTCTAAATATTTTTAGCGCACAGAGCAATCAGGCCGTTGTTTGAGGGGTTGTTAGACTCACCTTTTAGGGATTGACTGAATGTTAGCAACCTTCCAGCTGGGACAAGTGCTGAAACGTCATCCGGGCTGGGAATTTATTTAGATTTGCGAGAACCTCAATTCTGCTTGAATTTGTCACACATCGATGGAGTTACCATATGTTTGTTTGTAGGGATAGATGGTGGCAACAACTTTCGTTTATACATTTAACGATGAGGTACTCTAATACACATGTATATAAATACAATGACAACAACACAATGTTTATGAGATGAAATAAACATACTTGAAATTTATAAAAGAAAGACAACAATAATAAATACATACATACATATGTATGTATGTATGTATGTATGCCTGTGTGGACAATTCAAATTGATATGAGTGCCATACTGATTAAAAACTATGTACGAATGATTGACTGGTGACTTTGTGTCTTTTTGCCACGACAAAAAAAACAACAACGACGGCGACAAGAAATGCGTCCACTACTCCGCATTTCAGAGGACTGACACTGGCAACAACAGCAAACAGAAAAAAATGGATGGATCCATAGACAGCTCGGACGCATGTACAGACGGACATGCTAGCTGGCAGACAGCCCGAATGACAAGCAGGCGGACATGGCTCACGGAAAATAATAACGAAAGATGAAAAATGCAGCAGAAAAAAAACCAACAACTAAAAACAAAACAAAAACATTGTTTAAAAAACAAACTAATTAAAAATGCCACTGACCGACCACTGCCTGTTTGCAACAATTGCATTTGATCTGCACCACCACTTGCTGTGCTATCCTTGACGCACCACATGATTGTAATGCGTTGCGCTACGCTGCCTGGCAATTCCATCAAATGTAACGTAAACTAAATGAAAGCAGTAAAAAAAGTACGAAACGCTGGTCGGTTGGTTGGCTGACTGACTGGCTGGATTGTTGCCTGTTAAAGAAGTCTCTTGAAAAGTCACAACAATTTCAATTCAATTGAAATCTCTCGACTTATTTAACAATAACAGCTACAACAATGACAGCGGCAGCAGCAGAAGCAGCCATAATAGCGCAGCAACATCAGTCCGAAACGTTTCATAGATCATTTGAAATAAAAAAGTGCTCTCTGTATATAATCAAAGATAAGAAGACCCCATCATGTTGGTGTATGAGCTGGGAAGGATGAGAAAAACAATTTAAATGAATTTATACACATGTGCGTTGGCTGTGCGGCCAGAGTTTCCAGAGGCTCCGTCAGAAGTGGACATTAATATGTCTGTTAACAAAAATCGGCATGAACAATGTCCAGTCTAAGCCCATTCCACAGTTTAAGGATAAAACAACATGAACGCGAAGGATTTTACAAATCTACCCATCCTATTGTCAGACCCTTATTATCAGTCACACACAATATTGAATTCAAACGTTCGGAATCAAGGTCTTCCTCATAAAACTAGGCACGATCGATTGTATCTCTTTCAAGACCATCGTAGAAAAATAGAAAAATCAATTTTTATACCCTCCACCTTAGGATGGGAATATATTTATTTCGTCATTCCATTTGTAACACCTTGAAATATTCATTGGAGTCTCCATAAAGTATATATAAAGGGTGGTTAAATTTTAAGGTCCGATATTGATTTTGAATAAAACACAAATTATTTAGGAAATTAGTGTCATTTCTTTTTATTATGATAATATTGGTATGGTTCAATTTGTATAGAACAATATATGGGCGCCGCCGCAAACTAGGTGGCACACTTCCATCCGATGGTCCAACTCCATAATTGAGGTTATATGCCGTTAATGTGCCGCATTATCTCAATCTTTATCTCTTGAATTGTTACTGACTTATCAAACAACCCCAAAGATAGAAGTCCAACGGTGTCAAATCACATGATCTTGGCGGCGTCACCACGTGAGATAACAGGACCATTGAATTTGTCGCGAAAATGAGCCATTGTTTCCTTAGCTGTGTGGCAAGTGACACCGTCCTGTTGAAACCACATTCGTCCACATCCATATCTTCCAATTCGGGCCATAAAAAGTTCGTTATTATCTCACGATACCGAAGACCATTCACAGTAACTGCCTGACCGGTCTCATTTTGGAAAAAATACGATCCGATGATGCCGCCAGCCCATAAACTGCACCAAACAGTCACTCTTTGTTGGTGCATTGTTTTTTCGACAATCACTCTTGGATTATCATTCGCCCAAATGCGGCAATTCTGCCTATTGACGAATCCACTGAGGTGAAAATGTGTCTCATCACTGAAGATGGGTTTCTTCGAAGATTGATCATCCACTGTTGCCACCATTCTGACCATTGACGACGTTTGGAATCACATTTCCTACAGACGCGGTTTGCTCAAATTTTTGCACGAGTTTTCCTTTTGGACGATTAAATTGACCGAAAAAATCACCAAATGCACGATACGTATTTTGATTTGAACGCCCATTTTCATAATAAGCCTGAATAACTGAATAACGTTGCTCGATTGTGTATCTTTCCATGGTTGAAATTGAGTTAGTCTGAAATTGAGAAATGTCAAATGAAATGCAGAAAAAAACTGTTTCACATTCAACATCGGCCCTTACAATTTGACCACCCTTTATATATTAGGTCGTTGTAAAATTCTAAGCCGATCTAGCCATGTCAGTCTGTTGAAAGCACGCTAGCTGTCGAACGAAATGAGCTGCATATCGCTTGATTTTTAATAATATTTCGATTAATTGAGCAATTTTTTGGAAAATTTCTGCTTTATTTGTATTTGAAAATACAAGATTTAGCGGCTTAAATCAAGCAAAAAGGGATAAAAATGGTACCAATAATACGACAACAGTTAGAAACTTGAAATTCAGTGTGTACATTCCTATAGTTATGTATGCACATAAAATAGAGTGATTTCTCGAAATTCGTACTTTTAAGGGATACAATTGGAAAAGAGGGATAAAAAAGCTAACAACCAAACCGATGAAGTTGAAATCATAAAATCCGGTATATGAAGTCACCTGACTGTATAGACGCGAAACATAAAGAAATTTTTCGAAATTCGGTGGGAAATGTGGTAAAAGGGGATAAAAATTGTACCAACCAAACGGCTGCAGATAAAATAGTAAAATTCGGCGTGTACATTGCTCTGACGTGAAAAATAAAGATATCTTTCGATATTCGTACCTTTGTGATCAAAGCGGGATAAAATTGGTACTAACACAACGTCTGAAATTACACTGAAAGAATTTTCCTTTATAATATTTATGAAGCGATTTCATAAAAGGTCTTTCATAAATTTAGTGATTTTTTCCTAATATGTATGAAAAATTCATAAATAAAATGAAATGTTTCATACAATTTTTTCATAAACATTTCATATTTCATAAATAAAAATTGTTAAATTAGTGAAACCTAGTTTCATAAGATCAAAGAAAGATTTCATTATAAAGGGTGATTTTTATACACTCCACGAGAGTATTATGTCTTTGTGCATTTGTTTGTAACACCCAAAAGGAAAGAGATAGATAGATAATTATACCGATCGACTTAGAATCACTTTTTGAATCGAATCTGAACCGCTCTCACCTATTTTCACCATAGCTGTCCCTAGTTTAAATGTAATATGTTTTGCCAAATTTGAGAACAATCTGAAAAAATATATGGTTTCTAGAGCGGAAAAGGTCAAATCGGGAGCGAAATTTGTATGGGAGCTATATATAAATCTGAACCGATCTAACACATTTTCACCACAGTTGTTTCTAGTTGAAATATAAGATGTTTTGCCAGTTTTGAAGAAAATCTGTGAAAATATGTGGTATCTAGAGTGAAAAGAGTCAAATCGGGAGTGAAATTCGTATGGGGGCTATATCTAAATCTGAACCGATTTTCTTCAAATTAAATAGCGTTCATCCTTGTCGCGAAAAACTTCGATGTGCAAAGTTTCGTTTGGTTCTGGTTACAATTGCGACCTGTACTTTGATTAAAAGAATAGATGGACAGACATAATCGATTCAAAAAGTGATTCTAAGTTGATCGGTATAATTAACAATGGGTCTATCTCGCCTCCTTTTGGGTGTTACAAACAAATGCACAAACACATAATACTCTCGTGGAGTGGATAATAATTATTAACCATTTTAAAAATGGCGGGCCATACTATATATTTATAAAAGTTTGAAAGTCAAATAATAAATAAACTAAACCCAATGGAAAGGAATGCGTATTACATTGTGATCTACTTCCCCACTTAATGACAACCTCTTGGCAACCTTAAACGCTTAACTAACCATTATCTTTGACTGTTTACAAAAGGAAGATATACATTTTACTTATTTTTAAATAACACAAACACACACACACGAAAAAAAAACATAAAAAGACTATAACAAAAAGCACAACAACATGTTGAAGAAGCCGAGGAAAATAATGGAGAAGATGCATATCAATTGAATTGTGGCATTTTTCTTGCCATCATTTAAATACAATTTCTTCGTACTCAGTTGTACGAACCGAAGTATGGAGTAGGAAAGCAAACACAACGATCTGTCTGGGATAGGAGGAGTGGACGTACAGACTATCGTATCGTATTATTAAACGAACATCTCAAAACAAAGGAAGACTCTGCTCATTAGCATTTAAAGTTGTCACAATAAAAGGAAAAAGTGTGTAAATCGCACAAAATAGACCCCGAACTAAATTTCCAAAGCCAAAGGCGGCAGGAACGACGGGCATGTGTGCAAAACAATCAAACATGGTTGTATCATCGTAGTACGTAAATATACAACCGCATAGTGGTTGGAGGTAAGCGAATGCGTATGGGTTGGGATGGTGGCTGACATTGTAGTACCACGACAAGTTGTGTAAATGTATGCAATTAATTGGGAGAAATTGATCGCAATCAAAAGATAACATATTTCACGTTCATCTCCACGAATGAAGAATGTCCAAAGAGAAGATTTAGAATATTTTGCCACAGATGTACAATTGGATAGAAATGACAAAGTTGGCTAGGATAGCAATCAGTTCAGTGACTAATGGCATGTGTCTATCCCACATCCTTTCGTGGGTTGGCGAACATCATTACACGTTTAAACTGCCGGATGCTGCAGTGGACAGAGTAGAGTATATCTGTTTTGCAAATGAAAAAAGAAAGGATGATAATTACCTCAATTATTAATAAAATTAACATATTAATCTCTCTGATTATCTCTCTGCTGAGATGTTTCTAATCGAAATAGGAGGTTTTGTGCCAAATTAAAAAAAAACGATTAAACGATTAAAGTCAAGTAGGCAGCAAAATTTTTATGTTTGCTATATATATCAAACTAAACCGATCTGACTCATTTTCACCGCAGGTCTCCTAGTTAAAATATAAAGAGTTGAGCCAAAATTGAAGAAAATCTGAAGAAATATGTGGTTTCTAGAGCTGAAAAAGTCAAATCGGAAGCGAAATTGTATGGGGACTTTATCCAGAGATACAAGCCGACCGGTTTTGAGCCGACTAGCCGCCGCCGCCGATTTCATCGGCTCACATCGACTTCAACCACGCCGCCGATTTTTTTTTTTAGATCTGTCGGAAGCGGTAAAATTAAAATCTGCTTTCATATTGATTTTTCTCCTGATCGGTAATATATGTACCAATGATACTTCCCTGAGATACTAAGGAAATGGATATGTTACGGCAAATAATGGAAGAAATGTCAAAAATCAAATTGATTTTTTTGTTAAGTGTGATTCTCCCCTTTCCATTACCTGAACAAAAAACTTCATTCGTAAGAAGAAATTACATTACATTCAAAACACATAGAAATTCAATCAAATTGCTCACTTATCAAACAACACAAAAACTAAAAAATTAATATAATTTCCGCTTTCTTGACTTAAGGCGGCTGTTGACGAATGAATATTTCTCTTTTTGTAACCTTTCTTTACAATTGTGCTAAGAAAATCCACAGAAAACGTGTAATTTTACAAAATTCAAATCAAAAATGTCCCATCTTTCAAATCACGCCCATTTGTATATTGTCTAAGCAGGTTACAACTAAATTAACTCACACAACAATACAGGAATCTCGGTGTCGAATATACTCAAAAAAAGGTTTTAATTTCTTATGGGAAGAGCCACGGCCACTTTCCGCCCATCTCGGTTTCGAATATAAAATGGGTTTAACTTCGTATTCGAGGTGCCACGCCCACTTTTCCAATACCGCCACTTTTTTGCTAGATTCACTTACACAAAATTTCAGCACTCTAGGTGTCATAGAACTGACAATATTCAATAATAGGTTTTAACATCGTATGGGAGGTGCCACGCCCACTTTTCCAATACCGCCTCTTTTGGCGCAACTGTGCGGACTTATAATTAGTGAACTTTCACAAAAAAAGTTCAATAAAGCCCTAATTTGTGTGGGAGGTGCCAAGACCACTGATAATATCAAAAAAATATGTAGCCTATTTTCACCATCGGTTCAGCATGAACTTACTGTGAACATTTCAAGAAGATCGGTTCAGTAGTTTAGGCTGCTATAGAGAACAAACAAACAAACTTACAAACACAGATTCATTTTTATATATATAGATGAAAACACACATACATATTGGAAATATGGCGTTATTTTTTAGTTTCTTTTTTTTTTGGTCTCGAAAGAGTCCTTTCTTATAGCAAATGCATCATTATGGAATACACTTAGTACAACGTTTTCAAGAATATATCATCCCTTTTGTGCCTAAGGGGTTTCTTAGTAAATACACTTCATCTGGATGAGTATCGGTAATGTTGCAATGTTGTAGTAAGTTTGCAAAAGAAAATATAACTATGGACTTAGACATCCATACTACTGTGGAATATATGATCTTTCATTGAAGTTAGTATCCCACTATATGATGACGTCTATAGTAAATTGAATAACTCCAGCTACAATTTTAGTAATTGGTTTTACAATTTTCGTCATAACAGTAAAACTAAAGAAAAAAGTTATCAAATATACAATTTTCGTGATTGAAACTGATTTCTATTGTTTTTTTCTGTGTAATCACACATCATATTTATATCATAACTCCAGCTGTAACCGTTTGGTTGGTACGACTTCACATTTTACCCCTTAAACTACTTTTTAGTTTACATTTCCAAGCAGTCACAGGAATGTATACACCGATTTTCATTATTATATCTGCAGCCATTGGCTGGTACAATTTGTATCCCTCTATTCGCATTTTACCCCCTTAAAAGTACGAATTTGAAAAATTTTATTTTACGTGTCTATTCAATTAGAGGAATGTTCACATCAAATTTCGCGTTTCTAGCATATGTACCATTTTTATCCCTTTTTGCTCTACAAAGAAGAATCCCTTTAGTTTGCTCATATATAAGGGGAAGTTCACACCACATATCAAGTAAATATAAGCAGATAACGTCAGAACATCAGAAAACATACTTACCCAGCAAAGACTTGGTAATGACACCTCATTCACAGTCCATTACGCCCTGCATTATTTTGAAGAATGACGCCCTTTACGAACATACTTAACAACCAGTACGTATTTAATAACTTTTTGTAAGCGTGTGTGGATGTACTTATTTCTTTACAATCCCTTTTTAAAACGGACGGACATGGCTAGATCGTCTTAGAATTTTATGATGATCAAGAATATATATACTTTATACCAAACAGTGACTCGTGGATGCATTGGCTTATCAATAGCCACGCCATGTAATTTTGGAAGTAAGTTTTTAATATTTCCCAATTTTGTTCGAGTGTATAGTGTCCCATTTTGTAAATGTCAAACATAAACCTGAAAATAAAAATGAAAGTTTGTCTACTTTTCAAAGTGAAAGTAATTGGTAGTATTGAATATCAATGAATTTTGATTTATTTATATTTTATGAGGCTCCCTTAAATGTCAGAAATTTTACTGAAACATTCATTTGTTATCGATTAATTCAGCTTGAGGCCATGGCAAAACTGGTGGTGTTGTTTTATTATTTATTTTATTTTCCCAATATTTCGGTTGCCTTCGTCAACCATCATCAGGGGATAAACACTAAACAGAAATATATACAATTTATAACAAATATTCACTATCAATATCACAAAAAAATCAATAATAATTACATTATAAATTAATAGGCGTCATCCTGTTGTCTGCACAAATTATTATCAACTAAAAGTCTCTTTTTGTTTGCTGTATTTTTGTATTATATGTCGATAAGCTTTCGCGCAATTCTCTGTGTCTGTTTTGTAATTCATCCTCTTCTCCGTGGGAACGTCAATAATGTTCAATACTTCTTCGCTTATAATTTCTCTCCTCTGCTAATATTTGTACGTCTTTGAAGTTTAGCGTATGGCCTGCCAGAGTACAGTGGGTCGCAAGAGCTGTTTTTTGCTCTATTGGCTTGTAAGTTGCTTTTTGGTCCGATTTATGTGCAGAAAGTCTAGTTATTAGTTTCGTCTTGGTAGTACCAACATATACCTTTTGGCATATGTTGGACTTGTCTCCATTACAAGGAATCTTATAAACTACATTAGACTTGTCCTCTTTTTTATCATTAGGTTTAGTTTTGCTGAATAAAGTATTTACTGTACTATTTGTTTTGAGTGCTAATTGAAAATTGTCTTTGTTATAAATGTCAGCATTTTGTTCAGCGGTTTGTATATTTTCTCCTCCTTCCCTTTGCCATTTTTATGTTTTTTCATCTTAGTATGGTTTATCAGATAGTCGATGGTTTGTTTAGGGAAGTAATTTGATCGTAGAATTTTCTTGATTTTGCGTTCATTGTCTTTGTGAAATGATGAGATTGAAATCGAAACCAGAAATTTGTGTTCCATTCCTTGCTCGACCATTGTAGAAACGTTTCGTTGGCACTGCCCTCTTTAGTGCGATTTTTTATTATAATAATTGATGAAAGTGTTATTTTTCACGACAACCAACGCATCTGTTTTGCCTGCAACAAAAGTAAGACATCCTTTATTAAGAGAAATAAGTTTCCCTTGTACACCCGGAGAAAAAATCATAATTTATGTGCAATTTTTGCACAAAAAAGGCAATTACAGGCATAATTTATGGCCGTTTTATATGCTAAATTCCTTTATGGTCTGTGTTTTTGTTTTTTTTTGTTTTCTTTAAATAAATGAGCAGAAATTGTTTGCTCAGCGGGTTGATGCTGTTGTTGTTGGCGCTCTTCCTCATTGAACATTTGTTGACCCAATTTAACTTTTATGCAATAATTTCTCAAATATGTTTTCCCTTTGTTTTTTCTCCGTTGTGACGAGCAGACATACATGCGCACATACATCGATATGCGATGAGGTCTTTACTTCGGCTGCCAATTTTTTTTTGCTCTGCAAGTCAACGAGACGAGCTTGGTGTGCGCATGCGGAAGTTGGTGTCTTTGGCAAATGCTGCCTTTCATCGGCCATAAATAAATGAAATGACTCAATTTGTAATGAAAATTGATGTTATTGTTTTTAAGAAATTTGGTGTAGAAATCTCTTCATTTTTTTGTTTTGGAAGAGTGTAAATGTGTTCGAATATGAATATGTTTACACAGAGTATGGGGCGATAAAAGTGCAATAACGGCAATAACACCAATTACGATTTATTTGAATTGTCACATGAATTTGTATATCTGCAGGATGTAGGTATTTATGGACAAATTTTGACGTCTGAGAAAGTACAAGTGCTACTTATTAAGATTTATGAAGAAAAATCGTCATTGAAGTAAGTACGAATATCTCTGAAAAAGCCAAGCATATGATTGTCATGTGCCCTCAGCTTAAAGAAAAATTGTCAAATATTCACATTTTAAACACACGTAATGCAGATGTTGTATAGTATCCGCTTCAGACGAACATACTTAGATTATAAAGGGTGATTTTTTAGCTATTATCTTTTTGGTAACACTGGTTTAAACAGCTGACACACGTTTCGTGTTCTGTTTCACTGTCAAATATCTTCAGTTTGGTCTATAATTTAACCATGAATCGTCTTACAAACGAACAACGCTTGCAAATTATTGAATTTTATTATCAAAATGCGTGCTCTGTTAAGAAAGTTCATCGCGCGCTTCCATTTTATGGTCAGTTTAATCGACTGAAGCGGCTATTCGGGCTATTGTGACTAAATTTCGCACCAAATTTACATTGTTGGACATTAAACCACCAACACGCTTACGTAGAGTGCGAACTGAAGAAAATATCGCGATTCTTCGCCGTTCGCAGCAATTGGGCCTCTGTTATTCAAAAACGTGGAAATGCCAAAATTGGACTAAGCGGATGGACCGTTAGAGGCGCAATCAAGCCCAACATTTGCTATCGATTCAAATAAAGATTTCATGCATTTTTCTGAATTTTATGTGTTTTTTTTTCGAAAAACTTTTCAATAGTTTTAAAAAATCACCCTTTACAAGTAAAAACGTTTACATATCGAAATAATACCTCAAATCAATTCAAAAAATAAATAATCTCACATTTTCAAAAAGCTTAAATACCATAAATATTAGTAGATAGTGTCTGCTACCGTTGGTTGTATTTCCACTATATTTTAATTCCAAAACGTACACATTTTGAAAATCCATTATCTCACGATGTACGTGACCTAACTTCATGCTTCAACCAATTTTTGCCGTAAAAGTAAAAAGTATGAATTTGAAAAAATCTTTTTATTTTGCGTGTCTACGCAATTAGAGGAATGTACACACTGAATTTTGTGTTTCTAGCTGCTGTCGTATAATATGTACCACTTTTATCCCTTTTTGCCCCATTTCACCCCCTACGAATAAAAATCACTTTATGGTGCACGTTTTCATACCCTACACTACTTCGTGGGCTAGGGTATTATATGTAAGTTTCGCGCCAAATGTTTGTAACACCAAGAAATAATCGAGCTAGACACACCTTTAAGTATACCGATCGGCTTAGAATCACCAGCTGAGTCCATTTAACGATGTCTGTCTGTGCGTCCGTCCGTCTGCTGCCCATTTAAGCTTGTTCGCACTCTACAGGTCGCAATTGTTGTCAGATTGTCATGAAAATTGGCAGAAGTTATTTTTTCCGGCCAAGGACCATCGGTATTGAATTTGGAGGAAATCGGTTCAGATTTAGATATAGCCCCCATACAAATGTCGCTCCCGATTTCACTTTTTCCGCCCTATAAAGAACATATAGTACCCGATTTTCTTTAAAATTGACACAACATTTTATAATCGAACTAGAAACAACTACGCTGAATGTGGGTATGATCGGTTCAGAATTAGATATAGCCCCCATACAAATGTCGCTCCCGATTTCACTTCTTCCGCTTTAGAAACCACATATTTTACCCGATTTTCTTTAAATTTGGTACAACATCTTATAATCCAACTAGAAACACCTATGCAGAATTTGAGTAAGATCGGTTCAGATTTAGATATAGCCCCTATAGAAATGTCGCTCCCTATTTCTCTTTTTCCGCTTTAGAAACCACTTATTGTACCTGATTTTCTTTAAAATTGGCACAACATTTTATAATCGAACTAGAAACACCTATGGTGAAAGTGGGTAAGATCGGTTCAGATTTAGATATATCCCTCATACAAATGTTGCTCCCGAATGTTTATCCAATTTTGGCCAATCTTTACATATTATATTTCACCAACAAACATACATTGTGAAACCGTGTCACATTGTTCCAGGTTTCAATATACCCCCTTACAAATGTCCTTTCCGATTTAACATTTTTTGTCAAACACATACATTTATAGGATGCAAAAATCCTTCCCGATTTCACTTTTTTACGGAATTGAATTGTAATGAGATAGAAAGTCCGTCCGTCTTTAGCCTTTCCTTACTTGTTTGGGAGATGCCCATATGTCCATACTTTGGTATAACCCAAATGGGCCCAATGAGCCCCAATTAACAATATTCGTTAAATTTGACTAAAGATGAATTTATGGTAAACTGTATAATTTATATGAACTACATAAAATTGCTCCCATGAAATACCTGAGTTTAGTAATCAAAGCGAGGTACATACGCAGGGAGTGGTGTAGGGTATTATATAGTCGGCCCCGCCCGACTTTAGCCTTTTCTTACTTGTTTTTATTACATTAAGAATAATGTTTTTGACTGCAATCCAATATGTTTTGTCCGATACTGTATGTCGCTGATTTTACTTTTTCTGTTCTATAAAACACATATTCTAACAGATTTTGATGTGAAGACGTTATATTTCACCTGGAAACATACGTTGTGAAAAAGGGTATGATCGGTCCATGATTTAGGACACTTTACAAAATCCTCACCGAATTGAATTGAAAAATGGCGTAGAAAGTGATGGGTTTCATATAGTCGGCACCGTCCGACTTTAGCCTTACTTGTTTTAAATTTTTAAATCATTTTCTTCAAGAAATTTCGAACAAAAAAATAATTGTTTTCTGTTCTGGAATATAGAACAAAAGACTGACACGCACCCGATATAGTTGTCATATTAATTTGGAGAATGTCTTTTACAAATACTTCAACTTTTGTACTTCTCTAAAACCCATTTTTTTAAGTGATAGTGTATAAAAGAATCGTATTGAAGAACTGATGAAGAAAGTGGGAAAAAGGTTTTTTTTTGCAAAGGTGCTTTTAGGTCCCTCGTTGCAATTTCTAGTGTATTTCTGTAAAAAATATGAAGATCAAACGAAGGAATTTGACGCCATCATATTTTCCACAATGTGGAATCCTGTTGAACCTTCTTAGTGGTTTAAGTTTCATGTTTTTCTTTAAGCTTAAGATCCCAAGATATATTCATAATTTACGACGCATCTACTGACTCAACATTGTTGCCCATATGAGTGGCACCATAAAATATTTGCATATGATGGAGATACTATCATTTACATATGACACCCACTAAAAATGTTCACTTTATATTTGTGATACGTTCGATATCGAAAATCTATGAGAAAGGCTATGAAAGAAAGTTCAATGAATCCGTAAACATATGCCAAAAACTAGATTGCAGTACAACCAACCAACCAACGAACATATCAAACATTTTTACTTTTCTTTTGTCAACGTCCCAACTCCAGCACCTCCACCTCCACCACTGCCACCCCCATCACCAGTTCCAACGTCTATCTATCAAACATCAATAGAGGAGTTAACACGCAAAAAAAGGAGTTTCTAACTTTCAGCCCAAAAATAAAAGTGAAAAAAGCTACGGCGACGACAACACAAACCTGGCAACAAATAAAGTCAACGTAACATTTATGGCAACAATAAAGCACAACAAGCAACAAACAACAACTGATGAGGATTGAAAGAAAATGAAATCAAACTGATTTGAACGCAGTCGCACTTGGTCTCACACGTTCATACATACATATGTACGTACATTGGCAACATAATGTATGGTCGGTCGGTCGGATCGGTTTGGTCTTGAGAAATTTCGCAAACAAACGCAGAAGAAAAAAACTTCACTTTCATTGAACTAAATTTCTCTGGAGACGACAACGACAACGACAACGGCGGCGACAAGACGAGTTATACGTTTTGTCATTTTAACGCAGGAAAAGCGCTCAGGCCAGGCTCAGGCATGCAACGTAATCACAAAAACTCCTACTCCGCCGTCCATGGCTGGGCGGAAAACAACACCCCGAAATTCGTTGATCCGCGTGTGTCGTTTTTGGAGACAGGCCATATTAGAAGATTTGGCAGACATCACGGCAGACAGACTTTAATTTCGTCATGTGAAAAGGCGTTCATAAGACGGACGGACGGCGAATGGTGGTGGGCCTGACAGACATGCGAGTAAACAACTCAGACAAAAATGTTCATAATTGCAATTAAGCTTTTGTTGGCACAACATTTATCCATACTCGGCCGACACATGTTAATGTTTTTGTTGTTTAATTTTTGGTTCGATGCGTTCAGAAGCGTAAAATAAACCAATTTGCTGAGGGGGTATCGTCGACTCCTTAGATTTCCTTAGGTTAGATAATATAGGCTTAGGAAAAGGGTAAAATTAAAATAACTAGGGAAATGCTAGACACGGACGGAGTCAATTATATCTTCAGTGCTGCCAGATAGCTGTTTGAAACACGTAAGTTTTTATCGGTTAAACGGACTTGCATATAAAAAAAGTACTGATTATTCTTTCAAATTTCTGGTTTTATTGGAAAGGTTGAGCGTTGTCATTTAATAATGGAACACAATATCAACATCACGACTGGCTAGGCAGTACTTCATCCGATCAACACAATTTTTTAGTACATGGCCCAATGATGGCTCCATTCCAAAATCCACACCAAACAGTGACTCATTGTGGATGCGACAATTTTGCTTATTGACATAGCCACCGATATGAAAATGAGCTTCATGAAGGCTGAACTGAAAGCCGATCTCTTCTCGAAAATTATCCACGTAAATTTCATACAGTTTGCGTTAAAGACTCACTGCTTTGTTAGTAAGTTTTTAATATTTCCCAATTTTGTTCGAGCGTATAGCGTCCCACCTTGCAAATGTCAAACATAAACCTGAAAATAAAAATGAATGTTATTCTACCTTTCAAAGTCAAAGTAATCGGTAGTTCAAATTTAAAATGTTTAATGGCCCACCCTATATATATATTAGAGTGGCTTCAAAATAAAAGTAGTGGATGTTCCCGACTAAAATGAAAGATTGCTTTGTTTTATGTGTTCTCCCAAAATATTTCGCTTTTATCGTTGTCCGTTCGTGAGCTGGACGCATTCAAAATAACCTCTACAAATCAGGTTTTTCTTGAATAAAATTCACGATGAGAACTGTATTTAGAAAAAACCTGCTAGAAATTATAATCTGGTCGGAGCCTTATCAAACCATATCAAAAACTTGCATTTTAATCAAGAATATAGGGTTGAATTTTAACATTTTTGTGAAATTTTCGTTGCATTTTTTATAAAAACCGCAATAACTTCCATATTTTTAGTTCGATTTGTGTTTTTGTTGGATCGTTGAAGAGGTATTGATGACCAATTACAATTTTTAGAACTTCCTAACCCATTAAGGGCCGACAATTTTTTTCTTACTGTTAACACTCAGTGGGTTAAATGTGAAGTAAAAACTGAAATATGGGGTTATTTGCATCGTAAACACATTTTTTTATTCTAAGAAAAAATTTGTGATTCGGTGGAAAAATAAAGCTTAAACCATTACATATCTCAAAACGGATAAAGTGTGACTTAGACCACTATCGTACTAACTGGCACATATATTCTTAATCGTCATAAAATAATAAAAAGACGATCTAGCCATGTCCTCCTGTCCGTCTGTTGAAAGCACGCTTGTATCCCGAAAGGAACTATGACGTACAAATTTTCCAAGAATACGTTTAAAAGTTGTAGAGCATTTAAGGTTTAAAGTGGACAAATCGGTCCACAGGAACCAATTTTTCACTCACAATGACTGAAAATACCCCTACTAACCCCTACTATTTCGAGTACTTAACCACATTTTTTGAATATGTCTGCTTATAAAGAGTGATTTTTTTGAGGTTAGGATTTTCATGCATTAGTATTTGACAGATCACGTGGGATTTCAGACATGGTGTCAAAGAGAAAGATGCTCAGTATGCTTTGACATTTCATCATGAATCGTCTTACAAACGAACAACGCTTGCAAATTATTGAATTTTATTATCAAAATGCGTGCTCTGTTAAGAAAGTTCATTGCGCGCTTCCATTTTATGGTCAGTTTAATCGACCCACTGAAGCGGCTATTCGGGCTATTGTGACTAAATTTCGCACCAAATTTACATTGTTGGACATTAAACCACCAACACGCTTACGTAGAGTGCGAACTGAAGAAAATATCGCAGCTGTATCGGCCAGTGTTAATGATGACCACCAATTTTCGATTCGTCGCCGTTCGCACCAATTGGGTCTCTGTTACTCAAAAACGTGGAAATGCCAAAATTGGACTAAGCGGATGGACCACCTAAGACGCAGCCGCGGTCAACATTTGAATGAAATTATCTTCAAAAAGTAAATGTCATGGACCAATCTAACGTTTCAAATAAAGAACCGATGAGATTTTGCAAATTTTATGCGTTTTTTATAAAAAAAAAGTTATCAAGCTCTTAAAAAATCACCCTTTATTTACTTGATATTGGTATTAGGGTTTGGGGTTTCCCGGACTTTTTTCATTTCCCGGAAAAACGGGAATGAAAAATTTCATTCCCGGGAATCCCGTTAATTTATTTAAAGGTATGTTCAATATGGTTTAAAATATCAACATTTAATAAATGGTGTGTTTTTTTTCAATACTGTCATATTACAAATTAAAAACGAATGTTATGTTAAAATATTTTACAAATTATTTATTATTTTACAAATATTTTACTCTACACCTTTTCAAGATTATATTCGGAACATACAAATTTATATTGATAAATATAAATTCATATTAGGGACATATGAATTCATAATGGGTAAGGTAAATTTATAATAGGAACATGTTAATTCATAATGAGATATATAAATCATAATTCATTGAGAACAATTAATTCATAATAGGAACATACCAATTCATAATGAAATATACAAGTTTGTAATCAGAAAATCCAAAATCATAATCAGAAAATACGTTTTCATATTCAGAAAATATGAATTCATAATGAGAAAATATAAAATCATATTGAGAAAATGTAAATTTATAATTAGAACATTGATAAAAAATGTGTTTCTACGAAAATATCCATAGAAAAACGTACATACATAGCTTCGATTATAAATTTTAGAGTTCCTGATTATGAATTTATATTTTATGAATATATATTCCTGAAAAAGAATTTATATTTTCTCATTTTCAATTTGGATTTTCTCATTTTGTATTTATATATCTGATTATCAATTTGTATGTTCTTATTATGAATTTATATTTCTCAATATGAATTTACATTTCACATTACGAATTACAGTGCTGAATTATCATGCTCCTATTATGAATTTACATTTCCTGTTATGAATTTACATTTCTCATCGTGAACTTACATATTCCGATTATAAATTATATTTTCTCATTATAAACTTGAAAAGTTGTAGACTAATCGTCAGAATTGGACATTTATATCGCAGGTAGAAGTGATTGACACCTACACTAGATTCAAAATTGAAAACGATTAAGGAAACAAATAACTCATATGACGGAGAATGTTATGACGCATTTAATTTATCGTCTGGAGACAAATATATTTTATAGAAACAGGGGGGAATATTCTAAACTTTAAAAACAATAGAAACATAAAAAAATAATATTAATTTAATAAATTCATAAAAAACAAGTAAGAAGGCGTTAAGTTCGGCCGGGCCGAATCTTATATACCCTCCACCACGGAGTGCATTCCACAGTATTACCAGCAGATTAAAAAATGTCGACTTTACATAGAAGCACAGAACCATATTACGAAAATTGTGTTTATTTTATGCACATTACTATATTTGTTTTCTATTTCAAACTATAATGTATAATTATGCGCACTGTTTAGAATCGACTACTATATATAAATAAAATGCCAAATTATGAAAGTGAACACGCCTTAATATTAGGCGATTGTCAGTCGCCATTAGAAAGAAGCATTTTCAGATACAGACAAAGTCATAAGAAAAGTATAAATTTTAAAGATATCCCCATTCGCCCCATTCTCCGCCCAAATGTACAAATTTCGAAAAAAACCCTTTCCCTTCATAGTCAGAATGTATACACCGAATTCCATGATTCTACCAGCGGCCATTTTCTTGGTACCATTTTTATCCCCTTTTTCCAATTTTGCCCCCTCCAGAGTACGACATCTAAAAGTACGAATTTTGGAAAAAACTTTTGATTTTTCGTGTCTACGCAGTCAGAGGAATGTATACTCCGAATTTCATGATTCTAGCTGCTGTCATTTAGTAGGTACTGTTTTTATCCCCTTTTTCCATTTGAACCCCAAAAAGTACGAATTTTGGAAAGATCTTTTATTTTACGTGTCTACGCAATCAGAGGAATGTATATATCGAATTTCATTATTCTAGGTACAGCCGTTAGGTTGGTACTATTTTTATCCCTCTATCCCCTTTTAACCCCTTTAAAGTACGAATTTAGAAAAAATACTTTTATATCATGTATCTACTCTATTAGAGGAATGTACACGCCAAATTTCGTGTTTCTATCTGTTGTCGTTTGATAGGTACCATTTTTATCCCTTTTTGTCCCATTTCGCCCCCTACAAATAAAAATCACTCTATGGTGCTATAAAGGGAATGCGCATTGAAAATATCAAGTAAATACAAGCTAATATGTTCATAAAACATGCTGAAATACCCTAAATATTAGGGGTATTTTCAGTCCTTGTGAGGGAAAAATTTTCCCCTCTGGGCCGATTTCGTCCACTTTCAATCCCAACCGTACGTACAACCATAAGACACATTTAGGAAAAATGTGAACCTCAAGCTCATTTCGTTCGGCCGCTATCGTACTTTCATCACACAGACATACGGACATGGCTATATCGTCTTATAATTTTACCACGACCAAGAATATATATACTTTATGGGGTCTCCGATGAATATTTCAAGGTGTTACAAACGGAATGACAAAGTGAATATACCCCATCCTGGAGGTGGAGGGTATAATAAAAATATTGAAATAGTCCAGTCATTAATTCTTACAAAGGGCCATTTAAATACACCGTAGCATATATTTACATTCCTATTAGATTTCTCTTGAAAGTTTCCAGGCGAACAATTTTTATTGTATTCCTATTTTTAGACCATTTCTTTCTGGCTACATATGCAAAGTACATTGTTCTTGAAATGATATTCACCTCGATTCTTCTAGGAAAACAAGAAAATTTACATTATGTAAGCCATAGTATCGTCGGCATGATACTTTTATTTCACAAAAAAGATCCTGCAAATAGCATCACAAAAAGTTTTTATTCCCTAGCTGGGTTTCGCATAAAATGGCTATTTAGCGAATTTAAAAAGTTTTGTTTTTAGTAATATAATATAAACAAATACTCATTATTGTCAGTAATGTAAATACATATATGAATTTGAAATACATCTAAAAATTCCAATTTATATAGTAACATTAAATTATTGATCACAGTTCTTTTTCAAGTTCGTACTTTTAAGGGAAAAAATTAGAACAGAGGGATAAAAATGGTACCAACTAAACGACTACAGCTGGAGTAATGAATTCTGAAAGGGATAAAAATGGTACAAGTGAAGCGTCAATAGCTATTAAAATGAAATTCGGTGTGTACATTCCTACAATCGCATGTACACGTAAAATGAAGTGATTTTCAAAATTCGTACTTTTAAGCGGAAATGTAGAAATAGGGATAAAATTGGTACAGACCAAACGACTGCAACTAGCACAACGAAATTCGGTATGTACATTCCTATGACCTAGACAGTCAAGGTAAATTCCGATATTTGGACTTTCATGAGGAAACGTGGAGAAAGGGGATAAAATTGGTACCAATCAAACCGCTGCAGCTAGAATAATGAATATCAGTGTATATTTCGTTCTAGTAGAGTAGACTCGAAATGTAATGCGATCTTTCGATACTCGTACTTTAAGGCTCACAATGGACAAAAGGGGATAATATTGGTGCCGACCAAATCACTGCAGCTAGGGTCAAAAATTCGGTGTGTGCATCCCTCTGATTGTATAGACGCTCATTAGGGTTTTTTAATATCATAATTTTTCTAATATTTTATTTCACTTATACATGAACTCGACAGCCTCTAATCTGCCGTTAACACTGTGGAATGCAATCCATGGTGGAGGGTATATAAGATTCGGCCCGGTCGAACTTAACGGTCTTTTTAATTGTTATACCCTCCACCTCCAGGATGGGGGTATATTCACTTTGTCATTCCGTTTGTCACACCTTAAAATATTCATCGGAGACCCCATAAAGAATATATATATTCTGGGTCGTTGTAAAATTCTAAGACGATATAGTCATTTCCGTCTGTCTGTCTGTCTGTTGAAAGCACGATAGCGGCCGAACGAAATGAGCTAGGAGGTTCAAATGGCTCTTATGGTTGCAGATCGGTTGGGATTGAAAGTGGGCGAAATCGGCCCAGAGGGAAAAAATTTTCCCTCACAAGGACTGAAAATACCCCTAATATTTAGAGTATTTTAGCATGTTTTTGAACATAATAGCTTGTATTTACTTGATATTTGCAATTCGCATTCCCTTTACTTTTAAGGTGTAAAATGGAAAAAGGGGATAAAATTGTACCAAACAAATGGATGCAGCTAGAACCATGAAATTCGTGGTATACATTCCTCTGACAGACAAACGTTTTTCCAAATTCGTACTTTCAAGGGATTCAATGGAGCAGAGGGATAAAAATTGAACCAACTAAAAGGCTACAGCTAGAATGATGAAATTTTCGAAAGTCGTACTTTTAAGGAATAAAATGCGAAAAAGGGGATAAAAATGGTACCAACAAAATGGCCGCAGATAATATCATGGAATTAGGTATATAATTCCTCTGAGTGCATAGCCACGTAAAATATTTTTTTTTTCCAAATTCGTACAGTCACTCCAAGCCAAACTCGGACACTATTGAAAAAAAATTTTATGGTCAAATAATCTGAAAACAAAATAATACCAAGAAATGAGTTATACACATTTTGATTGTACATTTATTAAGCAATAAAAAACAGAAAACAAAATTCATATTCATTGTTGTAAATAAAAAATAAACTAAAAAAACTTCAACTACTTAAATATAAGTGCGCAAGTCAAACTCGGACTTATGATTTTTGGCTTAAGATATTTGTTTAAGTAACTAATATTTGGTATGCAAACCTTTGTTATTTCTAACCATTGTCAGTCTTTTTGGGATTGATTGGACCAACTTTTGACAATAGTCCGGTGGTATTTTTTCCCATTCTTCTAGAAGAACCTTTTTTAGCTCATTTCTGCTGGAAACCATTCGTTCATTAACCCTTCTTTTGAGAAAATCCCACAAATTTTCTATGGGATTAATATCTGGGCTCTGAGGTGGTGTTTCCATAACATGGGGAACGTTGTACAAAAGCCAGGATCGTACTTTATGAGCCTTGTGCTTTGGGTCGTTGTCCTGATAGAAGTACCAGCCTTCGGTAAGACCCAATTTTTCAACACTTTTTGGCACATTTTCTTTTAGGATGTCGAAGTACATGTTCTGGTCCATAATTACATCTATAAAATGCAACGTTCCTGGTCCTGCTGCCGAAAAGGAACCCCAAACCATCACTGAACCTCCACCATGCTTTACAGTTGCTTTCATATTCTTCAAACGGAGTTTCTGATTTTTGCCTCTCCAGACAATTGGCTTACCATTCGATCCAAATACATTAAATTTACTTTCGTCAGTAAACAGAACGTTCTTCGAGAAAGAAAAATCCTTGCTTTGGTGTTCGTTTGAAAATTTTAAGCGGATGGCTTGGTTACGTTTGCTTATAAGTGGCTTCTTTCTGGCTTTTCTTCCATTTAGGCCGGCTTTGTGAAGTACATTCCGAATGGTAGACGCGCATGCCTTTTTACCTAATTCATTTTCTGCTATGGCAGCAAGTTTTGATGCACTTAGAAATGGATCGGCTTTAATTTTTCTTACCAGAAAACGTTGTTCTGCTTCCGTAAAGATTTTGTTGTGGGCTTTTTTGGTTTATTTTGCACAGTTTTACAGTTTTTGAATCGTTTAATGATGTTGAATGGCTTATATTTACCATTTTTGCGATTTCGCGCACACTTTTTCAGCATGTTTAATAACACTACTCAACAAATTGAAAAAAATTTCATGTACTCCGGATGCGATAATTTTTTCTGTGTAGATAACTTTTTTATTATTTTTTTTTTAAATTTTAAAATTTTTTTTTTGGTTAATTTGTTTCGTCCGGCATAACTCGGGAACCACTAGCCCGATTTAATTGAATTAAATTTTAAAAAATTTAAAATTACAATTCCCTTAATCTGTTCATATATTGTTTTCCTATACAAGCAACAGTTTCCAAGTTAAAAATGAATATATAAAGGAAAAAACTTATTTTTTGCCTAAAGATTTAATTTTTTTTTTTTTTAAATCCATAAAAAATCCAAAATGAAAAAAAATGTCAAATCTTATTACTTTTACGTAAAGTCACATAACCTATGAGCAAAATGAGACAAAGATCATGAAAATCGATGCACGTTTCGCTTTTATTCGCAATTGAGTAAAGGTATGAATTTCAAAAATTTAAAAAATTTTTTTTTGGTTAATTTGTTTCGTCCGGCATAACTCGGGAACCACTAGCCCGATTTAATTGAATTAAATTTTAAAAAATTTAAAATTACAATTCCCTTAATCTGTTCATATATTGTTTTCCTATACAAGCAACAGTTTCCAAGTTAAAAATGAATATATAAAGGAAAAAACTTATTTTTTGCCTAAAGATTTAAATTTTTTTTTTAAAAATCCATAAAAAATCCAAAATGAAAAAAAAATGTCAAATCTTATTACTTTTACGTAAAGTCACATAACCTATGAGCAAAATGAGACAAAGATCATGAAAATCGATGCACGCGTTTCGCTTTTATTCGCAATTGAGTAAAGGTATGAATTTCAAAAATTTGCTCGACATATGCACAACTTTGTCTATGGTAAGGTTTTTTCTTTTTTTTTTTTTGATTCTCAGAATTAACAAAACGGAATAAACAAAGGGTTATTTAATTTTTATGATTGCGTAAGGAAAGTAATAAACGCTAATAAATGTGCGTGAACAATTAAAAGGAAAAAAGGAAAGGGGACTTTTTTAATTATTTGGGTTTTCCGTTGGCTACCTGTATGATTTTTTTACAGAAATGCAACCCACATTTAAGGGTGGTCATTATTCGGAAAATTTAAGACTCACACATGGTGAAACAGGTATGTAGCCACCGTAAAAAAATATACACCCATTTATAAGTAACTGTCAGTAAAATACTAAACAATACACAGTATAAATAGGTCTTCATTGATCGATTTTACTCATTCAACAAGTGTCGACGAACGCGATAGTTAAAATGAGCAAGCGTTCGCGAGGATTTGAATGCAATACCAATCCAAGTAATTTTTGTTACATGTGCGGAGAATACGTTTCTGAAAAAAACAAGCGTTGTTTTTCACCTAAATTGAGAGATTCATTTGAAGAGAGCTTCAATTTAAAGGTCTCAAACATAGATGAGCGGTGGAGAGTGGCGTCTTTTCATCGACAGCAACAAGCAGAGCCTTAAAGCAATTTTACTGCACAATGGCAACAAGAAACCTTCGATTCCAATTGCTCATGCCGTTGACACCAAGGAAACATACGAAGTCATGGACAATCTACTAAAGTGCCTTAACTATGAGAGGCACGATTGGAAAGTTTGTGCCGACCTTAAGGTTATCGGTATCCTTTGTGGATTACAAGGTGGATTCACAAAGTACTGTTGTTTTCTCTGCCTTTGGGACAGCCGCGATCGTCAACATCATTACACCAGGAGGAGTTGGACAGAAAGAGTTAACTTCATCCCCGGCAGCGACAACGTGAAATATACACCACCTCTTCACATAAAGCTCGGACTCATAAAAAACTTCGTGAAAGCTATCAACAAAGATGGCGAAGCGTTCGCCTATTTAAAAACCATTTTTCCTCACCTTTCATCGGCAAAGATTAAGGAAGGCGTTTTCGACGGTCCGCAAATTAAAAAGTTGTTGCAAGACCAACAGTTTGAGCACATTTTATCACCAAATAAAGCTGCAGCTTGGAACTCATTTCGGCAAATTGTTTCCGGATTTCTTGGAAACAACAAAAGCTCAAATTACAGAGAGATCGTCGAACAACTACTCCAAAATTATAAAAAAATTAGAGCAAATATGTCGCTTAAGATACATTTTCTACACTCGCACTTGGACTTCTTTCCGGACAATCTGGGCGATGTGAGTGACGAGCATGGTGAGCGTTTTCATCAGCAAATGAAAGAAATTGAGCACCGATACCAAGGATTTTGGAACGAAGCTATGATGGGGGACTATATCTGGTTCCTGATAAGAGAAACAGACCCACAACAATATAAAAGAAAGACAAAAGCACATAATTATTTTTAATTTGAAGGTTTTTATTTTTATTATTATTTTACTGGCAGGTACTTATAAATGGGTGTATATTTTTTTACGGTGGCTACATACCTGTTTCACCATGTGTGAGTCTTAAATTTTCCGAATAATGACCACCCTTAAATGTGGGTTGCATTTCTGTAAAAAAAATCATACAGGTAGCCAACGGAAAACCCAAATAATTAAAAAAGTCCCCTTTCCTTTTTTCCTTTTAATTGTTCACGCACATTTATTAGCGTTTATTACTTTGCTTACGCAATCATAAAAATTAAATAACCCTTTGTTTATTCCGTTTTGTTAATTCTGAGAATCAAAAAAAAAGAAAAAACCTTACCATAGACAAAGTTGTGCATATGTCGAGCAAATTTTTGAAATTCATACCTTTACTCAATTGCGAATAAAAGCGAAACGCGTGCATCGATTTTCATGATCTTTGTCTCATTTTGCTCATAGGTTATGTGACTTTACGTAAAAGTAATAAGATTTGACATTTTTTTTCATTTTGGATTTTTTATGGATTTAAAAAAAAAAAATTTAAATCTTTAGGCAAAAAATAAGTTTTTTCCTTTATATATTCATTTTTAACTTGGAAACTGTTGCTTGTATAGGAAAACAATATATGAACAGATTAAGGGAATTGTAATTTTAAATTTTTTAAAATTTAATTCAATTAAATCGGGCTAGTGGTTCCCGAGTTATGCCGGACGAAACAAATTAACCAAAAAAAAATTTTTTAAATTTTTGAAATTCATACCTTTACTCAATTGCGAATAAAAGCGAAACGCGTGCATCGATTTTCATGATCTTTGTCTCATTTTGCTCATAGGTTATGTGACTTTACGTAAAAGTAATAAGATTTGACATTTTTTTTCATTTTGGATTTTTTATGGATTTAAAAAAAAAAATTTAAATCTTTAGGCAAAAAATAAGTTTTTTCCTTTATATATTCATTTTTAACTTGGAAACTGTTGCTTGTATAGGAAAACAATATATGAACAGATTAAGGGAATTGTAATTTTAAATTTTTTAAAATTTAATTCAATTAAATCGGGCTAGTGGTTCCCGAGTTATGCCGGACGAAACAAATTAACCAAAAAAAAATTTTTTAAATTTAAAAAAAAAAAATAAAAAAAAACCAAACGAAAAAAAAATTTTTATTGCGTTTTTCGAGCTCGAGGTTATCTACACAGAAAAAATTATCGCATCCCGAGTACATTTTGACTGTTGACTAGTGTAATTAGTTCTCTTATTGCAATGCTAGTTTGACCTTTCTGTCTAGAACCCATGAACACAAAAAATAAAACGGGTATTCCCCACGGTTGGCTGAGTAATCTTGGTTGCAAAATAATACAGTGTTGTAATTCTTTGCGTGATTATTACCATCTGTCCGAGTTTGGCTTGTGCGCTATTTTTTGGCTATTTTAGCAGTTTAGTGTGTAATTTGTCGTACATTACATTATATCAAAGTTTGTTTGTTGTGTTTTAATGTGCAAAATATAAACTTTAAAAAAATATAATTGTGTGTTAAGTAATTTCAACTAGATTTTGATTTATTAAAGTATAAACATATCTCTCCATGGTGTCCGAGTTTGGCTTGGAGTGACTGTACTTTATTTTGTTGCTTTTACGACAAAAAATGGTAGAATCATGAAGTTGTCTTATACTGCGTACGTGAGAGATAAGGTATTTTCAAAATGTATACTTTTGAATTTAAAATAGATAGAAATACAAGCAACCAAAGGACTGCTGCTGAAAATACACTCTCTATCCCCCAATATTTAGGTATTTATGATTGCTGCCTTACATTTACTTTATGAATTGAAGTATTATTTCCATTATATATATATACATAGTATAAAAATATTTGTAGTCTTGGCTTATTAATTAAATTTCTGATTTTCATACATTTGAAATTTGTTGCGGACATTCCTCTTGTAGCTTGGAAGCACCACAAAGAAAATAAATGTTTTAGCGGTCGAAATGGGACAAAAATCGATAAAATATGGATAAAATGATACGACAACAGCTAGAATCATGAAATTCCTCTAATTGCGTAGACACGTAAAATAGAGGGATTTATCGAAATTCGTACTTTTAAGGGATATAATTGAAAAAGAGGGATAAAAATGGGATCTTCCAAACCGCTGAAGTTGATATCATGAAATTCGGTGGATATATTCGGTGTGTATTCGATGGTCTGACTATAAAGACTCGAAACAAAAAGTTTTTTTTCCAAATTTATACATTTGGGCGGAGAATGGGGCGAATGGGGATATATTTTTGTACTTTTCTTATCAAAATAATGCAGTCACTTTGCCTTTATCTGAAAATGCTTCTCCCTAATGGCGACTGACAATCGCCTAATATTTTCGGCATGTTCACTTTCACAATTACAGTATTGTATTTATTTATAGTAGTGGATTTTAAACAGTGCTCATAAGTATACATTATAGTTTGAAATAGTAATCAGATATAGTAATGTGCATAAACATATCACAATTTTCGTAATATGGTTCTGTACTTCTATGTCGACATCCTTTAATCTGTGGAATGCACTCCGTGGTGGAGGGTATATAAGATTTCGCCCGGCCGAACTTAACGCCTTCTTACTTGTTTTAAATTACGTTGTTACAAAAATACTTTATTTGTCTACAATTTCTTATATGTTCGAAATCAGTAAATTCAGTGTTATTTGCTATACACACTTCGATAATTTCATCAAAATCGGAGAGAAAATTTTCTGTGATCGCTTACAGAGTGAGTGGTAACCTTTTCTCCTTCCCGAAGCTTCACAATATGATGCGTCTCTGCTCTCTATGCGAAAATATATCATTTTAAAACGGTGCTTTCATTGATCGAGTGTAGGAACGATGCGGGTTGATGCTTAATTCCTTAAGTTGGTGTCACTTTCAGCACAACTACGACAACAACAATAGCAACACCAGTTCGGCTATGAGTCTACAATCCGCGAAGCTCTAAATTGGCATTAACCGCTTTTTGTTGTATTCAGTTTTCAGTTTTACCGGCATTAGGCAACTTCTTCGTCATCGCCATCAACACCATTCCCATCACCAAGAGGAGCCACATCATCAATTCGCCTTCTGCGGCGATGCAACATCACCACATGGCCAGTGGCAGAGACAACAACAAACAGCATTCTGTCTGTCTGTCAGTTTTCGGCCTTAAGAAAATAATATTGGCAAGAGTTGACAATGCGTTAATTTTTTCCGACAATCAAATAAAAAAGCGCAAATTTGCTGTTACGGTAACTGTTAGCGTGGCTACCGCTGGTGAGTATTGCTGCTGTTTCAGTTTGGTTTGGTTCGGTTGCACACACACAAAAAATGTTGTCATGTTGCATGCAACATTTTAAACAAATGTTTATTTTCATTTAAACTCGGCGATTTCGTTATGAATGTGATACGTTGTACGAACAAATGTACCCGCATTAACGAGGCTGGATCTCTCGGTTGCATCACACGAAAGCTTCGTTATGGAAATTCTTTCATTTATTTCAATTTAATATTTTCGGGACATGCAAAATAAAGGCAGACTAAGATTTCAGCAATTAAAGCGCGAACTACTCTGTCGATGCTGACCTGTTTATGTTCATATTACTATAGGGCAAGAGAATATTGAAAATATACATACATATATGCTCTATAATGTAAGGTCCGTTCATAAACATCAGTGACATTATGGAATTAAGGAAAGGCTAAAGTCGGGCGGGCCGACTATATGATACACTCCATTACTTTCTATCCGAATACAATTCAATTCGGAAAAAAAGTGAAAACGGGAAGGACTTTTGTATATTTCCTAATCATAGGCTAATATGAGACCTGACCCAATTTGTCACATCGAGAAGAATATTTGTATCGGGGCTATATCCAAACATGGAATGAAGTGACCCACTTTCACAATTGGTTCTTCCAGTATAATTATAACGTGTTATGCTAAGTTTGAAGAAATTCGGGAGTGAAATTTGTGTGGGAGTTATATATAAATCTGAACCGATCTATTAAAATATGTGGTTTCTAGAGCAGAAAAAGTCACATCATAAATTTGAACCGATCTCACCTATTTTCACCATAGGTGTTCCTAGTTGAAATATAATATGTTTTGCCAAATTTGAGAACAATCTGATAAAATATATGGTTTCTAGAGCGGAAAAGGTCAAATCGGGACGGAAATTTTTATGGGACCTATATAAAGGGTGATTTTTTAAAAGCTATAGGAAAGTTTTTCAAAAAAAAAAACACATAAAATTCTGAAAAATGCATGAAATCTTTATTTGAATCGATAGTACGGTCCATATAATTTAATGTTTGAAGATTATTTCATGCAAATGTTGACCTTGACTGCGCCTCAAATGGTCCATCCGCTTAGTCTAATTTTGGCATACTCTTTCCAACATTTCGGCCGGTATCTCACGAATAAATGCTTCAATGTTGTCTTCCAATGCGTCAATTGAAGCGGGCTTGTCTGTATAGACATGAGCTTTAACATAGCCCCACAAAAAATAGTCTAAAGGGGTTAAATCGCACGATTTAGGCGGCCAATTGACCGGTCCCGAACGTGAAATAAAATGTTCACCGAACTCGCCTCTCAATAAGTCCATAGTTGCGCGTGCTGTGTGACATGTCTTGTTGAAACCACATGTCATGCAAGTCAAGCTCTTGCATTTTGGGCAAAAAAAGTTGGATATCATCTCACGGTAGCGCCCACCCTTCACAGTTACGTTACGAATCGCATCATCTTTGAAGAAGTGCGGTCCAATGATGCCACCAGCCCATAAACCGCACCAAACTGTGACTTTTTCTGGATGCATTGGTAGCTCTTGCAATGCTTCTGGCTGATATTCACTCCAAAATCGACAATGCTGCCTATTTACGTACCCATTGAGCCAAAAATGAGCTTCGTCGCTGAGCACAACTTTTCGGTAAAAAAGTGGATCTTCGGCTTTCTTGAACTTTCTTAAGAGAGCACGCATTTTGATAATAAAATTCAATAATTTGCAAGCGTTGGTCATTTGTAAGACGATTCATGGTTAAATTATAGACCAAACTGAAGATGTTTGACAGTGAACCAAAACACCAAACGTGCGTCAGCTGTTTAAACCAGTGTTGCCAAAAAGATAATAGCTAAAAAATCATCCTTTATAAATCTGAACCGATCTAATACATTTTCACCACAGTTGTTTTTAGTTGAAATATAAGATATATTAATTCAAATTCTATTGTTACTTATATTTATTACATGTCGAGGGCTCATGAACCATTTTCTTGAATATAAGTCTTTGATGCTAAACTACTCTCTGGTTTGGCCGTTATCTGTCATTAAGGAGAAAACAAATTAAAGAGAAAATCAGTTTTTTCGTTTTCCTGAAAAGTTTTATTTTTGTTCATGGCCACTTTTGAATATAAATCATCAATATACTTTATGGGGTATCCAATGACTATTTTAATGTGTTGCAAACAAAATGTATATACACTCCAACCTAATATGGATTATGCACAAAATTTGATAAAATTTCAGAAGACATTTGGACATGGTAATGGAAGTCCACTCAAAGTTGGTTTCTGCACTGTCAATTATATTTTAATTAAAACTATGGATTCTTCGGATAATCACAAAATCAAAGCAAAGAAATACTAAATATATTTGGAAACTGCATCAAATAATAATTTATTAATATTGGAATGATGACCACTATCACTAATAGTTTTGGATGTGTGAGCCGATAGTTATCAAATTTGATGTCCGAGGCGGCATATATGATCTATATTCTCCACATCGGTGGGATATTTGGTTGGTCAGACCAACTAAGGCTCCGTAATTATACACACCACGAGAGTATTATGTCTTTGTGCATTTGTTTATAACACCCTAAAGGAAACGAGATATTGTTAATTATACCGATCGACTTAGAATCACTTTTGAGTCGTCCGTCCGTCTGTCCATCTATTATTGTAATAACGATACAGGTCGCAATTGTAGATAACCAAACGAAACTTTGCACAACGAAGTTTTTCGGTACAAGGACGAACGCTATTTAATTTTTAAGAAAATCGGTTCAGATTTAGATATAGCCCCCATACGAATTTCACTCCCGATTTGACTCTTTTCTTTTCTTTTCTTTTCTAGAGACCACATACTTCACTTGATTTGCTTCAAATTCCCTTGCATTACCTTATAATTCTACTAGAAACATCTGTGTTGAAAATAGACTAAATCGGTTCAGATTTAGATACAAATTTCGCTTCCGATTTGACTTTTTACGCTCTAGAAACCACATATTGTATCCGATTGTCTTCAGATTTGGCAAAACGTCTTATATTTCCACTAGAAACAACCATGGTGAATATAGGTCAGATCGGTTCAGATTTTATATCTCCCATACAAATTTCGCTCCCGATTTGACCTTTTCCGCTCTAGAAACCACATATTGTATTAGATTGACTTCAGATTTGGCAAAACATCTTATATTTAAACTAAATTAAATAAATTTAAACACCTATGGTGAAAATAGGTCAGATCGGTTCAGATTTATATATAGCTCCCATTAAAATTTCGATCTCAATTTGACTTTTTCTGCTCTTGTAGCCACATATTTTAACAGATCCTCATCAAATTAGGCGAAATATCTTATATTTGTTCTATAAACAGCCATGGTGCAAATGGTCGGTTCAGATTTATATATAGCTCCCACACTAATTTCACTCCCGATTTCAATTTTTCCACTCTATAAACCACATATTTTAACAGATCTTCTTCAAATCTTTCTAAATATCTCATATTTCAACTGGAAACAGCCATGATGAAAATGGGTCATCGGTTCAGATTTACATATAGCTCCCATATAAATTTCGCCCCAAAAATTTCCCATATTAATTTCGGATAGACTTTTTCCGCACCAGAAAGCACGAATTTTCACAAAATGAGCTTAACACGTTATATTTGAACTGGATGAACATATTGTGAAAGTTAGTCACTATATTCCATGTTTGGATATAGCACCGATATAAATATTTCCGATTTAACAAATTGGACCATATTAGCCTATGATTAGGAAACATACAAAAATTCTTCCCGTTTTCACTTTTTTACCGAGTTGAATTGTATTCGGATAGAAAGTGGAGTGTATCATATAGTCGGCCGACTTTAGCCTTTCCTTACTTGTTTTCATTTAAAAACACCTATTAGAGGCTATGGACTTCACTTAGAAATGATCTAACATATTAGAGAAATTATGAAATGTTTTTAGCATATTGTGATATTTGATAAATAAAATCTGAAGCTTCTTAATTTCGAAATAAAATTAATTAATTAAAAAACTTATATTGCGAGACAACAAAAATGTTTTTTATTGCGTGACAGTCATTGACTATCAAAATAATACTTCAGATGCATTCATAAAGGCAGCAATTTTCAAAAAGTATTCTTACATTGTTATGGAATGGAAGACCCTTTGTGCCGATTTCGCTCATTTTAAATTCCGACATTGTACACTGTCAAAGGAGCAACTCCTCCAGATTTCATTTCAGCTACAACTGATTGGTTAGTTACATTTCCTATTATTATGCCAAAAGTACGAAATTCATTATCTTTCACGTTCACAGTTTCCAAACTTTGTATACCCTCCACCTCCAGGATGGGGGTATACTAACTTTGTCATTCCGTTTGTAACACCTTGAAATATCGACATGAGACCCCATAAAGTATATGGGAAAATCTACAAAATAGTCCGATTTCAATTTTGAAAAATTAAAAATTTCAAATTAGAGACACACGTTTTATTTTAGCGTCAACTTGTTAAAAATACATTAAATATAAATAATGTGCTCGCGTGCATCATTTTTTTTCAAGTGCTGAAGAAGTTATAATCGGATTGTCCCTTTTGGTTCTATTGCAAGTTAAGCCTGAAAACCCTATGAAAATCAACAAAATTTAACCTAAAATGGCTATCGGTACCAAAATAATAATTCGATCTATTTAGCACTTACACACATTATTAGTAGTACCCATATTCACCGATCACACAGGGTTGCCACCAGTTATTTTTCAAACTGCGGATGTGCTCTTTAAAAAATATGAAATTTCATGATCTGCACGCATCGACCTGATGATGTTCGTACTGTCATAATCTCCTTGTCGCTGAAGGCACACCAAATCGTCCGGTCGCCTTTTGTTAGTATCTCTGTCGTTTATAATCCAATATTAAAAAATTTGCAATTACGTTCACGCTGAAAGCGCAAAAAAGAAAATTGTATCAATTTTCGTTGTATGCAAAAACAGAGTGACAGATTTTGAAGAGCTACCATTTATTCCTCAGTGATGGCACACGCCCTTTTCAACATATAGAAGATTCCGCAACATCATTACTATCATCCACAAAAAGATCAGAATGATTTTCTCTTATGCTGAAAAAGTTATAGCCAAAAGAGTTGAAAAACTCCCGAAAGTTACAAGCAAAAATAGGGTAAATTAGGGTAGACCTTAGCTCAGTAGACTACATTAACAGCATAATTTTAAAACTTTAGGATGTTGGCGAGGTTAAACTCGTCGTTTTGAAAATTATGACACTCTCAGAAATATTAAACTCTTAAAGCGGTTAGAAGCCTGAGTGACATGGAATCGTACTATACCGTAGATTTGCCCATATATATTCTTGATCGTCATAAAATTCTAAGACGTCCGTCCGTCCGTCTGTAGAAAGCACGCTAGCATCTAAACGAAAGGAGCTAGAACTTTCAAATTGTCCATAAATGCGTCTTATAGTCGTAGATCGGTTGGGATTGAAACGGGGCGAAAAATGTTTCCCTAACAAGGGTTAAAAATACCCATAATAATCCCTAATATTTTAGCGTATTTAAGCATGTTTTTTGAATATGTCTGTTTATATTTGCTTGATATTTGGTATGTGCATTCCCCTTATAGCAAAAGTGATAATAAAGTGATTCTAAGTTGTAGGGTGTGAAATGGGGCAAAAAAGGGATAAAAATGGTACATATTAAACGACAACAGCTAGAAACACGAAATTTGGTGTGTACACTCCTATAATTGAGTAGATACATAATATAAAAGTATTTTTTCCAAATTCGTACTTTTAAGGGGTAAAACGGGAGTAGAGGGATAAAAATGGTACCAACTAAACGGCTGTACCTAGAATAATGAAATTCGCTGTATACATTCCTCAGATTGCTTAGACAAGTAAAATACACGGATTTTCCAAAATTCGTACTTTTTGGAGTTAAAATGAAAAAAAGGGGATAAAAATTGTACCAATCAAATGACCGCAGCTAGAGTCATGAAATTCGGAGTATGCATTCCTCTGACTGTGTAGACACGGAAAATAAACGGATTTTTCGAAATTCATTTTTTCAAGGGATACAATGGTACAGGCTGAAAAAATAGAACCAACTAAACGACTACAGCTAGAATAATGAAATTCTAATTGCGTAGATACGTCAAGGGGGTAAAGATGGTACCAACCAAATGGGCGCAGTTGGAATCATGGACTTCGGGGTATACATTCCTCTGACTGCATAGACACGCAAAATAAAAAGTTTTTTTCCAAATTCGTAATTTTTCTTTTACGGCAAAAATTGGTTGAATCGTGAAGTTAGGTTATGTGCGTCTGATAATGGATTTTCAAAATTTGTACTTTTGGAATTAAAATCGAATGGAAATACAACCAACTGTAGCACCCGCTATCTACCAATATTTAGGCTTTTTGAAAATATAAGAATATTTATTTTTGATTCGAAATAAATAATGGTTTCAAATAATTAAAATATTATATTTATTTATAAAATTATTTTTTCAATATTTGTATTTGTTTTGGTTTGGCTATATTAAAAAAAATTATATTTTCCTGTAATATTACTGCACTTCTACGAAAATCGACAGCCTTTGTGGAATGCAATCCATGGTGGTGGGTATATAAATTTCGGCATGGTCAAACTTAACGCCGTTTTTACTTGTTTTCACTCAGTTTTCTCTAACTGTACAAATTTCAAGAAAAAAGTCTAGATATTGTGTTTCTATTCAGCTGCAGCTCGGTACCAATTTTATCCCTTTTTGGCCACTTTTACCAATATAACTCATCTGGAACATACAATTGTCAATAGGGGTACTTTTTAATATCCGTGTACATATGCTCAAATTAAATATCAGAAACCACACTCCTAATTCGTAAAATGATCACACCATTCACCTTTAAGCGACCACAGTTTGCTGCGTGATTTAAACTTGCAGTGACAATAAACTAATCACTATGGTAGTCTTTGAGTGTTTGTGGCATTAATATGGAAAAATCCATGCGTCTGTCTCCATGTCGATCACATTCTTACACTTTACGCATTTCCTTTCCTTTGAACAGGGAAACCAAGAGAAAAGTATTGTCATTCTGCTGTGCATTTTTTGTGCAGCCCTCGTATTTGCATCAAGATCTGTCCATGCACCCGTCTGTCAGTCTGTTGGCACCGAGTTTCGTTCATTTGTGTGTTCGATGGCGATTGTGTCTATTCAAGGAGTACTTTGACTTAAATCCCATAAAAATCTCTTGTTTTTGTTTTGTTTTTTGTTGCTTTAACTTCTACTTTCTTTTGACATTTTCAAAAGTCTCAAATGAAAGTGACATGTTGTAGCTGCTGCCATTACCAAATCTTGTTGCTTCATTGCCGCTGTTTTAGTGCGGTGGTGTAGCTGCCGCCGCTACTGCTGCCGTTTCTCTAGATATGACATTCAAGTGTCGTTTCATATAAAGACTAGTACTATTTGTTGCTGTTGCTGTTGCTGCCGTTGCTATTGATATGCATTTGTAAGATTTGTTTGCCGTTTTGGCAGCAGGGATTTTCCAAAGAAGACCACGATGACAGCGACGCTCGCGAATCTCGCGAAGAAAATGCAAAGAAAAAAGGAAACATTATTTATTAACTTTTGGTCATAAAATTTTTTAACAAGTTTGTGAGTTTTCTTTCTTTGCTGCATTCGAATTTAATGAAATAAATTTTTGGTCATTTATCGCTGACAACACCGAAGACATTTTGTGTGAAAAGTCGACGGAAAACTGTGCAGATCATTCATGGCAAGTCGGATCAATAACACGAACGACGGCAAGAAAGGCAATGCGAATTATGCTGTGAAATGGAAACAATTATTTTTAATTGAATAAGAGATAAACTCCTCAGCTTTGTTAAGTGTCGTTAAATTCTTCTTATATTTCAATAACAAAAATTCCCCTTATACTCAAAATTTATCTGTGGACATATAGGAGAATTTTCGAAATGGCCTGTAAATGTTTGGGAAGGTTTGACTTTTTTGCCTTTTCCATTTTCTAATTCAACACAGGTCTATTGAAAATTGGAAATAACCTCATGAAATTCATCCACCTCACTTATTAGTGTTAATGAGATAAAGATTAGTACATATGTCCTCGAAAAGACCTCCAAAGACCTCCATGTCCGCGCAAAGGCTTAGTGGACTGACATGAAGTGTCTTGGCCATAATTAGAATGTGTAGAATGTTTCTAGTTTTCACAGAGCTGAACTGTACCACATTGGGACCTCACACCTCATCTCCACCAATTCACTAATAGAAGTAATTTAACCGATTCATAGCTTACAGATTTATCATTGGGTTTTCTTCAAAAATTAAATCTTTTGGTCAATAACATCAACAAAAAAGATTATATATATATGATTCTGAGGGTTCAAAACCGATTCTTTTAGAATCGATGTCCATGTGTCCAACTTTATACTGAAATCGAATATCGATGCTTAGGAATCGAAATTTAATTTAATGGCAAACATCCAAAAAGTATGAACTATATTTGTACGTACTTTTGGCAGTAACAAGTTGTGAAAGAAAATTCCACAAGGGTAGATATCAATACTAAAGAAAACAAGTAAGGACTCTATGATACACTCCACTTTCTATCCGAATACAATTCAATTCGGTGAAAAAGTGAAAACGGGAAGGATTTTTGTATCCTGTAAATGTATGTGTTTGACAAAAAATGTTAAATTCGAAAGGACATTTGTATGGGGGTATATTGAAACCTGGAACGAACCTGGTACAGTGCAATAACTCCCAAATGAAATAAGTCCCAATAGAAAAATGAAATAAATCCCAAAATATTTTCCATACAAATTGGGACTTATTTCATAATTTTTGTTGGGAGTTATTTCATTATGAAATAACTCCCAAATGAAATAAGTCCCAACACTTTTTTGGTTGGGAGTTATTTCATTTGTGAGTTAGCATTGGGACTTATTTCATTGCAGTTGGGACTTATTTCATTTTAATTGCAAGCACTATTTTACTATTGGGAGTTATTTCATTTTCGTTGGGAGTTATTTAATTTTTCTTAAAATTGCATTTTAGTAAATTTTGATGGTTTTGTTACGGTTCTTAAAACTGTCTTAAAACAATCAGGTATTTCACTTAATAAAACAGTCTAAACATCATCAGTTCTTGTTAGAATTTTGTTTAGTGAAGCTCGGTGTTACAGTGATAAAAAATGACAACTCTCGCGTTTGAAATAATGAGTGGCAAAAGAAGAAATAGTAAAGTGCTATACATTATAGATGAAAAACAATTGTATATAAAAAAATCTGAAGCCAAAGGAAGGCAATATTATACGTGTTACGAACGAAATTGCAAGTCGCGAGTGATTTTAGAAAAGGGGCAGTGCGACCTATAATTTGATTACAACAATAGATGGACAGACGGACATTGCAAAATCGACTCAAAAAGTGATTCTAAGTCGATCGGTATACTTAACAATGGGTCTATCTCGCTTCCTTTTGGGTGTTACAAACAAATGCACAAAGACATAATACTCTCGTGGAGTGTATAATTAACAATTGTATAAAGGTTATGAGCTCAATGTCTACCAAACACTTGGGCTTTCGTACCTCCACACATTCCAAGCATTTTGGGAAAAGAACATAAAATACTGCATAAAAGACATCTCAAGGCTGGATAGATCGCTTACAATGGAAATATCGGATAAAGCAGTAGACGATAATGATTTAACATATTATAAAAAAATATACATGAATAAAACTGGCGATGGTGAAGTGCCCATGGAAATATTATTTATACAGAATTGGTTCATGTAGAAAGTTTTATTATAAACTGTGGGAGCTGCCACGTAAACCAAGATTGTTTGCTATTTTCAATTTTCTATTATAATATTATTTATATTTCATGAAATAAAGTATTATATGTTAGATAAATACGAATTGTTATTAACTCCAATAAAAAATCTAACAAATTCGGTGAATTAGTTCAGTCAATTCTTTTCTCAAAGTTCACTGCCAACAATACAATTTCCTGAACAAGATCCTCGAGAAATTGTTTGTTATATTCGTACCACATCTTTCGTCGTTTATAGTTGTTTCAAAGTTTCTGCTTAGAACGTGTTAATTTTGAAGAAATATTGCACAAAATTTCATCGAATTCATCAGTGCTAAAAAGACCTCGAAATAGGTGACAAATGTCAAAACATAGTGTAATTCAATTTCTTTCATTTAAAATAATAAAAAATAAAAGAGTCCGAAGTGTCCAAAATGTTAAATTTATTTTTAAATCCTAAAAGTAAAGGTGAACATTAAAAAATATGTTTTTGGATGGCATCATTCGATAGATCGGAAAAAATCTATATGAAAAATATTTTTCACAAACTATATAAAGAGTGGTTAAATTTTAAGGGCCGATGTTGATTTTGAATAAAACACAAATTATTTAGGAAGTTATTGTCATTTATTTTTATTATGATAATATTGGTACGGTTCAATTATGTATGAAACACAATATCGGCGACCTCGGCGGCACACCTCCATCCGATGGTCCAAATTTTCGATGACGCTGAGGCATAATTGAGGTTCTATGCTGTTAATGTGCCGAATTATCTCATCCTTTAGCTCTTGAATTGTTGTTGGCTTATCGACGTACACCTTTTCTTTCAAATAACCCCAAAGAAAGAAGTCCATCGATGTCAAATCACATGATTTTGGCGGCCAATTGACATCGCTACCACGTGAGATAACACGGTCATTGAATTTGTCGCGCAAAGGAGTCATTGTTTCGTTAGCTGTGTGGCAAGTGGCACCGTCCTGTTGAAACCACATATCGTCCACATCCATATCTTCCAATTCGGGCCATAAAAAGTTCGTTATCATCTCACGAAAGCGAAGACCATTCACAGTAACTGCCTGCCCGCCCTCATTTTGGAAAATATACGGCCCGATGATGCCGTCAGCCCATAAACCGCAACAAACAGTCACACTTTGTGGGTGCATGGTTTTTCGACAATCACTCTTGGGTTATCATTCGCTCAAATGCGGCAATTCGGCGAATCCACTGGGTGAAAATGTGCCTAATCACGAAGATGATTTTCTTCGAAAATTGACCATCCACTGTTGCCATTTCTTGCCACCATTCAGACCATTGACGACGTTTGGAATGGTCAAGAGGCTTTAGTTCATGAGTTAATTGCACCTTGTAAGCGTGTAAATGCAAGTCTTTAGGCATAATGTTCAACAACGACGAGCGTGAGAGGTGCAATTGTTGTTTGTTGACGACGAGTCGAGGTGGACGGCTCTTCAGCCACACTATCCCGAACAGCAGCAATATTTTCTGCAGTACGAGCTGCACGAGCATCCACTGGTGTTTTCACATCTCTTACGGACCAGGTTTGCTGAAATTTTTGCACGATTTTTCCGATTTTACGCACATTTGGACGATTAAATTGACCGAAAAAATCACGAAGTTTACGATATGCATTTTGATTTGAACGCCCATGTTCATAATAAGCCTGAATAACTTTAACGCGTTGCTCGATTGTGTCGATCTTTCCATGGTTCAAATTGAGTTAGTCTGAAATTGAGAAATGTCAAATGAAATGCAGAAAAAACTTGACGTTTAGGTGTGGTTCACATTCAACATCACAACCACCCTTTATATCATATTTTAGTCGGAATAGTCCATTATGGAAGAGCTCATTTGTGTAAAACGATTAAAAAGGCGTAAAGTTCGCCCATAGACTGTATCCCACAGTATTACCTTCATATCATTATGCTCTTCTTACAATAAATAAAAACACTTTTCGATCGTAACATTCTTGCTTTCGAGTGCCCTGATTTGGCCCTTGGTCTATGATCGAATGAGTATGAATTAGAGGTGTTGCTGTCATCCGCGAATGAGTATTGGACAAAAGTTTCCAAGATTTCTTTATTACAAAAAATGTAACTGACATGAGTGTATACATGTAGTGCATTACTTTTAATTTCTGGTATCCCCATTGTTTTATATTTACTACTTCTTCACATTTCCGATGTTTGACTCTTGAACGATCCACTGTGCGACCGCACTATTAATTACAATTATTTTCTAAAAGATTAAAAACTAACTTCCAAAACGTTTCTACAATCAATCAGTGTCATGGATGGGACTCAGAAAAATGCAAATTTTGAATAATTCCAGATAAAGTCTTGGAAATTTACAAGTAAATTTGTCAATGACATATATATATATATATATATATATATATATATATATATATATATATCCAACAGTTTCTGCTCATGGTGAATCAGTTTAGACAATAACAGCAACAGAACAATGTTTTCTACGTTGAAAGCCTTAACGCTTTTCGGCCTTATACTTTTGGCCAATTATTGTTTATCGGCCGATGTGGCACTTTCCCAATTTGGTTTGCGTGATGTTCTGGGCGAAAAGGAGTATTATTTCGGAGTATTGCAGAAGGTAAAGGGGGAGGGTTTCAAAGGAAGCCATCGATCGTTCAAAATGTATTCACATCATAAAGGAGTGATGTTTTACGACTTTAAAGTTAATCATATTTAAATGTTGCCTGCAATAGTTACAAACCTGTGGACTAATTTCTCTTTATTTCCCCATTTTTTTTTTGAAAAGGTGAATTGGTATCGTGCCGCCCAAATTTGCTCGGCAATTGGCATGAGTTTGACCGCCATTGAATCGGAAGCGGAATATAAAAATCTGAACAGCTACTTGTTCTCGAATTGCAAGTGTATCGAGTTTTGTTCATGAATTGGTTGATTTATTTGCCGGTCTCTTACAGCCTTGGCGAGTGAACAGTTCTGGCTTTCGGGCACTGATTTGGCTTTAGGCAGTGAGTATATCTGGTTGGAATCGGGCAAAAAGTTCAATTACACGAAATGGGCCACTGGTCAACCAACTACGAGCAATCGTTGCGTCCGCACAAATGAGGTCTTCGATTGGGCCACGGCAAATTGTGCCGATGCCAACTATTTCATTTGCTCCAGACCAACAGTACCCTCTTGCGGTGCCACGGGTAGATGTAGTTACCATTTTTATTAATATTGATTGATTTGTTGGAGAGTATCAATAAAATCTATTTGGCATGTAAGAAGCAGTGATTCTGTCTTATAAGGATACTAAAGGGTGGTTAAATTGTAAAGGGCCGATGTTGAAAGTGAATCACACCTAAACGTAAAGTTTTTTTCTGCATTTCATTTGACATTTCTCAATTTCAGACTAACTCAATTTGAACCATGGAAAGATACACAGGCTTATTATGAAAATGGACGTTCAAATCAAAATGCATACCGTGCACTTCGAAGAAAACCATCCTCAGTGATGAGGCACATTTTCACCTCAGTGGATTCGTCAATAAGCAGAATTGCCGCATTTGGGCGAATAATAATCCAAGAGTGATTGTCGAAAAACCAATGCACCCACAAAGAGTGACTGTTTGGTGCGGTTTATGGGATGGCGGCATCATCGAGCCGTATTTTTCCAAAATGAGGCCGGGCAGGCAGTTACTGTGAATAGTCTTCGCTATCGTGAAATGATAACGAACTTTTTTTGTGGCCCGAATTGGAAGATATGGACGTGGACGATATGTTCTTTCTTTGGGGTTATTTGAAGAATAATAAAATTAAATAAATAATAAAGGGTGATTTTTTAAAAGCTATAGGAAAGTTTTTTAAACGCTATAGGAAAGTTTTTCAAAAAAAACACATAAAATTCAGGAAAATGCATGAAATCTTTATTTGAATCGATAGTACGGTCCATATAATTTAATGTTTGAAGATTATTTCATGCAAATGTTGACCTTGACTGCGCTTCAAATGGTCCATCAGCTTAGTCCAATTTTGGCATTTCAACGTTTTTGAGTAACAGAGGCCCAATTGCTGCGAACGGCGACGAATCGATAATTGATGATCATCATTAACACTGGCCGATACAGCTGCGATATTTGTTTCACTCTACGTAAGCGTGTTTGTGGTTTAATGTCCAACAATGTAAATTTGGTGCGAAATTTAGTCACAATAGCCCGAATAGCCGCTTCGGTGGGTCGATTTTGATAATAAAATTCAATAATTTGCAAGCGTTGTTCGTTTGTAAGTCGTTTTAAACCAGTGTTGCCAAAAATATAATAGCTAAAAAATCACCCTTTATAATAAAAAGAAATGACAATAATTTCCCTTAAAATTTAACCACCCTCTATTTGGTGGGTATCAATGTTATCCCTTTTTTGGCCATTTTGTCGCTAGAAGTACGAGTATCGAAAGAACTCATTATTGTTCGAGTCCACACAACCAGATCAAAATATACGTCCATTTGCACTATCTAGCTGCAGCGCACAGTTGAGTATTTGACCCAAAAAGCTGGCCAAACAAGCAAAAAACGAATTTAAAGACATTTTAAAAACGTAGCTCGATAAACAACAAAATTCTACATCATTTTGTAAAGTTTCTGGTTTAGTAGTAGTTTCGGAACATTGTTAAAGTTAGGAAACTGAAGAAAATCACATGGGTTTTTCATGTTTTTCTGTTTTAAGATGTTTTTATAATATTTTTAGCGGTGTAACGAATGAAGGTACTACATTACTTTTTTCACTGAAAGACTTGATCAAAGACAATTTTTATATTTAAAAAATAATTAACTTAAATATTTATGATAATGTTATATACTACAATAAAGTTTTAAATATCTATTTCTAACCCCAGAAAAAAAGGTTGCGAAAGTTTGCTCCATTATTTGTAATGATTTTTTGAACCACCTTTTTTTATTTTTGCTCATCATGCACTTTTTTATACCTTTTGCCGTCATAAACTTTACCCTTATATAAAAAAACGAAACACATCTCAGAATTACGAGTAGTCTTAAATTAAAATTTGTTTTATCGGTAAAACTTGTACGTGAATATCCCACCCACCCCACAGATTTTAACACATTGCAAAATGTTATTCAAAACAATGATGATTTGAAGTTCGGTTTATCAACTTTGCATGCACGCATATGGTTTTTAGAATATTCTTCCATATAAAGTGACATTTCAAAAGTGGTAAGAAGCGATGTTAAAGAAGTTAACCATCCAAAAAAGTCTTAAATACGAGATGGGACTACTTGTAGATGTTCCAAAACCAGAATACGGCAACACCAATAATGGCAACATATAAAGAAGATTATTTTCGGACCCAGCAACTGTATCGGAAATTACAGGTATAAATGGGTATTTAATCACACGCCTGAATATAATATTGGAATCAATAACATGGGTGATTTCATTGGAACGGGTTAGTGAATGGTAATCGAGGACAAGAATCGATTCCCGATCAACTATTTTTGAATCCGATTCTTAGAATCGAAGAATCGGACCTGAGAATCGATTCTTAATCGGAATCGGTAGAAATGTTTAACCATAAAACTCGAGAGGTATAATTTTAATTAACTAGTACAGAAAATGCCCACAATAACAAAGTTAGGTTACTTAAGAACGATATACACGCTGTCCAAATGTTTTGATAGCCTCTCCCTACAAGCGAGAGTGGACTTTAAATTTATTTAAATTTGCAATCCATGGTAGAGAGTATATAAGAATCGCCATGGCCGAACTTTACGCTTTTTTAATTGTTTTACACTAAGGTGCTCTTCCTTAATCGACTATTCTGAATAATCTATAATATATATAGTTTTTGGAAAACGTTTTTCTTATAGATTTTTTCCGATCTATTGAATGATACCATCGCAAAAATATTAAATTTAATGTTCACCTTTACTTTTAGGAATTAAAAAAATTAACATTTCGAAATCTGCGGACACTTTTATTTTTTTAATATTTTTATTGCTTTTCTTCGTTTTTGAGATATTGAATTTTAAAGTTAGTTTCTCATTTTTTTTTCGCATAGACTATGTTTTGACATTTGTCACTTATTTTGAGGTCTTTTAAGTACTGATAAATTCGATCAAGTTTTGTGTAATATTTCATCAAAACTAACACTTTCTAATTAACACTAACATGAAAACAACTATAAAAAGTTGTTCTAATGATAGTTTCATTAGTCAAATGCGATTATGAATATATCAGATTTTCTCGAAGATCTTGATATTAAAATGTAAATGATATCCAAAAGTTCAGGAAATTGTATTGTTGGTAGTGAGCAATGATAAAGAAAAAAATCGACTGAACTAATTCACCGTATTTTCAGTATACATATGTTACATTTTTTATTGGTGTTACTAACAATTCGTGTTTATCTAACATATAATACTTTATTTCACGAAATATAAATAATATTATAATAGAAAACTATCTTGGTTTACGTGGCCGCTCTCACCATTTTGAATAAAAGTTTCTACATGGATCAATTCTGTATAAATAATATTTCCATAAGCACTTAAAAATACTTTTCCATCGGCAGTTTTATTTATGGATATTTTGTATAATATGTTAAATCATTATCGTCTACTACTTTATCCGATATTTCCATTACAAGCGATCTATCTATCATCGGGATGTATTTTTACGCAATAATTTAATTTTTCCAAATGCTTGGACTGTTTGGAGGTACGAAAACCCCAGTGTTTGGTACATATTAAGCTCCTAACCTTTATACCACTGTCAATTTTTTATATCAATTCCACACTTATTGTCATTTCCTTTTGTTTAATTAATAAAATTGCAGCTTTTAAATTTCACAACTTGGTACCACCAAAAGTACGTACAAGTTAGTACATACTTTTTGGGTGTTTTTCATTAAATTAAATTTTGATTCTCAAGCATCGATAATCGATTCCAGTATAAAGTTGGACACATGTAATCGATTCCAAAAGAATCGTTTTTGATCCCTCAGAATCGATTCTCGATTAGAATCGGAATCGATTTACCATTCACTAGAACGGGTGTGACAACTTTCCTTAAATATGTTAAAATATCTCCCATATTCATTGACTGAGATTTTTACTATACTGACAACTGAAAACGGGAGGTTAATCTGGATATTATTGCAAATATAAATATTTCTTAGAGTTTTAAATATTGGAGATATACAACAAACTAGAGCGTGACGCGTCTGACTTTAGCTTTGAAGAAAATGTTGAGGTTTTACTTATTTTCTTGAATTCGGTCATATTCTTCCATTACATGCATTTATTCATTTTTGCTAATCGAGAGTAGTTCATATGTACACTTTCTTCTAAAGTATACGTTACCAACAGCTCTTAATGAATATAGGATATTTAAATTGTAACGGACGTGACATTTTGACGGAAATCATGTTACGACACCAGTCTATATCTGAAAAAAGAGGAAATCATCAGATCTATTGTTGTCATTATTTTTTTGAAATACATATAGTCAAAAATATGTATTGTGAGAAGTATAAACATAAGTAGTGGATGTTCCCGACTAAAATGAAAGATTGGTTTGTTTTATGTGTTCTACCAAAATATTTCGCTTTTATCATTGTCCGTTCGTGAGCTGGACGCGACGATTCACGGTGAGAATTGTATTTAGAAAAAAACTGCTAGAAATTAAAATCTGGTCGGAGCCTTATCAACCCATATCAAAAACTTGCATTTTAATCAAGAATAGAGGGTAGAATTTTAACATTTTTGTGCAGTTTTGTTGCATTTTTTATAAAAACCGCATTAACTTCCATATTTTTAGTTCGATTTGTGTTTTTCTTGGATCGTCGAAGAGGTATTGATGACCAATTCCAATTTTTAGAACTTCCTAACCTATTAAGGGCCGACAATTTTTTTCTTACTGTTGGTTCTCAGTGGGTTAAATGTGATGTAAAAACAGAAATATGGGGTTATTTGCATCGTAAACAAATTTTTGAAAATTAACATCTAACATTTTGGTCTTTCAATGCATAAATTGGGAGGAAAACTTCACATAAGATGTTACAATAAAACCGTACGACATGATTTCCCTCCCAAGAATGAGATTATATAGAAGTGAAACTATAGGTCACTAATAGGAAAACTCACACTCAGTTTTTTATTTCGTGGTCGTTTGTCTTTTTTACAGGACTTTTAATTTCCAAAGCATGTAAATGTTTCAATAATTTAGTTTCGTACTTTTGCGTGCCATACAATGGCGATATGGGTATCAAATGAAAGAGAAGAAAATCTGCTAAATACACTTTTAATTTCATGCGTTTATCTATGTGAATTTAGCATTAGCAACCATTTAAATTGTTCCCCTTTATATAGTTTATGTAGATTATTCATGTTTTATTTTTTAAGGGAGAAAATTTGAAATGGTTGAATTTCTTTCCAAAAATTAGCTTTATATAAGACTAGAATGTGTTTACGATGCAAATAACCGCATATTTAAGTTTTTACTTCACATTTAAACCACTGAATATTAACAGTAAGAAAAAATTTGCGGCCCTCAATGAGTTAGCAAATTCTAAAAATTGCAATTGGTTATCAATACCTCTCCAACGAGCCCCTAAAAACATAAATCAAACTAAAAATGTGGAAGTTATTGCGGTTTTTATAAAAAAATGCATCAAAAATTGCACTAAAATAGTATAAATATGTCCTTTATACTGGGTCATATTGCAAGTTTTTAATATGGTTTGATAAGGCTCGGGTCGGATTTTAATTTCTAGCGGTTTTTTCTCAATATCATTCTCATGGTTAATTTTATTCAAGAAAACCCTGATTTATTGAGGTTATTTTGAACGCGTCCAGCTCACGAATGGACAAAGATAAACGCGAAATATTTTGGGAGAACACATAAAACAAACCAATCTTTCATTTTAGTCGGGAACATCAACAACATTTTTTCCTTCCTCACAAAAGAAGCCACTCTAATAAACATTACTAATGTTTATCGGTGTTTTTTTTTTTTTTTTTGAATTATAAATTGATTTTGAAATTTTGTCTAAAAAAGGGTAACTTTACGTGGAATCACCCACTAGCAGACATCACGTTAATATTGAACAATTTTAGGAATATGCATATAAAACTAGCGAATATATTTGCAACTGTAGCGATGCCTTGTTTATCCCCTATTCCACGTTTCCTTCGTCAAAGTACAAATTTGGAAAATGTCCATGATTTTGCACACCCATACTGTCATAGGAATGCACATATCGGGTTTCATTATTCTAGCTGCAGTCTATATGTCCCCCCTTAAATGTACGAATTTTGAAAATCACTTTATTTTAATTGTAAAGAGTGATTTTTTTGAGGTTAGGATTTTCATGCATTAGTATTTGACAGATCACGTGGGATTTCAGACATGGTGTCAAAGAGAAAGATGCTCAGTATGCTTTGACATTTCATCATGAATCGTCTTACAAACGAACAACGCTTGCAAATTATTGAATTTTATTATCAAAATGCGTGCTCTGTTAAGAAAGTTCATTGCGCGCTTCCATTTTATGGTCTGTTTAATCGACCCACTGAAGCGGCTATTCGGGCTATTGTGACTAAATTTCGCACCAAATTTACATTGTTGGACATTAAACCACCAACACGCTTACGTAGAGTGCGAACTGAAGAAAATATCGCAGCTGTATCGGCCAGTGTTAATGATGACCACCAATTTTCGATTCGTCGCCGTTCGCACCAATTGGGTCTCTGTTACTCAAAAACGTGGAAATGCCAAAATTGGACTAAGCGGATGGACCACCTAAGACGCAGCCGCGGTCAACATTTAAATGAAATTATCTTCAAAAAGTAAATGTCATGGACCAATCTAACGTTTCAAATAAAGAACCGATGAGATTTTGCAAATTTTATGCGTTTTTTTAAAAAAAAAAGTTATCAAGCTCTTAAAAAATCACCCTTTATAAGCGCGAGGCATAAAGGATTTTTTGCTCTTGAAGTTTTATATGTGGAATGCACTCCGTGGTGGAGGGTATATAAGATTCGGCCCGTTAGAACTTAACGTCTTTTTACTTGTTTTTATGAAGGAAAGGCCTAAATCCGCCCCGATTCACCCCTAACATGGAGATATGTAAGACTGGCCCCATTCATTTTTTCTGCCCACCATATTCCCCAAACATACCTGTCCTCTATCTCCAGTTCTTAGTGCGGCACCCATGCCTAAACCCACTCATTCAGGGGTCTCTTTGGGGCAGTTAGAGCGTTGGGAGCCCCCATGACGGAGTGGAGATAGGGGACAGGTATATTTAGGGAATATGTTGGACAGAGAAAATTAATGGGGCCAGTCCGACATGTCTGCCCTCTATGGGTGAATCGGGGACGGTTTTGGACTTTACTTTCATAAAAGATATAAAAAATAGACAAATGCAGGTCTGTTCTGAGAAAATATTGGGACTGAAAACACATTTTCACTCCACTAACGGCCTCTTTGGTCCAGCAAGAGCAGTGGAAGTAAATTTTATAAAAATTTATTTTTGTAAGGGAGCCCCTTAATGAGTGGGGATAGGAGCTATGCGTGTTGGAAAAAAATGTTGGGGTGGGAAATTTAATAAGGGTCGATCTTACATTTAACTGTTCTGGGGGCGTTGCCGAGGCATTTTTAGCGTTTTTTGTGTATTTTTACCCGTTTCCCTCACCTTTGAGCCCGATAAGCGCACACTTGGGCGATTCTCTAGAACCGATTTTAAATATCATTTTTTGTTAAATCGGGGTTTTCAATGAACATTTACAATGAAATGAAAACGTTTTGCTTTATAAAGGAATCTAATGGTGATTTTTCCTGTACTACTTTAGTAAAAGATGCCTGGTAAACTTTTATAAACCCAACTATAGGCCGTTTCAACACTATAAAATGTAGCGAAAAAATGCTTTAAAATGCTTTCGCAAACGGGGAAAAATATATTTGATTCTTCGCTTTTCGCATTACATCCCTGATTTATATACATAATCTATTTACACACACACACACACATCTAGACATCTAATTATTATCCACACTCAGTTCAATTTAAAATGTTTAGAAAAATCTTAACTTTTGCTTTGTAGTGATTGTAGGCGGCAAACTGCAGCTGAACCATGTATTCGCTCGTCGGAAATGGAATCAGTTGCAGCATGTCATCATTGAGGGTTAAGTTATCGATAATGACATCGTGCTGGAATAGAATTTCCTTAATGAATGAAACTAAATGACTTTTCCCAAAACTTACTTCGACTGGACAGCTATTGACGTTATGCAAATACGGTTTCACACCCGCGTAGACGATCTTCGAAAATATATTACGGCCAGGTTTTTTTAGAAACTGGCAAAAGTCCAATGTTTCATTGTACAAAAATGGCTTATAGCCATTGCTCTTCACAAAGAGTTGGGCGTTCAACTGGAATATGAGATCATAAGTAACGTCGCTAAAGCGAAACGCAGTTTGGTTGACTCACCGTAATATTAGTGATGGGTAGTTGCAGCAACTGGACGTGTATGTTGAGGCTATTTGTGTCACGGGCTACAGCCTTCAGGAAGCACTTCTTGAAAACGGCAAACGGCCTGTCGAATTCTTGGCATTGCAAATTGGTAAACTTCACTTTGGCCAACTCGGCCACGTAGCAGGAATTCACCACTAGCCAAATAATGGCGAGTATAAGTGATTTGCACGGCTTCATGTTGTTTTCACGACTGCCTTGGATGGTAGCTGCATGACATGCAAATGGGGATTTTAATTGTTTTCATACAGACTTGGGCCGATTCATGCATTCCATTCATCCGTGAAAAAATTAAAGTCACATCAGCACTTTCATCGATATCTGGCCATAAAAACAACTACACTCACTTCAATAATGCATGACTAGTCATTGATTAATGGTTTTCCCGAACAGGCATGCTTGGTTGGTTTCGAATGGTACTGGTCGGCTACATATAGACTGAAAGATTGAATTATTTGATTAGATATTATTAATGGAAATTTCCAATATCTCGCCAATGTCGTGTAGTAATTGTTTCCCCGAGGGCCCTGTGATCGACCCTCTTCGTTGTCGCAGCTAAGGCAGTACTCAAGGAATTGTAGCTTAATACGTCGCGCATAGTTTCCAATTGACCAATGACCCGTCAGTGCCCTGATCACCCTTGATACGTTCTTTCCCTTGTGCTTGAGAAGGTCTCTGTCATGTTTTGACCAAGGCATTCCGAATTGAGAAAAAGTCGATCAAATGGGTAATTTATACTTTTTTCAGAGAAAATATAAAAACTGCTATATATGGAATTTCGTGATTAGTTTGGTCTGGATAGTGTCTAAGGTTTTCCACTTGTAATTACCACGGCCTACAGTGGAATATTTTCAAGCAAGCTGCGGCCAAAATGAATAGAGCTAGGAACTTGAAATTTCGCTCATCTCTTATATTGTCAAATTAGATCAAAAACAATTTTTTGTTTAAATCCGCCCAGAACCACGCCCACCTCACATATACGTTAAAAGGAAAACACGTCGTAAATTTCTTATTTTAATGTATACTAGCTGTCCCGACAAACGTAGTTTTGTCTTCAAGTTTTATTTATTATTTATTTATTCACATTATGTGAATAGTATATGAACTATTAAATGTAAAAGCATTCATCATTCTTTGGATGAACTGTATAAATACGGCCAAGAGCTTCAGTAGAACGCAAATCCGAATGACCAGGAACTTCATCGCCTTGCCTTCGACGTTATATTTTCGAGAAGAATCTGCTCAAAGTTGACGCTGGTGGGGTTTGAGCACGTTTTGCAGCATTTGCTGCAGTGAAACCGTTCTCCAGATGCACTGCCAAATGAGTAACAGACGGATAACGTTCGTAAATGGGAAATGAGAATATACGTCAAATTGGAGTTCCGTTCTGACCTTCTTGGAGATTTCATTGCGCCGAACTTCTTGTATTGAATCTGCGTTCATCAGTAATATCTGCTCCAAATGAAGTCATTTGAAAGCATCCGTTATATTTCTGAGTGTTCGGTGGAAAATGAATTGATTCTGGTTTACGCCATGATGCAAAGAATGTAATGGCTCTGGTGGTAAAGACAGTGGTGATAATTTAACCTTGACAGTGAGGCAGCACAATCCAGGCGTTTCTACAGTGAACTTCAATGCACCGCAAACATAAACGTCATCTATCATGTAGATGGCATCGTAAAATCACTCCATAGAAATTGGGGATATTTCGGGAATTTTCTTGGGCCGACGACCAATCCGAATTGGTGCGAATCATCAAAATCGGTCCATGCGTTCTTGAGTTATAAGCGTAGTAACTAACGCCACTCTCTTTCATATATAAAGAGTGATTTTTTTGAGGTTAGGATTTTCATGCATTAGTATTTGACAGATCACGTGGGATTTCAGACATGGTGTCAAAGAGAAAGATGCTCAGTATGCTTTGACATTTCATCATGAATCGTCTTACAAACGAACAACGCTTGCAAATTATTGAATTTTATTATCAAAATGCGTGCTCTGTTAAGAAAGTTCATTGCGCGCTTCCATTTTATGGTCAGTTTAATCGACCCACTGAAGCGGCTATTCGGGCTATTGTGACTAAATTTCGCACCAAATTTACATTGTTGGACATTAAACCACCAACACGCTTACGTAGAGTGCGAACTGAAGAAAATATCGCAGCTGTATCGGCCAGTGTTAATGATGACCACCAATTTTCGATTCGTCGCCGTTCGCACCAATTGGGTCTCTGTTACTCAAAAACGTGGAAATGCCAAAATTGGACCTAAGACGCAGCCGCGGTCAACATTTAAATGAAATTATCTTCAAAAAGTAAATGTCATGGACCAATCTAACGTTTCAAATAAAGAACCGATGAGATTTTATGCGTTTTTTTTAAAAAAAAAGTTATCAAGCTCTTAAAAAATCACCCTTTATATAGATGTGAATACAAATCATTGCCAGTGATTTCATTTGAGTTCACTATTAAATGAAAATTGAAAATGCCACGCCCAATACCCAAATAATTTTTTTGGTTTTTTTACGATTTTTTAAATCTTTATATATAAAAATGAATCTGTGTTTGTAAGTTTGTGGGTTTGTTTGTTTCTTCTTTATAGCAGCCTAAACTACTAGACGGATCTTCTTGAAATTTTCACAGTATGTTCATGCTGAACCGGTGGTGAAAATAGGCTATATAATTTTTTTTATATTTTCAGTGGGAGTGGCACCCCCCACACAAATTCGGAATACTGTTGCAGCTAGAGTCTTGCATTTTTGTGCAAGTACACTAATTATTAGTCTGAACAGTTGTGCCAAAAAGAGGCGGTATTGGAAAAAAGGGCGTGGTACCTCACATACGAAGTTAAAACCTATTATCGAATATATTCTGTTCTATGACAGCTACAATAATGAAATTTTGTGTAAGTGCATCTAGCATAAACGTGCGTAGTTCTGCCAAAAATGGGCGGTATTGGAAAAGTGGGCGTGGCACTTCCCATACGAAGTTAAAACGTATTATTGAATATTTTCAGTTCTATGACACCTAGAGTGCTGTAATTTTGTGTGAGTGCATCTAGCATCAATGTGCATAGTTGTGTCAAAAATGGGCGGTATTGGAAAAGTGGGCGTGGCACCTCCCACACGATGTTAAAACCCATTTTCGAATATATTCCGTTCTATGACAGATACAGTACTGAAATTTTGTCTGAGTGCATTCAGCATCAATGTTTGCAGCTGTGCCTAAAATGGGCGGTATTGGAAAAGTGGGCGTGGCACTTCCCTTACGAAGTTAAAACCTATTATTGAATATTGTCAGTTCTATGACACCTAGAGTGCTGTAATTTTGTGAAGTGCATCTAGCATCAATGTGCGTAGGAGTGCCAAAAATGGGCGGTAATGGAAAAGTGGGCGTGACACCTCCCACACGAAGTTAAAACATATTATTGAATATTGTTAGTTCTATGACACCTAGAGTGCTGTAATTTTGTGTAAGTGCATCTAGCATCAATGTCCGTAGCTGTGCCAAAAAATGGGCGGTATTGGAAAAGTGGGCGTGGCACCTCCCACACGAAGTTAAAACATATTATTGAATATTGTCAGTTCTATGACACCTAGAGTGCTGTAATTTTGTGAAGTGTATCTAGCATCAATGTGCGTAGGAGTGCCAAAAATGGGCGGTAATGGAAAAGTGGGCGTGACACCTCCCACACGAAGTTAACACATATTATTGAATATTGTTAGTTCTATGACACCTAGAGTGCTGTAATTTTGTGTGAGTGCATCTAGCATCAACGTGAGTAACTGTGCCAAAAAATGGGCGGTATTGGAAAAGTGGGCGTGGCACCTCCGATACGAAGTTAAAACATATTATCGAATATGGTCAGTTCTATGACACCTAGGGTGCTGAAATTTTGTATGAGTTGATCCAGTGTAAACAGTTGTGCAAAGATGGGCGGAAAGTGGGCGTGAACCTTACCATATGACGTTAAAACCAGTTTTAGAGTATATTTGACACCGATATGGGCGGGAAGTGGCCGTGACCCTTCCCATAAGAAATTCATTCCTGTTTTTGAGTATATTCGACACTGAGATTCCTATCTTGTTATTGTAACCTGCTTAGACAAAATACAAATGGGCGGGATTTGAAAGATGGCATATTTTTGATTTGAATTTTGAAATTACATATTTATTTCTGTGGATTTTCTTAGCACAAGTTTTCAAAAATAGAAATATTCATTCGTCAATAGCCAAATTAAGTCAAGAAAGCGGAAATTATATTAATTTTCCAGTTTTTGTGTTGTTTGATTAGTGAACAATTTGATTGATTTTCTATGTGTTTTGAATGTAATGTAATTTCTTCTTACGAATGAGGTATTTTGTTTAAGTAATGGAAAGGAGGAGAATCACACTTAACAAAGAATTAATTAGATTTCTGACATTTTTGCCATTATTTGCCGTAAACTAACGTTGACCATGGAACATATCCATTTCTTTAGTATCTCAGGCAAGTACCTTGATTATAATTGGTACATATATTACCATAGTACATATATCAGGAGAAAAATCAATATGAAAACAGTTTTTAATTTTACCGTTTGTTTTTTTTTCCTGGCGAAGCGGGATTCAACTAGTATTTTATAAAAAATAATTTTTCTAGCCGATGACACACGGCTATTATAGCTTATATAACCTATCTTAACCAATGATTAATATCGACCCATTATTGACATGCACTCGCATGGCATAAAACCTTACATCCCTAAAGTATGCTTTAAATACATTTTCCTAAATACATTAACAGAGAACAACGAAGAAAGTATTGCTTCATTTTTGGCTTAGAAGTCTTTATCATTTCAGTAATTAAATCGATGTTGGCAGCTATAAGCACATATTCTTTTTAAAATGAATAAATAAGATAATAGTTTAAAAATATTTGCAAAAGCCCAAGCATCGGTCGGCCTCGCGAATATAGTTTTACACTGTAGAAAATTAACAATACTGAATAAATACAACCCTCAGGTAAACCTCTGTTTGAAAAGGAAAGCAAAAACGTAATTACACTTTTTAAATGTCAGAGAACACCGTAAGTGTTTCAATACGATGCATGGTTTCCGAGATACATCGCAATAAAATAATATTTCTTATGATGATTCTTAAAATGATTTCTTATGATTTTAGCATTTATGAACTTCAAATGCATCCGCAGCTAAAATTAACCGCGATATTGCCAAAATCTTTTAGAATATGCTTAATAGGAATGTTCTTTGCAAAATTCAATCAGTAATGTTGAGATTTGGGCACATGACATTTGGGAGTTTTTACACTGTGCGGTGTAATGCAGTATCCAGAACCAGAATCTTTTTATTTTTACGCATTTGGATAGAATCTTTTGATCCAGCTTTTTTACTACACAATCCCGTTTTTTTTTTGGAATTCATATTTCTCGCTTTTTGTCCAAATGGAGATGATCACGTTAACAATAAGACACATTTAGGGAAATTTTAACCTCCTAGCTCATTACGTTCGGCCCGTGCTTTCAACAGACAGACGGACGGACATGGCTAGATCGCCTTAGACGATCACACAACGACATACTTTATGGAGTATCCGATGAATATTTCAAGGTGTTTACAAACGGAATGCCAAGTGAATGTACTTCCATCCCTCGGTGGAGGATATAAAAACCCACTATTTGGGCTGTAATGCTGTGTATTAACTTTGGAAATAAGTTTGTCCTATTTCCCAACGACGTTCAAGCGTAAAGCGATTCGTTTCACGGTAATGAATGAATCGAAAGTGAATCGAAACAACTACACCTCTTTCAATTTAATTCAAAAGACATCACTTGAAATTCAAAAGACACCAGTTGAAATTCAAAAATTCCATTTGCAATTCAAAAAATGCCAATTGAAATTAAAAACTCGTCATTTGTAATTCAAAAGACATCACTTGAAATTCAAAAGACATCATTTGAAATTCAAAAGACATCATTTGAAATTCAAAAGACATCATTTGTAATTCAAAACTCGCCATTTGCAATTCAAAACTCGCCATTTGCAATTCAAAAGACTCCATTTGAAATTCAAAAGATTTCATTTGAAATTCAAAAATTATTCCATTTGTAATTCAAAAATTTTTCCATTTACAATTCAAAAAGCTTTTTGTATTTTTTTTTGTTTTTCAAATAATTTTTGAATTTCAAATGAAATTTTTGAATTTCAATTGATATTTTTTGAATTTCAAATGGTGTCTTTTGAATTACACTTGAATGAGCCTCCCATACATCTCTCTAGCCTGTGAGCTTATAAACATTTAACTAATCCTGTGCCAATATGATTAATATTCGATAGCTTCCGTATCCAAATTTGCAGAAAATATAAATGCTACCCAACCTAATGTATATTTTTCTTAAATAAATTTGTTTAGATTTTTGAATTTCAAATGGAATAATTTTTGAATTTCAAATGAATACTTTTGAATTTCAAATGGTGTATTTTGAATTACAAATGACGAGTTTTCAATTTCAAACGACGAGTTTTGAATTTCAAATGGTGTCTTTTGAATTACAAATGACGAGTTTTCAATTTCAAATGGTGTCTTTTGAATTACAAATGATGAGTTTTGAATTACAAATGATGAGTTTTGAATTTCATATGACGACTTTTGAATGGTGTCTTTTGAATTTCAAATGATGAAATTTTAATTTCAAATGATATTTTTTGAATTTCAAATGGAATTTTTGAATTTCAATTTATATTTTTTGAATTTCAAATGGTGTCTTTTGAATTACACTTGAAAATGGTGTAGATGAGCCTCCCTCTCTAGCCTGTGAGCTTACTTTCGATGTACAAACGAAGAACAAGAAATTCCTCCAAACCGGTGAATATGAACATTGAAATATTGGGATGGAATTAAGAGGTGTTTTGCATAGAACCACTGTTGTCACGTTTTGCTGGGATACACACATTTTTTATGTAGCTCCGTTAAGCTTACCTGGAGCTAAGCAAACAGTTACTGATATCCGTTCGTAAGGAATTTTAAAATCTATAACTGTTGCTTAGTTTTAATGCGAATAGAGGGGTAAATTTTCACTTCACTAACTAGAATAGCTGAATGCTCTTTCGGTCTCTTAAAAACGACGGCAAATGTTTCAACATCCGCATAGATAGCACATAGGCACAATGCACATAAAATCCTAATTTATTTATTATGAATTTCCTTTCGCGAAGCAAAATCGTAACTTCTGACAAGCGCGCTGAGATCAGTTCATGAAGCCAAAGCGTAAACGCAAGCAAACGTAAATATCGCTGCTATTAACTTTCGCACCATGTTTGGCCATTAAATTAGAGACTTATTAGACTAATAAATGCCGCTCAATGTGGACCACATTAAGATTGGCCATAAATACCGTCTGTGGCAGGCACACACACACAGAACACAGAGTGGCACCCAAACGAAAACAAATAAAAACCGAAAAACAAGTTCGTTGCTTAAGTCTTTTGTTTGACGCTGAAAGCGTTTTTGTGGAACAAATCGTTGCCCCCCCTCGTTCAAACGAATTTTAAGCCCATACATTGTTAGCACTTTAATCGCAAATATTATTAATTTAAAGCTTACCTTAATTCCACTTTCCTCTCGTTTTTTTGTATTTAATTTATTAAATGACTTTATCATTTACGAACATTGTCATGGGCCTGCCTGGGGCTTGTGAGGCATTTCTCTGCTGGCGAAGGAACCACACAAATTTAATTTTTAAACATTTTCGCAGAGATATTGACACGAAGGAGAAATAATTATTTACAATTCACGTTTAAGGCAACAACGCCAAGTGACAGACACCGAAATGTCTTCTCCTCATCAATTTCTGTTGCGATTTTATTCGTGTTGTTGTTGTTGTTTGCCCTTTCTGGTCGTTGTGCCCTTTTTTATAAAGTCATTTATAATAATGCCTGCGATGTGGCAGCGTATTGAAAATCGTGGCATTGCAGTTGAAATAATCGAATGCAAACGGCTTCATGCAATAAGAAGACATCCTACGCAATCAATTTACGATAAGATTGCCAAACTGCGATAAAAAGAACCAAATCACATTTGGTGGTGGGTTTCCTACTGTGCTTCATTCAGTGCCTTCATGGTTGTGTCAGTGTGTGTTTTATGTGCCACGGGAGTCATGATTGGTTTTCGGCTTAAGCGGGTCCCCGTCATCCATTCCCCCTCTCTCTCTCTCACCCGCACTGCCAGTATGTTCGCATGCGTAGCGTTATAAATAATTTAGCTGAAAACCTCGAACTGTATTGAGATTTATCGCACATATGCACATTCGATTTTTACGGGCCCATTTGACCATCATCAGAGCACATTGGGTGAAGTTGGGTTTTAAATATATTATAACAACAATTCACCAATTTACGTAGCTGAAGTATTTCTGAACCATTTTCTTTTTAAATTAATTATGTAACACTTCAACGGGGAAAATATATCTTATGGAACTTCCATATGCTTAGAGCAGTGGTGCTTTCCAGATGAACAAATTTGATCAGCTTGGCTATATCAAAACTTGAAATGATAACACTGTGGAACACAAAAAAAAGTAACAAGGTTTTGACAACGGATTCTAATAGAGAATCTACATGTATCGGTGTTTTGAAAGTTTACGTAGGGGGGTCATTTTGGAAGGGGTGCCTTTATATATTCTTATGATGAATAGGAAACATTGTGGTCCTTACATTTTAAGTATATTATTTAAGACGCTACGAGAAACATTTTTGTGAATCATTTTAAACCCTCTAGCTACTCAATGTAGGAGTCTTTTTGGTCCCTTTTTTAAAGAGGGTAAAAATCACAACAGGGGTTTAACGGGTAAAAATGATCTACAAAAATATTTGCCGTAAAATTCTAGTATAAGGCTCTGAATACACCAAAACTTAACTTAAATGCCTCCCATACGAAGTTAAAACCCATTTTCGAATATATTCCGTTCTATGACAGATGTAATACTGAAATTTTGTGTGAGTGCATCCAGAATCAATATGCGTAGCTGTGCCAAATATGGACGGTAATAAAAATGTGGGCGTGGCAACTCCCAAACGAAGTTAAAACCTATTATTGAATATTGTCAGTTCTATGACACATAGAGTGCTGTAATTTTGTGTAAGTGCATTTGGCATCAATGTTCATAGTTGTGCCAAAAATGGGCTGTATTGGAAAAGTGGGCGTGGCACCTCCCATACGAACTTAAAACCTATTATTGAATATTGTCAGTTCTATGACACCTAGAGTGCTGAAATTTTGTGTAAGTGCATCTAGCACAATTGTGTATAGCTGTGCAAAAAAGGGGCGGTATTGGAAAAGTGGGCGTGACACCTCGAATACGAAGTTAAACCCATTTTATATTCGAATCCGAGATAGACGGAAAGTGGCCGTGACCCTTCCCATAAGAAATGAATCCTGTTTTTGAGTATATTCGACACCGAGATTCCTATATTGTTATGTCAGTTAATTTTATTGTAACCTGCTTACACAATAAATAAATGGGCGGGATTTGAAAGATGACATATTTTTGATTTGAATTTTGAAATTACATATTTATTTCTGTAGATTTTCTTAGCACAAGATTTCAAAAATAGAAATATTCATTCGTCAATAGCCAAATTAAGTCAAGAAAGCGGAAATTATATTAATTTTTCAGTTTTTGTGTTGTTTGATTAGTGAACAATTTGATTGATTTTCTATGTGTTTTGAATGTAATGTAATTTCTTCTTACGAATGAAGTATTTTGTTTAAGTAATGGAAAGAGGAGATTCACACTTAACAAAAAATCAATTTGATTTTTAACATTTCTTCCATTATTCGCCGTAAACTAACGTTCTCCAGGGAACATATCCATTTCCTTAGTATCTCAGGGAAGTACCTTGATTATAATTGGGACATATATTACCGATCAGGAGAAAAATCAATATGAAAACAGATTTTAATTTTACCGTTTGTTTTTTTTTCTGGCGAAGCGAGCGGGGGTTCAGCTAGTGTAATATAAAAATTCCACAATTTCTAAGACGGAGAAAATAAATTCCAAAAAAGAAGATTTTTTATAACATCGAAAGCCACTTGTGATCCCGGATCAGATGGAACAAGTTACGTTTAGCCGGACTGAATTAATATTGCCTCCACTGTCGACTTTAAGAAATAAAATAATTTGAAAGGCCATGCTCACTTATAGAACGAAGCAACCAAAAATTTCACAAAATATAATTTCATAATGAGAAAATATAATATCAATATAATAATAATGAGAACATTGATAAAATATTATATTTCAGATTGATATAGGAAATAATAATATGAATTTTGAACTAGGGAAACATAATGGTAAGGTATTTATTTAAAAACAAAACAAAATTAAGGAAAGGCTAAAGTCAGTCGGGACCAACTATATAATACCCTACACTCAGGCCGTGCGCAGGGGGGGTTTTGGGGGTTCAAACCCCCCCCAGAGAGGTTTCGAACATATACTTTTTAAAACATTCTAGACTTTCTGAAGCATTAAAATATAGAATTTTTAAGGTCTTTTTTAAATTACTCGTCTGAAATGGTAATTTTGCAGTAAAATCATGAAAATCCGAAAATTACTAAAAAAATCCTAGACACTTTCTTGAATTTCGGACAGAGGTTATAAAAATACAAGCATACTAAACGAATTTTGCCAATTTCAAGATTGTGTAATGCTAATTTCGCTAATGGACACCAAATTGTTCGGAAAATTTTCATTTTTATTAACCGATACCACTTCTTGACATTCGACTAGAGCTATATCTGATGAACTTTTAATTGTGTACTGCAATAAAAGTTTGGAAATTTAATAACAAAATCGTTTAGTAATTTTAAAAAAGTGTAGATAAGAATCACTATGATATCATAATGAAATCTAAAATATTCTTAATAAAAGCCAATAATTTGCTTGATGCTTGTAGAGCGCTAAGATGTAAAATTTGCGATTGGGCATTTTTATGGAGCTGTATCTAAATCTGACAACGGTATCTAATCAAACAACGGTTTCTGTTACTTCCAATGTTTTGGGAGTTTGCATTTATAACACAAATCCATTTCGACAAACGAAGAAAACTGTTTGATATAAAGGGTGATTTTTTAAGAGCTTGATAACTTTTTTTTTTTTTAAAACGCATAAAATTTGCAAAATCTCATCGGTTCTTTATTTGAAACGTTAGATTGGTCCATGACATTTACTTTTTGAAGATAATTTCATTTAAATGTTGACCGCGGCTGCGTCTTAGGTGGTCCATTCAGAAAGTCCAATTTTGGGCAACTTTTTCGAGCATTTCGGCCGGAATAGCCCGAATTTCTTCGGAAATGTTGTCTTCCAAAGCTGGAATAGTTGCTGGCTTATTTCTGTAGACTTTAGACTTGACGTAGCCCCACAAAAAATAGTCTAAAGGCGTCAAATCGCATGATCTTGGTGGCCAACTTACCGGTCCATTTCTTGAGATGAATTGTTCTCCGAAGTTTTCCCTCAAAATGGCCATAGAATCGCGAGCTGTGTGGCATGTAGCGCCATCTTGTTGAAACCACATGTCAACCAAGTTCAGTTCTTCCATTTTGGGCAAAAAAAAGTTGGATATCATCTCACGGTAGCGCTCACCATTCACATTTACGTTACGATTCGCATCATCTTTGAAGAAGTACGGTCCAATGATGCCACCAGCCCATAAACCGCACCAAACTGTGACTTTTTCTGGATGCATTGGTAGCTCTTGCAATGCTTCTGGCTGATATTCACTCCAAAATCGACAATTCTGCCTATTTACGTACCCATTGAGCCAAAAATGAGCTTCGTCGCTGAACACAATTTCTTTCTTTCTGAACTTTCTTAACAGAGCACGCATTTTGATAATAAAATTCAATGATTTGCAAGCGTTGCTCGTTAGTAAGTCTATTCACGATGAAATGTCAAAGCATACTGAGCATCTTTCTCTTTGACACCATGTCTGAAATCCCACGTGATCTGTCAAATACTAATGCATGAAAATCCTAACCTCAAAAAAATCACTCTTTACATAAACTTATTTCTCTTTGTTCATTTACAACAAATGATGACATGTTTACCGCAAACAACCTAATTTCTCCCACAAAAGAAACTCAAAAACGATGTTCACGTGTCTAAAATTTCGTTTCTATGAAATGCATTTTTTCTCTGCGTATAGGTCTCTATTTTAAAACCTACTTTAAAGTTGCCAAACAATAAGAAATGAGTTTTGAATTACTAAAATTTTTGTTATATTTCTCACGTATGTCAAATATTTTTCAGAGTTAGTATTTTTTGTATTATTCAAAAGAGAAACAAAAAATTCAGTAACTTGGATCTACGTAGGAAGACGTAACTCTAAAAAACCAATTATTTGTTTTTTGGAATTAAAATTTCTAGTTGTTTCTTCTTGCATTGCATCGAATACAAAAAAACTGTATTTGTTATTCGAATTTATTTATGTATATAACTCTGCTTGTTATTTATATGTATTTGGTATTTATTTAATTATACATACATATTGATGATTATAAAAATGAAGAAACATTTCCAAATATTTTTTATTTAATCGGATTATGCGTATAAAGAATTTGAGTAAACATCCTGTTACGCATGTCATGTATAAATTAAAACCCCCAAAACTCTTTAGACATCCTATTTAGACCCATACTTTGTCAAAAAGCATATCCAATTTTCTGCATTTATCATACAAAAAATGCGGGACTGAAGGGTTTATCGCCGAGGAATTTGATCGTTTTTTGTGTAATATTTCTTCAAAATAGATATCGAGGGCTTATATTCAAAAGTGGCTATGAACCATTTTCTCGAAAATGAGTTTTTGATGCCAAACTATTCTCAGATTTGGATGTCATCTGTCAAAGCCATTTTCTTTTAATGATTTGGCTATCCCCTCTCACGTTAGTTTGTGACTGCATAAGTGGCTATGGACATAAAAATAATAGAAATAAAATAGTTCAACAATGCAGCATCATATAACCGAAGTTTGTAATTCGCTACAACGATTTTGTTTAAAACATTTTTCTAGATTTAGGGCACATCGTACTATCAAATTCCAACATTTCGCGTTAATAGCATTTTGATTCAGGCTAAAATAGGAAAAATGGTGGCTGTAAAATCAGAAATTGTGAAAAGTTAATTTAGAAAAACCGGCGTACCTTTTTATTATATTGAGAATACCAAAATATTTCTTTGGCATGTGATTGCTGCCTTCATGGGGAATATTTGTGTATGAAAAGTTTCAGAATCCTGAACAGAGAAAGTTTAAATAAAAACATTGCAACCGCGAATTTTTGATTTTTCATCAGTTGTAGCGATTTTCGCGACTGGCTACATATATGTTACAAGCGACCAATCTGACGGATGAAGCTGTAATCTTTAAATTCGCTGTGTGCATCACAGAAAATGCGTTTTCTATACAACATTGCCAAGATTTCATGAAAAAAGATATGGAGTTTACAATAAATCTTATTTATATATTTGGGCATAAATGGCTATGTGCTTATTTCAACATTCATAGTGCTCAATTTTAAACATATGAACCATGAAACCGCGAATAATAGGAAATTTCGAAAACTTTTTAATCGTAGCAATTAGTAATCCTTTTTAGATTAAACTGTAGAAGAATAATTAAAAATTTCTCTTCAAATTAAGGAGAAAATCAGTTTTTTCACTCTCCTGAAAAGTTATGTTTTTGTTCATAGCCACTTATGAATATAAGCCCTCGATATGTATGTATGTAATTTCAAGCAACTATTTAAAAAAAGTTCTACACTTAGAGAACAAGTCTGTTAATAAAAGCAGCAATTGTCTGCTGCCTATCAGCAGACACTTTTCTGCTATTACAGCTGTTTTTTGGCATAGCAGCAGTTTTGAAATGCAATTTTGCCGCCGATGTCTGTCGGACCAATGTATCAAAATATTTCTCGAAGATCCTGACAATAAAATATGAGTGGTTTCCAAACGCTCCAGTAAAAATTTCCTAAAAAGTTGGAAAATTAACTAAGTATGAGTAAAGTTTCCTTCTTTCAAAGCCATAGTAAATAGTTCATTTACTAGAAAGAGGGTAGTAGATTTACTTAAAAACATTTCTTTGGCTCTAATAAAAAATTCTTAGAATTGAGTAAATCCAAACTTATATGGAAGAATATTTCCAAGGTTTTAAGTGAAAAAAATCTGAAATTTTTGGATGGAAAAAATTCAGTTTAGGAAATTTTAACTTAAAAATGAGTTTTTTCCAAAAATGAAGTTAAAATGTTTACTAAAATTTATGCCGAGTTCTTCTTACATTTAGGTATTAATGAACTTATAAAAAACATTTGAAATTCTTTAAAAAATTCTTGAATATTAATCTAGAAGCAATTCTCGTTCGTTTGCAGAATAAATACTTTATGAATTATTATAAACAACCACTGCGAAGGTGTCTATCTTGCCTTCGCAACAATCATGGAGTAATAGCTCAACTCCTTGTGGCAGAGGTATCATGAAACTTTTGAGAAATATTTCGTGCTGTCATTTTTTATATCAGTTTTGCATACTCTGAAGCAAAACTATTTGTTTGATTTTTTAGTTAAATTGAACTTATTTTAATTTCGCCTTTGTTCCTTGTATAAAATAAAATCAGTTTGAGTAAATATTTATTTGATTTGAGTAAACATTTACTTAGTTTTAGGGAATTTTCAGCAAAATTTTACTAAGTATTAGGAAAGATTTACTTAGATTAAGGAAAATTTCAGCAAAATTCTAATTATATTTAGTAAAAATGTACTTGGTTTCTTAACTTTTTTATGAGTGTAGATGAAACCCCCCCCCCCCCCCCCAGGGGAAAATCCTGCGCACGGGCCTGCCTACACTTTCTACTCCAATACAATTCGGTGAAAATCGTGAACGACATTTGTATGGGAGCTATATGTAAATCAGAACCGATCTCATCCACTTTTACCATAGATCTTTCTAGTGTACCTATAAAATGTCCTGCTGAATTTGAAGAAAATCGGTTAAGGTATGTGGTTTCTACAGCGGTTAACCTCAAATCGGGAGCGAAATTTATATGGGAGCTATATCTGAAGCTGAACGTATTCGCCACTTTTTTACCACAGATGTTTCTGGTTGAAATATGAGGTGCTGTGCCAAATTTGATCAAATCGGGAGCGACAGTTGTATGAGATTTGCTTCGTGAACGCATCTTTCGGGTAATTTTTCTATCAAACATTCTAAGAACTGTTTTATGCGCTTGCGATAATATCCATACTACCGCTCAATACCCATAGAAGAACGAACATAGAATCGGCTATAAAAAAGAACTGATTATTTTTTCAAATTTCTGGTTTTACTGGAAAGGTTCAACTTTATCATTTAATAATGGAACACAATATCATACACTTTGCAAATGTCAAACAAAAACCTGCAAAAAAAATAAAAATTAATGTTATTCTACCTTTCAAAGTCAAAGTAATCGGTAGTTCAAATTTAAAATTTTAAATGGCACACCCTGTATGTGCCAGTTAAAATGATAGTGGTCCAAGTCACACTTTATCCTTCCCGAGATATGCGGTGGTTTATGTTTGAAGCACAATTTTTATACCCTCCACCTCCAGGATAGCGTATACTAACTTTGTCATTCCGTTTGTAACACATTGAAATATCGACCTGAGACTCTATAAAGTATATATATTCTTGATCGTCATAAAATTCTAAGACGATCTAGCCATGTCCGTCCGTCTGTTGAAAGCACACTGGCGTCTAAACGAAAGGAGCTATGACGTCAAAATTTGCCATAAATGTGTCTCATAGTCGTAGATCGGTTGGGATTGCAACTGGGCGAAATCGGTCCGAAGGGAAAAATTGTTCCCTCACAAGGACTGAAAATACCCGTAATAATCCCTTATATTTTACAGTATTTAGAAATGTTTTTCTATATGTATGCTTGTACTTACTTGATATTGCCAAAAAAATACTTATCATTCGTAGGGGGTGAAATGGGGCAAAAAGAGATAAAAATGAAACGACAACAGCTAGAAACACGAAATTTGGTGTGCACGTCCCTTTAATTGAGTAGCTACATAATATAAAAGTATTTTTTTCAAATTTCGTATTTTTAAGAGGCAAAATGGGGAAAAGGGGGATAAAAATAGTACCAACCAAACGGCTGCACCTAAAATAATGAAATTCGGTATATACATTCCTTTAATTGTGTACACACATAAAATAAATAGTTTTTTTTTCGAAATTCGTACTTTTTGGGGTTAGAATGGAAAAAGGGGATACAAATTGTACTAACCAAATGACCGCACCATTATGGCCGTATGTTCCACAATGGCACGACGAGAATAAATATATGTATATACAGCTGCGGTCAAACAAATAGCAGCGAGGAGATAAAAAAAAATGTCGACAAAGAAAAATATCAATTTTACTTCGAAAATCCTAAAAGTTTTTACGGCGATTGAAAGGTGGTATTGTGCCATTCTTAATATGGCTTTAAATAAAAAATTAAGTTTTTGTAAGTTTGAGATTAAGCCTTTTGAACCATTTATGTCAAAAATCAGACCAGTCAAAAAAATAGCAGCGCTAATAAAAACTAAACATAATTTGTTTCAATTTACTTTAATTGAAATCTTTTTTGAATAATTACTTAAATAAAGACATTTTCTTGATTTAAACACTTAGTTGTACTGACTTTATTGCTTAATATTGCTACATAACGTCGTTCCTTGGAGTCAACTAGTATTTTGCACCTTTCATGCGGTATTTTTGACCATGCCTCTATAATTTCGTATCAAATATCGTTATTGTTTTTCAGTATTGCTAGTGAGACCTCATTTTAGTCATCACACTTCAAATTTTTTGATTATATTGAGATGGGGTGTCTGTCCGAACCATTCCATAACATCGGCTGGTATTTTCGGGTTAATTGACCTGCTAGAAGACTCATTTAAGGGATATTCCATATTCTGCATACGTAAGCATAATATTAGGTAGTATTTTGATGTACTGGACAGAGACCATGGAAGTTCAAGGCCAATGTATTGACCTAACTCCATAATCTGAAAAACACGCCCAATACATAATGTTTAATCCTCCCTATTTGTCAGTATTGGTACTACACCTGGAGATGTATGCCGTGTTCTGTGGACGTCTTGAAACTGTCGAGGGACTGCCCCACCATATAAACCAATTTTTGATTCAATTGACCATAAAACGTGCACCCACTTTTTGGTTGGCTACTGCGGGTGTGTTTTTGCGAATTGCAATTTTTTTGTGACATGTCTTTTATTATTAAGTGGGACTTTTCTCGGACTTCTGGCTTACAGATTATGTTTTCTTAGTATTCTACGAACATTTTAAACTCTCAAATATGGACAGACATTGTTTTTTATTTAGGTGGCGTGCGTAAGTGGATTTTTTGTACTAGACATTATTATTCAGCGAATGGTCGCAGGTGATATAAACTGATTTTTTGACGTGTTTTTGTTTTTCTTCTTCTTATAATATCGCATTTCTGATCATTTAAAAGGGACACTTGAAAAAAGTCGAACTTCACTATATGATTTTCCCTCAGATTTCAATCTTTTTATATGAACTCGATTTTGTTCTCCACAATGCTCTCCTCGCCCGAGTTATGAAGAAAAATAAAACAATAACATTTCAGAAATGCTGTATATTTCATAATATCTTATTTATAACAACAAATCGAATTGAAAAAAAATGAGATAAAATTCCATTTTCTTGAGATTTTTTGAATGCTGCTATTATTCTTTTCGATTTGACAAATTGAACGAGGACGTATTAGCCTATGATTAGGAAACATAGAAAAATTCTTCCCGTTTTCACTCTTTTCCGAATTGAATTGTATTCTGATAGAAAGTGGAGTGTATCATATAGTCGGCCCCGCCCGACTTTAGCCTTTCCTTACTGGTTTTTTAAATCATGAAGTTATCTTGCACTTTGCACGTGAGAGATAATGGATTTTCAAAATTTATATAGATATATAGATCTATATATATATAAAAGTATTGATAGCCTTGTCTTATAAGCGTGGTTTGAAATAATACAAATTCTAGACATATTTATAAAATTATTTTTTTAATATTTTTATTTGTTTTGGTTTGGCTACATTAACAAATGTACACTTTCCTGTAAAAGTATATATATATACAGTTGAACTTCGATTAACCGTGATGCTCGGGACCGGGCTAATCACGGATAACCGAAAATCACGATTAAAAGAGGTAAAATTTTACATGTATAAATTTTATTATTTTTATTTATTTTTGACAAAAACATGTAAATCTGCGTCTATAAATAACTTATCATATCTCTAGGAGTACATACATTTATTTAAAAAAATCTTTTATGGAAGTCTGTCTTATGCTTTTAGCTATTGATTGTTCTTCCAACAAATGAGTTTGTATGCGATATATTTCCATTTTATCTGGTTCTGAAATACTTGGACAATTAAAGTTTTCTAAAAAACCTAACAAATACTACTAGCCTCTATTGCCTGAGCCAATGTAGGCGTTTCGTCTGCATTTCCTCCATCTGATTCCTCGGAATTTGAATCAAGCTCATCTTCTTGGCTTTGGGTAACCATGTCTACGATTTCGTTTGCATTGTAGATCTGTTCAGTTGTAAGTTGTTCGTTTTTAATGATTTCATCCAATCCAAACATCGTAGCAGACTCATAATCAGCACACTCCTTTTCTCCCGTAGATTTCAGTCGACGGATTCCATGACGTTTTTTGAATTTATCCAACCAACCAAATGAATAAGTGCACTCTGAATTCATGTTTAACTTCAAATGGAACATTTTTGCCTTTTCGACAATCATTTCGCCTGAAGTTCAGAAGCAAATTTCAGTTTAAGTTCATACAATATCTCGATTTCAGTTAACTTACCTGAAATTGGAGTTCCCTTAAATCTTTCTTGCCGAAACCATTCATATGTTGCGAAATCAACTTTTGGATTTTCGGATGTTTATACCCTACACCACTTCGTGGTCTAGGGTATTATAAGTTAGTTTCGCGCCAAATGTTTGTAACACCAAGAAATAATCGAGCTAGACCCACCTTTAAGTATACCGATCGGCTTAGAATCACCAGCTGAGTCGATTTAACGATGTCTGTCTGTCCGTCTGCTGTCCATCTAAGCTTGTTCGCACTCTACAGGTCGCAATTGTTGTCCGATTGTCATGAAACTTGGCAGAAGTTATTTTTTCTGGCCAAGGACCATCGGTATTGAATTTGGAGGAAATCGGTTCAGATTTAGATTTAGCCCCCAAACAAATGTCGCTCCCGATTTGACATTTTCCACTTTAGAAACCACATATTGTACCCGATTTTCTTTACATTTGGTACAACACCTTATAATCTAACTAGAAGCACGTATGCTCAAATTGGGTAAGATCGGTTCAGATTTAGATATAGCCCCCATACAAATGTCGCTCCCTATTTCACTTTTTCCGCCTTAGAAACCACATATTGTACTCGATTTTCTTTAAAATTGGCACAACATCTTATAATCCAACTAGAAACACCTATGCAAAAATTGGGTAAGATCGGTTCAGATTTAGATATAGCCTCCATACAAATGTCGCTCCCGATTTGACATTTTCCGCTCTAGAAACGACATATTGTACCCGATTTTCTTTAAATTTTGCAGAACATCTTATAATCGAACTAGCAACACGTATGCAAAAATTGGGTAAGATCGGTTCAGATTTAGATATAGCTCCCATACAAATGTCGCTCCCGATTTGACATTTTCTGCTCTAGAAACGACATATTGTAGCCGATTTTCTTTAATTTTGGCAGAACATCTTATAATCCAACTAGAAACACGTATGCAAAAATTGGGTAAGATCGGTTCAGATTTATATATAGCCCCAAAACAAATGTCGCTCCCGATTTCACTTTTTCCGCTTTAGAAACCACATATTGTACCCGATTTTCTTTAAATTTGGCACAACATTTTATAATCGAACTAGAAACACCTATGCTGAAACTGGGTAAGATCGGTTCAGATTTAGATATAGCCCACATACAAATTTCGCTCCCGATTTGACTTTTTCCGCTCTAAAATCCACACATTGTACCCGTTTTTCTTTAAAATTGGCACAACATATTTTCTTTATTTTCTTTAATTTTGGCACAAGATTTTATAATCGAACTAGAAACACCTATGCTGAAACTGGGTAAGATCGGTTCAGATTTAGATATAGCTCCCATACAAATGTCGCTCCCGATTTGACATTTTCTGCTCTAGAAACGACATATTGTAGCCGATTTTCTTTAATTTTGGCAGAACATCTTATAATCCAACTAGAAACACGTATGCAAAAATTGGGTAAGATCGGTTCAGATTTATATATAGCCCCAAAACAAATGTCGCTCCCGATTTCACTTTTTCCGCTTTAGAAACCACATATTGTACCCGATTTTCTTTAAATTTGGCACAACATTTTATAATCGAACTAGAAACACATATGCTGAAACTGGGTAAGATCGGTTCAGATTTAGATATAGCCCACATACAAATTTCGCTCCCGATTTGACTTTTTCCGCTCTAAAATCCACACATTGTACCCGTTTTTCTTTAAAATTGGCACAACATATTGTAATCCAACCTATGGTGAAAGTGCGTAAAATCGGTTAAGATTTAGATATCGCCATCATACAAATATTGCTCCCGAATGTTTAACCGATTTTGGCCAAATGCAAAAATCCTTGGCAGCAAGCTTGCAAACAGATCACCTACACTCATGATAAACAACTACATGGAAAAAGACGTTAAGAACTTAATAAAACTTGATTTAAAATCCGACGCAACGTACAGCCCAAACAGTTATTATAAAAGGATCAACTCACATTTACTAAAACCTGTATACCCCAGCACTCTAACTAGAAAACAACAGAAAATCTTCACTAGACTCAGACTGGGGCACTCATCCATTACTCATGAACATCTGCTTAAGAAAAATTCAACTCCTTCACTTTGTCACCAATGCAACGATATATTAACCATGGACCATGTGCTATCATGTTCCAATAATAATTCTCAAACAATATCAATAATAAATTCCATTCAAAACTTTAACTATGATCAATTGAAAAATCAAATACCTTATTCAATTTTGAATAATTTGTAATAATTTTAAGATACACATTTACACACATACACATTTATTATATAAACACTTCTTAGTTAACACAAAGGCGAAGGCCATAGCAGCCAGTCCTTTTTCTCTAATATTTTCTGTAAATTATATTTGCATTAAATAAATTAATAAATAAATAAATAAAATAAATTGTAATGAGATAGAAAGTCCTTCCGTCTTTAGCATTTCCTTACTTGTTTGGGAGATGCCCATATGTCCATACTTTGGTATAACCCAAATGGGGTCCCATTCTGATATATTACAGCTCTAGAAACTACATCTTACATCGGATCTTCATCAAATTTTGCAGATCATGGTATTTTTCAACCAGGAATACCTACCATGAATGAGAAATATATAGGCCCATGTTTTGGACCAGGCCCAAAATGTTTTGGACCAGGCCTTTTGAAATGTCGGTCCGGTTCATCCTATTACTACTGTATAATTTGTATTTGTCTGTCGGATAATTGGATCAATTACCATATTATTAACCATATTCGTTAAATATGACTAAAGATGAATTTATAGTAACTGTATAATTTATATGAACAACATAAAATTGCTCCCATGAAATAAATGGGTTTAGTAATCAAAGCGAGGTACATACGCAGAGAGTGGTGTAGGGTATTATATAGTCGGCCCCGCCCGACTTTAGCCTTTCCTTACTTGTTTTAGTGTATATCTGTGTTTAAGGCCAAGCATTGAATCAGTATCGGAGCAAAATTTTAAAATCCGATCTTTGTTTTTTATTAAATCGGATACAGTTTGAATGCCAACTCCATATTTTTCAGACAACATTTTAAAAGGTACTTTACGTTTTGAGTATTCATTAATCAGCTCCATTTTTTCTTTAATTGAAAGAACCTTTCTTGCTCTTTTCGCGGATTTAGTTTTTGACGGTGGCGTGATGTAAGGAAAACACGTCTTGACAGATCAAATTTCACACTGATGAATGAATATGAAATTTAATATGAAAATTACACTTTCATGAAAAAGGGGAATAACCGAATTTTAATATGCGAGATGTGTGTGTATTATACGAAAAAAAAACAAGCAGTCACATGGACATGTGCATCACGGATAATAGAGGTAAATCATGGTTAATAGAGGTAAAAAATCAACCACTCAGCTTCACGGTTAATAGATAATCACGATTAATAGAGTCACGGTTAATCGAAGTTCAACTGTATATAAATGGATTTTTGACTTAGGCCACTATAATTCTAACTGGCACATGTAAGCCCTCATTCTTTAAATTTCACCTACGAGTATTCAAACTACATCATATTAAATTTTTTGCATCCTCTAAAAATCAAATATTTTGAAGAGTTGAGTTTTCTAAGAAGTTTCAAAGAAATCGTTTATTGGGATGTAATTAAGGTGTTCGGTTTAACATGGAATGATCGATGTGCAAAATTTCTGAATGGTCCACATTGATGCTGCCATACATTTTCGAAAATCGCTTGGCTTGATATGGAATAACCGATATAGGTGAAATCGTACAGCCTGCTCTTATATTTAATAGATCAAAAGGGCAGTGTTACTGTAGTTGGTCTACTAGAGTGTTACGATCTTCCACAAAAAAATATCCTCATAAAATTCCTCAATATAGTTCTGAATAAGAGTTCTATCACACATTAACTTACAACAATCTTTCACTCAGTAAAATGCTCCCTTCGACCAATAAAATTAAACTGACCCACTGTAAAAAAAACTCTGACCAGCTGGACTATAACTTTGTTCTGTAAAAATGGTCTACTCAACATGGCCTTTCTGAATTGTAGGATTGCTATTCTGTTCCAATCAAAAAATCTTTTTATATTGTTTGTTTCTATATATAATGCGTGGGACTATACCAAATACAGTAAAACCTCCCAATAGTGGGTACTCCCTCTGGTAACCACTTCCGGAACCCGTAGCAGACATGCTGCCGTAGTTCAGTTCATTATGTAGGATTGTCGGCATAGCACTTGCAGCTTTTGATCGTTTAACACAATATAGTAGGTCCTCAGTGTCTACAGGATCAACTTTTTATATTGAACGGGCAATTTTATCATGTTAGCACGATGAACTCAAAACATTCGGGCCTGATATAGATATTCCTTGCCATAGAAACAAATAGCTAAATTTGTTTTTCTATTTCACCAGCCAATAATCTTCCACTGTGCCTCTCAATGGATGTGAATGAAATTCATAACGAAAAGTAAAATGAAATCTGTGAGAATTACTGTAATTATTATGTATTCATCGTATTCGAATGCCATGATATTGCCATATCAAAAAGTAAGTGGGAATGCAGAAGTCATTGGCGAGATGAACTAAAATGATAAGGATAACTAACCAGTGCGCTAAGGCCAGGCCACACATGGTTTGTGCAGCAGTTTTCCCTTTTAAGCAGCATTTGCGTAGAAGTCTCCCGTCTCAGTCTCACTGCCAAACAAAATCTCTTTAATCGCATTCGGTGCAGTGCGTAGTCTTTATTGAATTTTCATTTTCTGGTTTAATCTCGGCCGCAGGCACAGGAACGTCGGAGGTTCGTCGAGAGGGGTTGATTTGCAAAAACCTCTTACCGACCTGGAGTATTTGTGGAAGGTAATTAGATTGCAGATTTGAAGAAATCTCAAACGGGATGATGAACTGAATATTGTAGGGAATTCAATTATTTGTGTTTCCAAACAATTGTTGTATTTAAAACTCTTCCAACCCGCCTATGTGCAATAGCTGCCTAATAAATTACCCCCACTCCCTTCGCAGATGTCTAACGAAATAAATTGAATCATAAATTCAATTTTCATAGAGCCATTGCCTTTCCCAACAATACCTTTTTTAATTAACATTCTGCTTTAATTAACAAATACTCCCCATTTTTTGCAATTATTGCAAAGAGACGCCTTTAACATTTTCATTTTCAATTTCGATTTCTCTGTTAATTTATTTTGTTCAGTTCGGTTCACTTCAGTTTCTTCTTCGTTGCCACGGCAACTAAATAAAAGGGTAGACAAAGAGGACGAATGGACTGCTGCAGTCAGACCCTTTAAGTTATGCTGGTAAATATTTACATTTATTGAATTATATCTGCATAACAATCAAACGATTTAAATCGTTTTGTGTTGCTTTTATTTCTGCCAAAAAGAAGATATGAGAGCGGCTTAAGGTACGCATGCGCGCCTGCGAAACGACAACGGCCGCCTAAGAGACAAATGCGCACTGCAGTTGCCATCATCATTTGCCTGGACATCGAAGCTGCAGCTGATGTCGTTGCCATTGTTACGGGTTGTTGGTTGGCTGTTTGTTTGTCTGTTACTGTTGCTGGTGTGGCAGACACCGCCACCTTAACCTCGGTGCAAGTGCATTGGGTCATTGTGTTATTGGGTGTCGTCCATAATTCTTTGACGATGTTTCTTCTTCTTCTTCTTCGGAAATTGAAAAGAAAAGTGAAATTCTGGGATCGATTTTTATGGTGCTCCGGACTTGTACACGTCCGTTGTCCACCGTACATACATACACATATATATATGTGAGTGTCGTCTGTTAACTCATTTATGGGGGAAGGAACATCTTCAATGGGCTGTTAAAACATCGGTTCGGTCGTTAAGTTGTTGTTTCTTTTTTGTTTTCGTCTCATTTTTATTTTCTTTGCCGGCATAAATTATGTCCATTGTTAAACTGAAAAGCTCGTTGCAGTAGAACACATACATACGAACGAGCATGTACTTAGCACAGTGGTTCAACGTTGTAATGGTAGACAGGAATAGAAAGTGTTTAGTCAACGCTGTTTAGCACTTTTGACGTTTGAAACTTTTACGAAGTGGAATAACACTGGAAATACAGCTAAAACCATTTAACAAGGAACGAAACTTGGTGCAATTTGGATCACGAAAACGGGATGCACCGAGAAACTCAGTACTGGATACTACATCATAAAGGGAAATTGGCTCGTTTTCGCTGGTTTATTTAATCCAAATTTCATATTTTTAGATGGAAAAATAGAAATATAGAAACACTAGTAGTACCCGCTGCTTCGCTCGCGAAAAGCCAGCTATTTGTTATTAGTTTTGTCCGTCTCTGTTTTTGGATAACATTTATTTGATTTCCTTTTGGTGGATATAGATAAATTAAAATTTCCTAAATGGAATTTTTTCCATACAAAAAATTTCAGATTTATTTGCTCTCTTAAAAGCTTGGAAATATTCTTCCACAAAAGTATGAATTTACTCAATTGTAAGAATTTTTTATTAGATCAAAAGAAATGTTTTTAAGTAAATCTTATCTTATTTCTAGTAAATGAAATATTTATTAAGGCTTTGAAAGAACGAAAACGTACTCATACTTAGTTAATTTTTCAACTTTTTAGGAAATTTTTGACTGAACTCGAATAAAATTTTTGATCTAAATTGTAGTATGAATTTTACTCAAATTTAGGAATGCTATTTTTCTGAGTGTAGTTTTACAAAAATAAAACAGGAGAAAATTCTGTTAATTATTTTAGTCAATTTTGTGCGTGTGTGTTTGGAAACCATTCATACTTTATTGCCAAGAGCTTCGAGAAATATTTTGATACATTTGTCCGACAGACATCGTCGGCAAAATTGCATTTCAGTAATCAAGAAATTTAACAGTAAAAGAAAGCAGAAAGTCTACTGAAAGAGCAGATTTTCTGCTGTTAAAAAAGAGACAGCAGATTTGTATCTGCTGAGATGGTAAACAGCTGTTTGCTGTTTTTAGCAATATGGAAAAAAACTTTAAGCATATGGACAGAACAGTATGACCACTTAGATATACATGTTAACAACACTTTTTTGAATAGAAGTTATTATAAAGTAATTTATTACCACGGAAAGATATTGCGATTGTCCTTTTAATGATACGCATATTGTCCCACTAATATAAAAGGAAATTCGAGCTAAACTCGCTTATGAACGCTTATCTATTTTTTTATTTATTTAGTTTTTATTCATAAATAATATTTACAATAAGTTATGTTGTCCCAGCGTCTCAAGTTGGCTTTAAATATAAAACTTAAGTATGTGTATAAAACATATTATTTTTAAAAAAGTAGAAAAATAAAATTATTTGTAAATGACATCAATTTACTTTACAACAGAAGCATTCTTATATCTTGTTTTAAGTGTGTCTTCAAGTGTATTTAAAATATTCTAGGTATATCTCTCAAGTTTTGGGGAAGATGGTTGAACTCCGAGCAGCCGTTATGTTCTATTCGTTGTTTTGTTATTTCAAGTCTACATATTTTAATTCGCAAATTTGATCGATTTCTCGTATTAAAAACTGTCTGATTTGTATGAAATTCAATTGCACGGGGACCAAGGTTTCGTACTGACTTAAACATGTATGTGAGTAATTTCATTTTGTATAATCCACGTATAGGTAACGTAGATTTAGCTATACTATCATATAACGTAAATGTGGAGTGAGTACGAGGTAAGTTATAAAGTTAGTTATTTTTAGTGCTTTATTTTGGGTTCTTTGAAGAGACTTTAGTTGGACACTTTTTGGCTTTGTATTAAAGCATTGTACATTAATAGCTTTGTCTTTGTATTAAACTTATTTTCATATTTGTATAATATTCCAATTGCTGGAGCTACTTTATCTTTCAAGTCTTGTATATGTAAGTTAGGTTGTTTTGCAAATGAATGCCCAAGTATTTTAATGAAAAACATTAATTTATGTGTGTTCTCCCAATAGTTATATTGAAAGGTTGACTATTTCCAGCGCTGTGTGGACGAAATCGTATTAGATTTGTCTTTTCAGAGTTCAGCATTAGTTTATTTATTCTGCAGTATTCCAATATCACAGCAGCATCGTGTTCCATTTGTGATTTTAGTACAACTTCATGATTATATGGGTCGATTAAATGGGTCGGCGGCGGCGGCTTTCAGCTTATTTGCCGGCTCGTTCTGTCATTCGATCACCCCTAGTAGTTCAATTTGTTAATATTAGCCAATGTTCCTATAATTTCATATTATTATCCCATACAATTATTTTTTGGCAGTGGGAATCCATTCCCAATCCATTTTTATAATATGGATGAATTTAATAAACTTTATTACAATTACAGCTTTTCATGTGAAGCATATTTAACCAGATATCTTGAAAGTCATAATCCTTCCAAAGAATGTAAAAGATCTACCTACTTTGACACACTGAAGAAGCACAATGCATGCTCTAAAAGTGTCCGAACAGTGCAAACGGAATTATAGTCAGAGGACAGTGCAACTACATGCCCTAAATATACATGTGTGTACCGACGAAGATCATCGTTGCGAGATTTGTGGCTTTGTGTTCTACACAAGAGTGGCCAAAGAGAAACATCTTCAGTTTAAATATAACCATGAAGGGAAGCATAAGTGCACCATGACGATAAAGCCTTCCAAACACCTACTTTGCTTAGAGTAGCAGTTGTTTATAGGAAGACGTGCGACTTTCAAATCAAAATACAATCATTCAACTTACTATAGACGTCATCATATAGTGGGATACCAAATTCAAAAAAATATCCATCTATTTCACAGTAGTAGGTTGTCTAAGTCGCAAGTTATATTTTCTTTTGTAATTTTAAGTGGGTTGTCTATTTTGGTATTAAAATTTGACGGAGCTAGAACTCCGCCAAATCTAAAAAAATATCGGCGGCGTAGTTAAAGTCGACACGAGTCGATAAAATCGGCGGCGGCTCGGCTCGTACAGAAACATGCGGCGGCGGCGGCGACGGCTTGTCGGCTAAAAATCGGTCGGCTTGTATCTCTGGTTGCGTAAGATATGGCCATCAGAACAAATTTCGAGAAAGTTTCAAGTTTTAGAGGCAAAAAAGAATAAGAAGCTGGTAGACCTTTGAAATTGTGTACATGTATTTATGGTACTTACCAAAGTCATCTATCAAAATTTTGAGTTGATCAGAATATTTCTCCTAGGTCCTAGTTTTTTTATGTAAAATAGCATAGGAAACATGCAGAGCTGTCAAATGTATTGCAGATATGTTGATGGTTGCCAATGATTGTATATTACATCAAAATTTTTATATAAAAAAATGGAAATTAATTTACCTGTACTTTTTATTTTACAAAATTCTTCCTAGCTTATGATTTTCGGTTTACAACAGATGTTTTGAAAATAGCAACTTTGACAGCTGGGTTTGAAAATAATCATAATTTATGGTAGTTTGCATACAGTGATTCAGAATCAAATTCCATGGGCAAAAATATTTTTTTTTTTCGTATTAAGGATGTTTTGCCTTTCCCAGATTTTGAAATTAGAAAAAATATTAAAAACTTACTTTCAAAGTAGTGCATTTAACGCAAACTCTATAAACATTACGTGGACTTTTTTGAAAAGAACGGCCTTCAGTTCAGCCTTCATGAAGCTAATTTTCATCTCGGTGACTATGTCAATAAGCAAAATTGCCGCATATGGAGTTCAGGGAACCTACACGTGACTATTTTTTATTACTTCATATTAACAAATATGGTTGTCATATGAATGATATTGTGTTCCATTATTAAATGACAAAATTCAACCCTTCTAATAAAACCAGAAATTTTGAAAAATAATCAGTACTTTTATTATAGCCGATTCTAATTTAAAGTTTGAAGTGGCCCACACTATATATATCCCTATTTTCAATGTTAACAAAATAATCCAAATAATTAAAAATTTGTACTAGAACAATAGTTACTGAATTTTGACCGATGGAATTTCACATCTTCGACAGGCATGACTCCAACGACTTTTTTAAAATACGTTACATCGAAAATTGACTTTTTGCTTCAAAAATTGGTATTTTGGTCCCATGATGGAACCCTCAGTGAACCATAATTCAAGGAAGGCCAAAACAAATATGGCGACGAACCATAAATAACGAAATAAGACAAATGTATACAACATGGAACGAGGTAAAATAAGCTGGCCAAAAATAGGAATGATTACCAAACTTTCCTAATTCCGCCTCATAATAGTACAAATTTGGAAATATTCCTTAATGTTAGACGCACAATATTTTTTTATCCTTCTTCTTTTATGTGCCTACTTAATTAGAACTTTTTCTAGCTTTGTGGTACATTTGTATGCGTTTTTTGCCTCGTTGTACCCCCTATAAGTATGATTATGATTATTTTGCGCATTCGTGCTACACGGGGAGTTGAACCTACCAAATATAAGACAGAGATTTTTCTGAAATACTCTGAATATTAGGTAACTCCTAATGTTCTCAGTACTTGTAGAGAAAAATTATTTCCCGCTGGAAATTTTTCAACAAACGAGCGGATCCCGATGAATATATCAAGGTGTTTGAAACGGAACGACAAAATATATATATACACTCCACCGTAAAATAAATAAATAAAAAAACTGGTTTGCAACTTAATGACCAAGATGACATCGCTTTGTAAAACATACACTACAGTTTCATTCTTGGTGTATTATTTTCATCGTTGGTGAAGTTTCTTAAGAGTTACATAATTATAGTCCTTGCATTTTTAACTCTAATCCACTGTGCGTAGGTCGACATACACAAGCTTGTGTATGCCAGACATTCATACATACATATGTAGATCGTTTCGTTGGACTGTTGTTCACAAGTCTTCACAAGTATGTTTTTCGGTCCGTCCGTCCCAGCGAAAGAGTGAAAATTTAGAGTTTTTCGGGGGGTTTTCATGCCATATTTCTTTTAATGCGATTTTATGGGATTTTCGATCATAAAATGTTTGTTTGAGTTAAACATACATGACTTTTATGAACATCTCGGCAAAAGTAGTCGATAAATGACATTTACAGTTAATAAATAAAGCTGAGATTATTACTGCGAAAACAACTGCTCCGGTCGCAGGCACGAAAAAGAAAGAATTATTACTTTTTGGCCATATTTCACGTTTCAAAAGGATTTCGCTTAAGAGATTTGTCAATAGTTATTGGCCTTATTGGGGATTGTAGTCTTTTGGAAAAATTTCCAAAAAAAGATTTATGTAACGTCATTTTCAAATTTAAAAATTCATTTTTATTTATTGCTATGTTTGGACAATGCAGTGAATGGCATAGGGAGGTGCCGCCGTGAAGGGTTTACTGCCTTTGTGAATAATCCTTATTCAACGGACATCTTCATTTAGGGTTTGGCGTTGTTTTTTTCCTGAAAAACAAGTCAGATTGGTCAAATTGATTGGAACTATTTTTTTATGAAACATATCATGAAATTTTAATTGAATTTTGTAATCTTGGACTTAATGAAAATAGTCAGCCCTAACATGATTATCGGCATACAAAAGTTACAGATTTCTACAGAAGAGATTTCATAATTTGGTCATTCACGAGGTAAAGGGTGGTTAAATTTCAAGGGCCGATGTTGATTTTGAACAAAACACAAATTATTTAGGAAATTATTGTCATTTCTTTTTATTATGATAATATTGGTATTGGTTCAATTATGTATGGAACAAAATATCGCCAAAATGGCCGCCGCGACCTCGGCGGTACACCTTTATCCGATGGTCCAAATTTTCGATGACGCTGAGGCATAATTGAGTTTGAGCCGTTAATGTGCCGAGTTATCTCATCATTTAGCTCTTGAATTATTGTTATCGACGTACACCATTTCTTTCAAATAACTCCAAATAAAGAAGTCCATCGCCACCACGTGAGATAACACGGCCATTGAATTTGTCGCGCAATTTAGCAGTGTGGCATCGTCCACATCCATATCTTCCAATTCGGGCCATAAAAAGTTCGTTATCATTTCACGATAGCGAAGACCATTCACAGTAACTTCTTGACCGGCCTCATTTTGGAAAAAATACGGCCCGATGATGCCGCCAGCCCATAAACCGCACCAAACAGACACTCTTTGTGGGTGCATTGGTTTTTCGACAATCACTCTTGGATTATTATTCGTCCAAATGCGGCAATTCTGCTTATTGACGAATCCACTGAGGTGAAAATGTGCCTCATCACTGAAGATGAAAAAATCACGAAGTGCACGATATGCATATTGATTTGAAAGCCCATTTTCATAATAAGCCTGAATAACTTTAACGCATTGCTCGATTGTGTTTCAAATTCCATTTTTACATTACTGCGATTTTTCTGAAAGTCGCACGAAATATTCTTTTTTTATTTGTAGAGTTTTAGTCATTTGAATTTCCACAAAAAAGTTAAAATCTTAATATACTGATGAAGTCAAATTAGATTAACCGATTTTAAAGTTCTATACCTCCTCCTTAAGGATGAGATGAGTAGTATTTTAATCCAATTAAATAATTTATGGCTATTCCGGTTACATTTTCCAAACATTTTATTACTTTAAGTTTTGTTGTAAATTTTCAAAAATTATTACATTAATATTTACTTTCCAAAACATCATTAAAAGTGATTTTACACCATTTCCAATTGAAATTGAGTATTTCCACTTTAAATTGAGAATATTCCAATGGAATTTGTGATTTTTCAATAGGAATTGGTTTATGTTCTCAGAAAATTTTAAATTAAAACACCATTTTCAATAGAAATTTAAAAAAGTACAAATTGAAATTGAGAAACGAAATTTGAAATAAGGAAAATAAAAATTGATATTCAGAAATGAGAATATACAATTTGATATTGAGAAAATACAAACTGATATTGGGAAATTAAAATAATAAAGTCAGCATTGAAATTTAAAAGAAATTATTTGAGATTTAACAAAAACTATAACTAACTAAGCTGCGATAACAAAATCCTAAATAAAAAGTTAAAATTTCACTTCAAATAAAAAAATCTTTTTTATACCCTCCACCTCCAGGATGGGGGTATATTCACTTTGTCATTCCGTTTGTAACACCTTAAAATATTCATCGGAGACCCCATAAAGTATATATATTCTGGGTCGTGGTAAAATTCTAAGACGATATAGCCATGTCCGTCTGTCTGTCTGTCTGTCTGTTGAAAGCACGATAGCGGCCGAACGAAATGAGCTAGGAGGTTCAAATTTTTCCTAAATGTGTCTTATGGTTGCAGATCGGTTGGGATTGAAAGTGGGCGAAATCGGCCCAGAGGGAAAAATTTTTCCCTCACAAGGACTGAAAATACCCCTAATATTTAGAGTATTTCAGCATGTTTTTGAACATAATAGCTTGTATTTACTTGATATTTGCAATTCGCATTCCCTTTATAGCATAATAGGGCACCATAGAGTGATTTTTATTTGTAGGGTGCGAAATGGTACGAAAAGGGATAAAAATAGTACCTATCAAACGACAACAGATAGAAACACGAAATTTGGCGTGTACATTCCTCTAATAGAGTAGATACATAATATAAAATTAGTTTTTCTAAATTCGTACTTTTAAGGGGTTAAATGGGGATAGAGGGATAAAAATAGTACCAACCTAACGGCTGCACCCAGAATAATGAAATTCGATATATACATTCCTCTGATTGCGTAAACACGTAAAATAAAAGAACTTTCTAAAAAATTCGTACTTTTTGGGGTTCACATGGAAAAAGGGGATAAAAATAGTACCTACCAAATGACAGCAGCAAGAATCATGAAATTTGGAGTATACATTCCTCTGACTGCGTAGACACGAAAAATAAAACTTTTTTTTCCAAAATTCGTACTTTCAAGGGATACAATGGCTACAGGGGATAAAAATAGTACAAACTAAACGAATACAGCTGGAATGATGAAATTCAGTGTGTACATCCCTTTAATTGCATAGACACGTAAAATAGAGGGATTTTTCGAAATTCGTACTTTTAAGGGATATAATTAAAAAAAAGGGATAAAAATGGGACCTACCAAACCGCAGAAGTTGAAATCATGAAATTCGGTGTATACATTCTGACTATGAATACTCGAAAAAGGGGTTTTTCGAAATTTGTACATTTGGGCGGAGAGTGGGGCGAATGGAGATATCTTTAAAATTTATACTTTTCTTATCACTTTGTCTGTATCTGAAAATGCTTCTTTCTAATGGCGACTGACAATCGCCTAATATTTAGGCATGTCAACTTTCACAATTTCACCATTTTATTTATATATAGTAGTCGATTTTAAACAGTGCGCATAAGTATACATTATAGTTTGAAATAGTAAACAAATATAGTAATGTGCATAAAAATATCACAATTTTCGTAATATGGTACAGTACTTCTATGTAAAGTCGACATCCTTTAATCTGCTGGTAATACTGTGGAATGCACTCCGTGGTGGAGGGTATATAAGATTCGGCCCGGCCGAACTTAACGTCTTCTTACTTGTTAAAATTGTCACTGTGTGTGTGGAAACAAATTTTAAAAAAATAATTTTGCGTTAAAAATGTTGGATTTAGCCTGAATTCCCTAATGTAAGACATGGTTATCATGGTTAAGTCCAAAAAAATCAACACAAAATATATTTTTTTTTAATTTGTTTTGATACAAATATTTATATTGTAGTTGGCGACAATGTGAAAAAATATTTTTTTGATTTGAACTGGGATATTGTCCTGCATCAAGACCACTTTGCATCTATATTTAATAGAATGCAAATTTATTTACAAATGGCATGGCTGCAGACTACCACGATCATGATTGCGACGATGTCAAAAGTCTTTTCAAGTGGCTTCGCAGCGACTTTTCAACAGCAAACCCGGCCTCTATAAGGAGATGATTCTCACAAACGTACGAGAAGCACAACTCACTTGCCGAATTTGCTTTAAAAAATCGCACCAAGTAATAAAGCACACATGTCATATACACATGAGATGCTTGTAAGATGGCATGTGTGCTTTATTACTTGGTGCGATTTTTTAAACGCAAATTCGGCAAGTGAGTTGTGCTTCTCGTTCGTTTGGGAGAATCATCTCAATATAGAATCATCTCCGCTGACTACATGTCAATTATAATATGTATTCAGTTGGAAAAAAACTGGGTTTTTAGTTATTAATATACATACAAAAAATCAACTGGATCCGTTGGATACATCGCTAGAAAATCACATAATCACAATTTTTATTTTTTGTTTACCGTGCTCTACCGAAATATCCAAAATTTTTTGTCTTCCAAAAACGTGGACTAATTTTAACATTGTATTTTTATTTTACTATTAAGTTCATCCTTAAAACATTGTCTACTCAACATTCTCGTTCAGAATTATAGTGTCGGTACTCTGTGTTGGACATTGTTATTAAATAATTTCTGACTATTCCAGTTACGTTTTCCAAACATTTTATTATTTTGAATTGTGTTCTCGATTTTTAAAAATTATTACATCACCATTTCCATCATTTCTAGACCCAATTCCAATTCCAATTTAATTTGAGAATTTCCATTTTATATTGAGAAAATACCAATCGATATTGTGATTTTCCATCTTATAATTGTGAATTTCAATAGGAAATGGAAATATTCTTTAAAAAAAATGGAATGGAATTACTTTTTCTATTTACAATTAATTGCTATATATGTAATTATGGATAATTGTGTTTTTCTCTTCCTAAACCCATGTCTGAATTCCAAATTGTTTCTGTTTCTGTATACTGTTTTTTTGAATCACATTTGGATATTTTCAAGCTATATTTCTGTTCAGACTGTCGAACCAGAATCATTGTGGTAATCTCATATGTATGTAAGTCTAATCTAGGTTCATTTTATTGAAAGCTTTGGTCGTTTCTTCCAATTCTGACCCGAAGGCGTCAAGGATGTCATACAGGTCTTAAGATGCCTTAAATCTCAACTCTCTACACAATCTTCTACTACAATTTACTGTACATTTCGAAACATTTCTCTTCTTCCTCTAATATAGGTTAATATAATTCAAAAATCTTCTGTTTTACTTCTTTCCATTGCAGATTCCAAACACAAACATGTCGATGTTCAACAACCATGCCACCGAAAACCAAAAGACAAACCATAACATTATCTACTCAAAAAAAAAAGAAAAAAAAAAGGAAACGGTTGCACGGACCCCTTTAATTTTGACTGTGGCGGCGGGTAAGCATTGTGAATGTGATAATTTTTTATTGCTCACGTTTTTTCGTTCATTGCTGATGGTTGGTTGCTGCTGATGCATTAGAAATGCAACTGAAATACCCACTGTAACCAGTAGAAAATCGTACGTTGTTAAATTTGATAGTGTGAATATCACAAATCGTTATTCTAACGGATGTTATATTGCTGCAGCACCAGCAACAAACAACAGACGGCGGCAACGACGACAACAACGACAGCATCAAACTGCTGTTGCAACATGGTGTTTATATATTGACCAGCGAGACGAACGAATGAACAAGTTACAGCGATCGAATGAGGCGGTACCTGTGGAAGTGATGTCAAAATGTCCCGCGGAGGAAGTTTTTTGATGGGCGTTTTTTATATCCTTGCACATGGCTTTCTTTCCGCTTCCGACCATAAAGAAACCAAAATATTTTGGCAATTACTTCTGCACTTTTAAATCACTTGGAATGTAAAATAGGCGAAATGGTCTTGAGATCTAAATTTTCCCTCACAAGGACTGAAGCCCTCTTTACAAAATAGAGCTGCAGAAGCTATTCTTGTGTGTGTACATTAAGATGGGTCGCGAAAATAAATTACATCGGTCACCCCCCAGAAATGAAGGTTGGATTATTTAATGATGATCTGTAAAATATTTCGTCACTGGGTCAAGCCGTCTGTGAGCTAAACGCTCCTGAAAACACCTCTAAAATCATGTTTTTCCGTGGTTTTTCGTGTTGGATTTTTGTCCAAAATTTTTGTTCTGATTTAATAGACCCTTGGAAGCACTTTAAATAAACATTTTTATTCTTGTCTTAGAACATTGGTCGTATTATTGGACGTTTAGAATGATTTTCGTGGGTTTTAAGGTGACAGCGAAAATCTCATATTTCTTGGAAATATCTTGTAAGAGGTGTAATGAAAAGTAAATAGGAGGAGTCAATACTTTTCGACTGATGCCTAAATGATGAATATTGGACGAAAAATGACTCAATTTTTGTGAAATAATTTAATGAAGGTGATAGTTTTCACAGCCAAAATGCTCAAACTCTTTTTACAAAAATGAGCGCTGCGGCGTCAATTTCATTTCGATGTTCATCATTTAGGCATCATTCGAAAGGTATTGAATACAGCTATTTATTTTTTATAAAATATTAACAACAAATATGAAAAAGTTTTCAGTTGTCACTGTGAAAATCCACAAAAAATTATTATAAACTTACAATAATTCGACCAATAAGTTACTCTAAGACAGGAATCAAAATTTATATTTAAAGTGCTTTCAAGCGTCTGTTATATCAGAAAAAAATGAGAAATAAGGTAACAAAAAACAAGTAAAAACGGCGATGAGTATGGACAGGAAAATATATTGTTGTTTGTATGTATTGTTGGTCTGTTATGTTGTATGTGTTGTCATTTATTTTGGTTTAAGACCAAAGTTTGTGCTGAAGTCTTCAGCAGAACCCAAAATTAGCAAAAAGGAAAAGTGAGACCTTTATTGTTGCAGCTAAAAGTTGACTGCGCAGTTTCGATGGGCGCTACCCCATCTCGTCAGAACTTTCGCAACGAATGTATGTCTTTGACTTAAATCAGGGTTCATATTAGTACCAGCGGTCACATACGACAAATGAGAAGCGCTGATAAACAAAATATTCCACCGAACTAAGTCGACACACTAAAAAATCTAACTTTGCCAATTCAATGTTATGCATGTGCTCGCATCGCTCGCAACAATGCAATACGGTATGTCCCGTCTTCACTGTACCTCGTGTGTATTGTTGTTGTTTGTATGTATTGTTTTATTTTTTTATTGAAAAAATAATTTTATAAATAAATAAAGAGTGATTTTTTTGAGGTTAGGATTTTCATGCATTAGTATTTGACAGATCACGTGGGATTTCAGACATGGTGTCAAAGAGAAAGATGCTCAGTATGCTTTGACATTTCATCATGAATCGTCTTACAAACGAACAACGCTTGCAAATTATTGAATTTTATTATCAAAATGCGTGCTCTGTTAAGAAAGTTCATTGCGCGCTTCCATTTTATGGTCAGTTTAATCGACCCACTGAAGCGGCTATTCGGGCTATTGTGACTAAATTTCGCACCAAATTTACATTGTTGGACATTAAACCACCAACACGCTTACGTAGAGTGCGAACTGAAGAAAATATCGCAGCTGTATCGGCCAGTGTTAATGATGACCACCAATTTTCGATTCGTCGCCGTTCGCACCAATTGGGTCTCTGTTACTCAAAAACGTGGAAATGCCAAAATTGGACTAAGCGGATGGACCACCTAAGACGCAGCCGCGGTCAACATTTAAATGAAATTATCTTCAAAAAGTAAATGTCATGGACCAATCTAACGTTTCAAATAAAGAACCGATGAGATTTTGCAAATTTTATGCGTTTTTTTTAAAAAAAAAGTTATCAAGCTCTTAAAAAATCACCCTTTATAATATTTTAATTATTTCGAACCACTCTTGCAAGGCAAGGCTACAAATACATTTACATATCGAAATAATACTTCAAGTCAATCCAAAATAAATAATATTATATTTATATTTTCAAAAAGCTTAAATACCATAAATATTGGGTTTTACAGTTGGTTGTATTTCCATTCTATTTTAATTCCAAAAGTACACATTTTTAAATTCCATTATCTCACGTATACTCGGAAAAAATATGCCACGGATTAAGTAAAATTGTTAAAATAAATTGGAGTATGGATTGTACTCAGATTGAAGAATGATATTTTTCTGAGTGTACATAGTGTAAAATAACCAAACTACTAAGTACGAATTTGGAAAAATTATTTTATTTTACGTGTCTATGCAGTCAGAGGGATGTATACACCGAATTCCAAGATTCTAGCTGCGGCCATTTGGTTGGTACCATTTTTATCCCCTTTTTCCAATTTTACCCCCTTAAGAGTATGACTATCTAAAATTTCTTTATTTTACGTGCCTACGCAAATAGAGGGATGTACGCACCGAATTTCATCATTCTAACTGTATTCGTTTAGTTGGTACTATTTTTATCCCCTGTACCCATTGTATCCCTTGAAAGTATGCATTTGGAGAAACCTTTTTTCGTGTCTAGGCAGTCAGAGGAATGTATACTCCGAATTTCGTGACTATAGCTGCGGTCATTTGGTTGGTACTATTTTTATCCCCTTTTTCCAATTTTACTACCTCAAGAGTACGACTATCTAAAATTTCTTTATTTTACATGTCTACGCAATTAGAGGGATGTACGCACCGAATTTCATCATTCTAACTGTATTCGTTTAGTTGGTACTATTTTTATCCCCTGTACCCATTGTATCCCTTGAAAGTACGAATTTGGAGAAAACTTTTATTTGTCGTGTCTAGGCAGTTAGAGGAATGTATACTCCGAATTTCGTGACTCTAGATGCGGTCATTTGGTCGGTACTATTTGTATCCCCTTTCCCATTTGAACCCAAAAAATACGAATTTCGAAAAATCAGTTTATTTTACGTGTCTGCGCAATCAGAGGAATGTATACACCGAATTTCATTATTCTAGGTGCACCCGTTTGGTTGGTACCATTTTTATCCCTCTATTCCCATTTTACTCCTTAAAAGTACGAATTTGGAAAAACAGTTTTATATTATGTATCTACTCAATTAGAGGAATTTACACACCGAATTTCGTGTTTCTAGCTGTTGTAGTTTAAAATGTACCATTTTAATCCCTTTTTGCCCCATTTCACCCAATACGAATAAAAATCGTATTATGGTGCACGTTTTGGTAATGGGGGGAATGCACATTCCCAATATCGAGTAAGTACAAGAAGACATATTGAAAAAATATGCTTAAATACTCTAAAATATTGGGGTTTATTATGGGTATTTTCAGTCCTTGTGAGGGAACATTTTTTCCCTTTGGGCCGATTTCGCCCAGTTTCAATCCCAACCGATCTACGACAATAGAACGTATTTATGCAAAATTTGGACATCCTAGCTCCTTTCGTTTTGATGCTAGTGTACTTTCAACAGACGGACATGGCTAGATCGTCTTAGAATTTTATGACGATCAAGAATATATATACTTTATAGGGTCGCAGATCGATATTTCAAAGTGTTACAAACAGAATGACGAAGTTAGTATACCCCCATCCTGGAGGTGGAGGGTATAAAAAATACACCGGAAAACTTGATTTCTATAGGTATTTTCAGGAGCGTTTAGCTCACAGATGGCTTGATGTAGGAACGAAATATTTTGCAAATCATCATTAAACAAACCAGACATTATTTTCGTGGGGTGACTGGAACTTTTTTTCCATTTGTATGGACCGCGACCCAGCCTAGTGTACATAGATGTTGTATTAGGCAATTCTGAGCCACCGGTCTAAACGTGCCACCCATTTCGGTCGACGAAGCCTTCCTATTTACTACTCAGAATGTTTACCAAACTCTAGCCGCATCACAAGTGGCACAAACCTTGCATCGTCTCAACATTATTCCGATTTTCCGTGTAGCATCATATCAAACTAAAGGCAACGGGGTGAATCGCTTCAAATGCAGCTAAGCCATGAAACATTTTCGAAGGAAGGTGTTTTCATGCGAACCATGGCCAATCTAAATCCAAATCCGACTGTGGAGCCACTCACCGCATTGCATTGCAGTGCAGAGCAGAACATTTGTAAGGCATACAAACTCATTGATTATGCACACCAGATACCAGCTCCAAGATAAACGTATCAGGTAAGTGTTTTGTTTTAAGACGTTTACCTACTCCTGGGATCACCTTCTTCTCTCTATCGCTCCCTCGCTCGCTCTGTATGTTGGCTTGTATGGCTCGGCTCGGCTAAGCAAATTGTAACAAAGTAGCCATCATGTATTAGCAAGTCAATTTCATTTTTTTTTTGGCAAGATTAGGTACCCAGAAATAGTTGTGCTGTGTTGTGCTGGACGGATTAGAATAGTTGTTGTTTTGAATTTGATTTTGGCCACAAGAATTTGAACTGGAAACCTACTTCTTCTGCTGCAATCGCACATGGAAAATAGTTTAACAGCCACATAGCTACGGACTCCCACATTTTATAGTTTTGCTGTGTTTGCTTGTCACTTGTTTGGCTGGCATTGATGGAAGAAATACGCTGCGAGAATAAAACTTGTGTTGTTCGCTGGTGTTTGGTGTCGAGCAACATCAATTAGTTCAAATTGCCAACATGTCGTTGTGGCCAATGAATTATGCCATGTCATGATGTTGTCACTGTAAAGTGTTGCTATTGACAGTTGTTGCTTGGCCGTTTATTGATTGGCTCAATGTCCAATATTTTTTGCGCGACTAAATGACACTCATTGCAAGCAATTCAAGTTTTAGAGTTGGACAAATACGATTTGACGAACTCGAAGAGCGATGCCCCCGCGAACGGACTAAGAGATATTCCATCTCTTAATATTCCATATCATAAATGTTGTTATCATAATTGTTGAAAATTGAAGTGATTGTCAATCAAAAGTGGTAGAAAGTTATAGAAGAAACTAAGCAGAAAATTTATGTTATCCCAAATAAACTGTACATGGGTATTACATATTATTGTATTCTATACGTAAGTGTTTTCAAATACGCTGGTGATTTTTGGAGCCCATGTCTCCCCATGGACCTATAGCGCCCTCTTTACTCTAATTTCTTCTTCCGCTTCTACCCTAAAAGTTCAAATTTCGAAATATCCATTCATGTAAGTAAGGGTCGTAATAATGAAATAGTAGAAATGATGGCCCATCATCGTAGGAAAGGGATGACTTTGTTAGACCCCCCCGGAATTCCATATTGAATTCAATGGAAATATTAGGTTGTTCATACAAAGATTTATGTAACAACTTAGAATCTAATTCTACGTATGTAAAGACTTTTCAGAGAAAATATTGCTTCACTACATACTAGCCGTGCCCGCTACTTCGCACGCTGAAAAACCAGTTATTTCTTATCAGTTTTATTGAATTTTCTTTTGGTGGATATAGATAAATCTAAAGTAGTAATTTGGAAACCTCCTAATAAATACCACTCAAACACAGTCAAAGATATGTGTTTGTCGAATTGCTCTATTTTTGCTGAACCGTCTTCGTATGCATCATTTTTGTCATTTTCTACCCGATTTCGAACAAAAAAATTACAACCGCAGAGTCTTTTATATCATCGATTTCATGTATCAAGATGCTGCCACTGTAAAGTGTTGTCATTTTATAACTTTTTGCACATCTTTCCCAAAAAGCACACATTTTGAAAAATCACTGTATAACATGTGTTATCTATCGTTTCTCTCCTAAAATCATGTACTTTATTTGGTACCACGTTTATCCTTTTCGTCCCGCATCCTCCTTATAAGTACAAAATTTCGAAAAATCTAATTTTACTGCACTTTTACGTGGTCAGAGCAATTTACGTACCAAATTTCACGATTCTAGCTTTAATACTTTAGTTGGTACCATTTTTATCCCTTTTTTGTCCCGCTCATCCCTTAAATGTACAAATTTCGATAAATCCATTTATGTTGCGAACCAATTTCCTCCAAATTCAATATCAATCGTCCTTGGCGAGAAAAAGTAACTTCTGCCAAATTTCATGACAATCGGATAACAATTGCGACCTGTAGAGTGTGAACAAGACAGACACCGTTAAATCGACTCAGCTGGTGATTCTAAGCCGATCCGTATACTTAATGGTGGGTCTAACTCGATTATTTCTTGGTGTTACAAACATTTGGCGGAAAACTAACTTATAATACCCTAGTCCACGAAGTTGTGTAGGGTATAACAAATAATTTCAACTGGGATATTGTCCTGGCTCAATACCATTTTGCATCTATATTTAATAGAATGCAAATTTATTTACAAATGCCATCTGACGAAGCCTTTCACGGGGTAGAAATCATGATAATTGTAGCGTGCAGCTAAGTAATAAATGTCACTATGCCAGTTGTAAATAAATTTGCATTCTATTTACTATAGACGCAAACTGGACTTGATCCAAGACAATATCCCAGTTCAACTCTAATATTGATTACAGACAAAAAATACAAAGAAAAAAACTAAAATTGAAATATAATATTTTTCTCTTTTATAAAAAGTAGTTCCCAACATAAATTTGTAAATCGACTCCCCTTTTTGTAGTCCAATTTCCACCAACTTTCTTTTCTGGTATTTTAAGATGGAAAAGAAACAAATAAGCCCATTCAAACGTTTAGAATGCTGTGGACCATTTTAATGTATATTCATGCAAGCTTATATTATTCAAAATATGAATTTACAGAAGTTTATTTATTTTTAATTCAGCAAAATTTTAGTTCACATTGTGAATTTCAAGATATCCGTGCTTTTAAGAGATTTTTCTTCGATATTATAAAATGATTTGAAACACATTAGAAATATTATCTACCAAGTTTACTAGAAATCGGTCAGCTTTAGAAATTATAGCCTTTGACGAATTTTGGCCGTAGTATTATGTCTTTTCTCATTTTTCTTCTAAAAACTACTTACTTATAATTTTACTAGCAGTACCCGAAAAGCCAGGTATTTGTTATTAGTTTCATCCGTCTCTCTTTTAGGATAGTATTTATTTGATTTTCTTTTCTAAAATAGTAAATTGGAAACATAGCATCCATATACAGTCAAAAGAATGTGCTTGTCGATGTGCACTGTTTTAGCTGAACTCCCTTCGTATATATATTTTTTATTATTTCTACCCAGTTTTTAACAAAAAATTACAACCACGCAGCCTTTTATTGAAAAAAATCCATTTTGATGGCTCTTCGACATGGTTAGAGGAATTTACATACTACATTTCATGATTCTTGCTGAAATCCTAAAGTTGGTACCATTTTTATCCCTTTTTGTTCCGCTCTCCCCTTAAAAGTACAAATTTCGAAAAATCAATTTGGATTTGTTCTTCTACGTTGTCAGAGGAATTGACACACCAAATTACACGACCACAGCTGCAATACTTAAATTAGTACCATTATTATTCCTTTTTGTCCCTCGTTACCCTTAAAAGTACAAATTTTGAAAAATGCATTTTTAATGCGCTTATACATGGTCAGAGAAATTAACATACCAAATTTCACGATTCTTGCTATAATAATTTAGTTGGTGCTATTTTTATCCCTTTTTGTCCCGCTCACCTCTTATAAGAACAAATTTCGAAAGACCCAATTTTACTGCGCTTCTACATGGGCAGAATAACTTACATACCAAATTTCACGTCTATAGCTGCAATACTTTAGTTGGTACCATTTTTATCCCGTTTTGTCCCGCGCAACCCTTAAAATTACAAAATGTATTTATATTCCGTTTCTATGAGGTGAGAGCAATTTACATACCAAATTTCACGACTATAGCAGCAATATATTAGTTGGTACCATTTTTATCCCTTTTTGTCCCGCTCACCTCTTATAAGTACAAATTTGGAAAGATCCAATTTTACTGCGCTTCTACATGGCCAGAAGAACTTACATATCAAATTTCAAGATTCTAGCTGCAATATTTTAGTTGGTACCATTTTTATCCCTTTTTGTCCCGAGCAACCCTTAAAAGTACAAAATGCATTTATATTCCGCTTCTATGTGGTGAGAGGAATTTACACACCAAATTTCGCGACTATAGCTGCAATACTTAAATTAGTACCATTTTCATCCCTTTTTGTCCCGCTCAACTCTTATAAGTACAAATTTCGAAAAATAAATTTACGTTGTCAGAGGAATGTAAATACCGATTTTTACGATTCTAGCTGAAATTCTTAAATTGGTACCATTTTTATCCCTTTTGTCTCTTTCCTCCCTTAAAAGTACAAATTTCGAAAAATCCCTATTTGTAGTTCGCCTGCATGGTCATTGCAAGGAACTCACCGAATTTCATGTTTATAGCTACTGCCGTTTAGTCAGGACGAAGATTCGATGTTTATCCCTTTTTTGGCCATTTTACCCCCTAAAAGTACGAATTTCGTAAAACCCTTTCTTAGTCGATGTCTGGGTCATATTTGGGAACTACACTGAAAATTTCATGACCCTGGCTGCAGCCGTTTGGTCTGGGGCTGGTCAATGATAAGTCAGTCAGTCAGTCAGTCAGTCAGTAACGCAACTCTTTTATATATATAGATTGGCCTATGACTACTACTATTGTTGGCAAAACCCAGTGAGAAATCACAACACTGTGCTTTGGTTCCATGTTTATGTTTAACCCTTTTCCCATATAAAATGCTTATTTTTACGCGCCTGCGTCACATTATTAATTATCCAGGCGTTATTCAGTCGATCTAGATTTTTTTCTTTCCATTTTTTTGGGAAAACGGCAAAAATTAATTCTTTAAGTATAACCAATATGCGTAACATGTCTACATTTATTAACTCTGTTTTCACTTGATGTCTTGTGAATTACAATTGACATTTTTTGAATTTCAATTGGTGACTTTTGAATTACAATTGAATAAGGTGTAATTACACCAGAAAATATTAATGTTGAAAAATCGTAGTTATAAGGAAAAATGTTATTCAACAAAAACCTAATCGGATCCGCTTATAACCCTGAACAAATATTAACATATCTCAATAGCGGAATTTTCGATCCGATGTATTTGGTTTTGTATTTTGTATCTTTGATAAATTTGATATTTTCTAGTAGGTATATTTTGTATGTTTACATAAACAAATTACAATAGAATGGTGTGTCAAAAATACTATGCTGAAACGCTAATGTATTTGTATTAAAATTTCTGTTGCATATTACGATTTTAGAAAATTTTATCGTGAAGTCCGCTAATGATAAAAATTTCTACCCTGTCAAAGTTTTCCTCAGGTGGCTTCGCAGCGACTTTTCAACATCATACCCGGCCTCTTTAAGTAAATGATTCTCACAAACGAATGAGAAGCACAACTCAATTACCGAACATGCGTTTAAAAAATCGCACCAAGTAATAAAATGCACATGCCATCTTACAAGCACCTCATTGAGAGTCATTTACTTAAAGAGGCCGGGTGTGATGTTGAAAAGTCACTGCGAAGCCACCTGAGGAAAACTTTGACAGGGTAGAAATCATGGCAGTGGTAGGCTGCAGACAAGTAATAAATGTCACCATGCCAATTGTAAATAAATTTGCATTCTATTAAATATAGATCTGCATCTGCAATGGTCTTGAGCAAGGACAATATCCCAATTCAAATCAAATATTGATTACAGGCCAAAAAAATACAAACGAAAAAACAACTAAATAAAATTAAAATTTTAACATTTTATCTAACAAATACTGTTAAGCGGAAAAATCCGCTCATGGTAAATAAAACACATAATGTTTACCGGTGTTGAACATCAGTTGTCTAGATGGTAAGCACTTACAGTATGGCACACGTGCTAACTTGTCTTTTTCGTTGTCTGCTTTTTTTGACAAAATCTATTTAAAATTTCTAATCTATGTAATTCGAAGTTTGTGATAAACCTTATATTTTTAATAATTCCCATAAAACAGTTTTTTAGGGAGGAGAGTCTTGATTACCGGGTTTCGATTACAAAAAAAATTTCCCAATAACATACACAGTATGGCCCCACTGTGCACCACCAAATAATTTTCAATCGTCTAGACTGGGTAGTTTTAACTGGCAGTTTTCGAAATCCGTGAAACTGCAAAATGCGTAGACATGCTCCAGAAATATGTATTGCGCAACAACGACAATTTGCTTTTAAACTTTTAATGCGTTTTTTCGCAATCATGTCGCCTGGATATTTTCGACAAGATTAACTAACAGCGTAAATACATATTTCGAAATTTGTACAGCCAGTCATTAAAAGTATGGTTCGTTCGGTGTGTGTGTGTCCATGCTGAGAAACGCCAATATTTCAACTCCAAAAACAATTGACCAACAAAAAAAGAAAAGAAAATGTTATAGAAAAATCGCTTCATTTGGTGCGAATATTCACACATGTATGTTGTAATTAAAACTCTTGTAACAATTTGTGTGAGAAAACATAACAACACCAACTTAAAAAGCCAATAAAATACGTTTTTACAAAAGCAAACGACGATCAACTAACGACGCTAAGAAACGACTGACTTGACTTAACTGTAAAATTTGTAGAGATAAAGAGGCTAACAAAAAATGTTGTAAATTTTGCTGTTGAAAGTGTCACAATGACAGCAAAACAACAACAACGGCATCAGCAGAGGTAAATGAACGCAGTTTTTGTTCAATAACGAACCAAAAAAAATCGAAAACTGTATTGACAAAACGTAAAACGTTTTATTTCAAATTTCAAACTGATGCCAATGGAAAAGTACACTAGCAAACAAAATTGGGGAGAAGTTGGCAGCCAGTTCAATTACCCAGCAAGAAGAGGTTATCAGAAGAAGCGCAAAAGATCTCTATCTTCTAATCCGGATGTTGTGAAAAATCAGAACTTCATCAATTTAACATTGGGCTGACATAGGACGGCAGCCGTTAGGCTGAACGTTCCTAGTCGTATACAAGATCACCACTTTCATTTATTATACACTTCACCATAAGATGGGGTGTATATTATTTTTTTTTAATTTATATTAATTTAGGCTGGGTCGCCGTCCATACAAATGGAAAAACAAATTCCAGTCACCCCACGAAAATAAAGTTTGGATTATTTAATGAGAATTTGCTAAATATTACGTTCCTAGATCAAGCCATCTGTAAGCTAACCGCTCCTGAAAATCATGTTTCTCCAATGTAATTTTTTTGTGTTACATTTTTGATCACAATTTTTTTCTGAAATAATAGACCCTTGAAAGCTCTTTAAATAAAAATTTTGATGCTTGTCTTAGAGTAACTTATTGGTCGAATTATTGGACGTTTATAGTAATTTTTTGTTGATTTTCACAGTGACAACTGAAAATTTTTTCGTATTTGGTGTTAGTATTAGTAAATGATAAACATCGGAATTAAATTGACGCCGCTGCGCTCATTTTTTTAAAAAAAGTTTGATTTTTTTTGCTCTGAAAATCCATCTCCTCTATTAAATTATTTTACAAACTAGGAGTCAGTGACGTCATTTTTCGTCCGATATGCGTCATTTAGGTGTCATTCGAAAGGTATTTATTCCTTCTATTTATTTTTCATATCAACTCTTACAAAATGTTTCCAAGAAATATGAATTTCTATCTCGAAAACCACAATAAAAAATCAATATAAATAATACTACCAATGAGTTATTATAAGACAAGAATAAAAATTTGTATTCAAAGTGCTCCCAATGGTCTATTAATTCAGAAAAAATTTCAAACAAAAATCCTATATAAAAATACAAGTAAGGAAGGTTAAAGTCGGGCGTGGCCGACTATATGATACCCTACACTTAGTCATTATACCCTGTGGTGTAGGGTTTGAAAAGGTCGTTACATTTGAACCGGGTGATATACGATGCAGCTATAAGAGGGGAATATACTACAAATTCCATACTTCTATCTGTATTTGTAAGAAAATTTGAACACAAACTATGAATGGGAGCTATATACAAATTTGAACCGATCTGACGCTTTCCCAAATTTTATGGATTATTATATATGTGGTTTCTAGAGCGGAAAGAATAAAGTCGGGAGCTATATATTATCTGAACTCATCTGACCCATTTTCACCAGAGCTCTTTTCAGTTGAAATATAAGTTGTTTTGCCAAATTTGAAGAAAATCTGTCAAAGTTTGTGGTTTCTAGAGCGGAAAGAGTCAAATCGCAGGAGACATTTGTATGGGAACTATACATAAATCTGAACCGATCTATCCTATTTTTACCAGAACTGTTTCTAGTTGAAATATAAGCTGTTTTGCCAAATTTGAAGAAAATCTGTGAAAGTTTGTGGATTCTAGAGCGGAAAGAGTCAAATCGGAGGAGACATTTGTATGGGAGCTATATATAAATCTGAACCAATATATCATATTTTTACCAGAGCTGTTTTCAGTTGAAATATAAGTTGTTTTGTATGGGAGCTATATTTAAATCTGAACCGATTTGCTTCAAATTAAATAGCGTTCGTCCTTATCCCATAAAACTTCGTTGTGCAAAGTTTCATTTAGTTCTAACAACAATTGCGACCTGGACTTTGATTACAAGAATAGATGGACAGACGGACGTGATTCTAAGTCGATCGGTATTATAAACGATGGGTCTATCTCGTTTCCTTTTGGGTGTTACAAACAAATGCACAAAGACAATATACCCTGTGGTGTAGGGTATACACCACTTCGTGGCCTAGGCTATTACAAGTCAGTTTTGCGCCAAATGTTTGTAACATCAAGAAATAATCGAGCTAGACGCACCTTTAAGAATACGGATCGGCTTAGAATCACCAGCTGAATCAATTTAACCATGTCTGTCTGTCCGTCCGTCTGCTCTCTACAGGTCACAATTGTTGTCCGATTGTCACGAAATTTGGCGCGTGTTATTTTTTTTCAGCCAAGGACGATCGGTATTGAATTTGGAGGAAATCGGTGCATATTTAGATATTGCCTCCACACAAATATTCCTCTTACTGCTCTAGAATATACATTTTACATGGGATCATGACAAAATTTTTAGGAACGTGTTATATTTGAACCAGAAACAGCTAACGGGAAAGTGGACCACATGGGTCAATGTTTTGAGATAGCCCCCATACAAATGTACCTCCGAATTACAATATTAATGCTCTAAAATGCACATTTTAAATCTATTAAACATCTATTTTTAAAGCAAGCTATATAGGTCAATGTTTTGGTATAGCCCCCAGTTTGCACTACTATCGCTCTAGAACCAACATAGGATCTTGATAAAAATTTTCAGGTCATGTTATATTTCAATGAAGAATGCGTACTTTGAAAGTAATCTATAAGGGCCCACTTTTTAATGTAGCGCCCTTACAGATGGGCCCCCATTTTTATTATTACCCCATCTAGGACGCTCATTTTACATTGGAAGTTTTCAAATTTTGCAGATTATAACACATTTCAACTAAGAATACATACTATGATAGTCAAATATATGGTCCATATTTTGGTATAACCCCTTACAAATTGGGCCCCTATTTCTACTCTATTATAGCTCTAGAACCCACATCGTGCATTGGATTTTCATACAATTTGTCACTTACTTTTTAATGTAGCGCGCTTACTAATGGACCTCTTTTTTATTATTACTAAGAATACATACTATGAAAGTCAAATATGTGTCCATACTGTGGTATAACCCAACAGCTGTATAATCTGTATTTGTCATTGGATCTCGATCAATTTTTCCAGATCATGTTATATTCCCTTACTTGTTTTTATTTAAACATCTATTTATTCTGTAAATTTTGAGGCTTGGTTGAAAGTGGGCCTATAATAACTAATAATTTTTTTATTTTTTTTGAAAATTTGGAAAACCAAAAATAAATTTAAACTTTATTTTTTTAATTGTTTGTACTCTTCGATTTTCTCGAAAAAAAAAAAATATTTAAACATCTATTTACTCTGTAAATTTTGAAGCTTTGTTTAAAGTGGATCTGTAAAAATTACTATGTTTTTTATTTCTTTTCGTGTTTCCAAATTTTCAAAAAATTAAAACAATTAAAAAACATAGTAATTTTTATAGGCCCACTTTCAACCAAGCCTCAAAATTTACAGAGTGAATAGATGTTTAAATAAAAAATTTTTCGAGAAAATCGAAGAGTACAAACAATTAAAAATTAAAGTTTTAATTTAAAAAATCAAAATTTGTACACAAAAACATTGTGAATATTTTTTCGATTTTTTTTCTGAAAATTACTTCAAAACACAAAAATATTAAAAAAAGAATATTCAATTCGCACCATTCTTGGCGAACTTATGAGCAAAAGACTGAAAAAGGAACTACTATTTAACGATTTTTAAAAAAGATATATTTTTGAACGAGTAATCAGAAAAAACTCAAAGTATACCAGGGGGTGTTTTTAGTGGGTACTAAAAAATGTAAAAAAGTGGAGGAAATCAAAAATATTTTTTTTAACTGTCCGATTTGTCCTGGAATGCCCCATATATATTCTGGGTTATGATAAACTATATAATTTGAATATATTAATTTTTTATCGCAGTGATTGATATTTTTCCGAATCTCAAATATTATCAAATGTTCCTGCTTCATTGTTGCGACTAAAAACACTGTGCAACGGGCACTGTTCTGCCTCATGGCGTAGCAAGAAAATCGTGCTGCCTTTTTTCGTTTCCATTTCGTTTCTGCTACAAGATCAGACAACAACGACGAAACTTTCATTTATTCCATTGATTGTTACGCCAGATTACCATCTACGTCAGAAGAACACACACGCAATTTGATAAAAAAATCCAATCGACAACTGGAAAATTAAGAGTGAAATTTTTAGCGTTTTTTTTTTGTTTCAGAAATCCCAAAAAAGGAACAAACAAGTTTTAAATTAATAAATGCGGCCAGGCAGTGAAGAATGCAAATGTCAGAATTGCATGTAACCCAAATAAGTTGAGTTGACATGCAGATTCTGAGATTCGGCCACGCATTTGTCTCAACAATCAAGATGTCAATGGGAAATTTTTAATTTGAATATCTCAGTACAAAAAACCAAAAACATTTTGGGTTGCAATGACGATCGATTGATTTTGGTTTCCCATTCTGATACAACGCAATAAACGAATAACATGTAATTTAATGAAATTTAAAGATGTGTATTGGATAGTAGAGATGATGCTTGTTTTGGGTGGTAGGAGATTTTTGGAGGATTGAATTGATTATCTTTGTTTTCAAGTTTGAATCAGTTTTTATACAGCAATTTGACAAAATTAAAAATACATAAAAATAAAATAAAAACAAGTAAAATCGGGAGGGGCCGACTATATGATACCCTCCACTTTGTACGCTATTACAATTCAATTCGGTGAGGATTTTGGCAGGTGTTCTACATCATGGGCCGATCAGACCCACATTCACCATATGAAATATGACGTGTTCTGATCAAAAACTGTTAAAATATGTGTTTTCTAGAGCAGAAAAAGTCAAATCAGGAGCGACATTTGTATGGGAGCTATATACAGGGTTTTCCAACAAGATGTGTTATTTTGGTATTCAAAGAAAAATGCCTTTTTTGAGATAAATGATCGCATGTTTATTTCATAATAAAGAGGAAGCTATGCCGTTAATAATGAAAAACAACATCAGCCAAATGGCCACCACGACCACGCTTACAGGACCATATCTTTTTCATGAAATTTTCCATAACCAAATCGCAAAGTGTCTGCCCTACATCCTCGATAGCCTCATGCATTCTATCTTTGAGGTCTTGAATCGACGTTGGGCTGTTGGCGTATACCTTATCTTTCATGTGGCCCCAAGGCAAGAAGTAGCAAGGTGTTAAATCACAAGATCTCGGTGGCCAATTGTTATAACCTCTTCGAGAGATAACACGGTCGCAAAACTTTTCCGTAAAAGAGCAATGGTTTCGTTGCTTGTGTGGCACGTAGCGCCGTCTTGTTGAAAGTAAACGTTGTCCAGATCAATACCATCCAACTCCGACCATAAAGAATCATTAATCATCTCTCGATAGCGCAATCCATTCACAGTAACTGTTAAGGATGTAGAGGCTTCTCAAAATAACTCTTGGGTTTTCCGAGCCCCACACGCGACAATTTTGCTCGTTGACGTAGCCACCGAGGTGGAAATCGGCTTCACCAGTCAAGATAATTTTTCGATGGAATTCAGGATCATTTTCATTTATTTCAAGGACCCAATCAGCAAAGACACGACGTTGTTGACGTTCCATTTTTAGTAATGGCGTAGTTTCTACTTGTCAAATGTCAAAGAATAAAAGCTTCAAAAGTGACAGCTACCGAAATACCGGGTGACTCAGAATAACACCTCTTGTTGGAAACCCCTGTATGTCATCTCTAGACCGCAAAAACTTAAATATAGAACGATTTTTGTATGTGAGCTATATCTAAATCTGAACCAATTTGCTTCAAACTAAATAGTGTTCGCGCGTGGGCGACAAAACATCACTTGTGCCAATTTTTGTTAGGATCGGACAATAATTGCGACCTGACGTTGATTACAAGAATGGATGGACAGACAGACAATCGTATTAAATGCCTTGAATTAATGATAGATATTTTTCTACGTGGTCTACTCGACCGCGAGACTTATGAGTATAGAGTTTTTTCTTCTTGGAATCAAGATTATTTGGTGTAATACGTTATTCTTTTTACAAGATTAAACTAGTATAAAGTCCAATCCAGTGTCCATTCCAATGATCACTTCTACCTACTACAGTACCTTCCCATGTTATCAAGCATACTTCTTTGTTTTGAAAATATGAAAATATAAAAATAATATAAATTGTAAAATAATATTAAATCACCATATTAAGAAAATTATAATAATTATTTTTGCAAATTCTGATATTTATTTACTATTATACACTAAAAGAGCTATCCAAAAATCACAATATACGCTAAGCACCTTTTCCTCGAGCCCCTAAAACACAAATTGAAGCAAAAACAAGTAAGTAAGCTTCAGTCGGCTAAACCGACTTATAAATACCAAAACTTTTTCAAATATCAAATTGCAACTGATTTTGACTACCAGTATGGAAGTTATATCGGCTTATGCCATTTTGCGTGGGAGGTACCAGAAGGGGTGTGGCAATGTAGCCCATATTCCATGTGAATGTAACTTCTCTTAAAGCATTGACATATGTCAAATTTCACAGTATTCCGATTATCCGTATGGAATTTATAACAGCTTAAATTTTACGTAGTTTAGGGTGATTTGTGTGGGAGGAACTGGAAGGGGCGTGACAAAACTCATTATATTTAGTACACTTAAAGTGATTGTAAAAACTTTATCAAATACCGAAATATAGCTGATTCCGATTATCCGTGTGGAAGTTATATGGTTTTAATTTAATATTGGAATATGGGCTATTTGTGTGGGAGGTACCGGAAGGGGCGTGGCAATTTCGCCCATGTTCGAATTTAAACTAAGTTTGGGAAAAATATTACCATGTCCAAAGTTTGAATCGATTCCTAACCTCCTTTCGGGAGTTATCGTGCATACCAGCCAGACGGACGGACATGGCTCAAACACCTTAAAAAGTCATGAAACGGATTTCGTCCAAACATACTTAGGGTCTTAAGTCACACCTTCAATGCGTTACAATTTTTTCCGTAGAGTGAGGGTATAATTATGAAGTTATTGCGCATTGATATGAACTGGGATATTTTCCCGGCTCAAGATCACTTTGCATCTATATTTTATAGAATGCTAATTTATTTCTAAATTACATAGTGGCATTTATTACTTGACTGCATACTACCACTCTCATGATTTCTGGCCTGTGAAAGGCTTTGGGAAATGTATCAAAAACAGCATTAAAATTATTAAAAACTTTCTAGCTCACGAATATATTTGTCGCAAGGCCGTCAAAGTAATTCTATTCGGTGTTCTTGATCATTCTTCTTACAAAGGAAACATTTTGTTTGGTAATGGAAGGGAGGAGAACCATACTCAATTATAAACACTTTGATTGTTAACCTGTTTGGGGATATTTCTTCAGTGGAACTTCTGTATAGAGTGTTTATTGTTGTTACCTTGTTGTCATCAGACTTTCTTCTTTTTATTTGGATATCCCTTTGAATAATTTATGCAGAGTACCAGATCTATATTTGTGGCAGTTATTATAGTACTAATTTAATTTCGATGTCCTCCTGCCCAAGTTGGAAATTTTCATTGTTTTCATTAAAACCTGATCGAGGTTCATCCACATACAGTGCGACCTCGTTTAACGCAACCCTCGATAAAAGCAACTCCTCGATTTCCGCAATACCACAAATTAGCAAATTTGATTTTTCTATCGAAATCTTGCGTACAAAGCTGTTGTATTTGGAAGATGATCATTCTAATTTCAACCATAACATGCATGTTTTTTATTAAACTTCAGTTTAGTGGTTAATTTTTATTATCATTTAAATTATAATTAGTAAAGCTAAACATTTCTATTTGAAATCTACAACTTCAGCCTGAAGAAATCGATTACTTGGTTATCGCAACTAGCACGGTTTTTGCAACTATACAAATTTCTATTGGTCGAAAAAATCGTAAGAAAATAGAAGCCATCATTTCACCACTATCAAACTCACACAGTCGCTTAAAAAAATCTAACCCTGCATATCAATATTTGAAAGAAATTGAAATTAGCTTCAAAACAAGGTATAACATATTAAAAAAAATTCTGCTTAGTGTGCACTTGAAAGTTGTTGTACATTCCTTTGTAGTGTGAAAACACCAGACATGAAGTAAAAGATTTAGCGGGTGACATGGGACAAAAAGGGATAAAAATTGTAACAGTGATACAAAAACCGCGAGAAACATGACATTCGGCGTATACTTTCCTATAACTGGGTAAACACGTAAAATAGGGAGATTTATCGAAATTCGTACTTTTAAGGGATACAATATAAAGGGCGATAAAAATGGTACCAACCAAACCGCTAAAGCTGAAATCGTAAAATTCGACATTTACATCCATCTGTCTGTGTACACGCGAACATAACGGATTTTTTCTAAATTTTTAATTTTAGTAGGAAAGGGGATAAAAATGGTAATACAGTGGAATGCACTTCGTTGTGGAGGGTATATAAGATTCGGTCCGGTCGAACTTAATGTCTTTTTACTTGTTTGAGTCTTACGCAGTCGGTTTGATGGGAATTTCGTTATTGTACACTGAAAGAAAAATCGTCCCTTTCATCAACGAATCAGATTCGTTATTGTCATTTCGTTGCAGCAACGAAATATTACGTTCCCACAACGATTCGACACGTTGCTGCAACGATGTGAACGTTTATGGTATGAAACCGATTTTTCGTACTTTTCGTAGTTTCGTTCCTGCAACAATTCAATATTCGTTAATGCAACGAAAATACTCTCTTTAATTTTTACATGGGAAAACATTAATTTATACAAAAATCTATAAATTTCTGATTATAATCATTATTTTTGTACAAATCCGTATTATTTTGTCAAAAATTGATTTGAACTGGGATATTGTCCTGGCTCAAGACCATTTTGCTTCTATATTTAATAGAATGCAAATTTATTTACAAATGGCATGGTGACATTTATTACTTGGCTGCAGACTACCACGATCATGATTTCGACCATGTCAAAAGTCTTTTCAAGTGGCTTCGCAGCGACTTTTCAACATCAAACCCGGCCTCTATAAGGAGATGATTCTCACAAACGAACGAGAATCACAACTCACTTGCCGAATTTGCGTTTAAAAAATCGCACCAAGTAATAAGGCACACATGCCATCTTACAAGCATCTCATTGAGTTGCATATGTAAGTATGTGTATATGCAGGTATAGTTACCCAGCAATACTTCTGTCGTGCCAACGCTCATTTGTTTTAGTTTTTTCGTTTGCATTTTTTTGGTCTGTAATCAATATTTGATTTGAACTGGGATATTGTCCTGGCTCAAGACCATTTTGCTTCTATATTTAATAGAATGCAAATTTATTTACAAATGGCATGGTGACATTTATTACTTGGCTGTAGACTACCACGATCATGATTTCGACCATGTCAAAAGTCTTTTCAAGTGGCTTCGCAGCGACTTTTCAACATCAAACCCGGCCTCTATAAGGAGATGATTCTCACAAACGAACGAGAACCACAACTCACTTGCCGAATTTGCGTTTAAAAAATCGCACCAAGTTATTAAAATCAATGGAGTTTGGAATGGAACACTTTGCCTCAATAACTCATTCGCTGCAGCAACGAAACTGATATCGTTGCAGCAACTATTTATTCGTTGGTGCAACAATCAAAGACACACAAATTATGTGTTTTTTCTAGTGTGTGTGTTTTTGGGGATGTATTCGATAGTAATTCTCATTCACGTTGTTGGAGTTCTACGTTAATTAATTGAGCTGCTGTTGCGAATAATCACTTCTAAGTCCACTGCCGGTGGTCATCATGGAACTAAATAAAACGTTCGAAGCCGGGCCGAATCTTGTTTTTGAAAATCAAATAACGTTGGCATTCATTGATGCAACGAAAATGTTTAATTTAATGCCACGAATATTTTTGACCACCAACACGCTTACGTAGAGTGCGAACTGAAGAAAATATCGCAGCTGTATCGGCCAGTGTTAATATGACCATCAATTATCGATTCGTCGCCGTTCGCAGCAATTGGGCCTCTGTTACTCAAAAACGTGGAAATGCCAAAATTGGACTAAGCGGATGGACCATTTGAGGCGCATTCAATAATCTTTAAACATTAAACTATATGGACCGTACTATCGATTCAAATAAAGATTTCATGCAGTTTTCTGAATTTTTTTCAAAAACTTTCCTATAGCTTTTAAAAAATCACCCTTTATAATGATTTAAACGACAGTCATAATTAGTTACAGGTAATTTGTATGGTTACATCGAATGACATCTCTGTTTAAAAATAACTCGAAGCATAATTGATGGCGAATAATTTCACATTTGTTGTTTCATTGTTATGTAATGAGATTTTTTGCTGGAATCTAATTATAAACCCTGCACTGAAATAATTACGCACACCCTACTTTCTGAAGTTTTGCATTGGTCACATTTTCAATGCTCATACTTTAATTGAACTTTACTAATTCTAAACGCAATCTCAATTATTATTGTGTATTAACAACATAACCACAAAATGGTTATATCATAATTATACACGATACGATGAGGCTGAGCTGCGTGCTCGTCACACGGAATCGACCTCTAGAGTAGTAGTTGCAGTAGTAGCCACAACAAGTCATCGCACACCGACCACAAATACAAATTAAACTTTTCATCCGATATTCGTATCAATTATTGCCAATGGTTTAAGTGATTTGAAATAAATTCCGTTGATATCAAATGGATTTTAATTGCTTAACAAAAACAAATTATCATCAGCTTAGTTGGCGGTCCATGGTTGTAGTCAGCCAGCCAGCCATCCAGCAACCAACCAGCCACCAAAGTATACACCCAACCGCAATGTTTCCGCGGTTTATCTCGCACTGGCGCAATTCTAATCGCCACAAACATGCACCGATTGCTGTTGCCGTTGCTATTGCGGCGGCTGTTGCCGCTGCTGATGCTGTTGTTCAACATCTCCAAAACATTGATTGTGAAATACTATATAAGCATTTGGTGGTGGTGTTCTTAACGAAATGAATTATTGTTCCTAAACATGCAAATCCAACAAACAATTCAAATTGTAAATACGTTCGAATGTGGAGTGCAAGAATGTACGAGTACTGTCAGTTGCAATAGTGCGCGCAGAGGCGGAATTGCCATGGGCTTGTGGTGTGTGAGAGGCCTTTTTCAGTCGCTTCAATATTCAATATCTGAACAAATAATAAGTTATTCATGTAACATTTTTGAGTAGGACGAGAAAAAGCGAGAACGTAAGGCAACACTTCCTCAAGGCCTTTAGTATTATTTACACCATTTCCATTTGAAATTGGGAAAATTGCAATTGAAATTGAGAAATTACAATTGAATCTGAGATTTTTCACTTCAATTTGAGAAAATTCGAGTTGAAATTGAGATTTTCCACTTCGATTTGAGAAAATTCTAATTGAAAGCGAGATTTTCCATTTGTATTTGCGAAAATTTTAATTGAAATAAAGAATTTCCATTTAAAATTGAGAATTTTCCAATTGAAATAAAGAATTTCATAATGAGAAAATTCCAGTTGAAATTGAGAATTTCCATGTAAAATTGAGAAAATTCCAATTTAAATTAGAATATCCATTTCATAATAAAAAATTCCAATTGAAATTAAGAATTTCCAAATTTGATAAGGTGTGCTGGTGCGAGAGAGGCCTTTTTGAGACTCTCCAACATTCAGTACAAATAACAATTCATTCATTTTTCCCATTTCATTTAAAATCGAGAAAATTATAATTGAAATTGTGAATTTCCATTTCATAATGAGAAAATTCGAGTTTAAATTAAGAATTTTCACTTCAGATTGAGTACATTTCAATTGAAAACAAATAAAAACGGCTATACGTTCGGCCGGACCGAACTTCATATACCCTCCACCATGGAATGCATTCCACAGAGGCTGTCGATTTTCGTAGACGTGCAGTAACATTACAGGAAAATATAAAAAAATATAAAAAAGCAAAACAAATATAACATTTTTATTATTTCAAAACACGCTTATAAGAAAGGGCTACCAATACGTTTATACTAAAGAGTGATTTTTTTGAGGTTAGGATTTTCATGCATTAGTATTTGACAGATCACGTGGGATTTCAGACATGGTGTCAAAGAGAAAGATGCTCAGTATGCTTTGACATTTCATCATGAATAGACTTACTAACGAGCAACGCTTGCAAATCATTGAATTTTATTATCAAAATGCGTGCTCTGTTAAGAAAGTTCAGAAAGAAAGAAATTGTGTTCAGCGACGAAGCTCATTTTTGGCTCAATGGGTACGTAAATAGGCAGAATTGTCGATTTTGGAGTGAATATCAGCCAGAAGCATTGCAAGAGCTACCAATGCATCCAGAAAAAGTCACAGTTTGGTGCGGTTTATGGGCTGGTGGCATCATTGGACCGTACTTCTTCAAAGATGATGCGAATCGTAACGTAACTGTGAATGGTGAGCGCTACCGTGAGATGATATCCAACTTTTTTTTGCCCAAAATGGAAGAACTGAACTTGGTTGACATGTGGTTTCAACAAGATGGCGCTACATGCCACACAGCTCGCGATTCTATGGCCATTTTGAGGGAAAACTTCGGAGAACAATTCATCTCAAGAAATGGACCGGTAAGTTGGCCACCAAGATCATGCGATTTGACGCCTTTAGACTATTTTTTGTGGGGCTACGTCAAGTCTAAAGTCTACAGAAATAAGCCAGCAACTATTCCAGCTTTGGAAGACAACATTTCCGAAGAAATTCGGGCTATTCCGGCCGAAATGCTCGAAAAAGTTGCCCAAAATTGGACTTTCCGAATGGACCACCTAAGACGCAGCCGCGGTCAACATTTAAATGAAATTATCTTCAAAAAGTAAATGTCATGGACCAATCTAACGTTTCAAATAAAGAACCGATGAGATTTTGCAAATTTTATGCGTTTTTTTTTAAAAAAAAAGTTATCAAGCTCTTAAAAAATCACCCTTTATATATATCGAAATAATACTTCAAATCAATTAAAAAAGTAAATAAAGCTTATTCCAATAAGGAATTGAGAACTTTTTTTAAATAAAATGCAAACTATGTGAGGTATTTCCAAAACTTTATGATCGACTTGAAATATAAGCAGAACATTTATGAATGGATCTCGACTTCGTTCATATGGCCACCGCAGCCACGTCGGCAACGGTCGATTCATTAATTTCGGCCGTAAGGCCTCTATTTCGCGTCCAATGTTGGCTCTGAGTTCTTCCAACGTCGTCGGCTTGTTGGCATAGACCAATGATTTGACGTAGCCCCAATGAAAAAAGTCTAGAGGCGGTCAATTGACTGGTGTATTTCTTTCACCAAACTTACTCTCCAATAAATCGATTGTAACGTGTGCTGTGGGGCACCGTCCTGTTGAAACCGCATGTCGTCCAAGTCCATATTTCCCATTTCAAACCAATTATAATCGGTAATCATGGCGCGATAACGATCGCCATTCACAGTAACGTTATGGCATGCAAACCGCACCAAACAGTTATTTTTTGTGGATGAAGTGGTGATTCATGAAGCACATGTGGATTTTCACCAAGCCAATAACGCATATTTTGATTATTGACGAACCCATTGAGCCAAAAGTGAGCTTCGTCACTGAAGATGATTTTGCGATGAAATTCATCATCTGGCGTATCTTCTCCAGAGCCCAATCGGAGAACGTACGTCGCGTCTAATGGTCCATCGTCTTCAATTCTTGAGTCAGCTTGATCTAATGTGGGTGTAAAACATGATCCTTACGCAAAATTCGCCACAATGTGGTCATGGCGATGCCCAGATCATGAGAACGCCGCGGAACCGACTGATTCGGATCGTTTGCTACGGCCGCCTGAACGGCAGCGATATTTTCGTCACTACGACCAACCCGTTGCCTCACTGGCACGGGAGAATATGTAGACTCACATTTTTGCACTAAACTTGTTATTGCTTGTATACTAGGGCGAGAATAACAACCGAAAATTGGAGTTAACGCTGCGGTTGCGGTCACTGTCTCCGAATTTCGGTAGTATTTACATTTTTATAATATGCATACGATGTTCGTTCGTTCATGTTACTATGATAAATGTTGAGTTTACTGAAAAAGGAAAGTAACAGTTAGATGATCAGTGAAATGGTGCGTTCACAAATTAAATTCAAAGTTGTCAAGTACCTATTGGAAAACCCTTTAAGGCAACAATCTTCAAAAAAGCTTAAATAAAATATATATTGGTAGATAGTGGCTGCTACATTTGGTTGTATGTCCATCCTATTTGAATTCCAAAAGTAAAAATATTGAAAATGCATCAACTCTCACGTACACACAGCAAGATAACCTAACTCCTGCTTCAACCAATTTTTGCCTTAAGAGTAAAAAGTACAAATCTGGACAAATATTTATTTTGCGTGTATATGCTGTCAGAGGAATATATACACTGAATCCCAAGATTCTAGCTGAGGCCATTTGGTTGGTATCACTTTTTCCCCCTTTTCCTTATTTCCCCCCTTAAAAGTACGACTTTCTAAAATCTCTTTTTTTACGTGTTTACGCAATTAGAGGGATATACACATCGAAATTCGTCATTCTAGCTGTAGCCATTAAGTTCGTACCATTTATATCCCTCTGTTTTCTTCCCTTGAAAGAACGAATTTGGAAAACCTTTTTATTTTTAGTGTCTACGCAGTCAGAGGAATGTATACGACAAATTTAATGGCTGAATGAATTTGTAAAAAAATTTTGGTTGGTACAATTTGTATCCCTTTTTCCATTTTAACCCCAAATTTCAAAAAATCCATTCATATTGCGTGCCTACGCAATCAGAGGAATGTATACACCGAATGTCATTACTTCAGGTGCATCCGTTTAGTTGGTACCATTTTTATCCCCTTTTTCCCATTTTACGCCTTAAAAGTACTTTTATATTATGTATCTACTCAATTATATTATATATCTACTGTTGTCGTTTGATAGGTACCATTTTTATCCCTTTTTGCCCCATTTCACCCCCTACGAATAAGAATCGCTTTATGGTGTACGTTTGTTCGCATATCAAGTAAGTACAAGCAGACATATTGAAAAACATGCTTAAATACTCTAAAATATTAGGGGTTATTATGTTTTCAGTCCCAACCTATCTACGATTATAAGACGCATTTATGGAAAATTTGGACGTCCTAGCTCTTTTCGTTTAGATGTTAGCGTACTTTCAACGGACTGACAGACGGAAGGACATGGCTAGATCGATCATAAAATATATACTTTATAGGGTCTCAGGTCGATATTTCAAGGTGTTGCAAGCGGAATGACAAAGTTAGTATACCCTCATGCTGGATGTGCACTGGTCCCAAATCCATTTTTTATGGCATAAAGTCGAAAAATAAACATACAGTCTTGTAATTTTGCACATTTGCTAGACATATCATACGCAAAAAATAAAAATAAAATTGGGCCGATCGGACCACGCCCACTACCACCTCCCATATAAACTCAATATATAACCAACATAATTATCACCAAAAAACAAAATTTTATGAAAGCTTAAAAGAATGAAGAGTTGTTTATTTTGACGAAATGTGTTTTTCTAAACATTATTACAAAAGCAAAATATAGCATACAACTAGTATACTTTAAACTGCAATTTAAATAATTATTTAAAGAAATAAAGTAAAATGTATACATATGTACAAAAAGGTGAATGATGTTGTATACCATTTTAAAGGTAATTTCAATACCTTTTAAATAAAATATTGATAGGTCTCGTACACAAAACTAATTCAGTGATATAATCATATATATGTCTAGGCTAATCAAAAACTGTGCTAAAATAAAATGACAATTTTTGGAGTTTACCGAAAAATGCTGACGAGATATTAACTCCACCATAAACTACAACCTCAGACGAACACTTTCACATTTACACTTTGAGTCAAGTCGAGTCATACATATAACTATTGGTCCATGACATTTATAGATTATGTTCTCTACAAATCACAAAATTACAATACCTATAAATACTTACAAGACCACAATAATCACAAAATGTTAAATATAATTTTTCAACTACTAACTCTTGCCGTCAATTTTCATAATATTGTAACTTTATTATTTTCTTTTTAAGTCTTGATTTTAATTAATTTGTAAAACTGCTTTATATCAAAATTAATCCCACTTTTTTTGAACCGTAAAGTTTAAGTACCATTCAGGCTTGTGGTGTTGCCACCTAATATTCTCCAGTGTATTTTCTTGATTGCTTGGATTGTTGCCATAAAGAAAATATATACACATTTACCACTTTCTAATTTGATTTTTTTTTTGAATTTCTGTCAACAAAAATGGATTTGGGACAATAGTGAGGTGGAGGGTATAATGAGAATTTACATTTAAAACTGAGAAAATTCTAATTTAAATTGTGAAAATTTCATAATTCGAATCATAAAGTGTTTCGAATTTTCTAATTTGAATATTTTAAGGAGCGTATTTATTGAATATGGTAAGTATTCTCTGACCATTCTACTACTGCAAACCGAGGCCCTCTTGCACCTGCATTCCACCGCTGGTTGCTTCAAAGGTTTGTCTACATTTATTCGTGCGTGTGTGTGTATGCGAGTGTTTGTGTAGCTGGGGTTTTGCAATACTTGTTGCATGCTTCAAGGAAGACAGAATACAACTAGTATCTAGTTCTTACATCTCAGTTGCAGGGGATTTCGTTGCGGATGCTGAGTCTGAGTCTGATGTTGATGGCAATGCCGATGCTGATGATGATGTAGTAGAAGTATTGTTACGTTTTTCAATTTTCTGAAAGCATAAATTATATTGCATGCTCATGACATGTTGCTTATTGAATTCGTTAAACCCAGAAGATGATGGAGAAGAAACTCTAGCCAAAGACTGAAGCAGAAAAAAATTATGATATATATATTTGACAATGATAGATGCGAATTAGCCGGAAGCTAAAGAAGTTAAATAAGAAAATGAAAGAATTATTACGACTTTATTCGAATTTCTTATAATTAATTATGTTGTTGTGATCTTAAGCTTCCAAGCGACATAAAAGCCAATAAAGCAAACGCTCGAAATTGATGGTTTCTACGGCTCTTCGTCCAAAGCACTGAAGGCAGTGTTTTCGTTTAATCCTTGCTTGAATGCAAATGTATTTTCTAAAGTGTCCTATCAATTAGATTGCTGTTATGTTGAACAAAATTAATGATAATAGAGAGAGAGAGAGTAATCGCCAAGAATTCTTCCGCCTTCATTTGGATGAACAATGAATAGAATATGTTCAGTGTATTTCCACTTCTTATTTAATCTGGATATAATAACACTAGCCATCAGAAACAGGGAAGAAAATTTTCGGCTAAAACGGCTAGAATTGTTTTCTGATACACAAATTTATTCATCAAAAAAGTACATTCAAATAGGGCGATTCAAAAATAAATCGACGCAAAAAACGGACATTTTGGACCCTAATTTTATATAAATCAATAGGGCATTTATATAAAATATGGCACGTTCGTTCTCCTCGATTCTACGAATTTTTTGACGTTAAAATCTTGGCATATTCCATGTAGTTTGTATTTTATGCACTACTTTAAGTTGAATTATTGTCCGCATGAATCATCGGAGTAAAAAAACCTTAGGTATTATCGGAAAGCTTTTGACTGCTTTAAAGCGATATAGTACATTGTTCCTGGTGGAACAAGGATGTCATTAGGCCAATGATTTCTAATGGTATGGTATTCCACCAAACGGAATAGAAACTGGGAAGGAGGATCCTGGCGTCCTATCTGGGCTTAGGGTCCACATCCAGATGGTACCAGGCGACAAATGTTGATCAGAACCATCAATGACTCCATAGATTTTGCTAGGATTTATGTATTCATCATGAGAAATGAATTCAAGTTTTTAGAATAGGCTTTCTTACTAGAAAACGGACTGGTTAAGGACAGTCTTGACACATGTGTGCAGATTTCGACGGACAACTACAGGCTGCCGCACAGTGTACGGTTTGCAGATTTTTTATGACAAAAGTCTATTTTTCAGAAACTACTAGTGATAAGACCATAATTTTTGGTACTGATGTTTTTTATGCCAATATCTAGCTGTGGTGTATGAATAAGTGGCATAGTGAAACTGCCACGATCACCTCCCATACTGCTTGTATTTTGCACATAGAATTAATTCATTCACAGCAATCATAAAGTAATAGATCAATTCTTTAACATTAAACGGTTGACAGATATTTCATTTTGTCATAATTTTGATATGACTTTGCATATTCTGATGCAAAAGCATTTGTTTGAATTATTTGGGGAACATTTTCCTAAGATTTAGTTGAATAGAACTAATTTTAAGTTCTCTTTTTCGTTATATCAATACATACATCAAAAGCTGAGCAAATATTTAATCCTGGCAAAAGGTGGGCAACACAGGACTAGGGTATTCAATCGATTAATTTTAATCGATTAATCGAATATTTTATTTTGAATAAACAAAAAGTCATTATTTTTGAATTACAAATAATTCAAATAAATTGAAGCAAATAATTAATCGATATAATAAATTTTCCAGAAAAACTGACATCAATATTACAAATATATGTAGAACTAGCAGTACCCGCTGCTTCGCAGGCGAAAAAGCCAGTTATTTGCTAATTTTATCCGTCTCTGTTTTTGGATAGCATTTATTTGATTTCCTTTTGGTGGATATAGATAAATCTAAAATAGTAATTTGGAAACCTACTCTTAGCTAGCACTCACACACAGTCAAAGTAATTTGATTGTCGATTTGCACTATTTTAGCTGAACTACTTCGTATGTATAATTTTTATAATTTTCTACCAAGTTTTGAACAACAAATTACAACCATTTATATCCTCGATCTCATGTTAGATTGTGCTTTACACACAATTTACACTCCAAATTTCCCGACTATAGTTGCAATGCTTAAATTGGAACCCTTTTTGTCCCGCCTACCCCCTAAAAAGTACAAATTTCGAACAATCCAATTATACTGCGCTTCTACATGTTGAGAGGATTTTACATACCAAATTTCACGTTTATAGCTGTAATACTTTAGTTGGTACTATTTTTGTCCCGCTCGCCACTTAAAAGTACAAAATTCGAAAAATCCAATTTTACTTCGTTTCTATATGGTCAGAGGAATTTACATACCACATTTCAATGTAATACTTTAGTTGGTACCATTTTTATCCCTTTTTGTCCCGCTCGCCCCTTAAAAGTACAAATTTCGAAAAAATCCAATTTTACTTCGTTTCTATATGGTCAGAGGAATATACATACCAAATTTCTCGTTTCTAGCTGTAATACTTTAGTTGGTACCATTTTTATCCCTTTTTGTCCCGCTCGCCTTTTAAATGTACAAATCCAATTATACTCCGCTTCTATACGGTCAGAGGAATGTACATACCAAATTTCACTTTTTTAGCTGTAATACTTTAGCTGATACCATTTTTATCCCTTTTTGTCCCGCTCGCCCCTTAAAAGTACAAATTTCGAAAAATCCCTACTTTTAGCTCTTCTGCATGGTCAGTGCAAGTAACACACTGAATTACATGTTTCTAGGATGAAGTCAGTCGTGAAGTCGTTTAGTCAGGATGAAGGTTCGATGTTTATCCCTCTTTGGGCCACTTTAAACCCCTAAAAGTACGAATTTCGTAAAACTTTCTTAGTCGACGTCTTCGTCATATTTGGGAACTACCCTGGGGGCTGGTCAATGATAAGTCAGTCAGTAACGCAACTCTTTTATATATAGATAATCCCTTTGCTTTATTTGGAGATGTTCTATATTTAACCAAGGAATTCATTTCATTTATTAAGTCTATGGAATTAACTCCTTACGGACCAGTATGCTATAAGATTTTTTATATTAAAATTATTATAACAATAATATATTTAATCTATATATATAATAAAAATCGTACTTTTGGGGGGTTAAATGGTACAAAAAGGGACAAAAATGGTACCTATAACATGGTTGAAGCTAGAGTCATGAAATTCGGTATGTACATTTCCCTTACCGTGAAGAAATCAGATTTGAAGGGAATTTTTCGTAATTCGTACTTTTAGGGGGAAAATGGGGTAAAGAGGGATAAAAATTGTACCACCACAATGACCAAACGGCAGGGCCTAGAATCTTGAAATTTGGAACGGGCATTACTTTTATAGCACGAATGCGGCCAAGAAAATATTTTTAAATTCGTACTTTTTGTGGGTGATATCGGGTAAAAATTTATAAAAATGGTACCCATCAAAAGGATGGAGCAGGAATAATAAAATTCGGTGCGTACATCGCTGAAAATGTTTACAAACGCAAATTGAAGGAATTTTTCGAAATTCGTACTTTTAAATGGTAAACGAGAAAAGCGGGATAAAAAAGGTGCCAAGAACATGGATGACGCTACAATAATTAAATTCGGTACGCATATTCGTCTTGCAGTGTAGATGAGTAATAACAAGGAATTTTCCGATATTTGTACTTTTAAGGGATTAAATGGGTTAAAAATTGTACCAAAATACTGTGCCTAGAATCTTGAAATTTGGAACGCATACTACTCTTATAACGCGAATACGACCACGAAAATATTCTTCATTAATTTAAATTTTTAGGTGAGAAATTGGGTAAAAACGGATAACAATCATGAAATTTAGTTTGTACATGCATATAAACACAAAATTAATATATTTTTCGAAATTCGTACCTTTTTATATCCCTATGGTACCAACAACACGGCTGAAAGTAGAATCGTGAAGTTCGGTGTGTATATTCCTCTGACAGTGTAGACGCGAAACATTAACTGATTTTCAATATTTATACTTTTGTATATGTACTTTAAATGGGGAAGCGGATCAAAAGTGGTGCAAATTATACCAACCAAAATTGGGGATACGGGATAAAGATAGTACCAACCAAAGTTTTCAGCTAGAATATGAAAAGAAATTCGGTGTGCACATTTCTCCGAGTACATAAATTAATGTTTCGAAATTTGTATGTTTAAGGGCACAAACTGCACAGAAAGAGTTATGTGTGAACATTATAGTCATTATCTTTTTTTATTTTGACCAAAGCTTATGCCAATTTGCGTGGAAAGTATAGATGTTATATTAGGTTTAATTTTACGTACGGGTCGGGTCGTTTGTTTTGGAATATGGACTATACGTGTGTGGGTACCACAAGATGTATATCAATTTCCCCCATTTTCGAATTTAAACTAAGTTTGGGAAAATAGTACTATGTGCAGAGTTTGAATAAATTCTTAAGTCCCTTCCAGAGTCATCGTGTATACCAGCGAGGCAGACGGACGTGAAAGGGACTTGGGACGTACTTATGGTTTTAAATCTCTCTTAAACGCTGAAAGTGATATCCTTAAAAACAGTTGGAATACTGATACAAACTACTGTCTTATCATACCATTTTCCCGCGTACGAAGTAGCGGGTATTTGCTAGTTAATTATAACATTTAAAATTTTTTTAAACATGACACTAGAAAAAAGAAAGTAGAAAAGTTAAAAGAGTTTAAAGCAAACTTCATAAATTAAATTGTAAATTTTAAGGAAATCTAGATTATAATCTCAAAATTGACGAGTAATTTCGTTTATTCAATTATAAAAAACTTTATTCAAAAACTTATTATTTCAATTAACACCAGATATGTTTGTCAGAATCGTTAAGAAATATACCACGTATCTAGATCGAGTACCAATATACGATATGTTTTAGGTTTTTGCAGATTTATTTCTTGTCTATATAGCACTTTTTTCTTTTCTATATATCACTTATCAATTATGTTTTAAATTGGTGAGAAATTGTTCGTTTAATCGAATAAGAAATAATTGGAAATTCTTCTTTTTCGAATAAACTCTAAAATCTATGCATAGCTTTGAATCTTGGAGCTACAATTTACTCAATTATTTATCATATTAAGAGCATGACTCCGAATCTGCTGATATTTTATATGAACGCACTGTCATAGCTTGACTTTGTTTACTGTCAAATATCATCATGTGTATTAGTCATTTATTAAAACAACGTATTGTTTATTCTTCTTCCAAATATAGGTCACCTTAACATTTCAGCTCTGAATAATATCCGTTCAATTATCACACAATTCACAATTAAATGGTCATCAGTGCCGCCTGTCTGCAGTGACTTATTCAGATCTCATTTCCTGCTATTAACTTCGTTATTCTTTCCTTTACATTTATTATCGGAGTATGGGTGGTTTTCTGGAGTAAGTGCAACACACTCCATTGAATCTATTCACCTAACATCACACTAAACTGTAATAGTGAAAATGGTGTACATATATTTTCGAAAGACTTCAAGTGTTGCACAGTGGCAGCACTTGAAACTAATGCGATTGTAATAAAAATTTAAATACATGTTAAAATATATAAAGCTGAGTAAGATGACCATTCCGAAACTGCATTAGTTGATATTTTATTCTGAACTGGGAGTTCTATTTTCGAATAATATATGAGCTAGAAGCAAATTTCTTTTTTATAACCTCCACCACAGGATGGGGGTATACTAAGATTGTTATGCAATTGTTTTGAAAGCTTGTGTATGGAATCTTCTCATAAAAATATTGTATACGGATTTTTTGGAAAAAATTTGAATTTTTTTATCACGAGTTATGGCCAATTAAACTGTGGAGAAAATTCTACTTTTTTCAAAAGGTGTGTTCATTCAATCGCCTGAAACTCCTGAAACACTTTATCGATTTTAATGTGTTATACCTTGTTTTGAAGGTAATTTCAATTACTTTTATAATGTGGTGTGTTACAGCAGGGTAAGATTTTTTAAAGTTTTTGCAATTTTTATTTTTGAATGAACACACCTTTTGAAAAAAGTATTATTTTTTAACTGTTAAAGAAGAATACATGGAGGTCGTACCGTTTGACATGGAATGACTCGTATATATTATTGACTCATGTCCGTCCGTCCGTCTACCCGTCAGTTGGAAGCAAGTTAGCATCTAAACGAAAGGAGCTAGGAGTCCAAAGTTTAATGAATACGTCTTATACGTGTAGATTTTCCACAGGGAAAAATTGTTCCCTCACAAGGACTGAAAATATCCCTAACGTGTTTTTTGGTTGTAGGGGGTGAACTAGGGCAAAAGAAATAAACATAGTACATATCAAATGACAACAGAGAAGGACGAAATTCGGTATGTACATTCCTCTAATTCAGTAGATACATAATACAAAAGTATTTGTTCCAAATTCGTACTATAACCCCTAAATGGAAACAGAGGGATAAAAATGGTGCCAACCAAACGGCTGCACCTAGAATGATGAAATTCGGATATGGATAATGAATTCGTAAATAAAGGAATTTTCTAAAGTCGTAATTTTAAGGGGTAAAATGGGAAAATGGGGATAAAAATAGTACCAACCAAATGGCAGCAGCTAGAATCATGGAGTTCGGTGTATACATTCCTATGACAGCATAGAGACGCAACATAAAAAAAAAAAATTTTCCAAATTCGTAATTTATTTTGTTGCGTTTACTTCAGAAAATGGGTAGATTTATGAAAGTATATTAACTGTATAGGAGAGACACAATGGATTTTCAAAATTTATACTTTTGCAATTAAAGTATGACCGAAATACAACCAACCACTCGACTGTAGCTGATATATATGGGGCATTCCACGACAAATCGGACAGCTAAAAAAATATTTTTGATTTCCTCAATTTTTTATACATTTTATTACCCATTTAAAAACACCTCCTGGTATATTTTGAGTTTTTCTGATAACTCGTTAAAAATATATGTAGCCTGTTATTTTTTACGTTAAATAGTAGTTCTTCTTTCAGTCTTTTGCACATAGCTTCTGCAATAGCGGCCGAATTATATGTTCTTTTTTTATATTTTTGTTTTTTATGTACTTTTCAGAAAAAATATTGAAAAAAAAAATGTTCACAATGTTATTGTATACAAATTTTGATTTTTTAAAAAGTTTTATATTAATTGATTTTGTGTATTGTTGACCTTTTGTTTTATTAATTCTCTTTTGTATTTGTTCAGCTTGAGGCCATATGAAAAACTGGTGTTGTTAGTTTTATTTTATTTTATTTCTCCCAATATTTCGATTGCCTTCGTCAAACATAAACAAAAACATATTTAAATTATAACAAATGTAAACTATAAAAATCACGAAACAATTTTACAAATAATTAGCGTCGTCCTGTTCGTCTGAACAAGTTATTGTCAACTAAAAGTCATGTTTTGTTTTCATCTGTATTTTTGTACAATATGACGATAAGCTTTCGCACAGTTTTCTGTGTCCGTTTTGTAATTTATTCTCTTATCCGTGGGAATGTCAATAATGTGTAATACTTCGAGAGTAAATCTTCGTTTATAGTTTCTCTCTTCTGCAAGTATTTTTACGTCTTTAAAATTCGGCGTGTGCCCTGTCAGAGTACAATGGGCCGCAAGAGTAGTTTTTTGCTCTATTGGCCTGTCAGTAGATTTTTGGTCAGATTTATGTGAGGAAAGTCTAGTTTTAAGTTTGGTCTTGGTAGTGCCAACATATACCTTTTGGCATATGTTGGACTTGTCTCCATTACATGATATCTTATAAACAACATTAGACTTGTCCTCATTCTTTACTGAATAACTTATTTACTGAACTATTTGTCTTAAGTGCTAATTGAAATTTGTCCTTGTTATAAACGTCAGCATTTTTGAACATTTCTCAGAATCCTTGTATATATGTCAGTGATTTATATATCTTCCCCTCTTTTTCATTGTTATGTTGGTTTCATTTTAGTGTATTTTATAAGGTCGTTGATTGTGTTGGAAAGTTATTAGATCTTAGAATTTTCTTAATTTTGTTCTCGTTGTCTGTGTGAAATAACTGAGTCCAGATAGGGGAGTTTATTGTCCTGTTCTTTTTCATGGTAAATTGTACTTGTCGATCAAATGCGTTTAATGTTTTTAGGGTATTGTCAACTTCTTCTCTTTTTATAATCCCAAACAAGTCGTCTACATATTTTGTGATAATTCTAGGTTTTGTTGTTAATTTTTCTATTGAAGCGTCTAATAGTTCTTCCATGATTATATCAGCAATCACAGGGGAAGCTGGAGAGCCCATTGGCGTTCCTTTTCATTGCTCATAAATGTAGTCATTATATTTGAAATATCTGGTGTCCTTGATGCAGAAAGTTAATATTTTTAGAAATAAGTCCTTTGGTATTTTTGTAAAATTCTCTATTTGTTCCCATTTTCTTTCAATTGTCTTTATAGCTAGGTTAACTATAATGCTGGGGAATAAGGACACCACGTCAAAGGATATAAGGATTTCGTCGTCATCAATATAGGTGTTGTTGTTTTTTGATTTGAAGTCTATTGCGTCTTTTACGTTATAAGGAGAATGCTTTGTCAGGTTCTTTAAAATGTCGACGATGTATTTACAGAGTACGTAAAATGGTGAATTAATTGAGGAACAAATTGGTCGTAATGGGGTGTCTTCTTTGTGTATCTTCGGAAGTCCATAATGTCTTGGTGCCATCGCTGTTCTGTTTGTTAATTTGTTCTTCTCATTGATGCTTATAAGATTCATGTTGAATAAACTGTCCACTAATGTATTGTTTTTGTTTTGTAAGTTGGTTGTTGGATCACGTTTAAGTCGTCTATATGTACATATGTCCCCGAGAATAGTTTTCATTTTTAATTCATAGTCGTCCTTATTTATAGCTACCGTTTTCCCGCCCTTATCCGAATTTAAAATTAATGCATTTTTATTTTCTTTAAGAAATTTTCTAGTTTGTCCCACTGTGTCAAGTATGAGTTTGTCCCTTCTACTTAATCTAATTTTGCGTAAATGGTCATCTATTAGTGTTACTATTTTCGTTCTTGCCATCTCTTGTTGTTCTTTGTTTTATATTTGTAATTGTTTGTACTCGTCAATTTTCTGCAAAAAAATGTTATTTAAACATCTATTTATTCAGTAAATGTAGAGCCTTGGTCGAAAGTGGGATTATAATAATTAATAGGTTTTTAAATTTTTTGAAAATTTGATGAAACGAATTCTCTAATCTCCACTGTAAGAATTTTCTCTTCAGCTATTTTAGGTTGATATTTACAAATTCGTATCTTTATCTTCAACATAAAGTAATATCAGTGTAATAGGACAAATAATCACCAACTCCAATTGATACCAGGAGGTGCTTTTTTAATGGGTATTAAAAACTATAAAAATCGATGAATTTTTTTTTGAACTGTCCGATTTGTCGTGGAATCCCCCATATATAGTGGAAACATATTGGAAGCCTGGCCTTATTAATTAAAATTTTATATTTATTTATTATATTATTTTTTAATATTTTGTATTTGTTTTGGCTTGGTTATATTAAAAATTGTAAATTTCCCATAATGGTTCTGCACTTCTACGAAAATCGACAGTCTGCCGATCTTAACGCTCTATCCACTTGTTGCATATTCAAATTGATATTAAATATTCAACGGATATATTACAATGAAGAAATATTGATTCTACAACAAACCAATGAAATGCGTTATATGTTTCATTAGACCAAAGTAGGTATTCATCAGTTTGATGAAGATTTTTTTAGTGTACATTTCCTGCCGGCAATACTGTAGAATACACTCCGCGAAAAAAGTGAAAAATGGAGATCAACAAGTGTGTCATTTTCGTAGATAAAAATGAATTAGGATATAATTGTTTTTAAATATTTTACAACATTTCCCCACTGTGTGTAGGCTGGCTGCACTAATAAATACGACTACAGTTTATGTGTTATTTGTCATAATGAATGTTAAGTTTTTCCTACACCCCATAACCAACCAAGTTGCATAAATTTGCCTATGCCATCTGTGCCGCTGCTTCCTTCATCCGTGAGCTCGTTGTGTGTGTCCTCCGGTCAAATACAAAAAAGAAAATGGAAGGCGATCTACCAAACATGGAAAATCTATGAACAAACCGAGAACTTTGTGGAAATTGCGTGTGGGTTTGAGGTTTTGACATATTTTGTCATCGCGATCATTATGATCCCCACCAGGGAGGGAGAGAGAGAGCACCTACAGCTCAGGCATCATTTAGTGAGCCAAATAAATCTTTACCAGCTGGGACTGATTGCATTTCGTGGCGGCCCAACAAAGAACACTGATACAATAACCCACATCTGGAAATGATGTAAACTCTTTCGAATATTGTCTGTGGTAGTGGGAAAGTAGTTGAAGGAGGGGGGTACATTACAAATTATAAACAATTGCTTTCGTAGTGTTCACACATTTTTTGTTTAAAATTTCTAAACTGAAGTAATGCCATCCATCCGGTAATATCCATGGCCATCACCGTCGCTCGTACATCTCCCATGAGATTGGTACTTATTTGTTGAAAAACTTCACACGTTGGCCGGCGTGGTGTTGAATTGTTGGAGAAATTGGTGTACAATTTGTAAACTAAATACTAGGTTTTGTAACCGCTAACTAAACAAATACAAATGCCAAAAAGAAATGTGTGACATTTCGTGAACCGCAACGAACGACCAGGGACAACATCGCACCGAAAGGCATGACAAGCATGTAAATTGAAAAGTTAAATTAACTAATTCCGAACTTGTCCAACCAAACCTTGCCCAACGAAAATCCCAATGGGCACATGAGCCGACAAAACTTTCCCAAACGCAACGAATATTTTCGAAATGGAATAATATTCCATGGAGCGGACACAAATTTGGGATTGGGGTTATTTCCCAGCGCTTTTCATTTCTCGGGAAATCGGTAAATTTCAATAAATTTCTCCGAATTCCAGGAATTTCCGTACTCGTATAAAATAGAATATGTGGGTTTCAATTTGAAACAATATGTAAAACATGGAGAGCATTTTTAAATGAACACAAAATGTAACATAAACTGGAACAATAGTTTTGAAACTTACTGTAAAGTGTATTAGGAAGGTGGCCATTCCGTTTTTTGATGACCAGTGCCGCTTAAATTTTTCATCACGCACAATCCCGCGTTTTTAAATTATTTTTCGTATTTTATAATATATTTTTACATTTTGAAAAGCAGAGCAACACTATTTAAGACTGATACAAAAAGGACAAATTAAACATGCAGAGATTCAGTTCTATTCGAATTTTCGGTCTCTGCATAACTCTATTGCACCCGAGTCATGCAGAGTGTCAGCAATGTTTACTATATTGTAATTTCAGTGGATCTACAACGGGTGCAATGCTTTCAAAATCTAGAAAGTTTTTTACTGGGAAAAGAACGAGTTGTGGTGCGTTCGGATATGAATTTAAAATCCACGTTGAACGGGCATTTTAAATTAATGGGTATTTTTGGGCTATTCCCATTAAGGGCTTGTAAGGTCCATATTTTGGATTAATGAAATTCGTTAACCGAAGTTAAATAATTTAAATAAAAAATTTCAAGTTTGCGAGGCAGATATGCAACCAATAATTAACCAGAGTAGTTGTTGCATTGCAGTGGGCATTGATAAGTAGGCGTCCCTTGAAATGATCGTCTGTCCTGTTAGAAACGGAACCAAATAAATGTCACACACTTCTTTTTAAAATACTTTGTTTTCTGTTTCTAAGAAAACAAAAACAAATGATCTCCAACCTGAGTAAGAGTTACAACAAAAACTAATATTCAAGATTTTGACACTTTGAAAAATGAAAGAAAGATTAAAAATACACAGCTGTTATAGTTTATAAAACATTGAAATATTAGAATTTTTATGTTTTTAACAAAATTCCGTTTGCCCAAATAGAGATTGTCACGTTAAGTATGATATATGGGCATCTCCTAAAAAAGGTCTACCAAAAAAATTAAATCAGATCACACTAACAGCTTTTAACTTTATTTTTTCCTTATTTCGACAACTTTGTAAACTATGTTCACTAGACCGGTCCTTATTTATATGGACAAATTTATTTTCTCGAATACGGCAAGCGCTAAATATTCGTTTTAGTCCCAAAAAGCATAAAAAAAATTTGACAACGATTGGATAATTTTTAGCCTTTTGTTTTTATTATGAGAAAAAATTTATTTGAAAATTAAGAATAAACTTAAATATTTTTATTAATTACATACTCATAGTAACATTAATATTATTTTAATTTAATAGTGAAGTCTTTTTAAAAGTGGGATAATTCATGTTATATTCTTTAACCACCTGAAAAAGGAATTGTTTCTCCTCTTCGTTGTGGGTTAATTTATTATTATAATCTGTAATGAATTTGGCGCCTCTTTCAGCTGCATCATTCACTACAGATAGGTTTTTACAAATTTGTGATCCGTGAGCGTAGTCAAATCTTTCATTCCAATCCGATGGATCGACTTGCAAAAATTCTTTTGAAATTTCTAAACGATCAAAGAATGCGTGTGTATTGGAATTTACAAAATCGCTTAAATCTTTTTGCGCAAATGTGCCGATATTTGTTGGATTAGTTATTATTCGCTTGCATTTTTCTGTATTTGCTTCAACATTAATTGCCTGAACCATTTTTTTTTAATTGCAACACTTACATTAGGATCGAAGAAAGAAAGACCGACTGCTTCTTCCGACAAATACCACAAATGATTGCTGATTTTTTGTAGCAAAGCAAGAGCTATATCCCTTTCAGGATAAGCCATAATATTTTTAATTAAATTTAAGTCTTGATTTGGTGCTTCAATTGCTTTAGTGCATCCAAACCAGGCTTTTACATAAATACGAACTACGAACAGACAGACACTACGTATACCGTTTAACTCTTGGTTGGTCATATTGAATTCATTACGAAACAAATACATTTTAAGTGCATAAATACATTTTGACATCCATCGAGCATGAGAAGTTGCACCAGGTATACGAAAGGTGTTAAAATTCGGCACCGTACCACCAAGAAAAGTGGCAACTAATTGCAATAATTCTTTGTAGTCGCGTCTGCTATGAGCTTGTTTTAAGTTATCTAGACAGTAATTTAAAATTGTTCCACGTTCTTCAGCAGTCAATACTGTAATAATGTGTTCATCTTCTAAACAACTCTTGTAATTTAATTTGTCAATATTAATCCAGTATTTGCTAAAGCGATTAAAAATTAGCACTTCTGGACCGGCTGTAGTAGCCACTCTAATTTCAAACACTTTACGGATCAACAACTCGTAAATATGGTGTCTGCAGGGAAAATATAATAAATCGCGACCTAGTTTTCCTTCAAGCAGAGCAGCAGCACCGCTTTGAACTCCTGTATTATGAGCAGTTGTGTCGAAGCAGATTATTTGAACTAGATCAAGCATTTCATATTCATTTATTGAATTAAACACGGCATCTGATATTTCTTTTCCACTCGAAGATTTTAACTTTGGAATGCCAAGTAGTTTATCGATACCTTGAGATGAGACTATGATTGGCAAGAGGTCAACTTTTTCCCTGCCACTAATTTCTGGTAACATTGTACCATCCCAGTGCAAAACAAAACTACGTGGAATCTGGAAATAAAAACTCAAGTTTCTTAATTTATACTCAAAACATAAAAAAAGAAGCATAGGGAAACCCCACATTACAGTACTTACATCAAAGTTTGCTGCAATGTTTTGTGCTGTTGTTGCACGATGCTTCTGACGCATTCGACGAATTGATGATCTATTTAGTATAAGATCTTCGATATCATAGCCCAACGCGTCAGCAGTTGCGCTTAGGATATGAACTGCAGCACCATCAGTGATTTTCCTCTTTGAATCTGTTGTTCATATAACTCTTTTCGTTCATCTTCTTTTATTCGACGCTGGTTTTCTTGTTCTTTCTGGACTGCCTTTCGCTTTTCTTTCTGCATTACAATTGTATCCGTTCCTAGCATACAACCTGGTCTTCCTTTTTCTCGTTGCTTTTTTAAGAACTCTTTGTCTTCTTGTATTTTAATTAATTCAAACGCGTTTGCATGTGCGATATCGAATAAATCATCTAATTTATCTTGAAATTCAGTTTCTTTCCTGTTTTGACATTCTGTTTTTCGACCATGATGCTTTGTAATATCACTCCACTTGTTGTATAATTTTTCCAGCTTCTCAATGCAGTGTTTTTCATGGTGTGTTGGAATTCGTGTTTTTTGCCAAAACGTGCTGACCTCAGCAACAACTAATCTAGAACTTTCTCTTAAATTTAAGCCAACTATTCTTAAATTATAAAATAAAACTTGTAGCACTTGTTTTCTTCCTGTTAATTTAGCTCCAGTAATTTGGTGGTCCATTACGCCAATTAACATAATGTCATCATCCGATCGAAGTCTTTTGGTTGTCATCGCTTTAGATTTTTAATTTTAAAATGTATTTGTTCGTTTTGGATTTTCTATGAATTTAAAAAATAAAAAATATTAATATTTTAGGCAAAAAATATTTATTTTCTTCATACATTTATTTTTACCGGCTAAACTGTTGATTATATAGAAAAACGCTGTATATACACATTTTAAAGGAATTCTAATTCTTAATTATTTTTCAATTTATTTAAACAAAATCGGACTAGTGGTTCTCGAGTTATGTCAAAAAAAGAGCACCAAAGGTGATAATTTCCCCTATATGATAGTAACTAACTTTAATGACAAACATATTACAAACATATCATACGAATTCAAAAAAAGAAGAAATAAGGACCGGTCTAATGTTCACCGAACTCGCCTCTCAATAAGTCCATTGTTGCGCGTGCTGTGTGGCATGTGGCACCGTCTTGTTGAAACCACATGTCATGCAAGTCAAGCTCTTGCATTTTGGGCAAAAAAAAAGTTGGATATCATCTCACGGTAGCCCTCACCATACACAGTTACGATTCGCATCATCTTTGAAGAAATACGGTCCAATGATGCCACCAGCCCATAAACCGCACCAAACTGTGACTTTTTCTGGATGCATTGGTAGCTCTTGCAATGCTTCTGGCTGATATTCACTCCAAAATCGACAATTCTGCCTATTTACGTACCCATTGAGCCAAAAATGAGCTTCGTCGCTGAACAGAAGAAGCGCGCGATGAACTTTCTTAACAGAGCACGCATTTTGATAATAAAATTCAATAATTTGCAAGCGTTGTTCGTTTGTAAGACGATTCGTGGTTAAATTATAGACCAAACTGAAGATGTTTGACAGTGAAACAAAACACGAAACGTGTTTAAACCAGTGTTGCCAAAATGATAATAGCTAAAAAATCACCCTTTAGAAGAAAAGTTATAAAATTTACACTAATCCATTGATTTTCTTCAAAATGGCTTTGCCTTCTTCGTTGAGATTTCAGCTATATTATTCATATTATTATAATAGCTGGGATCTTAAGGAAGAACACAAAAACTATTTGCAGAAAATCTATTATGTTATGTCCTTATGGCTGTGACATTTCTGTTACATTTTTTAAGAAGTTAAATATTTTTATCATCATCATCTGTCACGTTTGTCACCACTGTGCACTGTTTATTTATATTTATGGTAATCTCACATTAAGGAGCACTACTTTGGAAGTAAGTTTTTAATATTTCCCAATTTTGTTCGTACCATTTTGTAAATGTCCAACATAAAACTGTAAATAAAAATAAAAATGAATGTTATTCTACCTTCCAAAGTTAAAGTAATCGGTAGTTGAAATTTAGTGGTCCACCCTATACTTAAAAAATATATTCAGTATATTAAAACCCCCATGATACATCATCAATGCGTATTTCTAAATCAACTAAATTCTCTTTATATTTTGCATAAATTTCCCAACCAAAGTTATATGAGAATCTAACACCAACACTCTTGCGCGGCAATAGTCTGGCCTGCTGCAACAGCATTTTTGCAACAACATTGTTATGTTGGACATGTTTTTTTGCCAACTTCTTCTGACTAGCCAAAAAAGCAGAAACACAGCAAGACATTTTCCAGCAAGTCTTAAATCAAAACGTATTTTAAAGATCACGATTTTAATTAACAATGCTGTCAACATTGGCATTGTTCTTTTGAAGGTAACTATTAGTCTTAAACGAAGAACAACAATCCACCCCATCCCACCAACCATCCTTGTGCTCAGTTACCGGCTAAATTCGAAAAAGACCAAGGGAAAACCAGGTTTTCTCTAAAGCAATTTAACTTCAAATTAAACACTGCCTGCGACTTTTTCTAAAAGGGACTGCTTCAAACGATTCGTTGCTTCTTCTGTAGTTGCTTTGAAGTCAACGTTTAAACTCTTTTTCTGTTTTTGCTTCCTCCTAGCGCACAACATTTTCTTCCTTTGTGGCTAGCATTGTGAGAAAATCGTGATTGAAATTTAATTTTCTTTTTTCATTCATTCATTGTTACAATTAAATTTGTCATTTTGGGATGAGAAAAATGTTCGTTACTGTGCAAGGGTGTGTGTTTGTGTTTCGCCTAAACACAAGGTTTGTTGCTTAAGTCTTTTGTTTGTCGCTGGAAAACCAACGAACCAACCAACCACCAGTTGCTTGACATCTTTATACATTTCGGACACGTACACGCATTTTCTTTTGAATTCTCTTCTAAATACCGCTTCCGTTTTGAATATCTTCCTAAATGTGACTGCTGTTGCCGATGTTGTTATTGTTGATAATCTGTTGCTGGCAGAGAATTGTTCTCGGCGAGTGATTGTTCTTGGGGAGGGATTTGTTGACAATACAAATTGTTCTTTGTTCTTGCCATAATGTATGCATTACCTTGACCTTTGGGTGGCAAGACATAGATAATGTAAAACCTTTAAGCTGATTATTTCTGGTTCTTCCTTTTATTATGTGTGTACATATCCATATGTATGTCTGTATATATTTGTAATATTTCAAGTTCTTTAACATGCTGTGCTGTCTTTTACGATTATTGTACGACCCACGCACTCATGGTGTGTGTGCGTGTGTGTTTGTCAGAGCTCTTAAATACGATTTTTATTGCCCCAGACCTAAACAAATTTTAAATGGAAATTTTAAAAACTATGCAACTTAAAGGAAGACTGATGTCTGTGATGTGTGTATGTCTGCCGGCGACCCTTGAACAATGAAATTCACTTTCAAGGGATAACATATTTATTTCCACAAACGTCGCAAAATCTTATAAATCACATGTGTCAACTCTTTGGCCGTAAAGTCCGCGTTGTAGCCGCCTTTGCTTGAATGTTAATGGAAAAGGCATTTCCTGCATGATTTATGACACACAAGTTAATTAGATTTGTTTTTTTGTTGTTCGCTGTTTAAAACAAGATTTAAAAAGCGTGATAAAGTGCAATTGTTTTTTTTTGCATCTGTTCTGTTCTGAATTCATATGAATTGCTTGCCATGAACGAACGAACAATTCACAAGTCTAGCTCGCTCAAATGAAACGCTTTTCGAAATTCACAAAATTTCCACATATTTTAAGATATAATTGTTCTCTCTGAGCAGTGACAATGATTAAATGTAATTATATTTTTTTGTTGCTGCAGTTAATGATTATTGTTAGTTGGTCGTTGTTTGTTTTTTAGAGGATAATTAATACAGGGAATTTGAAAGTGCTCCATCTAGATGTAAATTCCATTTGTATTGTGTCATTGCATTCTGTATGCCCACATCGACACATGTAGTTTCAGGGAATGACTATAGGAAATCATTTCATTTAGTTGTGAAATTACATCAGCGTTTTTAGATTACTGAGTTTCAAAGGATAAAATTTTTCAAAACTCTGATAACGGTATAAATGTCATATTAAAGAGGTATTAGTTTAGCATTAGCGACCATTTCAAGTTCAGCTCTTAAAAACAGTAAAATATGAATAAACTAAATAAACTAAGGACACAAGCTAGAAATGATGTATTTTTAAAATATTTTTAACATTTATTATCCTCATTAATTTGATACATCTACCGCGATCATAGAATGCAAATAAGTATTTCAAATATTTTTTGAAAACATTTTGTACCTTCGAGGGGGCAACAGGTTGACACTATGCAAGAAAAACATTTTTTGTTGAAGAGTCATGTATAACATTTTCTGATATATCTTGGCCTTCTGAACTCGAAAACGATATTAAACAAGTAAAAACGGCGTTAAGTTCGGCCGGGCCGAACTTTATATACCCTCCACCATGAATTGCATTCCACAGAGATTGTCGGTTTTCGTAGAAGTGCAGTAATATTACAGGAAAATATAAATTTTTTAATATAGCCAAACCAAAACAAATACAAATATTGAAAAAATAATTTTATAAATAAATATATATAAATTATAAATATATGAATATATATAAATTATTTCAAACCATTAGTTATTTCAAATCAAAAAATAAATATTCTTATATTTATATTTTCACTAAGCTTAAATGCCATAAATATTGGTAGATAGTGAGTGCTACAGTTGGTTGTATTTCCATTCCATTTTAATTCCAAAAGTACAAATTTTGAAAATCCATTATCAGAAGTACATAGTGCAAAATAACCTATCATCATGATTCAACCAATTTTTGTCGTAAAAGAAAAATTACGTGTCTATACAGTCAGAGGAATGTATACACCGAATTCGACGATTCCAGCTGCGCCCATTTGGTTGGTACCATTTTTACCTCCTTGACGTTTCTACGCAATTAGAATTTCATCATTCTAGCTGTAGTCGTTTAGTATCCCTTGAATGTACGAATTTCGGAAAATCAGTTTATTTTCTGTGTCTACGCAGTCTGAGGAATGTATACTCCGAATTGCATGACTCTAGTTTGGTTGGTACTATTTGTATCCCCTTTTTTCATTTTAAAAAAGTACGAATTTTGAAAAATCCGTGTATTTTACGAGTCTATGCAATCAGAGGAATGTATACACCGAAATTCATTATTCTAGGTACAGCCGTTTGGTTGGTAACATTTTTATCCCTCTATTCCCATTTTACCCCTTAAAAGTACGAATTTGGAAAAAATGTATGTATCTACTAAATTAGAGAAATGTACACACCGAATTTCGTGTTTCTAGCTGTTGTCGTTTAATATGTACCATTTTTATCCTTTTTTTGCCCCATTTTACCCCCTACAAATAAGAATACCAAATATCAAGCAAATATAAACAGACATATTCAAAAAACATGCTTAAGTACGCTAAAATATTAGGGTATTTTTAGTCCTTGTGAGGGAAAATTTTTTCCCTTTGAGCCGACTTCGCCTCGTTTCAATCCCAACCGATCTACGACTATAAGACGCATTTATGGAAAATTTGAACGTTCTAGCTCCTTTCGTTTAGATGCTAGCGTGCTTTCAACAGACGGACATGGGTAGATCGTCTTAGAATTTTATGACGATCAATAATATATATACTTTATAGGATCTCAGGTCGATATTTCAAGGTTTTACAAACGGGATGACAAAGATAGTATACCCCCATCCTGGAGGTGGAGGGTATAAAAATTCAGTTTCTTTTTTTAATTTAATTTTACCAAAATTCCGACGAAGGTACTTTAAATATCGAGCCCTTAGCGCGGAATGATCGCAAGCGCCAAAACACACTTTTTACAGGAGAAGGTTTTTATTGATCATTTTGAAATATTTGCATAAATGAAATATGTTTTAATTCCGCCGCACACAACGAATTATTATCAAAAAATTATCATTTGTTTACATCATACGGTACTTTTGGCGTTTGCTATACAAATATTGTACTTGCGGCTACAAATACTGAAAAAACTATGGCGCTTACGATTAAACCTCAAAATTCTAGTAAAACACTATTTTTGTTAAAAAAAGATATTAAAACAACATAATAAAATAGATAACACTACTTTTAGAAAGCGAAAATGAACAGAAAAGTACTTTAAATCGTTAATAAAAAACTATGTTGGACACATTTGAATTCCTATGATTAATAGTTAAATTTCATATAAAAGTTTTTAGGTAATATTGATATTGAATTTTTCTTTGAACGAATAATTAAATTGATTTTCATTTCGTCCAGTCTACTATCTACAAAATATCCATATTTAAAGGGGCCCAAATTATTCTTCCATTACAAAATGATTCAATTGTAGCGTGTATAGGATCAACTGGCAATGATTGCCAGTTATGTTAACGTTCTTAACGAAAACTGAAGTTTTTATACACTCAACCTCCAGATTGGGGGTATACTAACTTTGTCACTCCGTTTGTAACACCTTGAAATATCGACCTGAGACCCTAATCTAAGACGATCTGGCCATGTCCGTCCGTCTGTTGAAAGCACGCTAGCATCTAAACGAAAGGAGCTAGGACGTCCAAATTTGATATTGAGTATGTGGAATCCGGTGTATACATTGCTCTGATAGACACGCAAAATTCAAAGATTTTTCAAAATTTTAACTTTTTACTTTTACGTCAAAAATTGGTTGAATCATGGAGTTAGGTTATTTTGCACTATGTACGTGAAATAATGGATTTTCATAATATGTACATTTGGAATTAAAATATAATGGAAATACAACCAACTGTAGCGTCCACTATCAATATTTATGGCATGTAAGCTTTTTTGAAAATATAAATATAAAAATATTTATTTTTTAAATTGACTTAAAGTACTATTTCGTTATATATAGTGTAAATGTATTGGTAGCCTTGCCTTATAAGCGTGGTTTGAAATAATAAAAATATTGTATTTATTTATAAAATTATTTTTTCTATATTTTTATTTGTTTTGGTTTGGCTATATTAAAAAATTATATTTTCCTTGTAATATTACTTCTTTTCTACGAAAATCGAAAGCCTCTGTGGAATGCAATCCATGGTGGAGGGTATATAAAGTTCAGCCCGGATGATCTTAACACCGTTTTTACTTGTTTACTCTTTAACTCTATAGAATTGTGGGCAATATGCCAATTTGCATCACTATTTTAATCTAAATATTATGTTTCTTTGTCAAATTTGCCACTATTTGGATAAAATAAATGATAACGTTTACCCACAATAGTATGGAAATTGTAAGAAAATCATGTATATAGCTTTGTATTCTCCAAAAAGACAATAATTTGGAGCTACTTTCAGTTCTTGTGGGTAAACTTTTTTGGATAAAAACTTTGGATAGATAAAAAATATGTAAAACAAATATCTGGGAACTTCGAACCTCTTAGCTTAGTTCGTTCGTACTTTCAACCAACAGACGAACACTTCATTCTATGGCCGAGGGTATAAAAATACACTTATTATTGCATCAATATATTGATAGACCTATCCAAAACATTTATAAATATCTCTTACATTATCTGACAGTTTTTGCCTAAGTTCATAAACTGTCGCTTGCGATAAAATTGCTTTTTTTTGAAAATGTGAGCAGCAACTTACGATAAAATCTTAGCCTCAATTTTTTTTATAACGTTAACAATTTTGACATTTTGACAATTTTTATTTATGTATCAGCCCATAAAATTTTAAATTCAACAATAAAAAATATTTTCAGAAAATGTCGCTTACGATAATTCCGCGCTAAGGGTTCGATATGATGGCTTACTTAAATATGATATTGTCGATTATATATTCACATAGAAATAGTGTTTTAGGAACAGTCTTCAAAAATTTGGGAGAAAATTAATTTCTTTTTCAAAAAAAAAAATATTTTTGCTGTCGCGAAAAAATCATAAAAAATATAAGGTTTTATTTTTAAATAGCTAACATTCTAACGCAAAAATATATATGTAAAAATCTAGTGATAAATGTAGAAGTTATGATACCCTTTGTTGACGCAAAATAATTTAAAAATCATAATCTTTCAGTTTTTGTTTAGCACAAAAATTTCCAATTTTTAATTTAAAAGAATATATTGTTCTAGTTTGTAATATTCATTTGCTTGATTTTCAATGCTTTATTGCAACAAAATAAGAAAAATTGAATGTACAAACCAAAAAATATTTTGTGTGCATTGAGGCATGCTGAACGATAAAACCAACATAAAACATGTTTTATGTATAATATTTTTTACCTTTAATATTTATAAATATAATATTTATTTAATGTTTTATTTTTATTTTTTACTAAAATTAAAAAAAATCTATGGATGAATGTAGAAGTTATGATACTCTTTGTAGATAAAAGTATTTTTAAAATCTTCATTTTTAAAATTTTGTATAATTGTATTATTTTAGTTTAATATCTGGCTGAAGAAAAGAAGGCCTGGATAAGGAAAATCTATGGATAAATGTAGAAGTTATGGTCCTTCTTGTAGAAGTACGCGTAAAATCAATTTACAACTAAATCAATTTAAGCAAAAACTTCGTGATTTTTTTAATTGCCTTACTATATAGAAGTAAGGGAAAGGTTATAGCTTCTACATTTATTTATACCTTGTTACAAACTAAAACAATATATTTTTATACATATAATTATTAACGGGACAAATATTAAAAAATCGTAATTTTTTTTAATTTTCATCCATAGATTTGTTTCATATAAGCATTGTTTCTTGACTTATAATGTTAGTTTTTTAAGAAATAGAACAAAATAAATTTTTCCGACTTTTTTCTATTTTTTAATAATTTTTTTCGTGTCAGCAAAAAAAGATTTAAAAAAAATATGTTTGCCAAATTTTTGGAGCCTATTTCTAATCCACTGTTTCTATGTGAAAGTGTACTTCGCAACATATTTATGCATTATAACTACCTTTGAACATATAAGCGGGTGCGATCGAACCAATACATACAAAATGAAAGTACAGATATTGAAGGTACCACGACGAAAATTTTAATTTTAGTAAAAAATTAAAATATTATATATAAACAATTTTTTGAACATGAAAAGTTTACTAAGTCTAAATCAAATGTAAATTGTCGTTTGAAGAGTGACATAGAGTAAATTAAGAATTTCCACTGATATAATTTTGAATTTGCCGACTTATAGGCATTGCAATTTCCATAAAAACTGAAAATTCTGTATATTAAAATCCTTGTAGTTGACTAGCAGCTTCAAAGTTCTATACCTTGCTTTCAACGTCTTCGGTAAAACTTTTGTAATAGATGGATGATTGATTATGTAGCTGCATGTGTTGTACATTTCAGTTTTACATAGAAACAGTGGTTCAAAAAATTGAAAAAAAAATCGTCTTTGCTTACAAAAAAAAACTATAACAACTAGAAAAGAATACAAAAAATAATTTTGTTTCTAGCGTACAAAACAATGTCCACATTTAAAAAATCTATGGATAAATGTGGCCATCTTCGTAGATCAAAAGTATTAAAGAAATCATGATGTTCTAAATATGTGGATACAGCTATAAGAGGAGAATATACTACAAATTTCATACTTCTATCTGTATTTGTAACACAAACTTTGAATGAGAGCTATATATAAATCTGAATCGATCTGACCCATTTTTTAATTTAGATTTTCTAGTTGAAATATAAGGCGTTTCCAATTTTGATGGAAATCTGTTAAATATGTGGTTTATAGAACTGAAAAAATAAAATCGCTGGGAAACTATTATGGGAGCTATATATAAATCTATATATAAACCGATTTAGACCACTTCCGCCAAAGATATTTATACCCTATACCACAGGGTATAATGTCTTTGTGCATTTGTTTGTAACACCCAAAAGAAACGAGATAGAGTAATCAAAGTCCAGGTCGCAATTGTTGTTAGAACTAAATGAAACTTTGCACAACGAAGTTTTATGGGATAAGGACGAACGCTATTTAATTTGAAGCAAATCGGTTCAGATTTAGATATAGCTCCCATACAAATTTTGTTTTCGATTTTACTTTTTCCGCTCTAGAAACTACATATTTTACTCAAATTTGGCAAAACGCCGTATATTTCAACTAGAAACAGCTCTGATGAAAATAGGATAGATCGGTTCAGATTTATATATAGCCCCCATAGAAATGTCTCCTCCGATTTGACTCTTTCCGCTCTAGAAACCATAAAATTTGACAGATTTTCTTCAAATTTGGCAAAACAGCTTATATTTCAATTAAAAACAGCTGTGGTTTCTATATATATATATATATATATATATATATATAGCTACTGAATTGGTTAGTTCCGCTTTAGAAATAACATTTAGCTAATGTTTCAAATAGAAATTACTATAGCGAAAGTGGGTCACATCGGTTCAGATTATATATATAGCTCCCGATTAGATTCTTTCCGCTCTAGAAACCACATATTTAACATTCCATAAAATTTGGGAAAGCGTTTTCTAATAGAAAACCTTTGCTAAACATGGGTCACATCGGTTCAGATTTGTATATAGCTCCCATTCAAAGTTTGTGTTCAAATTTTCTTACTAATAACAAGTATGGAATTTGTTGTAGATTATCCTCTTATAGCTGCATCGTATATCACCCGGTTCAAATGTAATGACCTTTTTATATCCTACACCATAGGGTATAATGACAAAGTGTAGGGTATCATATAGTCGGTCACGCCCGACATTAACCTTCCTTACATGTTTTAGTTGAAATACGAGCTGGTTTGCCAAATTTGAAGAAATCTGTTACAGTATGTGGTTTCTAGAGCGGAAAGAAAAAGTTACCTGAAAGACTGAAATATTTCTCAAAAATCAACAAAATTCTGCAACATATAAAATGGCATGATGGAATCTGTTGGTCACCTTTCGTGTTCTCTTATAATGTAATTTGTAAAAATACAATTTTAAGATTATAAGAAAAATGCTGAATTTTAATTCGCACTGTAATGTTTTGTTCATATTTCAGATTTTTTAAATTTGATATATCGGAAATTTATGAAAACTTAATTCTTTAAATTTACAAGCTATACTAAAATATTCGGCGCTTGTTGTTTCGGTGACTTTACAAATGCAAAATATTTTTATATTTTTACATTCTGACGTGTTTACAACAATCGTGCATCAATAAAAAACAGGAAATACAATTTTGAATGTTGGCCAAAAAAGTGGCTCTTCGGACCTATGTGCAATGCTTTACACCAATTATGTTTTGCATAAGCATTTGTCAGTTGACTAAGACCATTAGAGCTAGATTTTGCAGCGACAGACCCGAGCCTCTGGAGTGAATGGAACTCACAGCAACCACGCTGACAGTCGAGCACCCTTCCAACTCGACTACCAGTGCGGTCTGTAGAATTTTGGCAGCAATTCTGTAATAACAGGACTAACTATGTAATAAGTTGCACCATTTTGTTGAAGCCACACAGTGTTAAGGGGGATTCTGTTTTGACGCAGTTCTATGAAGAAAATCTCTTTCAACAGCAGCATTCATCAGCCACCCTCTACATAGACTTTCACTATTTTGTCTTATTTAATCATACATTCAATTAACCTCAATTCCATTCCATGCCAAGCGGTACGATTTTTGACCTCAGTAGCTTGAATTGTTTCGAAAGTTTGTGTATATTCTTCTAATAAAAATTCTCATATTATACGTATTTTTAGAAGGAAATGTTATTTTTTCACGATTTATGACCATTTTTAGAGTGGTGAAATTACAAAATTAAAATTCCACTGTAAAATCGACAGAATAATAATTTCTTAATTAGTCTTTCAACACAACGTGTACCACAATCAAAAAAATCGAAGTTAAAAATCACTACAATAATTTAAAAATTAGTTTTTCTGAACATCTGAGCACAAAATAGAAATTCTCCTACTTCTGTCATTCTGTGAACTATGAATGTGATTTTAAGCAAATTTGTCGGTTATTTTCCTTTTATTATTATTCCCCATGTTTTGATAACCTCAATATTTTATGTACCAAACATAATGCAAGGCCATTCCTCAGTTAGACACAGATGTCTATTTTTTTTTTGGCTACGGAACCTACATCAAGACAGTCATATGGTTAGTTCCGGATATTTCAACGAACGAACAGACATACAAACCTCATTAATTTTCAGCTTCACAACGATTTTCATCAATCTCCATTGAATGTGCATTTCCGCCGCCGACATTAACATTTCACTTAACATTCTGTTGTTGCTAGTGCCGATGCTGTTGCTGTTGTTGCCGATGCTGTCGCTGTAGACAATCATCTAATTGGCCAATTTAATTAATCTTATGCAAAAGATCAGCTATTTAACTGTCAATGATTGTCTGCCGTTTACATGTTATTTTCAACAGATTATGTGAGCATTTCGATCGATTTGCTAAAATAAAAAAAAAACGAAGTTTGAAACTGAGTGAAAGACAACAACAGGAACGTCAACGTCCACGACCACTTCCATGGCAGCATCAACATCAGCCATCAACAATGAGCTGAAAGGAAAACATTTCAGCTTTTCCAGCCAGGCAGCCAGTCAGCCATTCGACTGGAAAAATAAGTGATTTCCTTGATTAGTTGATTAAACCAAAATTTGTTGAGTGATAGTCAATTTTATGTGTGGTTACGATAAATACCAAAAAGCGTTTTACACCACAAATGCACATGTTTTTTGGGAGAGAGGGGTTCAGAGGAAGCTGCTAAAGTAGCTCAAAAAGCTGTTGCCGTTTAAATCGGTGCGCATGTCTGTCGGCTGTTCGGCTGTTATTATGAGAATTTTGAACAAAACTGCTTTTTAAACTTTGTAATTTAATCTTCTTACAGCCGGCAACCAGTTTTCTTTTTTGGACTTTTTCTTTTGTGGCATTTTTTGGGGCATTTGTGTTTGTTTTGTGAATTTACTTAATTACACAAAATTATATAATTTCAAAGAGCGAGTGAGTGAGTTTTCTTCATCTTTTGTAGGGGAGTGGAGGGGGGTATTATATTTCACATCATATCAGTTTGATTGGGTCATTAACCACAATAATAATGTCAGAAATTATGTTAAGTTAACAGCTCAAAGAAGATTTATTTACACCTCAATTCTTGGGAAGTTTGTCATTTTGGTCATTTTGTTTTCTCTCTCGTTCCCCTTGACATAGCGTATCTACTTTCATTCATAAATACGGGAAACTTAAGAAGTCTATCCATACAAAGATATAAAATTAGTTTCACACGGACATGATTTTGCCGCCATATCTGGTTTGCGGAAAACACGGTTTCTCGGAAATATGACTGATATGATATGACATTCGCAGATGAAGAGATATATGTATTCCCATCATTCCATTGTGGAGCATATGATCATATGAGATATGAAGAGATAATAAACCAAAATTCAATTCGCTTCACAAATGACAAATTTAGTTTTATATTGCCTTTGATTTCCATTTATTATTAATTAATTATTATCACATCCGAGACCAAAAACATAAGCGACCTGTTTTTATACCCTCCACCTCCAGGATGGGGGTACACTAACTTTGTCATTCCGTTTGTAACACCTTGAAATATCGACCTGAGACCCTATAAAGTATATATATTCTTGATCGCCATAAAATTCTAAGACGATCGAGCCATGCCCGTCCGTCGGTCCGTTCGTCTACCCGTCTGTTGAAAGAACGCTAAACGAAAGAACCTAGTGCGTCCAAATTTTCCACAAATGTGTCTTATAGTCGTAGATCGTATGGGATTGCAACTGGGCGAAATCGGTCCAAAGGGACCAATTTTTCCCTCAAAAGGACTAAAAATACCCATAATATTCCCTAATATTTTAGAGTATTTAGGCTTGTTTTTTCAATTGTCTGCTTGTACTTACTTGATATTGGCGCACCATAAAGTGCTTCTTATTCGTAGGGGATGAAATGGGGCAAAAACGGATAAAAATGGTACTTATCAAGCGACAACAGCTAGAAACATGAAATTCGGTGTGTGCAGTCCTCTAATAGAGTAGATACATAATATATAAGTATTTTTTCCAAATTCGTACTTATAAGGAATAAAATGGGGATATAGGGATAAAAATGGTACGAACCAAACGACTGCACCTAGAAATGTATACATTTCTCTTATTGCGTAGACACGTAAAATAAGCGGATTTTTCGAAATTCGTTCTATTTCAGGTTAAAATGGAAAAAGGGGATAAAAATAGTACCAACCAAATGACCGCAGCTAGAGTCATGAAATTCTGTGTATACGTTCCTCTGACTGCGCAAACACGATAAAAGTTTTTTCTAAATTCGTACTTTCAAGGAATACAATGGGTACAGAGGGATAAAAATAGTACCAACTAAACGACTACAACTAGAATGATGAAATTATTTTTGAACATCCCTCTAATTGCGTAGACACGTAAAATAAAGAGATTTTAGAAAGTCTTAAAATAGGAAAAAGGGGATAAAAATGGTAACAACCAAATGGTCGCAGCTAGAATCATGTAAAAATGGTCACAACTAGAATACATTCCTTTGACTGCATAGACACACAAAATAAAAAGATTTTTCCAAATTCGTACTTTTACGGCAAATTTTGGTTGAATCAGGAAGTTATGTTATTTTGCACTATGTACGTGAGATAATGGATTTTCAAAATTTGTACTTGTGTAATTAAAATAGAATGGAAATAAAGGGTGATTTTTTAAAAGCTATAGGAAAGTTTTTCAGAAAAAAAACATACAATTCAGAAAAATGCCTGAAATCTTTATTTGAATCGATAGTACGGTCCATATAATTTAAAGTTTGAAGATTATTTCATGCAAATGTTGACCTTGACTGCGCCTCAAATGGTCCATCCGCTTAGTCCAATTTTGGCATACTCTTTCCAACATTTCGGCCGGTATCTCACGAATAAATGCTTCAATGTTATCTTCCAATGCGTCAATTGAAGCGGGCTTGTCTGTATAGACATGAGCTTTAACATAGCCCCACAAAAAATAGTCTAAAGGCGTTAAATCGCACGATCTAGACGGCCAATTGACCAGTCCCGAACGTGAAATAAAATGTTCACCGAACTCGCCTCTCAAAAAGTCCATTGTTGCGCGTGCTGTGTGGCATGTGGCACCGTCTTGTTGAAACCACATGTCATGGAAGTCAAGCTCTTGCATTTTGGGCAAAAAAAGTTGTATATCATCTCACGGTAGCGCTCACCATTCACAGTTACGTTATGATTCGCATCATCTTTGAAGAAGTATTGGACCGTACTTCTTCAAAGATGATGCGAATCATAACGTAACTGTGAATGGTGAGCGCTACCGTGAGATGATATCCAACTTTTTTTGCCCAAAATGCAAGAGCTTGATGCCACCAGCCCATAAACCGCACCAAACTGTGACTTTTTCTGGATGCACTGGTAGCACTTGCAATGCTTCTGGCTGATATTCACTCCAAAATCGACAATTCTGCCTATTTACGTACCCATTGAGCCAAAAATGAGCTTCGTCGCTGAATACAAAGAAGCGCGCGATGAACTTTCTTAACAGAGCACGCATTTTGATAGTAAAATTCAATAATTTGCAAACGTTGTAAGACGATTCATGGTTAAATTATAGACCAAACTGAAGATGTTTGACAGTGAAACAAAACACGAAACGTGCGTCAGCTGTTTAAACCAGTGTTGTCAAAAAGATAATAGCTAAAAAAGCACCCTTTACAACCAACTGTAGCACCAATATTTATGGAAATTAAGCTTTTTTTAAAAAATAAATATAAGAATTGACTTGAAGTATTATTTCGATATATATAGTGTAAACGTATTGGTAGCCTTGCCTTATAAAATAAATGGTTTGAAATAATAAAAATATTATATTTATTTATAAAATTATTTTTTTGAATATTTTCATTTGTTTTGGTTTAGCTTTATTAAAAAAATATATTTTGCTTTAATATTACTGCACTTCTATGGAAATAGAATGCAATCCATGGTGGAGGGAGGGTGGAGTTTTTTACGTGTTTTATATTGTATTTTTATTTTTTTAATATTTTTATTTGCTTTGATTATATTTAAATGTAATATTTTCCTGTAATGTTACTGCACCTCTACGAAAATCGACAGCCTCTGTGGAATGCAATGGTGGATGGCATATAAGGTTCGGCCAGGCCGAACTTAACGCCATTTTTCAATTTTCTACACGTCTCTCTGAATTTTGGCTTTATTACAATTATTTATCCTTTTGTCCTATTTCCCTCCTAAATGTACGATCTACCAAAAATCTTTTAATATCGAAGGGGGATTTACATTCCGAATTCCTTTTTAAACCCTTTTCCTCGCTGTTCGCGGGGTATGGTATGTACAAGTATCAAAAAACCCGCGAGCCTAGCTGCAACTCTTTTTTGATATCATTTTTCAAAGAACGAACGTTGAACAATTCCTATATTTTACTCGCCCTCCTGTTCAGAGTGTTATTGCATAAATATTGCATTTCATGGTCAGAATGACCTACGTTAATGATTTTAGCTACAGCTGTTTGGACAGGATATTTTTATTTTTATTATTTTTTTCCCCATTTTATCGTCTAAGATTTTAGATAATCCCTTCTTAGTATAGGCCTCCACTCTGCAAATGTCATGATCCTGGCTTCAGCAGTTTGTATACCCTACACCACTTTGTGGACTAGGGTATCATAAGTTAGTTTCGCGCCAAATGTTTGTAACACCAAGACCCACCTTTTAGTATACGGATTGGCTTTGAGTCACCAGCTGAATCGATTTAACGATGTCTGTCTGTCCATCTAAGCTTGTTCGCACTCTACAGGTCGCAATTATTGTCCGAATGTCATGAAATTTGGCAGAAGTTATTTTTTGGCAAAGGATCATATTGAATTTGGAGGAAATCGGTTCAGATTTAGATATAGCATCCATACAAATATCCTTATTACACTATTACTGCTCTAGAATACACATTTTACATGAAATCATGACAAAACGGGACAGGATCGTGTTAATTTTGAAGTAGAAACAGCTAGCGGGAAAGTGGACCCACATGGGTTTGTGTTTTGATATAGCCTCCATACAAATGTACAATATTAGTGCTCTAAAATGCACACTTTACATTGGATCTTGATCAAATTTCATGAAACAACTGGGTTTAGTAATCAAAGCAAGGTATATACGCAGGGAGTGGTGTAAGGTATTATATAGTCGGCCCGTCCGACCTTAGCATTTCCTTACTTATTTTATCTAAAGATTTTAAAATCTACGAAGTGAAATTTCCACAAGTTTTGTTGATATTACAAGATTTTGATGATATATTTTCCCATAATTACCAGGAGAAACATAGGGTCATATTACACACACTTCTCGTCTTATTAAATTATTTAATTCGCGCCACCTGTGGCCTACTTCCCATTCTTCTGCATCCATCAAACGTCTCCAGCTAATTCGATCATCGACGAGTGGTAGACAATTCAACCATAAATGCTAAAGTGTGCTTTTACTCTGGCTCTGTAGTGATTATAGGCCGCAAACTGTAATTGGATCATATAATCGTTATTTGGAAATGGAATCAGTTTTAACATATCCGCATTCAAAATTAATCCATCGACAATGATATCATGCTGAAAAACAACCAAACCAAATGTTATTATTTTCAAAAAAAAAAGAGAAAGGAAACTAAAACGATATAATTTATAGTAACAGCTTACGTCGAATGGACACGAATAATTAATATTCATCTTTGGAGCAATGTTGTCGAATACAATTTTCCAAAACATGCTTCTGGAGCGACGTTTCAGGAATTTACAAAAATCCCCTGTATTATTGTACATAAATGGCCGGTAACCATTGCCCTTCTGAAATAGGGCAGCATTGATCTAGACATGGTAGAGAGGGAACAAATTTAGCGGATGAAAGATCACTCGGAACAATTGAGACTTACCGTAACATTATCAACTGGTACATGATGCAATTGCACGTGTATGTTCAGACTGACCGTATCACGGGCCAGGGCTTTCAGGTAGCACTTCTTGAAGCTGGCGAAGGGCTTGTCGAATTCTTCGCATTGAATATTGGTAAATTTCACTTTCATCGACTCAGCCAGATGGCCAAAGTTTAGTAGCGCAACAAAAATTGCAATAAAATACGATCTGAATTGTTTCATTATGTTTTCGCAACTGATCCATCGGACCATTAATTCTGCTAATTTTAGGCTTTATTTGACCATGCTGGTTTTAGCCATTATCTGATAACGATCGTGTTTCCGTTGTATAATTGCATAATGTATGTATTATGGAGCGATCTTGCCAAAGAACATGAACATACACGGGAAAAAATAAAATTGTATTTCATCTAAAAAATTAAATTATTCAAATAGAAATAAAATACAACAAATCGATGATCAAATGTACAAGTCCTTCCCCTACAAACGTTTGTATGAACAATGTAGACGACAGTATCTTCCATTTATCATTTTGCAGAAAATAATCGAACTTATATTTTGTCATATCTTCCTTTGTTCATCTTTGGTGAATATTGGCGATAATGACAAGAAAACAAGTTCACTAATTATTTGTCTGCAAAGTTGCGCCAAAAAGAGGCGGTATTGGAAAAGTGGGCGTGGCACCTCCCATACGATGTTAAAACCTATTATTGAATATTGTCAATTCTATGACACCTGGAGTGCTGAAATTTTGTGTAATGCATCTAGCGTCAATGTGCATAGTTGTGCCAAAAATGGGCGGTATTGGAAAAGTGAGCGTGGCACCTCCCATACGAATTTAAAAACCATTTTCGAATATATTCCGTTCTATGACAGATGTAATACTGACATACTCACATATGCAACTCAATGAGATGCTTGTAAGATGGCATGTGTACTTTATTACTTGGTGCTATTTTTTAAACGCAAATTCGGCAAGTGAGGTGAGCTTCTCAATTGCCGCATTTCAACTTGTATATAACCGCTATGCTCAAAAAAATAATTGTTCTTTTAAGTTCAATCCTTTTAAAGCGCAAACACGCTTTGGTGGTATAATGGGGGCGAAAAGGGGCAAAAATTGTACCAGAGAAACGACAATAGCTAGTGAACTGCGTGTACATCCCTCTAATCGCTTGTACACGTAAAATAAAGTGATTTTCGTACTTTTAAGAGGGGATATGTGGAAAAGGGATAAAATCGGTACCGACCAAATGGATGCAGCTAGAATAACGAAATTCGGTATGTAGATTCCTCTGACTGCATAGAAGTGCAAAATCAAGGAAATTTTGGGAATTTGTAGTTTCATGGGGAAACGAAATAAAATTGGTTTCAATCAAAGAGCTGTACCTAGAATAATGAAAATCAGTTTATATATCACACTGGTTGCTCAGACTCGAAATATAATGCGATCTTTCGATTCTCGTACATTTATGGTCAAAAGTATTGCCGGAAATTTGTACTTTTAATGAAAACTGAGCGGAAGGAGATAAAAATTGTATAAATCAAGCAGAATCACGATATTCTATTTTTATACACTCCACGAGAGTATTATGTCTTTGTGCATTTGTTTGTAACACCCAGAGAGAAGGGAGATAGACCCATTGTTAATTATACCGATCGACTTAGAATCACTTTTTGAATCGATTTAGCAATGTCCGTGCGTCTGTCCATAAATGAAACTTTGCACAAAGAAGTTTTTCAGTACAAGGACGAACGCTATTTAATTTGAAGAAAATCGGTTCAGATTTAGATATAGCCCCCATACGAATTTCACTCCCGAGTGACTCACTCTAGAGTGACTCTTGTCACTCTAGATACCACATATAACAACAGATTTTCTTCAAAATTGGCAAAACATCTTATATTTCAACTAGAAACACCTGTGGTAAAAATTTGTTAGATCGGTTTAGATTTATATATGTAGCTCCCATACAAATTTCGCTCCCTATTTGACTTTTTCCGCTCTAGAAACCACATATTGTATCAGATTGTCTTCAACATCTTATATTTAAACTACTAATCTTATATTTAAACGGTTCAGATTTATATATAGCTCCTATTAAAATTTCGCTCTCGATTTGACTTTTTCTGCTCTAGAAACCACATATTTTAACAGATCCTCTTCAAATTAGGCGAAATATCTTATATTTGTTCTATAAACAGCCATGGTGCAAATGGATCAGATCGGTTCAGATTTAGATACCCCATACGAATTTCTTCAAAGTGAGCATAACACATTGTATTTGAACTGGAATAACTTATTGCGAAAGTTATTCACTTTATCCATGTTTGGATGTAGCCCCGATACAAATATTCTTTTCGATTGGACAAATTGGACCATGTCATATTAGTCTATGATTAGGAAACATACAAAAATTCTACACATTTTAACTTTTCTACCGAGTTGAATTGTATTCGGATAGAAAGTGGAGTGTATCATATAGTCGTCCCCGCCCGACTTTAGCCTTTCCTTACTTGTTATACTTCTCTGACGTCGTTGACGACAGTCTCTAATCTGCCGGTAAGCTTCGGCCCGGCCGAACTTAAAGTCGTTTACTTAATAAATATCAGAAGCTTATTTTGTATTCAAGAAAATGTTTATATTTTATAAACAAAACATTTGTTAAATAATTGTTATTAGTTAGTTAGTAAAGTATGCGGATGTCGCATAAGGTTCACTTGTATATGTCCATATGAGGATTTCTAGTCAATAGCCAACGCTGTCATATAGCGTGGACTTCACCGTGCAGGTGGCTCTGTTGAACAATAACTTTGGGGTTGGTGGAAGTCATGCCAGTGAATTGTAAACCTAAGGAGACTAGCTAGACTAGGAACGTTTCTACTAGTTGCACTGGAACTTACTTACAAGCTACAGCTACAGGAGGTCTACCCACATACCTAGACACATGCAGATTTGCTTTTTTTTTTTTCTGTGTATGAAAATACCATTCTTGTATTCCATAAAATTGCTTAAGCAATTAAAACTAAGCTCAATTTTACAATAATGTGCTTAAATTGTTGAAAAAAAAAAAAATAGAAACAAAATCATGTCTGTCATCATAAAGTCTGTGTGAGGTTAATGTTCCTGATCGTATTAGCCATTCATCGACCTTTGAACGTCACTACTGTTTTCTAGAGGCTGAAAATATTGTCGCAAATCAACTCAGGACCAAGAATCTTTTTTACTATGGAAACGTTATAGAGGATCAGAGAATGAAATATATTAACATCCTGTTCCTGTTTGATCTTATTATAACCTTCACCTTCACCCATCTTGTCACTCTGTAGAAAATGGCATGAATTACATAGAAGCATATGGGAGAAGTAGGTAGTCTTTCCTCTATTACACTCCTTCCCTGGAGAATATATCTAGCACATATCATTGTTAAAATTTTGATAGGATCTTTATTTTCCCCTTTAAGACTCCGACGTAAAAGATTGAATGATGTCTTCTGATACAATAAGTCAATAATTTGATGTCGGTGTCCAAAATAACTACATAACTACAAGAGGAAATGTAGCTTTTATAAATATTATTTAAATATTAACTTCAAATGACTATACAGTACAGTAATTGTCTTTAATGTGATCAGGACTAAATTGGTTCAAATTTGCTTTCATGGTCTCGAGGGACATGAGAAAGTTGTAGGAAAATCGAAATTCCAACTAGTCAGCATGTAGCACAGTCAAACTAGCAGAATTTTAAATCATATATATCATGACAAAAATATGAACAATTAAGAACAAATTATAAACATTTATCGCATAGACTACAATTATTTCGCAATTAATTTTGCAAGGTCTATGCTCCCATTCGGCAGCCACTGAAAAATAGGCTAATGGACTACACTTAAAAATAATAATAAAATAATCGCAAAATTTTTACAATAGGGCAAAGTACTATGTACTATATATGGTACATGTTGATACGAACTTATTATATACCCTCCCCACGGAGTGCATTCCACAGTATTACCAGCAGATTAAAGGAAGTCGACTTTACATAGAAGTACAGTACCATATTATGAAAATTTTGATATTTTTATGCACATTACTATATTTGTTTACTATTTCAAACAATAATGTATACTTATGCGCACTGTTTAAAACCGACTACTATATATAAATAAAATGCTGTAATTGTGAAAGTGAACATGCCTAAATATTAGGCGATTGTCAGTCGCCACTAGAAAGAAACATTTTCAGATACAGACAAAATGACTGCATTATTTTGATAGGAAAAGTACAAATTTACGATTTTTGGAAAGTTCTTTTATTTTACGTGTCTACGCAATCAAAGGAATGTATACATCGAATTTCATTATTCTAGGTGCAGCCGTTAAGTTGGTACTATTGTTATCCCTCTATCCCCATTTAACCCCTTAAAAGTACAAATTTATAAAAAATACTCTTATATTATGTATCTACTCTATTAGAGGAATGTACGCGCCAAATTTCGTGTTTCTATCTGTTGCCGTTTGATAGGTACCATTTTTATCCCTTTTTGTCCCATTTCGCCCCTACAAATAAAAAACACTCTATGGTGCCCTTTTATGCTATAAAGGAAATGCGCATTGCAAATATCAAGTAAATTAGCTTGTATTTATTTCAAAAAATGCTGAAATACTCTAAATATTAGGGGTATTTTCAGTCCTTGTGAGGGAAAATTTTTTTCCCTCTGGGCCGATTTCGCCCACTTTCAATCCCAACCGACCTACATCCATAAGACACATTTAGGTAAAATTTGAACCTCCTAGTTCATTTCGTTCGGCCGCTATCGTGCTTTCAATAGACAGACAGACGGACATGGCTATATCGTCTTAGAATTTTACCACGACCCAGAATATATATACTTTATGGGTTCTCCGATGAATATTTCAAGATGTTACAAACGGAATGACAAAGTGAATATACCCCCATCCTGGAGGTGGAGGGTATAAAAATTGGTTTCTGTTCGCTTTGGTATATCTGACTTTTTTCAATGTTTCGCATAAAACAAGTACTTAACGCCTTTGGCAACAGTTGTCATTTATACCAAAAAAATAGGCAATATCTGTGGTTATGTATAATTATAGGGTGGGCCATATAACATTTTAAATTGGATTCGGCTACAAAAAAGTACTGATTATTTTTTCAAATTTCAGGTTATATTGTCATTTAATATGGGACCACAATATCATTCATATGAATACCACGACTGGCTCGGCAGTACCTCGTCCGATCAGCCAAATTTTTCAGTGCAGCCCAAAATCCACATCTAATAGTGATTCGTTGTGAATGCATTGGCTTCTCAATAGTCACGTGTAGGTTTTCTGAACCTCATATGCGGTAATTTTGCTTATTGATATAGCCACCGAGATGAAATGAGCTTAAGGAAGGCTTTTTTTCTACATAAATTTCTTACATTTTGGTTTAAAGACTCATTACTTTGGAAGTAAGTTTTTAATATTTGCCAATTTTGTTCGTCCATTTCGCAAATGTCAAACATAAACCTGAAAATACAAATAAAAATGAATGTTATTCTACCTTTCAAAGTCAAAGTAATCGGTAGTTCAAATTTAAAATTTTATATAGCCCACCCTATATAATTTTAATTGATGCTAAAGTAAAAAGTGTAAATCACATATTTTTTATACACTCCACTAGAGTATTATTTATGTCTTTGTGCATTTGTTTGTAACACCCAAAAGGAAACGAGTTAGACACATCGTTTATTGTACAGATCGGCTTAGAATCACTTTCTGAGTCGATTTAGCAAGTCCGTCTGTCCATCTATTGTTGGATTCAAATTACAGGTCGCAATTATAGTCCGATCTTAACAAAAATTGGCACAAGGAAGTTTTGTTGATCAAAGACGAACGCTATTTAATTTGAGGCAAATCGGTTCAGATTTAGATATAGCCCCCATACAAATGTAGCTCCCGATTTGACATTTTCCGCTCTAAAGACCACATATTGTACCCGATATTCCTTAAATTTAGTACACCATCTTTTATTAAAACTAGCGACACATATGCAGAAAGTGGGTAAGTTCGGATGAGATTTAGATATAGCCTCCATACAAATGTCGGTCCCGATTTGACATTTTCCGCTCTAGAATTCACATATTGTACCCGATATTCTTCAACAACACCTATGCAGAAAGTAGGTAAGATCGGTTCAGATTTAGATATAGCCTCCATACAAATGTCGCTCCCGATTTGACCTTTTCCGCTCTACAAATCACATATTGTACCCGGTTTTCTTTAAAATTGGCACAATATCTAATAATCTAACTAGAAACACCTATGCACCAAGTGGGTAAGATCGGTTCAGATTTAGATATACACTTATTTATATATATACAAATGTTGCTCCCAAATGTTTAACCGATTTTGGCCACACTTTACATATTATATTTCACCTATAAACATACAAGTGGGTCACACCTTTCGATGTTTCAATATACCCCCATACAGAAGTCCTTTCCGATTTAATATTTTTTGTCAAACACATACATTTACAGGATAGAAAAATCCTTCCCGATTTCACTTTTTTACCGAATTGAATTGTAATAGGATAGAAAGTGGAGTGTATCATATAGTCGGCTCCTCCCGACTTTAGCCTTTCCTTACTTGTTTAATAGTCACTTTTGCTAGTCATGTATGTACATACAAAAATATTTAGGAATATGCTTCGAAAGTAGACATTTAGGCCTTTCATTTGATAATAATAATAAGTTATTTGACTTTTAATAACCTTCCCAAACACAAGACAAGTAAAAAAGGCTAAAGTCAGGCGGGCCGGGCCGACTATATGATACACTCCACTTTCTATCTGAATACAATTCAATTCGGTAAAAAAGTGAAAACGGGAAGAATTTTTGTATGTGTTCTAATCATAGACTGTTAAAATATGTGGTACCTAAAGTGAAAAGAGTCAAATCGGGAGCGAAATTCGAATGGAGGCAATATTTAAATTTGAACCGATTTTCTTCAAATTAAATGGCGTGCGTCCTTATCCCGAAAAATTTCGTTGTGCAAAGTTTCATTTGGTTTTGGCTACAATTGCGATCAGTAATTTGATTATAAAAATAGATGGGCGGACGGACAGACAGACAATCATAGTATCAACTGAAAGTGCTCAATGTGTCCTATATAATATTAGTAGTTTGTGTATATGTGGATGGTAATCCCAATTTTTACCTCTTAAAGAGTATCGATTTTTCGACAATTTGCCCAATTAATGAGATATACGTATGGGTAGGTTTAAAATTCGATAATTAGTTTTTTTTGTTGTAGAGTATAGCGGCCAAATAACGGGTGATTCGTCGTGAGGTTTGATTTATAATGTAAAATAAAACACATAAATTTGAAAGTGAACTTAAAATTTGTATTTTATGTTGGCCACGACTACGGCTGAGGTTGTTCGGAAGATATAATTTTGGGCGACTCGTTTGAATAAAGCGACTGGATTGCACCTTCACTAAAAATAATACGCAAATTTAAGTCGCATGGCTTTAATTTTTACGTAAAACACGCCAAGTTGTCGAATACGTACGAATCGATTCATCACGGTCTTCTTACTCACAAAACACTGTTTTTGTAAGACGCTGTTGCGATATGAGTCTTTCCATGATGACGAAACGATACTGAAAAAATGCGAAAGCAGTTTGATATGAGTCATGTCTGATATGTCAAAAAAAAAACTATTGAAGGTCAAACCTTACAATGAATCACCGAATACAAGGTGAAATTTGCTCTTTATGACTTAAACACTGGCTAAGTTGAATGAAATGTTACTACAACATCCCATTCACATCACCCCCTAAAATTCAGTTTAATGGGAAAGTTTAGCAAAAATTCGAAAATGTACGAAATTAAGCCTAAATGGGATTTTTAGTTTATTTTTTGTTATTTAAGTTAAGTTTTGAGTTTTGGTGTATTCGGAGACTTATAGACCAATTCTATGGCAAATATGAAGCATGTTTCATAAAGCAAAAATCAATGAAAAGTGTCATAGAATTTATGAAACATTTCTTAGAAACTGTCATACAAGTTCAGGATTTTTCGTAATTTACATTGTGAACATTTTCATAGATTTTATTAAGAAACTTCATTTATTTTATGAAAAGGTTTGATAAATATTAATAATTTATACTGAAGTTTCCAATATAAACAAAAAAGCAACAAAAGGTCTGACTTGTTGACTAACCAATCAACCAACACACACTATCATTGCGATAGTCTTTGCAATGAGTATGTCTTTGACCAAAATCAGGGTTCATACTTACACATGTGGAGAGAAAAATAGGTGCGAAGAATGTTTTTATAACACTCAAAATAACATTTAAAAGTCTGAAATTTATATATACCACAGAACACGTATAATAAATACCACAGAACATTTTGTGCGAAAACAACTTTTTGGCATGAACAGTGAAATATGTGCGTTTGTTGTAAAATTGTAATCACTCAAGATCTTTGTAGTATTTAATTGCCAAAAGTAAGTAATTAGCTTCAATGTATTTAAACTAAGTCAAATTGTATTTAAAATAATGTTAGATGGGTCGTGAACATCATTGTAGTGATGAAGAAAGACGACTAGTTTATCAGTTACGAAAACAAGGAAAGACTTATAAATTTATTGCCACATCATTAGGACGATCGCAAAACTTCGTTACAAACGCATTGAAACCCAAAAATAATATTGAAACACGCTGATCAATTTAATAAACGTCTCCAGATACTCGAATAGTAACATTAGCTAAAAGAGACCCCTTCAAGTCTTCCAGAGCCATTGCAAGTGAAATTGGGAATGTTGCAAACCTGGTAGAATAGCTCGGAAAGTTCCTTTGCTTAGTCAAGCAAATTTGAAGAAGAGGAAAAACTTTACTTTGATTCATAAAACCTGGTGCGGAACTGAAGGCGAAACAAAGTGGCGAAATATTATTTGGCAACGACGCAGAAAGGAATGTCCGTCGACCGAAAGGAATTCCAAAAAAACTGTTAAGCACGGGAGAGGAAATCTCATGGTGTGGAGTTGTTTTTCGTGGGAAGGCGTAGGTCCGATACATCTAATTCAGAACACGATGGATCGATTTGTGTACAAGGAATTATTGGAAACCGTCATGCTACCATATGCGGAGGAATATATGCCACTAATATGGAAATTTCAGCAGGATAATGACCCAAAGCACTCATCGAAGTTGGTGAACGCAAGGTTCCGTGAACATAATTTGAACGTTGTTGAGTGGCCAAGCCAGTCTCCCTCCCATCTCAATCCAATTGAGAACCTTTGGGGAGAACTGAAGAGACAAGTTTCGAAGATTCCATGCAATATTAAAAAAGAATTATGGGAAAATATCGAACACGCACGGTATAATTTCCCGTTAGAGACCTGTCGAAAGTTAGTATCATCTATGCCTAAAAGAGTCGAATCTGTCCTTAAAAATAATGGAAAAAAATGTTTGCTTAACTTTTAAGATATTTTGTTTACACCTATTTTATTGTCCACCTAAAAACGATGCATTTCTTGAATTGACGATATTTTATCTGGTTTTTCAGTTCCTATTATAATTCTAAAGTACTTTTTGAATACATAACATATATCTGCTCTATAAACTATTCAGAAGTATTAACTAAAAAAGCACGAAACACAAAACCAATACCATTTTTTAAATAAAAAATGCACACCTATTTTTCTGTCCACATGTGTATGTCAGAGTTAACAGAGCACAAATGAGAATTGCTAGCATTCGACGCACTAAAAATTAAGTTGTATGTTATGAATCATTTCATAAAAACTTTGAAATTTGTCTTTATATTCATTAGGATGGGCCATGAAAATAAATTGCAGCGGTCACCACCCACAAAAGAAGATTGGGTTGTTTAATGATGATCTACAAAATATTTCGTCACTGGGTCAAGCCATCAGTGAGCTAAACGCTCCTGACAACATCTCTAAAAATCATGTTTTTCGCATGTAATTTTTTTATGTTGCATTTTTGCCCAAAATTTTTTTCTGAATTAATAGACCTTTGAAAGCACTTTAAATAAAATTTTTTATTATTGTCTTAAAATATCTCATTGGTAGAATTATTGATCTTAGAATATTTGATCTTATGAAACTAAGTTTCACTAATTTATCAATTTTGTTTTATGAAATATAAAGTGTTTATGAAAAAATTGTATGAAACATTTCATTTTATTTATGAATTTTACATTCATAATAAGAAAATTTCACTAAATTTATGAAAACCTTTTATGAAAGCTCTTCATAAATATTATGAAGATTTTTTTTCAGTGCACAGTGGTACATAATATTTTTTACAGCTTATTAAATTTGTTGGATAGTATGGAGGAATTTGTGATTGCATAGGGTGGAATACGACCATGTGAATAAATTCTGAAGCTTCTTCTGAACTATCTATACTATGTTTGAAACATTTGTAGCCAATATACTTGTGGGAAATTTAATAGGATTTAAAGGGTATTTCTATCTGGTGTAATTTAAATTCATATTGCTCTTATTAGGTCATATTTAATTGGTCATTTGTAGCACGTATGTAGGTCATTAGGAGACCATATAATTATAGACAACATTCTCTTTTTTAAAAAAACAATATATTAAATTAAATAAATATTAAAATTTTCGAGTAGAGATCGATCGATCAATTCAGCCTCCATGAAGCTGATTTTCATCTCGGTGGCTATGTCAATAAGCAAAATTGCAGCATATGTCACTGTCACTGTTTGGTGTGGATTTTGGGCTGTACTGAAAAATTGGGTTGATTGGATTAGCTACAACCGTTTTGTCCATTATAAAATGACAAATTTCATTATATTCTAAACAACACAAAATAGTTTTTATTTTGTTATAAATATTGTGGAAAAAATAAATAAGTTTCGTTCCATATAGTAACGTGTTTTTACATCTCCGTGAACAATTATTTGTAAATATTTCATCTCGATATTGAATGGATATTCGTGATTTATTTGATTTGAATAACTGCAAAGAAATTTCCCTCAACCCCTCCTCTTCCGAATCATGGAACTACTTCATTAAATGTCTAACTTTCAATGCATTAACATCGATGTCTGACTATAAGCAGATGATAAATGTGATGCAATACTTCTGCCTCTCTCTATAGATTTGTTCACCTCTCACCACAACGCTTTTATGCACCAAAATGTGTTAAATTATTACAAAACTTTACAACCCACCACAGCTACCTCACATTACAATAAAGTTTTCACAAAATATTGTGTATTCCTGATACAGTTACAGCTACCGGAAAGGGTTATTCAACTAGGTCTATATAAATGGGGTTTTTTGATAAGTGTATATCTTTAGCTTTATATCCCAGCAAAAAATTGGAAGTACTTCCGTAGGAAGCACATTTTAATCGCATCTCAAAATCCAAATTAGCTTTTTTCCTGCTTTTGAGGAAGTACTTTTAAACAACGTCCAAAAATTCGGTAATATGTTAATAATCCGTAGCATTTTATGAATAGCATTTTCACAACTGAATGGGAACGAATTTGTAGTATGGGGTCACAAAGGTAAGTTGTCCGCTTTGCACCCAGAAGGTCTCGACTTCGAATCTTGAAAAAACATTTTTTTTAATATTTTTTTATTATTTTTATAAATATACAATGTTTAATTTTGTATAATTTTGACAATTTAAAATTTTTTGATGAAAAAATACAAATGTATTGCTTTTTTAATGTACTTAAAACAATTCATATTTTTATTAATTATTGGTACTGCGTAGTATCAGTAAAATTAAGTATCGTCTATTTATTTAATAATAAATTTAATTAGTATTTATTTGCGTTAAATATTAGTTCATATTAAATAAATATTTTGTTAAGTTCCCAATTTTCAAATTTACCGAACTAAATGATTTGTTGCAGTTATACACCACTCACAATAGAGGATAGCTAAGATGGTTAGAGTGGCATGGTAGCAATCAGAAGGTCCGCTGTTCTACCCCCGGTAGCGTCGGATTCTTTAAAACAGAAATGGAAACAAGTGAAAAAGTGTTTCCTTTACAACACTTACAAATAACTTTTAAGTCTTTCAAAATAAAGGACATCCCTCCATGTTAAATTCATTGGTGGAAGATCCCAATTCTCACTACTTCCGAATCACAACATGAACATCTTTTTCACTTCTTTGGGTGCTCTCTTTTTGCTGGGATAAGGTAATGATATTACATAATTTAAAATTGAAAATTGGTTTTATTTGAAAGATAAGTTTTCGCCATTAGAGTTTATGGCTAAGATGTGGCGCATTCTGGTCCAATTTTCTACTACTTTTTCAAATAAAGGGCCATGTAACATACAATGTTGTCTTGCAAGGCATTTAAAGTTTCTGGTTTGCTCGCACAAGCCATTGGCTTCTCGTAATCCCGTAGAAAATAGTGTAGAGGCGTTCAATATCACGATCTCAGGTTTGACTGGTCTATTTCCAGAAATAGCACCTTCATTAAATGTTTTTTTCTCCAAGTCGACTGTTTGACGCGCTATACGGCATGTGGCGCCGCACAGTGGAATATTTTCTTACAAGCTGCGGCAAAAATAGAAAGAATAGAGCTAGGACCTTGATAATACACACACATCCTAATATCGTTAAATTAGATCAAAAACAATTTTTGTTTAAATCCGCCCAGAACCACTCCCACCTTCCATGTTAGTTAAAATGAAAAAACGTCATAAATTTATTATTATAATATATATGTGAATACAAATCATTACCAGTGATTTCATTTGAGTCCACAATTAAATGAATACAAATCATTACCAGTGATTTCATTTGAGTCCACAATTAAATGAAAATTATCAGTGCCACGCCCAACGCCCACATAAAATTTTTGTTTTTTACGATTTTCGAAATTAAAAAAAAATATTTTTTAATCGATTACACACGGCTTTACAGCTTTATACTCAACTTCAGATTAATATCGACCCAATATTTACATGCGCTCGCGTGCCATAAAACCTTACATCCCTAAGGTATGCTTTAAATAAATTTCCCTATATACATTAACAGAGATCACCGAAGAAAGTATTGCTTCATTTTTGGATTAGAAGGTTTTACCACTTAAGTAATTAAAGCGATGTTGACAGCTATAAGCAGAATATTAATAAATAAGACAATAGTTTAAAAATATTTGTAAATGCCGAGGCATCGGTTGGCATCGCGAATATAGTTTTATACTGTAGAAAATTACCTTCAGGTAAACCTCTGTCTGAAAAGAAAAGCAAAAACGTAATTATACTTTTTTAAATGCAAAAGAACACCGTAAGAGCTCCTATTTTCTACGAACTAAACGAATATTCAATACGATACATGGCTTCCGAGATACATCCCAATAGAATAACGTCTCTTATGATGAAATATTATTATATATTTTAGAATATGCTTAATAGAAATGTTCTTTGCAAAATTCAATTAGTAAAGTTGAGATTTGGGCGCATGAAATTTGGGAGTTTTTGCCGCTGATAATAAACTGTGCGCCGCATTCAGTCAGTTTTCCATTCAATTGAACGTTGTTAAATGACGCCTGACTTAATGGGCTCTTATTTCGAACAAAAAATATATAGCCCTTACTTGATAACCCATTCTTAAAAATACATAACTACCACACACACTTACGCACATCAATAGATAAATGCATTTTAATTTTTCTTTCATAACAATTGGCTCTGGAGAAGGAGAGTGAACAGTTAAAGTTTTTTAAACAAACAGCACTGATTTTATGAACATATTTGGGTTTATTGCTATTCCAAAGCTACTTTGTTGCATTTCAGTTTGTTATTCGTGTTTTGTTTGTTTTGTAGTCTGCAGATGGGTGTGGGAGGGGGCGAGTGTTGGTAGCTAGCGAGCGTGTAGGCTTAGTTGGTGATTCGTGATCACATTTGTAAATTGAAAAGATCACGCGAATGATTCGCGTGAGTCAATATTTTAACTGTCGAACGATCCACAATCGACACCAACCAACTTACCGTCCATTCTTCCAACCATTCAGCCAGCCAAGCATTCATGAATGGATGGATGGACTCTGTCGAAGATGCATCAATGGTAGTCATTGATGAAGCGGGCTGCAACAAATTAAATGAAAATTCAAATCAATTGAATTTCGTAGTCTCTGGCTCAGATGAGACGATTTCAACAACAACAGCACAAGAAAACAAGCACAATATTTGATATTATCAGTCAGAGTGATTCATTCGCAGAGCAGACTGTCTGTTGATCGTACAAATTTTTGAGTTGATGCCAAAATCAAAACGCGCCAAAACTCAAGGCACGAAAAACACTTTGCTCACCCGACATACATATGTACTCATACATATGGTTCCAATTTAATTTTCACACTTCGAAAATAATGATTAAATGTGCATAATGTCAATGGTATGATGTACGTACATACTTATTCATACATTAAAGTGGGTCACAGACCACGCAGCAAATAAGAGATATCCAGTTACAATATCAAATAAAATAAACAAATGTATTCTAATATTCAAATGTATTGTATTGTTTAATCAATTGTAGTTGTGATGACTACAAACATTTACCTATAAAACTTGGCTTAGGAACAGTCTCCTAAAAATTGAGGTACAAATATATTCTTTTAAATAATATTTTGCTGTTACAAAATAATAAATAAATAAAATAGATATAGAAAATTTTTTAATATAACCAAACCAAGACAAATAAAAATATAAAAAAAAATGTTTATAAATAAATATAAAATTTTAATTATTATAAACCACGCTTATAAGGCAAGGATACCAACATATCGTTGTAATACTTCAAGTCAATTCAAAAAGTAAATAAAGGGTGATTTTTTAAAATCTATAGGGAAGTTTTTCAAAAAAAAAAACACATAAAATTCAGAAAAATGCATGAAATATTTATTTGAATCGATGGTACGTTCCATATACTTTAATATTTGAAGATTATTTCATGCAAATGTTGACCTTAACTGCGCCTCAAATGGTCCATCCGCTTAGTCCAATTTTGGCATTTCCACGTTTTTGAGTAACAGAGGCCCAATTGCTGCGAACGGCGACGAATCGCATTTTGATAATAAAATTCAACAATTTGCAAGCGTTGTTCGTTTGTAAGACGATTCATGGTTAAATTATAGACCAAACTGAAGATGTTTGACAGTGAAACAAAACACAAAACGTGCGTCAGCTGTTTAAACCAGCGTTGTCAAAAAGATAATAGCTAAAAAATCACCCTTTATAAGGCAACAATCTTCAAAAAAGCTTAAATACCCTAAATAAATACCCATTTTCAGCTACAGTCGTTTGGTTGGTTATATTGCTATCATATTTGAATTCCAAAAGTACAACCTTTGAATATGCATTATTTCTCACGTACACAGTGCAAGATAAACTATCTTCCTACCCATTTATCCGTAAAATTCGAACTAAGACAAAATGTTTTTATTTTCGAGTCTATGCAGTTGGAAGAATGTATACACCAAATTCCATGATTCCAGCTGCGGCCGTTCTTTGGTACCATTTTTATCCCCTTTTACCCCCTAGCTGCTGTCGTTTGATCCCCTGCAAATAAGAATCACACTATGGTGTACGTTTTTATTATAGGGTGAATGTACATACCCAATATCAATTAAGTACATATTGAACAAGTAAGGAAAGGCTAAAGTCGGCCGGGCCCGACTATATGATACACTCCACTTTCTATCCGAATACAATTCAATTCGGTAAGAAAAACTGAAAACGGGAAGGATTTTTGTATGTTTCCTAATCAGAGGCTAATATGACCTGGTTCAATTGTTCAAATTGAGAAGAATATTTGTATCGGAACGAGTGAAATTTGTGAGGGAGCTATATATAAATCTGAACCGATCTAACACATTTTTGGCATAGGTGTTTCCAGTTGAAATATAAAGTGTTTTGTGAATTTTGAAGAAAATCTGTTAAAATATGTGGATTCTAGACCAGAAAAAGTCAACTCGAGAGCGCAATTTTAATGGGATCTATATACAAATCTGAACCGATCTCACATATTTTCACCATGGGTGTTCCTAGTTTAAATATAAGATGTTTTGCGAAATCTGAAGACAATTTGATACAATATGTGGTTTCTAGAGCGGAAAAAGTCAAATCGGGAGCGAAATTTGTAAGGAAGCTATATGTAAATCTGAACCGATCTAACACACTTTCACGACAGGTGCTCCCAGTTGAAATATAAGATTATTTTGTTATGACCAATATTGTTTTCTTATTAACTTCAATTTTGTACGGGCTAATTTCGTCAACTTTTTATTGAAATGAAACTAATTTATCTCACGTATTACCCAACGTTTCTCTGGCTTGTTTCCAGCTTCTTCAGGGGTCTGTTTATTTGAAAATCAATTAGTTAGCATTACAGCTGTCATTATTACTTATTATTACACAAAATTGGACATCACTCACAATTAAGTATAATTAAAATAAATAATATTAACTAAATATAAAAATCACAGTACAGCTTAATACTAATATCACAGAACTCGTATGGGGGCTATATCTAAATCTGAACCGATTTTCTTCAAATTAAATAGCGTCCGTCCTTATACCGATACACTTCGTTGCGCAAAGTTTCATCTGGTTCTGTCTCCAATTGCGACCTGTATCGTGATTACAAGAATTGATGGCCAGACAGACGGACATTGCTAAATCGATTCAAAAACTGATTCTAAGTCGATCGGTATAATTAACAATGGGTCTATCTCCCTTCCTTTTGGATGTTACAAACAAATGCACAAAGACATAATACTCTCGTGGAGTGTATAAAAAACATGCCTTAATAATCTAAAATATTAGGGGTTATTATGGGTATTTTCAATCCTTGTAACGGAAATTTTTTTCCCTTTGGATCGATATCGCCCAGTTGCAATCATAACTTATCCTATAACAATGAAACGCATTCATGGAAAATTTGGACGTCCTAGCTCCTTTCGTTAAGATGCTAGCGTGCTTTCAACAGACGGACGCACGGGTATGGCTCGATCGTCTTAGAATTTTATGATGACCAAGAATATATATATTTTAAAGGGTCTCTGGTCGATATTTCAAGGTGTTACAAACGAAATGATAAAGTAGACTGCAAAAACACATTCTGCTGCGTTTTTACTAAATATTCTTGTTTTCATAAAATATTTAGTTTTTTGAATATAATATGTAAAATAGGCTGGGTCGCTGTTCATACAAATGGAAAAACAAGTTCCAGTCACCCCACGAAAATAAAGTTTGGATTGTTTAATGATGATGTGCAAAATATTTCTTTCCTAGATCAAGCCATCTGTGAGCTAAACGCTCCTGAAAATTTTTTCCTAATTTTCGTCTGATATTCATCATTTAGGCATCATTCGAAAGGTATTGATTCATTCTATTTATTTTTCTATTACAAAATGTTTCCAAGAAATATGAGTTTTTAGCTGTCACCTTGAAAACACGCAAAAAATCAATATAAACGCTGAATAATTCTACCAAAGAGTTATTCTAAGACAAGAATAAAAATGTTATTTTAAAGCGCTCCCAAGGGTCAATTAATTCAGAAAAAAATTGTGGGCAAAAAGGCAACATAAAAAAATTACACGAGAAAAGCATGATTTGTAAAGGTGTTTTGAGGAACGTTTAGCTCACAGATGGCTTGACCCAGTGACGAAATATTTAGTAGATAATCATTAAACAATCCAATCTTCATTTGTGGGTGGTGACCGCTGCAAGTTATGTATAACTAGCAAATACCCGGAAAAATGGTATGGTAAGAAAGTAGTTTGTATCAGTATTCAAACTGTTTTTAAGGATATCACTTTCAGCGTTTATACGTAGTCAATAGTTTAATTTATAGGCACAAAATGGAAACAATTTTTCTAAAAAAAACATATAAAGTAGAAAATTATTTGCACGTTTCTTTCTTAAGCTGTGAAAATATCATTATGGATAGAAAAAAGTGTAACGCATTGAAGGAGAGATTTAAAACCATAAGTATGTCCCAAATCCCTTTCATGTCCGTCTGGCTCGCTGGTATACACGATGACTCTGGAAGAGACTTAATGAATTTATTCAAACTCTACACATAGTACTATATTCCCAAACTTAGTTCAAATTCGAAAATGGTGGAAATTGATATACATCTTATGGTACCCACACACGTATAGTCCATATTCCAAAACAAACGACCCGTACGTAAAATTAAACCTAATATAACTTCTATACTTTCCACGCAAATTGACATAAGCTTTGGTCAAAATAAAACTGACATAACTTCCATATGTAAGGTTGAAATTAGTTGCAATTCGAGATTTTAAAATGTTTTCTATCTATCTATAAAATCTATCTTTTATTTTGTCGGGGATAGTGACTATAATGTTCACATATAACTCTTTCTGTGCCGTTTGTGCCCTTAAACATACAAATTTCGAAAAATTAATTTATGTACTCGGAGAAATGTACACACCGAATTTCTTTTCATATTCTAGCTGAAAACTTTGGTTGATACTATCTTTATATCAAATCCCCAATTTTGGGTGGTACCACTTTTGATCCGCTTCCCCCTTTAAGGTACATATACAAAAGTATAAATATGGAAAATCAGTTAATGTTTCGCGTCTACACTGTCAGAGGAATATACACACCGAATTTAACGATTCTAGTTTCAGCCGAATTTCGAAAAATATATTAATTTTGTGTTTCTATGCATGTACAAACCAAATTTCATGATTAGTACCGCTGTTAGCCGTTTTTTACCCAATTTCACACCTAAAAGTTTAAATGAATGAAGAATATTTTGGTCGTATTCGCGTTAAGAGTAATATGCGTTCCAAATTTCAAGATTCTAGGCCCAGTATTTTGATACAATTTGGCGGTGGTACAATTTTTAACCCATTTAATCCCTTAAAAGTACAAATATCGGAAAATTCCTTGTTATTACTTATCTACACTGTAAGACGAATATGCGCACCGAATTTAATTATTGTAGCGTCATCCATGTCATCATCCCGCTTTTCTCGTTTATCCTTTAAAAGTACGAATTTCGAAAAATGCCTTCAATTTGCGTTTGTAAGCATTTTCAGGGATGTACACGCCGAATGGCATGATTCCAGCTCCGTCTGTTTGATTGGTACCATTTTGTATCCCTTTCTACCCAATTTCACTCACAAAAAGTACGAATTTTGAAAAATATTTTCTTAGTCGCATTCGTGCTGTAAAAGTAATGCCCGTTCGAATTTCATGATTCTAGGCCCAGTTGTTTGGTATGGGCTGTGGTACAATTTGTATCCCATTTAATCCCTTAAAAGTACAAATTTCGAAAAATGTCTTTTTATCAGTGACTTGGACTGTAAAACGAATATACTTATCGAATTTCATTATTGTAGCGTCATCCGTGTTTTTGGTACCTTTTTTATCCCCTTTTCCCCGTTTACCTACTAAAAGTACGACTTTAAAAAGATTCGATCATTTTCGTTTCTAAGGGTTTTGAGGTATGTACACACCGTATTTTATTATTCCAGCTCCATCCGTTTGATTTGTACCATTTTTATCCCTTTTTACCCGATATTACCAACAAAAAGTACGAATTTAAAAATATTTTCTTGGTCGCATTCGTGCTATAAAAGTAATGCCCGTTCCAAATTTCAAGACTCTAGGACCTGCCGTTTGGTCAGGATGGTGGTACAATCTTTATCCCATTTAATCCCTCAAAAGTACAATTTTCGAAAAATGCTTTCTTATTAGTGATCTGCGCTGTAAAACGAATATACACACCGAATTTCATTATTGTAGCGTTATCCGTGTTGTTGGTACCTTTTTTATCCCCCTTTCCCTTTACAAGTACAAATTTCGAAAAATCCTTCATTTTGCGATTCTAAACATTTTGAGGGATGTACACACCGAATTTTATGGTTTCAGCTCCATCAATTTTATTGCCACTATTTTTATCCCTTTTTTCCAACTTCACCCCCAAAAAGTACGAATTTTGAAAAATATTTTCTTGGGCGCGTTGAAGCTATAATTTTTGTACCAAATTTCAAGATTCTAGTCCTAGCCGTCATTGCGGTGGTACAATTTTTATCCCTCTTTACCCCATTTTACCCCTTAAAAGTACGAATTACGAAAAACTCCCTTCAAATCTGATTTCTTCGCAGTAAGAGAAATGTACATACCAAATTTCATGATTCTCGCTTCAGCCATGTTGTTGGTACAATTTGTGTCCATTTTAGTCCCATTTGACCCCCCAAAGGTACGAATTTTGCAAATGACATATTTTGGGATGTCTTCATGCTATAAGAGGAATATCCATACCAAATTTCAAGATTCTAGGCCTAGCCGTTTGGTCATTGCGGTGGTACTATTTTTATCCCTTTTTCCCGAGTTCACCCCCAAAAAGTACGAATTTTGAAAAATATTTTCTTGGGCGCATTGAAGCGATAAGAGAAATTTGTGTACCAAATTTCAAGATTCTAGTCTCAGTCGTTTGGTCATTGCGGTGGTACAATTTTTATCCCTCTTTACCCCTTAAAAGTACGAATTGCGAAAAACCCCCTTCAAATCTGATTTCTTCACTTTAAGGGAAATGTACATACCAAATTTCATGATTCTAGCTTCAACCATGTTGTAGGTACCATTTTTGTCCCTTTTTGTACCATTTAACCCCCCAAAAGTACGAATTTTTAAAATGTCACTTTTTGGGTTGTCTGCATGCCGCAAGAGGAATATCCATACCAAATTTCAAGATTCTAGGCCCAGTGGTTGGTACCATTTTTATCCCTTTTTACCCAGTTTTACCCCTTAAAAGTACTCTTTTATATATATAGATTATCAGCAGTCAATTTTAGCAGACTGCAAACTCTTTAGCAGTGTGAATGGTGATGTAAGACTGCAAAATAACTGCTGTTATGCCAAAAAACTGCTGCCATAGCAGAAAAGTGTCTGCAGATAGACAGCAGGCAATCGCTGCTTTTTTGTTAACCGACTTGTTCTCTAAGTGTAGAACTTCTTTGTTTTCAAATAGTTCAAATAGTTTCAAATTGTATTTTATTTAAAAATTAAAGTATTGTACTTTCTTTTGTATAAGTAAAAAATTCTTAGGTTACTCCAATACCTTTTCGCAGAAACGAAGGAGGTAGATGGAGTGGAGGTAAATTGCTTTTCAATGATTTCATTCCAATTAGATATATAACAAATTTGTCCAAAGTTTGGAACACATATTTGCTTTTCTTAAGAATGTTTTTAGATTTATTTATGATACCATAGTGATTCTTATCTACACTTTTTTAAAATTACTAAAATATTTTTTATTAAATTTCCAAACTTGTATTGTTGTACATAAGATATTGCTCTAGTCAAATGTCAAGAAGTGGCGAAATTAGCATTACACAATCTTGAAATTGGCACAATTCGTTTAGTTTGTTTGTATTTTTCATAACCTTTGTCCGAAATTCAAGAAAGTGTGCACGATTTTTTATGTAATTTTCGTGTTTTTACTGCAAAATTACCATTTCATACGAAGAACTTAACATTCTATATTTTATTGCTGCAGAAAGTCTAGAAGGTTTTAAAAAAGTATATGTTCGAAATCTCCCTGGGGGGATTTGAAACCCCCTTGCGCACGGCCCTGTCAGCAGGTCTCCTTACTTGATGAACCTCGATCTGAGTTAAACAAATTAATTTTTGTTTCGTCAGACCAAAGAATGTCCCGCCTGTTTTCATTAGACCAGCCAACATGCTTTTCAGCAAATTTCAAATTTTGTTGCACGTTCTTTTTAGACAACATCAGTACTTTCGTAGGGCTTCTAGATTTTAGGTTTTCACGAATTAGTGTTTTTCGACTTGTTGCTGTATAAACATTAATATTAAAATCGTTTTTAATCTATTTTGACAATATGAATGGATTTTTTTTCACAACGCATGATGTTCCTTTTTTACAGCCGGAGTTATTTTGGGGTTGTCTGCCGCGTGTTTCATTCTCGTACACCCATTTAACCGCATTTTCCACCAATGTTTTGGAAATTCCAAGCTACTCCCCAGGCTTTTCTATTAGAATTTCCTTCGTTATGCAATTTTTTAATATTTTTTCGCATTACCGCATTGTAGTGTTTCGATCTACCCATATCTGCCTAGTAAGTGAAAAAACTAAAAATAATTTAATTTAATAAAATTCAACTAAAAACACTATTTTTACCTTTTCGAAGAAGAATAACACTTTATAAATAGTAGCTCTGATTATATTTTTTATCGAAATTTCACGATGTCCTTATTAGTTCGCATAGCCAAAAGCTATTGATCTTGCAATGATATTGACTTATTTTGAAATGTATTCAAAAACTTGTCATCTTTATAATGGAATTTGTTTTGTAATCTATACGCATGAAATAAATTCACTTAATTAGCGGTAATAGTCTCTTGCTCTCCCATCCATTTTTGGTCTAGCATTGTCCTATCATTTGGTCATTGTCCCTATCATTTGGTCATTGTCCCTATCATTTGGTCATTGTCCCTATCATTTTTCGCAGAACTGTGTATACTCTATCCCTTTCGTTTGGTAAATTCGGTTTCAACCTGATTTTTTTGTTAGCCATTCTAACGTGTTGCAAACAAAACGATGGCACAATTCTACTTTCATTTTCTTCTATTCTTTATGAATCACTTTTAGTTGGCTGTACCGCATACGGTAGAACAGAATCTCAGATGCAACTTCTTCGACATTAGTTTATTCACACCTCCTCCGTCCGTCATTCGCTTAAAGAGGCATTTAGCCACTCACTATCATCGCATTTATGAATGAATGAACGAATGTATGAATCATATGCCGTGTATCCCTCCTCCCTCGATGAGTCAATAACCTTTACGATGCCGATGACGGAAGGTAGGTAGTAACAATGAAAGGAGACGTGCACTGGCATTTTGTTTTATCTTAAAGATCTGGGAAGCGCTAATGATGCATTTTAAAGTAAAATGTATTTGTCGTTTTTGTTTTTATTTTCACTTTAAACATCAGTCAGTCATAATTCTGACAGATGATTGTCATATAAACATCAGACAGCCTCAGCAGCAGCATCCATAAATACGGCACACATGCGATGCCGCCCCTGCCCCTATGCATGCGTGCAGCACTGCTGCACAGTGTTCATGCATTATGGAAATAATGCATGTTGGTCTTGTGTAAAGATCACGAGATGACAGGTGTTATTGTTAAGCCGTGAGAGCTGAATGCAAACATCGGATCGGATGGAAAACAACAGCGATTGATAACAACGTTGACGCTCTGACGGCCATAAACTGCAACCGGCGGAAGCGTTTCACGAGACACTGCCGGCTAACAAACAACATTAACAGCATAACAAGTTCAATAAACTTTGTGCTTGTTAAGAATAAGAACCATTTTTATTCCAAAGAATTCCAATTTTTATTCAAGCGAAACGTGTCTTCATAGGCTATTTAGATTGAAATTAATTTTTCTGGGTAATATAGTTATACATTTAGCGGCGAATTATTTATAATTATTTTATGAGCCGTTGACAAGTGCCATGTAACACCATTAGAAACTAGTAAAATCCGTTACCACATTTAAAAAGTATCCCGAAAAAAATTAACTTAAAGGATGCAATGTTCACTTACTGATTATTTCTTTAATGCAATGAAAATGTTTCATTGCTGCAACGACCATCATTAAGAGACTTCGAAATTATGACAGCGTTGAAAATTTCAGTCCAAGATTTTAGTTAAAACTTTATTGATCTAATCAGTTTGAAAATGTTACTGAGTTCTATGTCCATTTTTCGATACGGTGCATGTTTGGCTCAGTGGACATTAAGCAAAATCGCCGCGTTTGGACTTTAGCATCCGCAAGAACTCACCGTTTGGTGTCAGAAAGTATTCATCGGACTCATATGGACTACAAGTGTTTAAATGTGATACTGATGGACATTTACGTCCCTCATCGGAATCACGAAATTCTTTTTATTACCGGCGCACAGTGGTTCAGAATCAAAATCAATCGGCCAAAATTCAATAACTTTTGTTCTAGTAAACATTTTTGAGTTCTGCGAAGGACTCTAAAGAACCCAAGATATTGACATTGAAAATCGGGCAATCGGAATCCCGGCCTCTTTAAGGAAATGATTCTCACAAACGAACGAGAAGCACCAAAGTAATAAAGTACACATGTCATCTTACAAGCATCTCATTGAGTTGCATATCGTTACCAAAATATAAAAAAGACTCAACTAACATTTTTTTGCAAATCAATATTTTTGTTTATTATGACCGAAGTTGTTGTGTTTTGTTCAAATAAACAAAAATCTCGATTTGCAAAAAAATTTTAGTTGAGTCTTTTTTATAGTTTGGTAACGATATGTAAGTATGTGTATATGCAGGTATAGGTATTTGGATGAATTGGAAAAACTTAAAATAAAAAACGCGAAACAATTTAATTAATTTATTTATTTTGATAACAACTTTGAAAAAATTTAATTAATTTATTTTGATAACAAATTTGAAAAAAATTGATTAATTTATTTCGATAACAATTTTGAAAAAAATTAATTACTTAATTTTGATAACAATTTTGAAAATCTTCCAGTTGCTTGCAGGGATGGATGGAATAAGAACAAGTAAGAAGGCGTTAAGTTTGGTCGGGCCGAATCTTATATACCCTCCACCACGTAGTGTATTCCACAGTATTACCAGCAGATTAAAATATGTCGACATAGAAGTACAGAACCATATTTCGAAAATTGTGATATGTTTATGCACATTACTATATTTGATTACTATTTCAAACTATAATGTATACTTATGCGCACTGTTTAAAGTCCACTACTATAAATAAATACAATGCTGTAATTGTGAAAGTGAACATGCCGAAAATATTAGGCGATTGTCAGTCGCCATTAGGGAGAAGCATTTTCAGATACAGACAAAGTGACTGTATAATTTTGATAACAAAAGTACAAATTTTAAAGATATCCCCATTCGCCCCATTCTCCGCCCAAATGTACAAATTTGGAAAGAAAAACCTTTTTGTTTCGAGTCTTCATAGTCAGACCACCGAATATATACACCGAATTTCATGATATCAACTTCAGCGGTTTGTAAGGTCCCATTTTTATCCCTCTTTTTCAATTATATCCCTTAAAAGTACGAATTTCGAAAAATCCCTCTATTTTACGTGTTTATGCAATTATTTCATGATTCTAGCTGTTGTCTTATTATTGGTACCATATTTTATCCATTTTTGTCCAATTTCGCCCGCTAAAGCATTTATTTTCTTTGTGGTGCTTCCAAGCTACAAGGAATGTCCGCAACAAACTTCAAATGTATGAAAATCGGAAAATTGATTAATAAGCCAAGGCTACCAATATTTTTATACTATGTATATATATATAATGGAAATAATACTTCAATTCATAAAGTAAATATAAGGCAGCAATCATAAATACGCTAAATATTGGGGGATAGAGAGTGTATTTTCAGCTGCATTCCCTTGGTTGATTGTATTTCCATCTATTTTAAATTCAAAAGTATACATTTTGAAAATACCTTATCTCTCACGTACACAGTGAAGACAACTTCATGATTCTTCCATTTTTTGTCGTAAAAGCAACAAAATAAAGTACGAATTTGGAAACAATATTTTACGTGGCTATGCACTCAGAGGAATGTATATTAGAGCGTACCAGGTTACAAGTAAAAAAAAAAAGTTCGCCGTACACCTTCGAATATGAAGTATTATTGAAAGGTAGTTTCAAAAAATTTTTTTTTTTTTTTTATGCCGAACGTAGGGGTCGCGCTTTTACATTTTTCTATATAACTTCTGCATTTATAAACGGATTTTAAAGTGTGATACATCGATGTTTTTGTCCGATTTTTTGTCTTTGAAGTCATTGAGCTCAAACATGATTCATGATTTTATGCGAGCTTTAATTTTCGATTATTAGAGTGGTACATTAGGGTAGTAGCAACTGAGAAATGATGGGTAAGTACCAGAAGGGGGTGCTTGAGCTCAATGACTTCAAAGACAAAAAAATCGGCCTCGTCGAGACAAAAACATCGATGTATCACACTTTAAAATCCGTTTATAAATACAAGTTATATAGAAAAATGTAAAAGCGCGACCCCTACGTTCGGCATAAAAAAATAAAAATTTTTTTTTTGAAACTACCTTTCAATAATACTTCATATTCGAAGGTGTACGGCGAATTTTTTTTTTGAGGTACGCCCTAATGTATATACCCAATTCCATGTTACTATCTGCGGCCGTTTTTTGGTACCATTTTTATCCCCTTTTTCCTTATAAGTACGACTTTCGAAAATATCATCATTCTAACTGTAGCCTTTTAGTTGGTACCATTTTTATCCCTCTGCTCCCATTGAATCCCTTGAAAGTACGAATTTGGAAAAAACGTTTTTTTCGTGTCACTCAGTCAGAGGAATGTATACCGCGAATTTCATGGTTCTACCTGCATCCATTTGTTTGGTACAATTTTTATCCCCTTTTTCCATTTTACTTCCTAAAAGTTCGAATTTATGTGTGTACGCAACCAGAGGAATATATACACCGAATTTCATTATTCTAGGTGCAGCCGTTTGGTTGGCACTATTTTTATCCCTCTATCCCCATTTAACCCATAAAAAGTACAAATTTAGAAAAAATACTTGTATATTATGTATCTACTCTATTAGAGGTGTGAGGGAATAATTGAGGGAAAATTTTTTCCCTCTGGGCCGATTTCGCCCACTTTCAATCCGAACCGATCTGCAACCATAAGACACATTTACGAAAAATTTGAACCTCCTAGCTCATTTCGTTCATATCGTGCTTTCAACAGATAGACGGACACGGCTATATCGTCTTAGAATTTTACCACGACCCAGAATATATATACTTTATGGGGTCTCCGATGAATATTTTAAGGTATTTTAATATACCCCCACCCTGGAGGTGGAGGGTATAAAAAAATTAAATGTCTTTGGTCCGCCGAGACATACAACATGACATTTCATTAAAATGAAAATTGTCGCCAACAGTCGAGCGTAATGCTACCAGAGAGAACGATTCAAGTAATTCACACTCAGCCCGCTGGAGCATATCTGATACATTTTGAGGGCAACGTCCATTCGTCATTCTGGGTGATAAATGTGATGTCCAAGAGGTAGAATGTGGTTTGGATGCAGAAGCTTCCTTTCCAGCTGAGTGTCGGCTAGACGTCTTCATTTTGATGTCGATGTGATTGTTTTCCAGCGCATGCATAAATGTTATTTTATTGTCAAGAAAGTAATGTTGGAACCTTTTGAAGAAATAACAAAACACACACACCAACATTCCTTAATTTTTGCCACTCACATTTCATCTGGTAAATTGACTCCGGTCTAATTTTCAAATTTAATTCGCAAATTTTCTTTTCCATTTAGATTGTATTTCTTTTCTCCATCACTCGAATCAGAATTTGAAGCAGAAATAAAAAATAGTTTTCCGCAAAAATACAACACACCATAAATCAACTGACTAAATATTAGAGATGCGTTTTTTGTTTTGGGTAAATTATCGATTAACAGTCGCCGTCGACCCAATAGTGTTACAGAATACCAAATTAGCAGTGAATTGATGTTGACGTTGATATAAAGTGACGTTGACTCAAAATCGACGACGACAACTGCAATAAGGGTGAATATAATGGAAATTTATTTACAAATGGCATGGGGACATTTATTACTTGGCTGCAGACTACCACTATCATGATTTCCATCCTGTCTAAAGGTTTAGTCGCTGCGAAGCCACCTGAACTTTTTGAACTTTTGCAAAAAAAAAATAAGTAACGGTAAATAGATTCCAATGAAATTTTACATTAACGAAAAGTCATCGGAAAATGTAGACTTTGGCATCAATAACTCAAAATCCCCAAAAATTAAGTAAAAAAATTAAGTCGTTACTTGTGAAAACCACAGATATAATCTTGCTACTAAAGTCAACTCTCAGTTCTAAATTACTACATACTATCTTCACATCTAAAATAAGCACCCTGTGTAACTGTTGTAATCGGTTCCTTCCTATTTTCGGTTGTATTGGTTACTATTAACAGATTCTTAAGATTTTCCAATCCATATTAAATTTTTCCATATTTAAAATTTTTAATAACATGTATCTAAGTGAAATTACTAATCGTATATATAGATTACAATGCTGGATTTCATAATCATTTTTCAATGCTTGACCTGGTCCTGTTACAGATTTTGCTCATATATGAATAGTACTTTGACATAATTATCATAATCATTAACACTGTATCGTTATATTCAAATAATAAGTTTGAATTGTTTTGAAACAAATTCACATTGCATCAACTATCTTGGTGAAAGCCACTCTTATGTACACTAGACTGTATTGATTTTTGTTTTTTCAACATCCCATTTTGAGTTGATTTTCCCTCTGCGAAACGAATAACCCCCCAAAAAAAAAAAGAAAAAATTAAAAATACCATAAATGTTGTGGGTTCTCTCATAATAAAAACAAGTAAGGAAAGGCAAAAGTCTTCTCTTTTTAAAATTTGTTAAAAATTGTCAATTTATCAGCTATATATTGAATTATTTAAGCTTTCGTCTCGACATAATTATTCGAAGGTGTATTTTATTTAAGGAGCGCATGAAAAATCCCGATAGTCAAAAAATTAAAAAAAAACGACCACAATGCATTGTCATGACAAGGAAATGTATCTCCTAGTGTGAAATCCCACTAACAGGGGTAAAGCAATTGAAACAAGTAAGGAATGGCTAAAGTCGGGCGGGGCCGACTTTATGATACACTCCACTTTCTATCCGAATACAATTCAATTCGGTGAAAAAGTGAAAACGGGAAGGTTTTTTGTATCCTGTAAATGTATGTGTTTGACAAAAAATGTTAAATCGGAAAGGACATTTGTATGAGGATATATTGAAACCTGGAACGAAATAGATGAAATATAAAATGTATAGTTTGGCCAAAATCGGTTAAACTTTTGGGAGCAACATTTGTATTTGGGCTATATTTAAATCTGAACCGATCTTACCCACTTTCACCATAGTTTTGTTTAGTTAGATTATAAGATGTTGTGTCAAATTTCAAGAAAATCGAGTACACTATGTGGTTTCTAGAGCGGAAAATGTCAAATCGGGAGCGAAATTTGTATGGGAGCAATATATAAAAATGAACCGATCTGACGTATATTCACCATGGGTGTTTCTAGTGAAAATATAAGATGTTTTACCAAATCTGAAGACAATCTGATACAATATGTGGTTTCTAGAGCGGAAAAAGTCAAATCGGGAGCGAAATTTGTATGGGAGCTATATATAAATCTGAACCGATCAAACACATTTTTAGCACAGGTGTTTCTAGTTGAAATATAAGATGTTTTGCCAATTTTAAAGAAAATCTGTTGTAATATGTGGTATCTAGAGTGAAAATAGTCAAATCGGGAGTGAAATTCGTATGGGGGCTATATCTAAATCTGAACCGATTTTCTTCAAATTAAATAGCGTTCGTCAAACTTCATTGTGCAAAGTTTCATTTAGTTATGTCTACAATTGCGACCTGCACCGTGATTACAAGAATAGATGGACAGACGGACGGACGGACATTGCTAAATCGACTCAGAAAGTGATTCTAAGTCGATCGGTATAATTAACAATGGGTCTATCTCGTTTCCTTTTGGGTGTTACAAACAAATGCACAAAGACATAATACTCTCGTGGAGTGTATACAAATCCCACTTATACAATGCGCAATTCCACTCATAGAGGTAAAATAGTAAAATATCCCACTTATAGACTGAAAGAAAAATGCTTCATTACATCAATGAAACAGTTTCATTAATGTGTTTACATTGATGCAAGGAAATATTTCATACATGCAATTAAATGTTTCATTACCGTAATGAAATATTCCATTAACCATATTTTTAATGATTTTTTGTGTCATTAATACAACGAAATGGTTTTCATTGAAGCAATGAAATCTTTTTTTGTATAAATCGAGGCAAAAATGGATAATATTATGAGAATATTTGGCTGGATTATAATGTAGAGGATTAAATTTGATATTACAATACTTGCTTAGCAGATTATATTCAGTTTTGTTCACTTTTTTCCGTCACAGACAATATAATGAAACTCTTTCTTAACCCTAATGTAACAATTCATTAACAGAATGAACTGGTTTCATGAATGTGTTATAATTTTTTAGTGTGCGTATTTTTGGGTGGCTTACAGAAAGTAAGATACAATTCTCATTCATTTTATAGTTCACTTAGCTTAAATATTTTGGTTTCTGCGCCAAATAATTGCTGCAAACTATAAGTAGATGGTCCACAGCTAAATAAGCAATATTAAAAAATCATAAATGAACATTTCGTTAATGAAAAGTGTATTGACTTAATCTGCTTCATTAACATAATGACAATGTTTCATTGTATTAATGACACTTTACATTAATCTAACACTTATGAATGTTAATTTAATGAAACATTTTACGTTGTATTAATGAAGCTCTACGTTGATCCAAAAACAATGACAGATTTCATTAATGCAATGCAAGATTTCAGTAGGGGAATGAAGCATTTTCTTTCAGTGTAGAGCTAAATTTCGAAAATTCCAATCCCACTTAAATAAGTTCAAATTCCCGGCTGAAGAGTTTTTTGTATGAAATGTGCAGGGACCACAAAAAATGTCCCACTAATAGAGGATTCCCAATTATGCAGGTTTCACTTAAGCAGGTTCGACTGTAAAATATTATATATTTGCTTATATAAAAAACCGGTTTGACCTGTTTTGTAAAAATTTAAAAACTGAAAACCGTTTTTTTAAATGGCGAATTTTCGAAAACCGTGTCGTTTTATGACATCCATACATTTAGCCACATCGCCCCATATATATCTTACCAAAAAATATCAAATTTTTAAAGAACCGAAATACCCGTACTTATTGTCGAAAAAGATCGATCTTCCAAAAAACATGGATGAACTTTAACCTTAGTTATTTTGGTGTTTTTGGTGAACCCCACTGAAAATTTTCGGCAATTTTTTCCATAGAACATTTTATCCTTAAATGTGCTTTATGAAATTATTTTTTTGATTTTCTCGAAAAAGGGTCAAATTGACCCGTAAAGAGAAGATATAGTGAGTTAAGATCATCCGCAAAAAATATGCTCATAAAATTCCACATTAAGTTACAACATTTTTTTCACTTAGTATAATGCTCCCTTCGACCAAAAAATGAAAACTTTGACCCACTGTAAAAAGAAACTCAGACCAGCTGGACTATAAGTTTACACTGCAATGATCATCTACTCAACATGCTCTTTCATAGTTATATACTATTCTGTTCCAATAAAAAATTCTTAGTTTGTTGGACAGTGATATTAGAGGTATTTTCAGTCCTTCAGTAGGAGAAGTTGGTACCCGATCGATCTACAACTTTTAGACGTGCTTTCAGCCGACACAGTTTTCCTGATGGTTGCTAATCAGTTCTAAAATTTCTTCCTTTATTAAATACTTCCATGATACGGTCTATTGTACTTATGAATATAGGCACTTATAAAAAGTGACCAAAATGTATACCAAACAAAAACAAAAAGTATTTGAGGCTTTCATATGTGGGGAAGATCACCAAAAACAGACACTCATAATTCAAAATGTTGGATGTCAAACCCTTAGGGTCATAACTTGTAGCGAAGAAGATTAATACAAAGCAAGAAACAAAAAATCATAAACTACTTTTGGAGAGGGACGTGGCGAAATGTTCGACCAAACAACCAACCGAAGGATCCCAAAAAACACACAAAGAAAAGAAACTAAAGTGTTTTATGACTTCAATGAATATTTTATGTAAGTTAGCTCCAGATAGATGTTCACGTTTGCCTATATGGTACGTATCCAGCTCACCATCGGCATCGGCGTTGGCATCACCATCATCATCGTCATCAGCATACATCCATTCAATGCTAGCTAGACCAAGTACGGCTTTGCTAATGCCAATTCTCACGCTCTTCTTCAGACGGACTTTATGAGCAACTAAGCGAAATTTCGCCGAAACCTAAGCATTAAGCGTTTTAAATTTTTGCCTCGTTTGGCTTCTGGCTCCAGGATTTTGTTTGTTTGTTTTTTGTTTTATGTGGTTTCTGATTTTCGGGGGACGGCAGAAGGCAGAGAGTTCGGAAGGTGGATCTTCTTGTCATTTCTTATGGTGGTGGACTTATTGGCACTTTTTTGTCGTTTCTGGGCACAGTGCTTTGGACCCAAATGATGTTCTCATTTGCTCTATTAAATAATAATCTTCTAAGCTGTCATTGATAAGAGATTGACTGAGGAAACAATCATGCAAATGTTTCAAACGAATTCAGAGTAATTCAGCAAGTGGTATACCAGAGGTGACTAGTTTAGCAACAGGTCAAGCAAAATATCTACTCAATTAGAAGATTAAGTTGGACGTGGTCTTCTACTGATATGTCATATACTGATGTTCACACATCTACACCATTTTCAAGTGTAATTCAAAAGACACCATCTGAAATTCAAAAATTTCATTTGAAATTCAAAACTCATCATTTGTAAATCAAAAGACACCATTTGAAATTCAAAAGTCGTCATATGAAATTCGAAACTCGTCATTTGTAATTCAAAACTCGTCATTTGTAATTCAAAAGACACCATTTGAAATTCAAAAGTTTTCATTTGAAATTCAAAAATTATTCCATTTGAAATTCAAAAGATTCCATTTGAAATTAAAAAATGTAAACAAACTGATTTAAGAAAAATATACATTAGGTGGGGTAGCATTTATTTTTTCTGCAAATTTGGATATTCTTCTAATTTTGTTTACCCTTTTTGAATTGCAAATGGAATAATTTTTGAATTTTAAATGGTGTCTTTTGAATTACTTATGACGAGTTTTGAATTGCAAATGACGATTTTTGAATTTCAAAAAATGTCTTTTGAATTACAAATGACGACGTTTGAATTTCAAATGTTGTCTTTTGAAATACAAATGACGAGTTTTGAATTTCAATTGACATTTTTTGAATTTCAAATGGAATTTTTGAATTTCAAGTGATATTTTTTGAATTGCAAATGGAATTTTTGAATTTCAACTGGTGTCTTTTGAATTTCAAGTGATGTCTTTTGAATTACAATTGAAAAAGGTGTAGAGATTTATTTCCCAAATCCCTCACTGTATGCGATATTAGTCAAGAGCTCTATTTTTCCAATCTTCCCCATGCAGATTCCTGAAGTATCTCGTCTTTGGAGTTGCATTCAATCCATTTCCAAACACTGTGTTCTCCGCAGTCATATTCCTCAACCATTTTTGCCATTACTTGGCAAAATGATGGTCGTCTCGTAGCATATGTCTCTCTCCCCCATTTCTGATGGTTTACGATATTAGCATGTAAATATGCGCAACATTGCGGAGGTGAAAGAATTTTCCCAAACACTACTAACTCGGGGTTTCTTACGGCTCAGCTTCAATGTTTTTGTTGAGCATAATTTATGTTGATGTTTCGAGCATTTGCTAGCCGAGGAACTATTTCTTTGTTACCTCCAGCCAGCCAACCTATGATAGTTCTTTGAGGAAATTTGTTTAACAAAAGGAAGCAGGTTTCGAAACGAAGTAGAATTGTCGTCATTCTTTATTTTTCGCAGATGTAATAAAGATTCGTTTGACAAGATTTATGTTTTCACATGGTGTTGGATTTTATGTCAACGTTATTACTGTTACCAAATACTGATGCTGATGCTGGCGACGATGACGAGAATGGTCGCGAAGCTTGCATAAGATCCTGCACGACAAGAACCATTTAAAATAACAGCCCACTGAAATCAAATAAATATTCTTTATTGCATTGCATTCAAGAGGATTAATTCGTTTCTGGAGTAGTAGGATTGTAGGATTTAAATACGAGGAAGGTTTTGGAAAATGTATTATTTGTTCCCGCAAGCGAGACAAATAGAAAGATTTCGATACCTTAAGGAAATGTTAACTAACAAATGTATAGATTCCTAAATCTAAATTAATGTATTTCCTTATGATTTTTCGCAATTACTACTTTAGGGAGTAAAATGGGGCAAAAGAGAAATGGAGTGTACTTTTAGGGTGAAAACAGGCAAAAGGTGGTACTCGATGGGAACATCAATCTGGTCTCTAAGGCGAGTGACGTAAAAGGATGTTAAAAAATTCTTACCTTATGGGAGGATCGTTGCGGAAAAGGACAAACATGTTACCTAGGGAAGTCTAACCTAATAAGTTTACTTAAATATTTATCAAGTTCTTAATACATTCAAGTGTTCGTGAATTAATGATTTTTCGAAATTCTTACTTTAAGTGGTTCAACCAGGGCAAAAGGGGCACTACTGCGTACTTTTTGGATAAATTCTAGCCGCTAAGATTTTATTTTTATTTTATTTTATTTATTATGCAATACATACAAAGAAAATTTATATTCTAATTTTGGGTCCGAGGATTGAACCATATACCATAGTATCTAGTTATTGAAGCGACAGACCAGAGCCTCTGGTAGAAATCTAACAAGCCCCACGTTGACAGACAAACACGCTACCACTTCTACTACCGCGGCGCTCTGCAAATGGGTACCGCCAAAAATATGCAGCAAAAATCGATATGACCATTCACTTGAATTCGCAAGCAAGCGATATAAAGGTATTTATCGATATTTGTACTTCTTGTACCAACGAAAGAACTACAGCTTCAATTGTGAAATCCCGCGTGGACTACACCATTTCCAATTGAAATTGGGAAAATTCCAATTGAAATTGAGAAATTCCATTTGAATTTGAGAAAATTCCAATTGAAATTGAAATCCCGCGTAGACTACACCAGTTCCAACTGAAATTGGAAAAATTCCAATTGAAATTGAGATTTATCATTTCAATTTGGGAAAACTCCAATTGAAATTGAGATTTTCCATTAGAATTTTAGAAAATTCCAATTGAAATTTCCCATTTTGAAATTAAAAAATGAAATGAAAAATTTCAATTGAAATTCATATTGAGAAAATTCCAATTGAAATTGAGAATTTCCAATTCATATTGAGAAAATTCCAATTGAAATTGAGAATTTCCAATTCATATTGAGAAAATTCCAATTGAAATTGAGAATTTCCATTTCAAATTGCGAAAATTTCAATTGAAATTGAGAATTTCCATTTCAAATTTCGAAAATTCCAATTGAAATTGAGAATTTCCAATTCATATTGAGAAAATTCCAATTGAAATTGAGAATTTCCAATTCATATTGAGAAAATTCCAATTGAAATTGAGAATTTCCATTTCAAATTAGGAAATTTCAAATCAAATTGAGAAAATTCCATTTGAAATCTGCTTTGGCATAAATATTATGTGTTCTGAAGTGATGCACACCATACGTGACGATTTATTGAACGTGCATTATGAAATCAATTGTGCCACAGAAAAAATAGGGTTCATCCAGAGTTTGTTCCCGATCTAATGGTGCTTGTCGATGTGCACTGTTTTAGCTGAACTCCCTTCGTATATATATTTTTCATCATTTTCTACCCACTTTAAAAAATACAACCGCAGAGCCTTTTATTCGAAAAAAAGTCCATTTTGATGGCGCTTCTACATGGTCAGAGGAATGTACATACTAAATTTCATGATTCTAGCTGTAATCCTAAAGTTGGTACCATTTTTATCCCTTTTTGTCCCGCTCACCCCTTATATGTACAAATTTCGAAAAATCAATTTATATTGCAAGTCTGCGTTGTCAGAGGAATGTAAAAGCCGATTTTCACGACTCTAGCTGCAAATCTTAAATTGATACCATTTTTATCCCTTTTTGTCTCTTTCCTCCCTTAAAAGTACAAATTTCGAAAAATCCCTATTTGTAGCTCTTCTGCATGGTCAGTGCAAGGAACACACCGAATTTAATGTTTCTAGCTACTGCCGTTTAGTCAGGCCGAATGTTCGCTGTTTATACCTTTTTGTCCCATTTTATTCCCTAAAAGTACGTCTACGTCATATTTGGGAACTACCCTGAGCCTGGCTTCAGCCGTTTGGTCTGTGGGCTGGTCAATGATAAGTCAGTCAGTAAGTAACGCAACTCTTATATATATATAGATAGATGAAATGGAAATTCTCAATTTCAAATGGAATTTTCGCAATTTGAAATGAAATTCTCAATTTCAATCGGAATTTTCAAATTTTATTGGAATTTTCCCAATTTTAATTGGAAATGGTGTAGTACTTTTAGGATTATCTTCTAGGATTATTTATATTCTGGGTCGTTTTTCCTAACAAGGACTGAAACTACACCCTAATTTTTAGATTATTTGCTTTATGTGCATCCTTCTAATAGCGTAGACACGTAAAATACAGAGATTTTTTAAAATACGCATATTTAACGGAAAAAATTTTAAGACCGCTGATGTTTACATCATGAAATTCGGTGTATACATTCTGACTGTGTGGACGTAAAATATAAGAAAGGAATTTTTCAAAATTTGTACCTTTAGGCGAAAAATGGGGCTAAAGGGGATAAAAGTGGTACCAAACAAACGGCTGAAGTTAGAATAAAGAAATTAGACGTGAAAAATAAAGATCGTACTTTTTGCAAGTGGAGGGTATGTATATAAGATCCAGACCGGCCGAACTTAATGCCACTTTACTCAAATTTTTAAGCATTTTATTTGGGCGTTTTTCATTCGCTTTTGTGCATAATTTCATTTTCCGTTTTGGGCTATTTTTTCCGTGTTGCCCAATTTTTCTTTTGGCGATTTTTCCTTTGGCTAATTTTTCATGTCACCCTCCTAGCCATGTTAGTCTGTCTGTTGATGGTTGTAAATCGGTTGGGATTGTAGATGTGCAAAATCGAAGCAACGGAAAACAATTTTCTAACAAGGACTGTAAATATATTTAAGTAAATTGAAAAAAAAAATCTCAAAAAACGATTTCTTAAAAAGTGATAAAAATGGTTCGAATCAAGCGACAATAGGAAGACGTATTACATTTGGAGTGTACATCCCTCTAATTACGTAGATACGTAAAATAATAGTTACAATGGGAATAAAAGGGTACCAACATTTGTTTTTTTAATGTTATTACTGAAAACTTTTTCTTATTTGGTGGTTGAATTTTGTAAAAAAGCTAACTTTTGAATGACGCCAAAATGATGAACATCGGAAGAAAATTGACGCCGCAGCGCTCATTTTTGCAAAAAGAGTTCGAAAGTTTTGGCTCTGAAAATCTCCTGTATTAAATTACTTCACAAAAATGAAGTCAGTGACGACATTTTTCTTTATTTAGGCATCATTCAAAATGTAATGATTTCTTCTTTGATTTGATGATTTGTCACTTTGAAAAACAACAAAAAAACCAATCTATACGTTCAATAATACGACGAATGAGATATTCTAAGACAAGACAATAATAATTTATATTTAAAGCGCTTCCAACGGTCTACTAATTCAGAAAAAATTTGGACAAAAAATGAACATAAACAAGTAAAAACGGCGTTAAGTTCGGCCGGGCCGAACTTTATATACCCTCCACCATGGAGTGCATTCCACAGAGGATGTCGATTTTCGCAGAAGTGCAGTAATACTACAGGAAAATATAAATTTTTTAATAGATAGGTAGATAGTTGGTGCTACAGTTGGTTGTAATTCCATTCTATTTTAATTCCAAAAGTACAATTTTTTGAAAATCCATTATCAGACTGTACGTCTGTTGCAAAATAACCTAACTTCAAGATTCAACCAATTTTTACCGTAAAAGAAAAAGTACGAATTTGGAAAAAAACTTTTTATTTTGCGTGTCTATGGATACTCCGAATTGCATGACTCTAGCTGCGGTCATTTGATTGATACTATTTGTATCCCCTTCTTCCATTTTGACTCCAAATGTACGAATTTCGAAAAATTCGTATATTTTCCGTGTCTACACAGTAAGCGGAATGTATACTCCGAATTTCATGACTCTAGCTGCGGTTGTTTGATTGGTACTATTTGTATCCCCTTTTTCCATTTAAACCCCAAAAAGTACGAATTTCAAAAATATGTTTATTTTAAGTGTCTACGCAATCAGAGGAATGTATACACCGAATTTCATTATTCTAGGTGTAGCCGTTTGGTTGGTACCATTTTTATCCCGCCGTACCCATTGTATCCCTTGAAAGAACGAATTTGGAAAAAAAATTTTATTTTTCATGTCTACGTAGTCAAAGGAATGTATACTCCGTATTTCATGACTCTAGCTGATGTCATTTGGTTTGTACTATTTTTATCGCATATTTCTATTTTGACCCCAAAAAGTACGAATTTCGAAAACTCAGTTTATTTTCCGTGTCTACACAGTTAGAGGAATTTATACTCCGAATTTCATGACTCTAGCTGCGGTAATTTGATTGGTACTATTTGTATCCCCTTTTTTCATTTTAACCCTAAAAAGTACGAATTTTATAAAATCCATGTATTTTACTTGTCTATGCAATCAGAAGAATGTATACACCGAATTTCATTTTTCTAGGTACAGCCGTTTGGTTGGTACCATTTTCATCCCTCTATTCCCATTTTACCCCTTATTAGTACGAATTTGGAAAAAATACTTTTATATTATGTATCTACTCAATTAGAGGAATGTACACACCGAATTTCTTGTTTCTAGCTGTTGTCGTTTAATATGTACCATTTTTATCCCTTTTTGCCCCATTTCACCCCCTACAAATAAGAATCACTTTATGGTGCACGTTTTTGCTATAAGGGGAATGCGCATACCAAATATCAGGCAAATATAAACAGACATATTCAAAAAACATTCTTAAATACGCTAAAATATTAGGGATTATTATGGGTATTTTTAGTCCTTGTGAGGGAAAAATGTTTCCCTTTGGGCCAATTTCGCCGTTTCAATCCTAACCGATCTACGACTATAAGACGCATTTATGAAAAATTTGAACGTTCCAGCTCCTTTCGTTTAAGTGCTAGCGTGCTTTCAAGAGACGGACAGACGGACGGGCGGACGGACATGGCTAGATCGTCTTAGAATTTTACGACGATCAAGAATATATATACTTTATAGGGTCTCAGGTCGATATTTCAAGGTTTTACAAACGGAATGAAAAAGTAAGTATATAAAAACATACACGGGAATAACATGATTTTTTGGGCTTGACCCAGCGACGAAATATTTTGCAAATCATCATTAAACAATCCAATCTTCATTTCTGGGCGGTGACCGCAGCCATTTATTTTCGTGACCCATCTTAATGTATAGTCGAGGGACCTTGTGGATCAACGAAATGTGGAATTTCTTGATATCGGATGGACTGGGTATGTTGTTGAAACCACACAAAGATTTACTTTCGGTGCTTTTCTGTAGAGAATACAAACAGCAGCATTCATTGGTCACACTGTTCTTACTTCAGAGACCTACTACGCCAAAGTTCGTTAGATCTTCTTAAGCTTGGTCTTGTCAAATGAGTTGTGGTCGAGCTCTTGTTTGTCTTTCAGCGGGTTAATTTCTATTTTCAACATATACTATATTTTTTCCACTAAGATATTATCGGCCTTTATCATATATCGTTAATAATTCATTTTAAGTTCAAGTAAATATAAAACTTACAAATGTCAACATCGTAATTGCAGATTTGCCTAGTTCCCAGAAATGCTGCGAGCTCTTGTTCCTGTTGTTGTTGTCGCTGTTTGTAGCTGTTACGCTTACCTAATTCTTATGATCTTGAAAAATTCTTCAAGTTTAACACCTCGTTTCTATTGACGCCGTTGTTGCTGCCGCTTGCTGTTGCTGACACTGTCGCCGCCAATGTTGCTGCTGCCGTTTGCTGCGTTGTGATTGCAGGCATTGAAATAGGTCACTGCTATTCAGGCATCCCATGATCATTGGTTGCCCACGGTCTGTAACTGAGCGTAACGTAACGCCTGACGGCTTCTGACTGTCGATACAATGCATTGTTGGTTGGTTGGTTCGTTGGTGGTAGCTACACAGACACTTATGCTGTTCCACGTCCTATCAACAACGTAGCTTGATTGTAATCGTCGTTAAGAACAGCAGCAGCAGCTGCTGCTAACTGGTAAGTAGCTAAAATTTAAATGGTCGATTTGCTTAGACAAGTAGCCCCCTCTAACATATGGTTTATCAAAATGCACCCAAATCGCCCATTCACCTTAATTTCCCATCGAATAGATTGTGTCAATATCATAAGGCAGTGCTTTGTGGTTGTTGAAATTGCTGGTTATGATCGTTAGCCCCCCACCCCCTCCGCTTCTCATTCATATGTTGTGGGAATCAATTCTGCCATTTTGGGCGATTGAGATTGCCTATACCACACAATTACTTGTCGCATCCGTATTTGGCTTAAAACGTTTAATTCGACAAATATCAATTTTGTAATCTCAATGGACATGCGAACATTCATGTCTGTATGTGTTTTGAATTTATTATAAGTTTTTTTTTGCGTTTTCCCATTCAATTATGAGATATTTCAATGGATTTCTTTCCGAAATGTTTTTCCGATTTAATGTTCGTTCGTAGAATAAATAAAAATTTGGCAAATCTGTCTTTGCGTGGAATATCTCATATGTATGCTGCAATTGATTGCATTTTGTTTTCTATGTCATTTGATATTTGTCATTCGGTGCATGTGCGTGTGTGTCAAGAGTCTCAGATATGATTAATTTAATTTTCAGAATCTCAATGTAAGATTAATTAGAATTTTGTTTTGTACAAGTGGGCCTTGTGCGGGGTTCTTTTTTGCTTCGCTGTATTAGCAAACGAACCAACACTGGGAACCAATTTTACTTTACATAGTTTACATATGACCAAAGAAAAAAACATTTTCATCACAAACAACAAAAACTTTGTCGAACATATAAGATTTTCTGATGCACGTTGGTTTTCTAAACTCGAAAACGATATTAAAAAATTTATAAGGTAATCTTTTTTTTTTAATTTTTTACTAAAATTACAATTTTAGGCGAAGGTACCTTAAATATTTGTTATATGTTATGTTAAAGGTACTCATATTACGAATTACACTTTCATATCGAAACAATGGCTTAGTGACAGTCTTCAAAAGTTGGGAATTTTTTTTTTGCACGCTCGAATAAAATCCAAACAGTAAGAAAGTTTCAGTCGGTAACACCGATTTATATATACCCTCACTCTCAGAGAACATGTGTATGGAAGGACTTAGATTTTACTTAGTGTGTTAGGTACTGGAAGTTTGTGGCAATTGGACCAAGCTTCCGCATTCGTAAATAATTGTAAAAAATTATCAAATATAGTGTCATAATGGATTTCAGGCACTGGTATAGGAATTATAAAGGATTTAATATTACCTAGGATAGAGAAAATTGTGTGGGTGGTACAAGAAGGGGCGTGGCTGAAGTGTAAATATTTTTTAGGTTTAAAGTGATTATAAAAACATTTTTAAATATCAAATTGCAACTGATTGGGAGGTACCGGAAGGGGTGTGGCAATATAGTCCATATTTCAATTGTATCAAACGTCCATAAAAGCATTGTCAAATGTTAAATTTCATAGTATTCCGACCATCCATCCCTATAAGTTATAACAGCATCAATTTTAGATAGGTTGGGGTGATTTGTGTGGGAGCTGCCACAAGGGGCGTGGCAAAACCCGCCATTTCGTGCGAGCTCAAAGTGCTTTATCTTTACCAAAACTGTATCGTATACCAAAATATAGCTAATTCCGACTACCCGTATGGAAGTGAGTGTCATTGGTTTTTATTATACCCTCCACCTCCAGGATGGGGGTATACTAACTTTGTCATTCCGTTTGTAACACCTTGAAATATCGACCTGAGACCCTATAAAGTATATTTAAGTATATTTAAGTTTATTTAGAGTGAGGGTTAGGGTTTGCATTATCCCGTACTTTTTATTTCCCGGGAAACTGGAATTATTTTTTCAATTTCCCGGGATCCCGGGACAGCACGGGAAATTTATTTCTTATTTTATGGAAAAATGTGGACGCGATGAGAACGATCGTTCACATTAATAGTAAGTAGAGCATTAAATGAAATGTTTGTTCTTGGTCCTGTAGCTTCGAAAACTTTAAATTCTTTATTTTTAGCGTTCGGATACACGCCCAAAATCTATTTTTTTATTTTTTTTGGAGCTTGACAGGAAAAATCCAAAAAGTGGATTTTGATTCTACACCCGAACGCAGCCTAAAAATATTTTGTCATCCAACTGCAATATTCGACATACCTGATGTGACATACTATGTGATCTAAATTTTTATACAATATTTTTAATTTTATTGTGGAAATGATGGAAAAAATATGCGAAATAATATGTAAAATGTTCTACTGAATTCCCGCGGGATTCCCGTACGAATTTCCCGGGATACGGGAAATGAAAAATGTGCGAATTCCCGGGAATATTCCCGAGGGAAAGCCCAGGATGCAAACCCTAGTGAGGGTATACAAATAGAAAAAATGTTGGAAGAAATATTTTGTTTTACTTTTTTATAGCTAACAATGTTTATATGTATAAATGTATAAACCCATCTCGCATAATACCGATTTTTTACAAAAAGGCCCACTTTACCCGCTTTTTCGTTTTAAATTATTGTTTGGCACGTTATCGATTTAAAATGTTCCCTTAAAAAATGTTGGTAACCCATAACAGTTCACAATTTCTAAAATATTTAATTAGTTTCCCTTATCCTAAAATTTAACTATAGTTTTAAGGGAACATTTAATAGTTTTTTAATATTATTTTACTTTACTCTTAATCTTATATACCCCCGGCATGGAATGAATTTCACAGTATTACCGATTCTATGTTGTCAACTTTGCATAGAAGTTAACCTACCAACTTATGCTCATTGTTTTATATAAAATGTGTAGTTTCATTGGTGAAATATTGGAAAAAAAAATAATTTCAAAGAACACTCCCCCAACAATATTCAAAAAATGTGCTTAAATACCCTAAATATTTGTATACAGTCCACGAGAGTATTATGTATTTGTCTATTTGTTTCTAACACCCAAAAGGAAACGAGTTAGACCTACCGTTTATTATACAGATAGGCTTAGAATCACTTTCTGAGTCGATTTGGCAATGTCCGTCTGTCTGTCTGTCCATCTATTGTTGTAATCAAATTACAGGTCGCAATTATAGTCCGATCTTAACAAAAATTGGCACAAGTAAGTTTTTTGGATCAAGGACGAACGCTGTTTAATTTGAAGCAAATCGGTTCAAATTTAGATATAGCCCCCATACTAATATCGCTCCCTATTCGACTTTTTCCGCTCTAGAAACATCGTATTTCACTCGATTTGCTTCAAATTTGGCACAGTACCCTATAATTAAAGTGGAAACAGCTATGGTGAAAATCGGTCAGATCGGTTCAGATTTAGATATAGCTCCCATACAAATGCCGCTCCCGAGTTGACTTTTTCCGCTCTAGAAACCACATATTTCACTCGATTTGCTTCAAATTTGGCACAGTACCCTCAAATTGAAGTGGAAACAGCTATGGTGAAAATCGGTCAGATCGGTTCAGATTTAGATATAGCCCCCATACAAATGTCCCTCCCGATTTGAGTTTTTCCGCTTTAGAATCCACATATTGTACCCAATTTTCTTTAAATTAACCGCAACATCTTATAATTCAACTAAAAACTCCCATTGTGAATGTGGGTAAGATCGGTTCAGATGTAGATATAAATTTATTTATATATATATACAAATTTGCTCCCAAATGTTAAACCGATTTTGGCCAAACTTTACATATTATATTTCATCTATAAATGTACATAGTGATTGCGGGTCACATCGTTCCATGTTTCAATATACCCCATACAGATGTCATTTCCGATTTAAATTTTTTTGTCAAACACATTCATTTACAGGATACAACAATTCTTCCCGATTTCACTTTTTTACAGAATTGAATTATAATAGGATAGCAAGTGGAGTGTATGATATAGTCGGCTCCTTCCGACTTTAACCTTTCCTTACTTGTTTATTTATTTAGTTATTTTGTTCAGTCTTTGTTAGGGAAAACTTAACTATGTACAATACTAACATTCCACACAATCAGAGGAGCCTGAAGTTTTTGTTGTTGTTTGGTGAATTTTCTTTTGGTGGATATAGAAAAATATAAAATAATAATTTCGAAACCTCCTATTATATAGCACTCACACACATTCAAATGATTGTGCTTGTCGAATTGCATTATTTTAGCTGAACTCCTTCGTTTAATTTTCTACCCAGTTCCGAACAAAAAATTACAACCGCAGAGACTTTTATATCCTCGATCTCATGTTTCCAGAAGCATGTACTTTATTTGGTAACACGTTTATCCTTTTTCGTCCCGCATTTTGAAATATCTATTTATGTTCCGTACACCCTTTAAAGGTACAATTTTCTAAAAATCTACATTTACTGCACTTCTACGTGGTCAGAGGAATTTAGATAGCTTTTTTCACGATTCTCGCGGCAAAACTTTAGTTGGTACCATATGTATCCCTTTTTGTGCCGCTCACCTCTTAAAAGTACAAAAATGTATTTGTATTGCGCTTGTCTGTGGTGAGAGGAATTTACACACCAAATTTTACAACTATAGCTGCAGTACTTAAATTCGTATCATTTGTATCCCTCTTTCTCCCGCTCAATCCTTAAAAGTACAAATTGCAAAAAAATCAGTTTATGTTGCCCGTCTACTTGATCGGAGGAATGTACGCGCCGAATTTCACTATTCTAGTTACAATACTTTAGTTGGTACCATTTTTAGCCCTTTTTGTCTCTTTCCTCCCTTAAAAGTACACATTTCGAAAAGGCACACACCGATTTCCATGTTTCTAGCTACTGCCGTTTAGTCAGGACGAAGGTTCGATGTTTATCCCTTTTTGTCCCATTTTATCCCTAAAAGTACGAATTTCGTAAAACCCTTTCTTATTCGACGTCTACGTCATATACGGGAAAATTTCATGGCTTCACCCGTTTGGTCCAGCGCCCGGACCAAAGTCAGTCAGTCAGTAACGCAACTCTTTTATATATTTAGATATCATTTGTAATGGGACTTTTCACGCTATTTAAACAAAAATTAAAAAATCACAATTTTTTTAAAAAGTCTTTTGCGTTTTCAAAGAGTATCATAACTTCTACATTTACCCTTCGATTTATATACATATAAACATTATTTGTATACTCTCCACCTAAGTATGGGGGTATATTCACTTTGTCATTCCGTTTTTAACACCTTAAAATATACATCGGTGACTCCATAAAGTATATATGTATTCTGGGTCGTGGTAAAATTCTACGATGATCTAGCCATGTCCGTCTGTCTGTTGAAAGCACGCTAGCTGTCGAACGAAATGAGCTAGGAGGTTCAAATTTTTCGCAAATGGTATTGAAAGTGGGCGAAATCGACCCTAATTTGTAGACTATTTAAGCAATTTTTTATATCCTCCACCTAAGGATGGGTGTATATTCACTTTGTCATTCCGTTTTTAACACCTCGAAATATTCATCTGAGACTCCATAAAGTATATATATTTTGGGTCGTGGTAAAATTCTAAGAATATCTAGCCATGTCCATCTGTCTGTCTGTTGAAAGCACCATAGCGGCCGAACGAAATGAGCTACGAGGTTCAAATTTTCCCTAAATGTGTCTTATAGTTGCAGATCGGTTGGGATTGAAAGTGGGCGAAATCTGCCCAGAGGGCAAATTTTCTCTCTTACAGGGACTGAAATTACTCCCTAATATTTACAATATTTAAGTTTTTTTAAATTTCTGCTTTATTTGCAAAAGCACCAAAAAGTAAATACACGTTTTAGAGGGCGAAATGGGACAAAAAGGGATAAAAATGGTACCTATGATAAGACAATAGCTACAGACGTAATAGCTAGATACGTAAAATAGAGGGACTTTTCAAAATTCGTACTTTTAAGGGATAAGGAAATGGGGATAAAAGTGGTACCAACCGAACGGCTCCAGCTATAATATAATAATGTGTATACATACATTTGACTGTGAAGATTAAATTTGGCTACAATCAAACGGCTGTAGCTAGAATCATGATATTCAGTATTTGTACTCGTCTGTCTACGTAGACGCGGCAAATAAGAGTTACGATTTTTATAAATTCGCACTTTTAAGGTCAAAATAGAAAAATGAGTGAAATTGTCACCAATCAAACGGCTGTAGCTAAAATCGTGATTAGGTGTGTACATTCCACTCTGAAACATATTGGATCTTGAATATTAGAACTTTTCATGTCAAAATGGTACAGACGTTTAGGCTGTAGCTAGAATCAAGAAATTGCAAATAGGGAAAATCGGTAAACTGTTTCTACCTAATAATAAAGGGTTTTCCAACAAGAGGTGTTATTTTGGAATTCAAAGAAAAGTGTTATGTCATTGAGATAAATGATCGGATGTTCATTTCATAATAAAGAGGTTGGTATGCTGGAATCAAGATGTTGCGAATGGGGAAAATCGGGCTTGAAGGAAATTGTTTCTAACTAATAATAGGGCACATTTTTGAAGATTGCTGCCTAATATTATCTTTTTAAAGATTTATATTTATATATAGTAGAGATAATAATAATAATGAAGCATCACAAATTTCCTAATAAGGTAGTGCACTTCTATTGAAAGTTGACCGCCTCTAATCTGGCGGTAATACTGTGGAATGCACTCCGTGGTGGAGGGTATATAAGATCCGGCCCGGCTAACTCAACGGCTTTTTACTTGTTAGCATTAGAATGTTAGTTATTAAAATATAAAACAAAATACTTTTTTGCGACATTTTTTTCTATTTTTATGGTTGTTTTCGAGCCAGCAAAAATAGATTTTTTTGGAAAAAACAGCCCCCAGACCAAACGGCTGAAGCCAGGGTCATGAAATTTTCAGGGTAGTTCCCAAATATGACGTAGACGTCGACTAAGAAAGGGTTTTACGAAATTCGTATTTTTAGGGAGTAAAACGGGACAAAAAGGGATAAACATCGAACCTTCGTCCTGACTAAACGGCAGTAGCTAGAAACATGAAATTCGGTGTGTTCCTTGCACTGAATTGGATGCAGAAGAGCTACAAATAGGGATTTTTCGAAACTTGTGCTTTTAAGGGAGGAAAGCGACAAAAAGGGATAAAAATGGTACCAATTTAAGAATTGCAGCTAGAATCGTGAAAATCGGTATTTGCATTTCTCTGACAAAGTAGACTTGCAATATAAATTGATTTTTCGAAATTTTTACTTATGAAGGGTGAGCGGGACAAAAAGGGATAAAAATGGTACCAACTAATGTATTGTAGCTATAGTCGTGAAATTTGGTATGTAAATTCCCCTGACAACGTAGACTTGCAACATAAATGGATTTTTCGAAACTTGTACTTTATATGGGGTGCGCGGGACAAAAAGGGATAAAAATGGTACTAATTTAAGTATTGCTGCTATAGTCATGAAATTTGGTGTGTAAATTCCACTTACAACGTAGAAGCGCAAATCTAAATGGATTTTTCGAAATTTGTACTTATAAGAGGTGAGCTGTACAAAAAGGGATAAAAATGGTACCAACTAAATTATTATAGCTAGAATCGTGAAATTTGGTGTGTAAATATATAAATTCCTCTGACCATATAAAAGCGAAGTAAAATTGGATTTTTCGAAATTTGTACTTTTAGAGGGCGAGCGGAACAAAAAGGGATAAAAATGGTACTAATTTAAGTATTGCTGCTATAGTCATGAAATTTGGTGTGTAAATTCCACTTACAACGTAGAAGCGCAAATCTAAATGGATTTTTCGAAATTTGTACTTATAAGAGGTGAGCTGTACAAAAAGGGATAAAAATGGTACCAACTAAATTATTATAGCTAGAATCGTGAAATTTGGTGTGTAAATATATAAATTCCTCTGAACATATAAAAGCGAAGTAAAATTGGATTTTTCGAAATTTGTACTTTTAGAGGGCGAGCGGAACAAAAAGGGATAAAAATGGTACTAATTTAAGTATTGCTGCTATAGTCATGAAATTTGGTGTGTAAATTCCACTTACAACGTAGAAGCGCAAATCTAAATGTTTTTTTTTTCGAAATTTGTACTTATAAGAGGTGAGCTGTACAAAAAGGGATAAAAATGGTACCAACTAAATTATTATAGCTAGAATCGTGAAATTTGGTGTGTAAATATATAAATTCCTCTGACCATATAAAAGCGAAGTAAAATGGGATTTTTCGATATTTGTACTTTTAGAGGGCGAGCGGGACAAAAAGGGATAAAAATGGTACCAACTAAAGTATTACACCTAGAATAGTTAAATTTGGTATGTAAATTCCTCTGACCATATAAAAGCGAAGTAAAATTGGATTTTTCGAAATTTTTACTTTCAATGGGTGCGCGGGGCAAAAAGGGATACAAGTTGTACCAATTTAAGTATTGCAGTTATAGTCGTGAAATTTGGTATGTAAATTCCACTGACAACGTAGTAGCGCAAATCTAAATGGATTTTTCGAAATTTGTACTTTTAAGGGATGCGCGGGACGAAAAGGGATAAAAATTCTGTACAGTCCTTTAATTACTTAAACGCGGAACATAAATGGACATTTCAAATTTTGTACTTAATACAACGATACGTCCCGACAAGAAATAAATGTGTTACCAAATAAAGTACATATTTTTAGGGGTTTTTTGCTTCCCCTATAGTTACCTATAGTGGTTTTTCAAAATGTGTACTTTTTGGGAAAGAGGTGCAAAAGTTATAAAATAGCTGGCTGCATCTAGAAACATGAGATCGAGGATATAAATGGTGGTAATTTTTTGTTCAAAACTTGGTAGAAAATGATAAAAATTATACATACGAAGGAGTTCAGCTAAAATAGTGCATATCTGCAAGCACATTACTTTGACTGTGTGTGAGTGCTATATAATAGGATGTTTCCAAATTACTATTTTAGATTTATCTATATCCGCCAAAAGAAAATTAAATAAATAGATAAATAAATAAATAACAGAGACGGATAAAATTAGCAAATAACTGGCTTTTCGCGTGCGAAGCAGCGGGTACTGCTAGTTTAACATATATCCGGAAGTTACCGGTTATTTTTCCAAAATGAGAGTACAAATATATAAGGTACCTTTAGCGAAAATTGGAATTTTAGTATTTAAAAAAATCATAAACATTTTTTTGTTTATTTTATGAATCAGCATACACTCAAAAAATAAATCAATTTGCCTCGGCTACCCGATCACGAAATGCGAATTATGTCCGAACATCGCTTTCAACATAAGACCCAAATCAATTCACATGAATGACGAACTTACGAATTATTACACCGCATTTGTAATTTATTGTGGTTTTATTAAATATTTTGGCGATTTAGCAAAATGATTTTCAACATCGAATCGAATAAAAAAGCTGTGGAAAATTGCCCACATTTACTGATGCTGATAACAATGTTACGCTGACACGTTTGGATTCACTTGGATTCTCGTAACTGGTAATTGTTTTTTAATGGCAGCAGAGCTGTTGTTTTCTTTAGTTTTTACAGGCAACATTTTGTGGCGCGCTTTTCATGATTGATATATGAATGTTGCCTGCTCTTGATTAATTTCGGTTTGATTGATTTTATGTTTATTAGATTTTGCATGTCAGTAGTTACTTTGGGGCCCGTTTTCCTCGCCATAACTTTCTAATATTTTCATTTTTTTATGGCTGTTCGAAAAAAATTTATTACTCCATCATAAAAACCAGCGAACGAATGAACGAACGGTGGTGTGAACGCTGGCAGAGTGGCGTTGAAATTAACATACCACCAACACCATCATCGCCACCACGGTGGACCACAAAAGTAAAACTGACCATCATCCATGCACGTCGGGATGGAAAATGAAAAACCGTGTTTGCTATAAATACACAGCGTGTGGCCTAATTCGTCTAATTGTTGTGATTTGGTGGGGAAAAATTGGTAACAATATTTTTTCGCTGCGAGTTTTTATTTTTTCGCAAAAAGTGTGAAACACATTTGCCAAGACGGCCGGTCGTCCGCCGCCGTTTGTGCCAGGGAAAAGTCGCTGTCGCAGTTTGCGAGAAATATACATAATTTCTTTAATACAAAGGAAAATGGAAACATGCGCTCATATAAATTATAGCAACCAACAGCCGCACCAACAACCAACAGGTTTCCGAAATGAATATTTTGTTTAATCAAAACTGCGACGGCACGGATGGGCTGGACGGACGGATGGATGGACAAATCCAAATGTAATTTATTTGTGTGGCCAATAACACTTTTGGCCAACCACCACAGAACGAACGCCCGAACCGAAAGTGCTGGGACTAAATTGATGGGGTGATGATTACAATGTAACAACACATACAGGGTGTGTTGGAAAAATAGTGTCTCCCTGATGGAGAACGACGGAATTTAATGATGTATGGCGGCTGAATAACTCAAAATTATTGTCACACAATTGAAATTTTTGAAAATTCGTATTGTGAAGTGCTCCAAAAAAATATACAAATGAGTAGTTTCAAGACGGCTCGGCGAATTTCAATGAAAATTCCCACCTGTTGTATTTTTGAGCTCAAAATAGGAAAACACTTTTAAACTCAAAACCAGAATCTACTCTGCTATCTACTCTTTGTCAGGATATTTGCAATAATGTGTAATATGTGGAAGCCCAGCAAAAAAATGGAAGTACTTCCGCAGGAAGTACATCATAATCGCATCTCAAAATCCGAATGGGCATTTTTCCCGCTTTTAAACAACTTCCAAAAATGTCGATAAAATGTTAATATTCCGTAACATTTTACGAATGACATTTTCAAAAGTGAATGAAAACGATTTTTAGTAAGGGGACACAGAGGTTAGGTGTCCGCTTTGCACCCAGAAGCTGTCAGGTTCGAATCGTGACTCGGGAAATAATCTTTCCCTATTATTATATTTAAAAATAAACAATGCTTAAATTTGTATAATTTTAACAATTGAAACATTTTTGCTTTAAAAAATACAAATCTATTGCTTCATATCATTACATTATATATTTAATTTTTTATTAATAATATCAGTAACATTAAATAGTGTTAATTAATTTAGTAATAATTTAATCAATACATATAAAAGAGTTTGCGTTACTGACTGACTGACTTATCATTGACCAGCCCCCAGACCAAACGGCTGATGCCAGGTTCAGGGTAGTTCCAAAATATGACGTAGACGTCTACTAAGAAAGGGTTTTACGAAATTCGTACTTTTAGGGGGTAAATTGGGACAACAAGGGATAAACATCGAACCTTCGTCCTGACTAAACGGCAGTAGCTGGAAACATGAAATTCGGTGTGTTCCTTGCAATGACCATGCAGACGAGCTACAAATAGGGATTTTTCGAAATTTGTACTTTTAAGGGAGGAAAGATACAAAAAGGGATAAAAATGGTACCAATTTAAGAATTGCAGCTAGAATCGTGAAAATCGGTATTTACATTCCTCTGACAACGTAGACTTGCAATATAAATTGATTTTTCGAAAATTGTACTTATAAGGGGTGAGCGGGACAAAAAGGGATACAAATGGTACCAACTTAAGTATTGCAGCTAGAATCGTGAAATTTGGTATGTAAATTCCTCCGACCATGTAGAAGCGCGTTAAAATTGGATTTTTCAAAAATTATAGTTATAAGAGGTAAGCGGGACAAAAAAATGATAAAAATGGTACCAACTAAAGTATGGCAGCTATAGTCGTGAACATTGGTATGTAAATTTCTCTCTAGCGCCCGGTAGTCGAGTTGGTAGCGTGCTCGGCTATCAGCGTGGGCGTCGTGGGTTCGATTCCACCAGATGCTCTGGTCTGTCGCTGCAATAACTAGCTACAATGGTCTTAGTCACCCCTGCTCAATCCCTGGACCCAAAATTAGAATATAAATTTACTTTGTATTGTAATTCATAATAAATAAAAAAATCCTCTCACCACATAGAAGCGGAATATAAATGCATTTTGTACTTTTAAGGGTTGCGCGGGACAAAAATGGTACTAAATAAAGTATTGCAGCTAGAATCTTGAAGTTTGATGTGTAAGTTCTTCTGACCTTGTAGAATCGCAGTAAAATTGGATTTTTCGAAATTTGTACTTATAAGAGGTGAGCGGGACAAAAGGGATAAAAATAGTACCAACTAAATTATTTGGTATGTAAATTCCTCTGACCATGTATAAGTGCATTAAAATTGGATTTTGCAAAATTTGTACTTTTAACGGTTACGAGGGACAAAAGGAATAATAATGGTACTAATTTAAGTATTGCAGCTATAGTCGTGAAATTTGTTGTGTAAATTCCTCTGTCAAAGTAGAAGCGCAAATCCTAGTGGATTTATACTTATATAAGGTGTGAGCGGGAGAAAAAGGGATAAAAATAGTACCAACTAAAATATTGCTGCTATAGTCGTGCAATTTGGTGCGTAAATTCCTCTGACAACTTAGACTTGCAACATAAATGGATTTTTCGAAATTTGTACTTTAAGGGGAGAGCGGGACCAAAAAGGATAAAATGGTACCAACATTAGGATTACAGCTAGAATCATGTATGTAAATTCCTCTGAACATGAAGAAGCGCCATCAAAATGTATTATTTTTCGAATAAAAGGCTCTGCGGTTGTAATTTTTTGTTAAAACCTGGGTAGAAAATGATGAAAAATAAAAATAGTATTTATTTTCTAAAACAGTGCACATAGCCAAGTACATTCCTTTGACTGTATATGAGTGCTATGTTTCTAATTTACTATTTTAGAAAATAAAATCAAATAAATACTGTCCTAAAAAAGAGACGGATAATAACAAATACCTGGCTTTTTCGCGTGCGAAGCAGCGGGTACTGCTAGTATTTAATAATTACAGAAATGAAAACTAGTAAAAAAGTAGATCTTTGATAATACTAAAAAATAAATTTTAAATCTTTCAAAATAAAGGACATCCCTCCTATGACAACTCCATGTTAAATTCATTGGCGAAGATCCCAATATTCACTACTTCCGAATCACAAGATCTTTTCACTTCTTAAGGTGCTCTCTGGGAGACTGTAGAAGACTTTCACAAAATATTTTTTATTTTTTTACAAGCCTAAAATATTGAAATATTTTAATCTGAGTGTTATGAGAAATCCGTTCATTAACAACGATTTTAACATATAGTTGTCATATGAGGAATGTTTTTATTTGAAAGCTAAAAATTTAATTTTTGGTAGTGCGAGGTTACTTTTTTTCAATACTTTTCATTTCATTTGTATACCCTATACCAAAGGGTGGGGATATACTAAGTTATCATAGTCAGTTTGTAGCACCATAAAATATCAATCTGAGACCATATAAAAAATATGTGCTCTTGATCGTTATAAAATTATAAGACTAGCTTGCCATGTCCTTCTGTCGAGAGCAACTTAGAATCAGTGGCGTATCAATAGATTTCTGCTGGGGAGGAAGAACAAAACATGTATTTGTTAATTTTATAAGAAAATGACAATGAGAAGTAAAAAATAATTCATATTGAAATAAGAATATGAAGGAACATAAACCTTCACAATGGAATTCAAATTAGATAAGAATTAACTATATGTTTAACAAATTAAATTTATAAATTTTAACAATTAAAAACAACTTTACTAACTCGTTTTCGATATTTAAGATGACCAAAATTGACAAACTATCTTCGTTTATAGGAAATCTTATCTTAACTGTTTAATCCTCGAATCGCCGAAATACGTCTTATTGTCGTAGATCGGTTGGGATTGCAACTGGGTGAAATCGGTCCAAAGAGAAAAAATTTCCCTCGCAAGGACTAAAAATATCCATAATAACCCTCCCGATTTGACTTTTTCCGCTCTAGAGACATATTGTATCAGATTGTCTTCAGATTTGGTAAAACATCTTATATTTCCACTAGAAACACCCATGGTGAATATCGGTCAAATCGGTTCAGATTTAGATATAGCCCCCATACAAATGTCGTTCCCGATTTGACTTCTTCCGCTCTAAAATCCACATATTGTACCCGATTTTCTTTAAATTGGGCACAACATCTTATAATCTTACTAGAAACACCTATGCAAAAATTGGGTAAGATCGGTTCAGATTTAGATATAGCCCCCATATAAATGTCGCTCCCGATTTGACTTTTTCCGCTTTAAATGCCACATATTGAAATCGATTTTCTTTAAATTTGGGACAACATCTTATAATCCAACTAGAAACACTATGCAGAAATTGGGTAAGATCGGTTCAGATTTAGATATAGCTCCCATACAAATGTCGCTCCCGATTTGACTTTTGCCGCTTTAAAAGCCACATATTGTGCTCGATTTTCTTTAACTTTCGCACAACATCTTATAATCTAACTAAACAAAACTATGGTGAAAGTGGGTAAGATCGGTTCAGATTTAAATATAGCCCAATTTCAAATGCTGCTCCCATAAGTTTAACCGATTTTGGCCAAACTATACATTTTATATTTCACCTATTTCGTTCCAGGTTTCAGTATATCCTCATACAAATATCCTTTCCGATTTAACATTTTTTGTCAAACACATACATTTACAGGATACAAAAAAACCTTCCCGTTTTCACTTTTTCACCGAATTGAATTGTATTCGGATTGAAAGTGGAGTGTATCATAGAGTCGGCCCCGCCCGACTTTAGCCTTTCCTTACTGGTTTATTACAAACTTTAGATGGACATCAATCGAAGGGATAGAGAGGTATCGTTTTATCGACCTAAAAGTGGGTCTATATTGATCATTTCATTTGGTATGAAACTAACTTATAATCCCCTATTATAATTAATTGCTTGAGCTCTAATCCTAAATCATATTTTTCTATAATAAAAACAATTTTTTGAAAATTCTAAAAGCTTGTTGAAAATAAAACACACCCAATATATATAAATTCCTCCAATGAAATGAATTCATTTAAATGTATCTTAGTTCCTATCATGCCTTTCGGAGACCGTCTCTAGTAAAATTGTGTCAAAAGCTGGCACATTTTCTGTTCTTTTGCGATCCTTTTCTAAATAAACAAACCATGTTTGCAAAGTAGCAGAAAATAAAACGAAACGAAATGAAATGAAATGAGAAAAATGTGTTTCTTTTCCGTATGACATCTTTATGAGACCATTTGATGATGAATGCTTTGCTGAAATAAATATAATTTCTATGACAGACGACAGCAATTAAATCCAACGAGAATAACACACACACTCACACCACACAAAAAAGAAACGAACTCAATATGTTGAGAGTTCAGACGTCTGTCCATAAAAACATACGGTTGGATAAAATGCAAAGGGACGTAAGTGCAGCGTAGTTCGCACAGAGTATTTTTTACAATTTCCATTCAAATTTTATTAGATTTTGTGATAAAATCTCATATAATTTGGTTAATTTTTTGCAGATAACGAGGTATATTTAAGATTAGAATGCTGCCGAAACGCACTTCAAATCACACCGAGAAGGAGTCAATAGTCACCGGTTTGCAATTTTTAGATCACAATAGGATTGAAATTCAGTACCCCTATAACAATGCAAGACACGTATATTAGATTCAATGGTATGGACTTTAAAAGATTATTATTTTCGGAGATCTTTCAGAACATGACGAATTAAAAGAGTTGGTTTTAAGGAATCAGCGGAAGAGTCTTGAAATCTTGAGTTACGGGTAAAAAACTGGGTTTTCGTGCCTTTGCACGCTTATAAGCCTGCAACTAAGTTGGTTATATACCAATTTTCAATAAATCCAATAACAGTAACTAAAGTTCATTATTAAATTCATTTAATAAAAATCGCCAATTTTCGAACATTTTCCCCACTTTGGAAATTCGGATTTTTTTTGGAAAACATGGAACATCTAGTAATTTTTTCATCTTTTTATTATTTTTTTTTTAATACCCAAAGTATTTATATTGGACTTCAATTCATAAAATAATGTAAGATGTTAACAGAGATGAACAAAACTTGCAAAAATTTAATATTAATTTAGCTGCAACAATAAGGGTCTCACTTTGCCTTTTTGCTAATTTTGGGTTCTGCTGAAGACTTCAGCACAACCTTTGGTCTAAAACCAAAATAAATGACAACACATATTAATAAAAACTTCAATAACTCTGTCAATTACAACAAAAATTGTGTTGATGCCTATTGGCTTTCTAAACTCGAAAACGATATTAAATTTTTTATACCCTCCACCACAAGATAGGGGTTTACTAACTTTGCCATTACGTTGGGAACACCTTGAAATATCTACCATTTAAAATTAGAATCGGCTAAGAAATGTACTGATTACTTTTTAAAATTTCTGTTTTTATTGGAAAGGTTGAACTCTGAACTCTTGAACTCATTTAATAATGAAACACAACACACCAGCCCAAATCTCTGAACCCAATATGCGACAATTTTGCTTATTGACATAGCCAACGAGATGAAAATGAGCTAAAATTTTTCACGTAAATTCCTTACGGTTCGTGTTAAAGACTCACAACTTTGGAAGTAAATTTTTAATATTTCACACATGTTGCAAATGTCAAACATAAACCTGAAAATAAAAATGAATGTTATTCTACCTTTCAAAGTGAAAGTAATCGGTAGTTCAAATGTTAAATGGCTCACCCTATATATTCTTGATCGTCATAAAATTCTAAGACGATACAGCCATGTCCGTCTGTCTGATGAAAGCACGCTAGCATTTAATCGAAAGGAGCTAGGACGCTAACGTAGATCGGTTGGGATTCAAAGTGGGCAAAATCGGGAAACATGTTTTTAAGGACTGCAAATACCCCCAATAACCCCTAATATTTAGATTATTTAAGCATAAATAAGTTAGAAGCAAGTGTTGGTATTACTGTCCGAAAATGAAAAAAATCTTAAAAATCTGCTTCAATGTTCGCAAGGAATATATTTAAAAAAACACCGAAAATCGGACTTTTTTCAATGTATCACAACTACTTTTCGTCATAGGAAACTTTTGTAATTAATACCAAAAGATAGGTAGCATCAGCGGTTATGTATAAGTGTAGTAGGGACGAAATACAATCGTGTTATCTGGTATTTAATTTATGATAAAGTGGAAAGCTTTAAAAAATTCGAACTTTCAAGGGATAAAATGGGAATAGTGGGATAACAATGGTACAATTTGTATCCCACGTAAAATAAAAGGATTTTTCGAAATTCGTACTTTTAGGGAGGTAAACTGGAAAAATGGGATAAAAATTGTACCAACCAAATGTTCGCAGCTAGAGCCATACATTCCTCTGACTGCAGAGACACGAAAAATAAAAAGGTTTTTCAAAATTCGGACTTTCAATGGATACAATGGGAACAGAGGGTTAAAAATGGTACCATCTAAACGGCTACATTTAGAATGATGAAATTTGGTGTATACATTCATCTAATTGCGTAGACACGCAAAATAAAGAGATTTTCGAAAGTCGTACTTTCAAAGGGAAAAGGGTATAAAATGGCCGCAGCTAAAATCATGGAATTCGGAGTATACATTCATCTGACTGTTAAGACTCGCAAAATAAAACAGTTTAGATGCTAGCAACAGACGGACGGACATGTCTAGATCGTCTTAGAATTTTATGACGATCTAGAATATATATACTTTACTCAGATCGATATTTCAAGGTGTTACAAGCGGAATGAGAAAGTTAGTATACCCCAATCCTGGAGGTGGAGGGTATAATGAGTCACAAAGATATATCGTACTTAAATATGAAATAACGGTCCAACGAATTATGAAACCCAATTCTTTGGTCTTTTTTTAAAGCTGTTGTTTTTTATTTGTCTATGTATAGAAAAGATTCCAAACGCTTGCTCTTAATGGCCAAGTCAGACTGGGCAGGGCACAGATTTTCTACGTGGACGTCGAAGGCTGCCGGATGTTGGACCCACGAAATTACAGCACAAGCAGATTGAGGAAATAAATCCATGAATAAATAAATGAGCATCTTTCTCTTTGACACCATGTCTGAAATCCCACGTGATCTGTCAAATACTAATGCATGAAAATCCTAACCTCAAAAAAATCACTCTTTATATTCATTATGAAGATGGTAACCAAATTCACAAAGACCCCAACTAACGAAAGCGGCCTAAGTACCCCAAGTGCAGAACATTTGTACATGCTGTCATTTTCGAAAAGTTCGCAATTCGAACAAAAGCCGACTACAGCACTCCTTAAATGAAATTTTCGTAAAATCATTCGAGGTCTTTCTCTAGTGTTGTTACAATCTTTATGTGAACTCCATCCTCCAAATCCAATCTAAATTTACATTAGTTACGTCCGTTTGCAATTCACCAGGCGATATAAATGCATCTCTCAACGAATGTATGAATATTTACGAGCAAAGTCAGACAGAATCTATCATTGAGCCTTTAGGCTAAAATATGACTTCTGTGTAAAATATAGTCACCGCATAATTTCATACAGACATCCACATCCACTTGATTCTTAAATGGTTGCTGCTTGCCACCATTTAGCCGTCTCTCCGCCCGTCCGTCCGGCCGGCTGTCTCACACTGTAGCACTGTGTGGTTGGTAGCTGATATGTTTACAGTGGCAATGGCAGCCGAATCCACAGCCAACATATGTGAGTTATAATAATTCAACATGTGTTTTTTCCATTCATTTCATTCCTCGAGAACAAAACGAAAAAGCAGCAGCAGCATTTGTTTAATGACACAAATTATTATTTGACCTCAAAACTGAAAAATACGTCTGTATGTTTGTACGCAAGTGAATGAAATTGTTTTTGGTTTCTACGAGTATTTGGTGACTCGATCGATGACGGTGACTATAGCCAGAGAGGCTAGACTTAACTCGGCCTCCCAAAGCCAACTGGGCGGTGCACAGTGGTTCAGAATAAAAAGCCATCGGCCAAAATTCAATAACTTCTATTCTAGTAAACATTTTGAAAATTGAAATTAGGATTATTTTGAGATATTAAAATTGAAAATCATACAATCGAACATATTTTATAAATTAGCCCAAATATGACCACTTTCCGTGTATTTCGAATTTTTCAATTAGGAAGCCAAAAATAATTTAGAAACTATTACACCGTGCGACGGTACTTTTTGGACCTGAACAAGACCATAAACATATGAAAATAGAGAAAATATGTAGAAAAACTGAGTACTCAGTTTTTCATTTGGTGATATTTTCTGCTTTTTACAGGACTTCTCATTTCCAAAGGATATATTTGTCTTAATAATTTATTTTCATACTTTCGAGAGTCATACAGAAGCGATATGGGTATTACATATTAGTTTAGCATAAAGAACCATTTCAAGTTTTCCCTTCTTAAATGGTAAAAGATGGATAAACTAAATAAATATTGTTAATACTAAACTAACACAAAAAGAAGAATTATATTTAAAATATTTTTAATATATATTCTTCTCTTTCATTTGATACCCATATTGCCTTTGTGTGAGTCTCGAAAGTATGAAAATGAATTATTTAAACATCTATATCCTTCGGAAAATAAAAATAAAAGATTAAATAAATATGGGGGAAACTTGAAATTGTTGTAAATATTAATCTAATACCGATAGAAGCTTATATTTGAAGTATTTTTAACAGATATTCTTCTCTTTCATTTGATACCCATATCGCCTTTGTATGACTCTCGAAAGTATGAAAAGGAATTATTAAACATCTATATCCTTTGGAAAATAAAAATATGAATAAATTAAATAAATAAGGGGAATTTGAAATTATTGTAAATATTAATCTAATACCGATAGAAGCTTATATTTAAAGTATTTTTTAACAGATATTCTTCTCATCATTTGATACCCACATCGCCTTTGTACGACTCTCGAAAGTATGAAAATGAATTATTTAAATATCTATATCCTTCGAAAATAAAAATAAAAGATAAATAAATTAAATAAATAAGGGGGAAACTTGATATTGTTTATAGTATTTATAGTATTTTTAACAGACATTCTTCTCTTTCATTTGATACCCATGTCGTTTTTGTATGACTCTTGAAAGTATGAAAATTAATTATTTAAACATCTATATCCTTCGGAAAATAAAAAATATGAATAAATTAAATAAATTATGGGGAAACTTGAAATTATTGCTAATACTAAACTAATACCGATAGAAGCATTATCTTTAATGTATTTTTAACAGATATTCTTCTCTTTCATTTGATACCCATATCGTCTTTGTACGACTTGTTAAAGTATGAAAATAAATTATCTAAACATCTATACCCTTCGGAAAATAAAAATAAATAAAGGAGAAACTTGAAATTATTGTTAATACTAAACTAATACCGATAGAAGCTTTATATTTGAAGTGTTTTTAACAGATATTCTGATCTTTCATTTGATGCCCATATCGCCTTTGCATGACTCTCAAAAGTATGAAAATAAATTATCTAAACATCTATATCTTTTATAAAAAGGAGAAAGGATCACCAAATGAAAAATTGAGTACACAGTTTTTATACATAAGATCTCTAGTTGCACACGTATATTGCCTTGCTCCAATTAAATAAATAAATATTTGTCGCACGGTGTTATACATTGCCCTTCGGCAACATTTTTGTAGTATAGTGTAATCAAAAATCTGAAATGTATAATTATTCCCAGCCATACCTTGATATATGACGATTCTAATCTGCTAGATCTGGCTATCAATTTATTCGATTGGACCACTGTAATGAAGCTGGTGTTTTTCTTATCTCTCATATGAATGTCAAGAGTCGTACACATAACTCGAAGTATTAGCAAATTAGGTGTTCGGAATGAATGTACCATAAATAACAAATATTTGTTTTTATTCGAAAAATCTCAATTTGGCGAACGACTCCACAAGAGTTGTCTTTTCTTATCTACACATATTTTGTGGTTCTGTCCCATTTCAAATTTCGAATTGTTGTCATACTTTTTATTCATAATTTGTTATCATTTCTGACATTTCAAATAAACAATGCTGCGCTGTGGAATAGAAACGGACCCCGCCCCTCGACCATATACAATGCAACCAATCAACGAATCTATGGAGACATGTCTCATTCGTGAGCTTGGTCCGGTGGCAGGGTAGGCCAGCCAATCACTGTCAGTATTTAAGAATATTTGATATTTATTAGTTTAGCATAGATTTGTAATACTCGTTCGCAGAACGGTGTCACATTTAAATAAACGAAACGATATACGACGATACATGTTTGAATCGAATCGATGTCATGAGTTGACTTCAAATGGAAGTTATTGATGTTAAATTAATGAAAAGTAATATGCACACTAGGGCATATCGATGGAAAATAAATTGATTGGCGACAGCAAGAAAATAAATGTGATTGATTCGCAAACAAAATCAAAAAGTCAAATGGGGAGTGACATTTGTATGATTGATTTGTTTCAAAAGTAAATTTTTAAGTTTTTTGGACAGGCAGACGGACATTTCCAAATCGATTTAGATTTAATATATTAAGTCGATTGTTATAATAACCGATAGGTTAACGTTCTTCCTTTTAAGTGTTACAAACATATGCACAAAGCATACTACCATAGTATTAAAACAGTTTTCCCATATGTTGCTATTTATATGTATATTAGGTGTTGTATGGGAATTTTAGGGTTCCATTTGGATAGGCTAGAACACCCTATTTTGTGAGGTTCATGACCCAGAAAATGAGGGTGTTTGTGCGGTTTCATGTAGGCTCTCATCGGGGTTAAAGGTGAGAGAGAAAAGGTAAAAACACGTAAAAAGTCCTAAAACTGTCTCGGAGTCGCCATCAGAGGGGTTAAATGTAAGATCGACCCCTATTAATTTTCCCTCCCCAGCATACACACATACTCCATTCGTCTTCATTCGTTACTGAGGCTCCCATACAAAACTATATTTAATAATATTTGCTCAAATTTTAAAAAAGTTTTAAGGTGGCTCCCCTTAAGCATAATGACAAGTATATCAACTTTTCCTCTTAACGAGTGGTGATAGAGGTATTTATGTTTGGGGAATATGTTGAGGGGGAAAATTAATCAGGGCCAGTCTTACAGTTCGCTACTCTAGGGTCTACTGCGGGACAGTTTTGGGGCTTTCTTTCATAAAAAATATAAAAATGGGGGGTAGGTGTCTTATGAGAAAATATTGGAGACTGGTCATCCACTAGGGGGCAGTTAGAGCGGTGGGATCAAATTTTATAAAAATTTAGTGTTTGTATGAGATCCCCATTATGAAGTGGAGACAGGGAACAACCTAGGGGTGACTAGGGGGCTGTCTTGAGCCTTTCCTTCATTAAAAAAATATAAAACAAGGTGGGAACCACCTTAAGGGTTGAAGATAGAGGGTAAGTACGTTCTGAGAAAATATTGGGGCTCAAAACGTATTGGGGATCGGTCATAGAAAAAATGTTGGGGAGGGAAAGTTAGTAGAGGTCGGTCTTACATTCAGCACAGCTAGGGGCGACTCCAGGGCAGTTTTAGGCCTTACTGTCATAACAAAAATTATAAAAAAAAACAAAAAAATCGTATGGAGACCACCCTAAGGGTTGACGATAGGAGGTAAGTATGTTCACATAAAATGTGGGTGTTGAAAAATATTGGGGGTCGGTCATACTTTTGACTCCAGTCCAGTCAGAGCGGAGGAAACTAATTTTATAAAAAAATATTTTTTTTTATTGGAGGACCCTTAACGAGTGGAGATAGTGGGTATGTGTGTTCGAAAAAAATGTTGGAGGGTTAAAATTAATGGGAGTCGGTCTTAAATTTAAACCTTCTGGGGGAGACTCCGAGGCAGTTTTGGGACTTTTTGTGTATTTTTAGTCCTTTTCCCTTACCGTTGACCGCGATGAGCGAACTCTTACACTCACCCCACCTCCCACATTCTTTGGCTCATGATTTTTTTCCGTATCTCACAAAATTGGGTGTTTTAGCATATCGAAATCGAAAAGTCGTGCACTATCCCACCCCTAATGTATCGCAGGAAAATATTTTGGAACCTGTTCCAAACATTATGAGTTCTAAAGGGTGATTTTTTAATAGCTATAGGAAAGTTTTCAAAAAAAAAACACATAAAATTCAGAAAAATGCATGAAATCATTATTTGAATCGATAGTACGGTCCATATAATTTAATGTTTGATGATTATTTCATGCAAATGTTGACCTTGACTGCGCCTCAAATGGTCCACCCGCTTAGTTCAATTTTGGCATTTCCACGTTTTTGAGTAACAGAGGCCCAATTGCTGCGAACTGCGACGATAACACTACTCAACAAATTGAAAAAAAATTCATGTACTCCGGATGCGATAATTTTTTCTGTGTAGATAACCTTTACATGAGCTCGAAAAACGCAATAAAAAATTTTTTTTTCGTTTGGTTTTTTTTTATTATTTTTTTTTTTAAATTTTAAAAAATTTTTTTTGGTTAATTTGTTTCGTCCGGCATAACTCGGGAACCACTAGCCCGATTTAATTGAATTAAATTTTAAAAAATTTAAAATTACAATTCCCTTAATCTGTTCATATATTGTTTTCCTATACAAGCAACAGTTTCCAAGTTAAAAATGAATATATAAAGGAAAAAACTTATTTTTTGCCTAAAGATTTAATTTTTTTTTTTAAAAATCCATAAAAAATCCAAAATGAAAAAAAATGTCAAATCTTATTACTTTTACGTAAAGTCACATAACCTATGAGCAAAATGAGACAAAGATCATGAAAATCGATGCACGCGTTTCGCTTTTATTCGCAATTGAGTAAAGGTATGAATTTCAAAAATTAAAAAAATTTTTTTTTTGTTAATTTGTTTCGTCCGGCATAACTCGGGAACCACTAGCCCGATTTAATTGAATTAAATTTTAAAAAATTTAAAATTACAATTCCCTTAATCTGTTCATATATTGTTTTCCTATACAAGCAACAGTTTCCAAGTTAAAAATGAATATATAAAGGAAAAAACTTATTTTTTGCCTAAAGATTTATTTATTTTTTTTTTAAATCCATAAAAAATCCAAAATGAAAAAAATGTCAAATCTTATTACTTTTACGTAAAGTCACATAACCTATGAGCAAAATGAGACAAAGATCATGAAAATCGATGCACGCGTTTCGCTTTTATTCGCAATTGAGTAAAGGTATGAATTTCAAAAATTTGCTCGACATATGCACAACTTTGTCTATGGTAAGGTTTTTTTCTTTTTTTTTTGATTCTCAGAATTAACAAAACGGAATAAACAAAGGGTTATTTAATTTTTATGATTGCGTAAGCAAAGTAATAAACGCTAATAAATGTGCGTGAACAATTAAAAGGAAAAAAGGTAAGGGGACTTTTTTAATTATTTGGGTTTTCCGTTGGCTACCTGTATGATTTTTTTACAGAAATGCAACCCACATTTAAGGGTGGTCATTATTCAGAAAATTTAAGACTCACACATGGTGAAACAGGTATGTAGCCACCGTAAAAAAATATACACCCATTTATAAGTACCTGTCAGTAAAATACTAAACAATACACAGTTTAAATAGGTCTTCATTGATCGATTTTACTCATTCAACAAGTGTCGACGAACGCGATAGTTAAAATGAGCAAACGTTCGCGAGGATTTGAATGCAATACCAATCCAAGTAATTTTTGTTACATGTGCGGAGAATACGTTTCTGAAAAAAAAAAACAAGCGTTGTTTTTCACCTAAATTGAGAGATTCATTTGAAGAGAGCTTCAATTTAAAGGTCTCAAACATAGATGAGCGGTGGACACCAAGTGCTCTATGTCCAAGGTGCTACGTACAGCTAGCTGACTCAAGGTAAGTGTAGATTACGAAATTCAAGAACATATATAACTTATTATTGAAATTCTTTCAGACGACAGCCGAGAATCATCATGCCAATGCTTTGGAGAGCTCCGCTTTGCCATGTAACAGATTGCTACTTCTGTCTTAGCAAAAAAACAGGCGTGGGAAAAAATATACGATGGACTTACGCTGCTGTTTCAACAGTGAATTTTCCAGTGCCATTTTGCGAAGAACCAGTGGACCCGCAACCGTCCGTTTCAATATGGGCATCTAATAATGAGGCGAAACATCCAACATCAGATCCGGAGACAGTAGAAACCACATCAGAATGCGAGTCAACATATACATTGCATGGAGGTCAACGCTTATGTTCCCAAGCAGAACTGAACGATTGGGTTAGAGAATTGAAACTCTCCAAGGAAGATGCAGAGTTGCATGCATCGCGCATGCAACAGTTCGGTTTCTTGGCTCCTGGTGTGGTGACAACAATCTACAGGAAGCGTCATGAACCATACGCAAGGTACTACACAAAAAAAGACAACATCTGTTTTTGTAAGGACATTCCCGGATTATTTGGTGAACTCGGGTACTCTTACGATCCAGGAGAGTGGCGTCTTTTCATCGACAGCAACAAGCAGAGCCTTAAAGCAATTTTACTGCACAACGGCAACGAGAAACCTTCGATTCCAATTGCTCATGCCGTTGACACCAAGGAAACATACGAAGTCATGGACAATCTACTAAAGTGCCTTAACTATGAGAGGCACGATTGGAAAGTTTGTGCCGACCTTAAGGTTATCGGTATCCTTTGTGGATTACAAGGTGGATTCACAAAGTACTGTTGTTTTCTCTGCCTTTGGGACAGCCGCGATCGTCAACATCATTACACCAGGAGGAGTTGGACAGAAAGAGTTAACTTCATCCCCGGCAGCGACAACGTGAAATATACACCACTCATAAAAAAGGAAAATGTTTTTCTCCCACCTCTTCACATAAAGCTCGGACTCATAAAAAACTTCGTGAAAGCTATCAACAAAGATGGCGAAGCGTTCGCCTAAAAAAATTAGAGCAAATATGTCGCTTAAGATACATTTTCTACACTCGCACTTGGACTTCTTTCCGGACAACCTGGGCGATGTGAGTGACGAGCATGGCGCACATGTAACAAAAATTACTTGGATTGGTATTGCATTCAAATCCTCGCGAACGTTTGCTCATTTTAACTATCGCGTTCGTCGACACTTGTTGAATGAGTAAAATCGATCAATGAAGACCTATTTATACTGTGTATTGTTTAGTATTTTACTGACAGGTACTTATAAATGGGTGTATATTTTTTTACGGTGGCTACATACCTGTTTCACCATGTGTGAGTCTTAAATTTTCCGAATAATGACCACCCTTAAATGTGGGTTGCATTTCTGTAAAAAAATCATACAGGTAGCCAACGGAAAACCCAAATAATTAAAAAAGTCCCCTTTCCTTGTTTCCTTTTAATTGTTCACGCACATTTATTAGCGTTTATTACTTTGCTTACGCAATCATAAAAATTAAATAACCCTTTGTTTATTCCGTTTTGTTAATTCTGAGAATAAAAAAAAAAAGAAAAAAAATTACCATAGACAAAGTTGTGCATATGTCGAGCAAATTTTTGAAATTCATACCATTACTCAATTGCGAATAAAAGCGAAACGCGTGCATCGATTTTCATGATCTTTGTCTCATTTTGCTCATAGGTTATGTGACTTTACGTAAAAGTAATAAGATTTGAAATTTTTTTTCATTTTGGATTTAAAAAAAAAAAAAAAATTAAATCTTTAGGCAAAAAATAAGTTTTTTCCTTTATATATTCATTTTTAACTTGGAAATTGTTGCTTGTATAGGAAAACAATATATGAACAGATTAAGGGAATTGTAATTTTAATTTTTTTAAAATTTAATTCAATTAAATCGGGCTAGTGGTTCCCGAGTTATGCCGGACGAAACAAATTAACCAAAAAAAAATTTTTAAAATTTAAAAAAATAATAATAAAAAAAACCAAACGAAAAAAAAAAAATTATTGCGTTTTTCGAGCTCATGTCAAGGTTATCTACACAGAAAAAATTATCGCATCCCGAGTACATTTTGACTGTTGACTAGTGTAATTGATGGTCATCATTAACACTGGCCGATACAGCTGCGATATCTTCTTCAGTTCGCACTCTACGTAAGTGTGTTAGTGGTTTAATGTCCAACAATGTAAATTTGGTACGAAATTTAGTCACAATAGCCCGAATAGCCGCTTCAGTGGGTCGATTAAACTGACCATAAAATGGAAGCGCGCGATGAACTTTCTTTACAGAGCACGCATTTTGATAATAAAATTCAATAATTTGCAAGCTTTGTTCGTTTGTAAGACGATTCATGGTTAAATTATAGACCAAACTGAAGAATACCGGACGGAATACCTTTCTGTTTACGTATTGATTCCGTGGAAGACAAGCATATCATTAAATGTGTATATACGAAATTTAGCAATATCTTCGAGAAATATCGATGTGTGCCCATTTCACATTTTTAATTCATCTAAAGAAAACCCCAAATATCTCACCTATCCGCACCTAAAACGAATGCACAAAATATTTCGGCTGTAACTCTTACCTTCGCGTAGCGAAATCGATTTTACATAACCTCAAAAAATCTTGGTTTCGTCACTAACAGAAACCCTTTACAAAAAAAGGGAATTTCCACGTTAACCGCTTCTTCTCACTCCTTATTTCGTCAGACATGGATTCTCCGTGCCAGCAATTTACTGGAACCCAAACTCTTGTTTCAGGTAACGTATACAAAGGGTGGCTAAATTTTAAGGGCCGATGTTGATTTTGAATAAAACACAAATTATTTAGGACATTATTGTCATTTATTTTTATTATGGTAATATTGGTACGGTTCAATTATGTATGGAACAAAATATCGCCAAATGGCCGCCGCGACCTCGGCGGCACACCTTCATCCGATGGTCCAAATTTTCGATGACGCTGAGGCATAAGGGTTGAATATAGGGAGTAGGTACGTTCTGAGAAAATATTGGGGCTGAAAAAGTATTGGGGGTCGGTCATAGATTTGATAATTGAGGTTCTATGCCGTTAATGTGCCGAAGTATTTCATCCTTTAGCTCTTGAATTGTTGCTGGCTTATCGACGTACACCATTTCTTTCAAATAACTCCAAATAAAGAAGTCCAACGGTGTCAAATCATATGATCTTGGCGGCCAATTGACATCGCCACCACGTGAGATAACACGGCCATTGAATTTGTCGCGCAAAAGAGCCATTATTTCGTTAGCTGTGTGACAAGTGGCACCGTCCTGTTGAAACCACATATCGTCCACATCCATATCTTCCAATTCGGGCCATAAAAAGTTCGTTATCATCTCACGATAGCGAAGACCATTCACAGTAACTTCCTGGCCGGCCTCATTTTGGAAGAAATACGAATCGTTTTGCCCGGGAAATCCCGGAAAATTTTGGACGGGAAGTTATTCTAAGACAAGAATAAAAAATTGTATTTAAAGTGCTTCCAAGGGTCTATTAATAAGAATAAAAATGGTCTATTAATAAATAAACATAAAGTGCTTCAGATAGTAATTCAGAAAAAAATGGACAAAAATGCAACATAAAAAGAATTTAAACATGATTTTTAGAGGTGTTTTCAGGAGCGTTTAGCTCGCAGATGGCTTGATCCAGTGATGAAATATTTTGCAGATCATCCTTAAACAATCCAATCTTTATTTTTGGGTAGTGACCGCTGCTATTTATTTTCGTGACCCATCCTAATGTATATATCTCAAAATAATCCTTGAGACCTTTTCAGTTTTTACAAAACTCAAAAATGTTTACTACTACTATTTGCCAATGGAATTTGATTGATGACCACTGTGCGACGTATGGTCATGGTCATCTAATGCGAGGATCATGAATTTTTTAGCCTTCATGAATTCCGGGAGTTATCGCACCTATACCCCGAAAATTACAGTACAAATATTAAAAGAATTAAACTGGAGTTTTATTAAATCAAATAATATGTATAAATAAAAATTTGATGTTGTTCATTTTATGGATCAGTAAGCACCAGTGAACACAAAAAATATATTTTTGGCCTCGTATTTTTCGTTTTATTCTATTCTATTTATTATTTTGCTCTTTGAGGATCGGTACCTCAGAGCGAAACCGCAATATTTCAAATAAAAGATATTTTCGTTATTACCTAAAATTTATGTTACTATTGATCCGACTCGCCCTCTATAAAAATATTATTAAAAGTCACTTCCACCTCCAAATATTTCTATATTTGTTGCATGTTTAAGTTATTTCATAATAAACCCTTCTTCTAAGTCCAACTGCATCAGACTTACTCGAAGTGAAATTCTATAAACAGTTTCTTGTATTGCGTTCGCATAACAACGCCCCAATAGAAAAGCACATTCATTTAGAAAGTTGACACTGCAGTTCTATGGGCCTGGCAGGCCAACATTGTGTCCAACACCTTGACATTGGCAAATACTCGTCGTAGTACTCGTCGATGTACATACATATTTTTGCATCACACGAACATTGGCAACAAACACAACGCTAACAGACAATGCCAAAGCCAAGACAACAACAGAGATTGCAATTATTGCGGGCCAAGATCATAAACTAAGGCAAAAATTCGAGAGAGAGAAAAAAACAGTCACAAAAGTAAACATCCAAAATGGAAACAGACAATCAATTATGCCATCCATGGCTGTTCCAAGTTGCACTGAAAGTGCCAAAAAGTGAAGTGAGGTGAAGTGCAGCAACATCAAGATTTCAAAGCGAAATGAAAAAAAAAAAAAAAAAACGAAAAAATCACCATTCAAATAGAAATGAAACCCAGAGCGATAGACAAACAGAAACACACCTCAACACATTGCTGTCGCTCTGGCTGTTGCTATTGTTTGTTTGTTTGCCTGCTTCTATTGTTGCTGATGTTTGATGTTGTGCTGGCAATGAATGATATGAAATACCCCTCGAACACTCCAACTACATCGTGTGATGTTGTATCGCTTGTTGTAGCAGCACAAGCAGCAACAACACTGAACATTTCCTTAACATGTTAAATCAACTGTGACTGACTTACAACTGTCATTTTTGGTAGCAGAAATAACAACCAACAACTTGCAACAACATTCAGCGGCTGCAGCAGCAGCAGCCATAAGTCAGCAACACATGAATGTCTTGTATGCGACTATTACAGCACTCACTCATTCGCACGGTAACATTTGCAGTAAAACAGCAACATTTGACAATCAACAACAATATTAGAGAGTTGTAGGCAGAGTGTTGCCAGTAGGAGGAAGTGTGTAGTAAAATTATCATGCCGCTCAAGGTAATACCCTTGATATATTGATCAGAGAAGTATACATGTTCCTGACGGTCCTAAAATGCTACGGCGTTCCACTCATGACAGTGTGCGTCCTTCTAACCGAATTGTTTAAGTTTTTCCAAATATATGTCGTTTGATGGGGATTGTACATTTTCTATTTTTGTATAGAGGCTATATGAAAACATGGACCCATATACTTTCACAATAGGTATTTCTGTAAAATATTGTCAAGATGCGATGTAGTATGCAGATTCCAGAGATGTAGTGTAAATTACAAATTACGATATATTTATCTATATCTGCGCCAATTTTCTCCAAATTATTTGTACACCAAAAATCAAAATATAACTGACTAGCAGTACCCGCTGCTTCGCATTCGAAAAAGCCAGGTATTTGTTATTATCCGTCTCTGTAAATTGGAAACATAGCACTCATATACAGTCAAAGGAATGTGCTTGTCGATGTGCACTTTTCGTATATATATTTTTTATCATTTTCTACCCAGTTTTTAACAAGAAAAATACAACCGCACAGCCTTTTATTCGAATTATAATACATTTTGCTGGCGCTTCTGCATGGTCAGAGGAATTTACATACTAAATTTCATGATTCTAGCTGTAATCCTAATGTTGGTACCATTTTTATCCTTTTTGGTCCCGCTCTCCCCTTAACAGTACAAATTCCCCTTAAAAGTACAAAAATCCATTTATGTTGCAAGTCTACGTTGTCAGAGGAATTTACGCACCAAATTTCACGACTATAGCGGTAATATTTTAGTTGGTACTATTTTTATCCCTTTTCGTCCCGGTCACACCTTATAGGTATAAATTTCGAAAAAAAAATATATTAGGATTTGCTCTTCTACATTGACAGAAGAATTTACACACCAAATTTCACGATAAGTCAGTCAGTCAGTAACGCAATATATATATAGATTACGTGTTATATACACAAGAAAAGGAAATTTTAAAATTCAGCACCTTTATGAGTGTACGGGGAGATAGGGGATAAAATTGTTACCAATAAAATCGCTCCAACTAGAATAATGGATGTCAGTATATATTTCGCTCTGGTGCGTAGACTCGAATTATAATGCGATCTTTCGATACTCGTACAAAATGGGCAAAAAAGGATAAAATTGGTACCGACCAAATGGAAGAATCATAAAATTCGGCTTGTACAACATAAAGATTTTTTTAATTTGGACTTTTATGGAAAACTGAGCGAAAGGGGATAAAAAACGTACCAATCAATCGACTGCAAGTAGAATCATGAAATTCCATTAATACATTTATCTGACTTCGCAGACGCGCAAAATAGCAGGCTTTCTCCAAATTCGCCCCAAATTTAGGGGGAAAGTGGGATAAAAGAGATACAATTGGTAGCAAGGAAACTGCTGCGTTGAATTTGAATTTCATACCAAATTCTATTTTTCTAGCTCTTATAATCCTGGGGTTAACGCAGAAAACGACGTGTCTACCTGGCCTTCTGCAAAATTTTAGCCACCTAGTTTGTGACCTATAGGCTGCTTTCCACAGACTGGCGGACACTTTTAGATCGTCTTAAAATTTGAAGTCGATATCCGCGAGCTACGAATTCATCTTAGACCCATGGTTTCAGAGAGAAATTTTCTTATAATGTTCAGTAGATTTCGATTTGCCTGACGCTTTGTTATTTTTTCACCCATTTAAATTAACCCGCCCTATTCTAAGAATGTAAATTGAACGAAATTCGATATATATGTAATTGAAGATGGGCGGAACCGGTCCGAAGAGAAAACTGTCTTCCCTAACAACGAATGTAAATAACCGCAATAATATCTAATATGTTCAGTATTTATGTAAATTTCTCTGAAGATTGCTGCCTTTCTGAATAATTATTTCGGTTTATATATATCCAAGGACTATCAAGGACCCAAAATCTTGACTTAGGGATAAAAACGGGTTTGTGTACCTTTGGGCATTATAAGGCTATAACTTTATTGATTATCAACCTATTTTCTACTGCTCACAGGAGTTCTAGAGTAGAAAATTTAGAGATTAATGAAATTAAGAATATTTGAGAAGTTTAGCAAACATATACAGTGAAATTCCCCTAACTCGAAGTCCCCTAACTCGAATTTTTCCCTAACTCGAACTGTTATGTACGAATCTTGGATTCTCAATAGCTTTTTCTTATGTGTTTTTCTCCGTATGTCGAATTTCCCCTAACTCGAACTTTTCTGTAAGTCGAATTAAAAACTGATACAATTTGTGACACTTACTATTTGAGTTTATTCCCGTAACTCGAATTTTTTGTTTTGCTAATTTTAATATTGTTTTCTCGTTAATAAGTAGTACATACATACATATTTTGGTGGCACTTCTTTGCGAAGTGATGGGCACCGCTCTCTTTTCCTATGCACAGTGCATAGGAATGAAAATGCTGCTTCTGTCACGGAGAGACACATGTACACATCGTGTGGCTTCGTTCGCTGCGTAGTTTTGTGTGTACACTCAAATCAACATGTTTTATGTGTTACTTTCATTTAATTGCTTGTTATACTTTTGAAACATGGAATATTTTTCGGGCGTAAGCCGCGTTTTGTTCTCTGCTGCTTAAAATATGATAGTATGCGTGTGCCCATCACTGCTTTAATTTCTCAACCGTAGGTGGCGACAATATGACGGCTAAAAATTGAGAATTACAGTTACAAAATTGATATGCGAGTTTTTAGAGCTGTGAATTTTAGTGAATCGCTAGCGCTTCAGTCGACAACATGAGTAAGAGAGTTTTAAAAAATGTTTAATTTCCATAACTCGAATTTTCCCTAACTCGAAGTGTTTTGTCGTTCCCTAGGCGATTCGAGTTAGGGGAATTTCACTGTATATATTTTAATTTTTTCGGCATTTTTCAACTTTGATAAATTTACTTTAAAAAACGTTTGGTAACGAATAAAATGCACAAGTTGTTAATTGAATGAGTTAATGAAGTTTTCACCAAAACTAAATTTTGACAAAAATACAAGAAAATTAAAAATATAGATATTGTAAAATTTTAGTTAGAAAATGAAGAATTTCGTGTTGAATACATGTTATGGTAAGATAAATACCTGAAAGTTTGTATATAAGGTAATATAGGTCCTCTGAAGATGGAATGTATAGTTGCGTTAGCACGTACTTTCGAAATTATCACGTTTTAGGGGAAATCACTATGAAATGGAATATAAATGGTACAAACTAGTTGATATAGAAGTCAGTCAGGGTGTTGATTTTAGACAATTTTTCATTTTCAAAAACGTGTAGTTAAAAAGTGGTGCAATGCTTTGCCTTTCTCAGATATTTTTACTTTTTATAAAAGCTCGGTAAATCACGTTTTTTATTTTTTTAACGACTGCTACTAAATGGTTCTACGTGAAAGGAACATTTGTAACATTTGCAGTCCTGATAATAATTACCTTAGGTTTAAAGTATTACTCGGCTCGATCAGGCTTATACTTCAATAATAAAGGTACCTTCGACGATAATTGTAATAATTTGTATCAAAATAAATAAATAAATAAAAAAAAAAACAAAAATATTTTGTAAAGTAATACCTTAAATAATACGAGTAATATCTTAAATTTAAGTTAATTAGGTGGGCTGCATATGTTGGATATGTATCTTTCACGTAGAAACAGTGGTTTAGTAGCAGTCGTTCAACAAAATTGAAATACACGTATTTTTGAAAAAAAAAAATCGATTTTCTTTTGACGATTTACCGAGCTAAACTAAATTTTATCACAAAAATAAAATTGTATCGGAGAAATGCAAAGCATTCATAACTTAACGTTTTTGAAATTTTGGATTTTTAAAAAAATTTAATTTTATTTATTTTTTAATAAAGTACCCTTATAATTTTTGAAGTTTAAGTCCGATCGAGGCGACTAATACCTTACATTTAAGTTTATAGTGAGGGCTACAATTGTTCCTTTAACGTAGAACCTGTGGCTTAGTAGCAGTCGTTCAAAAAAAAGTTAAAAAGTTTTTTTTAATCGATTTTTCTTTTGACGGTTTACCGAGCTAAACTAAATTTAATCAAAAACTAAAAATATATTTGAGAAAAGCAAAAATCAAAATTTATCTAAAATCAACACACCCTAATGACATTTACACCAACTGTCTGACTGTATGTAAGCGAAAAATTAGGAGATATTTTGATATTCGTACTTCTAGGCTAAAAATGGGGGTAAGGGGATAAAAGTGGTACCGACTTCATAGAATGATGAAATTAGGTGCGTACATACCACTCAGGACACACAAGAGAATGGATTTTCGAAAGAGGTCCAGGGTAAAAGTTTCTCCCTAACAATGACTAAAAATGCCCGCAATAACCTCTAATTTTTTAAGATACTTGAGTTTGATTTTTAAAATTATTTTTCAATATTATACTAAAAATAAAACGAAATAACAATAATAATGAAACGCAAATTGCACTATGCAACAACAAACAAGTAAAAACGGCGTTAAGTTCGGCCGGGCCGAACTTTATATACCCTCCACCATGGATTGCATTCCACAGAGGTTGTCGGTTTTCGTAGAAGTGCAGTAATATTACAGGAAAATATATTTTTTTTAATATAGCCAAACCAAAACAAATACAAATATTGAAAAATGTATTTTATAAATAAATATAATATTTTAATTATTTCAAACCACGCTTATAAGGTAATGCTACCAATACGTCAATTCAAAAAATAAATATTTTTATATTTATATTTTCAAAGCCATAAATATTGGTAGATAGTGGGTGCTACAGTTGGTTGTATTTCCATTCTATTTTAATTCCAAAAGTACAAATTTTGAAAATCCATTATCAGACGTACATAGTGCAAAATAACCTAACCTCATGATTCAACCAATTTTTGTCGTTAAAGGAAAAGTACGAATTTGGAAAAAAAACTTTTTATTTTGCGTGTCTATGCAGTCAGTTAGAATTTCATCATTCTAGCTGTAGTCGTTTAGTTGGTACTATTTTTATCCCTCTGTACCATTGTATCCCTTGAAAGTACTAATTTCGAAAAACCTGTTTATTTTCCGTGTCTACACACTCAGAGGAATGTATACTCCGAATTTCATGACTCTAGCTGCGGTCATTAGATTGGTACTATTTTTATCCCCTTTTTTTCATTTTAACCCCAAAAAGTAAAAATTTTGAAGAATCCGTGTATTTTACTTATCTATGCAATCAGAGGAATGTATACACCGAATTTCATTATTCTAGGTACAGCCGTTTGGTTGGTACCATTTCTATGTTACCCCTTAAAAGTACGAATTTGGAAGAAATACTTTTATATTATGTATCTACTCAATTAGAAGAATGTACACACCGAATTTCGTGTTTCTAGCTGTTCTCGTTTAATATGTACCATTTTTATCCATTTTTTGCCCCATTTCACCCCCTACAAATAAGAATCACTTTATGGTGCACGTTTTTGCTATAAGGGGAATGCGCATACCAAATATCAAGCAAATATAAACAGACATATTCAAAAAACATGCTTAAATACGCTAAAATATTAGGGATTATTATGGGTATTTTAAGTCCTTGTGAGGGAAATATTTTTCCCTTTGGGCCGATTTCGCCCCATTTCAATCCCAACAGATCTACGACTATAAAACTCATTTATGGAAAATTTTAACGTTCTAGCTCCTTTCGTTTAGATGCTAGCGTGCTTTCAACAGACGGACAGGTCGACATTTCAAGGTGTTACAAACGGAATGACAAAGTTAGGATACCCCCATCCTGGAGGTGGAGGGTATAATAAAAATGTTGCGTCCGAGGCCTAAATATTTACTTCGTGTTTGTATTGATGCATACTAATTCATAATATAAACACAAATGGTTTATGGATAGTTTTTATACCCTCCACCTCCAGGATGGTGGTATACTAACTTTGTCATTCCGTTTGTAACACCTTGAAATATCGACCTGAGACCCTATAAAGTATATATATTCTTGATCGTCATAACATTCTAAGACGATCTAGCCATGTCCGTCCGTCTGTTGAAAGCAAGCTAGCATCTAAACGAAAGGAGCTATAACGTTCAAATTTTCCATAAATGCGTCTTATAGTCGTAGATCGGTTGGGATTGAAAAGGGGCGAAATCCGCCCAAAGGGAAAATTTTTCCCCTCACAAGGACTACAAATACCCTAATAATCCCTAATATTTTAGCGTATTTAAGCATGTTTTTTGAATATGTCTGTTTATATTTGCTTGATATTTGGTATGCGCATTCCCCTTATAGCAAAATCGTGCACCATAAAGTGATTCTTATTTGTGGGGCGTGAAATGGGGCTAAAAAGGGATAAAAATGGTACATATTAAACGACACCAGCTAGAAACACGAAATTCGGTGTGTACATTCCTGTAATTGAGTAGGTACATAATATAAAAGTATTTTTTCCAAATTCGTACTTTTAAGGGGTAAAATGGGAATAGAGGGATAAAAATGGTACCAACCAAACGGTTGTACATAGAATAATGAAATTCAATGTATACATCCCTCTGATTGCATAGACACGGAAAATAAACTGATTTTTCAAAATTCGTACTTTTTGTGGTCAAAATAGAAAAAGGGGATAAAAATAGTACCAACCAAATGACCGCAGCTAGACTCATAAAATTCGGAGTATACATTCCTTTGATTACGTAGACATGAAAAATAAAAGTTTTTTCCAAATTCGTACTTTCAAGGGATACAATGGGTATGGAGGGATAAAAATGGTACCAATCAAACGGCTACACCTGCAATAATGAAATTCGGTGTATACATTCATCTGATTGCGTAGCCACTTAAAATAAACAGATTTTTCGAAATTCGTACTTTTTGGGGTTAAAATGAAAAAAGGGGATAAAAGTAGTACCAATCAAATGACCGCAGCTAGAGTCATGAAATTCGGAGTATACAATCCTCTAACTGTGTAGACACGGAAAATAAACTGATTTTTCGAAATTCGTACTTTTTGGGGATAAAGTGGAAAAAGGGAATACAAATTGTACCAACCAAATGACCGCAGCTAGAGTCATGCAATTCAGAGTATACATTCATTTGACTACTTAGACATGAAAAATAAAAGGTTTTTTTCCAAATTCGTACTTTCAAGGGATACAATGTGTACGAAGGGATAAAAATCGTACCAACCAAACGCCTACACCTGGAATAATGAAATTCGGTGTATACATACCTCTGATTGTGTAGACACTTAAAATAAACAGATTTTTCGAAATTCGTACTTTTTGGGGTTAAATAAAAAAGGGGATAAAAATAGTACCAATAAATGACCGCAGCTAGAGTCATTAAATTCGGTGTATACATTCCTCTGACTGCGTAGACACGGAAAATAGACGATTTTTTCGAAATTCGTACTTTTTGGGGTTCAAATGGAAAAAGGGGATACAAATTGTACAAACCAAATGACCGCAGCTAGAGTCATGCAATTCAGAGTATACATTCCTCTGACTGCGTTGACACGGAAAATAAACGGATTTTTCGAAATTCGTACTTTCAAGGGATACAATGGTACAGAGGGATAAAAATAGTACCAACTAAACGATTACAGCTAGAATGATGAAATTCTAATTGCGTAGAAACGTCAAGGGGGTAAAAATGGTACCAACCAAATGGGCGCAGCTGGAATAATGGAATTCGGTGTTTACATTCCTCTGATTGCATAGACAAGAAATATAAACGGATTTTTCAAAATTCGTACTTTTTGGGGTCAAAAATAGAAAAAGGGGATAAAAATAGTACCAACCAAATGACCTCAGCTAGAGTCATGCAATTCAGAGTATACATTCATTTGACTACTTAGACATGAAAAATAAAAGGTTTTTTTCCAAATTCGTACTTTCAAGGGATACAATGTGTACGAAGGGATAAAAATCGTACCAACCAAACGCCTACACCTGGAATAATGAAATTCGGTGTATACATACCTCTGATTGTGTAGACACTTAAAATAAACAGATTTTTCGAAATTCGTACTTTTTGGGGTTAAATAAAAAAGGGGATAAAAATAGTACCAATCAAATGACCGCAGCTAGAGTCATTAAATTCGGTGTATACATTCCTCTGACTGCGTAGACACGGAAAATAGACGAATTTTTCGAAATTCGTACTTTTTGGGGTTCAAATGGAAAAAGGGGATACAAATTGTACAAACCAAATGACCGCAGCTAGAGTCATGCAATTCACAGTATACATTCCTCTGACTGCGTTGACACGGAAAATAAACGGATTTTTCGAAATTCGTACTTTCAAGGGATACAATGGTACAGAGGGATAAAAATAGTACCAACTAAACGATTACAGCTAGAATGATGAAATTCTAATTGCGTAGAAACGTCAAGGGGGTAAAAATGGTACCAACCAAATGGGCGCAGCTGGAATCATGGAATTCGGTGTATACCTTCCTCTGACTGCATAGACACGCAAAATAAAAAGTTTTTTTTTTTCCAAATTCGTACTTTTTTTACGGCAAAAATTGTTTGAATCATGAAGTTAGGTTATTTTGCACTATGTACGGCAGATAATGGATTTTAAAAATTTGTAGTTTTGGAATTAAAGACAATGGAAATACAACCAACTGTAGCACCCACTATCTACCAATATTTATGGTATTTAAGCTTTTTGAAAATATAAGTATAAGAATATTTATTTTTTGAATTGACGTATTGGTAGCCTTGCCTTATAAGCGTGGTTTGAAATAATAAATATTTTATATTTATTTATAAAATTATTTTTTCAATATTTGACGTATTGGTATCCTAGCCTTATAAGCGTGGTTTCAAATAATAAATATTTTATATTTATTTATAAAATTATTTTGTCAATATTTGTATTTGGTTTGGCTATATTAAAAAATTTATATTTTCCTGTAATATTACTGTACTTCTATGAAAACCGACAACCTCTGTAGAATGCAATCCATGGTGGAGGGTATATAAAGTTCGGCCCGGCCCTTGTTTTATTTCATTTTATTTTTTTTTATTTTTGGGGGGCTGTGAATAAATGACTAATTCGAAATAAAAGTGAAACGAGAGTACCCATATTAAATGTGCTTTTGCAAAAATTGGAATTTTAGTAAAAATTAAAAAAAATGTTGCCATAAAACTTTTTAATATCGTTGTCGATTTAATATAATTTCGACAATGTTTTGTTCCATAATGTTCTTTAAAACAGTAAACATAATATAGCTTCTGGTGAAGGGTATAAAAGCTTCGGCACGACCGAATTTAACACCCTTTTAATTTTAGAAAATTTTCACTTTTCATCAATCAACATCTGGCAACACTGTTCTACCAAGTTTTCCCCGCATTCTTCTTCTTCTGCTGATGGTGATGTAGCTTCTGCTTCTTCTTCTTTTTGTACAGCTTGGTGCCACCTAAGATCGGTCGCTCCGAGCCCGTCCTCCGTATTTGGTTTGTTGGTGTAGAAAATGTTGTTTACTGTCAGTTTTCCTTTTGTTGTCTGTCTCTTCAGTTGCCACATTTTTTACACTCTCTGATATGTTGTTCAAGCAATTGCTACCACACTCGTCTAACAATTTTCGATGCTGTTGTTGTTGCCTTGTGATGTTGCTGCTGCTGCAGTGTTCCTCCTCGCACATTTGCTTTAGTTGGTTGGTTGTTACAATTAAGTAAAAATATTTCATTTTTTCGGACACTTCTTTAATGGCCGGTGACAATTTTCATTTGCGCCGTTGTCACTGTGGCATTTGCCTCTTCTTGCACGTCCCCACATTACACGACAGTTAACACGGTGTTTTTCTTCTTCTTCTTCTCGACAGGCATTTGTTTTTCTTTCATTTCGGGAAACGAGATGAGTGTGTGTGAATGTGAATTTGTTGCATTGTCGTTGTTGTTGCAACACAGTTTTTCTTCTCAATTAATTAATGGCAAATGTTTTGGAGACAAAACGGAACGAATCTTTTTGAATTTATGTTTCGCGCAGTAGAAATTTGTAAAGGTTTCCTTGATTGGGGATATTTCGATGGTGGCTGCTGTGGGCTCTTTGATTGGAATGATAGTCAAAAGTTGGAGGCAGTTGTGAGATGGCAGGAAATTGGAAACTGTTCGAGACACTTTTGCTGTCCTACAATAAAATTTAGGGATGTAGTAGCAATCATACCATGGGTTGATTACGAAAAAAATAAATAAAAACAAGTAAGAAGGCGTTAAGTTCGGCCGGGCCGAATTTTATAGACCCTCCACCACGGAGTGCATTCCACAGTATTACCAGCAGATTAAAGGATGTCGACTTTACATAGAAGTACAGTACCATATTACGAAAATTGTGATATTTTTATGCACATTACTATATGTGTTTACTATTTCAAACTATAATGTATACTTATGCGCATTGTTTAAAAAAAAATACTATAAATAAATAAAATGCTGAAATTGTGAAAGTGAACATGCCCAAATATTAGGCGATTGTCAGTCGCCATTAGAAAGAAGCATTTTCAGATACAGACAAAGTGATAAGAAAAGTATAAATTTTAAAGATATCCCCATTCTCCGCCCAAATGTACAAATTTCGAAAAAACCCTTTTTCGAGTCTTCATAGTCAGAATATATACACCGAATTTCATGATTTCAACTTCAGCGGTTTGGTAGGTCGCTTTTTATCCCTCTTTTTAATTATATCCATTAAAAGTACGAATTTCGAAAAACCCCTCTATTTTACGTGTCTATGCAATTAGAGGGATGTACACACCGAATTTCATGATTCGAGCTGTTGTCGTATCATTGGTACCATATTTTATCCCTTTTTGTCCCATTTCGCCCGCCAAAACTTTTATTTTCTTTGTGGTGCTTCCAAGCTACAAGAGGAATGTCCGCAACAAATTTTAACTGTATGAAAATAAGAAATTTATAAGCATCAATTCATAAAGTAAATATAAGGGAGCAATCATAAATACACTAAATATTGGGGGATATACACTCTGTATTTTCAGCTACAATCGTTTGGTTGGTTGTATTTCCATCCTATTTTAATTTCAAAAGTATAAATTTTGAAAATACCTTATCTCTCACGTACGCAGTATAAGGCAACTTTATGATTCTACCATTTTTTATCGCAAAAGCAACAACATAAAGTACGAATATGGAAAAAAATATTTTACGTGGCTATGCAGTAAGAGGAATGTTTACACCGAATTCCATGATCAGGGGCCATTTTGTTGGTATCAATTTTCTCCCCTTTTTCCAATTTTGCCCCCTCAAGAGTACGACTATCTAAAATCTCTTTATTTTACGTATCTACACAATTAGAGGGATGTACACACTGAATTTCATCATTCTAGTTGCATTCGTTTAGTTGGTACTATTTTTATCCCCTGTAGCTATTGTATCCCTTGAAAGTACAAATTTGGAAAAAAAACGTTTTATTTTTCGTGTCTACGCAGTCAGAGGAATGTATACTCCGAATTTCATGATTCTAGCTGCTGTCATTTGGTAGGTACTATTTTTATCCCCTTTTTCCATTTGAACCCCAAAAAGTACGAATTTTGGAAATTTCTTTTATTTTACGTGTCTACGCAATCAGAGGAATGTATATATCGAATTCCATTATTCTAGGTGCAGCCGTTAGGTTGGTACTATTTTTATCCCTCTATCCCCATTTAACCCCTTAAAAGTACGAATTTAGATTAGATTTATATTATGTATCGACTCTATTAGAGGAAAGTACACGCCAAATTTCGCCTTTCTATCTGTTGTCGTTTGAGAGGTACCATTTTTATCCCTCTTTGTCCCATTTCGCCCCCCACAAATAAAAATCACTCTATGGTGCCCTTTTATGCTATAAAGGGAATGCGCACTGCAAATATCAAGTAAATACAATATGTTCAAAAACATGCTGAAATACTCTAAATATTAGGGGTATTTTCAGTCCTTGTGAGGGAAAAATTTTTCCCTCTGGGCCGATTTCGTCCACTTTCAATCCCAACCGATCTACAAACATAAGACACATTTAGCAAAAATTTGAACTTCCCAGCTCATTTCGTTCGGCCGCTATCGTGCTTTCAACAGACAGACAGACGGAAATGGCTATATTGTCTTAGAATTTTACCACGACCCAGAATATATATACTTTATGGGGTCTCCTATGAATATTTCAAGGAGTTACAAACGGAATGACAAAGTGAATATACCCTCATCCTGGAGGTGGAGGGTATACTGAATATATTGCCTTCACATCAATCATGCAACTCAGCTCTTTATGACAGAGGTATAACGAAATGATTGAGAATTATATCATGTCAATTTTGCAAATAAGCAGAAGAACGCTATTTAAAAAATATGAAACAAGATTTTTAAAATTTTTATTATTATCTATTTTTTAAACTTTATTTGCTTCTCCGCAAGTTTCCCTGATGTGTCAACGAGTGAGGTAATATTACGGCCGATACAGCTTATTTGTCCAGCAGAGCGATTACACTCGCTAGATTGAATACTTGAACTAAACACTGAGTCACACTCTGCTCGGATCACCTTAAATCATTGTTGCTTAAATCTTTTGTTATAGTGCATTGGTGACTGCATAATTTTTACGAGATTTCTTGAAACTTAATAGCTCTGCAAATGAAAATGATTTGACGCTAATGATTTAGCTCACGTTCACGTTCGCTGAACGTAAAGAAAAACACTGAAAACCCGTCTGATGTTCATTGAACCTTGAAACTAATTAAAATGCAAAGCGAAAAAAAACTACATATATTACAGAAAAAACACCCACCTACATAGAAAAAACCAAGACCAAGACAATTTTTCATATAGAGAAAAATCAACGAAAAGAAAATGTACATCATGCTCGCAACAACATCTCAGAAACTGCAGATGACGTTGTAAGCTGAAAGGAAAAAAAAAACGCTTAAGAAACACAAGGAAAATTTACACAAGAAATAAACTTGTTTGGCAGCAGAGCTCAGAGTGAAGGTCACTTTTTTCTAATCGATGACACTACCCACACAATGTTTCGTTGCTCCAACATCAACTGCATTCAGTTTGATCCGTGGAAAAAGGGGTCAAGGCGTTGGCGATCATGATGCGATATATTAATTACAGACACCGATTTTGCGACATGTGTATAGCGTTGGTGGAAGAGGGAGGGATGCTTTTGTCAAATCAACATTTTCAGGAATATGTTCGGGATGAGGGGATTTTTCTAAAAATTTAAATAATAATTGTATGCATTTGTTCAAGTCTGAACGAATAGACATTATCATTATTTTAAAACGACAAGCAAGATTTTTCGATAACAATTTATAAAGTTTAATACAATAAATTTATATAAAATTTATAATTCGGTCTGTTCATCCCATACTTAAGGTAAAAAATCATTCGTAAGTTCGTACTTATTTTTAATATTTTTTTATTTTTTAATACAATTTAATTTGTAATAAATAATATATAAAAAGGTACTATCAACTATGTGTTTTATTGGCCCAGAGGGAAAAAAATTTGGCTAACAAGGACTGAAAATAACCCCCAATATTAAGATTATTTAAGAATTTTTTATACCCTACACCACTTCGTGGTCTAGGGTATTATTTTATAATCTCTTGAAATTTGTTGCGTACGTTCCTCTTGTAACGTGAAAGCACCAAAAAGTAAATAAACAAGAAAAACAAGTAAGGTCGGCTGAACCGACTGAGAACACTTTCAGAGAACATGAGTATGGAAGGACTTAAATTTAGCTTCGCGCCGGGAGGCACTAGAAATTTGTGGCAATTGGGTCCAGCTTCCACATTCGTAAATATTTCTAAGCACATGATCAAATATCAAGTCAAAATGTATTTCAGGCACCGGTAAAGAAGTTATAAAGTATTTAACTTTACCTAGGATAGAGACAGATTACAGTTCAATAAATACATTCCAAAACACTATGAATATTCCCAAAAAATTCGCGAAATATTTTACGAAATTCCCACGAAAGTCACATCAACACATTCGATTCGCTTGTTCTGTTTACTGTTATAAAATCGTTGGGACAAATCCCCACATTGCACACTGGTCCCAAATACATTTTTATGGCATAAAGTCGAAAAATAAAGATACAATCTTGTAATATTGCGTATTTGCAGGACATAACATAAAAAATTGCTAAAATACAATGACAATAGTAGGATTTTGCCGACAAACAAGATATCAATGCCACCATAAACTGCCCACTCAGATGAACATATATATTGGAGTGGCTTCAAAATAAAAGTAGCGGATGTTCCCGACTAAAATGAAAGATTGGTTTGTTTTATGTGTTCTCCCAAAATATTTCACCTTTATCATTGTCCGTTTGTGAGATGGACGCGTTCAAAATAACCTCTATAAATCTGGGGTTTCTTGAATAAAATTCACGGTGAGAATGGTATTTACAAAAAACTGCTAGAAATTAAAATCTGGTCCAAACCATATCAAAAACTTGCATTTTAACCCAGAATAGAGGGCAGAATTTTAACATTTTTGTGCAATTTTTGTTGCATTTTTTATAAAAACCGCAATAACTCTCTTTACTTAAGACCCTAAGTATGTTCGGACCAAATCCGTTTGTTTGAGTTATGTCCGTCTGTCTGATTGGCTGGTGTAGAGTGTCGAAAGGAGTTTTATTGTAACATCTTATGTGAAGTTTTCCTCCAAATTTGTCCATACAAAGACTAAAATTTCATAAGTTTTTTTTTTCAAAAATTAGCTTCTTATAACCCCATATTCCAGTTTTTACTTCACATTTAACCCACTGAGTATTAACAGTATGAACAAAAATTTGCGGCCCTTAATGGGTTAGAAATTTCTAAAAATTGCAATTGCTTTTCAATACCTCTCCAAGGAGCCCCCAAAAACAAAAATCGAACTAAAAATGTAAAAGTTGTTGCGTTTTTTTTAAATATGCGACAAAAATTGCACTAAAATAGTATAAATCTGCCGTTTATATTGGGACATATTGAAAGTTTTTAATATGGTTTGATAAGGCTCAGGTCGGATTTTTATTTCTAGCGGCTTTCTTCTCAATGCCATTCTCATCGTGAATTCTTTTCAAGAAAAACCTGATTTATGGAGGTTATTTTGAACGCGTTCAGCTCAGGAACGGACAATGATAAAAACGAAATACTTCGGGAGAACACATAAAACAAACCAATCATCCATTTTATTCAGGAACATCAACAACATTTTTCCTTCCTCACAAAAGAAGCCACTCTTATATGTATATATAAGTCGGTTTAACCGACTGAAACTTACTTAACTTTGTATAGTTTTCAATGAAAAATGCGAGGACATTATGGAATTAATAACGCACTTTGAGCATATCTCGAGTTATCCGTTTATGTTTTGTGACGACAGATATGATGATTCCGATATTAATATTTCCATAGAATTGTTATCACCATCATATTTGTTCGCCATGTGACTCTTGCACATACTCCTCATGTTTGTGTCTTAAGTCTTTCGTTTCATTTCATTTCATTTCATTTGAAACCATTTCATGGCGAAGGATGGCGAACATGAACATGAGCATCATCTTATCATCACATTGAATGCAGAACACATACACTGAATGCACTCTCATGGAACTGGAATACTCCAATTAATTTAATTAATTCGCTTCATTTAACAATTTTGTATTTTTTCTGCTTCTCCTTATCGCAAGCGGTGTCAAGTGTAGACCGCCAAAGAGCGAAATTTCCACTTAAATCATTAAATTTCGAATTTTATGTGCAGGAAATTTCTCCTCTAATATTTGTCAATTTTGAGGCATACATTTCAGAAGCAGAAAGAAAAAATCGAAACCGAAACACAGACACACATACATACATAAATATTGCTACTCGCAAACTAACATGTTTTCCTTGGCATCGAAAGTCTTGAAGGATGCGTAGAAAGCCTAAGAAAAAGAAGTGAAACACGCACTTGTTGCAGCAGCGTGACAGATTTCCAGATTTACTTTTTCAGGTTGTTGCAATTGTTGTTGCTGGTGTCGCCGTTGTTGCTAAATGTTGTCCGTCTGTCAGCGGTGTGAGGCATGCGTCATGTTATTAAAGAAAAGTGTTATTTGAGTGATGTGGCTACGCACGATACGTGCACATTCATACGCACCGCCGTCACCATGGAAATTGTCCACTCCCGATATCGCCACCGTGCTCTGGTGTTGGCCCGCAAAGACTTTAAAATAAATTTTCATATCATTTATTCTGTGCGCTGCTGGCACGTTGATGTTGCTGCTGCTGCCTTCCAAAGAGGTTTTCCGCTTTTTTCGCAACTAATCAGGTTAATTGTGTTTCAATATCAACAACATCAAGAGCACCAACTACGAATCAAACAATTAAAATAAACCAGTAGCCAGTGGCTGAATGAATTCGATCTTGGTGGTGTGTGTTCGCACAAACAACCATCGGCACAAGAGGATTTTCCATATTATGTTATTTTAAACAAACATTATGTTTTCAGTGTGTTTTCGCATTTTCCTTCTTTTTTTTTGCTTGCCTCAAACATGTAAAAAATAGTGCTATAAATATGTCAATTTTTTAACAACTTTCAAATTGTAAATTAAATCTTGGCAAGTTGTATGTCAATCTTGTGGTCTTTTCATTTGCATGCGCGCTACATGGGGTCTGTTGGGTTTGGGTTATCTGTAATGTACTCAGAAAAAGATTAAATGAACTTGGGAATATGTTCCAAATTTTTGCTCAAACTGAGGAAAGTTTTTCTTGATATAAAAAATGAACTGAAACTTAGGAAATTTCCCCAACAATTCAAATAAACGATTTTGCTTCAGAGTATGTAAAACTCATATAAATAATGGCAAAATTAAATAATTATCAAAACGTTTCATGATACTCAAGCTCAAGCTTTTCTGACAGAAGTATCATGCTGTGAATGTAAGGCAACCACATTCGTAGAGATTATTAAGAATAATATTTTGGTCATACTCGTTTTCATTTTTTTGGAGTCCACCTTCGTAATAAATATAGAGCGATATATGTGAAATAAATTTTCGTTATCTATGATATTCCAGAGATTTGCTATATTCGCAAAATAATAGATATACGAATGTCGTGTAATTTTTTTGCAATGGGGCCTTAAGTAGTGGAGATAAGGGAAAGGCATGTAACATGTTGGGGAGAGAAAATTAAATTAAATCATGTCTCCCCTCTAGAGGTGACTCGTGGCTTTCTTTTGTAACCAAATTATAAAAAACTAGCAGTACACGCTGCTTCGCACACGAAAAAGCCAGGTATTTGTTATTAGTTTTATCCGTCTCTCTTTTAGGATAGTATTTATTTGATTTTCTTTCCTAAATTAGTAAATTGGAAATATAGATCTCATATACAGTCAAAGGAATGTGCTTGTCGATGTGCACTGTCCACAGATCGCAAAGGACAGTTACACCGCTCTTTCATCTCTTAGGCCTAACATTTTTATCTCAGACAATTGTTGGCGCAATACATTGATGGGTTATCCAGACTAAGTAGTCTATCCGAAATCTGCTCATTTAGATGGGAACCGAAATAGAAAATTGGACATATATGAAATTTCAGACAAAGCTAGAGAGTAAAGGAACCAAAATTGAATTAATCTCTTGCTCGATGAATGAAACTAAAATTTATTGTTATATTCAGAACGGATACTTGTTGATCTACCTTCGTTATCCTTTGGAGTAATACTTGAACTCTTTGAATCAAGTTAATAATATCTGCTAATTTCATAAAATATAAGCTCAACAAATCAAATGTAATTATTATGATATTTAGAATTGTTAATGCCGTATGAAACTTACCCAGCAAAAATAGAACATTTGGATCACCACTTATTTATCAAGCTGTTGTCATAGGAGGTATACCCTTTATATTATTTACACATGATGCATTTTTTCATTTCCGTTTTATTATATTTTAAAATAATTCGCCACCATTGGGATAGAATTGCGAACCTTTCGGGCTCTATTTCGGCACTCTAACCATCTCATTTACCCTCTGTAATAACTCTCACATTTCTCCATAGATATTTTTCAAATGCCTATTTTCTTGTTTTTAGGATGCTGGAAAAATGCTAAAAAATGTAACAAAACAATTTATACCATTTTTTTATTTTGTAAAATATTGCCAAAAGGGGGATTTGCTGGGATTTTTAGGGTTATCAATTTTGTTGGGCCGTAGTAGATCGTTGTAATATTTATAAAAAATAATTGATCAAAAGACTTCCTATAAGCTATCCCACCATATACTATAAGGCATAAATCGATCGCCTTACACCACCACGCCGTGGTACCACTACAACCAGTTCGGATCTGACAAGCGTGTGCTCTCTTTTGCCAGCGTGTGATAGTATTTTCGATGCCATTTAATTAGTCTTTCTTTTAAAAAGTCAACACCAAGTCAAGTCAACACTTAACGAATTTTCGTTGATCGTTAATTTTTCATGCTGTAGTCGATGGTGGTTATGTTTATGTGGCGTTTTGTGTTTGACTGCTTGTTCCAGCTTAAAATATCACATTTAATTAAAATTAATCGTTCGTCATTTGTTATTGTTGTCTTTACTAATCATTTCGAACAATTTTTCATTTAAATTTACAAGGTCATTCCATAACATCCCGGCACATTCCATTTCAATCCACGACGTGGCGTTAGCTATGTAAGCCCCACAAATATGCATCTCGTCCAGTCCATACGGGAGTTTGGTTGAAAATTTTGGCCGTTTTTTAATTTTTACGCCCCTTCCCCTCCAAAAAAGCTGGCATTTTCAAAGCATGAATGAAATGAAAAATTACCCACAGTTTCGCTTTGGCCGCTTTTGCATTTGGGTTTGGGTTTGAAATGCATGCATCCATTCATCCATCCACCGTGGCGTGGCGTCCAGATTAGTGCCGTTGAAGCATTACAAACAAATTTTGGGTCTCTTTCAAGCAAAAGAAATTTTTCAATGCGTCTTGTTACGTGTTACAAGCTGGGGTCGATATACGTAACAGCTTAAGTGTAAACGATTATGCCGCTGTGGCGTTTGCCGCTGGTAAAGTGGAACTAAACGCTTTTCAAGGTTATCTATCGCAGGAGGGATCTAAACTAGTTAGCAAAGAAAACACCAGAAAAGACCTTTAATCACCCAGAAATAATTACGGAAATGAAAGATTTCATCTGCGGCTTACGAAATGTGGGTGACATTGCAGTTGAACATCACAGGTAGCTGGGTTAAGTATGTTATGTAAGAAGTAAAAAGGGCTTGACGCTTACCAGAGCAATATTTCAGGTACTTCAGCTGACAGACAGACCAACCAACCAAAAAGTGAGTCGAGCCGCTTTGATACCACAGATAAGCTAAAAGAAGAAAATTTAGATCTCTAAAACGGAAGCTTAACCTTAAATTGAGTCTGGAATTGAGTTTTTTTAAAGTTTAAAATTTCACAGAAAACAATACGAATCAATTTAAATCGTTGTTCAAAATGGTACCAAACTCGATGACTTAGAGAAGAGAGTTGGGGTCATATACAGATGCAATGTGTCGCTCAATGTTAATATATGTGTATATTCAGACAAAAAATCTGTGGTTTTCACAAATAGTCACATTTCTCGAAAAATTAAAATGATCAGGATTGGCGTTTTTAGTTTTGCATTTCCTCATCCTGTGTCGCCTTCACAGGACTTCAAATTTCCAAAGGATACAATTTTTCAAAAATTATTTTAAATACTTATTCGCAACGTATGATAATATTGAGGAGAATATCTGTTAAAATACTTAGAATGTCATATTTCTATCTGTATTAGTTCAGACCTTACTTTATTTACTTTATTCATATTTTACTTTTTTAAAAGGGAAATTTTGAAATGGCTATTAATTCTAAACTAATGCAGATAGATGCTTGACATTTGAAGTATTTTAAGGATATATTCTTTACATATGACATTTAAGCGGTAGCATAAGTATCTAAAATAATTTTTGAAAAATTTTGTTCTTTGAAAAGGGTGATTATTTTAAAGGTTATAGGAAAGTTTTTCAAAAAAAAAAATCATGAAATCTTAATTTGAATCGATAGTACGGTGCATATAATTTAATGTTTGAAGATTATTTCATGCAAATGTTGACCTTAACTACGCCGCAAATGGTCCATCCGCTTAGTGCAATTTTGGCATTTCATTTTTGAGTAACAGAGGCCCAATTGCTGCGAACGCCGACGAATCGATAATTGATGGTCATCATTAACACTGGCCGAGCGTGTTGGTGGTTTAATGTACATCAATAGCCCGAATAGCCGCTTCAGTGGGTCGATTAAACTATTGCTCGTTTGTAAGACGATGCGTGGTTAAATTATAGACCAAACTGAAGATGTTTGACAGTGAAACAAAACACGAAACGTGCGTCAGCTGTTTAAATCAGTGTTGCCAAAAAGATAATAGCTAAAAAATGACCCTTTATTATTCAAAATCTTATAAAAACAGTATGTATAGCAAAGCATGTGGTCCACTTTTACTGTAGATTGCCCTTAATGACAAGTTTGATTCAAATCCATCGTTATATGTGGCTTCTAGCCAGACGTCCAATTATGGTGATATATCTAAATTTTTCACCGCTATTTTAGTTGAACATTCATATAAGATACTAACTGTACCCCAGCGCTTCACCAGGCAAAAAAAAAAACAAATGGTAAAATTACGTTCCAATTTTCAGTCTTCTACACTGAAAGAAAAATCGTTCGTTGCATCAACGAATCAGATTCGTTATTACCATTTCGTTGTATCAACGAAATATTTCGTTCCCACAACAATCCGGCACGTTGCTGCAACGATGTGAACGTTTATGGTATGAAACCGAACTTTCGTTCCTGCAACTACTCAATATTCGTTGATGCAACGAAAATACTCTCTTTCATTTTTTACATGGGAAAACATTTATTAATACAAAAAATCTATAAATTTCTGATTTTAATCATTGTTTTTATGCAAATCCATATTATTTTGTTAAAAATTATTAAAATTATTGGGGTTTGGATGGAACACTTTGCCTCAACAACTCATTCGTTGCAGCAACAATTTATTCGTTGGTGCAACAATCGGAGCCACACAAATTATGTGTTTTTCTAGTGAGTGTGTTCTTGGGATGTATTCGATAGTAATTCTCATTCACGTTGTTGGCGTTCTGCCTTAAGTAGTTGAGTTACTGTTGCTAATAATCACTTGAAGTCCACTGCCGGTGGTCATCATGGAACTAAATTATCTATACTGAAAGAAAAACGTTCGAGGCCGGGACGAATTTTGTTTTTGAAAATCAACTAACGTTGTCGTTCATTGCTGCAACGATAACGTTTCGTTGCTGCAACGAAAATGTTTAATTTATTGCCACGAATATTTTCGAAACCACATTATTTCAGCAAGGAAACCGCGTTGTTGTAGCAACGAAACAGAGTTGTTGCAGCAACGAATCAGAGTTGTTGCAGCAACGAATCAGAGTTGTTGCAGCAATGAAACAGCATGCAACGAAACAACATTGTTGCAGCAACGAACATATTCGTTGTAGAACTATAATTTCCATTAAATCAAAATTCGTTGCATCAACGAAACTTTGTTCGTTGCAGCAACGAACGCCGACGTTGGTTGACTTTCAATGAACAAATTCGTTGCCGCAACGTACAATTTCGTTCCGGTTACGTACGTTTTTCTTTCAGTGTAGCTCAAAAAACACGTTTGTCACGTTTCCATTTCCCACTAAACGAAAATTCAAAATCCGGCATCATATTTATCTTTCTCGTGATCAGTAATATAAACGCTCCAATTTTCAGCCTTCTGGCTCAAAAACACTTTTGCCACGTCCCCAACGCCCACGAAACGAAAATCTAAATTTCGTCATCTATTTATCTTTCTCGTGGTCAGTAATATATACGTTCCAATTTTAAGCCTTCTAGCTCAAAAAACACTTTTTCCATGCCCTCCACCCACGAAACGAAATTCAAAGTCCAGCATCATATTTATGTTTCTCGTGGTCAGTAATATATCCAAATTTCGGCATCACATTTATCATTCTCGTGGTCAGTAGTATATATGTACCAATTTTCAGAATTATAGCTAAAAATACGCTTTTGCCACGCCCACCGCTCACGAAACGAAAATTCAATATCCGGCATCATATTTATCTTTCTCGTGGTCAGTAATATATGTGTACCAATTTTCAGTCTTATAGCTCTCAAAAACGATTTGCCACGCCCACTCTGCCCTCAAAACGAAAATCCAAATTTCGTCATCATATTTATCATTCTCGTGGTCAGTTATATACATATATAGCAATTTTCAGTCTTCTAGCTGTCATAAACACACGCCCCCTCCGCCCACAGAGCAAATTTTTAAAAATTCTATAGCCTATAGTTCCTTCAAGACCAGCATCTATCTGCACGGAAAATTCCAATCCAGCCGTTTACGCATGATTGCGGAACAAACAAACAGACAGAGTTACACTAAGGTTTTATAATATTAACTAGCTGAACCCCGCCCGCTTCGCCAGGCAAAAAAAAAAAACAAATGGTAAAATTAAAATCAGGTTTCATATTGATCTTATCATATTGATATTATCGTAGTCAGTAATATATACGTTCCGTTCCGACATCAAATTGACCTTTATCGAGGTCAGTCAAATATATGTACCAATTTTCAGCGTACTACCTCTCAAAACACTTTCGCCACGCCCCCACCGCCCACGAAACGAAAATTCAAAATCCGGCATCATATTTATCTTTCTCGTGGTCAGTAATATATCCGTTCCAATTTTCAGCCTTCTAGCTTAAAAAATACTACTGGCACGCCCACTAAACGAAAATCCAAATTTCGGCATCACATTTCTCATTCTCGTCGTCAGTAATATATGTGTACCAATTTTCAATCTTCTAGCTCTCAGAAACGCTTTTGCCACGCCAACTCTGCCCACAAAACGAAAAATCCAAATTTCGGCATCATATTTATCATTCTCGTGGTCAGTAATATATATGTACCAATTTTCAGCCTTTTATCTCTCAAAAACACTTTTGCCATGCTCCCACCGCCCACGAAGCGAAAATCAAAATTTCGGCATCAAATTGATATTTATTGTGGTCACTAATATATATGTACCAATTTTCAGCCATCTAGCTAAAAAAAACGATTTTTCTACGCCCCCTGCCTACCAAACGAAAATTCAAAATCCAGCATCATAATTATCTTTCTCGTCGTCAGTAATATATATGTACCAATTTTCAGCCTTTTATCTCTCAAAAACACTTTTGCCATGCTCCCACCGAAATGAAAATCCAAATTTCGGCATCAAATTGATATTTATAGTGGTCAGTAATATATATGTACCAATTTTCAGCCTACTACATCTCAAAAATACTTTTGCAACGCTCACTCCGCCAACAAAACGAAAATCTAAATTTCGGCATCAAATTGATCTTTCTCGTGGTCAGTAATATATACATTCCATTTTTCACCCTTATAGCTCAAAGAACACTATTGCCACGCCCACTCCGCCCACAAAATGAAAATCCAAATTCCGGCATCATATTTATCATTCTCGTGGTCAGTTATATATATGTTCCAATTTTCAGACTTCTATCTCTCAAAAACACTATTGCCCACAGAGCAAAATTTTAAAAATTCTATAGCCTATAGTTCTTTCCAGGCCTGCATCTATCTGTACTGAAAATTTCAACAGCATCGGTTCATCCGTTTACACGTGATTGCGGAACAAACAAACAGAGAGACTTACCCTAAGGTTTTATAATATTAATAGGGATAGGGATAGGGAACAGAACATTTTAGTAAATTTTAATGATTTTAAATTATTATCAGGTGGTCACAAATCGGGAATTTAATTAAGTACGATTAGCATATATGAGCAACAGCAACCCTTCCACGGCTCTTAATTGGCTTCCAAAAGAAATCTCTCTTTTTTTGTTGTTGGGGCTGATTGTGACAGTGTCGACCTGCGGTGATTATGGCTGATGTCGTCGTACTTGTTATCATCAACAGCAACTACAGCAACAACAACTACGGCATAATGCTCATTTAGTGAACAAATCAACAGCATTTAATAATATTTTGTTGTCTGTTGTCTGTCGTTGTTGTTGTTAATGTGATCAGTGTTGCTTGTCGCTGTATTTCTGTTGTTGTCTATTTTTTAATCTTTAAATAACACCTACGCAAAGATTTAAGACCGACAGACCGGCAACAATCGGCAACAACATCCGACAACATTAGCAGTGTTTGCAACAGCAAAATTGTGAAAGAAGAAAGATCCAAACCAACCGTCAGTCGACAGGAAAAGGCCACAAAACAAACGAGGCTTCCACAGACAGTCTTGCAGGGCCAATAATGTTTGTTGGTGGTGGTATTTTAAGTTCAGCAGAGCTTTTGCAGCAGCAGCAGCACCATCACCATCGTCGTCGTCTCCGTCTTCGTCTTGACAGTTGGAGGGAGTCAAATGTTAAAGACAAGTTAAAGAAAAGCTATTAAGGACACATCACAGATAAATTGTGTGGATTTTCTTTTCGAGTTTTTCTTAATGTTTTCATAACTTTTCCATAATGACAGATATTAGCACTAAGCAAACAAACAAACAAACAAACAAACAAACAAACGAACAAACAGACATCGAATACAATTTCAACATATTCCTTCTTCACTGCGGCTGTTTGTTGTTTATGTAGGAAAGATGTGATGTTGCTGTTGCTGTTGTTATTGTTATTGTTGTCGATCAACGATCGGTGTGGCATAGTACTTAAAAGGCGGTTCGAAAATTGGGTCACCCTCCACAGTCTGAATGGATGGATGTATGGAATGGATGAATGAACGAATGAATGGATGAAGTGTGTGCTAAAATGAACCACTTATGTCATTTGTGGCCGTATCAAAATCGGGAAGACATAAATGCTCAATGTATTTCATCCGCACACTGCACTCCACACCACTCACGGCACATGACACATGGCACGGCACATTCATGCAACATGTTGCTTGGATGGAGTCCCTGTTTAGTTGAATAAACACTTTAAACAGTTTTGACTTTTCTGTGGCGAAATGCTCGCTCAATTGGTTTAGATTTTGAGCTTGCTCTGCACTTTTATGTTTATTTCAAGATACCGGCCGACTCTGACACTGGCAGCAGGGGCGTATCACACGTGATCGGCTAAAAGCCCAGAAAATTAAATAATAAACAAATATGAACAAGTAAGAAGGCGTTAAGTTCGACCGGGCCGAATCTTATATACCCTCCACCACGGAGCGCATTCCACAGTATTGCCAGCAGATTAAAGGATGTCGACTTTACATAGAAGTGCAGTACCATATTACGAAAATTGTGATATTTGTATGCATATTACTATATTTGTTTACTATTTCAAACTATAATGTATACTTCTGCGCACAGTTTAAAACTACTATATATAAATAAAATGCTGAAATTGTTAAAGTGAACATGCCTAAATATTAAGCGATTGTCAGTCGCCATTAGAAAGGAGCATTTTCAGATAAAGACAAATTCCGCCCAAAGGTACAAATTTCGAAAAAACCCTTTTTCGAGTCTTCATAGTCAGAATGTACCGAATTTCATGATTTCAACTTCACCATTTTTATCCCTCTTTTTAATTATATCCCTTAAAAGTGCGAATTTCGAAAAAATCCCTCTATTCTACGTGTCTATGCAATTAGAGGGATGTACACACCGAATTTCATGATTTTAGCTGTTGTCGTATCATTGGTACCATATTTTATCCCTTTTTGTCCCATTTCGCCCGCCAAAACTTTTATTTTCTTTGTGGTGTTTCCAAGCTACAAGAGGAATGTCCGCAACAAATTTTAACTGTATGAAAATAAGAAATTTAATTAATAAGCCAAGGCTATCAATATTTGTATACTATATATATAATGGATATAATACTTCAATTCATAAAGTAAATATAAGGGAGCAATCATAAATACCCTAAATATTGGGGGATAGAGTTTAGCACTTTCTAGTTTAGCACAGTTTAGCACTTTCAGCTACAGTCGTTTGGTTGGTTCCATCCTATTTTAATTTCAAAAGTATAAATTTTGAAAATACCTACATATGTACGCAGTATAAGACAACTTCATGATTCTACCATTTTTTGTCGTAAAAGCAACAAAATAAAGTACGAATTTGGAAAAAATATTTTACATGGCTATGCAGTCAGAGGAATGTATACACCGAATTCCATGATTCTATCGGCGGCCATTTTGTTGGTACCATTTTTATCCCCTTTTTCCAATTTTGCCCCCTCAAGAGTACGACTATCTAAAATCTCTTTATTTTACGTATCTACACAATTAGAGGCACGTACTCACTGAATTTCATCTTCTAGCTGTATTCGTTTAGTTGGTACTATTTTTATCCCCTGAAGCCATGGTATCCATTGAAAGTACGAATTTGGAAAAAACGTTTTATTTTTCGTGTCTACGCAGTCAGAGGAATGTATACTCCGAATTTCATGATTCTAGCTGCTATCATTTGGTAGGTACTATTTTTATCCCCTTCTTCCATTTGAACCCCAAAAAGTACGAATTTTGGAAATTTCTTTTATTTGACGTGTCTACGCAATCAGAGGAATGTATATATCGAATTTCATTATTCTAGGTGCAGCCGTTAGGTTGGTACTATTTTTAGTACCTCTATCCCCATTTAACCCCTTAAAAGTACGAATTTAGAAAAAATACTTTTATATTATGTATCTACTCTATCAGAGGAATGTACACGCCAAATTTCGTGTTTCTATCTGTTGTCGGTTGTTAGGTACCATTTTTATCCCTTTTTGTCCCATTTCGGCCCCTACAAATAAAAATCACTCTATGGTGCCCTTTTATGCTATAGAGGGAATGCGCATTGCAAATATCAACTAAATACAAGCTAATATGTTCAAAAACATGCTGAAATACTCTAAATATTAGGGGTATTTTCAGTCCTTGTGAGGGAAAAATTTTTCCCTCTGGGCCGATTTCGTCCACTTTCAATCCCAACCGATCTACAACCATAAGACACATTTAGGAAAAATTTGAACCTCCTAGCTCATTTCGTTCGGCCGCTATCGTGCTTTCAACAGACAGACGGACAGACGGACATGGCTATATCGTCTTAGAATTTTACCACGACCCAGAATATATATACTTTATGGGGTCTCCGATGAATATTTCAAGGTGTTACAAACGGAATGACAAAGTGAATATACCCCCATCCTGGAGGTGGAGGGTATAAAAAGGTGAAATATATAGTACCTAAAAATGGTGTACCCGCAGACATAACATTTGTACAACAAGTTTTTTCATTATAAAATGATTCAAAATTAATTAAATTTTAAGAACATTGAACTCCGTATGGCGTTAGAGCTTCAATGTCGATGCAGATATTTTAAATATGAGTGAACATTGATTTAATTCTTTACTTTGCGTTCAACGTTGGTAAAATTTGGACCAAAATGGGGGGCTATATCAAAACATGGTTTAATATAACACGGTGTGTCGTCCGTTCATACAATATATATAACCTCTAAAAATCATAATTTTTTAAAAATGACGAATTTTTTTTCGAAAAAACACATAAAATTCTGAAAAATGCTTGAAATCTTTATTTGAATCGATAGTACGGTCCATATAATGTAATTGTAAGACAATTCATGGTTAAATTATAGACCAAACTGAAGTTGTTTGACAGTGAAACAAAACACGAAACGTGCGTCAGCTGTTTAAACCAGTGTTGCTAAAAAGATAATAGCTAAGAAAGCACCCTTTAGTGCATATAAATTATGCAGTTACAATTAATTCATCTTTAGTCAAATTTAATGAATATGGTAAATAATAAAGTAATTAACATGATCTGGAAATACAGAATGAACATGATCTGTGAAATATAACATGTAAAATGTGGCCAAAATCGGTTAAACAATCGGGAGCAACATTTGTATTGGGGCTATATCTAAATCTGAACCGATCTTACCCATTTTCACCACAGGTGTTTTTAGTTGCATTATAAGATGTTGTGCAAATTTTAAAGAAAATTGGGAATAATATTCTAAAGCGCAAAAAGTGAAATCGGGAGCGACATATGTATGGGGACTATATTTAAATCTGAACCGATCTTACCCACTTTCACCATAGGTGTTTTTAGTTGGATTATAAGATGCTGTGCCAATTTTAAAGAAATCCGGAACAATATGTGGATTCTACAGCGGAAAATATCAAATCGGGGGCTATATCTAAATCTGAACCGATCTTACCCAATTTCACCATAGGTGTTTTTAGTTGGAATATAAGATGTTGTGCCAGGTTTAAAGAAATCGGGTACAATATGTGGATTCTAGAGCGGAAAATGTCAAATCGGGAGCGACATTTGTATGGGGACTATATCTAAATCTGAACCGATCTTACCCACTTTCCGCATAGGTGTTTATAGTTGGATTATAAGATGTTGTGCCAAATTTAAAGAAAATCGGGTACAATATGTGGTGTCTAGAGAGGAAAATGTCAAATCGTGGGCGACATTTGTATGTGGGCTATATCTAAATCTGAACCGATATTGCCCACTTTCACCATAGGTGTTTTTAGATGGATTATAAGGTGTTATGCAAAATTGGAAGAAAATCGGGTACTATATGTGCTTTATAGGGCGGAAAAGGTCAAATCGGGAGCGAAATTTGTATGGGGGCTATATCTAAAACTGAACCGATTTCCTCCAAATTCAATACCGATCGTCCTTGGCCAAAAAAGTAACTTCTGACAAAGTTCATGATAATCTGACATCAATTGCGACCTGTAGAGAGCGAACAAGCTTAGATGGACAGCAGACGGACAGACAGACATCGTTAAATCGCTTCAGCTGGTAATTCTAAGCCTATCCGTATACTTAAAGGTGGGTCTAGCTCAATTATTTCTTGGCGGAAAACTAACTTATAATACCCTAGTCCTCGAAGTGGTGTAGGGTATAAAAATATTGGGTTCCATTCAAGCAGCTTTGCTGCAGTTTTGAAGAACTTTTTTTGTTAAAAACATCAATGTTGCCATATTAATTAAAATGGAGAATTTTCGTCTTTAAGTACATAAAAAAGTCTACCTGATAATTTCAACGAAAAAAGTTATTAAAGTAAAACAAAAATATTCGAACAAATATTTATTTTAATTTGAACTGGGATATTGTCCAGGCTCAAGACTATTTTGCATCTATATTTAATAGATTGCATATTTATTTACAAATGGCATGGTGACATTTATAAATTTGGCAAAACATCTTATATTTAAACTAGAAACACTGCAAATAGCTCAGATCGGTTCAGATTTATATATAGCTCCCATTAAAATTTCGCTCCCGATTTGACTTTTTCCGCCCCAGAAACCACCAATTTTCACCGAATTTCTTCAAAATGAACATAACACATTATATTTGAACTGGAAGAACTTATTGTGATAGTTAGTCACTTTATTCCATGTTTGTATATAGCCCCGATACAAGTATTCTTTTCGATTTGAAAAATTGGACCAGATCATATTAGCCTATGATTAGGAAACATACAGAAATTCTTCCCGTTTTCATTTTGTTGCCGAATTGAATTGTATTCGGATAGAAAGTGGAGTGTATAATATAGTCGGCCACGCCCGACTTTAGCCTTTCCTTACTTGTTTTCTTTGAGGGCATTGTGAATTTATGGAAATTTTATTAGTTGGTACGGCCTGTCATATGAATGCTGAATAAATAGGGAATATTCATGACAGAATTTAAGCTTAAAGAGCTCTATTTGCAACTTCCGTGTCTTTGGTGACCCACACTGAAAATTTCCGCCAATTTTTTTGTAGATTATAAAGAGAGGAGCTAGAGGGTAAGATCTTCCACAAGAATGATCCTCATAAAATTCCACAATATAGTTGTGACAATAAGAATTCTACCAGAAATGAACTTACAACACTTTTTTGCTCCCTACTACCAAAAAATTAAAACTTTGACCCACTATATAAGCTCAGACCAGTTGAACCTGGTCTACTCAACTTGTCCTTTCAGAATTATAGGGTCGCTATTCTGTTCCAATCAAAAAGTCCTTATTTGTTGGACAATGGTATCATTTGAATTAGATTTTGACAACCTTTGCAATGATATATCTTTGGCATAAGATAGGAGAAATGAGAATTGCTAGCCATCCGAATAAATTCGACACACTAAAAACTGTTTCATAAAAACATAATAATCCTTCATTATATTTTTTCATTTCTTTTATTTCGGTCTGTAATCAAAATTTGATTTGAACGGAAGTATTACAGAATGCAAATTTATTTACAAATGGCAAGGTGACATTTATTACTAGGGCTGCACACTACCACCATCATGATTTCTGGCCTGTGAAAGCCTTCATCAGGTGGCTGCAAGAAAATACTTGGACTCATTAAGTAAATGAGAGCGAATGAGAAGTACAACTCACTTTCCGAATATCACTCAAAAACCACACCAAGTAACAAAACACACAATGTCATCTTACAAATGAGCCTTGGTACGGTGTATAAATCGCTGCGACTGCGTAGACGCACTCACTCATATTTTTCTATATTCGTACATTTTGGGTAAAAATGGAAAAAAGGATATATTTGCACCAAGTGGACGGCACAACATAAAGACCTTTTTCGAAATGTTTACTTTTATATGAAAACACGACTAAAGGGGATAACAAAATGGTACCAACGAAAGGACTGAATCCGAATCAAGATGTTCGATTGAAATGACTTAGTAGGAACATTATTTTGCGCGTCATAGACAAACACTTCTTTCGTCATAGACAGTTCTTAGTTTAGTATGAGATAGAATTTGACTATTTTATGTAGACATAAATATCGATACAAATATGAAAAAAGTTTATTTTACGCTTTCTAACAAGGCAAAATTATGTACATGAATCAGGCACCTAGAGTAAAAATTCTGATATATGGCTATTTTTCAGAACAAACAGTTGAAGAACGAAGAAAAAAGTTGGCACTTGTAAATGGAACTGGATTATAACATTTGCACCGCTGAATGAAAATAAATTCTCACTGCGAATTGTTCTGATCTAAGACCAATGGTTAGTAATTAGGGACTATTAAATAATAATGTGTCCCTTTGTGAAGGCAACATATGCCCCCATTTACATCCTTCCCAAAATCTTTCCACGCTACTATCCTTGTCTTCTTTTTCAGAAACCCCCCTCCCCCAACCACCAAACGAAACAAACACTATATATTAACATTGCCTCCTCTTAATCGGCCGAAAAGAAAATCAAGCCGCACCAAATTGTGCATTGTCGCTGAATGAAGAGAAGCGAGGTGGAGGAGAAAAATAAAAAAACTAACTGCATTGCGTGTGGGTTGCAATCTGACACATACTGTCATTATAAACAATAACAACAACAACGACAACTAATGCCGAGATATAAGAAAATTACAACAAACACATATAAATGCAATAATAAACAATATTATGAAGCTTTATCAGTGAATTAAACGATGCAAAGAGGTTGTTATGTTACGTTTCGCATTTTACGTTTTACATAGCGGCGCATGCGTCCAGCGACATCTTTTGCGGACAAACTTTTGGAGTGAAGCACAAAGCACGCACGTTAAGTCATTAGATGTTGTCAACGAATGTAGTCTTGAGTTCGGGATTAGGATCATGGTTTCGATTTTGATTATCAGAATCGATTTAGCCATGTCCGTCTGTGTGGATCATACTGCTCCATGTTTTGATGTAGCCCTCATCCAAATGTCCCTGCCTATTTGACTTCTAACCACTTTGGGATATCATATTCCACTTATAAACATCTATTGTGAAAGTGGATCCTATCAGTCAATCTATATTATTATATTTTATATAGACGCCATACAAGTGTATGCTCCGACTTGACTTCTTTCCGCCTGCAAATGCTAGAACCCATAAATTTCATAGTTTGGTTTAAATTTGACACAGTGTTGTGTTATATTTATATTCAATGTGGAATCGGTTTGAGTAGATTTTTCCGGATTTATTCAAAATTAAAATGTTATTTTTTAAAACATCACCTAAAATATTTCACTGGGTTGCATTATACATGTATGTAGTGTATAATGTTTGTATTTCTCGACAATTTATGACAATATTTTAACAACTTATTACAGGAAATTTTAGATGAAAAATCCATACCCTCACGGGCAACGAAAGGCAGAGACACTCACACTCAGTCTCGATTACGCTGCGAATAGAGGCGTATTAAGAAGTTATTTATGACTTATGCAACAACCACCACCATCACAACCACCAGAAACATTTCCAACAGAAACTACCGACCGCCGACCACCAACCAACCATGCAACCCGTACCACCACTATCACCACCATGATCGGCGGCATCATCTTGGTCGTCATATTGCCAAACATTGTAACCATGATAGGAAGTAATTAAAGTGGCAACCAACCAGCCGACCCAACCAAAATATTTAATTTTTACGATTTAAGGAACTGTCTGCGATCCCGCACATTTCGTGGAAGGAGGCGGAGGTGCTGGACAGACACCACACGAAAGATAGAAAAAAATAATGAAATTAATTAACCGATTAAGTCAGCGCTTTAAAACCAAACAAATCTTATTTAATGTTTATAGTAATTAGAAATTATTAACGTTTTTATGGCATTTTAAATGAACATTTCTTTTCAGTTTTTCTCTTTTTATTTATTTTTTTTGGGGGGGAAAATTAAATTGCCTTCAAATTGCCAATGAACGCTGGTGCGACGGCCAGTGTCAGTGCCGCACAGGGGTACATTTTTAGATGTGGATGTGGCGCTTTTGCAACTGCTTAACTAGATTAGTAGTTGAGGTCCATAACCATACCCACTGATTACGAATGATTCGATAAGTGTGGTTTTTAATTTAATTTCATTGAAGGACATCCTAACGTCATCCTAATACCAAAAGAGCATAACTAACAATTTTCTTTGAAATCACGTTTTTTACATACACCGATAGATAGGATAGGAATGGATCGGAATAGATCGCAATATGTAAAAGGCACGTTGTAAAAAAATGTCAGCTGCGCCCTTTTGAATTAAGGGGTGGTGAATGCTTGCCAAATGCATTTTTCCTTGTCCTCAAAATATTCATGCAAAATCCTCAATAATCCCAACAAAAAGAAATTATGAATTATTTATTGATTCGTCAACAATCGGGAAATATTTTTATCATTCTAAAGCTCCCTATTTTAAATTTCAGTACATTTCGTTCTAGACAATATGACTGTTTTTCTTTAAGTCGGGATATTTTTAGACATTGTTGCCATCCAAAGTCACATTACAAATATTGTGTATCAAAACAAATTTCCAAAAAAATATTTTATGTTTTGGACTTAGCCTCGATAACCATAAATTTGACTTACACTGAATAATTATCCAACATTTTTAACATAAAATTATTTTTTCAAAATTTGTTTTCATATACACTTTTTGAATTATATTTTTTCTTTGTCGATGTCATTTTCCTATCTTTACTGACTTGTATCGACCGAAAATCATTATCAAGGTATTGAACAGTCAAGTACGTTTATTACCGCGAAATTTGTAAATAAATTTGCATTCTCTAAAATATGATATGGTCAGGACAATTTACAGTTGAAATCAAAATTTTCAAAGGACTTCGAATATCCCCACAAAATCTCCGAAATATTTTAAGAAATCCCCACAAAAGCTCCCCTCTCCTCATTTCATATATTTGTCCTTTTGACCATCATAAAATCCCCAAGGTTGGGGACAAATCCCCACATCTGACAAGGTCAGATATGGTATACCACCCTGAACAATTTCTTTCATTTTTTTTTTCTCTAAAAATTCTATATACTCTGAAGAATATTATAAGCGTCTCCGCATAACTACTTCTTTCAAACTGGTGTGTACACAGCAAAAAAGTGTACCTGCTAATTTCAACGAAAAAAGTTGTTAAAGTAAACCAAAAATATTCGAACAAACATTTATTTGAATTGTTAAAAAGTCTATTCAAATTTAATAAAAATTTAGTAACAAATCTACATTTTCCAATTACACATTTAATTGGAAATTATTTTCTGATAATTCATGGAATTGACAAAATCTCAACGATATGCGTGTCATCGCCGTATAACGAGCGTGGGGCAATGCTAAGAATGCGCGACTACAAATTTAACATCATAGAAAGCACATCACATCACAAAATTCAAATGTGCATTTTCCCGCTTCTGAGGAAGTTCTTTTAAACAACTTCCAAAAAAGTCGCAAATATGTCAATATCCCGTAACATTTGACAAGTGAAAGGGAACGAATTTTTTGTACGGGGTCACAGAGGTATGGTGTCCGCTTTGCAACCAGAAGGTCAAGGATTCGAATCGTGGCTCGAGAAAAACTTTTTATACCCTACACCACTTCGTGGACTAGGGTATTATAAGTTAGTTTCGCGCCAAATGTTTGTAACACCAAGAAATAATCGAGATAGACCCACCTTTAAGTATACGGATCGCCTTAGAATCACCAGCTGAATCGATTTAACGATGTCTGTCTGTCCGTCTGCTGTCCATCTAAGCTTGTTCGCACTATACAGGTCGCAATTGTTGTCCGATTGTCATGAAACTTGGCAGAAGTTATTTTTTCTGGCCAAGGACCATCGGTATTGAATTTGGAGGAAATCGGATCAGATTTAGATATAGCCCCCATACAAATATCGCTCCCGATTTTACTTCTTCCGCTCTAAATTCCACATCTTGTATCCGATTTTCTTTAAATTTGGCACAACATCTCACAATCTAACTAGAAACGCCAATGCAGTATTTGGGTAAGATCGGTTCAGATTTAGACATAGTCCCCATACAAATGTCGCTCCCGATTTGATTTTTTCCGCTTTAGAAACCACATATTGTACCCGATTTTCTTTAAATTTGGCACAACATCTTATAATGCAACTAGAAACACCTATGCAGAATTTGGGTAAGATTGGATCAGATTTATATATACAAATGTCACTCTCGATTTGACTTTTTCCGCTTTAGAAACCACATATTTTACCCGATTTTCTTTAAATTTGGTACAACATCTTATAATGCATCTAGAAACACCTATACAGTATTACTACTGTATAATTTGTATTTGTCTGTCGGATAATTGGATCAATTACCATATTATTAACCATATTCGTTAAATATGACTAAAGATTAATTTATAGTAACTTTATAATTTATATGAACTACATAAAATGGCCAAAATCGGTTAAACATTCGGGAGCAACATTTGTATGAGGGCTATATCTAAATCTGAACCGATCTTACCCACTTTCACCATAGGTTTTTTAGTTGGATTATAAGATGTTGTGCCAAATTTAAAGAAAATCGGGTACAAGATGTGGTTTCTAGAGTGGAAAATGTCAAATCGGGAACGACATTTGTATGGCGGCTATATCTAAATCTGAGCCGATCTTACCCACTTTCTGCATAGGTGTTTCTAGTTGGATTATAAGATGTTGTGCCAAATTTAAAGAAAATCGGGTACAAGATGTGGTTTCTAGAGTGGAAAATGTCAAATCGGGAGCGACATTTGTATGGCGGCTATATCTAAATCTGAACCGATCTTACCCACTTTTAGCATAGGTGTTTCTAGTTGGATTATAAGATGTTGTACCAAATTTAAAGCAAATCAGGTACAATATGTGGTTTCTAGAGCGGAAAATGTCAAATCGGGAGCGACATTTGTATGGGGGCTATATCTAAATCTGAACCGATTTCCTCCAAATTCAATACCAATCAATAGTCCTTGGCCAAAAGTAACATCTGCCAAATTTCATGATAATCGGACAGCAATTGCGACCTGTAGAGTGCGAACAAGCTTAGATGGACAGCAGACGGACGGACGGACAGACAGACATCGGTAAATCGATTCAGCTGGTGATTCTAAGCCGATCCGTATACTTAAAGGTGGGTCTAGCTCGATTATTTCTTGGTGTTACAAACATTTGGCGCGAAACTAACTTATAATACCCTAGACCACGAAGTATTGTAGTGTATAAAAATATATACTTTTTATTTAATATTATTTTATATTAAACTAGAAGCAGTTTGTCAGTAATTCGCTAAAAAGTTATATTTCTATCTCTTACCAGAAAAAAATTAATTTTTTTTTTTAAATTACCTTATGACAAAATTCCGTAGAAAGCACATTTTATTTTTTTATTACATTTATAAATAAAAAATGTTTAATATTGTATAGTTTTAAAATTTAGTTTAAACATTTTTGCTTAAAAAATAGAAATGTATTATGTTATTAACTTAATTCAAATATTTCATTTTTATTAAGTATTATTACTACATAAAATCAATAAAATTAAGTAGTTATTAAATAAATATTTTGTTAAGTTTCCTATTGTCAGTAATGCAGAACAAAATGGATTGCTTTAGATACCCAGCAAAAAAAAATTGGAAGTACTTCCGTAGGAAGCACATTTTAATCCCATCTCAAAACCCAATTGTGCATTTTCCCCGCTGAATGGCATTTTCACAACTGAATGGGAACGACTTCTTAGTATGGGGTCACAAAGGTAAGGTGTCCGCTTTGCACCGAACCAAACTATTTGTTTAAGTTATTCTCCACTCACAACAGAGGATAGCTGTGGTGGTTAGAGCGCCGTAGTAGTCCGCTGTTCTACCACCGGAAGCGTCGGATTTTTTTAAACAGAAATGGAAGCAAGTGAAAAATTGGTTCCTTTGCTACACTTTAAAATAACTGTTAAGTCTTTCAAAATAAAGGACATCCCTCCTATGACTACTCCATGTTAAATTCATTGCTGAAGATCCCAATGTTCTCTACTTTCGAATCACAAAATGAACATCTTTTTTCACTTCTTAAGGGGAATTAAAAAAATGAGATTTTATATTAAACTAGGAGCATTTTGCTGGAAATTCACCAAGTAAGTTATATTTATAGCTCCTACTAGAAAAAAGTTACGATTTTATTTAATTTGCCTTATAACAAAAATTCTTATTTTCGATCCAATTTAAATGGGAGAACTCAATAAAATTTTCTATTCGTTTCAAATGGAATTAGTCTATAGTCCCAATGCAAATATCACTTCACCTTTTGCGCTCTAGATACCATCAATTTCAAACAATTTCCTTAATTTTTACAACACCTTATATTTGAACCATCGCCGTTGAATGTGAAAAATGGGTCACATTGGTAAATGTTTTTATATAGACCACCTTCAAATGTCCCACCCGATTTGCTTCTTAACGCTTTTGAAGACACATATCATATATTGCCGATGTTTCCTTTGGAATTTTTTTTCGATATAGCCTCCATACAAATTTCCTTCCTGATTTGCACAGATCGTAAGTCAAACTTAGTTTTTTGTAATAAACAAATGTTTTTTTTCATGATAATCATATCACCTTCTCTGCAATTGGACCACTGTGAGCCGTTTCAAACCATTCGAAGGAGTTCTCCGAGGCCTTGCGATGCTGTCTGTTGCATGAACACCACCTACCAAAACAACTTTCATTTGTTTCACATTTTGATGATCGCTGCTATTGCCGCACGTTGCCACAGAGTAGCGGTGGATGTTGGTCCGTCCGTCTGCCTGTCTGTTCATTCATTTACAATTGTTGACTACTTTTATACCCTCCACCTCCAGGATGGGGGTATACTAACTTTGTCATTCCGTTTGTAACACCTTGAAATATCGATATGAGACCCTATAAAGTATATATATTCTTGATCGTCATAAAATTCTAAGACGATCTAGCCATATCCGTCCGTCCGTCTGTCCGCCTGTTGAAAGCACGATAGCATCTAAACGAAAGGAGCTAGAATGTTCAATTTTTCCATAAATGCGTCTTATAGTCGTAGATCGGATTGAAATGGGGCGAAATCGGTCCAAATGGAAAAATTTTTCCCTCACAAGGACTAAAAATACCCATAATAATGCGCATTTCCCTTATAGCAAAAACGTGCACCATAAAGTGATTCTTATTTGTAGGGGGTGAGATGGGGCAAAAAAGGGATAAAAATGGTACATATTAAACGACAACAGCTAGAAACACGAAATTCGGTGTGTACATTCCTCTAGTTAAGTAGATACATAATATAAAAACATTTTTTCCAAATTCGTACTTTTAAGGGGTAAAATGGGAATAGAGGGATAAAAATGGTACCAACCAAACGGCTGTACCTAGAATAATGAAATTCGGTGTATACATTCCTCTGATTACATAGACAAGTAAAATACAGGGATTTTTTCAAAATTCGTACTTTTGGGGTTAAAATGAAAAAAGGGGATACAAATAGTATCAATCAAATGACCGCAGCTAGAGTCATTAAAGTCGGAGTATACATTCCTCTGACTGTATAGATACGGAAAATAAATTGATTTTTCGAAATTCGTACTTTTTGGGGTCAAAATAGAAAAAGGGGATAAAAATAGTACCAACCAAATGACCGCAGCTAGAGCCATGAAATTCGGAGAATACATTCCTCTGTCTGCGTAGACACGAAAAATAGACGAATTTTTCGAAATTCGTACTTTTTGGGGTTAAAATGGAAAAGGGGGATACAAATAGTACCAATCAAACGACCGCAGCTAGAGTCATGAAATTCGGAGTATACATTCCTCTGACTGCATAGACACGCAAAATAAAAAGTTTTTCCAAATTCGTATACAACCATCTGTAGCACCTACTATCTACCAATATTTATGGTATTTAAGCTTTTTGGAAATATCAATATAAGATACTAGCAGTACCCGCTGCTTCGCACGCGAAAAAGCCAGTTATTTGTTAATTTTATCCGTCTCTGTTTTTGGATAGTATTTATTTAATTTCCTATTAGCTAGCAATCACACACAGTCAAAGGAATGTGCTTGTCGATATGCACTATTTTAGCTGAACTACTTCGTATGTATAATTTTTATAATTTTCTACCAAGTTTTGAACAAAATATTACAACCATTTATATCCTCGATCTCATGTTTCTAGATTCAGCCAGCCAGTTTATAACTGTTTGCACTTCTTTCCCAAAAAGTACACATTTTGAAAAATCACATATGTTTTTGCTTCCCCTAAAAATATGTACTTTATTTGGAAACACATTTATTCCTTGTTGTCCCGTATCCCCCTTTTAAGTAAACATTTTGAAATATCCATTTATGTTCCGCGCTTACGTAATTAAATGATTGTACAGCATTTTTTTTCCTTTTCGTCCCTCGCACCCCTTAAAAGTACAAATTTCGAAAAATCAAACTACTGCGCTTCTATATGGTCAGAGGAATGTACATACCAAATTTCACGATTCTAGTTGTAATACATTAGTTGGTACCATTTTTATCCCTTTTTGTCCCGCTCGCCCCTTAAAAGTACAAATTTCGAAAAATCCAATTTTGCTTCGTTTCTATATGGTCAGAGGAATTTACATACCAAAATTCACGATTCTAGCTGTAATACTTTAGTTGGTACCATTTTTATACCTTTTTGTCCCACTCGCCCCTTAAAAGTACAATTTTCGAAAAGTCCAATTTTACTTCACTTTTATATGGCCAGAGGAATTTATATACCAAATTTCACGATTCTAGTTGTAATACATTAGTTGGTACCATTTTTATCCTTTTTTGTCCCGCTCGCCCCTTAAAAGTACAACTTTCGAAAAATCCATTTTTACTTCGCTTTTATATGGTCAGAGCAATTTACAAACCAAAATTTCACGATTCTAGCTGTAATACTTTAGTTGGTACCATTTTTATCCCTTTTTGTCCCGCTCACCCCTTATAAGTACAAATTTCGAAAAATCAATTTATATTGCAAGTCTACGTTGTCAGAGAAATGTAAATACAGATTTTCAAGATTCTAGCTGCAATTCTTAAATTGGTACCATTTTTATCCCTTTTGGTCCCGCTCGTCCCTTAAAAGTACAAATTTCGAAAAATCCCTATTTGTAGCTCTTCTGCATGGTCAGTGCAAGGAACTCACCGAACTTCATGTTTCTAACTACTGCCGTTTAGTCAGGACGAAGGTTCGATGTTTATCCCTTTTTGGGCCATTTTACCCCCTAAAAGTACGAATTTCGTATAACCCTTTCTTAGTCGACGTCTAATTCATATTTGGGAACTACCCTGAAAATTTCATGATCATGGCTTCAGCCGTTTGGTCTGGGGGCTGGTCAATGATAAGTCAGTCAGTCAGTAACGCAACTCTTTTATATATATAGATTTTTTGATTTGAAATAAATAATGGTTTGAAATAATTAAACTATTATATTTATTTATAATATTATTTTTTTTTTGTTTTGGTTTAGCTGTTTTAAAAATTTATATTTTCCTGTAATATTACTGCACGTCTACGAAAACCGACAACCTCTGTGGAATGCAATCCATGGTGGAGGGTATATAAAGATCGGCCCGGCCGAACTTAACTCCGTTTTTACTTGTTTTGCCTTTTTTGTTTATCAGCCACCACCGACGACCGAAAAAAAGTAATTATAAAAAGTTAAATTAAATTGTTGTGTCTACATATTCACACAGTACATGTCGCAGAGTTTGCTACGAAAAAAAACCGACGAAGAAAAAAACATTAAAAGAAATTGTTTATTTCATTAACTCTCCATCTGTATAAATTGCAATTAACATAAAGTTGACAATATTTTCATTACAATTGCCATTTGTCTGTCTGTCCGTCTGTCTGCCAGCTGATGACGGTGTGGCGGCCTGGCTGGCTGAAATAGTGGTTGCTAGTGCTACTGCAGAAATGCATTATGTTGCTGCTGACTTTGGTGTGGTTGTTGATGGTGTGCTACGCAACATTAGTGGCTCATTGAACTCTTGTTTTTTTGTGCTGCTTGATTTCGTTTTATTTATTCATTTAAGTTTTTCTTTTAGTTTTGTTTCATTTAAGTGACAAATTTTATCTTTTTGTGATTTGTTTTTCGCCTTTTCGCCACAAAGTGTTACTTTCTTTTTCTGTCATTTGGCCGTAATTTAAGGGGTAGCATTTGCAGCAGCAGCGTCTCTAATGAAAAAGTGACGTCTTTAATGGGAATGGCAAAACACGGTGTGTAGAAAGTTTTGTGAAAAGTTCACATAAATAAGCGAATTCCAAATTAAGTCAAACTAATGCACGAAAATGTAATCTGTGCAATAGCCAAATGTGCTGCAGGTAAAAGTGGATTATTTGAGATCCACTGAAAGCAATAATTAATTTTAGGGCTGGATGACAAAAGATTAGCGTTTATGGACTCAATTAAAGAAACATGTTTACAGATAGACAAAGAAAATATTCAATAAATAACTGCAAGTACATAAAAGTCTTTGTATTCCTCAGAAAATCCGAAAATCTATGATTTGTAGAAATCCCTTTTATCCTGCGCGTCTACACTGAAATTATTATCTGCATAATATTTATGATTTTGTCATAACCTCAGTGACAATTTTCATTAACACATTGAGTGTCAAACAGTTTTTGGGCTATAAGTAAAAGCAATCACTGTCGTACGGAAACGTACGACGTGCCAAAGAAACACTTCATAAAAATGTATGAAACATATTTCATAAATCACATGACAATGGCAAGTGTCATAGAATTTCTGAAACATTTCTTGGAAACTATGAAATGCAGTTCAACATGAAATGATATTTTGTCAATCCTTTATTGAACTGGGATATTGTCCTGGCTCAAGACCATTTTGCACCTATATTTAATAGAATGCATATTTATTTACAAATGGCATGGTGACATTTATTACTTGGCTACCACGATCATGATTTCGATCATGTCAAAAGTCTTTTCAAGTGGCATCGCAGCGACTTTTCAACATCAAACCCGGCCTCTATAAGGAGATGATTCTCACAAACGAACGAGAATCACAACTCACTTGCCGAATTTGCGTTTAAAAAAATCGCACCAAGTAACAAAGTACACATGCCATCTTACAAGCATCTCATTGAGTTGCATATGTAAGTATGTGTATATGCAGGTGTAGTTACCCAGCAATACTTCTGCCGTGCCAACGCTCATTTGTTTTATTTAATAGAATGCAAATTTATTTACAAACTTTATTTTATTATTATTTTATTTTTTTTTACTTTATTTTTACAATATAATTTATAAACATCTTCAAAAATTTTATAATGAAAGTTCTTTATTTTTATGAAAAATTTTCATAAATATTAAAAAAGGTCTTCTGAAATTTCCAATATAAACAAAAAAGCAAAAGCTGCGCGATATTGGCTGACTGACCAGTCGATACACCCCATCAATGTACTCAAATGACCCATTTCACTGGTCAAAAGTAAAAATTCGCACTTAGGATAATCGATTATATATTAATATAGAGTGATTTTTTGAGGTTAGGATTTTCATGCATTAGTATTTGACAGATCACGTGGGATTTCAGACATGGTGTCAAAGAGAAAGATGCTCAGTATGCTTTGACATTTCATCATGAATCGTCTTACAAACGAACAACGCTTGCAAATTATTGAATTTTATTATCAAAATGCGTGCTCTGTTAAGAAAGTTCATTGCGCGCTTCCATTTTATGGTCAGTTTAATCGACCCACTGAAGCGGCTATTCGGGCTATTGTGACTAAATTTCGCACCAAATTTACATTGTTGGACATTAAACCACCAACACGCTTACGTAGAGTGCGAACTGAAGAAAATATCGCAGCTGTATCGGCCAGTGTTAATGATGACCACCAATTTTCGATTCGTCGCCGTTCGCACCAATTGGGTCTCTGTTACTCAAAAACGTGGAAATGCCAAAATTGGACTAAGCGGATGGACCACCTAAGACGCAGCCGCGGTCAACATTTAAATGAAATTATCTTCAAAAAGTAAATGTCATGGACCAATCTAACGTTTCAAATAAAGAACCGATGAGATTTTGCAAATTTTATGCGTTTTTTTAAAAAAAAGTTATCAAGCTCTTAAAAAATCACCCTTTATAATAATTTAATAAAAAAACACATCAAAGTAAATAAAAGTTGGACATACTCTCTCCCAGTCTGGTTCCATTCAATTTTATTTAAGGCACTTCTCAGTTTAAAAATCAACATATTTCATACTAGCAGTACATGCAGCTTCGCACGCGAAAAAGCCAGTTATTTTTTTTTTTAGTTTTATCCGTCTCTGTTTTCGTATAGTATTTATTTGATTTTATTTTGGTGGATATAGATAAACCCTTCGTATGTATAATTTTGATCATTTTCTACCCAGTTTTGAACAAAAAATTACAACCGCAGAACCTTTTATACCCTCGAACTCATGTTTCTAAATGCAGCCGACAAATTTATAACTTTTTGCACCTCTTTCCCAAAAAATACACATTTTGAAAAATTGCTATAGGTAACATGTTATTTGCTTCCCCTAAAAACATATACTTTATTTGGTACCACGTTCATCCCTTGTCGTCCTGCATCCTCCTTATAAGTACAAATTTTGTAATATCCATTGACGTTCCGCGTTTACGTAATTAAAGGGTTGTACATTTTTATCCCTTTTTGTCCCGCGCTCACCTAAAAAATACAAATTTCGACAAATCCAATTTGACTGCGCTTACGTATCAAATTTCACGATTCTAGTTGCAACATTTTTATCCCTTTTGCCCTTCAGCCCTTAAAAGTAAAAAAATGCATTTGTATTGCGCTTTTATATGGTGAGAGGAATTTACATACCAAATGTCACGATTCTAGCTGTGAAACTTTAGTTTAGTAGTCATAGAAATGTAGATATCGATTTTCACGAATATAGCTGCAATACTTAAATTGGTACCATTTTTATCCCTTTTTGTCCAGCTCGTCCCTTAAAAGTACAAATTTCGAAAAATCCAATTTTACTTCGCTTTTATATGGTCAGAGGAATTTACATACCATATTTCATGATTCTAGCTATAATACTTTATTTGGTACCATTTTTATCCCTTTTTGTCCCGCTCATCTTTAATAACTACAAATTTCGAAAAATCCAATTTGACTTCGCTTTTATATGGTCAGAGGAATTTACATACAAAATTTCACGTCTCTAGCTGTTATACTTTAGTTGGTACCATTTTTATCCCTTTTTGTCCCGCTCACCCCTTATAAGTACAAATTTCGAAAAATACATTTATATTGCAGATCTACGTAGTCATAGAAATGTAGATATCGATTTTCACGAATATAGCTGCAATACTTAAATTGGTACCCTCTTTGTCCAGCTCGCCCCTTAAAAGTACACATTTCGAAAAATCTAATTTGACTTCGCTTTTATATGGTCAGAGTAATTTACATACCATATTTCATGATTCTAGCTATAATACTTTAGTTGGTACCATTTTTATCCCTTTTTGTCCAGCTCGCCCCTTAAAAGTACACATTTCGAAAAATCCAATTTTACTTCGCTTTTATATGGTCAGAGGAATTTACATACCATATTTCATGATTCTAGCTATAATACTTTATTTGGTACCATTTTTATCCCTTTTTGTCCCGCTCACCCCTTATAAGTACAAATTTCGAAAAATACATTTATATTGCAGATCTACTTAGTCATAGAAATGTAGATATCGATTTTCACGAATAAAGCTGCAATACTTAAATTGGTACCATTTTTATCCCTTTTTGTCCAGCTCGCCCCTTAAAAGTACAAATATCGAAAAATCCAATTTCTCTTCGCTTTTATATGGTCAGAGGAATTTACATACAAAATTTCATGATTCTAGCTTCGTATGATTTTGAAAATAAAATGAGTACTAATTGATAGTATAAATTGTGTGGGCAGTATCACGTCCATTTGTCCTATTATGACTTAGTATGACCAGAAAGCATCCTCTTTCCACTGATATATATATAGATGAAATCTTCTGAAATATTCATACGTATGTAGAAAAAAATTACTAAATTTATGAAAATCCCTTTATGAAATCAATTTATAAATATTTTGAACGAAAATAATTTTTTCCGGTCATGCCCCCAGAAATGAAGATTGGATTCTTTATTGATGATCTGCAAAAACCTCTCCTGAAAAACCACTAAAAATCATGTTTTTCCTTTATAATTTTTTATATTGCATTTTTGTCAAACTTTTTTTCTGAATTAATAGAACCTTAGAACCACTTTAAATATAATTTTTTTTTCTTAGGATAACTCATTGATTGTATTATTGGACGTTTGGATTGATTTTTTTGTGGTTTTTCACAGTGGCAGCTAATATTAAATCAAAATTTATATTTAAAGTGCTTTCTATAATTTAGAAAAAATTGACAGAAATGAAACACCAAAAATACACGGGAAAGCCATGGTTTTTATAAGTATTTTCAAGAGCGTTTAGCTCACAGACGGCTTGATCTAGGAGCGAAATATTTTGCAAATCATCACTAAACAATCCAAACTTTATTTTCGTGTATAGATGTATAGTAATGTATACTCATTAATTTTCATAATTCCGTCTGTAAAACTTTGGTTTCGTTGATGAGTTTCGAAAAATTTCGTGATGTACGCACAGAATTTTTCGTTTTTCTGTAACACTTTGGTTGGTACTATTTTTATCCCGTTTTCCCCTAAAAGTGCAAATTTCAAAAAATAAAAAGTAAATTGAACGTCTATTCCAACTGCTACTTTTTGGTTGGTACAATTTTTGTCCCGCTTCTCCCTTCAAAGTACAATTTTACAATTTTCAAAAAAATCTTTTTATGTTGAGATTCTATGCTTTCAGAGTTTCCCAGTTCTAGTTTCTATGCAACAATTTGGTTGGTACAATTTGTATCCCTTTTGTACCGCTTCCTCCCCAAAAAAATTATAAATTTCAAAAAATGAATTTGTGTTGCGCGTCTTTTTAGTCAGAGGAATGTACACACGGAATTTCACAATTCCAGCTGCACCTCATTAGTTGGTACCATTTTTATCCCGTTTTTTATCCCATTTTGTTCCGCTTCCCCTCAAAAGTATTTTTTGGAAAATGCATTCAGTTCTATGTAGTCAGAAGCAACACACCGAATTTCATGATTATAGCTTCAGCGGTTATGTTGGCTCCATTTTTATCCCCTTTTTATACCCATTTAATCTTAATAATTTATTAATTAAAAACATCTTTTTATTTCGCGCGTCTAGTTTCCAGCTTTTTCCATATCACCCCAATAACTATGGTTTTTGAAAAATCCGTTTTCGGATTCCATGTGAAACGGAACAGAAATTTTCCTTCGGATTTCCGAAATGAAATTTGTATATATTTTATAAAAAATTAAAACTGTAGACACTTAGGGTGTATCGAAAATGAGGAATTTTGGCATGGGGTAATTTTAAAAAAATCGTCATTTTTTGTGGTGGGCGATACAAATATATACAGTGGTGGTCACGAGTTTAGCACACTTCACATGTGTTGTTTATAATAGCAAATAATTTGTTCTGATAATGAACTCTGCGCCAAATATTTGTTTTTTATTGTTGCTTATGGTGTGATCAGTAAGCCCCATATTTTTTTCCGTATTCTTTTGTGCCTTTTTCTCGTACTCTCATGTATTTGCAAGTAATTCGCAATCTGGGCTGGACACAAATTTAGCACATTTGATAAAAGTTGTTATTTTCTGTTTCTTTTTGCGTTTAAATTAATTAATTGGTATGTATGGGTAATTTTTACTCAAATGGAAGTTATTCTTTAACAAAGTTTATAATTAGACATTGCTAAAAGAAAATGGTGCATTGAGGCGCAGCGTCAGATTATTATGCAATTGAACGACAATGGAAGTACCGCTGGGGATATTGCAAACATTATAAATTGATCCAGACAGATTGTGTGCAATATACTAAGCCATATTGGCACTTATGGGAGCTTCAAAAATGTCGCCGAGAAAAACAAGCAATAAATCGGATTTTTTAATTTATAGAACCTGCGTAGCAGATCCACTTAAGAGCTCAACTGTGATTCAGAGAGATATTTCGGCAAAAATTGACATTAGCATTAACTCAAGAACCATAAGAAGTAAAGAGTGATTTTTTTGAGGTTAGGATTTTCATGCATTAGTATTTGACAGATCACGTGGGATTTCAGACATGGTGTCAAAGAGAAAGATGCTCAGTATGCTTTGACATTTCTTCATGAATCGTCTTGCAAACGAACAACGCTTGCAAATTATTGAATTTTATTATCAAAATGCGTGCTCTGTTAAGAAAGTTCATTGCGCGCTTCCATTTTATGGTCAGTTTAATCGACCCACTGAAGCGGCTATTCGGGCTATTGTGACTAAATTTCGCACCAAATTTACATTGTTGGACATTAAACCACCAACACGCTTACGTAGAGTGTGAACTGAAGAAAATATCGCAGCTGTATCGGCCAGTGTTAATGATGACCACCAATTTTCGATTCGTCGCCGTTCGCACCAATTGGGTCTCTGTTACTCAAAAACGTGGAAATGCCAAAATTGGACTAAGCGGATGGACCACCTAAGACGCAGCCGCGGTCAACATTTAAATGAAATTATCTTCAAAAAGTAAATGTCATGGACCAATCTAACGTTTCAAATAAAGAACCGATGAGATTTTGCAAATTTTATGCGTTTTTTAAAAAAAAAAAGTTATCAAGCTCTTAAAAAATCACCCTTTAGAACCAATGAAAAAATTTACTTGGAAGCATTGTTCAACATAAGCCAGACGTATAAAAATATGACTTACAGTGTCAAATATAATTTGCTCAGGAGCATTTAGAAAAATCCAAGATTTTTGGGAAAATATGGCGAACCGAACATTTGTCGGTTCGGATCTAATAGGAAACAATACGAATTGTGCCCTCCAAACATGCAGCACAACCCAAAGTACAAATCTGAGACGGTTAAGCTTGTTGGCGAAAATCTGATGGTGTGTAATGCGTTTTCTGGACACGGTGTTGGTCCCATACACAAAATCTATGCACTGACGAATCAGTATATTTACAAAAATCTACTTGTTGATACTATGATAACATATTCAGATAAAAACATGCCCTTAAGTGGCGTTTTATGCACGACAACCAACCAAAACACACTTAACGCCAGTGAAGAGCTGTTTGGAGCTGAACAGAATAGATTTTTATAAATGGTCCAGCACAGTCACCGGATCTCAATCCTATTGAGAATCTATGGAATGGACTTTAAAAACATATTATAGCAATAAAACCCAAAAATTTGCCTGATTTCTTGAATGAAACTCCAAATTCCTGATATGCTATTCCAATGGAGCGTTTTACGTCTCTAGTGGAGAGTATGTCCAGAAGAGCTATTACTCAAAATAGTTGTTATCCAACCAAATATTATGTTTATAATAAAATGTATTGGTTATTTCAGGTTTTTTCCGGTTTGATTAAAGTTTTTTTAATTTGTGCTAAATTACTGTCCAATCACTTTTCATATTATTTGTACTTTAGATGGAATAAAACTAAAATGCAACATAAGAACTGAACAAAAACAACGTTAAATGGTCATCTTATCGTACGTAATATTTTAGAAAAAATACCGGTCAAAAAACATAAAAAGAAGTTGAAATATTTGCTTTATAAAGTTACATGTGGTGAATGTGCTAAATTTGTGTCCACCATTGTATATAAAGAGTGATTTTTTTGAGGTTAGGATTTTCATGCATTAGTATTTGACAGATCACGTGGGATTTCAGACATGGTGTCAAAGAGAAAGATGCTCAGTATGCTTTGACATTTCATCATGAATCGTCTTACAAACGAACAACGCTTGCAAATTATTGAATTTTATTATCAAAATGCGTGCTCTGTTAAGAAAGTTCATTGCGCGCTTCCATTTTATGGTCAGTTTAATCGACCCACTGAAGCGGTTATTCGGACTATTGTGACTAAATTTCGCACCAAATTTACATTGTTGGACATTAAACCACCAACACGCTTACGTAGAGTGCGAACTGAAGAAAATATCGCAGCTGTATCGGCCAGTGTTAATGATGACCACCAATTTTCGATTCGTCGCCGTTCGCACCAATTGGGTCTCTGTTACTCAAAAACGTGGAAATGCCAAAATTGGACTAAGCGGATGGACCACCTAAGACGCAGCCGCGGTCAACATTTAAATGAAATTATCTTCAAAAAGTAAATGTCATGGACCAATCTAACGTTTCAAATAAAGAACCGATGAGATTTTGCAAATTTTATGCGTTTTTTTTTTTAAAAAAGTTATCAAGCTCTTAAAAAATCACCCTTTATATATATATATATTGCCAAAGTAAAAGCAGACTGCTTCTAGTTTGAATTAAAAATATTAATATTGCTGCCCTCAATGGGTTAATAAATTTAAAGAAATACAATTTGATATCAGTACCTTTAAAACACAAATCTTATGTCCGATGTGGAACGGATTTGATAAAAATGGATTAAAAATAGCACTAAAATCGAAATAAGAAAACTGGCTAGCTCGCGAAAGGGCAGTGATAAAGCCAACATATTTTGGGACAACGAATTAAACAAACCAAGGATTAATTTTAGTCGGGAAAACCAGCTTGTTTCAATTATGTCTATAAAATATTTGTAATTTCTACATCAATCACCTTTGTAATTTATCTAGAGTAAGTACCAGGAACTTCATCACGAAACTTATGTAGCGCCTTACTGACACTATTAGAAGTTAATAAAAATGTCCTTTAAGAGATCGAACATGAAATTTTTTGATTATAAAAAAATTACAGGAAATTAAGAAAATAATTAAAATATATATATATATATTTTAAGATTTGAAAATTTTTTATTTAACCAAACCAATTTGCTTGAAATATAACAAAAAATAATATTTATATCTCTTACCACAAAAAAGTTTTGAATTTTTAAAATTACCTTATGACAAAATTCCTGATATTCAATTCACACCTAGCGTCTACAATTTCATATTTTTTGAAAGTCGAGAAATATTTAGCTTTATTAGCCTTATTCAATCAGAGAATCCGAAAGAAAATTTCTGTTCCGTTTGAGATGGAATTAGTCACTATAGTTAGGGTGATGGTGACATTTTTATCCTTATATTCTAAAAAAGTACGATTTTCGTAATATCATTTCTAATCACACTTCTACATTGTAAACAAAATGTACACCCCAAATATCGTGATTTTATGGAGTATGGCCTAGAGCCATTTATGGTCTACATAATCGGCCAAATTCCTACTTAATGGCAACGTCGATAGAAGAGTAACACAAATTTCCGTACCCCCGTAATTTCAATAGCCCCATCCAAATGCAAGCATTAAGATGTTAGGAAATTTTGTAGTACAGTGTTATTTTTTTTTTCAAACCCATACATGAAAGTCAATGATTGTCGGCTTCAGTATTGAAAAATCAATAAAATATCCTACTCCAGTTCAAGAATCTTAGTGTGTGTGTCGGTTAGTGTTATCAGGACTTAATTAGTGGTCAGATACGGGCATCTTAAAATTCCCGCAAACACCTTCCACATCAAACGCAAACATCGAAGGGAGTACTTTAATTTTAAGCCCTAGAACTAATCTAAATTAATTAAAATAGTATATAGATATAGAAAGGGTAGTGCTATTAGTGTTCTATCGGCTTTAGACCAAATAAATCTAACCCAAAAAAACTATAGACTGTAGGGTGTTTAGTTTAGTTTAGAGCTATGTTGTGTTGTGTTACACCATTAAAAAAACAGAGAAACACAATAACTAGAGGAACATCATCATAAATTTATTCAAGAATAATCTTAAAAATTTCGTTGTTGTTGAAATGAAGGCAAACAACATCTTTAACAACTTATCATATCTTTGAGATTCTGAGAACGGGCCAGGCCAGGCCAGACCAAAGCATCTCATAAACGCTGTTTTGTTTTTGTTTTGATGGTGTTCTCTCTGTCTTTTTCTTTTAGGTTTTCACCTGTATTCATACGCCGAATACCTGTCGCTGGTAGTTAAAAATTTTAGAATCAAATAGCAAAAACAAATACATTAGTAAATGATGACTGGCTGGCTGGCTAGCTGACTGACTGACAACGAGCGCTAAACAAAAGAACAACGATTTAAACGAATTACAATTAGAAAGGAAACGGCGGAGGAAAATACCCACAAGAATAGTCTCAACAAATCTGGTACAAAGAACACCAAAAAGAACAAAACCTAAATGGGACAGAACACTAAGCAGGCCGCCAGACAGTTAGGAAGATACTACATTTCGGGGTGTTCAGGTCGGCCGAGTATTATTTCAAAAATATTATGTACCATATTGACACAGAGCAACGAGTGTTTTTGTTGCTGAACAACTCAGCGAGTAATTTTTTAAATCGCTTATCCCATTGTGTGGTGCGGAGAGCTAAATATTTGTGACATCAGTGTGCTAAGTTCAATTTGAATTAGGCGATAAGTGTGGAAACTGAACATGCATTTAACATCTTTAAACGAAGATGACGATATCAAACACGAAGTGAGGAATAATTGCACAATGATCACCTCTTTTTCTCGTACCAACTGTAATGGTTGTAGGCAAAATCATCCAATTAAAATGACAGAAAAAGGAAAACTGTCCAAAATTTCTCCATATAATTCTGGGTCAAAAAGCATATGAAATTTGACCCACTTTTTAGTAGGTTTTCATAATTTTTGGATTAAATTTAATATGTAACTAGAAATGGTACCGGAAATGCAATATGAAAAAACGCGACTACATAAAATCGACCAATGAAAACCGCCCAAAAAGATTATGAAAAAATGCCACCAAAAATCCCCAACACCTATATTCCACATAAAATAGTCGTTACACTTGAACTGGTTGCTATACGCCTGAAACTGCAGGCAAAATGGAGTTAATTCCATCCTGTTGCTCCTTGAAATGACTACAAATTGACTACATTTTTCAAATAAATGTTCTATATACTTATTCGCACCCAACGATACCGGCATAAGTGTCAAATTGAATAGGAGAATATTTTTTAAAAATATTTCAAGCTTCTCTCTGTATTAGTTTTGCATTAGTTTTCCCTCTTAAAAAGTAAAACATAAATAATCTTAGAGGGAAATTTGAAATAGTTATGAAAGCTAAATTAACACAGATCGAAACGTGTAAATTCAAATATTTTCCTCTTTAATTTGACACTTATATCCGTAACGTTAACACAAAGATCTCTCTGATATCATTGCAACATATTTTAGATATTATTAATTTTTACTAATAATTACCTTTAATCGAACATATAAGTGAGTATAATCGCATTTATATTTGTAAAATGAGAATTGTATTTTTAGTAACAAATAAAAAATATGCATAACAAACATTGTGTTGATTTTATGAAATCAAGCAATCAATTATTTTTTTTATTTTTTGCTCGCCTTACACTAATTAAATGAGCTTAAAATTTATTAGTTTTTTTTTTAATTACTTAGTAAATAAATAGCTGCCGAAGTGTCAACCAATAACTACACTGTCCAACAGCATTTTGGAACAGAGCCTATAATTCTGAAAGGGCATGTTGTTGGGTAGACCATATTTGCCGAATAAAGTTAATATAAGAGTGAAATAGGATAAATGTTGGCTGCAATTCAAAAATTATGAAAAGTATCTTTAGTAAAACCCGCGTAACTTTTTTTTCTTATAGGGAATAACGAAATATTTATTGACATCTGATTGCTGACTAAATAGGGAATATTTGTGACAGCATTGGGGTTTGGGGTTTCACGGACTTTTTCATTTCCCGGGAAAACGGGAATGAAAAATTTCATTCCCGGGAATTCCCTGGATTTATTTATAGGTATGTTCAATATGGTTTAAAATATCAACATTTAATAACTGGTGTGTTTTTTTCAATACTGTCATATTACAAATTAAAAACGAATGTTATTGTCAAAATATTTTACAAATTATTTTTCATTTTATAAATATTTTACTCTACACCTTTTCAAGATTATATTCGGAACATACAAATTTATATTGAGAAATGTAAATTAATATTAGGGACATATAAATTCATAATGTGTAATGTAAATTTATAATAGGAACATGTTAATTCATAATGAGATATATAAATCATAATTCATTGAGAACAATTAATTCAAAATAGAAACATAAAAATTCATAATGAAATATAGTTTGTAATCAGAAAATCCGAATTCATAATCTGAAAATACGTTTTCATATTCAGAAAATATGAATTAATAATGAGAAAATATAAAATCATATTGAGAAAATGTAAACTTATAATGAGAACATTGATAAAATATGCGTTTCTACGGAAATATCCATAGAAAAACGTACATACATAGCTTCGATTATAAATTTTAGAGTTCCTGATTATGAATTTATATTTTATGAATATATATTCCTGAATAAGAATTTATATTTTCTCATTATCAATTTGGATTTTCTCATTTTGTATTTATATATCTCATTATCAATTTGTATGTTCTTATTCTGAATTTATATTTCTCAATATGAATTTACATTTCACATTACGAATTTACAGTGCTGATTGTGAATTATCATGCTCCTATTATGAATTTACATTTCTCATCATGAACTTACATATTCTGATTATAAATTACATTTTCTCATTATAAATTTGAAAGGTGTAGACTAATCGTCAGAATTGGACATTTATATCGCAGGCTTAGAAGTGACTGACACCTACACTAGATTCAAAATTGAAAACGATTAAGGAAACAAATAACTCATATGACGGAGAATGTTATAACGCATTTAATTTCACAATAAAGATCCTGCCAATAGCCTCTCAAACAGTTTTTATTCCCCAAGCTGGGTTTCGCATAAAATGGCTATTTAGCGAATTTAAAAAGTTTTGTTTGTAGTAATATAATATAAACAAATACTCATTATTGGCAGTAATGTAAATACATATATGAATCTGAAATACATCTAAAAAATCCAATTTATATAGTAACATTAAATTATTGATCAACATAATAAATAAATTATTTTTTTAATATTTCCCGTATTTTTAATTTTTTTCAATTTCCCGGGAATTCCCGAAAAAAATTTGACGGGAATTCCCGGACCCCAAACCTTAGACAGCATAGTTTCAGAAACCCATATAGAAAGAGAAGAAATAAATGCAATTGCAACCACGTGTTTTGCTTCATTGCTTCTTAATACATATGTGAAAAATCAGCTGCATCCGTTGGATATATGCCATGCATAAACATCATTTTACCCATAATGATTTTTTAATGGAAATGAAAATTTTGCAAAATTATCCAATTTAAATTTTTTGTTTACCGTGCTCTATCGAAATACCCACTTTTTTGTCGAAAAAGATATATCTCCCAAAAAATAGTCACAATTTAATCCTAGTTTTTTTATTAGTTGTCGTTTAATTTTGCTATTTAAGCGTGAAGATCCTTATTTCGAAATTTGGTGTCTTTGGTGAACCCCACTGAAACTTTGGGGCATTTTTTGTTTTTTTATACCCCCACCTCCAGGATGGGGGTATACTAACTTTGTCATTCCGTTTGTAACACCTTGAAATATCGACCTGAGACCATATAAAGTAGATATATTCTTGATCGCCATAACATTCTAAGACGATCTAGTCAGGTCCGTCCGTCTGTTGAAAGCGCGCTAGCATCCAAACGAAAGGAGCTAGGACGTCCAAATTTTCCATAAATGTGTCTTATAGTCGTAGATCGTTTGGAATTGAAATTGGGCGTAATCGGCCCAAAGGCAAAAAATTTTCCCTCACAAGGACTAAAAATACCCCTACTATTTTATTTTTCCAATCTATCTTACGCATTCTTACTATGCGCATTCCCCCTATAACAAAAACGTGCACCATAAAGTGATTCTTATTCGTAGGGGACGAAATGGGACAAAAAAGGGATAAAAATGGTACCTACCAAACTACAACAGCTAGAAACACGAAATTTGGTGCGTACATTAATCTCTAATTGAGTAGGTGCATAATGTAAAAGTATTTTTCCAAATTCGTACTTTTAAGGAGCGAAATGGGAATATAGGGATAAAAATGGTACCAACCAAACGGCTGCATCTTGAATAATGAAATTCGATGTATACATTCCTCTGATTGCGTAGACACGTAAAATAAACGGATTTTTGGAAATTCGTACTTTTTGGGGTTAAAATAGAAGAGGGGGATGCAAATAGTACCAACCAAATGACAGCAGCTAGAGTCGTGAAATTCGGAGTATACATTCCTCTGACTGCGTAGACACGAAAAACAAAAGTTTTGTTTTCAAATTCGTACTTTCAAGAGATATTATAGGTACAGAGGGATAAAAATAGTACCAACTAAACGGCTACAGCCAGAATGACGAAATTCGGTGTGCACGTTCCTTCAATTGCGTAGACAAGTAACAAAAAGAGATTTTTGAAGGTCGTACTCATAAGGGGGTAAAATTGGAAAAAGGGAATAAAAATGGTACCAACCAAATAGCCGCAGCTATAATCATGGAATTTGGTGTATACATTCCTCTGACTGTATAGACACGCAATATAAAAAGATTTTTCCAAATTCGTACTGTTTACTTATACGGAAAAATTGGTTAAATCATGAAGTTAGGTTCTTATGCACTATGTACGTGAGATAATGGATTTTCAAAATTTGTACCTTTGTAATTAAAATAGAATGGAAATACAACCAACTGTAGCACCCACTATATTTAAGCTTTTTTGAAAATATAAATATATGTAAGAATATTTATTTTTTTGAATTGGCTTGAAGTATTTTTTCGATATATATAGTGTAAACGTATTGCTAGTAACCTTGCCTTATAAGCGTGGTTTGAAGTAATAAAAATATTATATTTATTTATAAAATTATTTTGTCTATATTTGTTTTGGTTTGGCTATATTAAAAAAATATATGTTCCTCTAATATTACTACAATCCATATAAATGCAACGTATATAAAGGTCGGCCCGGCCGAACTTAATGCCGTTTTTACTTGTTTTATTCTTTAAATGTCAGTTTTGAAAGGTGTTTTTTGATTTTCTCGAAAAACGTCAAATTGGCCCATAAAGAGAGGAGCTAGAGCAGAGGGCCGCCGTTAAAAAAATTTTGGGCCGCAGAGCTATTTGAAATTAACAAAAATGACAACTTATTCCACATAAATATCACGAAGAGATCATTACAACATAGTTAACATTTTTTGAAAACTTTATTTGTTTTCATCTAATTCAGTCTAACAAGCGGCACTACGAAACTAAACATGCTAATTAGTTGGACAATTTCCACAAGACCAAGTAAATGAATTAAAACAAAAATCTGCACAAGAAAATATATTTACGAATGCGGGCTCGAAGTCAGCATGCTATGCCAAGGACAGTTACAAAGTTACATACCATATTCTGATGGTAAAATAGTCAACGAATATATGGAGAGTGTCGCAGAAATTTTGTGACCAGAAAAGAAATAAATTCAAGAATAAGTATGCTTCGAAGACAATTTTAAAAGTCGAGCATCCGAGTTTATATTTTACCCCTTAGCTTTGGATGAATGCACAGATCTGACCGACACTGTCCACATTTCATTTTTTATCGGGGTTATTGATATAAATTTTAAAAAGACAGAAGAATTAACTAATTTTATCCACTTAAGAGGAGAACTAAGGCTTCAATTTTGTTAGAGGCTGTTACATCTACTTTCAATCGATTTTCCTGACAGCTTAACAACTTATCTCGCTTAACAACGTAGAATTTATATTAGAAATCGCTCTACATCGACCATGTCATGAAAATAGTCGTTCAAATAGTGAATTTCATTAAGTCGGGCGGTTTAAATCACCGTCAATTCCAAGAATTTGTACAATTTTCGGATTCAAATTATACTGACGTTACATATTATGCAGATATAAGATGGCTGACCCGTACCAAAATGTTGAAAAGAGTGTTTGATTTGCAGCAGGAAATATAATGGTTAAATGCAATCAAGTCAAAAGCAGTTCCAGAGTTTGAAAATAAGCAGTGGATTTGTGACTTTAAATTTCTAGTCAATACCAAGTCAGATGTCTAAATTTTGAATATTTTGTAATCGCCTCGCAAAATATGAGTGACTGAGAAACGTGAATAGTATTATTTTAAAACGGACTACTTTAAATCTTGTAGAAATGTTAAAAGCTTTCAAATGTGAACATTGTGTTGAATGATTTTAATATCTTTGTTTTCTATATGAAATATAGAATTTATTTTATGTCTTATTATTATGCTTTTATTATTAGTTTAAGCTTTAATTTTTATTTTATGATTTCATATACCCTAAAAATATAAACTAAACACAAAATACTGAATTGAAAACTTTGTGAAATTGTTGAAATGGCTAGTGACATTTAATTTCCCATGTTTTAGTAAGTATTTGTATTAAAATATTACAAATTAAAATTGGTAAAAATTAGTTCACGTTTTCGCTATTGCACTGTATTTCAGTTCCTTAAAAAAACACACGATATCAATTAAGCGATACATTCAAATCTGAAAAATAGGTGTTTGGCCCGGCAGAAAATATTATTCCTTAACTTTGGCCCGCCTGCTGAAATGGTTGGCCACACCTGAGCTAGAGGGTTAAAATTTTCCACAAAATTTATCCTCATCAAAATTCCACAATATAATTCTGACAATAAGATTTATCTCAGACCTAAACTTACAATATTTTTCTCAGCTATTTTAATGCTCCCTTTGACCAACTAATGAAAACGTTGACCCACTTTAAAAAGAAACTCAGACCAGCTGAACTATAAGTTTATCCTACAAAAAAGGTCTACTCAACTGTCCTTTCAAAATTATATGGCCGCTATTTTGTTCCAATCAAAACATATTTATTTATTAAGAAAAATAATTTATAAACATATTTTTTAGACCGGGTCGAAAAAATAGTTACGGATTTCTTGACCTAAAATTAAATATTGCTTTGCATACTTTATTAACCACCACAAACACCGTTCTTGAGGAAAACATGATTTTTAGAGGTTATATTTTTGGGTAGTCATAAAACAAACTAAGTTGCGATTTTAGGCGCATCAACCGCAAATGGCGATGGTTGAAATGTGAAAATGAATTTTCTAACTTTTGTAGCCATTATAATTTACATTTATTGGACATATAACGTGATGTGATCGGATTTAAAGTGGACGAAATCGGACTTATAATATACCCAGAATAAGAGTACATGTATTAAAGGTATCTTCTACGAAATATGGAACTATGGTACAAACATTTTCTGTTTGTTTTAAGAAGGGGTATGCCTAAATGTGCACAAAAAACATTATTTTTTTAATCTCGGACATTCAGTTTAAATTTTTTACTGCTTAGTGTTATGGAGCTGTAATAAAAAGCATCATTTTATTAGTCCACACTTTGCTTTCTTTAGAAAAATCTCAATTAGTTTTTAGAGACATAAATGGAAACTCATCATTATTTTAAATTATTTCCTTGAAGCAAATTCCTGAAAATGGAAATTCGCAGGAGTACTAGCATTAGCATTTCCTTTTAAAAAGTTATATTTTTATTCTGGGAAAAAAACGGGAGAAGTGGGATATTTTCCTCAAAACGCAGAAGAAACCCGCTGTAAATGGTAAAATTGGAAAGGATATAAAATGTTGTGCCCAATAAATGCACAAACAAATAATAGCCTAGTGGAGGGTATAAACGAGTCGCTCAGATTTTTCGCCCAGCGTTTGGTCATTCTACGAGCAGTGGGGACATCTGGTAAATTGTAAGATTTAAAATTCGTTTTACGACATGACCTTTCTAATAACTCCCTCTGGTGCAAATTAACAATTTCTATAACTCGCTTGGCAGATTACTTGATCTGGTATTTGTCTCAAAGAATATTAAATTCGCCATTTTTAATTGTGATGATCCATTTTGTACGTCTGATATGCACATTAGAGCGTACCAGGTTACAAGTAAAAAAAAAAAGTTCGCCGTACACCTTCGAATATGAAGTATTATTGAAAGGTAGTTTCAAAAAAATTTTTTTTTTTTTTTATGCCGAACGTAGGGGTCGCGCTTTTACATTTTTCTATATAACTTCTGCATTTATAAACGGATTTTAAAGTGTGATACATCGATGTTTTTGTCCGATTTTTTTGTCTTTGAAGTCATTGAGCTCAAACATGATTCATGATTTTATGCGAGCTTTAATTTTCGATTATTAGAGTGGTACATTAGGGTAGTAGCAACTGAGAAATGATGGGTAAGTACCAGAAGGGGGTGCTTGAGCTCAATGACTTCAAAGACAAAAAAATCGGCCTCGTCGAGACAAAAACATCGATGTATCACACTTTAAAATCCGTTTATAAATACAAGTTATATAGAAAAATGTAAAAGCGCGACCCCTACGTTCGGCATAAAAAAATAAAAAATTTTTTTTTGAAACTACCTTTCAATAATACTTCATATTCGAAGGTGTACGGCGAACTTTTTTTTTGAGGTACGCCCTAATGCACATGTGCCGATTATTATAAATATTGAATTGTATTCATTTCCTAGTTTGGTCAGCGCTGATATTGAGCGATTTGATTATAATGCTTGCGACTTTGTTTTAATTAATCAACTTATATCTAATGTTGATTGGATGAATATGTTTAAAGATAAATCAATTCATGATTGTTATTCTACTTTTATTAACATAATAACAGATATTATGTTCGCTAATATACCTCTTTTAAAGCCAAACAAGTATAAACTCCCCTGGTACACTCCTGGCCTAGAAAAAAACTGAAGAATTTGAGAAATAAATTCTATAAAATCGCTAAATCCACAAGTTCAGTGTACAGTAGAAGAATGTATGAACATTATTCTAGAGAATTTTCATTTTTGAACAAATTTCTTTATAAGCAGTATGTTATAAGCTTTGAAAATAAGATTAGTTGTAATCCTAAGGCATTTTGGTTTCATAAAATCTAAAAAGAAAAGTAGTGATTTCCCTTCTTCCATGTTTTTTGGTGATGAGCGGGCTTGCTTAGCTCAAGACCAAGCTAATTCATTTGCTAATTTCTTTAGTTCCAATTTTGAATCAGGTTCACAATTGATGGATTTCGCTCTTTTGGACTATATTACTGCAGTCGCAGATTTAGCTTTTTTAATATTTCTGGAAGTGATATTAGATCTAGTTTATCTGATATTAATGAATCTGCAAGGCTAGATACTGATGGTATTTCAGCTTTATTTCTAAAAAAAATGTTCATCTTCTATCAGCTTCCCATTGCAGTATATCTTTAATTATTCTTTAAATATTGGCTTCTTTTTAGATTGCTGGAAAATTTCGGATATTACTCCAATTATAGGCCAATTTCTAAATTAGCCAATGTTGCCAAGTTATTTGAACACTTACTCTATGATAAGTTATTCTCTTTTGTTTGCCGATTTTTATCTGAATCTCAACATGGATTTATGAAAAATCGTTCAACGACATTTAATCTATTAGTTTTTACTAATTACTGTATTAATAGCATTGTATTGGGTCACCAGGTTGATACAATTTACTTCGATTTTTGTAAAGCGTTTGACAAGGTTCGGCATAATATACATCTCTTGAAGTTAGCTAAAATTGGGTTTACACCTGCCCTGGCCAAGTGGTTTAGGTCATATTTAAGTGAAAGACGTTGTTTTGTGTCTATTTACAATGCGATCTTGGAAATATATCTAGTCACGTCGGGTATTCCTCAAGGGAGTATTTTGGATCCCCTTCTTTTTAACATTTTTATTAATGATATAAGTTCTTGTTTCAAGTATTCTAATTATCTAATTTATGCGGATGACATTAAACTGTTTTCTGAAATTTCTCTTCCTCTTGATTCTATCCAAATTCAGGAAGATATTAGTCGCTTGGTGGCTTGGTCTGAATTGAATCATTTACCATTAAACTTTGCGAAATGTTTTCATCTCCCGTTTGGTAGGCGTTCGAATTTGATAAATGCAAGTTATTGTATTAAAAATCATGTTGTACAGAAGGTTAGTAGTATCTTAGACTTAGGAGTTGTTTTTGATTCTAAATTGCATTTCAATTTGCATATTGATTTCATAATGCCTAAAGCTTATAAGAAGAAATAGTAAAGAATTTTCTAATCCCTATACTCGTAAATTGTTGTATACAACATTTGTTGGGTCTAAGTTGGAATATGGTTCTATGGTATGGAACCCGTGTTATGATATTTACTGTAATCGCTTTGAGAGGTTACAGAAAAAAATTATTAAATTTGTTTTAGTTTCTTTGCCATTTGTCAATCCCGTACCGACGTATGAAGCTATGTGTCGACTAATTCATTTGGAGTCTTTATCAATTCGTAGATCAAAGAGCTCAATTTTATTTCTGTATAAACTAATTTGTGGTCTTATCGATTGCCCTTTTTTGCTTAGTCTTATTTGCTTTAATTTTCCATCTAGATGTTATAATGAATTTTTTAATATTCCTTTTCATAGAACTAAATATGCTTCTTTTGAGCCGATTCTGAGGTCCATGAAGGAGTAAAATAATTTAATAATTAAGCATGATATAGATTTGACATATACTTTAAATAGATTTAAGGAAACTCTAGATTTAATTTACTTTTAAGTTTGGATTGTCTGTAAGGATTGTACTCCATAGACATATGAATGAATAAATAAAAATATCCCCAAAAAATTTGCTCAAAAAAAGTAAAATACTACGAAGATCACTAAGCGTTGTTAGGTGATATTTTCAATGGAAACTTTCACATTCTTGACCTCAATAATATTTTAGGTCAGCAAAAAAATAATTTTATATTTTCATGCGATGATTTATTGCGATTTTCGATGTCATGACACATAAATTTTCTTGCTCGTTTGGCGATGAAGCCCCATCCTCAACAACTGTGAAATGCCAGCAGAACGAGATTGTTAGCGGACAAGCTTCACTCTAGAATGAATTTAATGGTGCTTAAAATAAGGGGAGAAATGTCAGGTCCCATTCAGTGAGTTCAAAATTATATCGCGCACTGATATTTACTGATATTCGTAATTGAAGCTATTTCTAATACATCAAGTCAGGAATTTAGTCATTTTCCTTAAAATGAAAAAAATTTTACTAGATTTCAAATTCAATTTGTATTTTCAAGACAAAATATTGAAGAATATCCGAAATGAAATCCCTTTTTCAAAGCATTTCCTATTCTTGTTTTGATCCTCTACGAAACTTAGATGGAAATTGGATTCCATCTACATAAATATTCTTATTTCTGTAGGGCATATCTGAGTCGTATGCGACCTAACCTAGAATTATCTAGCTTGACATATTTTTCAATGAATTTAAATAAGTGATGCTCAGCATGTGGGTAAACAGGGAGTACGCGAGACATAGTTACACATATTCATTTTTATTTAGGTTTAATTTAGTTTTTGTTGGCTTTTAACAAAAAGAAGAAAAAACCAAGATGAATGTAATAAACTGACGTACAAAAAGCAGACAAACAAACACACCACACCGTCTACGGTCTACGGCGTATTGACACAGTTTGTGGGATGTTTGCCCGTGAAGTACTTACACTCACTCCAAGATTACAACTAATATGCAAACACAACGAGCGCAGCGCAGGCGGCTTCTTAAGGGCTGTAATAGAGACGCTGGCACTACCACAATGTTGTTGCCGCCGCGGATTCGACTAATTTCCCTTCAAATTTGTTTATCAGTAGGTGCTCCTAATTGCTGGCATATGAGCAATTCCACACCAAGTCTGTTTATTTTTTCGTTGAAAACTCGCAATGCCGATACATCATTATCAGTGAACTGCTAGTGCACAGTGGGACACACCCAAGGATCATCTGCAGAGAAAGTGGACAATATCGTTACATATACCCCTATACAAATTCCTACTTACTGGCACCTAGTAGCTGCGACAGTATTTCTTGGAGCTGAACAAGACCATATAAACATAAATTAAAAAAAATGATTACATAGCTTCATACTGAATATTCCCTTTTTTATGTCATTAGAGTTTGAATATAAATTAGGATATGCGGGTGCGTCTGGCTCGGTAATGACGTCCGATTTTCTACCATTTTTTTAGGCAATTGAGATTGAGATTTATTTAAAATTCTCGCTTACAGTATTTGTTCGATAAATTGTCTGGATTTTGGAATTTTTCAAAAAGTGTTTGATTGCAAATTAAATAAAATTTTATAATAGCTGGTATCCTAATAAAGAAAACAAGGTCTATTTAAAGAAAATCTCATCTATAAATGTAGAAATTGTGGCAATGTTCGTAGATGCAAAAGAAAAAGCAGAAACTGTCCAACAAATTAAGATTATTTGATTGGAAAAGAATATCGACTAGGGTATCCAATTGTTCGTACTTTTGGACAATTCGATTAATCGTTTATTCGAAAATACAAAATTTTTAATTAACCGAATAAAGTCGATAGCTCTTATTCGAATATTCGATTAATCGAATAAAATTTCCCGCACATTATTTAGATTTTGATAGGAATATATAACACATAATCAAGTTTCATCGTTTTATTGGAAAAAGCTATTGGATTTAAGGCGATTCTTTTCCTTTGTTTTAATAAACTTCGATTTCGAACTCTTTAACTTACTGTTGAAGTCGGAGCAATAGAAAGAAGAGCATGTAATTCAGATTTTTAGTTCATTTTTCGATTTATGTAAATAAATATAAAAAATCAACTTGTATTCGATTCTACTTTTCGTTTTTTTTTTGCTGGAATTTGTACTACTTTTATTGTTTTGTTCAGTTCGGTCAAAAGGCTAATTTCAGCGACAATATTTTCTCTTTCAGTGATAGGATCTGAAACGTTTTCAACTCCAAATCGAACTTTGTATAAAGAGTTAGCAATGCTAGAATTTAATTTTCACAAAGTTTTCATTAAAAATTGAATGATGCCTTCCAAACGTTGGTAGATATAAAGCAAAATCATTTGTGCAATTATTTATACTTTCCAAAATGATATTTCGCTCCCAAAATGATTGGTAGTATAACATTTCGAATATTCGATTATTTGATACGGATTAATCGAATTATTCGTTATTCGAAAATCGGCCATTTCTGATTATTCGAACAAATATTTGATTTGATTTTACAGTGGGTCTAAGTTTTCATTTTTTGGTCAAAGGGAGCATTATACAAAGTGAAAATAATGTTGTAAGTTAATGTCTGAGAGAAACCTTTTTGTCAGAACTTTATTGCGGAATTGTATGAGGATTATTTTTGTGGAAGATCTTAACCGTCTAGCTCCTCTCTTATGGGTCAATTTGATAAGTTTTTCGAGAAAATCAAAAAAGTCGTTTCAAAATGGACATTTAAGGATTAAAATGTTCCGTCCGTCCACCTATTCTTGTAATCAAAGCACAGGTAACAAAAATTAACACAAGTGAGTTTTGCGGCCCAAGGACGAAACTTATTTAATTTGAAGCAAATCAGTTCAGATTTAGATATAGCCCTCATACAAATTTCACTCCCGATTTAGCTTTTTCCGTTTTGGCACAAGACCTTATATTTTGACTAGAAACATCTATGGTGAAAGTGGGCCAAATCGGTTCATATTTAGATATAGCTCCCACACAATTTTTTCTCTCGATTTGACTTTCTCCGTTGTACAGACCACATATTTTAACCAATTTTCTTCAAATGTGGACAGTTCCTTATTATTGAACTAGAAACATCTGTGGATAGATATAGCTCGGCTCCGCCCGACTTTAGCCTTTCCTTACTTGTTTACGTTAATTTTTTGTGCCAGCAAAAGACTGTTTAAAAAAAAAACATATTTTTTAGAATTTTTTTAAGACTGTCACATTGTTCTCATGTAAAAGTGATGTTCTCAACAATTGCAGCCATCATAATTAACATTAATTGAATATAAAAAGAGGGTGTGACCTGACTTATATTTGAAAAATAAGATTGCAAATATTAAAGGAATTGGAATTTTAGTAAAAATTAATGGATATATAATAAAAAACCTATTTGTGGTGATTTTATCCTCAATATACACAAAAAATAAATTTTTAGTGCAATCAGCAGTCATGTCGGTTCTCTTTTTCAAAGAATCAAGCATCAACGATTCCACCAATACTGGTATAGAACAGCGGGTTATCTTCCAGCTGATTTGTAGGACTATTGACTAAACGTAGGGCGCAAATAATGATCATTCGGCAATTGGTAAAAGAATCTGAATTATTCGTCATCGGAAAATGAAACCTCCAAAAAACATTCGATATAAGTCTTCAGAAGAACCAGATCTGAATGTGGAATTTTTCATATGATTATCTATAGGCCTGTTCGATTGGACTTACTAGCTTAATATTTGTATGGAATTTACTCGCTTAACAAGAAAGTAGCTTGTAACTCACTTAGTGTTGCTGCCATATTTTTCTTGTTGATCCATTTAAGATAAACCAATGGGAAACAATGATGCCACCTTATCAAGTCTCTTCATCATGTGGTATTTTATCACTTTTTTTGGGTTTATACGATAAACTAAAAAAAGATGTTTGAATGATATTTGTCGTATGTAATTCTTCTGATTGTTTAGAAGAAATATTCAATTTCAGTTGTTAAATTTGGCCTCGCTCTTGTCTTCTCGTCATTTTTGTTCTGCAATTGTCGATTTTTGTGGAATGTACCGAGCACTGGCCTGCCCTACTCTCCATCAAAGGTCATCATCGTCATCATCTGTTTTGGATATTTGATTCGAAAGCAAGGTCCTTTGTACTACACACATATGTTTGTATGTATGTACTCTCCTCCATTTCACTCACTGGTGCTTTGTCATTCAGTCGAGCATATGAAAGTCGGACTAATCCGTTCACAACCACCAACCACCATTACGGGATGGATGGTATGGTGGTGATGATCGATATCTGGGCTCCTCGTTTGGGCTATCAAAGGTTTCCATCACACCACCAGCATGGAGGTGCGCGCACATTCCTTCTTTGAAATCGATCTGTGCATTTTGTGAGCGTGTCCCTTTGTCCGTCCATCGTTCGGAGTGAGCGTTTAAGTGCAAAATCCCCAAAAACTACGTTTGTTTTTATTTTAATTTTTATTCTCTGTCAGCCTTTCACAAACCGGAGTGGAGTGAATGATCGATGTGTGCTATCGTTTACATGTTTTTTTTTCGCCGAAAACAAAGAAGCGAGTCCCGAAGACATCGAGGAACGGCAGAAGATACACTTCATGTCTGGGTTGTTTTTGTGGAATTGGACGACCTTCGCAAGTGTTCACGGCAAATGTGGATGGGGTCATTTTTATAAGGAATTCTTTTGTGTGTGTGTTTGTTTTAAGGATTGCTTGGGTTCTGTTCATTTTTAGAATTTCTAAATTCTGCCTTTTTTATAAAAAATTCCAATTGCGTTTTTAAATTCGAGTTTCTTGTTTCGGTACTTCTTCCTTTGGAGTTCCCAAAAACAGAAACAGCGGTTGCAATGGCAATTAATCATTTCGATGGATGTGTCTAAATTTGTTGTTGTTGTGTGCAACCATAGGAGGCACAGGATTAAGAAGTTGTGAAAATTTGTCTTTATTCCCAACAAAAGAAATGGCGGAGTTCATCTTTTTTGTACGGTAAAAGAAAGAAACAAGGATGGTGATGACAAATGGACTTTACTTGTACAGAATGAAGAGGGACTGAGAAGGATCAATAAGAATACTCTGGTATTACCCACCCTGTACTAATCGCAGCCATGTGAAGAAGTTGGAAAGCAACTACTTACACCCACTCTTAAGAATTAATTCCGAATTGTCTTAGTTAATTATAAAATATCTTGAGAGTCATTCATTTGGAGAGACATTGAGATATATGTATGTTTTTATACACTCCACGAGAGTATTATGTCTTTGTGCATTTGTTTGTAACAACCAAAAGGAAACGAGTTAGACCCATCGTTTATTATACAGATCGGCTTAGAATCACTTTCTGAGTCGATTTAGCAATGTCAGTCTGTCTGTCCACTATTGTTGTAATCAAATTACAGGTCGCATTAATAGTCCGATCTTAACAAAAATTGGCACAAGTAAGCTTTGTGGATCAATGACGAACGCTATTTAATTTGAAGCAAATCGGTTCAAATTTAGATATAGCCCCCATACAAATGTCGCTCCCGATTTGACTTTTTCCGCTCTAGAAACCACATATTTCACTCGATTTGCTTCAAATTTGGCACAGTGCCCTATAATTGAACTGGAAGTAGCTATGGTGAAAATCGGTCAGATCGGTTCAGATTTAGATATAGTCCCCATACAAATGTCGCTCCCGATTTGATTTTTTCCGCTCTAGAAACCACATATTTCACTCGATTTGCTTCAAATTTGGCACAGTGCCCTATAATTGAACTGGAAGTAGCTATGGTGAAAATCGGTCAGATCGGTTCAGATTTGGATATAGCCCCCATACAAATGTCGCTCCCGATTTGACTTTTTCCGCTCTAGAAAACACATATTGTACCCGATTTCTTTAAAATTAGCACAACATCTTATAATCCAACTAAAAACACCTATGTTGAAAGTAGGTAAGATCGGTTCTGATATATATATATATATATATATATATATGTATAGCTCCTAAATGTTTAACCGATTTTGGCCAAACTTTACATATTATATTTCATCTATAAACAGAACACAATTGTGCAGAATTGAATTGTAATTGGATAGAAACTGGAGTGTATCATGTAGTCAGCCCCGCCCGACTTTAGCCTTTCCTCACTTGTTTATCAATAACAATATGCAAACAAAAGAAATTGGAAAAAAATCTGTGAAAAAATAAATATTTACTTCCACAATTACTTCTATGTATATTTATTCATAGATTTTCTCCAACCAGGCATTCATTTCATCGCCTATGTTGAAAGTAGGTAAGATCGGTTCTGATATATATATATGTATAGCTCCCAAATGTTTAACCGATTTTGGCCAAACTTTACATATTATATTTCATCTATAAACAGAACACAATTGTGCAGAATTGAATTGTAATTGGATAGAAAGTGGAGTGTATCATATAGTCAGCCCCGCCCGACTTTAGCCTTTCCTCACTTGTTTATCAATAACAATATGCAAACAAAAGAAATTGGAAAAAAATCTGTGAAAAAATAAATATTTACTTCCACAATTACTTCTATGTATATTTATTCATAGATTTTCTCCAACCAGGCATTCATTTCATCGCTAGGCTATTAGCTCACCAGCTAATATATAATATATATATATATATATATATATATGTATATATTTATTTAATATTTTATATTATTTATTTATTTAATTTACATTTATTTTTTTAATATATTTATTATTATTTTCAATGGAGTTTTATCGCGTAACTTTTTAAGCAAAAATAAAAAATCGTTTTTTTAAATTCTCTTTGGCAATAAAATTAGAAAAGTTACAAAATGCGGAGATATGGCCCGTGAAGTCTGACCATGTTTTAAAACCCTTGTTGGTAGTGTGCATTATTCCTCCGTTAGGCATCATCTGAAAAATCCAAACAAATGTTTTTCTTATTCAGGAGGTTGGCTATCGTTCATCGTAGTTTTTTTATTTTTTTTTGTGAAAAAAGAAACTGTTTGAAAAAATAGAAATTTTAATCAAAATTTTTTATCGAAAATTGCATAGCTTTTCTACAGAACATTAAATCAAAACAAGTAAAAAGGCGTTAAATTCGGCCGGGCCGAATCGTATATACCCTCCACCAAGGACTGCATTCCATAGTATTACCGATATATTAGAGGCTGTCGTATTTACAAAAAAGTGAAGTAACATTATTTGAAAATTGTGATATTTTAATGCGCATTACTATATTTGTTTACTTTTTCAAACTATAAAGCATACTTATGCGCACTGTTTTAAATAAATTTCATTGCTTCATTATTATAATATTAATAGTCTACTACTAAATGGTGATTTTTTAAAAGCTATAAGAAAGTTTTTAAAAAAACACATAAAATTCAGAAAAATTCATGAAATCATTATTTGAATCGATAGTACGGTCCATATAATTTAATGTTTGGAGATTATTTCATGCAAATGTTGACCTTGACTGCGCCTCAAATGGTCCATCCGCTTAGTCCAATTTTGGCATTTCCACGTTTTTGAGTAACAGAGGCCCAATTGCTGCGAACGGCGACGAATCGATAATTGATGGTCATCATTAACACTGGCCAATACAGCTGCGATATTTTCTTCAGTTCGCACTCTACGTAAGCGTGTTTGTGGTTTAATGTCCAACAATGTAAATTTGGTGCGAAATTTAGTCACAATAGCCCGAATAGCCGCTTCAGTGGGTCGATTATTGACATTGACAGTGAAACAGCTGTTTAAACCAGTGTTGCCAAAAAGATAATACCTAAAAAATCACCCTTTATATATATAATACTGCAATTGTACTCAAAAAGTGAACATAACCACCGAATTTCCTGATTCTAGCTACAGCCGTTTCCTAATTTTATCCCATTTTGATCCTAAAAGTACGAATATCGAAAGATATCTTTATTTTACGTGTCTATGCAGTCACAGCCATATACACACCGAAATACACTATTCTAAATGCAATCGTTTGATTGGTACCATTTTTATCCTTAAAAGTACTAATTTCCACCTAAAAGTACTAATTTCGAAAAAATCCTTTATGTTTCGCGTCTACGCAGTCAGATAAATGCATACACCGAATTTCATGATTTCAACTTCAGTGGTTTGTAATTATAGGGATGTACACACCGAATTTCATGTTTCTAGCTGTTGTCGTATCTTTAGTACTATTTTTATCCCTTTTGTCCCATTTCACCCGCTAAATATTTTTTGTACTTTTTGGTGATTACACGTTACTAGAGGAAGATACGAAAGAAATTTCAAGTGTATAAAAATCAGAAATTTCCAAAAAATTGCTTAAATAATCTAACTATTAGGTGTATATTCAGTCCTTGTTAGGAAAAAATATTTCCCTCTGGGCCGATTTCGCCCACTTTTAATCCCAATCGATCTGCAACCATAAGACACATTTAGGGAAAATTTAAACCTCCTAGCTCATTTCTTTCGGCCTCTATCGTGCTTTCAATTACCGTATATATGTAAAATATATATAAAAATTATTTAAAATGTCGTCCTATTTTTATTTCCTCAGTCTACATAGTAGGAAGGTATATATCATTTGGGACAGAAAACAGTGTAACGAATTGTAAGAGTGACTTACGTCCCTAACTATGTTTTGGAGAAAATACTTAATCCCGGTCGGATAACGCTAACGCAGAAAATTTTTACAATGCGTAGCCGTCTTTTGGACATTCTCCATAGAGAAAATCTCTAAACCTGGCCGAAGGTCGTCATCGTAGACAACTTTTTTTGCGTAGTCGTGATAAAACATGAATTCAACTTTCCAGTCCGTATGATCATCATTGTAACTAAGCTATGATTTAAACCCTTTTATTTACTTACACCGTAAGACAATTTTTAAAAAAGTCGTTACTCTTAAACCGGATGATCTGCGTATGAAACTATAGGTAAAATGGAGTTACTTGTCGTTTTTAGTTTTGCATTTCCTCATCCTTTCACAGGACTACAAATTTCGAAGGGGATACAATATTTTAAAAATTATTTTAATTACTTATTCGATAACGGCATTAGTATCAAATTAAAGAGGAAAATATCTATTAAAAATACTTCAAATATCATATGTATTAGTTCAGCATTAAGAACTATTTCATGTTTACCTTCATGTTTTCTAGTTTATTCATTGAAGTGGTTGTTAATGATAAACTAATACAGACAGAAGCTTGCAATTTAAAGTATTTTTAGCTCATAGTCTCTACTTTAATTTGACCATTATACCGGTATCAAATGGTAAGTACTCAAAATAATTTTTGAAAAATTTTATCCTTTGGGGGAAAATAAAAATTAATAAAAAGGTCAATTTTACCCATAGTTACAGACGTACACATATCATCTGCTTCAAGTGTAATATGTACTGTCGCACAGTCTTATATTTCAGTTTACTAATAAAGGAAAATATCTATTAAAAATACTTCAAATATCATATGTATTAGTTCAGCATTAAGAACTATTTCATGTTTACCTTCATGTTTTCTAGTTTATTCATTGAAGTGGTTGTTAATGATAAACTAATACAGACAGAAGCTTGCAATTTAAAGTATTTTTAGCTCATAGTCTCTACTTTAATTTGACCATTATACCGGTATCAAATGGTAAGTACTCAAAATAATTTTTGAAAAATTTTATCCTTTGGGGGAAAATAAAAATTAATAAAAAGGTCAATTTTACCCATAGTTACAGACGTACACATATCATCTGCTTCAAGTGTAATATGTACTGTCGCACAGTATTATATTTCATATTACCAGTTGTAATATGTCAATGTAGTTGTACCTAGGGTTAACTATTTAACGAGATGTGACCAATTTCACCAAGATTGAATGTAATAAGTGACAAGTAGACCAATTGGAAAGGCGCTAGTGCAATACCAATGGTGGTAATGTATAAAATGAACTCAAAGTAAAAAAATAAAAAAATCGATAACTGCATTAGTTATCGAAATTAAAAAAATTTACTTTTGTATTATTTTGAGTTTTTTTGAATACAAGTAAAAATCAAATAATAATTTTCTATAACTTTCGTGTTATCGATACTAAAAATATCGAAAAAACTGATTAGTAGATAAGCTAAAAATAGTAGAAAAAGTAAAGCTTGTCGAAACAAGAGAATGATATCCGAGGGCCCAATATCTGACTATGTAAAAAAATTGGTCGACATGTTATCGGTATCTCGCTTAGTTAAATTTTGGAAAAATCTAAAAAATTGATTTTTTGTAAAATAAAAAAAAAACGAAAAAATAAAATAAAATTTTTCGATAACCGAAATTTTCTGAATTTTTATTATTTAAAAAAATGAATAAATAAAACAAAAAATCGGGTAATAAAAAGATCCAAAAAATACAGTCGATTTGCGCAACCCCCGATTATTGTAACTCTCCGATTAGCGCATTAAATTGTTGCGATAAGTGCAAATTTTGTTCTGACCTGGAAAACGAATACCTCTGACAAAGAAGATTGTATAGGCATGCTTTTAATTAAATTTCGTTTATGTTTCACATTTTCCCTAGTCTAAAGGCCTTCCCAAAAAAGGCGTTGCAACATATTGAGAACGCGACCCACCGCCCAAAATAAAATGAATTATATATAACCAATTCACCAACATCTCGACTAAAATGCAATAAAGCTAATAATGTTCTATTACCAAAAAATATTTTAATGCTCAGGTCTATGTACGAAGATCGGATTTAAAACAAAACCTGAAAAGTTTACTATTCGAACAGCAGTTACCTTTTTAGCTAACACATGGGACAATGTGGGACTGAGAGAATTTTCCACAGGAGAAATCGTTTTTTTTATAACGAAAAGAAAAGCGGATTATGTTTTCAAAGGACTTGATGTAAGTAAAGTACAGCTTGTCGAGGCAAGATTATGATTTTAAAGATCTGATCTAAAAGAAATTGTTTAGCATGTTATCGGCATCTGGATTATCACAGCTTAGTCATCCAGCTTTAAAGAATACAGACCTTACATTAAAACAAAATTAAAAATTCTTCTTTAAAAAATGTATTCTTTAATTTTATTTTTTTTATAAATTTTAGGTCACTTTGAATGAAAAAAGGCGAAAAATCAGTTAAAAAATTATTTTTTTTCTATTTTTGAATCCTTTAAAAATTTTAATTTTATATTTTAGAGGAAATCGAACTCTCTCCAAGTAAAAATTAAACCCATCCACAATGTTTTGGTTTGGAAAAATATTAAAAGTTAATGATTTTTGTTATTTTTAAATAAATTTTGCTTTTTTTAATAATTGTTCTTATATATTTTTTTTTTAATTTTTGATAAAATCACACGATTTTTTAAAATATTTTTTCCTTTTAGTTTTCTTTCAAATACATGTGATACATAATTATTTTTTATTGAAATTCTTTGTAGTTATGTATGTAATTTTTAATCCTTTACATACTAATCCCTTTACATACTAAATATACATTTTTTTGAATTTCCACAACCGATAACTAAAAATTTATCAATTGTTTCTTCTACCTTTCGATTTTGAACCCATTTGAAAGAAAAATTGATCTTTTTCAAACTATAACATCCCATAACTAAGCTTGATACCGATACCGTCGATAACTAAGCGAGATTTCGATAACATTCCATAACATTTTTTTCTTATTTTGAGGTCCTCCAATCCAAAAAAAGACACATCTTGGGGCTTTGGATATCATACTATCCTCCTGGTTTTACTGTCTATTCTTGTATATTACTGGAGTTAACTATTATTCTTAGTTATTTTGTGATAACAGTGTACTTGTATGGAAAAGTTGTCTTAAAATGAAAATGTGTGAAACATGAACGCAACTTTGATCATTGTTTTAACTAAGGTATGTTTTGAACGTTTTCAATTTAATAATACTTTTCTTTACTGATAAAAAAATAAAATGTTTAAGCTTTTTTATTTTATATTTTACGATATTCAGAAATTCAAAAAAATTTTTGAGCTTTCTGACATTTTCAATTTGGGCGTTATGACCTAACGCCTCCCTCTTTCCTCATTCCATTAACCAATCTTCCTTCCAACGCAATGCACTGCAGGAGACTCAGGGTATTTCACATATAAATCCAGTGTTGGTTCAGTGAAACAAAACATAGTGTTTGTAACTTGCTGTTACAAATTTGTTCTGAATTTTGAATCGATTTCAATTTCTTTTCATAGTTAGCTGTATTAAACAAAAAAACAACGGTCGTTAGCAGTCAAACAATCCACAATTAACTCCTTCTTTCAACACTCTCATCTCATCTACTTGAAAATATGAAATGTAACATTGAAAGAAATTCATTCATAATAACACTGCTGCACCGCGAACCGACCGAACCGTACAGGCAACATTTAATCAAGTAGTTCCAACGCAACGTTCCGTTCAAACAGCAACAACAATAACACAACTATACCTACAATGCCATCATAATGCTAAAGACCAATAACAACAAAGAGCCACAACGCAACCTAATATAACATAACTACGACGAACTGCTGTTGCTGCTGCTAATACAATGTTAATAAACGTACGTTCAGGCAAAACTAAACGCAAAACAACACGACACTACTACGCCAACAACAACCAGGTGAGGTATAAAATACAATAACAACAGCAACGTTTATCAACGATTTTGTTTTGATTACCATATTCGCAAACAAAACCGACGAAAGACCCGGCTAAAGCAAACACAACAATAACTAACATGCAACATGTTGTGAACGAACACACTCATATCAGTCTTTGCTTGCCGAATGGAGTGCGAACTTTGGTCTGCACTAGGTTGGAACATATGTTCGGTTGGTTGGTTGGTATGAGCGAAAAGAGTGTGAAGACCACAACACAATGATCAGTCATCAAACGGCGCTCTCTTTGAAAAGTCTCCCACGAAAGAATTCCGTCTACTCATGCTCTCGGCTCTTTAGTTTCGTGGTTGTTAAACTTTCTCTCTCTTACTCTCAGTTGCGTTGTTTGGTTAGTGGAGAGATGTGTATAGATTTTAGTATTTTGTGAAAATCGCGTTTTTCAATAATTTTAGTGTTTTTTTTACATTGAAACGAGACGGGCGTGCACGCAAAGCATTTTCAGATTTCCGACTGAAATGTGTGGATTTTACGAAGGCGCGCTTCATTCGATTTCGAACAGAAATTTAATAAATAAAATAATAATATTGTCGTAATAAGATGAAAAACAAAAATCAAAAATATTGAATTTTGCACAAAATATATTTTTGTATTGAAAAAAAAATTGTTATTTCAAACGGGTGCGGTTCGTCGGGTACGGACACTCAGCAGATACGACAAATACGGTTATTTGTGGATTATATTATCTCTCGCGTTGTGTTATTTAGTAACAATAACAAATACATTTTCAATATTTAAATTTTAATATTTATTGGCACTCTGAGTGAATTTGTGTTTTAAAAGAGCGCGTGTGTTTTTTCTTTGGGAGTGTTTATTCCACATGGAAATAGAAATAAACAAACTAAAAAAATGAATATTTTTATGGTTTTTCTGCTTGTTCTGCTGCTTGAATGAAGGAAAAAGTGTTGAGACGCAGAGAATTATAAACAAGGGAAAATTAGAAAAAAATCGAAACAACACGATTCAGAAAAACCAAAACCAATACAATTTTGTCTGGAACGGAATTCAAACTTCAGAGTGTGTGCAAAACAAGAAATCCAAATAAATAAAACGTGTTCGCGTACGAATGTTTCGAAATCTTTGCTATCCGCGGTTTATTTATTTACAAAAATAAATGCAACGAAAGATGAAATAATAGAGAGCAGCTGGAAAAATAGTGCGTAACTAATTAATACAAAGTGTGGCCCAGCCAAGAGCGAATATTTTTATTCCGATATTTTTCTATAACAAAAGAAGTAAGTTCACGACAACGAAATCTGAAAGAAATCTTCATAATCATCTTCATCATAATTCACCTTCCTCCTCCTGAACATCATCATCATCGGCAATCGAGCGTGCGTGCGTGCCTGCGTGAGTGTGTGTGCGTGCGTGTTTTGTTATTTCGTTAAATGAGCCGTAATTTTTTCTCTCGGTGTGTTTTGTTTTTGTTACGGTTTCAAGTGGATGATGATTATGTTTTTTCTTCAGTTTTTTGGAATAACCCAACATAGAGCAACAACAAAAGAGCACACACACAGCAATAACAACAAGAAATACTAGAAAAATTCTTGCGAGTCTGCCACTCACATCATAACATAACACAAAACAGAAAATAAAATAAAACGAAAACTACAAAAATAAAAGAAATATTCATTCGAAGAATAAGAGAAAGAAATCGAATTTGTTTTTCTTTTTGAAAGTGGGTGTAGTAGCACCAAACAAAACGAAAATCTCCGGTGAAAAAGAAAAAAAGAAAATAAAAAAGTTGTAAAAAATACCTGAAATCATCATATTCCCAATTTCCTTCCCCACCAAATATATTTAACAACACCACCTGCCACATATTTATTACATAATAATTTCTGTGTGGCGGAAGTTCTTCTTAATACGAAAAGAAAAAATAAATAAATATAAAAAAATAATATAGGAAAAGAGTGCTGATCAAGAAATTAAACAATCACAATAAAAGCTGAATGAAATGTAAAAAGTGTTGGTGTTCTTTACAAGAAGAAAGAAAAAGTGTTTGAAAGTGATAGTTGTGTTCGAAAGAAATAATTCAAAATACAAATTTAACAAAATCTGCAAGAAAATCACGTAAAACATTTTTAACACGTCGTTTTTTCCTTGCTTTTCTCGCTGAAAACGGTGAGTTGTTGTTCCATTTTTTTCGTTCTCTGTGCTTTGCATTTCATTCATAATTTTTTTATTTGTTCCATGGTGTTGTTTGGTGGTTTATCGCTTATCTTTGGCAATGTTTTTCGCCATCTGATAAGCCCAATGATTTCTGTGAAATGTGTATTGTTTAGGTTCTTTGTTTAGAAATTTTTAGAGAAAAGTTTGGCCAAAAAGTGTGCAAAATTAAAAAAAAAATGATAATTGGTTATTTTTTATCTTTTGGTGACTAAAAATAAATAGATGAAAATAAACGTTATCTTGCAAAATATTCAATTAGTTTAGTGGTGACTTTAAGAGAAAATACTTATTGGCAATTCATTTTGATAATTTTTAAACTAATTTTGATATTTTTTTGAAAAATCTATAAATGGTCCCTCCATATAAGTTTATAACTTCTAAAAATAAGGAATACATAAATGCTTCACTAAACTTAGCGATTATCTAGTTCAATGAAAGTGTATTAATTAGAATTAGTTTGGAAATCTATAAAAAAATTGCTTCAAAATTTTCTATCGTCAAAAAATTCTGTCTAAAAAGTCTGCCTTACAAATTTTGAAAATATGGTATTTTATTTAAGAATTTCGCAATGTTTCGCTATCTGAAAAAAAATATTTCTGTGAAGTTTTGTCTTGTTTAGAGAAATGTTTGCAAATTTGAAAAAAAAAAAAATATTTTTTTTAATATTTTTATTTTTAGACTAAACATAAATAGATAAAAAATATTTGTTAGTGCCTAAGAAAATATGCTTATTGGCAATTTTCCTATTTTTTAGTTCACTTTATTTTTTTAGAAAAATCTAAAATGTTGCCTCAAAATAATTGTGGAAATAAGGAATAAATAAACAGTTCAGTTTTTCTCTAACTTCTAAAAAAAGGAATACATAAATGTTTCACTAAACTTAGCGATTATCTTGTGCAATGAAAGTGTAATAATTAAAATTAGTTTGGGTTTGGAAATCTATAAAAAATTACTTCAAATTTTTCTATCGTCAACAAATTCTGTCTAAAAAGTCTGCCTTACAAATTTTGAAGATATGGTATTTTATTTAAGAATTTCGCAATGTTTCGCCATCTGAAAAAAAATATTTCTGTGAAGTTTTATTTTTTTATTTATTTATTTTTATTATTCCAAAAAAATAACCGAGCCAGATAGGCCGTATGTGTGTTTGTGTTGTTTAGAGAAATGTTTGCAAAATTAAAAAAAATATATCTTTTTTTATTTTTAGACTAAAATAAAATAGATAAGAAATATCTGTTTAGTGACTAAGAAAATATGCTTATTGGCAATTTTCCTATTTTTTAGTTCACTTTATTTTTTTTAGAAAAATCTAAAATGTTGCCTCCAAATAGTTACAGCTTCTAGAAATAAGGAATACATAAATAGGTCAGCTTTTCTCTAACCCGGTATAACAAGCTGCGATTACAAAAAAGTTAATAAAGATTTAATTTTGTACTAAAAAAAATATATTTTCACATTATCGCCAACTACAGTATAAATATTTGTATCAAAACAAATTTTAAGAAAATTATTTTGTGTTGACTTTTTTGGGCATAGACTCCATAACCATAAATTTGACATACACTGGCCACACATACACATCCAGAATTAATTTTTTACTCAAAATAAAAAATTATTTGTCGACATCTGCAATATTAATATATGTATATATTAGTATATATAGCATTTCAAAAAAAAAAATATTTTGTGTTGACTTTTTGGACTTAGCATCGATAACCAAAAATTTGGCTTACACCGGAATAACAAGCTGTGATAACAAAAAAGTTGATAAATAGTTCATTTTTAACTCAAAAAAATATTTTTTTTTTCAAATTTTCGCCAACTACAATATAAATATTTGTATAAAAGCAAATTAGAAAAAATTGAGTTGAATTTTTTGGACTTAGTCTTAACTATAAATTTGACTTAAACTGGATAACTATCCAGAATTATTATTTTAATTAATATAAAAATGTATTTGTTCGCATTGTCCCATCTACAATATAAATATTTGTATCGAAACGCATATACAAAAAATTTTTTTGTGTTGACTTTTTTGGACTTCGATAATTATGGTTATGGTTGACTTACACTGGATATAAAATAATAATAAATGATAAATATGTTATTATTATTTTTTCCGTTTGTTTTATTTTGGTCTATAATCAATATCACAGTTCAAATCAAATAAAATTATTCTTTCAAAATTTTATTTTCATACGCACATTTTCATTGATATTGCTGTTGTTGGCAACAATTATATTTTTTAGAATTTTTTTATTTTAAGTGAAATTTTAACTTCTCATTTCGATTTTTGTTACAGCTGCTTAGTTATCCAGTCTTTAAAAAACAGCCTAATGTTTCACTAAACATGCCGATTGTGTAGATTGTTCAAAAGAGAAATAATTAAAATTAGTTTGAGAATCTGCAAAAAAATTGACTCAGTATTTTCCTATGGCCAAAGAAAGTCTGTCTAAAAAGTGTGTTTCTCAAATGTTGAAAATCTAGTTTAATAAAGATAAACTAGATAATAAATAATTCAACAACGGGATTTTATTTAATAATTTCTTCATGAACAATTATATAACAATTATAACTACAATTAAATAGATAACAAACTTCGTTATATTGCTAGGTTTTCGAAATATCGGAAATTTTTGTTTTGCAAAATATTAATTTATTGTTTCTATGCTAAGCTAACATAAAATTAGCATTTTTGTTTAAAATATGTAAGAGACAGTTTGAAATTTTGTGACTACTTTTAATTTTATAAATTCAGTTTGACAAAGTTTGGCCAAAAAGTGTGCAAATTTGTTTAATTTGTTAAATAAATGTATCTCGCTAGGTTTCCGAAATATCTAAAGTCACCAATATCACCAATAAATAAGCAAAAATTAAATTAAAATAGTTTGTTTGAAAATATTTAAAAGAGCGACATACACTACTCCATTCCTTACTTAGCATTGGACAAATGTAGAAGGGGTTGCCAGAATACAAAGAAACTCTATTTTCAATACTTAAAGTAACTCAAAATTAACTAAATAAAGAAAGAATGAGCAAAAACGCAATTCATATTTAAAACAATTTATTCCCTCCAAAAATGTATTTTTGTACAATATTTTCCTTCTACAAAATAGAACAATAATCGGAATAAATCGGATAAGATTTTTTCTAATAAATTAATGTCCAACATAAAATATTATGAAAACAAATTTCATCAAATTTTACCATCAAAAATTATGAATTTTGCAAATATTCGCCTTTAAAAATATTCATTATATTAAATATAATATATTAAATATATATAAATAAAAAGTTAATTATTTTTAAGATTTAGAAAAAAAAAACAAAAATTCTAATATTCAATTCCGTCTAAAAATCTATTTTTGAATAATATTTTCCTTCAACTACTCGAAATCAATTTATTTTACATACAAATCGCCCACTCTCCGGAGTCCAAGAAAAACTTTTTCAACGAAAAAATCTTTGCTATTTTGTCTCAAAAATTAAGAACTTTTTAAACATACATCTTTAAAAGTTAAATATATACAAAAAATAAATATATATATTTTTTTCAGATTTAGAAAAAAATCTAAATTCGTAGCACTCAGCTATTCAGAAAGTATAAGAGTTCAATTCCGTTTAAAATGTATTTTCGTACAATATTTTTCTTTCAACTACTCACAAACGAAACCACAAAATTAAGTTTTTATAAAAAACTATGTATTGATATTGTATTGATATGAAAAATATGAAAAATTCTGCAATTTTTTCCAGTTGGACTGTTACCTTTAAAACGATATCAACAAAATTAAATTCGAAGCAAGTCAATTTTCTGATTTTTGTCCGTAAAACACGGAACAGTGTGCAGCAGTTTGAAATAGTTTTTAAATTTAGTTTGACAAGTTTTTAATTATTGATTTGAACTGGGATATTGTCCTGGCTCAAGACCATTTTGCATCTATATTTAATAGAATGCAAATTTATTTACAAATGGTGACATTTATTACTTGGCTGCAGACTACCACGATCATGATTTCGACCATGTCAAAAGTCTTTTCAAGTGGCTTCGCAGCGACTTTTCAAACCCGGCCTCTATAAGGAGATGATTCTCACAAACGAACGAGAATCACAACTCACTTGCCGAATTTGCGTTTAAAAAATCGCACCAAGAAGTTTTTAATTATTTTTGAAAAAGGAGTCCACTAAAACAGCTGATGTTTTTAGCTGGAGCTTCCACAAAGCATACATTTATTTACCCACAGTTATTAAAGCAAATAAATAAATAAAATTAAGCTGACCTTTTTACCAAAATCACCAAATAATTATTAACCACATGCGGTTTTCTCTTATATGTATTTGTTGTAAAATAAAAATTTTAAAAATTTATTTTCTTTGTGTATTGAGGCATACACATTTACAAAATCAACTCAAACAATTTCTTATAGTTTTATAAAAATTCCAATTTTTTGCTGAATCTGCCTTGAATATTTGTTCCTATTATCATTTTGGCAGTAAATAATCTTCCGCTGTTCTGAGTTTCGAGTAGATTTGAATCCGACAACCTTTTTCGAATTCCTATATGCGTTTGCTAATGAATTGCTTCCTGTTATGCATACTAAAAAGCCTTTTGAACACAAATAATTTTATAATTGTTTAGCATTATCTATAAGTACATTCCCCTGCTCTAAACTTAAAAGTATGGATACATTTTAATACTATTCTCATGATAAGATTTATCAATTGGTGTGGCGTCAAAGTGTCATACTCAAGTCATATCATTTCTTTCAATCGGAATTATGTGTCTTGTAAGAATACGTTCGTATATTAAGTTATGAAGTGATTAGATCCAAAGTGATTAGGTTTTATCACAAAGCTAAAAAAAGCCAGAAAAACACGCACTTACAAAATATTTTAGAAAAAATTCCATTGTATTAATAAACATATCGATAATTACATTTTTTGAATATTTTTCGTTACTATTCGGCTTTGCTGAGTAATATGGGAAATATTTGAAAGAAAGTATTTTATTTTAATCAAACGACAAATTTTTGTGACGTATTTATTTTATGCCCTTAACTTCAAAAACAGTCTATTTTTTTTTTGAATTCCAATAAGTTTCTTTTAAATATTTTAATTAAATGGTCAATTTTTGACGTTAACCTAACTTTAAAATATTCAAAAAATCCGAAATCAAGTTTAGTGTCGTTAATTTTTGAATCTGCCGATAAGTTCAGGAACTGTTGTAGCGAAGAAATATTTTTTCCGCCCACATTTAGAAAAGAATAATGCAAAATCGATTTAATTTTATTGAGAATTCAATCTCAAAAATTCCTTAAATAGACTCAAATAATAAAATAAAAAAAAGAATAAATAAATTAATAAAAATTATTTAATTTGAACTATATTTTATAGAATGCAAATTTATTTACCAATGCCACCGCACTTGTATGGTGCAAAATGGCCTTGAACCAAGACAATATCCCAGTTGAAAGTAAATATTGATTGCAGACCAAAATAAAACAAACGAAAAAATAATAAAAATTATTTAATTTAATATTGCTCTCTGGTTAGAATTATTTTTAATATCAGAAGCTGCGAAAAAATATTTTTCTGCCCAAATTAAAAAACGAATCATGCAAAATTGAGTTAAATTTATTTAGAATTCTAGATTAACTAGATTAAAATAAGAAAGTGCATTAATTGCTCATTTATTTTTGTATATAGAAAATAAAAATAAATTAATAAAAATTATTTAATTTGTACTGGGTCTGGGTGTTCTGGCTCAATACCTTTTTGCGTCTAGATTTTTTTAATAGAATGCAAATTAATTTACATTCGAATTGTTCAAATCAAATACTGATTACAGACCGAAAAAAAGAAGGAAAAAATTAATAAAAATTATTTAATTTAATAATGGTTAGAATTATTAAAAAATCAAATTTTTACAAATAATTTTTAAATGATCGTAGGAGTAATCCACAAGAGCAAGCGATAATGCTCGCTGTTCTGCAGCATATCGTACTGTATTTTACGAATCTAATGCCATACTATAAAAAGAGTGTCAGACATTAATTAATTTTAAATTTATTTTATTTTTTGTTGTAAAATTAATTTTTATTTTTTAGTTAATAATTATTTAATTAATTAATAAATTTAATCAATTTTTTTGTATATTTTTTTAATCTGAAAATATGTAACTGAATTGAAAGAAAAATGTCCTCCTTGTTTTTTGTGAAATTAAAATTAATCAAATTTTAATTTATTTTTGTACGTATATATTTTTTTATTCCATTGAATTTAAAATTAAAAGAAGAAAGTGTATGTTCACGATCACTTGGAAAAGCTGTGCAAAATATTTAAACAAAAAATAAAAATTCTTCCCACCATTCTCTTTTAAACATGAGTATTTTCATCTTATCATGTGAACGCGTCTTGATTCACTTTTATGCCACCTGATTATTGTCTCGTATAATTTAGTACCGAATTCTTTTAAAAATATTTGCAGTTCTAAATATGTCTCAAATTTGGTCTTTCACATAGTTTATCTCCCTGTGGTATTTACCAACAATTCCCTGGCTAGAGTTGTCTTTATTTAACCTATCTCTCTTCTGTGTAGGTATTTTCGTTTTCAATAATTTCATTAATGTTATCAAACATCTGTTTTGAGGGCCCTCTCTTTGCCCTCCCTCTTCAGCACACACTCGCGCACACCACCGGTTAGGAGGGTTTGTCTGTCTCTCTATTTGGTTTTCTTTTGATCTGAATTAACTTTTATTACTATCTAACGTTAGTATCTCGGCGCTCTCTTGCATTCTCATATCATACATATACTAAATATTATCGTGCTTTGGCTTTAACTGACAACGGCAACAGCAGCAACAACAATGCAGCAACCAATAATAATAACAACAATAATATCATTCCAACCAAGAAATACAACAACAACAACATACTATACCACCACCATATACGTACGTTGATGACAACGGACGGACGAACATATGAACTAAAGCTAACATTCCAGTTTTGTTTTAGTTATTTCAGTTCAGTGGTATTTGTTGTTGGTGCTGCTGCGGCTGCTGCTGCCGGCGTTGATGGTGCTGGTGGTGATGATGATGACGATGATGATGGTGTTGTTGTTGGCATTGCTGTCGCGTTTCTTCTTTTCATAGATACAAATGTCACCACAAATATGTGTCTCTTCTTTCTGTCGCTGAAACTGATAACTCTCGATAACCTATTTCAAACCTTTTGCGATCGTCGTCCATCGAAATACACAAACACAGCCAGACCGACCGACCAGCCAGGCCGTCGTACCGCGACGTAAAGCAAGAATAGAGTATGTAACTGTAAACACTCTACACTACATACATGCATACATTCATCCCAAACAACCAACCGACCAAATATTATCTCTGGTGTGCCCCAGTGTTTGGAGTTGTAACAGAGCAACACCACCCCACCCCACCACCCGATCAACAAACCAACCCACGAACCATTCACAATATACTCGCACAAACGCACTCTCGTAAATTAGTGTACTCTCGCGTTCCCTTCGTTTGTTGTGTTAAATGAGTGTTCGTAGGAATGTGTGTCGCTGCTGGTACTAGTACTATTCAGTTCGTATGTTTAGTGTCAAATTTGTTAGAATTAATGTTAGAAAACAAACAATTAAAGAGAGTGTGTGCTTGGGGGGCACGTACCCACCAACATACACATTTAAAGAGAGAGAGAAATATTTTGTTCCTTTTTTGTGCGTAAAATCATTCAAAAACATTATTTCATTACAAGTTTTGTTTGATTTTTGTAATTTTCATTTTTATTCATACCTCAATGATACGTTTTGTTTTTGCTCGCCTCCGTCCATCCGCCTGCCTATCATTATTCTTCTTTTATTTAATTCTGTTTTTTTTTTTCAGTCTTTATTTGCGGTGCTAGGGGCGCGACAACGACGATTCTTCTGATTCATAAATTCGTCATAAATCATTTTCATTGTTTGGCAGTTTCTGTCTCTCGTCGTCGTCAGTCATTCCAACAACACCAAAAAACACGAGTAACCAAATAAAATGTTTTATTGTTTTCTTTTACTGTTGTTTATCAATACGTACGTATTTATTGTTGGTTCTGTTTATTGGAATTTTTATTTTTTATTATTATCTGCAATTGAAATTCGACTTTATTTCCCCCAAAAATGAAATTAAGTAAAAGTTCTGTTGCGCTCGAAAGGAAAGTTGCATTAAAAATTCCAAACGGGAAGGTGTGGAACTTTAAACTGTTTTTTTTTTTTTCAAAGAATTAATTATAAGTTTTGGCTTAGAATGTCAAATGGGGGGCAAAAGTAATAAAACGTAGCGTTTTGATGAAATAAAAATTTATATAAAAATTAATATTTTTAGAAAATGGGTTAAAGAATTTCTAAGTTCATACTTCGTGGTGACGACTTTTAGGCATATCGCAAAGAACAAAAGCCATATAATATAAAATATTCAAAAATGCCACTTTAAATGATATTCTACGGTATTTATTTCATGGAATCCAAATTCTTGGTTTAGGTACAGTGGGGCCATGTATACAATTTTAATTTAACAAAAAAAAAACTAATATATGCTGTTCTCTGTTAAACAATGCATGGACATTTAAACAATTAAATTAATAGATTAAATAATCATAGATAGTTTTTAAATTAATTTTTTTATGTTTCTGACAAACACAAAATTAAAAACTTTGTGTCCAAAGCCTCAAAATTTAGATTCATAAAATCTGCAAGATTGTGACATTTAGTTTGATATTTAAAATGTGCAAAATGAGTAATGCTAATTTTTCTCTTTACTTTGAACAGTTCTCTAATTTAACGAAGTTTCTTTTTGACATTTAAAAAAATGTATCATCACAATGACATTGCTCCTTTTTGCACACAATGATAAAATGATACTATTTGAATAGTAAATATTAATTTCAATATAAAGTTTCTAGACCATGCGAAATACATATTTATTTTTTAATTTATGTCTTGAAATTAAATATTATCTACTTTCTGTCATCTTTGGTAAGGGTATATTACTTTTTCGAAATAAAATATAATATATTTTTTGGTTTTATAGAGATAACCGATTGTTTATTTTTTGAATAAGTGCAACCTCTGAATGTAGTTGTTCCCTTAGAGATACTAACGACGACGATTTTTTATAAAAGTTCGATTTAGTAGTAGGATATTCTAAGGAAAAATTGAGCTTCGGCGGCAAAATATTTATACTTTACATTTTCTTTAAAAATCCTAGCTTTACAAAATAAAACAAATTATTATACGGACTTATGAGAGTACGAATATTAAATATATCTTCGACGAAAATTAGAATTTTATTAAAAAATTAAACAAAATTCCAAAAAAAAATTGTTAATATCGTTTTCGATATTTTTTCGTTTGTTTTTAGATTTTTAATAGAGCAATTTTTTATTCTGCTGTCGTTTCTAACGACATTAACTAAAATTGGGAACAATCTGCAAATTTGCATACAAATTTGAATCAATGCATTATTTTTTCTATTTCTAAAGTCCAGTCGTTTGGTACTCAGTTTCTAGAATAATTTTTATTTACAAATTTTTGTAATGATAATTTGTGGACTATAGTTTCCTCAAATATCATACGAGAGAACAACAAATTTACGCCGTGCGACAGTAATTTTTGGACCTGAACTGTGTACTCAGTTTCTCATTAGGTGATCTTTTATCTTTGTTTACAGGACAGGAAACAGAAGAACATATGTTAAAAAATACTTTAAATTGCTTGCTTTCATGCAGACAGAAAATGTATTTTAGTTTATCATAAACAATCATTTCAATTCCACCCCCCCCCCCTAAAAAGTTGAAATTTATTTAATTTCTTTTTAGGGGAGAAATTTGAAATGATTGTTTATGCTAAAATAATACAGATAGAAGCAATTTAAAGTATTATTAACAGATATTATCTTTCACTTGATATCCATATCGTATTTGTATGGTATTTAGTACAGAACTAAATTATTATAAAATCAAAAGAACTGTAAAAAAAAGAAAAGATCACCAAGTGAAAACTGGGTAAACAGTTTTTGTACATACGATCTGTATTTATTTATGTTCTTGTTCAGGTCCAATAAAAAAGTGTAAAATTGTCTCACGGTCTCATTGATAAAATGTTATTTTTTGGATTTGTGTATTGTTGACCTTTTGTTATATTAATTTTCTTTTGGATTTGGTCAGCTTGGGGCCATAAAAAAACTAGCGGTGATAGTTTTATTTTCTTTACTTTTAATTTTCCCAATATTTCGGTTGTCTTCGTTAACCATCATCGGGAATAAAAACATTAAACAAAAGACATTTAAATTATGACAAATATTAACTGTACAAATCACTAAACATTTCTACAAATAATTACATTATTGCGTTATATATATATTAAAAAAATATTGAAATTTATTTTAATTTTTCTGATTTTATCTCAGCAAATAGTTACATCTGTGAATTTAATATGCGGTAAATTTTAGTATGAGTATTTGAATAGTGTCTGAGATACAAGCTACAATGTAGAAATACTTATACATATGTATGTATGTAAAATTTCCAAAGTTTACTAAAAACTAAAAAATATGAACCATCCTTCCATTCCACACTGGTCCCAAATCGATTTTTTATGGCATAAAGTCGAAAAATAAACATACAGTCTTGTAATTTTGCACATTTTGGCAGATCGGACCACGCCCACTACCACCTCCCATATAAACTCAATATATAACCAACATAATTATCACCCTGTATTGGTACAGGGTGACCAAAAAACAAAATTTTATGAAAGCTTAAAAGAATGAAGAGTTGTTTATTTTGACGAAATGTGTTTTTCTAAACATTATTACAAATGTAATATATAGCATACAAATAGTATACTTTAAACTGCAATTTAAATAATTATTTCAAGAAATAAAGTAAAATGTATACATGTGTACAAAAAGGTGAATGATGTTGTATACAATTTTAAAGGTACTTTCTATACGTTTTAAATAAAATATAGATGGGCCTCGTACACAAACCTAATACAGAGATATAATCATATATATGTCTATGGCTAATCAAAAGCTGTGCTAAAATAAAATGACAATTTTTGGAGTTTGCCGAAAAATGCTGACGAGATATTAACTCCACCATAAACTACAACCTCAGACGAACACTTTCACATTTACACTTTGAGTCAAGTCGAGTCATACATATAACTATTGGTCCATGACATTTATAGATTATGTTCTCTACAAATCACAAAATTACAATACCTATGAATACTTACAAGAACACAATAATCATAAAATGTTAAATATAATTTTCCAACTACTAACTCTTGCCGTCAATTTTAATAATATAGTCACTTTATTATTTTCTTTATAAGTCTTGATTGTAATTAATTTGTAAAACTGCTTTATATCAAAATTAATCCCACTTTTTTTGAACCGCGATGTTAAAATACCATTCATGCTTGTGGTGTTGCCACCAAATTTTCTCCAGTATATTTTCTTGATTGCTTGGAGTGTTGCCATAAAGAAAATATATACACATTTACCACTTTCCAATTTTAATTTTTTTGAATTTCTGCCAAAAAAAATGGATTTGCGACCATAGTGCATTCGTTCGATATAAATTTTGTCAAAAAAAAAAATTTTGTACAATTTTTTGCTTATGTTTGGTTTTCAAACGAATGGCTTCTTCAGTTGTAGCTATTTTTTGAAAATCAAAAATTTGCTAGAAATAAAATCTATTTTTTAATTTTACAAAAAATATTTTAAAAACTTTTATTGAAAATAAAAATTTACTGAAAAAATTTCAAAAATATATTTTGCTATTCATTTAAAATTAAAACATTTTCTAAAAAATATTTTGTTTTATCAAATTCATATAATATGTTTTGATACTACATTGAACTGAAACTTGGTAAAATTAATTTGTATATAAATATTTTCTTTAATTTTTATATCTGATAAACTTTTGCACCTCATGGTGTTTTCTTCTCCAGCCAAAAAGGGTAACATATTCCACCTAAATCTAAAATTCTGTATTTCTGTTGTTTTTGAAAAACATATTTCGCCCTATCTAGTTAGCTTTTGGGTGCTAGAAACAAATGTAGAAACTATAAGAAATTTTTCGCGATTTGAATGCAATTACTAAATATAATGAAGAAAAGGGCAAGGATTTCAAAATATGACCCTTTGATAGGGCAATAATATTTCCCAGCTTGTGCAAAAGTGCAAATAGGTCAATGTTTTTTTAAGACTGCCCTCTGACAGGACAACATATTTCAAAATATTTCAGTAATAGTTTTCATATATTTTTTTTCACATTAATATTTAACAATATATCTTCTAGAATATTTCCCCCTGAATAGAGTTTCTATATATATGATCTCATTGCTCAATTTTTATTCACTCTGTTTTTGTGATCTTTGCCCATGATTCTTTGTGATCCCCACAACAAATTGATCGTTTAACTCCAAAGTACTGAACTTTGTACATTTTCAGACAAAAACTCACTCACACCTAAATAAAGTGAATTCTATCGAATAGGAAAGAAAAGACAACAAAACAAAACAACGCAACAACAGCAGAAATATAATAAAAAAGAGGTTAAATAGACAACAATATCAACACTTGGCGAACTCTGAACTATTTATAATTAACACGCAAAACATTACAAAATTAACAGAAAACGAACGAACATTCGTTCGAGAGAACATATTTCAAAATACATACAGTGGCTGGCGGCAAGCAAAGTACTTGAAATGTAATAATAAAACTCTCGATTCCAAACGAATCGAAACGAATTGAAGTACAAATCGACATATGTATGAATGCAGGCAAATACACACACCCATAATCCAATAGAATATCTATTCGGTACTCGTATCTTATGAGAACGCACAGCACAGCACAGCCCATATTATTTTTCCAGATCATCACACACACAGTACAAGTGGACCGACCTCCTGGTTCTTAAGAATACCAGAGGAATAGCAGCAGGAGGAGGAGGAGGAGCAGGAGGAAGAAAAAAGAAACTGGAAAAAGACACAACGAGTACAATTTTATGTGTCAAGAAGAGGAAGCCAACGACCAAGAAGAAGACGATACAAATTACAAAAGAATTAACAACAAAGATCGGGGAGGCAGCAGATCTAAATAATTGAACATGACATGATGGGGCGCAGGGGAGGGGGAAAGCATAAATGAATGAAATGTATTACAAAATGTAATTACGAGTATTTTTGAAATAGCAGCGCAACATCACACACACGCACACACATTCGAAGAAAACACAAAACGCACTTTGGAAAAACATATGTGGTTGCTTGTGAAATGTTTGAAGAGAAAAAAAAATAATAGGGAAAAATATACAGAAAAACCCCAAGAAAAATCTTTTAAAGAAAAATATTGCAGAAGAAATAAAGTACATACATATCTACACAGTACAGTAGTGTACACACGTACGTACACTCATATGATGAGGATGCTGATGATGAAATTGTAGACATAAAAACGCCCAGAAAAAAGAAAGACGTATAGAAACAGTGTAACCAGTAGTTGCCATAAATCCATAATATGTTGTTTTTTCTGCCTCTTCTTCAAAATACAACAAGACAAAACAATCTTACAAATGATTACACAGATTGTTGGCAATATATATATATATATTATTTGGTATTGTTTGTCGACATCTTACCACTATTAGAGGTAAGATCAAATCAAATCTGCCTAGCACTGACAATAAAACAAAATGGCCTATATTGAAGTTGAGTGAATCCATGCGAAGTGATTACAGAAATTTAGGAAAAAAATCAGAATTTCCAGATTTTTTTAAAAATATGAAATTAATAACACTAGGGTGGCTCAAAAATAAAGTATTTTTGTTATAAAGTATTTAAAAAATAGTTTTTTTAACAAATATAATTCATTTGTCTAATTTACGACAAATTTAATTTTTACAGAAAATTTTCAAATACTTTTTTTAATTTTTTTTTAATTTTAAAAAAAAGTAAATAATTTTTTCTAAAAATAAATAAATATGGCAAAAAATCAGAATTTCCAACATATGAAATTGTAGACACTACTAAAGTAATTAAAAAATAGTTTTTAACAAATATAATTCATTTGTCTAATTTACGAAAAATTTCATTTTTACAGAAAATTGTCAAATATTTTTTTTTATTTTTTAAAGTAAATAATTTTTTCTAAAAATAAATAAATATGACAAAAAATCAGAATTTCCAACATGTGAAATTGTAGACACTAGGGTGGCTCAAAAATTAAGCATTTTTGTCAAAAAAACTTAAAAAATAGTTTTGATACAAATATAATTCATTTGTCTAATTTACAGCGAATTCAAGTTTTACAGAAAATTGTTAAATTAAAAAATATTTTTTTTCTAAAATCTTTAATCTTTAAAAAAAAAAATAAATCTCTTTTTCTAAAAAAATAAATCTTTTTTCTAAAAAAAATATTTTTTTCTAAAAAAAATAACATCAAAATCTGTCTAATTTACAGCAAATTCAATTTTCACAGAAAATTGTCAAATTTTACAAATATTTTTTTTTTATTTTTTCCTTTTTTCTAAACAAATAAATATGGCGAAAAATCAGAATTACCAAAATATGGAATTGTATACACTAGGGTGGCTCAAAAATAAGGTATTTTTGTCAGAAAGTAATTAAAAAAAATTTTGATGCAAATATAATTCATTTGTCTAATTTACAGCAAATTCAAGTTTTACAGAAAATTGTCAAATTAAAAAAAATATTTTTTTTTTCTAAAATCTTTAATCTTAAAAAAATAAATCTCGTTTTCTAAAAAAATAAACCTTTTTTCCTAAAAAAATAAATCTTTTTTTCTAAAAAAATTGATCGTTTAACTCCAAAGTACTGAACTTTGTACATTTTCAGACAAAAACTCACTCACACCTAAATAAAGTGAATTCTATCGAATACGAAAACACAACAAAACAACGCAACAGGAGCAAATACAAGTTTCACAGAAAGTTGTCAAATTAAAAAAATTTAATTTTTTCTTCTAAAATTTAATTTTTTTTCTAAACAAAATATAATCAAAATCTGTATAATTTAAAACAAATTCAATTTTTACAGAAAATTGTTAAATCTTAAAAATATTATTTCATTTTTCCTTATTTATTTTTTTATAAAAAAATAAATTTTAGATTTTTGTAATATAAATTTTATTAAAAGAAAATAGTGTCAGTAACACGCTCCATAAGTTATATGATACAACGCTGGCTTCAAAAAAAACTGTGAACGATAACAATTAATCTTTGGTTTGTTGAATGAGATTCCTTTTAATATTTGTGTCTAATATAGGGTGGACCATTTAAAATTTTAAATTAGTATCGACTACAAAAAAGTACTGATTATATTTTCAAAATTTCTGATTTTATTGGAAAGGTTGAACTTTGTCATTCAATAATGGAACACAATATCATTCATATGACTATCACAACTGGCTCGACAGTACCTCATCCGATCAACCCAATTTTACAGTACAACCCAAAATCCACACCAATCTGTGACTCGTTGTGGATGCATTGGCTTCTCAATAGTCATGTGTGGGTTCTTTGCACCCCACATGAGGTAGTTTTGCTTATTGACATAGCCACCTAGATGAAAATGAGCTACATGAAGACTGAAATATGAAGGCTGATCCCTTCCGAAAATTTTCCACGTAAATTTCGTACAGACTAACTACTCTGGAAGTAAGTTTTTAATATTTCCCAATTTTGTTCGTCCCGTTTTCCAAAGGTCAAACATAAACCTGAATATAAAAATGAATGTTATTCTACCTTTCAAAGTCAAAGTAATTGGTAGTTCAAATTTAAAATATTACCTGACCCACCCTATATTAGATTTGTTGAAATATGAATTTAATAATACTCAGAAAAGTAATTTTGCAAGAAAGTAATTTAAACAATTTAACTTTTTTGTGGTATGAGATACAAATAAAATGAATTTGTTTGTCCAACCTACGTACGGCAAATTCAAGTTTTATATAAAATTTCCATTTTTTTTAATATTTTTTCATATTTTTTTTTTCTAAAAAATAAAACTTTTTTCTAATACAATAATACTTAAATCTGTTTAATTAAAGCTAATTCAAATTTTAGAAAAAATTGTCAAATCTTAAAATATTTTTTTATATTTTCCTTATTTTTTATTTTTTTATATAAAAAACTAGCTGAACCACGCCCGCTTCGCCAGGCAAAAACAAAAATGGTAAAATTAAAATCAGGTTTCATATTGATCTTATCATATTGATATTATCGTGGTCAGTAATATATACGTTCCAATTTTCAGCCTTCTAGCTAAAAGACACTTTTGCCACGCCCCAACTACCCACCAAACGAAAATTCAAACTCCAGCATCATATTTATCTTTCTTGTGGTCAGTAATATATACGTTCCAATTTGCAGCCTTCTGGCTCAAAAAAACACTACTGCCACACACATAAAATGAAAATCCAAATTTCGGCATCATATTTATCATTCTCGTGGTCAGTAATATTTATGAACCAATTTTACATCCTATGTCCTTCCTTGGGCCAACACGAATTCATGAAGCCCAAAATCGTGAAAATCAGACGATCCGTTATAAAGTTTTGCGTGTTCACACGGACGGCATTCTCTTTTATAAATATAGATAAATCTTCGATTTTTGTAAAACAAATTTTATTAATATCTAATAGTGTCAGTAACACGCTCCATACGTTATATGATGTAAACCCTTGTACTTATTGTACAACAATTACTAATGTGATTGTAGTCGACTTCAAAAAATTGTGGACTTTTCCGATTACAATTAGGGCCTGTTTCTGTAACTTATTTTCATTATTTATTATTTTCTGAGGCGAAAGATGAAAAATCACGCAATTATTACATGAATTCTATAAAACGTAGATAAGGAATATTTTGGAAATATTTTGCGTACCTTTCTAAAGAAACCACGAATTATAGGCTCCTGTGGCAGGTCCTTAATCTTTGGCTTAAATGTTGGCCTCGTCCAATATTATGAAGAAATCGTGGCATTAGTTAATATCTCAAAACTTCAAATTTGCGACATAAGCTATTAAGACATATTGCCACATGTACTTTAATTTATTTTATAATAACTGATCTGTTGTTGATCTGCCTTTTTCTTCATCTTTTTCTTGTAATTGTCTTATTTCTCTTCCTCTTTTTATGAGTTACCTATATATATGTATGGATGTATTGTAGTGTACACTAGTATCCATTTCTCATCACTTCTTGTTTTCTTTCCATTTCTGGTTTTTGCGAAATCATTCATAAAAACCAAGCTGAATTGAATGATTTCAAAACATACAAGCAGTGATGATGTCGTCTATAAGATATATAGATAGATAGTTAGCAAAAATGCACCACATACATGTACTTACATACAGAAGCAAGAATACTCATGGAATGTTGTGTAGCTGAAGAATGGTGTTTAATGATAAGACAAGAAATCGGCAAATAAAGAAATTCTATAACATTAAATGCTAAAAATCTATTGAAAGATTTTATTGTTTAAATCTTCTCCTCGTTTTTATAAAAATGAAATTAAAAATAATAATAATGTTTTTTAAACCAAAATATAATAATATATATGATAATAAAAATGTTCCTTTGAATTTGTATACAAAATAATAACAAATAAAAAAATATTTTTCTCAATTCTATTTAGAAAAATCTTCGAGTATTATGTTTTCTTAAGCAAAAAATATGCAGAATTTTATGAAATAGCGAAACTTTCGTTTAATTGGTCCCACATACAATATATCAAAGATTGTATTTATTTGGAAAACATAGGCTGACGGTTTCTTCTATAATTCCAGATAAATATCCCATGAATTATTTTTTTAATTGAAAGCAAACATATTGGACTGCATCTAGCAAAAATAAAATAAAATTTAAAAGTTCATAAACAAACTCGGGAGAACAATTTTAAATTTTAGCCCGTTCTATAGAGAGTCCCACATATATCAAAAACTAGCATCAGATTTTATTTCACAGTTAATTTAATTGAAAAAAGTGTTATTTTTTCTATTTCGTTTAAAATAAAAAGTTATAAGAAACACATCACAAAATAATGGTTAAACATTTCAATAAATAAATAAGAAAAATAATAAATTAAAGAAATAAAAACAAATTTTAAAATATCAGATAATAAATAATAATGAAATGAAATAATTTTAAGAGATAAAAAAATAATAATAATAAAAAAACAAGTAAAAAATTCAAATAAACAATTAATTTTTTTGTGTTATTCGCAATTTAATTTATTTCTACATTTCGTTTTAGTAAAATAATTTGTTGAAAAGTAAATTCTTGTTGAAAATATAAACTACAGTCCATTCTGTTTAAATTGAAAAAATACGACTGAAGATTTTTTTAAAAGGAAGGTCACTAAAATTATAAAAAATCGTTCTATTGAAAAATAATAAATTAAAACAAAAACAATTTATTTCGAATACAATTTTTCATTTAATTTAAATTAATAATATGACATTAATAATATCAAAAATATAAAAATCCATTTATTTCCATATCAAAAAATAAATTTTAAAATTAATAAATATACAATAATTCTTAAATAAATTAATTACTTATTTTTTCACTTTGCTTAAATTAAAAAAAAAACAATAAAAATATTTTCTCATTATTTTGTTTAAGTAAATAAATAAATAAAAATATTAAAAAATGAAGACATTTCCCACCCATTAGAAATGTTGATTTAAGTTTTTATTAGACTAAATTCAAATTACAAATAAAATATTAGACAAAAGAAAATATAAGACAAAGTCTACTACTACTTATATTCTACGATATTAATACAGTTGGATTGACTAAAGTATAAAATTAATATATTCTAAAAAATGAATTAAATTATTTATAAAGGCAAATTAAAAAATGCTTATAATAATATTTCGTTTATTTTTTCATTTCCTTTAATTTAAAAGATATGAAAAAACTTAAAAAATAAAATTCAAAAATTAATAAAGTATAAATATAATTTATAAAGTATAAAGTTACTTTTTGTTTAAAATTAAAAATATATATGTGGGATTCTCTACAAATAATTTTCTCTCGAATTGTAATTGTGAAGATTATTATATAGAGTGATTTTTTTGAGGTTAGGATTTTCATGCATTAGTAAAGGGTGATTTTTTAAGAGCTTGGTAACTTTTTTAAAAAAAAAACGCATAAAATTTGCAAAATCTCATCGGTTCTTTATTTGAAACGTTAGATTGGTCCATGACATTTACTTTTTGAAGATAATTTCATTTAAATGTTGACCGCGGCTGCGTCTTAGGTGGTCCATTCGGAAAGTCCAATTTTGGGCAACTTTTTCGAGCATTTCGGCCGGAATAGCCCGAATTTCTCCGGAAATGTTGTCTTCCAAAGCTGGAATAGTTGCTGGCTTATTTCTGTAGACTTTAGACTTGACGTAGCCCCACAAAAAATAGTCTAAAGGCGTCAAATCGCATGATCTTGGTGGCCAACTTACCGGTCCATTTCTTGAGATGAATTGTTCTCCGAAGTTTTCCCTCAAAATGGCCATAGAATCGCGAGCTGTGTGGCATGTAGCGCCATCTTGTTGAAACCACATGTCAACCAAGTTCAGTTCTTCCATTTTGGGCAAAAAAAAGTTGGATATCATCTCACGGTAGCGCTCACCATTCACAGTTACGTTACGATTCGCATCATCTTTGAAGAAGTACGGTCCAATGATGCCACCAGCCCATAAACCGCACCAAACTGTGACTTTTTCTGGATGCATTGGTAGCTCTTGCAATGCTTCTGGCTGATATTCACTCCAAAATCGACAATTCTGCCTATTTACGTACCCATTGAGCCAAAAATGAGCTTCGTCGCTGAACACAATTTCTTTCTTTCTGAACTTTCTTAACAGAGCACGCATTTTGATAATAAAATTCAATGATTTGCAAGCGTTGCTCGTTAGTAAGTCTATTCATGATGAAATGTCAAAGCATACTGAGCATCTTTCTCTTTGACACCATGTCTGAAATCCCACGTGATCTGTCAAATACTAATGCATGAAAATCCTAACCTCAAAAAAATCACTCTTTATTTGACAGATCACGTGGGATTTCAGACATGGTGTCAACGAGAAAGATGCTCAGTATGCTTTGACATTTCATCATGAATAGACTTACTAACGAGCAACGCTTGCAAATCATTGAATTTTATTATCAAAATGCGTGCTCTGTTAAGAAAGTTCAGAAAGAAAGAAATTGTGTTCAGCGACGAAGCTCATTTTTGGCTCAATGGGTACGTAAATAGGCAGAATTGTCGATTTTGGAGTGAATATCAGCCAGGAGCATTGCAAGAGCTACCAATGCATCCAGAAAAAGTCACAGTTTGGTGCGGTTTATGGGCTGGTGGCATCATTGGACCGTACTTCTTCAAAGATGATGCGAATCGTAACGTAACTGTGAATGGTGAGCGCTACCGTGAGATGATATCCAACTTTTTTTTGCCCAAAATGGAAGAACTGAACTTGGTTGACATGTGGTTTCAACAAGATGGCGCTACATGCCACACAGCTCGCGATACTATGGCCATTTTGAGGGAAAACTTCGGAGAACAATTCATCTCAAGAAATGGACCGGTAAGTTGGCCACCAAGATCATGCGATTTGACGCCTTTAGACTATTTTTTGTGGGGCTACGTCAAGTCTAAAGTCTACAGAAATAAGCCAGCAACTATTCCAGCTTTGGAAGACAACATTTCCGAAGAAATTCGGGCTATTCCGGCCGAAATGCTCGAAAAAGTTGCCCAAAATTGGACTTTCCGAATGGACCACCTAAGACGCAGCCGCGGTCAACATTTAAATGAAATTATCTTCAAAAAGTAAATGTCATGGACCAATCTAACGTTTCAAATAAAGAACCGATGAGATTTTGCAAATTTTATGCGTTTTTTTTAAAAAAAAGTTATCAAGCTCTTAAAAAATCACCCTTTATCAGTACAAAATGCTGTGAAGAAGGGCAGGAGGGGCTCATGCGCTCTTTACCCTCATTTTTTTTTTTTGCTTTGGGGGTTTTTGGGGTGAGTCAATTGATTTCTGAATTCCATAATTTTTTGACAATAAAAAAATTTTGATTGGAAAAAATAAAAAAATTTAAAAATTAAAAAAATACATTACATACATTTACATTAAAAAACAAAAATAATATTACTTTCGTTCTAGATGTCCTAAATATTTGCAATAAAAATATTTTATCCACTTTCATTTATATTAAAAGAAATTTTAAAATTCGTAAAAATTGTGTAGTCTTTTGTAAAACATAAAAAATAAAATTTAAATTAAGTAAAATAAAAAATAATATAAGAAATAATTATTAAAAAATGCATTTCTTATATTAATAATATACGATTTTTTAAGATAAAAAATAAAAATTATAAAACAAAAAAAAATTATATATTTTCTACTTTTTAGAAATTATCATTTTGTTTGTTTTAAATTAAAAATAAAAAACATTTAATAAGAGAATTTTGAGAAATTAAAATAATAAAATAAAAAGTTTTTGTCTACTTCTTTTGAAATAGGATAAAAAATAAAAAATCGAGTAGTTTATTTTTAAATTAAATAAGATTAAATATAAAAAATATAAGCAAATTGAATTGAATTGAAAGTGATATATCTTGTTAGTTGGTTTACATTTATGTAAATAATATCTATGCTAAATCGAGTAAATTTATAATTTTAATTTCCTTTTCACATAATTTCTATTATGTTTTGCAATGAATATATTTTCCGAATTAATATGACTCCGTCTTGTTATAAATTCTTTCAATTACTTCACCCCACCATCTTGCTTCGAATACACACAGCTGTGAAACAATTTAATTGTGTTATATTATCCGGATATACCTCTTTTATTAACTTAACTCACACATATGGCTCCGAATTGTATCTTTACTCACCGAAATATCACATCCACATCATCCCGGACATTCCCAAAACAGCCGCTGCTTAATCACCACAACAGACAGAGTAGGGTGTTATTAATTTCCAAAACAGAAAAATAGAAATAGAAAAAATGGGTGAGTGCGTGTGTGCTTTTTTTATTTGATATAATTTGCATTTTTAATGAATTATCTTTAATGTCAGCCAGTGGCAACAACGACAGTCGACTTTTATTTATTCACAAATACACACGCATGGCGGAGGGCATGGGGGCCAACAACATTCGGATATGTTTCACCAGATAGTCAATGGAGCTTAGAACCTTTGGCTCGGCTTGGAATGGGGGAGGTGGGGTTTGCTTTTTATTCAACAGTTCGGTGTTAGGTTGGGTTACGCACGCCGACAATCATTTTCAGTTCAGTTCTCGGGTTTTATTTGAATGAAATGTCACTCGGGGAATGTGTTGTGTGTGTGCCCCTTTTTTAGTTTAGTCCCAGGCTGGCTGGCTGTGGAATGGCATTTCACATGATGGTTTATTTTATTAAAAAATTAAATGAGACAGAGACCAACAACAGCAACAAAGAAATAAATAAAACGACAAACGAGGGGAGTCCAACGAGAGAAGAAAAAAAGTGTCACAAAAACGTGGGAAGGGTTTCTAAAGTAGTTTTCGAAGCATACGAGAATACAAAAAAAGACACAGACCCCAGCTCAGACCACAACGTCAAGAGCTTTAAAATATGTGAGGTGATAATTAAAGTTAATAGATTGCTAATCAAACAGAAAGCACAAATATCTTCTGACGATTTTCTAAAGAATTCCAAATGAAAGAAAACTCCTCCAGTCTGCCAGCCAGTCAGTCAGTCGAAATCGCTAGAAATGCCGCCACCAAAGGTCGCTGGTGGCGGCACAGCCATGAAACACCCAACAGCGCCACCAGATGTTGAATCGGGTTTCGATTTTTTGTGTTGTTTTTTGACAATACATTTTAAACTGGGTTGAACTTGAAATGAATTTGAAGTCATTTCGTTTGAAATAGAAATGAAATCAAGCAACCAACCTCAGAAACAAACGAAAACAACGAAAAAGAAAGACAAGACATTTTGTGAAAATAAAGAAGCTTCGCCTCCCCCATTCGATGAATGATACATGAGCAGAGGCATTTAAAACAATGCAAAAGCAATAAAATTTCAACTTGTGAATATTAAAAAGAAAAATTGCTTTTTAAGAATTTCTCTGGAATAATTTGTCAACTGACACCTCGCAAAAATATACAACAACAAACATTTACAGCAATTGGCAATTATGAGCAATGCTTAGAATTAATATAGGAAACATTCAAGGGTTGCCATGAGGCATGTTGCATATTTTATTATTTTATGCCACCGAATTGAAATCATAGTTTCATAGGGAAAATCCCAGCCAATTGAAATCAAAGCTTAAAAATGTTGTTTGAAATTTCTGCAAAGTACTACGAAAATGATTAGAAATCGTCTAGTCTAGAAGAAAAATAATATTGGGGCAACAATCATATTCGTTTTGCGGAAGCAACCTCAATTGGAGGTGTTTGTGCGGCTAGGTCGATACCCCTAAGCAATACTATGGGATGGTAAACAGGCGACATTGCCAGATAATCATTTGGAGTAAATTTGGATGATATCGCCAAACTATCGCCTGGAAGATAGAATTGCGATATCACCATGGCTTACGTAAACGCTCTCACGGGAGCCTCAAAGCTCCGTTTTGAGTGATATTACCATAATATCATTCAAAATTGCGACATCGCCAAAATATCGCCTGGAAGATAAAAATGCGATAACGCCAAATAACACCCCAGAAAGACAAAAAATACAATTTTACATGTTGTTCATAGCTAATTTAAGCAAAAATGTGCAAATAAATGAAGTGACATCATAATTTCGTAACAAAATTTGTATTTGAAAGTTCTTCAATGATTTTTTTCTTTTTTTTTCACAAAAAAATATTCTTCTTTTGTTATGTCTGAGGTACTTGATTGCTTTCATCAATTTTGTTTGTACTTTGTGTACTCATCTATCTGTGTATTATGGCATTTATAACGCGATAAATGCCAAAAATAAAAATCTTTTGTTATAGCGCCCCAACATTGCAGGTGAACGTTTATTTTGAGCTGAACCTTTTTTGCTTGCTTGCCAGCAAAAATTTCACAAAATCATTGTTATTAAAAGCATTTTTCTCTCATAATATTTTATCCATTAAGATGAACAATACTGGCAATAATCGATAAATGCCGAGATTGCAAAAAATGAATAAGAAGAAAGTAAGCGAAGTGCAAAGAAATATCGATTAAAAATTTCATTGTCGCAAACAAAGGCAACGTTTTGTCTACAGACAACTTCTTGAAAGAGAAAATTAACAACAAATTTTGACTTGTCATTCTCATCCCAATAATTGTCATTTGGGTATACCAAAAAGAGTATTCACATCGGGTAGATGAACGAAATAATTTGGCCGTATTTTCAAATGAGTTTTAAATTTATATTAATTTGTATATCAAATATCACAAATCGTCTAAAATGCAATATAATAAAAAAATGTTCATACTTAGGACGAATTTTCAAAATTAGACTACAATAAAAAGATATTAAAAAACATTGAAAAGTTCAATATTAAAAAATATATTTTTCTATTTGTTAATCATAGACAATTCTTGTAAAAACCGCCATCTAAAAACTTAAGCCAATATACTTTAACTCTTAAAAGAATAATCCCATTCCCATGTTTGGTTCTAACATTAATAAAAATTCTATTAAATTTGAATAATTCCATGTAATTAAGTGTTTTTATTATAACGACTAACTAAGTCCTCCCAGCAGCAGTTTTATTCTGCCGTTCCTCCATCTGAACTGTAATAATCCCACCACCAACGCCACCATCTTCAGCATGAACTATTTAATATATGCATCCAATTTTTATTTTCGATATTTATTCTTTTTTCTTCTTCTGAAAATTTAATCAATATTCTTTTGTTTTTCCAATTTCTTTACAGATTTCATTGTTTGTGCTATCATTTGAAAAAGAAAACCGTCGTCAACTTTTTGAAAGATATTTCTTTGAGAGAGAAAAAGTGATATTTTTTGGTGTTGCGAGAAATATCAAAAAAGTAAAATAAATTAAGTGATAGAAAGTGATTTGTTTAAACAATAATCTTTGAACATTCCTCAACAACATACACATTACCACGAATATATCTATTGGATTACAGCGTCTGCGTCTGGAACTAATTCTTCGCTGAACAATAAGGAACAAAAAGGTAAGTTGAACAACAAAGCTTTGATTTGAATGAATTATGATTAATAGGGCATGATCGCTAAATAAATATTACACAGGAATCTATTATAATATAGGTTACAGAATTTTACAGACCATTGTAGGAATTATTCCCATTTTTTATTTGATGGATTGACAAATTTTAAACGAGCAAAATTTATTTTTTTTTTTTTCGAAAAATTTTGCTGTTCTAGAAATTATTGTTTAAAGATAACACAACAAACAGGCTGTGTTATGTAATCAAATTGCAAATTTTTATGTTTGTTTATTTTGTAATTAAAAAATAATAATACAAAATTTAATATATATTATATATTTTAACGTGTTAAAATTGTTCCAATCGCATTGACACATATTATTCTTTTTATGAGCTTTATTTTTTTCATTTTTAAATTGAATAAATTGAGAAAGAAAAAATAAAAACACTTCAAACAATAAATTATCTTTTATATTTTTCGTGCCAATTTTTATAATATTTAATCTTGCACTATTTCAATTATTTGTACTTAAACACAAATAATTTAATTCAATAATTTTATTTAATCAGTTATTCAGATTTAAATGTTGTTCCTAAAAACACAATAAATTAATTTTTAATTAAAAGCAAAAATTATTGAAATATATTATATTATAATATTATTGAATTATAATTTTATATATTTAAAATTTAGATTATTTTACTTTTTATTTTTTTAGCAAATTTTTGCAACTATTCTTATCGTCATTAAAAAGAAACGTTACAAATTTCTTTACATTATTTTTTAATTATTGTTGAATTAATTTTTTAATTATTACTTTTTAATATTTTTAAATAAGATATTATATAATGTATTCCAAAATTTGATCGATTTAATTATTATTTATCAATTGCAATTAAACAAATAATATTTTTTACTTATTTGTTTTTAGTTTTAAATTAAAGAAAAAACAATTATCTAAAAATTAAAAAACTAAAAATTTAAACATTAAAAAATAGGAAAGTAAAAAAATAAAAAAATTAAATGTTGAAAAATTAAAAATAAAAAACTAAGAAATAAAGAATAAATATTTATAAAGTTAGAAAAATAAAAAATAGATATGCAAAAATAAAATAAATTAAAACAACTACAAATAGTGATTACGAAAAAGTATGGTTAACAGGTTTTTAAAGTATCACATAAAAGCCATACATTTTTATTTTGTAATTATTTGTATTAGTATGATAAATTTTCATTTATATTTTGCTTCATTTCTAGAAAAATATTGAAAATGTAAACAAAAAAAAATAAAAATTAAAAAAATAAAGAAAACTAAAAAAATAAATATTTAAAAATTAGAATAAAAAATAAATATTTAAAAATTATAAAAAAACTACGAAAAAAATGTCCTTTGTAATAATTAAACAATGCAAAAATATAAAAATTAAAAAAATATAAATTTTGATTACATTTAATTTTTGTAATATTATTATTAGTTTATAAATAATTAAATACGTTTTTTATTTAAAAATAAAAAAAGATTAAGTTAAAAAATACAATAATAAAGGCAATATATAAAACCCACAAAATTTATTTTCTGTTTTTAATAGCGATTGGAATAATTTGAACACATTTTATTTAAAAATTTGTTAAAGAATAACAACTGAAAAGTTAAGATCGAACAGGCGATCCGGCTTGCTAGCTTAATTTTTGTTTAGAATTTAATCGCTTAATAATAAAGTAGCTTGCTGCTCATTTAGTTGTGTTGTCTGATTTTTCTTAATTTTTTTATTTTTTAATCTTTAATTTTTTAGTTGTTTGAATTTTTAATATTTGTTTTAATTTAAATTTTTATTTTTCTAATATTTTATTTGTTTAATTTTGCAATATTTAATCTATTTTTTTTTTAATTTTTTTTTATTTTGCTACCTTTAATTTTTTTATTTGTTAATTTTGCAATATTTAAGTATTTTTTTAAGTTTTAATTTTTTAGTTGTTTTAATTTGTATTATTTGTTTAATTTTGCAATATTTAATATGTTATTTTTTAAATTTTTATTTTCCAATTTTTTATCTTTAACTTTTTTTAATTTAATTTTTTTTATTTGCTTAATTTTGCAGTATTTAACTATTTTTTAAGTTTTCAATTTATTTCATGTTTTATCTTTTTTTAAGTTTTCAATTTTTTTATGTTTTATTTTGTTTTTTTAATTTTTATTTTTATTAATTTAATCAATTCAAAATCAGTCGGTGTTAAAAGTTCAGATAATTTATGTTGTTATTTTAAATATCCTAAAATTTAAAGTAAAGGGGTCAGTAATCCCACCTATTTATCATTGATGTTATTTTCTTGTATTGGAGTGAAAATTCTTAATCAAAATTGTGGGAATAGAAAGAAAGTGAAAATTGTTATGGCCCTCCATCATTGGTAATATTCAAAAATTCTTTGATTTCTTATTTGGAAATGACGCTTTTGTTTTTTTAGTTTTTTGTTTAGTTAACCCATTTTAGAAAAGTTCTTGAAACTTTCAAACCAAATGGTGCATGGCGGCGGCGGCTGTAAACAAAGCACACAACCCAGAGAAATGTTTGACTTCTTGTTGTTTTCCAACCACAAACACAATTAACACAGCTCCAATGGAGAGAAATTCTCCAACTTTCCGTTTCAAAATAAGCTGGGCGCTGCCGTCGACCAACAACAACATCATTTGTGCAATGCAATGCACAATGTTTTCTTCCTCTTCTAAACAATATTCCTAAGTTTGAATTTTCGAAATGTTTAAAATTCTTGTCGATAATTTTCACCTTTCGTTGGGTGTTATACCTCAGACACTTCATCCGTGGGCCTATTCATGCTTTAGTCTCCAAATACCGCCTATGGTGTGGATGGAGCCTGTTCTCGTTTGAGATTTGTTGTTCCTAAAATTATACGAAAAAAATGCTGTGTTTTAAGCGATTTGTTGTTTACTTTGTGTCAAGATTGCCAGCGCGCGGCGCAGCGCGGCCCGGTCTCTCTAACGTCTCCCTCTTGGATTATTTGTTTAGAAATGTGTTAAAAATTTGTAAATATCATTTAGGAGGGTGTACCCTTCATTCATTCATTCTCTCTTTTTGGCTTTTTAAACTAAATTTGTATTTGTTCTTCAATTTTGTTTGTTGGGTGTGTGTACGAGTGTGTTTGGTTTTATTTATTTATGTAAATCAATTGACTAATTATTAATAAATTAGTCGACAATTTAATTATAATTTATGCTTGTGTCAATACAATTCCCATTCCTCCCAAACAATTCCATTCATTCTATTCTATATCGAATATGGATGGATGGACAGACGGACGGATGGACACATCCATACCAATATTTGTTTGTCGTTTTGGCCATTTAGTTTTTGTTTTAAATACAAAAATAAAAAAATGGAAAGTTTAAACTTATGACAAGATCATTTGGCTGACACCTTTGAATGGGTCGGGTGATTAAATATTTGTGGCTTCTTTGTGTCCCATGGCTGTTGGCGATAATGGAAAATAAAATATTTTCTATTGACCTTGTCCAGATAAGATTAGTTTAAGGTGTGTACTACGAAGTATGGCAAAAATTGGAAACAACACTTCTTTTTATATGAATAGATAAATGTTTGAATTATAAAATTTCGAAGGAAATAACGAAATTTCAAAGAAAAAATAAATTATTCTAGAGAAGAATAGATGTTTGGAATGCGAAATTATGAAATTCATATTAAAATGCAAAACACGACGAAGCCTTGGCAAGAAATTTTTTAAGAAGACAAATCAAATCGAAGCAATATTAGGCTAAACAACATTTAAGCACAGACTTGATCATTTGCATTGTCTGTCTTATGCGGTGTAAACTCAACTCTCTTAGGCTGAAGTTGCCCCAGACAATTTGATGGCCTGCTTTTGAAGATCATTTGAAGTTGATTGATCTCGGCCTCTTGTCATGGACGTACTTGATTATCTAACACCTCTTATAACACCTCGCACCAATCTGAGAAAGTTGAAGCTCTCTTCGAACGCACTGTGTGTGCGCTGGGTAGGGTATTTTTTGTTGTTTTATTAAATCAACATGTTTTGCAAAATTATCATTTATATGATTATTGTTTTAATTTCTTTTTTTTTTACGCAATATTATCAATCATTCAATAGCTGTCATTTAAATGGATGGATGGATGGCTGGTTGCCGTTGGAAAAAAAAAATAAATGAAAACAAAGTTTAAACAAAATAAAATTAAATGTCATATGAAATGTGTGACGCCTGTGTGTGCAGCTCCAACAGAAAGCAGGCAGGCCGGCAGGCAGTCAGGCAATCGACCGACACACATACGATGACTGTGATTTATGATCAATGGGTTGTGTAGCACCATTTTTTCTCTCTCCAATTTTTTAGCGTAATTTTATTTTCAATAAAAAAAAAATTTCGCACTTAATATGCTTGTATGTATTGTATGTGATCATGTTGCTACAATGTTGACCCAACATATAGCACTTGAGTTGGGCATAAAAAAAATCGAAACGCGACAACAACTGCCATAAGGGTAACGGAAAGCGGAAATTTGGAATGATGGAATTGGGTACCCCAAAAATGGCAAGATTTCACAGCTACACTTTCAGCGGAAGTATCCAGCGGCGAAGAAATTGCCCCTTGGGGTTTTTGGTTGTTTTGCTGGTGGGGGAAATATCCATCACTCCACTGTCTCAATCCCCCTGATGTTGCCATAGGGGGGACATGTAAAAATGGTTTCATTTTTTGTGTGTTTTGCCAACCAATCCCTCTTTCCATACACTCGCCATATGTACTCGTCCATAGGTACATTAGAATGGGCTAATTTATAAATTGTGGAAATTTTGCAATAATTTATGATGACAAATTAGACAAAAAAGGAATAATAAAAAATGGGGCGAAAAATTTAAGCAAAATTATTCAAATGAAAAATAAAAAATGAAAAAATGAAAAATAATAAAATAAAAAATAACAAATAACAAAAAATAACAAATAATAAAAAAAAATAAAAAAAAATAAAAAATAAAAATAATAAAAAAATAAAAATGAAAAACAAACAAGTTTTCGGACAATTTTTCGTATGATTTTTTTGCTTTTAATTTCTATTATTTTTTATTTTTCATTTGAGCGATTTTGCATTTATTTTTTGGTCTAATTTTGTTTTGATCATTTTTCATCTGAAAAATTATTTAAATGAAAAATAAAAAATGAAAAGCAAATAATTTTTGAGCAATTTTTCATATGAAAAAAGACCCATTTTTTTCTTTTCATGTTTTTATATTTATTCTTTTTATTTATTTTTATTTTTTTTTTTTGCCCAATTTTACTTTTGACCATTTTTCATATGAAAATCGCTTAAAAAATTGCAAAATTATCCAAATGAAAAAGAAAATAATTAAAAAAAAAATAAAAATTAAAAACAAACAAGTTTTGAGTATTTTTTCATATGAAAAAAAGACCAATTTTTTGCTTTTTTTTTGCTTTTTGGCATAATTTTATTTTTTAACATTTTTCATATGAAAAATCGTTTAAAAAGTGCAAAATTATCCAAATGAAAAATAAAAAAAAAAATAAAAATAGAAAAATTAAAATTAAAAATGAAAACAAATGAAAAACAAACAAGTTTTATAATTTTTCAAATGAAATAAGACCCATTTTTGCTTTTAATTTTTTATTTATTTATTTTTTTTTTTTTCATTTGGGTGATTTTGCATTTATTTTTTGGCCTAATTTTATTTTTGATCAGTTTTCATATGAAAAATCGCAAAATTATCCAAATGAAAAACAAAAAAAAATATATAAAAAAGTTAAAACAATTAAAAATAATAAAAAAATAAAAAAACATTTTTCATATGAAAAATCGTTTAAAAATTGCAAAATTATCCAAATGAAAAATAAAAAAAAATTAAAATAGAAAAATTAAAATTAAAAATGAAAACAAATGAAAAACAAACAAGTTTTATAATTTTTCAAATGAAAAAAGACCCATTTTTGCTTTTAATTATTTATTTATTTTTTTTTTCATTTGGGTGATTTTGCATTTATTTTTTGGCCTAATTTTATTTTTGATCAGTTTTCATATGAAAAATCGCAAAATTATCCAAATGAAAAACAAAAAAAAAAAAGTTAAAACAATTAAAAATAATAAAAAAATGACAAAAAAATAAAAAATAAAAACAAACAAGTTTTTGAGCAATTTTTCATTTGAAAAAAGATCCTTTTTTTGCTTTTTTATTATTCATTTGTATGATTTTGAATGTATATTCTGGCCTTATTTTAGTTTTGATCGTTTTGATCATATGAAATGAAAATCCGTTAAAAAATTAGTCATTTTTCATATAAAAATCCACCACAAAATGGGTAGTTTTTCATTTGCTTTTCATATAAAAAATCCATTCATATGAAAAATCGCCAAAAATGTGCGCCATTTTTCAAATGAAAAATTGAACAAAAATGGGTCACTTTTCATATGAAAAATTGTCCAAAAATGGGTCATTTTTCAAAAAAAAAAATACCAAAAAATGAGCCATTTTCCTAACGAAAAATGGTCAAAAAGCTATTTTTTCATATGAAGAATCCCCCAAAAATTGGTAGTTTTTCACTTAAAAAATCCCCTAAAAAATGGGTAGTTTTTCATTTGAAAAATTTCACAAAAAATGAAAAATCGCCAAAAAATGGGATATTTTTCAAATCAAAAATCGTCAATTTTTTAAATAAAAAAATGTTCAAAAAATTTGTCATTTTCCATATGAAAAATTGTCCAAAAATGGGTAATTTTTCAAATGAAAAATTTATCAAAAAATGGGCTATTTACCTAATGAAAAATTGTCAAAAAAGCTACTTTTTCATATGAAAAATCCCCCCAAAAAATGGATAATTTTCATTTACAAAAAATCCCCAAAAATGGGTAGTTTTTCACTTAAAAAATTTCACAAAAAATGGGTCATATACCAAATGAAAAATTGCCCAAAAATGGATCGTTTTTCAAATAAAAAATTGCCCAAAAATGGGTCGTTTTTCAAGTGAAAATTCCCTCCAAAAAAAAAATCCGTCCAATAATGGGTGAAATATCGCCCAAATATATCTCATTTCTGGTAGGCGCAAAGCTTTTTTTTTTACAAATTTTCGAACACAATTTTGTTTTCTTTCCCCTTTTCTTTCATAGTATAATATTTTTATCTTTGACCCACCTTACTATGCAGTATGAATGTATGTATGCTACCCAAAAATAATGTCTATAATAAATTGAAAATTTATGTTTTTAATGTTGTCATTCTGCACTTTTGTGAATGTTAACGAATGGCATAATTAAAAATTTCCCCTCAACCCCACCCTCCCCTAACTATCCTACTCTCAAGAAATATTTATCATACCATCAAACTTCGCTTATTAAATGCGCGTTTAAATATTTTGTTGTCGCTTGACATCTTTTTAAAGCAACTATTCGCTGGAAGGCGGCCATTAAAATTGTGCCAAATTATACCAAATTGTTATGTTTGTTTTTATTTTTGTGTGTTTGTGCCAAATCTTTTCGCGTAATTGTCGCTCGTTTAGTTAATCGCTATTGCTGCGGTGGCGGCGGCGACGACTGTCATTACTTTGAAATTTGCAATTAGTTTTTCCCTTCGACAATAACATCGTTTAACATTTATTTAAACATTTCGTCGTTATTGCTTGAAAATAATTGCTATCATCATCATTGCTTGCTTTGCTGGCTGGTGCTTTAGTTACCACAAATTATGTCATTTTATTTTGCCGCCATCGTCATCGGGGTAGTGTTAAAAAAGTAATTACTTTGTAATTACGTTGTTTGGTTTGTGTGTGAAAAGGTATTTTGTGGTTTTTGAATTTAAATATATTTTTTCGCTTTGTCAGCTAGAGCTGTTCTATGCATACCCTACAGTAACTTGGTGTGGGCGTCATTCTGTTAAAAAACAGGCAAAATTCTGAATTTTTTGAAGGAGTCAATGCGTTCTCATAAAAATAGGAGAAATTTTGTATTTGAAAAGGATCCAAAAATTTGCAAAAGCTATGTTTTATTTTTTATAAATGCTGCTGAGAAAGAAAATTTTGTAATTTTGTATTAAAATCTAAATTAAAAAGAAAGTTAATAAGGAGAAAATAATAGTTATGTATTTAAAAAGGATTTCTCAACAATAAGAAATTAAAAAAAATAATTTGTGTATTTATTATTTTTGTAGATTACTCTGTATTAAAAAACTCACTTAGTATCTTTAAAAATGATACTAAATATAAATATATGTACATATATAAATAATATATATCTTTTTTCTATTTATTTCCTTATGATCCGATATTTTGTTGAATGAACTTATTCTATAGATTTATTTTAACAAACATAATAATAATAATATGACCCTTAGCTTTTGTATTAGAATTCAATTTAAAACAAAAAACATTGATAATTATCAATTTTAAATTAAATTTAAATTAATCATATATTTTCCTTGACTCTCCTTTCATATAAAAATTTCTTTTGTAAGAAGAAATAACATTCGAAACACATAAAATCAATTAAATCGAACACTAATCAGACAACACAAGAACGAATAATATGATTTATTGCTTCTGTAACATTTTCGGAAAACCATCAAATATTTAAAAAATTATAATTTATAATTTGAAAACATCTTTGGAAAACAATCAAATCAAATATTTTTTAAATAAAAGAAATAAAATTTAATTTTTTATTCATATTTAATTTCATAATTTTAAACTTGTATTTTATTTTTTATATTTCATTATTTTTTCAGTTAAAAAATAAAATTTATTTTTTTTATTACTATTATGATTTTAGTTAGAACCGTTATTATAATTTGTATTTTGCGATATCTTATTTTTAGTGTTTTTAGTTATTTGAATATTTTTTATTTTTTTTTAATTTAAAAAAAATAAAATTTAATTTTTATTTACTATTATAATTATATTATTGTTAAATAGTTAAAAAAATAAATTTGTTTTTTTTTGATATTTTATATTTTTAGTTATTTCATTATTTTTTAAATTTTTTAATAAATAATTAATAATTAAAATTGTTTTTATTACTATTTTAATTTTAAATTTGTATTGTATATTTGATATCTTATTTTTTATATTTAGTTTTTTTATTTAAGTTTTTTGATTATTTTTTTATTATTTTTAATATTTTTCTTTTAAGTTTAGAATTATTATTATAATTTTATAATTGTTATTATGATTTTAAATATGTATTTTTGATATTATATTTTTATTTTTTATTATTTTTTTATTATATATTTTATTATTTTTTTTTATTATAATTTTATAATTATTATTATGATTTTAAATATGTATTTTTTGATATTATATTTTTTCCATTTTCATTTAATTTTTTATTTTTTAATTAAAAATAAAATTTTATTTTTTTAATTACTGTCACAATTTTACAATTTTATTTTTTTGGTATCTGATTTTTTATTATTTGATTATTTTGTTAATTAAACAAATAAACTTTAAAAATTCAAATTACTATTATAATTGTTAAATAAATTAAATTTCTTTTTTATACTTATTTATTATTATATGATTGTTTTCCAAAAATGCTACTGAAAATGAAATGGGAAAAAAGCGTTAAAAAAATATATTTTTAAATTTGTAAAACAAGAAAAAATAAAAATGTATTTTTTAATTTAGTTTTTTAATAAAAATGATTTTTTTAATTTTGAAGTATTTCCAATTTTTCGTTTTTTTGTTTTATTTGTTGTCTTCATTTGTTTTTATATAACTTATTTTTTATTAATTTCATATTTTTTAATTTTTATTTATATCTTTAATTTTTATTTTTTTAATTATATTTTTTGTAAGTTTTATTTCTTAGTTTTTGTTTTTAAAGCTACTAGAATAAAGATAAAATTTAATTACCTTAAATTATTTATTAAGTTTTTTAACTTAAACAAGATTTTATTTTTAATTTTTTTTTATGTTTTTAATTTAAATTTAATTAATTTTTTTATTTTTTATATATTTTTATTTTTAAATATTAGATGTTTAGTAATTTTTTCTTAGGATTTTATTTTTAATGCAACTAAAATGGAATAAAATCATTTAAATTTGAAAAAAAAAATTTGTTTTGATTTTTTAATTTTGATTTATTTTTTAGTTTTCAGTTATTTTTCACATTTTGTTTTTATTTGTCTTTTTAAATTTTTATATATGTTATTTTTTTTATTAATTTAATGTTTTTTGATTTTAATTTATTTTTTTTAATTAGTAAATTTTTGCTATTTTTATTTGATCGGTTTTGTTTTGTTATTTTTTGATATGTACAAATTGAAATTACCCAAACATATCTTTTATTTTGTTTAATTTCCATTTCTGATGAAATGACATCCATGGATTTCGATATATTGCTTTCAGTGCATGTTTTCGATATAGATATCTTATAAAAGATGATGATATATTCTATTGATTTTCTTTGTCTGCATCATCTTCGAAATTCTCTATAGCTCATTCTAAGGCTACTAAGACCCAGTTGCTCAATTGGCATATAAAATGTTTTGTGAGAAAAACAAACCAATTACAAATTGTCAGAGCCTCTTAAATTTCACTGTTCCAGCAAAAAAACCAAAATGATACATAATTAAATGCAATTAAATTGAGCAGCTCTCTAGAGGAAATTGAAAAAAGTGTGTATTGCGGTTACGATAATGGTGGTTTGCATTATTGTTGGTGTTGTTAATTTCTAGACAATTTTGTTTTCAAAAACAATTTGTTAAACAAATATTTGTGAAATGTGAACACAAATAGATAATAGACAAGGCGGCAGCGCACGCTGCAAACATTTTCCCGAGAGTTGAAGTCTAAACAAGTTTTTTAGAAAATATTTTGGTTTGGAGTGGAGTGAGGTGGGACTACCCTTCGACTTCCGTTTATTAATCTCGGTATTGCTTTAGATTTGGCTTTTTATAGTCGATGAGTTGACGACGTTCGTTGACGCTGCCATTGAGTGGTTTTTCCTTCCCCTCCGCTCCTCAGCTCCCCACCTCTTCGTATTTGTATCTCAAATACAAACATTAAATATTTTATTTTTTCATTTAACTTTATTTTATAAATTTATTTGTGTATAAAATGTTTTCTATTTAATATGCAAATTGTGTTCCATTCAAAAGGCGATGAATAAGAAGAAGACAACGACGAAGAAAAAGAAGATGAGCGGTGTGAGGGGTGCCCTGAGCTGGCTGGAGGAAGCCCCCAGAAGCAGCGATGCATGTGTAGGCAGATCACGTACAAGGTCTTCAAATATGGCAGTTTCTCTACGAGAGACCAGCAAACAACAACAAGAACAACAAAGACTACCAAATCCAACTAATACCCGGCTATTTGCTTGACGTTGTGTTGTTTTTGTTGTTGTTGCTTTTTTTGTTAAACAAAGAAGCAGAAAAGCAAAATAAACGTTATTTTATAGATTTTAATAGCCATAATCTTAGGCCAGGGTTTATGCCAAAGTACTTTGTACAGCGAACGAGTGAGCGAGCGAATGCGCATGACTGACTGACTTGACTTGAGTGCGAGCATGTTTGCATTTGTATGCAAAACATGTGGAGACGGGCCCTAATCATGGCTAGGAGTTGTTGGCTGTCAACAAAAAGGCCATTTGGCGGAGGTGTGAATCTTTAAAGAAGCGAGGGGCCCTCTAGTTGTCGTGAGACCCGGATGATACAGCCCACATAGATGATACCTCTCTTTCTATGGGCTACGAAGTTGTAAAAAATGTTTGACTATAAAGTCGCCTCCAGTGGATCTTTCCCTTTGAACATTAATGATGAACAAATTGAGGAAGTTGTCTTGAGCTCCACTGATGAGTTATCCCCACACATGGTATAGTATTTTCAAAATACAAATATAGTAAAAACAGTGTGCCAATCAGACAAGTAGTTTAATTACAGTGGGCATGGAATAGTTTCAAAAAATCAGGAAAAATAAAATTGGAGATTTTTATGTTTTTTTTTTAAAGTTAATTAAATTAAAAAAAATAGAGTTCTTACGGAACTATGGAAATTTAGCACATTCGCAGAAGGCCCTTAATTTTGGCAAGGCCTTTTACAACACTTCGCCTCCTCCTCTTTCCCTCACCCCAAACGCTTGAGCCGGTCATCATTATTTATGCATAAAATGTACATATTTGAAATAAAGGTATTTTTCTTCATTGATTTGTTTGTTTCAAAGGCAATTTCGTTTTAGTACTGAACACCACCACCACCAGCCAACTAACCAACCAAAGACAGACAGACCGACCGACCGACAGAGAAACAGCAGAGTACCAACACCGGCAGAAAAAAAGAGGTGAAATGAGTTTAATGCACTCTGTGGTTGAGGTTTGGTTTTAATAGTTCGCTTTCGTACAATGTTTCAAGCCCAGAGTCAGTCAGTCATAGATCGAAAAAGAAGAAGCAGAAGGAAAACACACACAACCACACCGAAATGTGTGTACAATATTTTCTTTTCCTACTTACTTTCTTTCTTCACCTTTTTTCGTTTCGTTTCGCATTTGCACAATTTTTATATGCGAGCCGCCACCGCCGCCGAACTTTTATAGGAAATTTCAAATTTGCATATTTGCCATGTGACATAGTGATCATTTCAGTTGCGGAAGGGAGGCGCCTTTTTAAATTAACAAAAAAATATATTTGATATTTTTGTTTCGTTGGTGGAGTCAAAGAAATGTATAGAAAGTAAGAAAATTAGATTCTCCCAAAAAATATGCGTGTGAAAATTGATTCACAATATATTGTGGATCAAACACCATAGATCTATAATTACTGGTTAGAATATATTCATTTCTTATATTTATATGATCATGCATTCTGAAGAAATGTAACTAAACTCAAAATTAATGCATCCTGCGCCTCATAGGAATACTATTTCGAAAATTGTTAATGCCAGCTTTAGATAAATACTTTATCATCCCAAATATTTATGTAGACTCAAAAGATCATTGCAAACCTTAGGTATCATTAAATACAAAATTCTTATTTTAAAGAATCTATTTTTTAATATAAAAATATTTTTTTATGTGAAAAATCAAAAAATATATCTTTAATAAAAACTTTTTTCCGTTTTTTGTTTAAAAATATTGCTTTAATTTCGAATGTGAAAAGAATGAAAATAATTTTAATACAAATTTGCGATTTTTCAAACAAAAATAGTTTTTTTAATTGTTTTATTAAGTAGCTCTTAATTATATTATTTGCTATTACTGTGATTTTATTTAGTTTATTCTTTTTTCTATTTTAGAATTAAAATTATTATAAAATAAATGTTTTTAAATAAATTATGAAAAAGACATAAAAAAATAAAATTCACCTTTTTAAATTCAATAATGTTTCTATTAATAAATATTCTTGAAGGATTAAAATTAACTAAGAAATATTTTATAACAAAAATATAAAATTTTGCTTTCTTTGGAGGACTTTTTAAATAAAAAATATTATTTTATTAAAAATGTATTTTGTTATGTTAAAAACGTATTTTTTGTGATTGGATTTAGCTAAACATAGTATTTACTAAATTAATAAATTGAAACATAAAATTTTATGGCAAAATATTGTTATAAATTGAAAAAACTTGATTTTATTATCAAATTCAATAATTTTTTAATTAATAATTAAAATATAAAATTTTGTTTTGTACAGATTTTTTAAATAAAAATATATTTTTATTAAATTTCTCTTTTTAATTTTTAATGTTAACAAACTAAAAAGTGCGTATTTTTTGTAATCATAAAACAAATGTTTTTAGCTAAAAAAATACTTACTAAACTAATAAATTGAAACATGAAAAAATATTGCAAATTATTGTTTTAAATTAAAAATATGTTTTATTAATAAAATCATATGCGGAAAAAAATACAAAATTTAATTTCAAAAGAATTAATTTAAATAATATATTTTTTAGCTAAAAAATATTTTTTTGTGCAAAAAATATTTACATAAAAATATTTGTTTTAATTAAAAGGATATATTTTTTTAATTTTGAAAGTTAACAAATATTCTGTCTTATCCAAATAACGTTTTTTATTCAAAAAATGTTTATTCTTAATAAAATAATGTAAGTAGAAAATTAAAATATCTTTTTTAATAAGAATTAAATTTTTTAGTAAATAATTTAATTAAAAAATATTTGTAAACTAAAATATGAAACTTAGTTTTTCAGTGGAAAATAGAGTAGTTTTGTATGAAGTAGAATATTTAGAATGTTATTTTATTATTTTTATAATAATAAAATATATAAATTAAAAAAATAATAAGTAATAAATATAGATGGAAAATGGTCTTGAGCCAGGACAATATCCCAGTTCAAATCAAGTATTGATTACAGACCAAAAAATACAAACGAAAAAAACTAAAATAAAAATATTTTTTTATATAATTATTTTTTAATTTTTAATATTAAAAGTTATAAAGTTTTTTTTTAATTTAAAAACATTATTTTTTGTATAAATTATTGAGTTTAAAAATAAAAATAAATCGTTTTAAGTAAAAAATAAATCAGGAAAGTTTTTATTGATAAAATAAAATAACAAGAAAAATATTTTTATAAATAAAAAACTTAATTTTGAAAATAAAAATATTACAAAAAAAAAATATTTTAACAAAATATATATATATATATATATATATATATATATATATATATATATATATATATATAATATTTTTGTGATTAAAATTAAATAAGTTTTCAATTAAAATATAAAATAATCGTGTAGTTTAATAAAATAATAAAAAATTAATTAAAAAATCCAAATTTTTATTTTAATAAAATATATAAAGCTTTTATTATAGTTAAAAACTAATTTTCCTCATTAGTTATACAAATTGTTCTTTATGTTTAATATTAAAAATTTAGATAATATGAAAATACATTATTTTTTCAGATTTTTTATTTTAAATGTCTACTCTAAAAAATCCAAATTTTTATTTTAATAAAAACATAAAAGCTTTTATTATAATTAAAAAAATATTTTTCTTTTTTAATTACAAGAAAATCTGTTTAATATTAAAAATTTAGAAAAACATTTTTTGAAAATTTGGTTAAGATATTTATGTTCTCATTTAAAGAAATAAGCTTTTATTTTAATTAAAAAATATTTTTTTTACTTTTTTATTGTAAAAAATATATACGCTTTTATTTTAATTAATAAATTATTTTTTACTATTTTCTTATAAAAATACTTCACTTTGTTTAATCTAAAAAATTTAGAAAATAGAAAAAAACATAATTCATATGGATTTTATTTTCCAATTTTAAATATCTGCAAAAAAATATATTTTTATTTATATTTTATATTATTTATCTGTTCCAAATCATGGCAACTGTTAATAATAACACAAATCTATTTTTATATTTAAATATTTTGTCTTATTTTATCTACCTCCTTTCTAGCCATTTCTATTTATAAAATTAGATATAAAAATAGATATAGTGTCAAGCAAAACTTAGATAACAAATTTGTTTATATTTTAATTAAATTTTATAAAAAATAAAGGGGCAAAGGATGTCATGAAAAGCAAATATTGAAAATAATTAATAATAATTAATCCATTTTGTTGTTTTGCTTTTGCTTCCCACTGTGCTGTGGCGTATGATTCATGCGAGCACATATGATATGACATCAAATCATTGGCAAACAAATAAATCATAACATTAAATTGTGATGCAGAACGGTTCATTTCACGTTGATTTTTAATTTCATTCATTCATTCGTTCAGTTTAGACTGCTGGCATATTGACGTCTAGAAAGCGAATATGATTATCTTGATAATCTCTCGTATAAACATTGCACCATCCATCCGTCCATCCATCTGTATACCTTCATAATACGCAGAAGGCAGATAATTGGCAACTGTTCAAGGTTGCTGTGGCCCACTATGAATTGATATCATCTCAGGCAACAGAATCATCAGCATCGCATCATCATCGTCGTAGAATAAAATGCAAAATCTTGTGAATATAAATCAATACTAAGACACATGACAAAGGTAGTTCCCGCACACCGATATGAAAGTGAAACTATTTTCGGTGAATTGTTTTCACTCCCGAAATAAATAGAATTTGGTCACGTGTACGTACGTCGGTGCGGGCTAATCTAACAAACCAAAGGTCTTAGTCCAGAGTGTATAGCCATCATCTTTTCTATTTACCTCTTGGCTAGTCCTTTGGCCATCATCTCTCTAGAGATGAAAACAGATTAGCTATCGCGAAGAAATGATCTGCCTGATGGCAAAAAGGTGTGTTCATCGTCACCACCAACAACATCAGAAACGACAAAACAAATCAAAAGAAACAAAAATATGTTTTTACGATCAGCCAACAACAACATCTGTAGTCTCTCAGAAAAAATTATGACCGTCATCATAAAACCGCTTTAAATTCGTCTTCGTCGAGAAAAAAAGAGATATATTAGCCGCCGCTAAATCAAAACTATCTCAACAAGTTCGCCTACATTTATTGGATTTGTAGCCGAACAACACACGAAATCCCCTACTACCTAAACTACCTGTCATTTTAATTAAGTTATATTTGTTTTACTGGTTTCTGTTGTCTTTGCTCTTCGGCCACAAAAGACAAATTATTAAGAAGTGCTGGCTGGCTGGCTGGCGGTTGCCGGTAGTCTTGGCTGGAAAAAAGGTCACCACCATCACTATTATAACCAGAAATCATTCGGTATAAAAAAACGTGGAAAACCAGATTTCTTTCGGCCAGATTTATCTAAAGAAATCTTTTAATCACTTTGATTATTAGTAGCCGAGAGAGACAGACAGAGAAAAAAACGCAAACACAAGAAAAACATTACCGTAGATCAGATTTATTTAGAAAAAGAAAAAACATAATACTCATAAATGTGGGCTTGGACGGACGGACAGACGACTTGTGTTAGTGCTTCTCCTCTGCGGGAAATAATTTGATTGCTGTTGTCGTTATTTTTTGCTTTCATAACTGACGTCACATTACACTCGCCGCCGTATGCCATTTGTTTTGGCTGACTGACTGGCTGGCTGGTTGGTTGGCTGAATTTTACAGAAAATAGTTTCTAGTTATTAAGATTGAGTAATAAAGATATGATGTCAATTACGTGTAAAGCATACATACATGTCGATTAAACATATTTCTGGATTTTTCTCTCTCTTTCTTTTGTTGCGGCCAAGAACATGTGCTGAAAATGCTGCTTTTAAATGGGAAAAATCTGAATTAGACAACTTTGTAGGAATTTTTTATGAAAGAAGCAACTGGGAGGGAGACAAGAACAAGAAACACTTAAATTTACTTATGCGAATTGCGTCCGCCCGTTATACAATCTTCATTATATATCAAAAATCATTTTTTTTCAATAACTGTCAATCAAACAACAAAATTGTGATCAAAAAACTAATTACCCAAATTAAAATTTTAATGTAAATTTCATGTTTAAATTTCATCGGATTGAATGATGATTTAAAATATTTGCTTTCAATAACGACATTTTGTTGAAAATTTAAAGAATATATTTTTTTCACCTATTTAAAAATAAAATGTTTTTTTTCAATAATTTAATTTTTGACATTAAAAATATTAATTAAAATAAATTAAATGTTTTTGATGTTAAAAAATTACTTATTATTATTATTATTATTTATGCATACAAAATAATGTTTTAAATTAAAAATAAGATAAAATTAAAAATGTTTTTAATTAGAAAATGCATACAATTTTAATAATAAAAAATAAGGGGGAAATATACGATTTTTTAATTTAAAAAATATTTTTTATTTACAAAAATATTTTTTTACTAAAATTTATTTTTAAAAAATAATATTGAATTGTTTTAATAAAAAAACTTTTTCTGGGAAATTAAAAAATTAATAAAAATTATTTTTTATATAATTTCTGCAAATATTAATTAAAATAAAAAAGTTTTTTTTTTATAAAAACATTTTTTTTATTTTTATAATTACTAAATTTAAGCATAAAAATATTGTTTTAAAGTAAAAAATAAAATTACCTTTAAAGAAAGCAATAAGCAACAGTAATAAAATAAAATAATGAGGAAAACAGAAAAACATAAAAAACATATTTTTAAACTTAAATATAGAAAAAAATTTTTTCTATTAAAAAAATATTATTTTTAATTAAAGTATAAAATTTAGTTTTTCATCTAAAATAAAAAAAATGTTTTTAAATGTTATTTAGTTAAAATATACAATTTTGTTTTTCAGTTAAAATATAAAATTAATATTAAATCGTTTTAATAAAAATAAAAATGTTGTGGAAAATAAAACTATACATTTTTTAAGTCTGTTAAAAAATAAAAATGTTTTTTTAATAATTTAATTTTTATTGTTAAAAATAATAATTAAAATAAAATATTTTTTAATACAATGTTTATGTTTTTAATTAATGTATTTCAGCATAAAATAATTTTTTAAATAAAAAAAACATTTTTTATTAATACGCATTTTAGTTTTTTTCAGAAAAATATTTTTTTATTTAAAAAAATAATAATCTTTAATTAAAATATAAAATTTAGTTTTTCGCCTAAAATAAAAAAATGTTTCAATAAAAATTAAAATTTTGAGGGAAATTAAAAGGATACATTTTTTAACATGTTAAAAAATAATTAAATTTTGAATGTTAAAAATATTAATTAAAGTAATATAAACGTTTTCTAATAAACGACGCTTATTTTTTAATTACTAAATTAGCATAAAAATTATGTTTTAATTAAAAAAATAAAATTGGCTTTTTTGAATTAAAGAATGCAATATTTTTTATAATCAAATAATGAGGAAACAATTTTTTACAATTTTTTTTAAATATTTTTTAATTAAAATATAAAATGTTGTTTCTCAGTGAAAGTAAAAAAATAACGAATTGTTTTAGTAAAAATAGAAATGTTGTGGAAAATTAAGTGAACATATTTTTTGCACCTGTTAAAAAATAAAAATGCTTTTTTAATAGTTTTATTTTAATGTTAAAAATATTAATTAAAATTAAATAAATGTTTTCTGAAAAACATTATTTATATTTTTAATTACTAAATTTAAGCATAAAGATGGTTTTAAATTAAAAATTAAATTATTTTTTTTTTTGAATTAAAGAATGCAAAAAAATTAATAATAAAACTAAATAATGAGAAAAGAAAAAGGGTTTTTAATTTAAAAAAATAATATTTTTATTTGAAAAAAAAAAAAAAATAGTAATAATTCAAGCTCAAGGTCTGATGTTTTTTCATTGAATTTTGTTTTATTTATTCAATACTTCGTCCCTCGTTGAGAAACATCTACACATATTCTTAAAAAAATAGAATTCCTGAAGATGTTTCTCAACGAGAAACGAAATAATATTGAATAAATGAAACGAAATTCAAAAAAAAAACATCAGACCTTGAGCTTGAATTGTTATTATTTTTTTTTTTTTTTCAAATAATACTTAACTAAAGGTCGTATACTCATAACAATTAATACATAAATAATATTTTTAACTGAAATATAAAATTTAGTTTTACAGTGGAATTGAAAAAGTAATATTGAATTGTTTTAATAAAAAATAAATAAATAAATAAATACATCAATTGAAATTTTAATGAAATTTCCGAAAATTGTTGTTTGTATGTATAGTTGGTCTGTTATGTTGTATATCTTGTCATTTATTTTGGTTTAAGATCAAAGCATAAAATTGAAAAAATAACTGAAAAAAATCGCGGATTCCCGTAAAATTGACACAATGCTTTTTGTACCATCTCTATTTGTTTTGATGATTTGATTTTGAATTTTATGCGTGTTTCTATTGGACCTAAAATTCAAAACATTATCAGAAATGTGAACTGCAAGGAACATAACTTGTATTTATGCAAAAAATCATTTTTATATAATTCGTATGTAGCTTACATTAGATTTCTAGTATAACTAAAATTCTCCGAAGTTCAATCATTTGATAAACAAATCACATCTGCTAAATTCCACTATGACATCATGCCAAAAATATGCTAAGATCTCAGATAATGCACGAGATAAGGTAACCGACGAAAATGGGCGTTCTTAAGTATTCGAAATTAAGCGATAAGTAACTATGCCAAAAAAGGCATTTTATGTTGTTGAAACTGCTCGATAAGGGGAGAATTCTTCAACGAAATCACCACTCCGCTCCATTCCAATCCATTCATGCATTATTTATTATCAATGTGCTCGTGTGTAAGTAAACAATTCATAATTCAGTTCATTGCAAATATTTGCACTTACATCTCGTCTCGTACTGAAATCATTTTGGTCTTATTGTCGCCGACGTTCATTCAATGAAATCTTGTTGCTGTGTATCGAGTGCTGAAAAACAATTGTTTCCGGTTTAAAGTTTATGTTTTCCTTATAACACTTATTTATCAGCAAACTTATTGCAAATATGTGCAGCACACTGTGCAGCAGCAGCGGCAGCTGCTGAAGGCGATAACACAACACAGCACCCCAGGCCAACAAAACAATTCACATTACATTGGTATGGGGTAAATCATCATCATCATCGTTGTCTATTCAATATTATTTAGAGAGGAAGAAAAATTCCATAAATTTTGTCACTATATTTACATAAAATGCAGAAAACAGCGAGAGAAAAAATATGAATTTATAATCAGAATCACACAGAGAACGACAACAACACGTCTCGATTATGGCGGCGGCAACGGCGACGACAACGTTCCAAAAGATAAGAAAGGCCGTCCGTTGTTGTCTTTTTTGTTTTGTTTTCTTTTTTATTATTATTTTTTCTGTGCTGGAAATCAATGCAAATTTCAATTTTGTCATATTTATTCGAACCTTTTTTGTTTTGTCTTGTGTTGCCTTAACACCATAAGACACGGCCTGGATATCTCGTTCATATGCAAAACGAACGTCCCATGAAGAATTATGACGCCTTTTTCATATGATTTTTTCTTCTTTTTTTTTGGTTTATGAAAATACATATAAAATTATACCAAAAACGTGGTTCTGGAGTGAGGAGAGGTAGAGGAAAAATACCTTTGATGCAAGCAAATAAGGAATAACTTCCATATTAATTTATGAATTTTGTTCAAATGATTATTTCATTTCTACAAAAGAGAGCTATTTTCTTTCTGTTGTGGTCAGAATAGTGAGATTTAAAAATTTTGAAAAAATAATTATTAAAATGTAAAATAATAAACGTGATGAACGTTTCGGTTGTTTCTAACAAAAAATGAATTTTCTAAAAATAATATAATTTTTTTTAGTTTTATCGTTTGTATTTTTTGGTCTGTAATCAATATTTGATTTGAACTGGGATATTGCCCTGGTTCAAGACCATTTTGCATCTATATTTAATAGAATGCAAATTTATTTACAAATGTCATGGTGACTTTTATTACTTGGCTGCAGACTACCACGATCATGATTTCGCCCTTATTATTTCGACTTTATTACTTGTTGCGATTTTTTTAACGCAAATTCGGCAAGTGAGTTATGCTTCTCGTTCGTTTGTGAGAATCATCTCCTTATAGAGGCCGGGTTTGATGTTGAAAAGTCGCTGCTAAGCCACTTCAAAAGTCTTTTGACATGGTCGAAATCTTGATCGTGGTAGTCTATAAATACAGATGCAAAATGGTCTTGAGCCAGGACAATATCCCAGTTCAAATCAATAATATAAAATAATAAATGAAAGTTTTTTCAGACTTCCTGCCCACTGTAGTTCGTATCATTTGTAGTTCTGTCAAGTACTGCCTTAAGGCATCGTTTTGAATGAAATGAAAATAATTCCTGAAAATTAAAAAATCTTAAAAATAAAAAATAAGGAAATCAAAAAAAAACATTTTTCCTTTTTTAGATCCATGTAAATAACAATTAATATTTTTTAATTATTTTAATGTATATACATTTTTCTTTTTTAATATTTCTTCGTATTTTTAAATTGATTTTTTGCTCGTACTTAGTGCCTACTGCAATTCAGAACATCTGTAGCTCACATTTTAGTTATTTCGAACTTTTAAAATTAGAATATAATTTTTGTGAAAGTTAAATATTGGAAAATAGCAAATATAAAAATATAAAAAATATGAAAATATAAAAATATAAAAATATAAAAATATAAAAATATAAAAATATAAAAATATAAAAATATAAAAATATAAAAATATAAAAATATAAAAATATAAAAATATAAAAATATAAAAATATAAAAATATAAAAATATAAAAATATAAAAATATAAAAATATAAAAATATAAAAATATAAAAATATAAAAATATAAAAATATAAAAATATAAAAATATAAAAATATAAAAATATAAAAATATAAAAATATAAAAATATAAAAATATAAAAATATAAAAATATAAAAATATAAAAATATAAAAATATAAAAATATAAAAATATAAAAATATAAAAATATAAAAATATAAAAATATAAAAATATAAAAATATAAAAATATAAAAATATAAAAATATAAAAATATAAAAATATAAAAATATAAAAATATAAAAATATAAAAATATAAAAATATAAAAATATAAAAATATAAAAATATAAAAATATAAAAATATAAAAATATAAAAATATAAAAATATAAAAATATAAAAATATAAAAATATAAAAATATAAAAATATAAAAATATAAAAATATAAAAATATAAAAATATAAAAATATAAAAATATAAAAATATAAAAATATAAAAATATAAAAATATAAAAATATAAAAATATAAAAATATAAAAATATAAAAATATAAAAATATAAAAATATAAAAATATAAAAATATAAAAATATAAAAATATAAAAATTAAATAGAAAAAAATAAAAATAGAATTCATCGATTTTTTCCACAAAGTTTTTGTTCACAGGATAAATTTTAGTCATTAATCAGCCTGAGAAAATGGATATTAAACATAAAAAATAAATATTAATAAAATAGTAAAAAAGTATCTTAGGTATATTCTATAAAAAACAACAAACATGTACAAAATTTAAATACAGAAAATTAAAAAAAATCTCACATTGTTGCAAATTCATTGATTTTTCAAATGGATTTTTTCACTAAAGTTTTGTCCACAGTAACAACTTTAAACTAGGCACGAGTAACTGAATATTAAGCAAAAAATGGTAAATAAATAATATTATTAATATTTTCTAAATATTAATAGGTAATAGTTCGAAATAAATTAAATAAATCACAACATTGGGATAAAATGATTGGCAACGAGTCCACCTTATGGAATGTTTTGTGTTTGATGCTATGAAATCATTTCATTGCAATGATGATAATGGTTCATAGAGTAAATATTATATTTGATATTGATGCCATAATAATATTGCCTGGAGTTTTTCTTCGAAAATTTATTATTTTATTTCAATATGATTTTTTCTTCTGCGAAAATTAACTTTTTTCTTAGACTGAACTATGATTTATTTTCTCTGAAAATTAGTTATTTGTTATGAAAAAAATTTATTTTCTTCGAAGAAAAATATTTTTCTCGAAATTGATTTTCTCTTGGAAAATTATTTTGTTTTTTTTCGAAAATTATTTTTTTCTCCAGCAATGAATTATTTTCCTCAAAAATTATCGTATTCTTCGAAAAATAATTATTTTCTTCAAATTATTTTCAGTTTTTTAGTGATCGATTTCATTAATTTTCTATGTGTTTTGAATGTAATACATTATTTTCTTCTATAAAAATCAGGATTCTTGATTCCCAAAAACTATGCATGATGTAGGGTAATATATCCATCCTCCAACTCTAGCCTTTCCTTGGTGTTGTCTTCTGTTGCTCAAACCGAGTGTAATTACACTACAAAACCATTGAACTATAAATACGCATAAATCGCAAAAGTATGATGGGGGGAAAAACGAACTATAAATATGATGAAATGATAACAATTTTATTATTGGCGAGAATATAAAGGGGTTATTGTTTTACATTGGAGTTCAATTACCCTTCGTCTCAGGCTCGGGAAGCTGCTACCAGCGGCCATCTTTTTCTGTCTCGAAGCTCATGAAGTGGAACATGATAAGGCCAGACCACAGAGATTCCAAAGGTTAATATAGTCTTGCGCCCCTAAATGATTCATATTTCCGATATATTCTGGTGCGGAATTATTGCATTTCATTTCATGAAGGCTTTGGTCTTAGGCCCCCGTTTTTGGGGTGATCGCTTTTGCGGTGATGGGCATGGGGGCACTTGTATCTATGACCATATTGTTTATGAGTTCATGTTGTTGTTCATTCCACTTTTTTCTTCTTTCTTTCTATTTTTAATTTCATCATCATCGCCGTCATCATCATTACGGGCTATTGTTGTGTTATTATTTTGTTCCATGATCATCAGCAGCAGCAGTGGCAGCGGCTGAAGCGGATACGCTCCGTTTATTATAAACAATGAAAGCAAATGTTGTATTTTTTAAATATAGTTTTGTGTTGTTGTTTTTATTGTGCTGGCTGGCTCTGGCTGGCTGGTTTTGATAGTGCTGCATTCTATAGATTTCAATTTGTTTTTCTTTCGGGTTATATGGCGTTTTTTCTATTTCATTATTTTTGTTCCATAATGTTCTTCTTTGCTCCACACTGAACGTAGTCATAGCCGATCGGGGAGGAGGAGGCGGAGATCATCATCTTGGTCGTAGTCGCGTAAAGCGCATGAACTTTGTGTGGAGTTCCAAGTCCGTCCACAAAGTGACCATTACATAGCTTTCTGATAGCATTACAACACATTTAGTTTTCAGCAGCAGCAACAACATTTCATGTGGTAGCTTGCTGGCTGGTTGGGTGTTATTGGGAGTGGAGTGTTGCACCCGCTGCCGCTCGTACTACTTATGACTTTCAATTTATAGCTGAAGCTTTGTGTCTTTTTTTGTTTTTATACTTTTTCGTATTTTTGTTGTAAGTGTTTTCTTGTTCTCTGCCGTAAATAAAGTGAAATGAACAGAACGTTTGTTATTCCCAAATGGCCTATGGCTTACGAGGGTTGCAGTGGCGTAGTTCTAGGGGTCGAAAGTTGCACATTAGTTGTTGGAAGAATTATTCTCGCAATAATCGTCTTCAAGATCACAGCCTTCTATTTCAGGTAACAATGAGTGCACTATCCGAGAGAGAGATATGTCCTTAACCTTAAATACCAATTGTCCATAGCATTCTTTATTATTGAAACCGCCTTCGGGATGCTCTTCAGCCCAAATAAGACAATTTTGTTGATTTATGTATCCATTAAGCTTAATGAAATTCGGACATTAACTGGAGATCTTCTTCAAGTCTTGCATAATTTCTCACAAAATCGCTATATGGAAAATGTACGTCGAAATGAGTCAACAGTAAAGCGTGCAAAAGTTGAAAAATATAAAATGAATCAAGAACAAATATTTTATGCAATGTACACAGTGGCTGTGTAAATTATTCTTCATCGCAAATGAATTATTTGAAATTACAAGGACGACCACATTGACCTTTTAGCATCATCAAAAAGAAAATCCCATTTCTATAAAATATTATATTTGTAAATGGGTTTAAATCATATTAAAAAAAATTGGCGTCTACAATGAGTGTAAAAGCATTTACATTTATCCATCGATCTTTTACATGTAAAAATAATTTTCTGAGTTAGAATGTTTGCTATTTTTTCGAGACAGCATTTTTTCCCAAAAAAAAAAAAAAAACAATATTGTCTCAATTTTTGGGAACTGTTTCTCTGCTTCTATGTAATAGTGAAACTCCCAACATTTGTAACCATCATAATTACCTTTAATTCAACATAATAGGGGGTGTAATCGGATCTATATTTCCAAAATTATAGTATAAATCTTCAAGGATCCTTCAGCGAAAAGTGGAATTTTAGTAAAAAATTGAACAAAATATCAATTAAAATTATAAAAATATTCCTAAAATTTAAAAAGAAAAATATTCATGAAAAACAAAAAGTATTAATTTTTTTTAAATATCCATAATTTTTTCAAATATCCCTAATTTTTTTAAATATCCAATTTTTTATCCATAAAAATTAAAAAAATATACATAAAAATTTAAAAAAATATATCCTTAAAATTAAAAAATATCAATGAAAATTAAAAAAATACCATTCAGCAAAAAATGGAATTTTAGTAAAAAAAATACAAAAATATTCCTAAAAACTAAATGAAAAATAAAATGAAAAATATCCATGAAAAACAAAACAAAAAATATTATTATTTTTTAAATAATATCCAGGTTTTTTTAAATATCCATAATTTTTCTAATTATCCATAAAAAAATTAAATAAGATTATTAGAATTAGATTAGATTAGAAATTAAAAAATCCATAAAATTTAAAAAAATATCCATAAAAATTTAAAAAAATATATCCTTAAAATTAAAAAAATATCACTGAAAATTTAAAAAATATAAAAATAAAAAAATATCAATGAAAATAAGATTATCCATAAAATAAAAATATCCATAAAATTAAAAAAAAATATCCATAGAAATTTAAAAATATCAATAATTTAAAAAAAATAAAAATTAAAAAAAAATTAATATTTTTTTATTTTTTATTATCCATAAAAAATTGTTTACTATCGTTTTCAAGATTCGAAAGCCAAACTACACAAGAAAATGTTATACACAACCTTTCGTCTAAAATAGTTACATAGTTTCATTTATATATGTCGAAAATCATTTATTTTCTTCGGAAATTAATTATTTTCTTCAAAAATTAATTATTTTGTTCGAAAATTAATATTTTTATTTTCTTCACATCAATTTCTTCATAAATAAATTACTTTCTCTAGATATGAATTATTTTCTTCAACAATTAAAAATTTTCTTTGATACATATGTATCAAAAAATAATGCATATCTCGTTTTTCTATATTTCGTGATTTTTCTTTGTTTTTTAAATTAAAAAAATTTTTTGGTCACTGTACTTAAACCACTGTGCCTATTCAAAAACACAGTGTGTCAAAACTAGTAAATATTTCGCTTTTCTATTTGTTATTATTTTTCTTCGTTTTTTAAAAATAAAAATTCTTTGAAAATTAATTATTTTCCGAAATTAATTTTCCAAGAAAATCAATTGCTTTCTCCAGAATTTTTTTTTTATATCTACCAAAAAATAATGCGTACATATCTCGTTTTTCTATATGTCGTGATTTTTCTACCATATTGAAATAAAAAAAATATATATTTGCAAATGTTTGTCCACTGTACTTAGACCACTGTGCCCATTGAAAAATCAAAACAAAAAATAATCAATATCTCATTTTTTTTTTTTTTGTGATTTTTGTACTTTTTTAAATGATTTTTTTTGTAAATTTTTCCCACTGTACCACTGTACCTAATGAAAATCACTGCTTACAACATTTATAGTTCATACTCATGACTTGAGCTAAGCCTTTACTATGCTTGATAATTGGTTTCTATCTCAAGCTACAGTTGAAATCGATGTTGAACCATCTCGACGAAAGACTAAAAGTTCTATCCCCAAGATGTGGTTCCAATGTTTCTCTAACAATCTCCGGGGTAGAAAATTGAGAAACAATACGAAAAAAAGAAGAAATTATATCGGCGCCATCTATATGTCAATTTGAAATCATTAAGTCATTTACATTTTATTCAAGGGACCCTAGTCTTTCTATGCAATTGCTTGAAGACACTAAACATGACTGGCGTTTTGGTTGGAATTAGCGCATAATTGTCACTTGAGATCTCGGGATTAAATCATAATTTAACCTGCCATCTATATGTCAATTTGAAATCATCAATTCACCTACGTTTGACACAGGATTTCCTGGGTTTTCTGACGTTGTTCATTCGATCTTGTAGATTTCAAATCACATTTTTTGAGCTGTAATTTCTTCCCCTTTCCCACCCCACCCCTGCCGAATAAAGTTCAGCGGAGCGCTCATATATAAATTGTCGGCATTTTAATATTTAGTCTAAAGTCGAAGAAATAAATAGTGTGATGGTGTCGCAGTTGATTATTTTTTTGCGCTGCAAAAAAAGAAGCATAAAACAGAAACTTGCTAATGGCTACTGATAGTCGTCGTAGTCGCCGTCGTCGTCTTGTGTCCACATGGACTTCATCCACATTGAATGGACGACATATCCACGTTCTCTAAGAGAGTGAACGTTTTATTTACGATCAAATACCAGAATTTTCTTTTACGTGCTTTTTTCTTCAACTTGTAGCTGTTATTTTGCTGTTGTTGCTGCTGTTTGTCCGTAGTTGGACAGAACCCCAACAGCCCGTATAGAATGCAGCTGTTTGGTGCCGGTTCACTGGAAACGCAAAATAAAAGACAACAACTTAAAAGCCATCAACACATCAGCAGCAACAACAACAACTAAAATCAACCATCCAGGAAAAAGATGCAACAAAAGAGTTCTCCTTTAATCTTTCACTTTGAAAGTAAACTTATTTTTTTCTTGCAGCCGTTTGATGTTGTGGCTTTGCTGCTGCTGCTGCTGCTGCTATACGCTTAACATATGTTTGGCTATTATCTATTCTATTAACACTGGCTTAAAACAAAATGCGGCTAAAATGCCGTGTACACATTCGAGAGATTAGAATTTTAATAGGAATTATAATACAAAAAAAATAAATAAATAAATAAAATCTATGACAGGCGGCAACCGAACGACCGATCGAAAGGAAGTCATTGCAGGAAATCTTCTGCTGGGTCGTTTCCCCTCCCCCGGCATGTCCAGTTTTAATTGAAAATCTGAAAATCTGGCTTCGTTCGTGTTTCGCTGTAGCTAGAATCAATGTTAAATGAATAATTTGCGTACATTCCACACCACATATTACATCACATGACAGACAACACACGACGGTCGGTATAGCAGTGGCTTGTTCGAGTATACCGTGTGTGTGTGTTGCTGCTGAACCCCGACAGACAGGCAGGCGGACAGGACAGACCAACGGACGGACAGCTGAGTGGAAATAATGAACTGAACTGAACATGTGCTTCATGTGCCATTATTTTCGATCCAAAAAACCCCTACAACATTTCTCGGTTAGCAAAATTTTTTTTTGTTCCGAATACACTCAATGTTAAAGGTCTGTTGAAATAATCTGAAAATGAATTCAAAGGCTCAAACTTAAAAGTCCACAAAGTCCAGGCGGGATGACTTTATTCAGAGTACTAGAACGATATATCCCTAAGATGTTGTTCCAATGGTACTCTAACAAACTCCGGGGTAGAAAATAGAACAACAACACAAAAAAAAGAAGATATTATATTGGCGTCATCTATATGTCAATTTGATATCATGAAGTCGCCTACATTTGACCCAACATTATATGGGGTCACATCTTTCTATGCAATCGTTTGAAGATACTAGGATACATGGCTGGCGTTTTGGCTGGGGTAGAAAACTGAACAAGGCAAAAAATAAGAAATTGTTATATGCGCCATCCATAGGTCAATTTGAAATCATTATGTTACCTATATTGAAAATCAGTCGACACTTATCATGGATGGTGTTTTGGCTGGTATGTGTATAATTATTCCTTGAGATGAAATAATAATGCAAACTGCCATCTATATGACAATTTGAAATCATCAAATCACCAATATTCTACTCAGGATTTCCTGGGATTCTGGACTTTCTATGCAGTTGTTTGAAGACAGTGATCATGGCCTGAGTTCCCCTGAGTTCTTGAGATGAAATCATAATGCAACCATCTATGCAATGCCATCTATATGTCAATTTGAAATCATCAAGTCACCTAAATTTCACTCAGAATTTCCTGGGATCCTTTGAGATGAACTCAAAATGCAATCTACATATTTTAGTCATAAATACCGAGATACTGTCTCATTTTTATAACACTATGAAACAAAATAACATTACCAAAAACAAAACTTTCCATCGTAAGAAGAAATTACTTGATCGAATAGCCGAAATTCGAATGTATTACATTCAAAACTCATAGAAAATCCATCAATTGAACACTAATCAAACAACACAAAAACTAATAATACAAATTTTGTCCGAGACCTAAAAAAATATTTTTTTTTTTGGTTGCATTGAGGCGTAAACTTAACACAAACAATTTTTTTTTTAATTTTTATGGATGATTTTTTTTTTGCTAAAATTCCGATTTTCGTACTTTCATTTTGGAAATGTAGGCCCGCTCACACTCATTATACGTAATTTGCTGGCTTTAAATATTGTGTTCACTTAGAGACAGTATTTTAGGAACAGTCTTCAAATAATTGAGATTTAAAAAAAATTCTTTTTTTCTTGCACGAAAACCGCCACAAAAAATATAAAAAAAAAATATTTCATTTTTATGTATTTAATTTTTTAATAGCAAACATTCTAACGAATAAAATAATATGTGCATTTATGGATAAATGTAAAGGCAAAATAATTTTCTATCAAAATGATGATTTTAATTTTTTGGTTAAATAACGCGAAAACAGCTTCACAAATTTGAATATTTCACAAACTGAATATTTTGTTTTTAATACAATTTATAATATAAATAAAAATTGATCCAAATCAAAAGAGGTGCAGCCGTCAAAGCTTATGAATTCTTAAAGCTCTTGGGTCAGATACATGTCATGTTTCTCTTTATATATATTTCTTCATTTGTTCCAGGTCTTTGTTTATCCGTATTTATCAATTTAAAAATAATTTAAATTTCAACTCAACCATATAAAAAGAGTCCATGATCTCTTGTGTAAAAATATAAAACCGAAAGAAACATTGACAAGTAGATGGCGCTTACGTTCAACTTGATAAATGAAATAAAGCACTGAAGACTGAGAATGTGGTAAAATTAAAATGAATACATGCATGTTAAATAGTTGTATTGTAAATTTGGAATTATTTAGCCTTCAAAGCTCATACATTCTTAAATCTACATACATTCATACATTCTTAATCGACATGTCATGTTTATCTTTTCGCATTCCTTCATTATGTTCCAGATCTTTGTAGATCCGATTTTTTATTTATTTGAATATAATTTATAATCTAAATTTCAAGTCATCCAGATCAAAAGACCACCGAAAAAACATTGACATACAGATGGCGCTAAAGGTTAAGTTAATCAATGAAATGAAGCCACGAAGACTGAGCATATGAGGAAATCAAAATTAAAACATGTGAAATAGTTGTATTGTAAAGTTGGAGTTATTTAGCAGTCAAAGATTAACATATCATAACATATCATGTTGCTAGTGCCATATTTGGTCCATATGCTATAGGTCTTTGTAATATAAGACCTACATTCAAATGTAATCTTAAATCTTAAGCTGTCATTTGTGTTAAAAATCATTGGCTTTGTATAGCAATATAAATAGTGACATATAGATGGCTCCATACAGCAATAAAATGCAAATCTTAATTTATTTTTTAATTACATATTACTTTGCTGTACCTCGTGAAACACGACAAATCATAAATCTCGTACAAATATTCAATATCTCTATTGAAAAGACAAACCATTATGGTTGCTGCCTTAAAAAACAACATTGACATGTAGAGGGCTACAAATCAATTTAAAGCAAATTTTAATTTAATTATTTTTAGTTTGCATTTGATTTACTGTAGACTGAACTTATGACACATAACATGGCTGTTTTTCTTTAAGACTGGATAACATCTAAATAAAATGTTAAAAATTCACTCAAAATATTTTTTTTTAAATTGTCGCCAAAAGCAATATCAATGTGTGTGTGAATACAAATTTTTAAAAAATAATTTTGTGTTAAAAATTTTCGACTTAGCCTGGATATTATCCAGCGTAAGTCAAAATTATGGTTATCGAGGCTAAGTCCAATAAAGTCAACACAAAATATTTTTTTTTTTTTGAAATTGGTTTTATACATATATTTATAATATAGTTGGCGACAAAGTGAAAAAATAATGTTTTTATTTGAGCAAAAAATTACATTTTTTTTAACGTATTTGTTATCGCAGCTTGTTATCGTAGCTTAAAGAAAAACCGCCCTAACAATTCAGAAGCAAATATTTAATTCGTCAGTTGATGATTTGACTTCACAATTAATTTTGTAATTCCAATTTTACATAAAAATCTCATCCCCAACAAATTTGTTGTCAATAAAAAAATATTTTTTTCTTTGGGTGGCCCGCTACAACTCAAATAGAAAATACTTACCAACTAGATTTGCTGGAAGTATGTATTGCCAATACAACCAGACTTGTTTCAAACACTTGCCATGACTACTGGCTCGACCGACCGACCGACTGGCTATGAGAACAAGCTACATATTTTGAACGTAGTACGACGTTTTTAAGATTTTTGTGTTTTTGTTGTTGCCGTTGTCAGTTAACTCTATTGGACAAGTGTTTTTATGTATGAATATGGCTGTTGTTGTTTTTTTTCTTTTGCTGTTATTATTAGTAAGTAGTAGTCATAGTAGTTGGTGCTGTTGTTTGTCGTCTTGTTTTTTGTTATCCTCCTAATCGGCTTTTAACAAAATATGCTTATTCTACACCACATGCAAAAAAACTACTTAACAAATAAAGTAAGTCAGTCAGAAAGATAGACGAAATCGTTGCGATTCTTATGATACCCTAACGCCATCTGGATGTGGAAGACAGCAGAAGATGGTGAGGGAATTTATTAAAAAAAAATAAAATTAAATTAATAATTAAACCCTTAAAAGTCAACAATCGAGTCCAGTTAGGAAAAAGCTTGGTAATATAATGTCCTTACGATTTACATGGTCAGGTAATGACTATACATTACCCTAATGACTACTTACAGCTACTAAATAATGATGTAGTGAGTAGTTATTAATAACTTCCCCGCAAAAACTTGATTACTACAACTCATTACAATCTGCATTACCAGGTAATAACAACTCATTACCATCTGTATTACCGGATAATGACAAGTCATTACCATCTGCATTACCGGGTAATGACTAAATATGATGCTAATAAATAAAAGCACAATTTGGGTGTTATGTTTCGTATTTAATAAGAAAGGCGGAGATTTTTTGCTCGATAGGATAAAACCCCGCTCACGAGAGCCTATCTCACAATACTCAATTAATCAACATATGCAATTTTTAGTTTCCCATCGCACCGCTTACACCACCTTCCACATGTAGGGTACCTTGAAATCGAGAATAGAAAAAAAACAACTGTTAAAAACAGTATTGTTGTTAGACATACAAGCTGTAGAACAAGTTTGTTGTTTTTGCCATTTCAGTCTTCTGTCTCTATTTCTAATGAATTCGTTTAAATTATTTCAATATTATTGCACAATATGCCGCCACGACCAAAAAGCGGGGGGTCGCGGAACGGTCAGCCGGCCGTATTACATTCAACAAAATTTCCCCTTGCCAAATTTTAGCTCCCTTCCCCGATTCCTAAAATGGCATAAATGTATCCATTATTTTGTGGTTTGCAAACAAAACCAGCCATATTCAAAACAAGTCTTAATTATCCCGAGTTTTTTTGTTCGCGTTCATGTGTTCGAGTTCTGTGTATTATCGTTTTATGGCATTTAATGATGCTGTGACGCATGCGTACTCTCTGAACGAGCTGTGTGGATGGAATATAATGCGCTTGAAGCAGAAGGAGATAAAAAACAACGCAGTACGTCTGCTGGAATATCTTTTGCCAGTAGTTGGTCGACATGTGTCTGCTTAAAAGCCTGTCGTCGTCGTTGTTTAATTAGTTTTATATTTGCCGAGATTTGCGAGCGATTGCAAAGATGATGGATTTTTTTTTTTTTTTTGCAAAAATGTCGCAAATATTTACTGGGCAAATGAACGTTTGAGCTACGAATTAAGAAGACTTAAGTGTTGTTGTTTGTGTATTTTTTAATTTCCTAATAAATCGAAAGGTTAGTGTGCTAGCGTATGTTTTTTTCTAGCACTTTAAGTGCTTTCAACAATTGCTGTTGTTGTGACTTTTGTTGCCGGAACTGACATGACTTTGACTAAAATAAATCAACTTGATTTGTGTAGTGATTTGAGGTGCGTGCAAGAGTGCGTGACCAATCGAATATATTGAATTTAATTTTTTATTTTAACATTTTAGCATTCTAAATATTTATTTTCTATAATATCTAATTCGTATTATTATTTTTCTTATATTTTTAGGTAGGGATTACTTAAAGAATTTGGAATTTTTTGAATCACGTAAGTCCCAACATTTCTAGCAAAAATTATTTTTTTATTTTTTTGAATACTCACATTAGTATTGTCGCTGAAAGCTACAAAGTGTTACTAATCTTCAACGTTTTCCTGTTGATCATTGATCACAGTGGATCATTCTTTTGAATCATCATCTTTTGGTTAGACCTATTTTTTAGCTTTGGCAAAAGGAAATGTTATTTTTATTGAATAAAAAATATTCAATTTAATTTAATTCAAAATAAAACAGGAAAACATTATTTTGTAGAGATATTTAAGAAGCGTTCAATAGTTCAAAAATATTTTATTTTTATTATCCTATTTTTTATGTGATTTAGTTGAAAATTTTCTTAGAATTAAAATTTTCGATCTTTTAAGTTTTTAATTCTTTAATTTTCCACATTTTTATTTTTTATTTCAACTAGTTTATTTTTTTTTTTTGTTTATATATTACATTTTTAAATCTCATATATTTTTTTAATTTTTTGTTTTTAATTTTTTTCCTGAAAATTTTAATTTATATATTTATTTTTTAAAGTTTTTCATATTGTATATTTTTTGTTTAAATTATTAATTCTTCATTTTTGCAATTTTTTGTTTTTATTTTTTTTCTGATTTTTAATTTATTTTTTTTTGTTTTAGAATATTTTTAGTTTTATATATTTTTTGTTTTAACTTTTAAATACTAATCTTTATCAATTAAATAAAGTTTTATTTTAAATTATTTTTATTTTATTAATTTTTACTTTTATTTTTTATTATTAATTTTTATTTTTTTAATATTTAAATTGTCAAGTTTAATTTTTTATTTATTTTTTTTAATTATACTTTTTTATTTGAAGTTGTATGTTGTCTTGGTTTTTTATTATTTTCTTTTAAATTTAAATAATTTTGTTGTTTGTATGTATTGTTGGTTATGTTGTATGTGTTGTCATTTATTTTGGTTTAAGACCAAAGGTTGTCTTCAGCAGAACCAAAAATTTAAACCCAAAATAATTTTATTAATTATTTTTTAAAATAATATAAATTATTTTTTGCATTTTTTATTTTTTTATATTTTATTTTTCGAATTTTTAAAGTACTAGATATTTTTAATATATACATTTTTTATTTTTTGTTAAAATTTTCCTCTTTAATTTTATAATTTTTAAATGAAAATTATTTTTCTAATTTTTGAATATTTTCAATTTAGTAAATTTTATTTTAGTTTAATTTTTTATTTTATTCTAATTTTTTATTTTATTTTATTTTATTTTTTTAATTTATTTTTTTTTTTAATTTTGATAATTTGTTTTTTTAATTTTTAATTTTTTTTTATATTTTTAGAATATATTTTAATTGGTATGTACATATTTTATTTGTTTAAACTTTAAATTTTTATTTTATTTTAGTGTTTTATTTTATTTTAATTTTTTATTTTATTTGTTTTTTTTTATAATTTTTTAAAGTTTTGATAAATCGTTTTTTTTTAATTTTTAAATTTATTTATTTTATTTTAGAATATTTTTTAATTTGTATGTATATATTATTTGTTTAAACTTTAATTTTTTTAATCTTAATCTTTAAAAATTAAATTAATATTATATTTTTTTGTTTAAATTTATTTATTTTTTGTTGATGAACAGTGTTCTGTCCTTTTTAGTTTTTAATTTGTTTTTAGTTATCTAATTAATTTGTGAATGTCTCCCCAAAGCACAAAAAATGGGTCGCCATTAAAATGATAAGAAACTCACTATATTTCTATATTTCCTCGAAATCTCTCAGAGAGTCAGTAAAAAATTTAAGAGGTCAAAAATGAGAATATTCTAAAAAATGGCGAGTTAAAAATATCATCGTCCACCCTTTCATAGTGATCATCCTTTCATATGTCATGAGTGGTTTTAAAATTGTTAACAGCTATTTTTGTTTAGCCACTCCTCTCTAAGATTGACTTTCAATGAAAACATCACTATTAATATATTCTCCTTGCCCTACATTTCCTGGATCCAAGTTAATGCATTCACAATCAATTCAATTCGCTTCTCCCCCATCCACCATCCCTCAATGCCAAGCCGGATATCTAGAACACAACTGAAATGTTCGAAGACACCACGATAAAAAAATCCAATTTGGTTTTTTCTTCTTCTTCGTCTTCCAAACCTCCCACAATACGACCAAATAACAAAGTAAAGTGGAAAGTGGATTGCAACGAACTGAAGTGAATATAATCGATTCTATCAGATGCCAAAGCATATCGTACCCATATCGTTCAGTAACACAACGATATTGCTTTAAAGTTTTTTTTAATTAATTATCTGTCTTAAAAGTTATTCAATTTACTCTTTACGCTCTGCAGTTCAATTCAACTGCGTTCTGTGTATGTAGGCGTTGTACTACGGGCAATGGGTTTTTTGTATTAATAATCAAACCAAAACCAAAAAAAGCACCAAGCCCAGTTTTGTGTTCTTCGAAGAAAAAAAGACTAAATTTTAATTAATACCTTTCGTTGAACGCTGAACAGCGACAACAGAATACGATTATTATTCAGTTAATTCAAGAGAAAAAACGTAATTATTAATTAAATTCCACATGTAGAGATTGAGACTGAGAATGAACAGAAAACCGGCTCTATTAATTATCAATATTTTTTTTATTCAGCTGAAAACCAAACATGACTTCTCAAGATTCGATTATTGTGGGTAGGTTGGTTGTTTCGACGGCGGGGCTTGGTTTTGGAGGGGCGATTGTTTTTTTCGCCACTCTGTTCAGTTGTTGTAATACAAAATTGAATCATCAATTAATAAACACGATAATGATAATGACGTTTTTATCCTCTGCTCGTAACATTAATGACAACAAATCAGCCCAAAGATTAATGAACGTGATCTTTTTTTGTATTTTTCCATAGCAAAACATAGAACTTTGGCATGAATTACAATGGAACACATTGTGTGGCAAACAACCCATTACAAAGCCGTCTGTCTGTCTTTCTTTGTTCGGAAAGTTATAAACATAAATTGTTAATATTTATTTTTGTTGTTGTAATTGTTTTCTTCTTTATTGTAAAAACACTCTTTGTGTTGTTTATGATAAACTTGAACTTTGTGTTAAATCTTAATTAAACAACAACAAATATTATTTTTTATCAAGTTAAACGTGATTTTTTCTCAATACAGTTGGGGGACAATGAATGAATTTGTGTGATTTTATTCGAAAAATCTTTATTGAAAATATTGCTCTGCTCAGATTTAATAAATAGCAATAGCAGCAATTTCGAAGATTAACAAATCCTTGATGGCTGAAAATGAGCCTGATGATGATTTTGTTGGAATATAATCGAAACTTAGAAAATCTTTAACCACATAATTCTGAAAGAGCATGTTGACCATTTTGACCATTTTGCAGAATAGACTTATAGTCCAGCAGCTATAGTCCGAGTTTCTTTTTAAGGCGGGTCAAATTTTTCATTTTTTGCTCGAAGGTAGGGTTTTCCAACAGCTGTCACTTTTGATGCTTTTATTCTTTGACAGTTGACAAGTAGAAACTACGCCATTACTAAAAATGGAACGATACACGTTTCAAAAACGCATTGAAATTATAAAAATTCATGAATGAAAATGATTCGGAATTCCATCGAAAAATCATCTTGACTGATGAGGCCCATTTCCACCTCGGTGGCTACATCGACAAGCCAAATTGTCGCATCTGGGGCTCGGAAAACCCAAGAATTATTGTTGAGAAGCCTCTCCATCCTCATCGTGTGACTGTTTGGCGCGGTTTATGGTCCGGCGGGGTCATTGGACCTTACTTTTTCGAAAATGAGGTTGGATCTACAGTTACGGTGAATGGATTGCGCTATCGAGAGATGATTAATGATTTTTATAAGTGAATGTCAGAGAGAATTTTATGAGGATCATTTTTGTAGAAGTTCTTAACCCACTAGCTCCTATGGGTCAATTTGGCCCTTTTTCGAGAAACCCTTTCAAAAGGGGCACGATCAAATTTGTCGGAGTCGCTATTCTGTTCCATTCACAAAGTCTTAATTTGTTGGAGAGTGTAACTGATCTCCCGGGAAGATCTCTTCTTTTTAACAATAAACACCAAATGCGACAATTTTGACAATTTACGAAGCCATCGAGCTGAAAATGAGCATTTTGTGCAAAAAACTCTTCATTGTGGTTTTTTCATTCACCGACTTAAATTGGACAATTTTTAAATAAAAATATTATATTTATTTTTATGTAAAAATACATTACATTTTTTGTTTATGGATATTTTTTTAATTACTCTCATTTTCGAAATATAGGTCTGATTACATCCGCTTATATGTTTGATTAATGGTAATTCTGATGGCTACAAATGTTAGGAATTTCACTTTCACATCGGAATAGAAGTTTAGGTGTGTCCATAATTGATTTTTTTTTTTTCAAAAAAAAATCTTTTTTCACGAAAAAAATCATAAAAAAAATTAAAAAATAGGAAACAAAATTTTGCCATTTTTTTTCATAGCTACCATTCTAACGCAAAAATAATGTCATATGTAAGAGTTACATGGCTAAATATAGAAGTTATGGCCCTCTTTGTTAAACAAAAGAGGCCAAAATAAGTAATTTACTTCTAAAGAGTGATTTTTTTGAGGTTAGGATTTTCATGCATTAGTATTTGACAGATCACGTGGGATTTCAGACATGGTGTCAAAGAGAAAGATGCTCAGTATGCTTTGACATTTCATCATGAATAGACTTACTAACGAGCAACGCTTGCAAATCATTGAATTTTATTACCAAAATCAGTGTTCGGTTCGAAATGTGTTTCGCGCTTTACGTCCGATTTATGGTCTACATAATCGACCAAGTGAGCAAACAATTAATGCGATTGTGACCAAGTTTCTGTTTCTGAGAGTGTTGCTGAAGACCGTGAAATGTCGATTCGTCGCCGTTCGCAGCAATTGGGTTTGTGTTATTCGACCACATGGAAGATTTTACGCAAAGATCTTGGTGTAAAACCGTATAAAATACAGCTCGTGCAAGAACTGAAGCCAAACGATCTGCCACAACGTCGAATTTTCAGTGAATGGGCCCTAGAAAAGTTGGCAGAAAATCCGCTTTTTTATCGACAAATTTTGTTCAGCGATGAGGCTCATTTCTGGTTGAATGGCTACGTAAATAAACAAAATTGCCGCATTTAGAGTGAAGAGCAACCAGAAGCCGTTCAAGAACTGCCCATGCATCCCGAAAAATGCACTGTTTGGTGTGGTTTGTACGCTGGTGGAATCATTGGACCGTATTTTTTCAAAGATGCTGTTGGACGCAACGTTACGGTGAATGGCGATCGCTATCGTTCGATGCTAACAAACTTTTTGTTGCCAAAAATGGAAGAACTGAACTTGGTTGACATGTGGTTTCAACAAGATGGCGCTACATGCCACACAGCTCGCGATTCTATGGCCATTTTGAGGGAAAACTTCGGAGAACAATTCATCTCAAGAAATGGACCGGTAAGTTGGCCACCAAGATCATGCGATTTGACGCCTTTAGACTATTTTTTGTGGGGCTACGTCAAGTCTAAAGTCTACAGAAATAAGCCAGCAACTATTCCAGCTTTGGAAGACAACATTTCCGAAGAAATTCGGGCTATTCCGGCCGAAATGCTCGAAAAAGTTGCCCAAAATTGGACTTTCCGAATGGACCACCTAAGACGCAGCCGCGGTCAACATTTAAATGAAATTATCTTCAAAAAGTAAATGTCATGGACCAATCTAACGTTTCAAATAAAGAACCGATGAGATTTTGCAAATTTTTTGCGTTTTTTTTTAAAAAAAAGTTATCAAGCTCTTAAAAAATCACCCTTTACAAGAAGGTCCTTAACTTCTCCATTTATCCATGTATTTTCTCCAATTAGGCCTTATTTTCTTTGCTAAGATGTCAGCTGTTAAAAAAGATTAAAATATTTTGTATCTAATTTGCAATTTTTATGATTTACAAGGCCATCGAGCTAAAAATTGTCTCATGACCAAAAGGAATTTTAGAAAGATTAACGGAGATGTCTGTTTAAAATGAGACTCCTCGTTCACCACGACTTGAATCAGCAGAAATAATTATTTTTTAAATATTGAACAAAATACCTTCTACGAAAAAAAAATAATTTATATTTCATTAGAAAATATTTTTCGGTCATGTATTTTGATGATGAATCCTAAAGGCTACAATTTTGATTATTTACAAAGCCATCGAGCTAAAAAATGTCTAATGATTAAAAATAATTTTGTTAGAAAAATCATCATTTAATTTCAAATATTGGCCAGAAGATAAATATTTTTTTGATTGAACCTAGAATGCAACAATTCTGACAATTAACGAATCTTTTTGTCTTTTTTTAATTTTTCAGCAGAAATTACTAAATAATTAATCATTGCATTTTCTACAAACAAAAAAAAAATCATTTGTTTCCATTTGTTGTTTCACTTTCAATGAAAATATTCGTTACTTCAACGTACCATTTCATTACGCTGACGAAACTTTTTCTCGCAGTGTAGCTAAACAATGTTGCTTTCAGTATAGCCATCATTCATAGGCAATATTTGCCACTCACTCACTCATTCGTGATGACATTTATTGTTTACACATATCATACATGAATGTCATACTTGCACTTGCTATCAAGTGAGACAATATTACAGCTGAGTATTCTAACTCTCCCGCTCCCTCTCTCTCTCTGTGAAATAATGACGAGCAAAAAAACCAACGCCTATAATATCACTGCCTCCCCAAAACCATCACAAATTTATCGCTCATTCGATGTGAGTTGATTTTGATTGATTTATTTGCAATGTGTCAGAAATTATCATGAAAAATTATTTTGGCGCGGTGGGAGGAGGTCCGAAACAGAGCAAAATATTTGCAAACCGAAAAGAACACACCCGCAAAAGTGACAGCAGATATTGTGGATGTCGTCGCGACGTTCACATGAAGTGACAACAACATTTAACAGCTAAATGACTAGACGCCAACAACTGATAAGGAAAACGTCAGCGACAAACCAGCGACCGAACAGCAACAGCAATAACAATGACGAAGACGAAGACCAGGGCGAAATTGTCGAAATGTCATTTATATCGTGAATGTATTGAAGTAATGTTTACTCAAATAAAAATGGCAATACATCAAATAAGAAATAAAACGAAAAAAATACGCACTACTCAGATTACCAGCCGCACCACCACTGCCAAGTTAATAAATACACTGTGCCTTCGCACACATGAACAACTTTTGTGGGGTGTAACTGAAGCTAGCTGCTGCAAGATACGCGCCTGCAATAAAGGCATGGCGCATGACGCATTCACGTTTGTGTTCGCCTTCGATATCGTTGTTGTCGTTCGACGTTCGTCGATAAGGCGAACACAAATATACGCACATTGAACACAAGTCTGCCGAGTCTGTGCTCCAGCTGGTTTCCAGCTACTCTCTTCAGCCTCAGCGTGGACTTACTTTGCTTTACACGTTTCATTCCACTTTTACACCTTGGCCAAAGGTGTTGCTAAATGAGGTTCACTAGAGTTCATGTTAAGAGCGGTCGCTGTCAACGTCATTGGTCGGTCGGTCTTATGTATTGCTATGACATATTAACATTAAACTTTAAAGTTTATGATGTGGCGGTGGTGGTGGTGGTGCAGCTCCCCAAACCTCGTCAAACCAGGAACCAACAATCACACAGTCCGAAAAAAAGTTCAAACTCATAAAGCTTTGTACTCTCGCCTGCATATGAGTCAATTTTGTTTAAACGGAACTTCTTGTCATGTCTCATTTTTTGCTTGCTCATTTCCCATTACGAAAAGAGGGAACTACGTTGCGTTATGGTGGCGGTTGCGCCTGCGTGCTGAAGGTGATGACTAATTTGTTGTTTTCTTTATTTTGTTTTCCTCAACAGAAAATTAATTATGTAAACAGGTAGTTAGAGTTTGTTCTTCACTGAGTTGACATTTACTTGGCAATATTTCATAATTGTTGGCTCTCCTCTAATTGATGTCGCCTCAGAAGGGGCGGGCGTGGAAAAAAGGTGGTTGCTAAGCATAAATTAGGTACATACTTAAGACGCAAATAAAGTAAAAATATAACTAAAGAGGGAAAATAACTTCATTGGAGTTATGTAGGCAGAAGTGGAAAGAAAAGAAAAGTCATAGAAAAATAAAATCTGAACATCATAATTAAAAAAATAATGTAATCATTTTTAAAAATCGAGACAGTACTAAAAAATAATTAAATGTCTGTAACATGTAATGACCATAAATTATTCAGCAATATTAATGTACTCCTGACGGCCATCCAAACAAGTTATAGTACTTTAAATTCGCTAAAACCAATTGCGAAATACAAGCATTTAAGTGTACACACTTGTCAGCAGGATTTTATTTTTCTGTGTGTGGAAATTCTAATAAAGAGTTATTTTTTAAAAGCTATAGGAAAGTTTTTCAAAAAAAAAAACACATAAAATTCAGACAAATGCATGAAATCTTTATTTCAATCGATAGTACGACCCATATAATTTAATGTTTGAAGATTATTTCATGCAAATGTTGACCTTGACTGCGCCTCAAGTGGTCCATCCGCTTAGTCCAATTTTGGCATACTCTTTCCAACATTTCGACCGGTATCTCACGAATAAATGCTTCAATGTTGTCTTCCAATGCGTCAATTGAAGCGGGCTTGTCTGTATAGACATGAGCTTTAACATAGCCCCACAAAAAATAGTCTAAAGGTGTTAAATCGCACGATCTAGACGGCCAATTGACCGGTCCCGAACGTGAAATAAAATGTTCACCGAACTCGCCTCTCCACAAGCCCATTGTTGCGCGTGCTGTGTGGCATGTGGCACCATCTTGTTGAAACCACATGTCATGCAAGTCAAGCTCTTGCATTTTGGGCAAAAAAAGTTGGATATCATCTCACGGTAGCGCTCACCATTCACAGTTACGTTACGATTCGCATCATCTTTGAAGAAGTACGGTCCAATGATGCCACCAGCCCATAAACCGCACCAAACTCTGACTTTTTCTGGATGCATTGGTAGCTCTTGCAATGCTTCTGGCTGATATTCACTCCAAAATCGACAATTCTGCCTATTTACGTACCCATTGAGCCAAAAATGAGCTTCGTCGCTGAACACAATTTTTCGGTAAAAAAGTGGATCTTCGGCATTCGTGAACTTCCTTAACAGAGCACGCATTTTGATAATAAAATTCAATAATTTGCAAGCGTTGTTCGTTTGTAAGACGATTCTTGGTTAAATTATAGACCAAACTGACAGTGAAACAAAACAAAACGTATCTAAATATATAAATATATATTTAGATACGTAGCTAGCAGAAAGTCGTTATTATCCATTCATTATTATTATGATTTAAATTAAAAAAATATAATATTTTAACATCCTTAATTTCTGAATTACTAATTTTTATTTTCTCTCTCTCTCTATTATAGGTATGCATTTATAAGCTGTTTTGCTCATTTTTAAAGTCTTTTAAAGGTAACTTATAATTTTATTTTTGATTTTGTGAGGCTTTGATTTAAAAAAAACAGGTGTTGTTGTTTTTTAAAATTTATTTACTTATGAAGAGTTTTGCTACAAATATAAGATATAACATTCAAAAATTAATTAAAAAATAATTAAAGTTTAATTAAAAGTTTAATCGGATTTTAATGAATTCTGATTTTCTATTCGACAATTAAAATATTAATTCACATGAATAATAACAATTTTAATAATTTATTTTACTTTTAAGTAAAACAGATATTTTTCCATTTCCTGCCAAAGAATCGAATTATTTATTTATTTAAATTAAGAATAATATCGGCAATAATTGTTGTTATTTTCTAATTCCATTCTAAATATCAATCGCATCATCGTCAGCATCTGCATCTGTCCAATACCAAAACAAACTGTAAGAGAATGTTCACATTTCCATACATGTTCATGGATAAAAGCAAATGCGCATTCACATCATCCACTTGAAATACCAAAAATAACCAAGTGACGGGTTGAATGGAGGGGACGGGGACACTGAACAGTAAATAACACAAATTCCACATTATTGGCCAAGAAAGTGCGGCATGGCAGTGACACACTACGGCACTGCCACTGGTACCGGGGTGATGGCTATGCTATGGACGGTGGTGACTGTGGTGGCGGCGGCGTTGGTGGCGACACTACCCAGTACAACTCGACAATGAGTAACAACTGAGACCCATCCTACATAAATGTCTGTCTGCCCGCCCGTCCACATGGCATACACTCCTAATAAAGTAATTCATTGAACCCTGGCAACAGCAAGTAATAGCGAGTAATGCCAGCTTTTTGTTCATTATTTGTTTTAAATAGCAACAGGAAAAAATACTAAAACAAAAACAACACCATGCTACATTTTATACCGCCGCCATACCATATGATCATCAGCAGAACATTTACAGAATTGTTTCAAATGAATACAAACAAACAAACAACCAAATAAACATGCAGACATTTCAGTTGTTGCGACTCGAAGACCGACCTTCTCGTCATATGTTTCGCCTCCGTTGTTGTCGTTGTGGTTGCTGTTTGTAGTGATCTTGATCGTGTTTATGATCCAGCTGACGACGACGACGGGCAAAGTTTGATTATTGAGGGAGGCGATTCCATGATGTCATTATGGCAAATGAGACACTTAGGAGGGGGTAGATGATGAAGAAGCTGACGAAATCGAATTTAGTAAAATATAATATTAATATATCTTGTTTGAGTACTTTACACTACATACCTTACTGCTTACACTTCACCAATTTTTCATGTGTACAGCTGAGAAATGTTGGCCTTTATAATCTATCTCTGTCTTCATTTAAGAAATCATGCTTTTAAATTTTGTGGATATTTAGATCGCTTACCTCAGTGCTTCCTTTTCACCACTTTTTCATGTGTACAATTGTGAATAACTGTCCCTTTATTCTAACTCTTGAAAGAGACAAGTAAGAAATTTTTACCATTCTTTTCGGCTTCTCATCTTGATTTCACTGATATTAGACCGCTTACCTTACTGCTTACATTTCATGACTTGTTCATGTGTACACTTGAGAATGACTGCACCTTTATTATCACTCTTCAAAAGGAAAGTAACAATTTTTTTTAATTTTGTTGATTTTTGGACCCCCTTACTTTACTGCTTCCATTTCATCACTTTTTTATGTGTACTATTGATAATGAATGTCCCTATATTCTCACTACCGAAAGGGACAATTAAGATTTTTTTTGCCATTCTTTCGGCTTGCCATCTTAATTTAAACGATTTCAGACTGCAGTAAAGTGCTTTCATTTCATCACTTTTTCATGTGTGCCGTTGAAAATGCACCAGTTGGGGAATGTCGCTCCCTCTTCGTATTTTGTAATCATGTTTCAATTTCGTGGATTTCAGACTGCTTACCTCACTGCTTCCATTTCATCACTTTTTCATGTCTGCACTTTTTCATGTACTTCCACTCCCGAATTTATGTTAATTTAAGAAATTTATGTCTTCCTGTCCATCCACCCGTCTTGCCAGCATTAACATTTCCAAATAAAATTGTTTTCCGGGTAATCCAATTTCCATGGAAATGCCCAATCTTCCCTATGTCTCCATGTCCAGTCTAGCGTTTATTTCACGTTCCAACTGATGAGCATTTCCCCAATCATCACATCAACGGACGGGACAGACATTCACTTGAACTCGAAAAAAAAAACAACTAAAAAAAGCCCTTCGCTAAATAAATTACTTTAGAGCCATCAGTCAGTCATTCGCTCACATTACAACAGCGATCATGGTGGGGGAATAAATTTCCTCCATTTATATTCCTATGAGTGTGTGTGTGTCTGGGTATGTGTGGGGAGTGTTAAACGCGTTTTATATTAGTCCAACATCTGCTTCCTGGTTTCAATTTTGCATTAACAAATGTTTAGAATATTAGATGAGGAGCAGCAGTGATCTTGGTGTGGCCTTCCCAACAACTTGGTTGGTGGTGGTAGACGAAGAACTGAACGATCGCTTCGAAATAATGGATGACTGGGATGGCAATGGGAAAGGCTGAATGGATGGCTATGCGATTTGGCATGTGCGCTTTGCCAACATTTGGATGGCATCGTCGTCGTCATGGCACAGAATGGTGTGGCATTGCCAGAATGTTTATTTAAGAGCCCAAACTAGCAGAGGAGCGACATCAAGAGCAGATCTGCAGCACAAAATTTATGGAATCCCATGCTGTTAATTGCCCGGATTGTCTTACAGCGCGGGCACACACACACAACGCCAAACACATGGTTTTCGAGATATATCCCAGAAATTCCCAAAACAAATACAGAAAATCAATTAAGCGAAGAGTAGACATCATAAAAAGGAGTTGGAATCCAAACATTGTTGGTGGAGGAAAACAAAGAACCCATAAATGTCAGAACTTAGCGGGACATCGTTTCAACGTTTCGTCCTGCATCAAATGCCACCAAAAACTATGATGTAGGTAAGGCAGCCAGCCAGCCAGCCATCACAACATCGTCATAGTGCCACACGCAGCATGCTGGGCGGCCGCAGCGGCCTGCCCGTCCAGCGTCGGAAATGTAGTGGTTGTGAATAGGGTGTGTCTTTGAATTCATTAATGGGGCAACGGTTTTCTAAAGTAAACATTAATCAATATTTATTTGGGATTTATGAAAATATTTCATATTGAAAATAAATAAACACATCTCACACCATATCGGCATCATTCTATCGCACCGCCATCATTATTACGATGTCATTTTCAAGGGTAAACTATTTTTTATATAAAGTGTGAGAATATTTTGTGAGAACAAAATCGAAATAAATTATTTTTATTTGTGTTTTTTCTGACACAAATTGGGGTGAAGAAGAACTTAGAAAGTTTTTTGTTTTTTAGCAAAAAATAAAATTTTAAAATTATAAAATTATAAAATTATAAAATTTAAAATTATAAAATTATAAAATTATAAAATTATAAAATTATAAAATTATAAAATTATAAAATTATAAAATTATAAAATTATAAAATTATAAAATTATAAAATTATAAAATTATAAAATTATAAAATTATAAAATTATAAAATTATAAAATTATAAAATTATGAAATTATAAAATTATAAAATTATAAAATTATAAAATTATAAAATTATAAAATTATAAAATTATAAAATTATAAAATTATAAAATTATAAAATTATAAAATTATAAAATTATAAAATTATAAAATTATAAAATTATAAAATTATAAAATTATAAAATTATAAAATTATAAAATTATAAAATTATAAAATTATAAAATTATAAAATTATAAAATTATAAAATTATAAAATTATAAAATTATAAAATTATAAAATTATAAAATTATAAAATTATAAAATTATAAAATTATAAAATTATAAAATTATAAAATTATAAAATTATAAAATTATAAAATTATAAAATTATAAAATTATAAAATTATAAAATTATAAAATTATAAAATTATAAAATTATAAAATTATAAAATTATAAAATTATAAAATTATAAAATTATAAAATTATAAAATTATAAAATTATAAAATTATAAAATTATAAAATTATAAAATTATTAAATTATTAAATTATAAAATTATAAAATTATAAAATTATAAAATTATAAAATTATAAAATTATAAAATTATAAAATTATAAAATTATAAAATTATAAAATTATAAAATTATAAAATTATAAAATTATAAAATTATAAAATTATAAAATTATAAAATTATAAAATTATAAAATTATAAAATTATAAAATTATAAAATTATAAAATTATAAAATTATAAAATTATAAAATTATAAAATTATAAAATTATAAAATTATAAAATTATAAAATTATAAAATTATAAAATTATAAAATTATAAAATTATAAAATTATAAAATTATAAAATTAAATAAAAACCATAAAAAATTAAAAAAATAAAGATAATAAATAATAAATATAGGATTAAAAAAATAAGAAAATCGTAAAATAAAAAATTAAAAAATTAAAAAAAGTAAGAAATTAAAAAGTTAAGAAATTAAAAAAAAATATGGATAAATAAATAGATAAACTTAATTTAAGTGGGCTTCAAAAAAGTTGTAGATGTTTAGCCATTATTATTGGCTCTATTTTAGTTTAGTTCCAATATTTACAATATTTTTTTGAGTGTAGTTTATTTCTAGCATTTTTTTGAAATCTTCATTGTTCCCGAGGTATCATTCTAAAACGTTTCCTATTCTAATGACTTCCTTGTCCGCTGTCTTTTTGTTCGTTTGATTTTTTCTAATTGACGGATAATCATTAGTTGGCATTAAATATATTGTTGCCATTGTTGGTGTTGTTCTTCTTTTAACTACATACAAATCTCTTTACAGGCCTTTTAAACGCTGATCTCACACTGTGCGTTCCTTGAGGCTTTGTAAAGAAAGAGATTTCTTTGTAATATTTGTATTTTTTTTCATTCTGAGAAATAAAAAATCTTGATTTACATCAGATCTGTTTTCGCAGATAATAGCGTAGAAACTCTACTGCTGATCTGTATGCAAACGTCGTCTCTCCTCCTTCCCCTCCAACATTCAATTTGTTCTATTCCCTTTGTGACGTTGGTTGTTGTGGCTGGTACACCCGCTTCAGAGCCAGCCATTAACGACCTATCAAACAATTGAGCTACGAACTGTGAGTTGGGCGTCTGCGCACAAGCAAAAACGTGTTAACTATTTTTTAGTTGCCTTTTTGGCCGTATTGTTGTGAAATGTTTGGAGTTGGAGTGTTTGTTTTGTACGGTTTGACTCGGCTGGTTGGTTGGTGTTTTTTGCTGGCTTGTTTTTTTTTCAATTCTATTGTTTGAATGCGAGAATATATCCTCGATTCAGGGTTAAAACCTTTTTCCTCAGAATTACAAGCAAACACTCACACACACAGTGTCTCGACAATAATAATCACACAAAGCGTGACTTTAAAGGTTCTCCGTCTACCCTACCCTACCCTACCCTACCCATATCCCTAACCATGCTTACAAATAATTCTTCTTTTTTGTCTCTACGAATTGTTAATACAACAATGGATGTCTTTGTGTTAACTTTTTTGTTTCATTTCATTTCGTTGTGTGTTGGGAACACTAAAAAAGCGATTTTAGCGGGGAAACAAATATTCTCTCAGCCTTTTCAAAGGGATTTCCTCCACATCCACATCCCGGTTATTAACAATGTTCGTGGTAAACAACTTTTACTTTTTTGTTGTTGTTGTTCTTGTTGCCATGCTCAACGAACCCTTTTTCCCGCCTGGGCTGTGGTGAAATCTTTTTTTGGTTTTGTTTTAAAAATAAATAAAAAAACACATAGAAACTGAAAACAGTCTAGAACTTATTTACATTGACTCACAATGTTTATTAGTTGTTGCTGTTTTTTTATTTATTTATTTTCTATAAAATAATGCGTTGGTGGGTTGACTGTGGCACCTACAAAGTTGTTGGCGATGATTGTGACGATGACGACGACGATTCCGATTTCGTGGCATACAAATGTAAACAACGCCAAAATACAGGCACAGAGTGAGGGAGGATCATAACATGACCATGATCTCATACATAGCACGACGATATTTGCAGTCTATGCAAAATACATCGCAATTGCTGTCCATGGGTGACGACTACAATGAATCGTTTCTACCCTACATTGCACATATGTATGTAGGTCTGACGAACCTCTTTTATTGGCCAAAATTAAAGAAATGAAATTGTTTTTTTTTTTTTTTTGGCATGAAGTACTATTTTTTGCTAAGAAACACTTTAAAGAATATTTTCTTAAACTGTTTATTTAATTTGATAAAAAATGTTGCAAATTTATGAAAAAAATAAAGTAAAATTGTCGCCGATTGAGGCTTCCCTGATAATATTTTATAATAATATTTTATATATTTTTGTACACTCTGATGTTTTTACACTAATCTTGCATCAATAAAAACTGGAAAAAATTGAGTTTTGGCCAAAAAAAGTGGCTCTTCGGGCCCATTGCTACTCAATGAAAGTTCTTCATTTTGGCTGGAGATCCGGGATGTCCCCAAAGTAAAAATATATTTTTGTGTATTTTCTCCCATACTCTGAAATATATCCATACATTTTTTATTTTTTTGTCGTTGACTATTTTGTCTGACTATAATTATAGCCAAAATATTTAAAAATATTCCATGTGAAACGTAACAGAAATTTATCTGATCCTAACAAAAGTTTGCAAATTTATACAAATAAAACTGCTTTACCCGATTTTCCAAAAAATATGAAATTGTAGACAATAGGGTGGATCAAAAATCAGGAATTTTACCATAAGCTAATTTAAAAAAATCGTAACTTTTTTCGGGTAGAGGATAGAAATTAAGTTGTTTTGACGAATTTCAAGCAAATTGCTTCTAGTTTAATAGAAAATTATTAAATCTTGAAAAATATTTTTTTATTATTTTTTAATTCCGTCCGTAATTTTTTATTAAAGAATAAAAAATTGCCTCTTAAATTTTTTAAACTATTTTTTTACAGCTAATAGTGTCATTAACACATTGAGTGCTAAGCAAACCTTCCCAGGAGGCCAAAATTTTTTTGGCGCTAAGTAAAAGCAATCACTGTCGTACGGAAACGTACGACGTGGCACTCAATGTGTTAAGACGCTCCATAAGTTTCATGATGGAAATTAAAAATATTTAATAGAAATAATTACAACAATTTACGTTAAGCTGGCTTCAAAAAAGTTGTGGATGTCCCCGTCTAAAATAAATATTTTTGTTTTAAAAAATTTTCGATTCTTGAAATACATTTTTATTAACAGCTAATAGTGTCAGTAAGACTCTTCTACTCTGCAAAAATTGTAAACGACTTACTTCAAGCTTGCTTCAACAAAAGTTGATTAAAGTTAGGAAAAAATTATGTTGGCCCGAAGTCATACATTTTTTCAAAAAGAGTGTTTTTTGTACATTCTTGTGGCATAGGCTGTGTTCTGCACATTTATGTAAACCGACACGAAGAATATTTTGTAGGCCATTTAAACCCTCCAACTCTGCAATTTAACCCTCTAACTCCACAAATTTTCCTCTGAAACTGTAAAAGTGGAGTTTCAAGTTTCCCATCCCTTTTGCACATAAATAGTAGACAACATACTAAAGGTTGATTTTTTAGCTATTATCTGCATGGCAACACTGGTTTAAACAGCTGACGCACGTTTCGTGTTTTGTTTAACTATCAAACATCTTCAGTTTGGTCTATAATTTAACCATGAATCGTCTTACAAACGAACAACGCTTGCGAATTATTGAATTTTATTATTAAAATGCGTGCTCTGTTTAAGAAAGTTCATCGCGCACTTCCATTTTATGGTCAGTTTAATCGACCCACTGAAGCGGCTATCCTGGCTATTGTGACTAAATTTCGCACCAAATTTACATTGTTGGACATTAAAGCACTAACACGCTTACATAGAGTGTGAACTGAAGAAAATATCGCAGCTGTATCGGCCAGTGTTAATGATGACCATCAATTATCGATTCGTCGCCGTTCGCAGCAATTGGGCCTCTTTACTCAAAAACGTGGAAATGCCAAAATTGGACTAAGCGGATGGACCATTTCAACATTTGCATGAAATAATCTTCAAACATTTAATTATATGCACCGTACTATCGATTCAAATAAAGATTTCATGAATTTTTCTGAATTTTATGTGTTTTTTTTTGAGCATTAAGCTTTTAAAAAATCACCCCTTATAATAAAAATTTGTATTAAATATACTATGCAACAAAAAATTTCCGAATGTCCATCTATAACATTTGCTGATGCATTATGGTTTACTAAACTCAAAAAGAATATTTAAACAAATAAGTAAATTTTTTTTTATTTTTTACTAAAATTCTATTTTTTTTACAGGAAACATAAGATTTTTCACAAAAGAGTTTCTTACAACAAAAACTATTTAAGGCCAGTAACTATAGAATAAAAGAAAATATTCATTTAGATAATTTGTAAATCGTTTTCGCGCTATTTAATCAAAAATTTAAAAAATTATGATTTTTTAATTTTTCGCATCTACAAAGATGGCCATAAATTTTACATTTATCCATAGATCTCTTACACGAATACGAAGCTTTCTTCGTTACAACAAACCCCATAAAACAGAAAAATTGGAAAAATATTTAGTTATATCTTTTTTTTTTAAATATTTTTCGGTTTTTATGGGGATTTTCGTGCAAAATATATATATTAAAAAAACATTTTCTTCTTAATTCTTTGGAGACTATTGTGGCTACGCGAATGTTAAATTCTCATTATTTGTAGTCATCATAAGTATTTTTAATTGAACACATTAGAATTATAATTTTTGTAAAAAAATATCCGTAAAAAATGTTTGTGTTGATTTTATGATTCAGTATGCCTCAATGCAAACCAATAATAAAGTTGTAGTTCCCAGCAAAAACTTGGTAATGAGGTGTCATTGCCTGCATTATTTTAAAGTATGAAATATTTACTTTCTTATAATGGTTTAAATAAGTAGTTATTGGTAAATTAAATGTCATAGAACTTCAGATTTTAAATAATATTTTTCTACATTTTTGTGGTGAGTCAGAGAATAGCAGTGCTGTTGTTATCACAGCTTAATTATCCAGGCTTAAAGAAAAACAGCCCTAATTTCTGTATTTAGATTGTTAACAAGTCTATACAAAATATATAATTTAATAAAAATGTTGTTTTCATCACTTATTAAGTCCATTGTTGATAATACATAATTTGGCTAATAATCAATAAGGACTTATTGTGTAGCTACCTGAGGCCACTTATTTTACAACTCGTTTAGAAGTACTTATTTCTCAACTTTTACGATTTCGACGCACAGGAATGAATATGTCCCTCACAATTAAATAATTAAAAATCGAGAGGTTTTTAAGACCCACAAAAAGCCAACCCGGTAATGGCCTAGTTTATGGAACCGCGAATATCACAAAGAATTCCAGCAAGTGTCAGCCAACGTTTGCGAGTATCTCCTCCCAAGAAACGACACAATGACCATTTATTTTACCAGCTGTTTCTATATTTAGTCTTGTTTTAGTTTATTTAACATACAAACTTTAAACAAAATATGAAAACAAAAAACACAATTGATATAAAACAGCCTGAATAATAACAACACCACAATATTTAAACATCAGCACAGTGGGACTGATACTAGTGTCTATGGATGGAGACAAACAGAGAAGTATTCGAGAATGGCATAATGAATGTGTCTAAAAAGTCGTTAACCTTATTTCGATTTTTTTATTATTTCGTTTGCAGTTGTAAGTAATACATCATCGGCAGCAACAAAAACAGCAACAACAACAAAGTGACAGTTTAAACAGTTTCTGTAAAGAAACTGATACAGGCAGTTGGTTGGACGGGGTCTGCCGGTGGATGTCATATGGATGGATGGTTGCTTGGAATGGACGGACATAGTGACTATCTACAAATTATTATCAATTTTATCAGCCCATGAACATATATACATACATCTATATATGTATGTATATATACATATATATTGCAACGTCATTATCTCTGCCTTAGTACCAGATGGCTGTGGTGGCATGACACTGACGAGTTGGCATGCTTAGTTTAGTACCACCAACCAGCATGTGGTGGGGGCGATGAATGTGCTGGCATGTCTGTTTAAAAAAACAACAACAAATACGGAAATTGCGGGTGAACTGCAACTGGAACTGTGCTGAGTGAGGGGAGGGCGAACCTTAAGAAGAATAAAGGTTTAGACTGTGAAAACAAACAGAAAGAAAACAACGAGTTTGCACTACATATTCGCTCAACAAGGAAGTCATTAAGAAATTGATCTTTTGTAGAGCGTATGAGTGGGAGTACGAGAAGTGAGGGACAAGTAGACTATAGGGTAGTCATATTAGCAACCAGACATAAAAGTGGGTATGTTTGAAGAAAGTGCACTACAGGAGTGATACATTGAAGAACATGTTGGTTTAATTATTGAGAAATATTTTATAAATATTGTAAGCTTTTCATACAGAGTCATCCGATGAGGCTAATTTTCAGCTTGATTGCTTCGTTAATTAACAAAATAGTCGTATACATCGTATAGAGTCATCCGATGAGGCTAATTTTCAGCTTGATTGCTTCGTTAATTAACAAAATAGTCGTATACATCCGATGAGGCTAATTTTCAGCTTCATTGCTTCGTTAATTAACAAAATTGTCGTATTTTGTCGTGTTCATTATTAAACGTGAGGATCAATACGAGAAACATCGAAATTTAATTTCGCACAAAATTAGTTGGTTCGTTTGGATTGAGTGCCCCACTGGAGTGCGACATTGAAGAACAAGTTAACTAATTGTTGAGAAATATTTTACAAATATTGTAAGCTTTTCGTAAAAAGCCATTCCAAGAGGTTCATTTCCAGCTCCATTGCTTCGTTAATTAACAAAATTGTCGTATTTCGTGTTCATAATTAAAAGTGGGGATCAACACAGCGAAGAACAGCGGATTTTGATGTAATTTTCGCACAAAATTCTCCTCAGTGGTTAAGATCGTTTTCAGCTCGTTGGCTTCATTAATTGACAAAATTGTCGTAGTTGGTGGGAATCATTAAACGTTGGAATCTACACGAAAAACAATGAGTTTTAATTTAATTTTAAGGCTTTTCGCAAAAAAAAATCTACTCAGTGGTGAGACTCATTTTCAGCATGTTGGCTTCATTAATTGACAAAATTTTTGTATTTGGCTTTCATTATTTAAAAATAGGGATCTACACATAAAACAGCGAGTTTTCATTGCTGAGCAATTTGTGGTAAAACATCAATTTCAACGATGAGGCCTATTTACACTTGATTGTTTCGTTAAACATCAATATGGACATATTATTATAAAACATGTATCACTACACGAAAGAGCAGAGTTGGACAATATTTTAAAAAATGTGAAGGGTTTTCGAACTAAAAGGTTCATTATAAGAAGTGAAGTTTCTGAATCAAATGTCATCGTCCAAAATGCATTATTTTTTGATCTCTGATGAACATTTTCGAGTTCGATAAAAAAAACTGAAATTAGACCGGGACTCAAGAATTATTCTAAGATATTAAGTTTTAAAATCGAGCGGATATATTTTAGAAATTAGCCTTAAGTTGACTACTTTTCGTATTTTGCTATTTAAAAGAAAATGATATCATCTTCTTCATCTATTTCACATTTTACAAATTTAAATCCAAATATATATTTTTTTGACAACGCATTAATCAAACCAAAGATTATTTTTAGTCGAGGATATGCACATTTTTTTTGTAGCCAGCCTAAAGTAAGTTGTTTTAATTATTTCTATTAAGTATTTTTTTAATTTCGAAGTGTCAGGAGCTCCATCTGGAAACTTATGTAGCTTCATACCGACTCTATTAGTTGTTAATAAAAAATATTTAAAAAATCGAAGAGGTACTTTTTTGTTTATTAAAAAATCACTCATCTATATAATGCACATAAGAAATATTATAACTACGACTCTTGACTTTATTTTCTATAGACAAAGCGAATTATAAACTCCTGTGGTTTATAGCTTTATCGAGTGTATCCTTCGCGTTAGACGAACGAAAATAATAAAAAAACATGCTCTGTGAAAAGAAATAAAATTTTTTTCTAAGATTTCATAATTTTATATTAAACTAGAAGCAATGTGTTTGAAATTCAGCAATACAAATTTATTTCTATCTCCAACCACAAAAAAGTTACGAATTTGTTAAAATTACCTTATGACCAAATTCCTGATTTTCCGGGAAATTATTTGCTTATTCAGAAGTACACATTTGCAAACATTCAATAAGGAAAATTTCTTTTCAGTTTCGCATGGAATTAGTTATATATTGTCACCTGAAATGCAAAAAGATAACAACAAAAAATCACAAATAAAGTTTTGCATTGAGAAATGAAAATTGATATTGAGAAAATACAATTGAATTTCAGTTTGTTTCTTCTCAATTTACATTTCATGAATTTTTCGCATGGAATTAGTTATATATTGTCAAATATAGTCATGCAAAAAGATATAACAACAAAAAATCACAAAAAAAGTTTTGCATTGAGAAAATACAATTGAATTTCAGTTTGTTGTTTCTTCTCAATTTACATTTCTGAATTTAAATATTTAGTTCAATTGTTTATTTCACTATATAAAATTATATATTCTCAATTTCAATTTATATTTATATATATTTACTTTTTTGAATTTCAATTTCTTTTTTCCCAATTTCAATTTACATTTCTGAATTTAAATATTTGGTTTCTCAAGTTCAATTTGCATTTATGAATTTCAATTTCTTTTCAATTTACATTTCTGAAATTCATGTTATTTTTTCTCAATTCCAATTTGCATCAATTCAATTGTATTTTCTCAATGTGATGTTGTATTTTCTCAATTTCCATTGAAAATGGTGTAGTATAATTTATATCATATATTATTATTATACACATTATTAGGTGGCATTTCTAGTTTCCAATTACAAAATTATAACATTTAAAAAAACCACATTTCGAAGAACGTTCTACATATACCCACCCAATTATACTGCGCCACCACCACCATAATATTGTGGGTACTTTCCCAGTAAATCCATGATTATATGGAAATTTAACGAAAGCTCAAAACAAACATGGTCTGGTCTTGAATCACCACCAGCACCACCCTTTTTTGCCATAGAAGGCCATAACCGGCCATTATTGATTGATTCGTCAGTGTAATTCTCGGAAAATGTTAAGTTGCTAATAAAGAATTAAATTGAAAAAAAAACCTTTTCCAATGGAATATCAACGATCAGCTTCAATCGGCGGCTGTCATCGTCATGCCATCATTATCATCAGTTTTTTGTTCTTCTTCTTCTGTGTGTGATAAATTTATAATGAAATTATAGCATTTTTATTTGAGAAGAGAACACAAAAAACCGCCATAAAATGTAATGCGCGTCGCGTTTACATGTTGTTTATGGCTGGCGGTTACAAGGGAATTATTGTTGTTCGTTCTCTTTTTTTTTCAACGTCAACAGAAGTTATTACTGAGCATGTTGTGGTCGATATTGGTGATAGTTTTGTTGTTGTTGCTGCGCTTGGCGATTACTTAATTGCCAGCTAATACGGGTTTTTACTACATTAATTGATCTTAACCCCTACACACACGCAGTAATACCAAACAGGGAGCCCAACTACATGCATCATGGATTCTATCAAACATTGTTTTTTCTTTTATAGCCGTCAACAATTAAGAGCATCTAAAAGCCATCATCGAGAGGTGCTGGTTTTTGCGTTTTGCTATAGCTGGTGGTGGTTGTTTTTTTTATTACCCAACAATTGCTTAATTTTTCCCCCCCGAGGAGGGAAACTGACAAATTTGAAATGTCGGGTTTCATTTCTTTTGTTTTCGAAATGCGGGCTTTATTCCTGTTCGTAATAAATTTAATTGTTTTGTTTTTATTTTCTGTAAATAGAAGCCATCAAAATGACACAGAGCATGGCATTGCATAGAGCAAATGTAAATTATGCTTATAAGGTTTGTAGATGCCGGTTTCTAATCCGATATTTTTTAAAACTACTTTCTGCGTTCACACACAGTTATATCGTAGATATATTTCATTTTTATGAACGCCATAACTTTTGGCATTATCTGTGAGGCCAAGATCTACAGGTAAGCTTCGTGGAATGCGGAATGGAGCTCATCATGTTTTTCTTCTTACGAAGGAACTATAACACACACACACTTTGGCCATATACGTATTTTGTATCCTGTGTGAGGATAACTAATCAGTTGTTATCAGCCGTTAGTCATCTTCAGTGGATATTTAAAAAATAAAAAAATCTGACTGACCTCTATGAATGCTTTTATGTCCTCGGAGACCATTTCTTTACATCGAATTTTTGACACAAAGTGTATTCTCAGATCTTTTGGAATATATAGTATTGCTTTATCATTCGATAGGTAGGAGAGGACATACTCCCAGTCGTATCTATTCACCTAAAAGGTGTAAAATATAGAAGAATGAAGTAGAAAACTCTGGAAAGTGATATTATTTTTCTTGTCGAGTAATGTCGAGTAGAACAAGAATTTGTATTTGAAATTTCCCAAACACCCCCAAAATCTTGAGTTACGGGTAAAAAAATGGATTTCCGCACCTTTGCACACTTTTAAAAAAATTCCCAATTTTGGAACATATTTCCCCCACTTTGGGAATTCAGTTTTTTGGAAAATGTTATCATTGTTTTTATCATTGAAATACATAACTTTCATCAAAACAGATAAAATTGGTTAAAAAGCGTGTCCACCATTTTAACAAGAAAACAAATTTTCCCCACTTTGGGAATTCGGGTATTTTTTTGAAACATTTTTTCAACGTTTTTATCATTCAAATTCATCAAACAGATAAAAATGGTAAAAAAGCATGGCCGACATTTTAATAAAACAATCCCAAAATTAGGAACACGTTTCCCCCACTTTGGGAATTCAGTTTTTTTGAAAACTTTATCATCGTTTTTATCATTAAAACATGAAATTTATCAAAATAGATAACAATTGTAAAAAATCATGTCGGACATTTTAATAAAAAAAATCCCAATTTTGGAAAACATTTTCCCACTTTAGGAATTCGGATATTTTTTCGAAATTTTTTTCAAATACATAAAATTCATCAGAACAGATAAAAATGGAAAAAACATATCGGACATTTTAATAAAAAATTCCCAAACACAGTTTCCCCACTTTGGGAATTCCGTTTTTTGAAACAATTTTTCATCGTTTTTAACATTAAAAAAACATAAAATTGATCAAAACTGATAAAAATGGTAAAAAAGCATGTTGGAGATTTTAATAACAAAAATCCCCAATTTTGGAAAACATTTTCCCATTATAGGAATTCGGATATTTTTTTGAAAATAAATAAAATTCATCAAAACAAATAAATATTTTCCCCACTTTGGGAATTCGGATATTTTTTGAAAATTTTTTTACAATACATAAAATCCAGCAAAACAGATGAAAATGGTGAAAAAGCATGTGGACCATTTTATTTAAACAATTTTGGAACACCTTTTCCCCACTTTTGGGAATTTGGGAATTTTTTGTTGATTTTTAAATTAAAATACTTAAAATTCATCAAGACCGATAAAAATGGTAAAAAATAGCATATCGATAATTTTAATAAAAAATCCTCAATTTTGGAACAAATTTTTCCCACTTTGGGAATTCGGGTATTTTTTTTTGAAAAATTTTTTCATCGTTTTTAAGATTATTTATTGATTTTTAAATTAAAAAACATAAAATTCATCTAAACATATTAAAATCAATAAAATATCCCAATTTCGGAACACATATTCCCTACTTTGAGAATTCATCGTTCATCGTTTTTATCATTAAAATGCATAAAATTCATCAGAACAGATAAAAATGGTAATATAAAAAATCCCCAATTTTGGGACACATTTTCTCCACTTTGGGAATTCGGGATATTTTTATTTTTTTTTGAAAAAAGGAAAATCTAGTAATTTTTTCATCGTTCTTATTATTTTAACGAATTTTAAGTATTTTTATTATGCCTCAATTCTAAAAATTATGAGAGACGTGAACTGGAACTTGTATTTTTAAAAATAGGATGTATTTTTGAAAATCGATTACAGGCTTACAAGTGTGTAAAGGAATGAAAAACCTGGTTTTACAATATTGATTTATCATTCTAAAAAAATAAAATATAAAATATGATAAAAAATTGATTTTCTCTGGGGATCTCTGTCCTCATCCCACGAGTGCCAACTGTAAGTCATCATCGGTGGCTCCTAACACCTGACTTTGAATGCAAAAGCCTATCCCCTCTAAGAAAACACGTATCGTATTCACATTTGTTTTTTATCATAAACTAATAACAATTTATGTCATTTGTATATCAAAACAAACGTGTGTCGTCCCTCCCACTCCCCACACTTCCAAATCAAACGCACTCCATTCAAAATACTTTCACTGGGTTGGACGAAAATTTGCTAAACAATCGTTTGTTTATCGAACTACATACGTACGTATATAAACTATATAAAGCTTTTAATAATAATTTCTTGGCATCTTTAACTGATTTAAATAAATTAAAAGATTTCTTAATTTCGAGAGGGAGAAAAATACTCGCAAGCAAAAAACTACGTCACCACCACCATCATCAGCGGAGATTCCTTAATTCACCGGAAAAAAATGTTGATTCTCGCATCCATTGAACTCTATGGCCGGCTGCCAGCAGCGCCCGACCACTTGTACTTGCTAATGCCAACTCCATCATCGGCAGCTGCAGCAGCACCTCCACCACCTAATGCCCACAGTCGAACAAAAGAAACAACACCATCGCCATCGCCACCACCACCGCCAACAACAACACCAAACATTAATGCATATTTTAATCGTTAAAATTGTCTCATAAACTCAACAATTTTATGTGACATCGATCGTGTTGTTGTTTTTTCTTCGATTTTTTTCTTTTGGTGCTGTTCACATTTCCAAGTGGAATTTTGTGTTAATGGTCTTGTGCTGAGGAGTTTCTTGAGGATTTCTCTCTTTCTCCCCCCTTCGGAAATTCGAATTCGAAATAGTGTTCGCTGTATACGCGCGGCATATTTAATTTCAATTTCAATATTTATTGGAAATTAATATTTGTGAACGAGCACGACGCGGGGCGTGCAACAGAAATCGAATCGATGTGTGTTGTTTTATTTCGTTTTTTGTTGGCTGGACTCGGTTAGGGAAACCTAAGATTGTTTTCGTTTTTTTTTTTTTTGGGTTGATTCGAATTGAAATGAAATGAAATTTCAAATGAAATTCGGTAGAAAAATGTTCTCTATAAAGTGGCCATTAATGTCAGGAAATAAATAAAGAAAAGAAAATGGGGTACGTTGTTGGGGTGGTCAGGCCAAATGCGTTTGAAATGTTTGCGACGAAAAATGTGTGCGATTGAAGAAATTCCGGTGGCGCATGCTGGGAATTGTTGATATGAACGTTGGTCACTTGGGTGTAGATGGCGCTGGCCTACAAAATTGAGGTATAGATGGAGTTTGGGAGCTGAAATGTAGATGGCGATGAGGATCATATGATTTAATTTTTAAGCTTTTAGATTTTAATAATTATTAGACGATAACGAAAATATCCAAATATAAATTTTTTTAATTAAAAAATCATATTGTATACTAAGCTTCAAAATATGTTGAAAAAGCTAAGAAAATAGAAAAATATCTCAAATTGTACCACTTAAAAAATTGAAATATTCCATATTTACATCTTGTGCAAAGTCAATCCCTATATCTTCCGCCTTGAACGTTCCGTAATATAACGGGGCTATCATCTTCTATTTAGTAACAATATTGTGAAAAAATATGCTTTGAAATTCAATTTGGACAGCTAGTGAACTTGATTTGTTTGTATCAGGGTTGACTTTTATAGATCAACATAGCACAGCGCTTAAACTCCAAAATATGTGATTTGAATAAAGTTTGGTTCAAACTTGGCCGGCGAAGGTGAAGGCACATACAGCCATGGTCACTAAATTAGCAGAAAACGTATTTTGTTTTGAAAGAAGTGGCTTCTATCGAATGACGCACAGCTATTTGGACGCGCAAGCCGCATCATTCAAAACAAAATATAATGAAGTTTTGTGCTAATTTACTGACCATGGCTGTAGTTAGGAAGTTTGAGTAGACATACCATGACATAACTACAAAAACTTATTGTTTTTAAATTTCGTTCGCCCGCCAGTATACACATTACTCTTATCGTAAAAATAAACTGATAATAGCAGACGTATATTTATTATTTTTTTAAAAAATAAATATCCCTTGAAGATGACTAAAGATGCTAGTCGATATACTGGGCAATAAATAAATAAATTTTTTACTTAACAAGGACATTGAATCCAACTAACATAAACAATTAAAATATTATCAACAATCAATATTTTCAGAAACTATTTTTATTTGTCTTAGAAAAGCTTATTTTTCAAAAAAAAAATTAAAATATATTTCTTTTTCAAAAATATTTTTTTCATTTTCAAAAAATATTATTTTTCTTAAAAAAAAAATAAAGTATTTTTTTTTAATTTTTAGCTTTTTAAATCATTTTTTATATATGTTAAACTTTTTTTTGTATATTTTTATTTTTTTATAATATTTTTTTTTTAATATTTAAATTTTTCTTTTTTCATAATATATCTTTCAAAAAATGTTTAAATTTTTCTTTTTCCCCGTTTGTTTTATTTTGGTATGTAATCAATATTTAATTTTTCAAAAATATATTATTTTTTATAACTTGTTAGAAATACATTTGTTAATTTTTAATCAATTTTTAATTTAATCATTGAGTCGAACTAGAACATAAAGAATTAAAATTATAAGGTCAACAAACAACTTTCAAAAATATATTTTTATTTTTTTTTTTTTCAAAAAAATATATTTCTATGTTGAATATTTTAACTTTTCTAAATATTTTTTAATTATTTTTCTCTTTCAAAAAAAAATATGTTTATTTAAAAAATAGATTTTTTACATATTTATTGTTTTTTTTTTTAATATTTTTATTTTATTTGTTTAATATATTTTCTAAATATTTTTGCTTTTTTTAATATATTATATTTTTTAAATATGTAACAACATTTTATAAATAGTTTTTTCCCAAATTAGTATTTTTTAATACATTTTTTATATATTTTTATTTTTTTTTTAAATGTTTTGGTTATATGTAATTATTTATAATTTTAGCTTTTTCCAAAAATATTTTTTCAAAGAAATAATTTATATACATATTTTTTTATAACATTTGTTAATTTCTACTCAATTTTCAATGACATTGAGTCGAATTAAACAATAATAATATAAAATTATAGGGTCAACAATCAATAACTTCAAAAATATATTATTTTTCTTTTCCAAAATAAATATTATTAATTTTAATTTTTTTGTATTTTAAACTTTAACATACCCATTTAATATTTAACACTACTTTATTTTATTATTATTATTTTTTAATATATTTTTTAAATATTTCTTAGCTTCTTTAAGTAATATTTTTGTTATTTTTAACTTAATTTAATTTGTTTAATTTTTAACAATCAATAACTTCAAAAATATATTATTTTTCTTTTCCAAAATAAATATTATTAATTTAAATTTTTTTGTATTTTAAACTTTAACATACCCATTTAATATTTAACATTACTTTATTTTATTATTATTTTTTTAATATATTTTTTAAATATTTTTTAGCTTCTTTAAGTAATATTTTTGTTATTTTAACTGTTTTACTATTGATTGCCAAAAATATTTTTTATTCTCTTTAAAAAAATATGTTTTAACAAAAAAAACTATACAATAACATCGTTTTGTTTCTACTATAGTACAATATCAAAGTTGTCATAAAAATAAATTTGCTTCCTTTAATTAGATATTTTTCAAAGAAAAATTTCAATTACTTTCTAAACATTTTTCTTTTTTTTTTGTTTTAACCTATTACCATGCCTAAATTTTATGATATATCATGATTCAGTGTAGCAAATTTATTATATTTTATTAAAAACTAATTAACATTCCTGCATATTATACATGAAATATTTTCATAATGATTATGATTTTTTTTTGCTATTTAAAAAACATATCTAATTCCTTGAAATAATATATGTCTTTATATCAAATATCCAACTACAAATCATTCACATATTAAAGAACTTGTTATCGCGAATTTATTTCCGAATTCCACACTAACTTTCATTCATCTTTATATACAAATTAACATTTTCCCAGCTACGTCTGATAAGATTTCTGCGATTATTGTCGAGATTTAATTAAGGTGTGTTCTCTGAAATTACATGATTAAGATTTTATTGAACGCATAAATTCACAAAAAACAAGATATGATAAACACATAATTAACATTAAGCATCTACAAATTATATATATTTAACAGCAAATTGCAAAACTTCAGGCAAACCTATAAAAACAATACACAATCTTCTTTCTTTGGACGTCTGTGGACTTCTTGTTGTGCGTTTTCCAACTCTACCCCTCCCCCTCGCCAAGATCTCCACAAACGCCGACAACGAAAATGAAAATAAAAATAAAGATTTATTATCATATAAAACAATTTAATCACCGCCTATTACCTTAAGAAAAAAAATAAAAAAACGAAACGAAATAAAATAAATTTGGGAAAAGAATAAACGCAACATATGATTTGCTTTTTTTGGTGAAAAATTATAACAGTTTTGTTGTAGCCGAGAGTGGTGGAAAAAGGAAATAAAACCAAGGGGGGTATTCCTTGTGCAGACCACCACGCCACGCATATGGCTGTGGTTACACATCAATTCGTTTTCACAAAAGAACACAGTGGTCGTCGCCGTGCGCTGAGAGGGGGGTGGCGGGGAATGCACATGAGAGAGGTAGTCAGTCGTCGCCCAGTTACCGCCAATGTAAATAAAACTAAATCTTTGAAACACATCACAGAATTTGTAAATATTTATAAGCAGACAACAGATCGCATAACAAATACGAAACAAACAAAACCAAACCAATCGCAACTCAACTCGACTCGACTGAACTGAGCTGAACTGATTTGAAACAAATGCTAAATAGACATTTACGAGTCGAAATATCAGATCAGCGTAACGAAATACATATGGATGGAAAAACGCATACACGGCACGGCACCATACCCGGGACCGACCCTCCATCCCATCCCATCCTAAATGTTGCCGGTAAATGTTACGTTACGTTACGTTTTTCTTGGGGCAATGTTTGCTGGTTGTTTTTGGCTTGGCCGCTCCATTATTGCTGCACTTTGAATTTTATGAATGCACTGCGCGACAGAATGTTTGACTGTCAGGCTGGCCGGGGCAAACTGGGTGTGTCGTCCGTCGTCTGTGGTTAAATTGTTAAATTTTTGGTGCCCGTTTTTTTCGGGGGTATTTCATAATAAAACGCATTCGATCGATATCGAAGCATAAAATGCATGTTTTCTGTTGCTTAGTTGCATGTTGCGGCGAAGCATATGTTGCCATAATAATGAGGCCTGGTTGACTGGCTGGGTTGGCTGGATTTGAACCTCACATTATTAGTCTAGATATCTCTCCAACAACTCACACCTTTATTACACGTTAGCCTTATTTAGTTTGAATACGAAATTTGTTTGTCGTTTGTGTTAATTTGAATACAAAATTTGTAACCAAAATATGTATTTGGGTTCATTAGTAGCCAAATCAGTCGTCGCGAGCATAAACAAAAGATTTATTAGTTGAGATTATATATGGAAATATGGACGGCCACACACACGCCCATTCAGAGGAAGAAAAATGTAACATGAAACACCCCAGAAAAATGCAAACTGAAATACACAGTAGAAAAACTCATTAAAAATAGCATGCCTAAGGTAAATCTAAACACCACGAATTACTCTTCGAATTACTTTTATGCAGAGGTAAGCACTTACTCGGTGCCACATCAGGAAGTAGGCAAATAACTAGTTTCGCGCGTGCTTACTAGTTTATTATAAATAATTTGAATTACCAATAGCTACTTATTCATGTCATTATTTTCTAATTCAAAAGTAAAAAATCTAACAAATGAGATTTAGTTTTTTAAATATTTTTTTCTCAAAATATATATATTTTAAATATTTTATTACTTTCTTTCAAAGAAAATAAAATAAAATTCTAGAATTAAAAAACGTATAAAAATAGCATTAGGTTAGATTTTTTAATAGTTGTTTTATTATTTTTATACGTAAAGTTTTTTTAATATTTTTATTTTTGAAAAAAAAAATATTTTTTTTTATTTTTTTTTAATATTTTTGTTTTAAAGTAAATTTCCGAACTTATCCTTTTGATATAATATTCGATTTATTTGTATTTATTTTTTAATATTATATATATATTTTAAAATATTTTAAATTTTGTATATATATATTTTACTTTTCTTTTAAACAAAGTAAAATAAAATTTCAAAAAAAAAATAAAAAAATCTAACCTAGTTTTTGTTTTTTTTTAATATTTTTTATAATAAAAGCACTTATCCTTTGAACTTTATTATTTTTTGTTTTCAATTGTTTTTATTTTTTCAAATATTTTTTTATTTATATTTTTTCTTAAATACATTTTTTCAAAAAATATCTTTAAAATATTTTTATTTTTGAAAAATATATTTTTTAATTTTTATTTTTTAATGTTTTTGTTTTAAATTAAAATTCCGAACTTATTCGAACTTTTTCCCATAATATTCGATTTGTCTGAATTTTTGTTTCACAAAATATATTTTTTAACTTTTATAATTATTAAAAAATAAGTAAAGTAAAATTCCTAAGTTATCGCCTCTTTATGTTCATAAATACGTTTCAAATAATAGTTTTACAAATATTTTTTCTTAAATATTTCTTTTTCAAAAAATATTTATTTTTTAGAAAATATTTTTTTTAATTTTTTTTTTTAATATTTTTGTTTTAAAGTAAAATTCCGAACTTATCCTTTTGACATAATATTCGATTTATTTGTATTTATTTTTTTAAATATTATATATATAGATATATATATTTTAAAATATTTTTAATTTTCTATATATATTTTTTACTTTTCTTTTAAACAAAGTAAAATAAAATTCCAAAATTAATTAATAATTTAAAAAAACTATCCTACTTTTTTTATATTTTTTATAATTAAAACACCTATCCTTTGAACTTTATTATATTTGTTTTTAATTGTTTTTATTTTTTTTAAGTTTTTTTCCTTTTTTAAATATTTGTTTTTTCAAATAATTTTTTATTTATATTTTTTCTTAAATGTTTATTTTTCAAAAAATATCTTTTTAAATATTTTTACTTTTTGAAAAATATATTTTTTTAATTTTTATTTTTTAATGTTTTTGTTTTAAAGTAAAATTCCGAACTTATCCTTTTCCCATAATATTCGATTTGTCTGAATTTTTGTTTCAAAAAATATTTTATAGGTATTTTTCTTATTTTTCAAAAAAAATGTTTTTTTATTTTTTTTTTAATTTTTGTTTTAAAGTAAAATTCCAGATAATGTTTCCCATAATGTTCGATTGGTTTGTATTTTTGTTTCTAAAACTATATTTTTAACTGATTTATTTTAGTATTATTTAAAAAAGATAAGTAAAGTAAAAGTACCAAAGTTATTCTCCCATAATTTTAGTAAATACGTTCGCTAAAATATGTTTATAATATTTTTTGTATTAAATTTATTTTTTCAGTATTTTAGTAATTTTTTTGTAATTAAAGTAAAATTTAAAAGTCCCATAATAATAAATGTTTACTTTTTGTATTTCTTTTTTAAAAAATATATATTTTTTTAATTTTTGTAATGTTTTTGTTCTAAAGTAAAATTCCTCCCATAATGTTTGTCTTTTGTATTTTTGTTTCTCAGTAAAATATTTTTTAATAGATATAATTTATATTATTAGAATTTTTCCAAAAAAGAGGACAAGTAATGTTAAATTCCAAAGATATCCCTTTATAATGATATATACGCTCCCTAAAATTTGTTTATTAAAAAAATAAACTTTTTCCAAAAAATATTTTTATTTTATTTTTGGAATTTTACTTTTTTGTTTTCAATTTTTTGTATTTTTGTTTCTCAAAAAAAAAAAGATTTTTAATAAATCATTTTTTTTTTTTAAGATAAGTAAAGTAAAATTTCAAAGTTATCATCTCTTTATGTTCATAAATACGTTCCCTAACATCAACTTTGCTCATGGCATTTGAATTTTACTCTAGCTCAGCTATTGACAAAACCACACACGAGAGTGACTCTCTCACGATTTAACTATTGTTTGAGTATATGCTCATGTGTGAGATAGAGAGCTTCTCATGTATAGGGGTTTGCAGATTTTTATTCTGCATCAACATTTAATCCAGGCCATAAATGAATTAATCAAATAATTGCAGTAATTATAAAATTAATTGATTTTGTGTAGGCAAAAATGCGTAATTAATATATTAATTAATTCCATAATTGTTTTAATTCTTTCAATTATTATTTTAATTGAGTTAACCAGCAACGTTTACTGGTTCAAACAAATTTCATATTATCAATTAAATGAATGTTTCTTGCAACCAATGTTTTGTTTGAAACTTTTATTTTCACAAAATAAAACATTCAAGCCAATAGCTTTGGATTTTTTCAAATCATTATATATTTGTTTTAGTTTTTAAACTCTATCCAACACAGTGCAATTCCTTTGTCCCATTAAAAAGAAACTAAATATCTTAAGACTCTCACGCCTCTGTAGATCGATCTGAAATGCATTTGACCAACCCTGACCACTGCACCGAGTGACATTATCAGCATTTGTTTGCCGTGTCTCTCTGTGACAAACTATAACAAATTTTCATTCATTTCATATCGGCTGGCGCAGTGCAGTGCCAGCTAGACATAGACACGACTAAACCGATCTGCTTTTCTGCACTAAAACGCAACTACATACATTCGTACCCGTAGAGTGTAGAACAAGAGCCCCGTGTGTCGTCGTACTTTAGACCGCTGGCCAAGAACATGACTAAGTAAATGTACCCGAATGTCTTTAAAAACTTTAAAACGTGAATTTATTGAGCAGCTGTTAATGTTTTTAGATAACACAGAAAAAATAAAAAACCCCCCTCATCTAATGGACACAACTTTGGTCTTAGTGGTTGGTGGTGGTACGAGTATTACGTATTTGTGTTGTTGCTGCTGCCCCGGTCCGGTGTTGTCTCTTGGTTATTGCTGCAAATTGAGCTGCTCCGCAAGAAGAGCGCCGCATTACACAAAGTTTACATAAAAATGTTTATCTTTAAAGACGTTTTTTTCTTCTAAGTTTTTCTACTGCAAGCGCTGTCGTTGTCGTCGTCTTCGTAGTTTGCATAAAAATACGACTTTGAAGTTTGTTTTAGTTGTTGTAGTTTTTTCAGCTCCACAGTTATTGTTGTTGTTAAATATTGGACACAAGTGTAATTTAGTTGTTCCACAGACGCTTGTAGTGATGTCAAGTTTTTTTCTGAGCTGCACCGCGCTTCGCTTCGAATTTTTTTTTATTTTAATTTTGTGTCTACCTGTATATGGGTGATGGAGGACTTTGGAGGTAACAAACTACGATTACATGTATCTTTGAATTTTTTGCTGGTCTTTCTAACAACCATAAGTAGTCGTCTCATATCGTAGTTAGTCAGCATGCAAATGCATGGCAAAGAAAAACCTATTTATGTATGTATGTACGGCAAATAAAATTTTATATTATTTGTTCATTTATTTAACATTAAGTGAAAAAACCAAACGATTGTCATGAGTGCAATGTGGTCAATTTAGTGTTTTTTTCACATGGAATTTTGGAATAATTTTATAATTTTATAATTTTATAATTTTATAATTTTATAATTTTATAATTTTATAATTTTATAATTTTATAATTTTATAATTTTATAATTTTATAATTTTATAATTTTATAATTTTATAATTTTATAATTTTATAATTTTATAATTTTATAATTTTATAATTTTATAATTTTATAATTTTATAATTTTATAATTTTATAATTTTATAATTTTATAATTTTATAATTTTATAATTTTATAATTTTATAATTTTATAATTTTATAATTTTATAATTTTATAATTTTATAATTTTATAATTTTATAATTTTATAATTTTATAATTTTATAATTTTATAATTTTATAATTTTATAATTTTATAATTTTATAATTTTATAATTTTATAATTTTATAATTTTATAATTTTATAATTTTATAATTTTATAATTTTATAATTTTATAATTTTATAATTTTATAATTTTATAATTTTATAATTTTATAATTTTATAATTTTATAATTTTATAATTTTATAATTTTATAATTTTATAATTTTATAATTTTATAATTTTATAATTTTATAATTTTATAATTTTATAATTTTATAATTTTATAATTTTATAATTTTATAATTTTATAATTTTATAATTTTATAATTTTATAATTTTATAATTTTATAATTTTATAATTTTATAATTTTATAATTTTATAATTTTATAATTTTATAATTTTATAATTTTATAATTTTATAATTTTATAATTTTATAATTTTATAATTTTATAATTTTATAATTTTATAATTTTATAATTTTATAATTTTATAATTTTATAATTTTATAATTTTATAATTTTATAATTTTATAATTTTATAATTTTATAATTTTATAATTTTATAATTTTATAATTTTATAATTTTATAATTTTATAATTTTATAATTTTATAATTTTATAATTTTATAATTTTATAATTTTATAATTTTATAATTTTATAATTTTATAATTTTATAATTTTATAATTTTATAATTTTATAATTTTATAATTTTATAATTTTATAATTTTATAATTTTATAATTTTATAATTTTATAATTTTATAATTTTATAATTTTATAATTTTATAATTTTATAATTTTATAATTTTATAATTTTATAATTTTATAATTTTATAATTTTATAATTTTATAATTTTATAATTTTATAATTTTATAATTTTATAATTTTATAATTTTATAATTTTATAATTTTATAATTTTATAATTTTATAATTTTATAATTTTATAATTTTATAATTTTATAATTTTATAATTTTATAATTTTATAATTTTATAATTTTATAATTTTATAATTTTATAATTTTATAATTTTATAATTTTATAATTTTATAATTTTATAATTTTATAATTTTATAATTTTATAATTTTATAATTTTATAATTTTATAATTTTATAATTTTATAATTTTATAATTTTATAATTTTATAATTTTATAATTTTATAATTTTATAATTTTATAATTTTATAATTTTATAATTTTATAATTTTATAATTTTATAATTTTATAATTTTATAATTTTATAATTTTATAATTTTATAATTTTATAATTTTATAATTTTATAATTTTATAATTTTATAATTTTATAATTTTATAATTTTATAATTTTATAATTTTATAATTTTATAATTTTATAATTTTATAATTTTATAATTTTATAATTTTATAATTTTATAATTTTATAATTTTATAATTTTATAATTTTATAATTTTATAATTTTATAATTTTATAATTTTATAATTTTATAATTTTATAATTTTATAATTTTATAATTTTATAATTTTATAATTTTATAATTTTATAATTTTATAATTTTATAATTTTATAATTTTATAATTTTATAATTTTATAATTTTATAATTTTATAATTTTATAATTTTATAATTTTATAATTTTATAATTTTATAATTTTATAATTTTATAATTTTATAATTTTATAATTTTATAATTTTATAATTTTATAATTTTATAATTTTATAATTTTATAATTTTATAATTTTATAATTTTATAATTTTATAATTTTATAATTTTATAATTTTATAATTTTATAATTTTATAATTTTATAATTTTATAATTTTATAATTTTATAATTTTATAATTTTATAATTTTATAATTTTATAATTTTATAATTTTATAATTTTATAATTTTATAATTTTATAATTTTATAATTTTATAATTTTATAATTTTATAATTTTATAATTTTATAATTTTATAATTTTATAATTTTATAATTTTATAATTTTATAATTTTATAATTTTATAATTTTATAATTTTATAATTTTATAATTTTATAATTTTATAATTTTATAATTTTATAATTTTATAATTTTATAATTTTATAATTTTATAATTTTATAATTTTATAATTTTATAATTTTATAATTTTATAATTTTATAATTTTATAATTTTATAATTTTATAATTTTATAATTTTATAATTTTATAATTTTATAATTTTATAATTTTATAATTTTATAATTTTATAATTTTATAATTTTATAATTTTATAATTTTATAATTTTATAATTTTATAATTTTATAATTTTATAATTTTATAATTTTATAATTTTATAATTTTATAATTTTATAATTTTATAATTTTATAATTTTATAATTTTATAATTTTATAATTTTATAATTTTATAATTTTATAATTTTATAATTTTATAATTTTATAATTTTATAATTTTATAATTTTATAATTTTATAATTTTATAATTTTATAATTTTATAATTTTATAATTTTATAATTTTATAATTTTATAATTTTATAATTTTATAATTTTATAATTTTATAATTTTATAATTTTATAATTTTATAATTTTATAATTTTATAATTTTATAATTTTATAATTTTATAATTTTATAATTTTATAATTTTATAATTTTATAATTTTATAATTTTATAATTTTATAATTTTATAATTTTATAATTTTATAATTTTATAATTTTATAATTTTATAATTTTATAATTTTATAATTTTATAATTTTATAATTTTATAATTTTATAATTTTATAATTTTATAATTTTATAATTTTATAATTTTATAATTTTATAATTTTATAATTTTATAATTTTATAATTTTATAATTTTATAATTTTATAATTTTATAATTTTATAATTTTATAATTTTATAATTTTATAATTTTATAATTTTATAATTTTATAATTTTATAATTTTATAATTTTATAATTTTATAATTTTATAATTTTATAATTTTATAATTTTATAATTTTATAATTTTATAATTTTATAATTTTATAATTTTATAATTTTATAATTTTATAATTTTATAATTTTATAATTTTATAATTTTATAATTTTATAATTTTATAATTTTATAATTTTATAATTTTATAATTTTATAATTTTATAATTTTATAATTTTATAATTTTATAATTTTAATTATAATTTTATAATTTTATAATTTTATAATTTTATAATTTTATAATTTTATAATTTTATAATTTTATAATTTTATAATTTTATAATTTTATAATTTTATAATTTTATAATTTTATAATTTTATAATTTTATAATTTTATAATTTTATAATTTTATAATTTTATAATTTTATAATTTTATAATTTTATAATTTTATAATTTTATAATTTTATAATTTTATAATTTTATAATTTTATAATTTTATAATTTTATAATTTTATAATTTTATAATTTTATAATTTTATAATTTTATAATTTTATAATTTTATAATTTTATAATTTTATAATTTTATAATTTTATAATTTTATAATTTTACAATTTTACAATTTTATAATTTTATAATTTTATAATTTTATAATTTTATAATTTTATAATTTTATAATTTTATAATTTTATAATTTTATAATTTTATAATTTTATAATTTTATAATTTTATAATTTTATAATTTTATAATTTTATAATTTTATAATTTTATAATTTTATAATTTTATAATTTTATAATTTTATAATTTTATAATTTTATAATTTTATAATTTTATAATTTTATAATTTTACAATTTTATAATTTTATAATTTTATAATTTTATAATTTTATAATTTTATAATTTTATAATTTTATAATTTTATAATTTTATAATTTTATAATTTTATAATTTTATAATTTTATAATTTTATAATTTTATAATTTTATAATTTTATAATTTAAAATTTTATAATTTTATAATTTTATAATTTTATAATTTTATAATTTTATAATTTTATAATTTTATAATTTTATAATTTTATAATTTTATAATTTTATAATTTTATAATTTTATAATTTTATAATTTTATAATTTTATAATTTTATAATTTTATAATTTTATAATTTTATAATTTTATAATTTTATAATTTTATAATTTTATAATTTTATAATTTTATAATTTTATAATTTTATAATTTTATAATTTTATAATTTTATAATTTTATAATTTTATAATTTTATAATTTTATAATTTTATAATTTTATAATTTTATAATTTTATAATTTTATAATTTTATAATTTTATAATTTTATAATTTTATAATTTTATAATTTTATAATTTTATAATTTTATAATTTTATAATTTTATAATTTTATAATTTTATAATTTTATAATTTTATAATTTTATAATTTTATAATTTTATAATTTTATAATTTTATAATTTTATAATTTTATAATTTTATAATTTTATAATTTTATAATTTTATAATTTTATAATTTTATAATTTTAAAATTTTATAATTTTATAATTTTATAATTTTACAATTTTATAATTTTACAATTTTATAATTATATAATTTTATAATTTTATAATTTTATAATTTTATAATTTTATAATTTTATAATTTTATAATTTTATAATTTTATAATTTTATAATTTTATAATTTTATAATTTTATAATTTTATAATTTTATAATTTTATAATTTTATAATTTTATAATTTTATAATTTTATAATTTTATAATTTTATAATTTTATAATTTTATAATTTTATAATTTTATAATTTTATAATTTTATAATTTTATAATTTTATAATTTTATAATTTTATAATTTTATAATTTTATAATTTTATAATTTTATAATTTTATAATTTTATAATTTTATAATTTTATAATTTTATAATTTTATAATTTTATAATTTTATAATTTTATAATTTTATAATTTTATAATTTTATAATTTTATAATTTTATAATTTTATAATTTTATAATTTTATAATTTTATAATTTTATAATTTTATAATTTTATAATTTTATAATTTTATAATTTTATAATTTTATAATTTTATAATTTTATAATTTTATAATTTTATAATTTTATAATTTTATAATTTTATAATTTTATAATTTTATAATTTTATAATTTTATAATTTTATAATTTTATAATTTTATAATTTTATAATTTTATAATTTTATAATTTTATAATTTTATAATTTTATAATTTTATAATTTTATAATTTTATAATTTTATAATTTTATAATTTTATAATTTTATAATTTTATAATTTTATAATTTTATAATTTTATAATTTTATAATTTTATAATTTTATAATTTTATAATTTTATAATTTTATAATTTTATAATTTTATAATTTTATAATTTTATAATTTTATAATTTTATAATTTTATAATTTTATAATTTTATAATTTTATAATTTTATAAATTTATAATTTTATAATTTTATAATTTTATAATTTTATAATTTTATAATTTTATAATTTTATAATTTTATAATTTTATAATTTTATAATTTTATAATTTTATAATTTTGTAATTTTGTAATTTTATAATTTTATAATTTTATAATTTTATAATTTTATAATTTTATATTTAATATTTTTATATTGGTATATTCCAATATGGGAATATTGAATATTTTCTGAGATTTCTGATACCATATCCCTCCCGTTTAGTGTATCCTTTTTAATTCAAGCCACAAATTTTAGTTTATTACATGTCCTTATCAAGTTTCAAAAAACAAGTTTTGTTGAATGGTTCGAGTTTCAAATTTAAGTCCCCTTTTTCTTGTATAGGAAAGTCACTATAGTTTGTCATTATTTTTGTAAAAACCTTACATTGTTTCATCGTGCACTGTGTTGTTGGCTAAAAAAATTTACATCGTGTTGACGTTTACAAATTGAAAGTTTTTCTTTCCCCACCCCTCTACTTGTATTTTTTATTTATTTACTGTTTTTCTCCTTCAACAAATTTGTTGCTGCTTTTGTGGTTAAAACCAAATTTTTTTGAAAACATTAAAACATCAAGTAAACACTGCGGATTTACATATGGCGATAACTAATTTGCATATTCAATGTTTTGAGTGGTGGACGATAGCGTTTTTTGCGTTTGTTTTTCTGCTTCTGACCACTCTCTCTCTCTAACCTATGCAAAATGTGAATGTCTGTCCACCATTAAATTGTGAGGAGTTCATTTGGGTGGTGGGGGAAGCATGTCGCGACAGACGTACCGACAATATTTACATTCCAAATTGCATTGATGTTGAGACGTAAAGCAAAGCAAAAAAACAAAACAACACTACATTAATGTTGTTGTAAATTGAGGAAGTAATTGAATGTGGCTTACACGATGAAGATATCGTCGAAGCTCGACAGATTGTAAATGAGGTGTGGCCACAGTAGGCTTAGTGGATTGCTTTTTTGTTTTCATCCAAGAATTCCGAGTGTCTTTTGTAATACCTCTAATTTGTGTATTTTTATTTTATTGTTCTTCTGTTTTCAAATTTTCATTTTTTTGTCTTCTTCTCTTTTCAGGGTAAGTTTCCACATTGAACAACAAAAAATGCCATCTTTTGACAGCGGCGTATTCATTACGTTTGTTACGTAAGTGTATATACAATGCAAGAGTTTATGAAGAGCTACGCTTGTATGTAAGTACATTTACAATATTATTGAAACGTACTTTAGTTTTCATACGACTTCTGAACAAAAGAAAGAAAAACCTAGCCAAAGCAGCAAACAGTGCCAACGAAGGTGTGTTAAGTACAAACAGCGCAACGCATCTGTACCAGAGATATTTAGTGAACCAGACACGTGGCAAGAGTAGGGGATAAGTGGGCAATGTAGAATACTCCAATCAGGAAGTATAAAAATAGAAATATGAATAAAAATTTAAATATAAATAATTTATTAAAATGTAAAAATATAAGAATATGAAAATATAAAAATATAAAGATTGAAAATATAAAAATATAAAAATATAAAAATTTAAAAATATAGAAAAAAATATAATATAAATATATAAAAAGTAAGAACTATTTAAAATTGTAATTTATCAATTTTCAAATTTTTATATCTGGTTTATTTAAAAAACAGATATATAAAAATGTTAACATTTAAAAATAAATAATTTTTTAATTAGTTTATTTTTTTAATTTTAATATGTTTGTTTTTGGTTTATATAAACATACAAATATACAAAAATTTTAATATTAAAGAATTAATAAATTTTAAAAATAAAGAAATATAAAAATATTAAGCTGCTAAAAGAATAAAAAAAATCAAATCATACTCTGGGTACTAATTATTATGAAAAAATTAATCCGGCTCTATTATTAGATTTTTAAATTAGTAATTTTTGATTTTCTATATTTAGTTTACTTAAAAATACAAATATATAAAAATTTAAATATTTAAAAAATTTATTTAAAAAATTTTTAAATTTAACATTATATATAATATTAATAAATATTTAGAATTTTATAATTTGTAAGAAATTAAAAATTAAATATATATTTAAAAATTAAAAGATTTTAAAATTAAAAAAATATTTTTTTAAAAATTTGTATTTTAATTTATTTGTTTTTATATTAAATTTTGAAACTTATAGAATTAAATATTTAAATTAAACAGTAAAAAATAAAAATATCTAAAAAATTTAATATTTGTGAATAAAAAATTGATTTCCCTATCATATTTTATATCATGTTGCGCTTCTGCTTTTTCCCCCTTATCCACAAATGACACACGATGTGCTAAACAGCTCAAAACGAGGTCCAATTACAAAAGAAAGATACAACACATACACGCACGCACACAATTGATGAAAAAACAACGCTATTGTTTATCGGATGTAATTTAAAACCCATTGTCACAATGAATTTGGAAAGAGCAAAAAAACTAACTCGGACTTTTTTCTTTCTACACAAAAGCTTTATAGTAAATTAAGTAAATACGCTACTCGTCGCACAAAAAACCTTGACTTAATTTTCATTGTAACCCCGGCGAGGCAAAGAGAAATAATAAATGTTATTGAAATTTGATAAACAGTAAAACGCAAAAATACACCCAAATTGAGAGCAGACCAAATGAAAAAAACCTGAGCCATATATTTGCAATGACTACGAAAAAACTATCCACTGAATTCATTTGTCATTTGAGCTGGGTAACCGCATTACAATGTGGCTGGCTGGCTTTCCTTTTTCAAAGAACAACTAAGAACGCATTCCTTCAACAGTCTGCGCGAGGAAGAAATAATTCAATAATCTTCCGCCTTTTCTGTTCCATGTCTGTGTTGTCTAGGCCAGACTTTTTGATGAGTCTCAAAACACAGGCGTGTGCTCCCTACCGCAAAGAATACCACCGCACAACGAACCTGAGGAGCACCATGTCGCCGTCGTCGTCGGTACTACTGGCTGCCTGGCCGATATACTGAGGCGAAAACCGTTCAAGTTAACGTTAACAGTTATTAAAGTAAAACCGTTTGATATTGTTGTTGTTACTGTTGGTTGGTTGGTTGTATAATCTGCGGTAGAACTAACCAACAACAAAACGACAATATATATAAAAACCTTAACATTGTCTTGCAATAGACAAGAGTATGTACCCAATATCACCCCTCACGCCCGCCAATGATGATGCTGGCTGGCTGCCTCACTATGTTATGTTAGTTGATGATGGCAGAATACGATAATGGTGTTGTAAGGAAAATTATAGCCTTTGGTTATGGTTTTGTATAGTGTCGGCCAAGTTAACGCCTTTAACATTTCGAACAAAATAAACATTCTGCCGGAATAATTTTACTAACTCCACACCGACTACTGCTCATGTGCTGCTGTCTAGCACCAGCCGAAAAAAATCCAAACACTGACACGTTGCACATTGTAATGAACTTTAACAGAAGCCAAAAGCAAAAAGAAAAACTAACAATGAAATTCATTGAAACAAACAAAATTAAAGATGTCTAAGAAGGCGATTTAATTGGAAAAAATCAATTATAACTGAGAATTATATTTGATAGAATAGTTGTTGAAATATTAAAATTTCTAAAATTTTAAAAAATTAAAATTAGAAAAAAATATATATGAAACTAAAAAATATAAAAAATAAAAATATAAAAATATAAAATATAAAAATATAAAAATATAGAAATATAAAAATATAAAAATATAAAAATATAAAAATATAAAAATATAAAAATATAAAAATATAAAAATATAAAAATATAAAAATATAAAAATATAAAAATATAAAAATATAAAAATATAAAAATATAAAAATATAAAAATATAAAAATATAAAAATATAAAAATATAAAAATATAAAAATATAAAAATATAAAAATATAAAAATATAAAAATATAAAAATATAAAAATATAAAAATATAAAAATATAAAAATATAAAAATATAAAAATATAAAAATATAAAAATATAAAAATATAAAAATATAAAAATATAAAAATATAAAAATATAAAAATATAAAAATATAAAAATATAAAAATATAAAAATATAAAAATATAAAAATATAAAAATATAAAAATATAAAAATATAAAAATATAAAAATATAAAAATATAAAAATATAAAAATATAAAAATATAAAAATATAAAAATATAAAAATATAAAAATATAAAAATATAAAAATATAAAAATATAAAAATATAAAAATATAAAAATATAAAAATATAAAAATATAAAAATATAAAAATATAAAAATATAAAAATATAAAAATATAAAAATATAAAAATATAAAAATATAAAAATATAAAAATATAAAAATATAAAAATATAAAAATATAAAAATATAAAAATATAAAAATATAAAAATATAAAAATATAAAAATATAAAAATATAAAAATATAAAAATATAAAAATATAAAAATATAAAAATATAAAAATATAAAAATATAAAAATATAAAAATATAAAAATATAAAAATATAAAAATATAAAAATATAAAAATATAAAAATATAAAAATATAAAAATATAAAAATAAAAAAATTAAAAATATATTTATATAAAAATATAAGAATTTCAAAATACAAATATATTTAAAGTAAAAATAATAATTCCAAAGGCCTTTAACATATCGTGACAAAATCAAACCAATCAATTGAAAGTAGTTAGTAATGCCTAAAGCAACTACATGCAGTTTGAAAGGATTATGATGAAACCACAAATCCAGTTTGAAACGAACACTGAAAGTTTGATGCAACTGCAAACAGTTTGAAGGGTAGACGGGAAACAACTAACCAAGGATTGTTGTAAATGAATGTAGTTTGATGCTACAAAGAGAAGTTTGACCTAAAGAAAGTTGTTCTAAAGATGGATTTAATCAATTTATTGGTTCAGAAGTCAACAATATTTAATTGAATTAACTCCAATGCACCTAACCTTAAACCCCTAAACTAACAGAGCTGAATCAGCTCATGTGAGCACTGTGCGTTATCACGGTAATTATGTGGAATTATATTATTTTCGCTTACTCAGCTCCGATAAGATTTACACAATTTAATTGAAAATGAAACGCTGCAAAAATAAATCTAAATTATCAACACTCTGAAAGTAAATATAAATATTGCATTTAGTGTTAAGCACAAAACGGAGGCAACCCCTCGAATTTCAAGTTAAAACGAAACGAAAATAATTATTTGCGCAAATTTTGCAATACGCACACACACACTGTTGTTGTTATTATTTGCCACAACGATTTGTATTTAATTGTTATCAATATTGCAAAAACAACAGCGCCAACTTAAAAAACCTCATAGAGATAAGGTTTGTGTGTGTCTGGGTATAGGTTGGCTAGCTTATATGAGTTGCAGCAATTTATGGCACAAGGTTGAACGCAGCCGATAGAATGACACTCGTAGTATTATGAAAAAAAAAATCAGCAACATAAATAAAAACTTACAACTCAAGTGAGTAATGTAATAAAACAAAAATATTTGGAAGACAAAGTTGTTGTAAGCGTTCGGCCATATGTCATTAGTCAAAATGTCAGGGGTTTAAGGTAAGGTAAGGTGAGGTACCGCCTTTGAGTTTATATTCAATTAAATATTGTTAGCGTTTGAACAACCTTTTTAACCCACTTTGTTACAAAGGTCCAATAAAATTGCCCAAATCCAAATTTAAACTCTCCAACTTTATTTTATTTGTGTCAAACTTCTCTTTGTAGCAACAAAAAACTTCAATTCACTACAAAATTCGCTTAAATGCTTCCAATTCATCTTCCAACTATTCTCAGTTCGATTAAATCTTACTCATTTCAAACTACATGAAGTTTCATCAGTAATTGCGATTTCTTTTTTAGATCCATCAAGCTTCCTTATCTTTATTTTTATCATACCTCACTCCCATTTATTTACTTTAATTTGGTACAAACTTCGTTTAGTTGTTTCTAAGTCTACTTTAAACTGTTTTCAGCTATATCGAACCTCTTTTCATACTAGATTTGTGGCATCAACTCATGCCTTTCAAACTGCATGGAGTCGCATCAGTTCCGTCAAGTTATTTACTTTAACTTACGATATACTTTGGTTGGTTGCTTTCAAGTCTCCTTCAAACCTTTTTCAGTTGCATCAAACCTTCTCCCAATTCTCTAACCAAATTGTTTGGTTGCTGCAAAGTTTCTTTCAAACTATTTTCCAGTTACATCGAACCTTCATTGTTCGTTTCAAACTGGGTTTGTGGCTGGAACTTATTCCTTTCAATTTTCAGTTCAGTTAAGTTACCTTATTTTTATCACACATATCTCTTATTTCCATATCATTTCTTGATATGAAACTTTGAATAAGGTCGCATCTGTCCTGAGGTCCCATAAGCCAACTCGAAGGACCATTTTTCAGCATTCAACTTGATTTTGGCAATATATTTGCAAAAAATACTACAATCTCTGTTGCAAATATTCGCCAGAGTCATCGTTTCAAATTCCTTATTTTTAATCTATTTTCGTCCTCTTGGTCGCTTAAAACCACTTTCAGTTGTATCAAACCTGTTTCAAACTACATCATCATTCGTATAAAATTTTCTATCGATGTATTCTATTGATTTAAATTATTTCGTCGTCGTTCAAACTCTTCGCTTGTGTGTGTAAAACTACTCTTAGTCGCATCAAACTACTTTCAGTTGTTACGAACAAGTGTTAGTTGTATCCAAACCTCTTTCAAACTTCTATCATTTTTTACTTTAGTCAAACTCTTCGCTGTTTTTTGTAACTCCACTTTCGTGCGTCAAACTCCTCTTGGTCACATACAACTATTTTCAGTTGTTAAGAACCTCTTTCAAACTTCTTACAGATGCATCATTAACTTTTCTATTTTCATATTCAATTGATTTGAGTTACTACAAGTCGTTCAAACTCTTCGCTTGTGTGCATCAAACTTCTCTTATTCGCATCACACTACATATATTGTCTCCAAACTTCGGTTTGTTGCTTCCAACTCCGCTTCAAACTGTTTTCAATTACATTAATCTGTCTGTGGTCATTTCAATTAGATCAAACCTTCAGTGTTCGTTTCAAACTATTTTCAGTTATATCAAACCATCAGCGTTCGTTTCAAACTACATTTGCGGTTTAATGCTTTCTCGTTTCAAACTGTAAGTCGTTCCGAACTATTTGAAATTCCCTCGAACTTCCCTTTGTTGCATCAATTATCACTCTTCATTAGGCTTTTTATTATTTGCTATAAATAATTTATTTCATTAAAATTTTCGCCTCTCCGCTAAAGTCATAAGGCAGATGTCGCCAAATGTTCGTGATTTTGGCAATATATTTGCAAAAATATTACCATTTCAGTTGCTGTGACTATCTTTGGTATTTCCCAACGTCTAACAAATCATAGTCGTTTTTTGCCCCCAGCACATTGTGGTCCACACCATCGCCATCATCGGCGGCCCCAGTTTGTTTATTTTGTTTTCATTCATCTCCTCCAGATGTTGAGCTTGTTGAGTTTTCGAAACAGCAAAAGTGTTGTAAACATTAAACAGATTTCCTTAATGCCCGCTTATCATGCGATCTTCCGATTAACATTTGGTTTGTTTGTTGGTCGACGTGCTCGCTTTAATTTCATTGCAAAAAGTTGCGGGATTCATTTGACTTTACTGTGGTGGCTGGGAGCAGAGCTCAATGTTTGTACAGGTGACAGACAAGAAGATCACATCGTAAAAGTGAATTTTATTTATGGCATCAGAGCTCCTAAACACAAGATACAGCACCATACACCACCATCGTCGAATTAAAATTTCCAAATGCTGTTTCATATCAACAACACTCAGTTGTTGGTTGAAACTATAGTGTTTTGATACATGAAACATCACCAAAAAAACCTTGAACTTTTTGTCGTAGAGTGCATATGGAACACATACATGTTGATACTACCGGCGATACAGTGAAACCTCTCAGCAGGGGTTACGCCTCTTGAGTGGCCAATTATAAACGAAATCATTCGATTGTTATTATGTTGATCATCGCAACACCCCCTTCTATGGTCAAATTTGTCACACTTTTAGTCCAAACTTGAAAAGCTATTGAGGTTAGCTCACAGGTATGCATCACACCAAAATTAAAAGAGCCATTTATGGCAGAGATTGTGATTAATTTGTTTATGCATATAGGGGATCTGATTAATTTGTTTATGCAAATAGGGGATCTAAAAACTACAATGACATCAATATTTTTTTACAAACTCCTCTCGTGTACGTCAAACTCCTCATGGTCGCTTCAAACTACTTTCGGAAGTTTCGAACCTCTTTCGAACTACTTACAAAAGCATCATTACGTTCTCTTTAAATTTTCTTTTATCATATTCTATAGATTTGAGTTGTCTACGGGTCTTTAAACCTTTCGCTTCACTATGTCAAACTCCTCTTAGTCGCATCAAACTACTTTCAGAGTTTACGAACTAGTGTTAGTTGTATCCAAACTTTTTTTCAAATTACTATCATTTTTGCTTTTGGTCAAACTCTTCGATGTTTTTGTTCATCAAACTCCTCTTTTATGCATCAAACTTCTCTTGTTCGCATCAAACTACTTCAATTGTTTCGAACTTCTTTCCAACTATTTACAGATGCATCATTAAATTTGCTATAGTTATATGCAACTGATTTGTGAGTGGCTTGTGTACGTCAAACTCCTCTTGTTCGCATCAAACTACTTTCAGTTGTTACGAACTAGTATCGAAACATCTTTCATACAGCTTTGCACATGCATTATTATATTCGTTTTATAATAGTAGTAGTATTGCTGTATTCAATCGAGTTGTCTACAAGTCGTTCAAACTCTTCGCTTGTGTGCGTCAAACTCCTCTCGGTTGCATCAAACCACTTTCAGCTGTTACGAACTAGACTTAGTTGTATCCAACTCTCATTCAAATTCGTTATTTTTGTAAAAAAACTCATATTTTGTACGTCAAACTCCTTTTGGTTGCATCAAACTACTTTCAGTTATTACGAACCTCTTTCGAACTACTTACAGATGCATCAGTAAATTGGTTATTTTAATTTTAAACTGATTTGAGTTGTCTACCAGTCGTTCAAACTCTTCGCTTGTGTGCGTCAGACTCCTCTCGGTTGCATCAAACTACTTTCAGTTGTTGACCTATGGTTAGTTGTATCGGAATTTCTTACAAACTGCTTGCAGATGCATTATAATATTCACATTAAAATGTTTACTGCCTTATTCAATCGTCGTTCAAACTGATTTTGGTTGTGCCAGGTGATCTGAATGCAAATGTATCAAACTAAGTCAAACTATAACCCGTTTAATAGTTTGGACCGTTATAAGTCGCATCAAACTCCCCTAAGTTCGATCGGACCAATATTGGTTTGAAGCTTTCAATTAGATCGATACAGTTTATTTAGTGATTTAGTGGTCGATTCATGGTTTCATGCAAAGGACACATCACTTATAACTCGTTTCCACTGTACCCATTTGAAATATATTCATTTGTGTGAAGTGACTCTCTCGACACGCAGTGCCTTTATATTATTTTCCAACTGATAACATTAATCAAGAATATTATTACTAGCTCTTTGGTTAATACACAATTCGAATTGAATATGTTTTCATCAAAAGCACAAATTGGTTTCATTTTTCTATGTATATTTTATTTGTGCTGGAACTGGACTGGTTGGTCGATCGACCGATCGCTCGGTCGTTCTGTCGTCGCTGAGTGCGTGTTCAATTGTTATCTGTGATACCCCTTTCATAAAAGCAAAATTATGAAAACTAATATTAAATTTTATTAATAGAATTTTCGATAAAGAACCAACACTGCTACTTCCCAATAAACCCAAATGAGAAACCCCATAAAAAATGTTAACAATTCCATAGACACAATACAAGAACTGCTTGCATGCGATCCATCGATGGATCCCCTCTCCGATCGCCGCTCTTTTCCCAACTAACTAACCGTGTCCAAAATGTCATTAAATTACCATATTGATAGGCTGATGTTGTTCGGTGTTGGTTGTTCTTTTTCCTTTTCTGCCAACAGAACAGAAACCGAAACATTGAAAAAGAGTTTGTTGCGCTTTGGTATGTTAAACATTTTCAACTGCCATCATTACGGGGCCATAAATTTTGTTTAGTTACCGCTCGCACTCAGCCGATGCTGAAACCGAAACAGATACAGATACAGCTACAGAAACGGATACAGAACAACAGGCAGTTATCGTTTGCTTTTTCTTAACAACTTGAACAAATTTTTGGTGTAGCAATTACCTATTTTGTGTATTATTGTTAGTGTGTTGTTTGCTGCTTTGCCCGGCCCGTCCCGTCCCGTTTCGGCCTGATCTGGCCTAGCCTGGCTACAATTAGTCGTTTAGTGAGATGCAATAGGCAATGAAATGTCTGTTAAACTACTATGAATATGTTCTCAACAAACTACTGACCATGCTTGTTGCCGGGTTGTTGTTAAGTTGTATCGAACATATGGTTGAATTGAAATGAATTGAATCGAATGGGATGGAATTCAGTGCGCGTGGATGGTGTGAAAAGTTTGAGGTGTATTTTTTTGTCTGTTAAAAAACATTGAAGTTATCTCATTTGTCCATTTTGAGATGTTGAATGGTATTCGAAAGTGTTGTAAATTTCACTAAGTGGCCGTGGATGTGTTAAAAGCGTGTATCATGATTGATCTTTTTATAGTTTTGAATAAAAAATACTGAATTTCCTTCCTTAAAAGAGAAAACGGCCCACATACAACTGTAATGAAGGCCTGTAGAGTCATCAACTTTTCTTCATTACACTTTTGGAGCGTTTTACTGAAAATTCCACTTCGGTTGTATGCAACTTTTCTCTGTTGTATCAATCTTCTAGTCTTATCAAAGTAAAAAAACTTTTTTTTTTAAATACTTCATTCCTCAGTAAATTTTTATATAGATGCCTCAAGCTTCACTTATCGCAAGTCTCTCTTGTAACAAACTTCTATAAGTCCTATAAAAGGCACCTCATTTCTCAGTCAATCTTATATATCTGCTTCAAACTACAATTGGTGATGAATAATCGCATCTTCAATCATGTTTTTGTTTATTTTATATGTGTCAAACATCTCTTATGCGCATCATTCAAATTCCGCTTCAAACTGCTTTCAGGTACATCAAACCTTCAGTGCTCGTCTCCCTCGAACTACACTTAGTATCTCTCTGATGTAACAAACTTCTATAAGTCCTATCAAACTGCTTCAAACTAATGAAAGGACCATTTTGATGAGTAAAAACACCTAAATCCACAGTCAATCTTATGTAGTTGCATCCAACTACACTTTGTGATTAATAATCGCATCTCTAAGTTGTAACAAACTTCTATAAGTCCTATCAAACTGCTTCAAACTAATGAAAGGACCATTTTGTTTAGTAAAAATACCTCACTCCTCAGTCAATCTTAAATAGTTGCATCAAACTATACTTAGGTGATGCATAAATCCTCTCAAAAATAGCATCCTAGCTACTTCAGCTGTCTACTGTAGTTGCATCAAACTGCTTTGGTCATTTAAATCTAATTGATCTTAAGAGACATTTCTCTTGGTGAGTCAAACTTATCAAATCATAACAAACGTTTACAATTAATCTCTTAGGCTGAGTCAAACCTTCCACAGCATCATAATATAGACCATAGTCTTTGCAATATTCACCCGCCCCAAAATATATCTTTGAGTTTTGCTAACAAAATTGTACCAGACCTCACACATAGTCTTACAACTTCCGCTCAGTCATTTTTTGAAATCTTTAACGATAATCTCTCAAATCGTTTTACATCTATCCCTTTGTCTCAAACTTCTTTCAGACCAAAGTTGCATCAAACTGCATCTTTTTAAATTTTATACTATATTTTACATTTCGCTCTATCAAGCAGCAATGGTTAGATCAAACTGCCTACGAGTGAATCCAACACAAACCATGCATATTGGTGTGACATCAGCCATCCTTCATTTGACATGCTTCTAAGGAACAATTGCTTAAAAGTAATTGTAATTCCAATACTCCCTATCGTATCCGACTATCAAACCTCTATCGGTTCGTATCAGACTACCACGATGCGTCAAACCTACCGCAGGTACGTTGTGACTTGGACTTCGGAGGAATAAAATAACTTTAATGGTACAAAATATCGATCCCGTTCCGATTCTATCACAAAATTGTAGCATGAAGTCGCTTAAATTTTCTGATGATGATATCGACGTATCAAACTTCTTTCATACACATAAAAACTTCCTTTAAATCGCGTCAAACCGATAATAGATAATACACGAATCCACTTCTTCCCGTGGAATCGAAGTTCTTTCGAAAGCGTCAAACTTCCTTTAAATAATATCAAACCAATAGCTGATCATACATAACTCCACCTTTTCGGGTAGAGTCAAACCATTAAAAGTATGACAGCAGTATCAACATCATAGATGATGAGTCTGCGGACCTTTGGACAGCCATGGGATGACATGGAGCCTCCAGTGGAATACAATAAAGCCTAACGATCCCTCCAGCATGAAGTCGCATAAAATTTCTGATGATGATATCGCATCAAACTTCTTTCATACACATCAAACTTCTTTCATACACATCAAACTTCCTTTAAATCGCGTCATGCACGAATCCACTTCCTCCGATGGAATCGAAGTTCTTTCGAAAGCATCAAACTTCCTTTAAATCATATCAAACCGAAAGCTCATCATACATAAATCCATCTCTTACGGTGGAATCAAACCATTTGAAGTATGACAACAGTATGTATCCACAACATCATATGGAGATGACATGGAGTCTCGAATGGAATGAAAGAATGTCGAATCCTCCGCATCCAACATGAAGTCACATATCATCTGATGATGATATTCAATCAGACTTATTTCAAATGCATCAATCTTCCTTTGAATCGTGTCAAACCGATATTAGATCAGACACGACTCAACTTCATCCAGAAGAATCAAACTTCTTTCGAAGTTTCAAACTTCCGATACGTATCGTAACCGATAGCTGATCATACATAACTTCACCTCTTCCAGTGGAATCAAACCATTTGAAGTATGACCTCTCTACACATCCACAACATCATTATTTAGAAACGAAAAATGAGACTCTGATGAGTCTGAAGACCTTTGGACAGCCATGGCATGGTATGGAGTCTCGAGTGGAATGAAAGAATGTCGAATACCCCGCATCCAACACGAAGTCGCGTCAAATTTCTGATGATGATATCGAATCAAACATCTTTCAAACGCATCAAACTTCCTTTACATCGTGTCAAACCGATATTAGATCATACACGACAATCCACTTCTTCCACTGGAATCAAACTATATAGCGAGGACACTTTCGATACTATCGAACCAACTCCAGTTGCATCAAACTTCGGTAAGTTCGAGAGTTTAAAGCCAACATTTTTGCGAAACTTTTTTTTTTTGAAATATTCAAAGAATATTAGAATATCTTGCGCCAAAACCTGACCACACCTCCTGCGTAGGTTGACGCAAAAGAAAAGCAAGAAAAACAAACAAAACACCTAAATGTGTTTCTCTTGAGCAACTGAAGGAGCGAACAAACAGCGAACAGCTAAAAAAATAGTTGCAAACATGCAACAAGTGGATGTTGCCTTACTGGCTGTCAGGTGGAGTCATTTCAACACAAACTGGTTCGTTCGGTAGATTTCGTTTGATATCGAAATAATTTTTTATAAATTTCAATATTTGTTTCTCCTCTCTCTCTCTCACTCACTCACTACTCTACTCCAAATCAAATAGATATTCATATTAAATTTCAATTGCTGTGCAAATTTTCTCAAAAGTGTGAAAAGATTTATTTCAATTGCTGTTAGTTTTGTTTGTTGCTGTTTTTTTTTTCATCTACAGTGCTACGGCACCGGTGTTGTTGTCGAAATTTTCGCAACATTCACAACTGTCAAAATACGTTTTACCTGCAATTGAGTAAGTTGTTGGCTTGGCTTGGCTGGCTGAGCTCTGGAATTGGTTTATTAATGCTCGTGTTTATTTGTGTTAATTCTGCATGATTTTCTAGACAATAGCCGCATTTTTGTGGATTTTTTGGTGTTGCTGGTGTTGTTAAGGCCGGCATAGAGGGAGGGCTTTTATGGATTACTTGGATAATACAAGTATTTTTATTTTGGACATTTGGTGTCATAAACTTTAAGAGCACATTTTTTTGTTTGTATGTACATATGTAAAAACCTGATTTTGACGTGTTGTTTCTCTTTCTTTATCGTGTATATTTTAATTGTGTTTGCTTTTGTTTTTTGTTGTTGTATTCCAACCATTTTTGTTAACTTGTCTCGCTCTGAACAAATTGAAATGCTGGCGACCTTGCATGGAGTCAACCAAATGACATATTGTTGTTTGTTTTGTGAGCACACACACACACGTTTCAATATTAAATTCATTTTTCATATTTAGAAAATTAATGTAATTTAACTTGTTGTCGAACAAAACATATTAATCAAATCCCGCATAATTGATTTCGATTTGAATTCTTATAATGGTTGTGTTTTAAGCAGAATATTTAATTTTGTAGATTTTTCTCATAACTGCCAGATTTTTGTATAATCTGGGAGCAGCTTCCGTTGGTCGATGTGGATGATTTTAATCTAACTAATGTGTAGATCATACCATTTTTTATTTAACTTTTGTGAACATCTTAATTTTGTGTGAATTGTGGTAATACGCGATTTTAAATTTAAACTGGTCCGTTGCTCTCATTCATCAGCTTCACGTTGTTGCATCGAGTTTATATGTTTGATGAACAGACCTGTTTCATTCATTAAATCCATTGAAACAACTGGTTGCTCTTTAATGATTTCCTTTATGCAAATGCTTGACATCAGACAGATTCTTTGAATGGTAGTTAGCCATTGTGTGTTCATTTTGTTGGGATATATAAATTTGTAGTTAGTCGTTGATTATATATCTTATGTCACGTCAAACCTCTCTCGGCCCAAACCTCCCTCAGAATATGAGAATAATATTTATTAAAATGAAAAATTTCAAACACTATTTCGCATAAATCAGCGTGACTCTCAAACCTGTCACATCTTTCATCGTATCAAACTATAATCATATACACCTTAGAATATGTCAAACCTTCCTCTGCATATGGAAATAATATTTATGGTCTATGAAATCTTTAAAAAATCTATAAAGCCGTTTCTATTCTCTCAGTTCGAATCCAACTATCCCTATGTCATTTCAAACATGGTCCAGGTTGCAACAAACTTCTCTCCCAACTTCAAAATAATGTTTATGGACGTGTTCCTCAAGTTGCCAAGAAGTCAGTTCAATCGAACCTCAGCCCTGGAACATTAACTATAATCTCTTCATAAGTTACAAACCCCTGGTGTCAAACTTCTCGAATATATCTTCTTCTTCTTCGTTCTAACCGAAACTGCAGCAATCACTAACAAAATCAAGGTGGGCCCTGTAATCAAACCGCTATCGTGGAAAGGACGTGCAGATAAAAAATTGTCCATGAGATTCAGATGATCCTAACCACGATAGCTAAGCTCCAGATCATTCTATCTATCATTCGCCTGTCATATAAATTATAGGCTGAAAATCTTCAATCGGTTCAAATCTCTTACTTCAAACTTCCCGCATATTTCTCTCACTCTTCCTTTTCATTTCAACAGATCCTGCAGTAATCGTAAACCTCTAATCAAAAAGCTAACGTGGAAAGCAACTACAGGCAACAACAGATCCAGATGGCCCTGGTCACGATAGACCATCTTCAGATCCTCTATTACTCTAGTAAATGATCAAAATATCTAGTCCGTTCCGTTTTTTTCAGAAAGATGTATCGTTAGGTTAAGATGAACCACCTATACTTTTCCACATCTTGAATTCGCAAAAAAACTCTGATAATAAAACTCCTTTCCAATGCATCAAACTTCCTTTACATAGTATCAAACCGATCTTTCAGTGTAGTCAACTATCGAACCAAACTTCTTTTGAAGTCATCAAACTTCCCATAAACGTATCAAACCGATAGCAGATCATACACAACTCATAATCTTCCGGCGGTATCAAACCATTTAAAGTATGACAACTGTATGAATCCACAACATCATGATTTAGAAACGAAGTATGAGACATTGACGAGTCTGCATACCTTTGGGCAGCCATGGGATGGCATGAGGTCTCCAGTGAAATGAAAGAATATCGAATCATTCCTATGCAATATGATATCATGTACATTTTCTGATAATATCGAATCAAACTTCTTTTGAACGCATCAAACTACCTTAAAAATACATCAAACATATATTAGATCATACACAACTCCACATCTTGCGGGCAATAAAACTTCTTTGGAATGCATCAAACTTCCGATAAATTGTATCAAACCGATAGCAGATAAAACGTAACTCCACATCTTCCGGAGGAATCAAACCATTTGACGTAAGGCCACTTTACACATCCGCAACTTCGTCATTAAAAAGTATTTGACATTGATGAGCCTAAAGACTTTTGGGTTGCATGGTCCCCAGTAGATGGCATGGTCCCCAGTAGAACACATGTCGAAGCCACCATCCGAAAATCATGTCATTAGAACCCTACTTATTGATTACGCATGCTTTCAAATCTTTAAATCTATCAAAAGTTTTTGAAGTCCCACCAAATATCTCATAATATCTCAATTAATTTTTTAGAAGTGTTATGTCGGTGCCTTTCATCTAATTTTAGATTTAGAAATAAAAGAAGTTTTAGTTTACTCCCTGTTGCCTCATACAATTGTTGACGATCATGCTTCAAGCTACTCTCAAACATGTTTATATCCTCTCAAACTTTACTTAAATTGTATCATGCCAAACTCAGTCGTCTTTTTTATGTTTAGCAAATCGTATCAAACCTCAGCCGAATGGCTCAAACCAATTAAGGTAGACTGGCAACTGTAACAACAAAAAATTTCTTGCTCATGTTTTTGGAGCGTTTTTTTTTTTGGGAAATCCTACTTCAGTTGTATACAACTTCTTTCTGTTGCATCAAACTTCTATCAGTCTTATCGAACGACAGTTCTGTTCTTTGTAAATAAAATATGAAAATAAAATTTTGCTGAAAAATCTAACATTTCAATCATTCTTATATAGCTGCATCAAACTATCAACAAAGATGAATAATTTCATCTCACGACTTCAGATTTAGAACTTTGAGTTTACTTCCTTTTGCTGCATAAAATTTCCGTTGGTCTCGTTTCAATCTTCTTTCAATCCTTTATATCCTCAAAAATTTCCAATAAATCGTATCAAACCAACATCAATTCTGTTCACTATTTGCAAAATCGTTTCAAACCTTAGATGGAGGCATCACACAATTTAAGGTGGGCGCACACAACTGTATGCGTGCACACAGTGCAACCAAAATTCTCTTGATCATGCTTTTGGAGCGCCTTTCTGAAAATCCTAATTCAGTTGTATCAAACTTCCATTAGTCCTATCGATCTACAGTTCAGTTCTTTGTAAAAAAAACATAAATTTCAGTCAATCTTATATAGCTGCATCAAACTATCAACCAATATGAACAATCACATCCCAAACATAGCTACCAACCTACCTACTTCAGATTTAGCATTAAAAGAACTTTGAGCTTACTTCCTGTTGGTCTCGCTTCAAACCTTTATATCCTCTCAAACTTAACATGAATCGTATCATACCAACTCGTGCCAAACCTCAGCCGGAGTCATACACAAAATTAAAAAAATGCTTTCTCATGTTTTTTCCCCGGGAAAATCATACTTCAGTTGTACACAACTGAAGTTCTGTTGCATCAAACTTCTATCAGTCCTATCTAACTGCAGGTCTGTTCTTTGTGAACAAATTATGAAAATTAGAATTAAAAGAACTTTGAGGCGACTCTCTGCCGGCCACAAAAAAATTCTGATGATCACACTTCAAACCTTTATATCCTATCAAACTTGTCATGATACCTACTCCAGTTTTTTGTATTTTTGTGCCAAATCCTATCAAACCTCAACCGGAGACATCAAACTATTTTAGTTAGATAGCCAACTGTATGCGTGCACATCCATCATAATGGTGTCTTTTTCGTTTCATGTGAGTGTGTTAGATTTAGAATTAAAAGTCGGTCACACGCTTTATGTTAAGCCCACACCTCATCAATTTAGATTTAATGACATTGGCCGTTTGACGTTAATACCTAAAGCGTCACATGAAACGAAAACGAAAAAAAACGGCTCATATATCTTTAGTTCAGCCAGCCAGCCAGCTATTTCCGATGAGATCACTCGCGCTCGCACTCCAATGATCTCAGAAGACTCTCAATGAGGTAATCCAGCCGAAAAAAATCACCAAACACGAATTTCAATAGAACAATAAGCTGCGGATTCAGCTAAAACTAAAGTTAATACAACAACATGACAAATAACCCCCACAGCAGCACGCTGACGGTGATGTTGAGAGTTGAACATTGAATGAAATTCAATTGATGCAAAGTGGCACAGTGTTCTAACTAGCAAACAGAAAAATATACCAATTGAATGAATGAATACCTATGGCATGACTAGTGTTAACTCATATATTCTGATGCGATTCTGAGGCTAACATGGTTGGTTGTTTGGTTGGTCTATGGAGGTATTTGTTAAATTTGGTGCTGAAATTTGCATATGGCGTGTTGAGAACAAATTAAAAATAAATAAAAACCAAAAAAACACTGCCATGCCACCACTAAATTAGCCACAAAGCATAATTAGATGAAAATGTCAGGGAGCGCTAGCCTCGCTGGCTACGTTAATCTTCTATGGCCGGAAGATTTTGTTTTATGGCCGGGGTTTGCCAGCAATAATTATGATTTGTGTATCTCTGTCTGTCTTCCTTGTTTTGGCCGGAGAGCGTAGAAAATAATTAAATTTATTTTTGAGTTGAGTTTTGCCAAATCTGTACTTTAACCTCAAAAGTTTACTTTCTTGTGTTTGTCGTTTTCTTTCTGGTGTTAAACTAATCAAAAACTCATTTATCTTTTCGCTTTTTTTGTTGGCTTTCTTTCAAAAGTGTCAAAAACTTCACCATGATGATGATGATGATGGCCGGCCACGGCACGAAATGATCACGCGTGGAAACTGTAATGAAAGAAAACTAGTTTTCACCTGCCTTCCAGCCAAGCACACAGATTTTCACATTTCACAGCCAGTGTTTATATGGTCACTCCAACCAAACCTAAGGCGAAAATCCCCACAGCACTCGCATGTGTCGAAAACCGCCAACCGCCCTCTGCTGCGACTCCCCCTCCCCCACCCAATACACACTCACAACCCAACCAAAATATGATGCTTCATTGGCGGCTGGGCTTTGTGGTCAACTTTTGTTGTGTTTTCTTTTTGCCGGCCGCACATTCATCGGCCGTCGTCTGTCCATTCACCGGGTTTTTGGTGGTTTTTCTCTCTCTCTCTTCGCTTTTTTTGGCTTAATAATATTAACCGCAACAGTCCTTGACCTTAACGGTTATTATTTAACCATCATCATCTACAATTTAGATAAAGTCTGTCCATCCATCCGTCCGTCCACCCATCTATCCGTTCGTATGCGACGTATAGATTTTCAAACATTTGGTGTAGCCACAACCAAACCAAAGCTAACCATGCGAGCGAGCTCGCAACAGCAACTACGACAACTCAAAACGTTGAGTTGAAGAGTGGTAATAGTTAATGATGATGACGTTTTAAGTTAGGAAAATAAATAAAAATTACTCTTTTCTGTAACAAGTGATTTATGAATGCACATGTTGTTGTTGCTGTTGTTGTTTTTGTTGCTGCGGTTACTTCAAGTTTTGAAAGTAATTAAGGTATATCTTTCTTTGTTCGCTATTATTGAAGACATGAAGAGTTTGTTTTTTCTTCGTCTTCTTGAAGAAAATTGTAGCTGGAGAGTTGGGGGAATTGCTATGTTGGGGGGAGGTGTAGGGGGCGATATGTCGTGCATTTTGCTTCTAATTGTTCAAAAAATACAATCAAAAAAATAAGAAAGCTAGTGATTCATACAGGAAATGATCGAAAACCTAATCAAACTTCATCGGCAGGCTTCAAACTTCCGAGAAATCGCGTCAAACCAGAATCAAACCTTCCGCAGACATCAAATCAAACTTCTTCCGCAGGAATCAAACTTCCAACAACTAGCGTCAAACTCATAGCAGATCATACACAACTCCATATCTTCCGGTGGAATCAAACCATTTCATCATAATTGCAATCATAGATTAAGAAACTAAATATAAACAGAGGAGTCTGAAGATCTTTGGAATGAAAGAATGTCGAGCCATATTTTAATTTATTTTATTTCCCTTGAATAACGAATCGTATTACACCCATATCAGATCATTTCTGACTATCTTGCTTCGAATTTCTTTCAAATCTTCATAGCCTGTCAAACTTTTCATAAATCGTATCATACACAACTCCACATCTTCCGGTGGAATCAAACATCATCAATAAAAAAAACTAAATATGAGACACTGATGAGTCTGAAGATCTTTGGACTGCTATGGGATGACCTCCTGAAGAATGAAAGAATGTGGAGTCGCTCCAGTCAAATATTATGTCAAACGCTCTATTGCGAGAAGGTGTAGCCGTATAAAATTTCATTCAGGAAATGATCCAAAACTTTTTTTAATTTATTCAATCGTATCGCACCCATAGCAGATCATACACAACTCCACATCTTCCGGTGGGAATCAAACCACTTCATCATAATTCCATCATCAATTAACAAACTAAATATTTAACACTGATGAATCTGAAGATCTTTGGACAGCTATGGGATGGCACGGCCTGAGGTAACTGCGCATACAATTTCTTACTATCTTGCTTCGAACTTGTTTCAAACCTCCATAGCCTGTCAAACGTCTCATAAATCCACATCTTCTGGTGGGAATCAAACCATATCATCATAATTCCATCATCAATTAAAAAATTAATATTTTACACTGCTATGGGGCCTCCAGTGAAATGAAAGATTGTCGGATGCTCCCAATCAAATGTAAGTAAAATTTCTGTCCATCTCGCCTCGTGCCAGAGGCTTCAAACCAGTGTGGCCTAATTATAATTTTGGTTTTAGAATTAAAAGAACTTTAGAGCTAACTCTCTATAACCGCTTAAATTTATTTCAAACATTGATAGCCTTTCAAACTTTACATAAATCGTATCATACCAACTCCAGTCTATTTTTTATATTTTCAAAATCGTATCAAACCTCAGCCGTAGGCATCAAACCATTTAAGGTGGAGAGTTAAATGTCAAATTCATAATTTCCTGCTCATGTTTTTGGAACGTTTTTGTTTGGGAAAATCATACTTCCGTTGTTTACAACTGTTGTATCAAACTTCTGGCAGACCTATAGAACCACAGTGCAGTGCATTGTAAAATAAATTTTGTGAAATTAAACTTTTGTGGAAAAAATCATAAATTTTAGTCAATCTTAAATAACTGCAACTAAATATAAACCAAGATGAATAAACTTATCGCACACATATCTATCTATCTACTTCAGATTTAGAATTAAAAGAACTTTGAGGTGACTCTTTCCCCATAAAATTTTTGGCGTCCTCTCAAACTTTACATAAATCCTATCATACCGACTCCGGTTTCCTTTCTATTGTTTGCAAAATCTTATCAATCCTTAGAGGAGGCATCAAACCATTTTAGGTATATAGACAACAGTATGCGTGATTTTGGATCGTTTTTCCGAAAATCTTACTTCGGTTGTATCAAACATCATTCAGTCCTATCGAACTACAATTCTGTTCTATGCATAAAATTAAACCCCAAGCTTTATGAAATTAATTGTTTTCGAAAAAAACATAACTTTCAGTCAAACTTATATAGCTGCAAAAAAATACCATCCAAGATGAATAATCACATCTCACACATAGCTACCTAGCTGTTTCAGTTGCAGACATAAAATAACTTGAACTAACTCACTGTTGCCGCATAAAATTTGTTACAAAATATCGTATTATACCAACTTCATTTCTTTTCACTTTCTTTTTTGCAAAATCATATCAAACCTCAGCCGGAGGCATCAAACCATTTTAGGTACAATTTCTTGATCATGTTTTTGGAGCTTCAGTTGTAGAAAACTTCTATCAATCCTATCGATCTACCAACTTTAGATTTAGAATTAAAATAATTTTGAACTAACTCAGCATTAAATTTCTGACGATCTCACTTCAAGCCTTTATATCCTCTCAAACTTCTTATAATACCAAACCTCAAATCTCAGCTGGAGGCATCAAACCATTTATGGTATGACGACTATACATCCATCATAATGTTGTCTACTTATTTTTTCTTGTGAATTTTACAATTTCACCCTCACTTCTCCGTATTATATAGAAGTTCGTGCTGAAACGAGGAATGTAAAATCTAATGGAACGTTGGCATACAACATAGAAATAACCCAGGCATATGCTTGATAACATTGCCGCCAGGTTTGTCTTCAGTTTCATTAGACTCGCATTTTTGAAACTAAAGATTTGAAGCCTTTTCCTCGATGATAATGATTTTCTAACAATTTCCTTCGTATCGAACTCATAATAACATAAACAAATAATACATATATCGAAGACCTCAAACCTCTCTTCTTGTCAAACTTCTACCATCAAACCTCTTACTGTTGCATCACACCATATAGAGTCGTATCAAACATATCAACCTATTTACTTCAATTTAAATCAAACACCATCGCGAATTGAATGCAATGCAAACTCATTAGGTTACATGTAACTGACACCCAAATTCATGGCAAAATTATACAATGAACAGTGAATGTGCAAAATATTTGCCACATTTATGTTGATGGGGAAACAAGTTCCAAGAAAATTTGTTATGCATTTTAGTGCAATTTTTTGTTCACCAGAAATTGGTTTATGTGTAGGCTAAGAATTCAGTATCGAACATATTATTTTATTAGATTTTTTAAATCTGCAGTTTTTTGTGTTTGGCTACATCGCTACATGTGACAAATCGTACGTAGGTTTTACTCCATAACCGTGTGGCATGTCACAGAGCTGGTTTTGCTTCGAAATTCGCCACAAACCACACAAACGACAAATAAGAGCGTTGTTAAATAAATACTGAAGTTAATAAGCTCAGCAGCGTCGAAGAAAGAGTAAAAATGTGTTAGATTGATTGACGTTTGTTAAACACAACCGGAATGGAGGATTTGTGCAAACGTAAATAAATAAAATTAGAAAAGTAAATGTTTACATGATGACAGAGAATGAATGTTTTCAAACAATACTTCTTTGACAAAAATATCCATAAAGAGATATAAAAAATGATAAATGTAAAAGCCTGGTCCAAAAACTTGAATTTACATTTACTTTCTATAGTAATTTATAAAAATAAATAAATAAATAATAGGATTTCTACTGGCAATTATAGAAATACGGATGTTGTGTTAATAATAGTAATGTTTCTGTTGATTTTAAGAATCAGTATCAAACACAACAAAAATATTTTAGGTCTTCGATATAATTTTATTTTTAAGTGATTTAAATTTTTATAGTATTGGTAATAAATAATATTTAATTAAATTTTAGAAAAAAAATATTTTTATTTTGGTTAGCTAACAAAAGTTTGCATTTTTGGTGTGACTCGAAAGTGAAATTTTTTTATAAGGATATAAAAATAAATTGAATAGATATATTCGTAAAAATAAAAATATATATTTTTAATTTTTTTATGAATAAATATAATCATGTATTTTATATATTAAATAATAATTATTATTAAAATGTATAATAATAAAAAATATATAAAAATAAGAATAGTAAAAATATATATGTTTATGTAGTTTGATTTTTGATTATTTAATAATTATTATATATTATATTATATAATTATAAATATAATTATAATTTGAGCAAATCTAACTACAAAAAAAAATAAAATATATTTTCAATGATATTATTTTATTTATATTAATATAATTATTTTTAAAATGTTTCAAAATAAAAATATATAAAAATAACTTGAATAAATATATTAACAAAAATTAAACAATAATTTATATATGTTATAAATATATATAAATATAAAAATAAAAATATATACTTTTATAAATATATATTTTTATGTATTTTGGTGTTTTGTTATTTTTATTATTATAATTTTAATAAATAATTATTATATAATTATAATAAATATAAATAAATAAATATAAAAAAATAAAATATATTTTTTTTTAATTTTTATGAAAAAATATTTTTATTTATATTGATTATTTATTAATAATTATTATATTATTATAATAAATATAATTATTTTATTATAATTATTTTTAAAATGTGTATAAATAAAAAAATGAAAAAGTAAATTGAATACATATTATATTAACAATAAATTAAGAAAAATTAAAATATATTTTTTATTAATACATATATTTATGTATTTTAATAATTATTAAATAAATATTTAATTCATAATTATTAAAATTAATACAATTATTTAATAATTATTAATTAATTATTTATTTAATAATTATTAAATAACAAACAATAAAACACATGAAAAATTTATTCATAAAAAATATTTATTTTTTCTTATTTTTTTTGAGTGTATTTATTCATTTTATTTTTATATATTTTTATTTTCATTTTATGAATAACTATTTTTATGTATTTTGATGTTTGGTAGTTTTATAATTATTGTTATATAATTATTTATTATTTAATATTAATAATAATAATTATTAACACAAAAATCGAACAAAAAAAATAAAAATATTACTTCATAGAATGAAAATAAATAATACATAAAAATAAGCTGAATAATTATATTCATTGAAAAAAACACTTTTTTTATTTTTATGAAAACATATTTTTAAATATTTTGATGTTTGATTATTTAATAATTAATAATAAATAAAACATATTCATAAAAATATTTTTTTAATTGTTATGAATGTTTATTTTTATTTATTTTTATACATTTTATATAAAAAAATATTCATAAAAAGATTTTTTTTTTATTTTTTTATTAATAAATAATATTTTTTTGTACTTTAATATTTATTCATAAAAATATTTTTGTTTTTTAATTTTTTATGAATTAATTCAAATTAATTATTTATTTTTGTACATTTTAAATATTTCATATTTTTAATTTTTTTAATTTTTAATATTATAGTTTATGTCTCTCTTATTTAATAGCCTACCTTTTCTCTAAATCTAAATCTTTTTATGTTTTAAAGATTTAGATCCCTATCACAATTTCCTCCCTATCACAATTAAAGTAATTAGTTGAGAAAACGTTTTTCTAACAATTTCTTTCTTGCTTACAACACAAAATTTCCAATAATTATGAAACCTTAATTTATTTAAACACATCTTAGAGACATTGACTTCCGTTACGCCCGTGCAGCGCCTTCTTGAAATCTTGAAACCTCTTTACAAAAGGCAGGAAATATATTTACAAAATTATTTTAATTATATTTATTTGTTTGGCTTTCCGTTCGTAAAGTTGATCGGTTTGACCGACTGACGTTGTTTAATCCCCACCCCTCCCCCGTTTATTTGTTGGTTTAAACAAATTATCGTTTGCGCCATACAAGGTATACACAATTCATTATATTTCTATTCGAAATAAATGTTACCATATGTGGCCAATTATCTGTAAATAAATGCTGCGCTGAGTCTGCGTCTGCCTCGTTTGGCTGCCCAGTCTGAGCTGTATCATTTTTTGGGGAGCTTTCAGACTCAACCAACGATTTTCAATTATAATTTATTTTCGTTGAGTTGTTTTGTTTTTTCTTCTGCTTCCTCTCTACTCTGCTCTTATGCACATTATATTAGAGAGATATAAATGTTTGTGAGTGTCTAGTTTGTTTTTATCTTATAGACAAACAAACGTCATTTGATGTATGTACGTACATATGTACGACGATGCATTGTTGTTCGTAGTCATACCTCACATCGTTTGTTGTGATCGATTGATTTCATTATAACCGACGACGAAGAAAAAAATGCAGCCAATCATGCATCCATCGATTGCGAGCCATCGAAACATGAAAAAACACTATTATTTTGGAAGATCTTTTTCTGTGTTTCGTTGTTTTTTTTTGAAATGTAAAGATCACGTAATATTATGAAATTGAAATTGTGTGTGTGTGTGGTAGGTTTTTGTCTTTGGCTGAAGTGATTTGTCAACACTTTTTTCTCTTTCGAAGGGGCCACAACATAAGAAAGGTGCCTTCTGGGGCGAAACCTCTGAGGCAAATGGCTTACATAAGAGTTTTGCCAGAGTTTCACCAAGTATTGAAAATTGATAATTTTAAATTAAAGGATAGGAAAAAACGAATTTTACCCCAATCCAATTTTAAAGTCCTCTAACAATAGTATCATATTTTTGAGTGAAAATATATTTTAAGATGTTCTTTCTATTTTTTTAAGAATAAATACTAAGTTAGGCCAGTCTTGAAGGAACAAAATTCGATGTTTTTCTATTGAAATTGTTACATCCCTGAAGATGATCGACAAAGTGGAATTGAAATATTGTTCAAAAATTTAAATAAAAAGCAAAATAAACAACAAAGCAACACAAGCCAGGTTTCTCCATTTAATTGAGCCCATTAAATGGGCAATATCAAAAACAATCAATATCAAAAATATCAAGTTTTTTATTAATAATTTTCTTCTTGACGAAATAATATAAAATTTAGGGTTATATTTTTACCCCAAAATGATTCGATTTTTTGGTCCGTTAAAAATAATTCAATATCTTTGTATGAACCGAAAGTGAAAAAATATTTGGATTTTTTTAATTTTTTAAGAATAAATATTTGTATATATTTTTTAATCTTTTATCAATATTTTTTCTTAATTATTATATTTCATCGGTCAACTAAAATAATTAATTTTTTTACCTGATTCGCAGGCGAAAAATTTTTTTTTTATTTTTTGAGAATATTTTTTCTTTTATTTTTTATTTTGTCGGGATAATATCACTTTAAGAGCCAAATTTGCACTGAAATAATTATTTTTTGTGTGGCCCAAAAGTGAAAATATCTTATACGATTTTTTAAGTTTTTTATTTTTTTTAAGAATAAATATTTATAAATTTTTTAATTCTTTATAAATATTTATTCCTTAAATTTTATATTTCGTCGGCCAACTAAAATAATTAAATGATAATGTATTTTATTTTATTTTTTTTATGGATATATTTTCCTTTAATTTTTATTTTTTTGTCGGAGATAGTTTCACTTTGAGAGCCTTATTTACACTTTTTTTAAGTGTTTTAGTTAAGCGAAACGTCTTATAAGATTTTTTAATTTTTAAATAATTTAGAATAAATATTGTTTATTTCTTCTGAGATAATATCACTTTAAGAGTCAAATTTGCACTGAAATAGTTATTTTTTGTGTGGCCCGATTTTTTAAGTTTTTTATTTTTTTTTTAAGAATAAATATTTATAAATTTTTTAATTCTTTATAAATATTTATTCCTTAAATTTTATATTTCGTCGGCCAACTAAAATAATTAAATAATTAAATTATAATGTATTTTATTTTATTTTTTTGTGGATATATTTTCCTTCAATTTTTATTTTTTTCTCGGAGATAGTTTCACTTTGAGAGCCTTATTTACACTTTTTTAAGTGTTTTAGTTAAGATAAGATAGGATTCTTTAATTTTTAAATAATTTAGAATAAATATTGTTTATTTCTTCTGGGGGAAAGTGAAAGTACATTTTAAGGATTTCTTTAATTCTTTTAAGAATATATTATTTAAAATTTTTATAAATATTTTTTTTTGTTTTTTTTTTTCAATTTTATATCGACAAATATTTTTTAAATTCTTTATGACTTATTAATATTTTGTTTCAGTATATTAAGATTTTTTTGGTACGCTAACAATGGTTTTTTGTTTGAAGTAAATAAGATTTGTAATTTCTGAAGAATACAAATATTATTAAATTATCAATGAATAATTTTTCTCTTTTCATTTTTCGCTGGAGTATCTATTTAAAATTGGATTTTTTTGATCCACCAAAAGTGTAGAAATTTATAAAATATAAATATTTATATTTGTCTTATTTTTAAACACAATTTTAGGTATTTTTTATGTTTTTTTTTTCGGAGAAATTTTCTCTATTATAAAGTTTTTTTCTATGATTTTTTTTTTTTGTAAATTTTTATGATGTATCAAAATTTTGTATCAGTATTTTTCAACCCGAAAATTAAGAGACTATTTTAAAGTTTGTTAAGAATATAAATTTTTAATTTTCTATTATTTTCTTTTTTGCTTTATTTTTTAATGGAGGTCAAACTTTATTTATTAATTTTTTTATTTTAAGATTATTTTTAGGCCTAATAAAATAGTTAAACTTTTTTAGAGTGAGTAAAAATATATTTTTATATTTTTAAAATAAATATATATTTTTTAATTTTTTAAATTTAAAATTTTTTTAATGTTTTGAATTTTTCGTCGCAGTTAGTTTTACTTTTTTATTAATTCTCTAAGAATAAATATTTTTATAACTGATAACAAAATTAAATATTTATTTGTTTTATTTATTATTATTTTATTTATTAGTATTTTTATTAGTATTTTTATAAATTAGATTTTATGGTGCGCTAAATTAAATTATAAAATACAATTTTTGTTTGTTTCGAAAGTGAATAGTAAAATTAAAGATTTTTAATTTCAAATTTTTGTGAATGTTCTTAAATAGTTTTTTTATTTTTTCTATAGTTTTTAAGATCCGAAATTTATTTTTGTGAAAGTGAAAATATATATTTTTATATTTTTAATAAATATAATATAATAAATATATAAATATAATTTAATAAATATAAATATATAAATAAATATTTTGATGTAAACCTTTTTATTTTTTAAATGAATAATTTTTTCTTTTTAATTTTAAAATTTTCGCTGGAAATTATTTCAATGCCTCAACATTTTTATGATTTTTCAATTTTTATTTTTTCCTTTATATTTTGGATGTTTCGACGTAATTAGATTACTTACTCTTATATCCGAAAATAAAGGGCTAATTTTAAATAAATTCCTTATTTATCCCAAATGTTTCCTCCACTTCAGTTTAAGTGGGAAACACATTGACCAACTGTGCTTAGTTAATTTATAGCTAAGATATCAGTTTCAGGGATAAAAAATCAGCTTCTACAAAAATAATTAAATACTGTTTTTTTTTTCTTAAATTTATTAAAAATATTTTTTAAGCTTTCTATATCAACATATATACAAATGTCAAAATCGCTGCCTAAATTCTAGATCTCTTTCTAAATTCTAAAAACTTTAATTACAATTCAAAAATCTGTCTGAACTTCAATACACAATATGAAATAAAATTCAAAACATTTCAATCGACATTCAAATGGAATGTTTGGTAATTTAAAACTGTCTTGTCTTCAGATTTTCCATAGACACTTTTAAATTTAAAACGATATCTCTTTTGTATATTCTTTTTTGTATTTTAAAATTTATGCAATTTCGTATTATTCACACGTTGTCTGGAGTATTATTTTTTCTATCTACGCCAGTTGAAATGCGATTTGTTTTCGTGCAAACGCCTTTTGTGTTGCGTTCATTGTCATTCAATTCAATTCCCCCTAAAATTCCATTGCTTGCCTTTGCGATTCTCTCCCATATGTGCTGGTATGTGCTGGTGGGCTTTTCTTAATCATTTCCCAAATGATCAAGTCTTTTTATTGCAGCTCTTTTCAATTCCATTCGATCTGCTGCCCCCTGGGGTAAGTTGAATGGCCTTTACCACAATTGTTGCAACTGGACAACTTTAGGCGGACAAGTTGCACATTTGCCAAATGCAAAATTCAAAATATGAGCGCGTGTGTGTGCGATTTTCGCGCTATATTTGCATTCAATGATGTAGAATTAATGGCGCAAATGTAGGCTAAACATATCGCAAATGACTAGACAAAATAATGACAACACAAATAATTTAAATGCCATTTTTAGATATTTGAGAGAGATAGATATTTATGGTGTAATGCATTGTAATTCATACAAAAAAATGGGGGGGGGGGGTAATATTACACTTGTAGTCAATATAGCATTAGAGCTACGAAGGAACACCTGTTATTATTTGTTTTGTTGGAAAAATTGAAACATCAAAGTTTTTATTTTTATTTTTTGCTGTATCACTTTGCTAATTGTTGTGCCCAGTGCCCTTGGAAGTTTGATCAAACCTAGAGGCATAGCTGCCTTGAAACTTCTTGTGGTAGTCATCAAACTACTGGGAGTTGCATCAAACTAGACGTAGTCGTATCAAACATGTATTTGTTAATTGCTTCAAACTCCGTCTGGTAGTCATCAAACTACTAGGAGTTGCATCAAACTGGATGTAGTCGTATCAAACATGCATTTGTTGTTTGATGCGTTCTACTCATTGTGTGCCACAGCAGCAGTTGCATCAAACACATGATAAATTCTAAAATAAATATAAAAAGCGAAAAAAAGAAAAACAAGCCTAAGGGATGCACATTAGGGCGAGTTGATTTTTTTCCGCTCACAGCGTCAGGCAAAAACGAAATCTACGGAAAATTCTAAGAACATTTCTCCAAGAAACAACGAGTCTAATATGAATCCCTAGCTCACGGAAATCGACTTCAAATTTGAGAATAGATCGTCTAAGAATTGAAGCCAATTTTTTTAGATCCATGTTTTAAGGGAGAAATGTTCTACAATTTTCCGTAGATTGACCCGATCCAATGCACGTATTCAAGAAAACTATGTCAGCTACAAATGTTGCAAATACAATTGGGCAGATTAGATAACATATTTGTTTTTAATTTTTCGTCGTAGGTAGTTTAACTAAAATGACTATATTTTGAGACGAAAGTTCGGATCAAGCCTAACGGGGTCACCAATTTCAAGACAACCTTACTACCTACAAATATTTCAAACACAGTTAGTTAATCTATTCAGTAGTTTTGCTACAGTGGACAAATATATATATATATATATATATATTTTTTCAAACGTGAAAAATAAAAAGAAAGTGTCTACATTCATTCATTCTTCTATTCTTTTGTACAGACAGCTGGCATGTTAATAAAGAAAAATATAAATTCTTGAAGAAAATCAATATTTTTAATTAATTTTTATTTTTTAATATATATTTTTAAATTTTTCGTAGGTAGTTTTACTGTATTGTTTATATGTAGAGGTCAAAAGCTCGGATCGAGCGTAGCGACGTCACAAATTCCAAGACAACCTAACGACCTACAAATATTGCCAACACAGTTTGCCGATCCATTCAATAGTTTTGCTACAGTGGGCAAATAGAATAAAAATATTTTTTTAATTTTTTTTAATTTAATTTTTCGTCATAGGTAGTTTTTTTTCCAATTTCGACTTTATATAGAGACAGAAAGCAAGGATCAAGCCTAGCCGGGTCGCAAATTCAAGGCAACTGTAAGGCCAACAAATATTGCAAACATAGTTTGTCAATTTATTCAGATGTTTTGCTACAGTGGGTAAATAGATAAATTATTTGCTTTCCATTATTCTTTGTAGATACCTATTCCAATTTTCACTATATATAGAGACAGAAAGCTCGGATCAAGCCTAGCGGAGTCATACAATTCAAGACAACTTTGTGAACTACAAAAATTGTCAACACAGTTTGTATTCAGCAGTTTTTTTACAATGGGCAAAAAGAAAAAAATATATTTTTTTAAGCGAAAATAATTCAGGAAAATACAAGGAAATTGACTAAATTGTTTTATTCTTCTGTAGCAACAGCTGGCATGTTAATGGATAAAAAGAAGTGTTCTATAAGCAAATCCATAGATCCAATACTTCAGAAATTAATTGATTTTAGAGATTTATAAATAAGAAGTAAAAAATCTATTTTTAAAAAATATATTCTGTTTTAAATAAGAGAAATGTTATTTCTAAATGTTTTATTTTATTTTATACAAAAATTAAAAATAGTTTGTTCTTATTTTGGAAATAAAAAATATTTTTTTTTCAAAAATTTTGACCACACATGAGCTTTTGCTGGCTTTTATTGATTTTTGTGATTCCAAGAAAAAATTCTTTTTGTCCATTAAAGCAATATTTTTAATTAAAAAATAATTTTTTAATAAAAAAAATTTATAATTAAAAAATTTTAAATTTGTTTTTAAATTATTTAATTTAAAAAATATTTTTTTTAACATTCAAATATATTTTTATGTTAAAAAATGTTAAAAAATATTTTGTTAAATTAAAAATATTTTTTTAAATCCAAAAAAAATATTTAAAAAAAAATATTTTTTTCATATATTTCAAACGTGAAAAAAATCAGGAAGAAATACAAAGAAAGTGACTACATTCTTCCATTCTTTTGTACCGACAGCTGGCATGTTAATGAAGAAATCGACGCAAATCCATAGATGAAAATGGAAGTTATGACCTTTTAAGTGAGTGTACCTCGTAAAAATGCCTAGCATTTATTTTCTTCTTCTTTACCATATTCGTTATTCTTAAAGCCTAGCGTTAAAATATTTCTCGGCTTAAGAATCTCTTTGAGTCTGTGCTGCACAGTAACAATAAAAATAAATTAATGTCAATTAAATGAACTTTAGTGACTCTCCGTTGTCCGTTGAGCCGTTTTAGATTTCCTAAACATTCCTATTCAAATTTATCTTGGCTAACCAGCAATTATATAAAAATGCATTTCAATGGAACCATTAACACCATCATAGAAATTAGCTGTTGTTGTTTTTGTGGCGGTGCTAGTGCTGCTGGACGGACGCACTGCGCCGTGTGGACAAGTCACAAATTGTAAAACAATTTAAAGAAAATTTGCTGAAATTGTTATTGGCAAACAAACTATTATGGTTAAACAATTAAGTGTAAAACACAAACAATTGCCATCGAAAGAAGCCAAAAACAAAGGAGACAACAGGCAAGCCAGAGTAGATACAAGCGCCGAAACCCAGAGTCTTTAAGTATTTTTGGTAGCCAATGCGTTTTCGGAGGCAGCAAAACACTTTCGCTAAAACAATGATCTTTTTTTCTGGCCAAGAAATGGACCTCCCCCACTCAAACTCCTGGATAGAGGACTCCCCTCATCCAAAAGAAAAAAGTTACAGTGGAGCTTAGTGTCAACACAAAAAATTGCTGTGTCTTGTGGCTGTGATCATTTGGCTGGAAAATTGTACAAAAACGATTTGCAAAAATGGTCATTTAAACATGGCCATTATTAGACCATTCAATTGAACATTTGCCGTGTTGCATAGCCATTGCCGTTGCCTTGGCCGTTGTTTGTTTGCCGTTGGTTGGCTGTTTGTTTGTTTGGTTGTTGTCTTAACTTTCCATGGTTTTGTTTGGGAAAAAAGGAAAAGTTTTGTGTTTCTGTTTCGGTTTCGTTTAAGAAAAACAACGCATTTATTTATAGGCAACATTACAAAGCGACAAATAGACGCATGTTGCACGTTCAAAAACAAACAAACAAACAAGCAAGCATGTGGTAAGAGTGTGGTATGGGAGGAGGGAAAATAACATCCTTCGCGACCTCCTCCAGCCAACCTTTTGTGTTGTCGCTTTTCCATTGCCTTGATTGCCAATGACATTGGCCAACTTGGCACACACATATGTCTGATACCTTCAAACTTTGTCTCGATTTGTTTGTCCATTCGCCCGTCCGTCCGTCCGTCCATTTGTCTGCCTTTGTTTGTCTTAAAGGTAAAGGAAGGAAGTAATTTTGGAATTTCCCCCTCCCCATCACACGTTTCATCGCGGTATGTAAATTGTTGTCTAAACAATTTTTAAGGAAATAAAAAATTGATTTTTTTTCTTGCTCGTTTCATTTTCAGTTTGCGTGTGGATTATGCGATTTTTGTCCATTGAAAGTGTCACTTTTAGTGCATAACAGCAGCGCGGCAAAACAAAACAGAGAAGAAAAAACGGTTAAGCTTTAACTTTTGCCAAAGTCAATATTTATCGGTTTTATAAGGTGACCGACCGACCGACCACCAATGAGGACTGGACAGGAGGGCCCCATACAATCATCATTCGCGTTTGCCAGCCATTACCCAACACATGGTCTGGTCTGGTCTGTCTGACCAAATAAAGGTGATTGTATAATATGATTCAATGGTCACAATTATAATAGCGTTTAAGGAAAGGAAACGAAAGAAAGACAACAAATAAATACAACGGGACATAAAAGGGAAATATCTGTTGGCGGAAAACAGGAACAAAAAAAAACGATTTGGACTTGGTCATATTGTTTGTAAATAAATATTAAAAAAATAAAGTAGAAATATGTTTTAAACGGCTGCAAAAAGCCTTTTATGCCCTACAGGAGGGGATTGCTGAGGAAAGTGTCATCATCGGAGACCTTATATTTGAAGAAATATGGGTTGAGTTTGGCACCACCTCATAAGGTACACCAAAACGTTTTATCGGGATTTACTGACAAAGTCTGGAATAATTTCGGGTAACTCTTGATTACAAAAAAAGATAATTTTACTTATTGGCATAGCCATTAAGCCGGAAATGGAACCACCCAATATACAATTTTGGAAGATGAATTAGGATATTCTTCATGCCTTTCTTTCATAAAGCCAAAGAGTGAAATGGTAGATAAACTAGCTTCACATTATAGAGGAAAAATATTTGAGAAATTTTCTTTTTACTAAATTTTCTGAGAAGATGGATTCTCATTAAAACTTTATATGATTTGTTCGCTAAGATGCGAGCGAAAAACTAAACTGTTCAGTTTTATACATTGGATGGATAAATATTTTTTTAATTTATGAAAAAGAAATATTTTTGTTTAGTAAAGAAATATATATATTTTTAAATATAAAATAATTTAATTATAAAATATAATAATAATAATAAAAATATAATTCTAATTACAAAAATGTTTATAATAAGAACTGAAAAACAAATATTTTTTAAATTAAAAAAATACCTTTTTAATTTTTTTATTAAAAAATATTAATATAATAAAAAAATATTTTTAAATTAAAAATATTATTTTTATTTTTTATAAAAATAAATATTTTTAATATTATTTTTATTTTTTATAAAAATAAATATTTTTAATATTATTTTTATTTTTTATAAAAATAAATATTTTTATTAAAAATGCAAATAATAAAAATATCATTCTAATTAAAAAATGTTTATAATAAGAACTGAAAAACAAATATTTTTTAAATTTAAAAAATACCTTTAATTTTTTATTAAAAAATATTATTATAATAAAAAAATATTTTTTAAATTAAAAATGTTATTTTTATTTTTTATAAAAAATAAATGTTTTTATTAAAAAAATACAAATAATAAAAATTAAAAAAACTATTTTTAAACAAAAAATATATTTATTATTTAAATTATTATTATTATTAATTTCACAAAAAACATTTTTTGTAAAGCATGATCTAGGCGTCTTGGCATTGAATATTTTTTAAATTAAAAAATAGATTTTAAGAAAAAATATATACAGTGAAATTCCCCTAACTCGAATCGCCTAGGGCACGACAAAACACTTCGAGTTAGGGAAAATTCGAGTTATGGAAATTAAACATTTTTTATATGTACACGATGTGTACATGTGTCTCTCCGGGACAGAAGCAGCATTTTCATTCCTATGCACTGTGCATAGGAAAAGAGAGCGGTGCCCATCACTGAATTAAAGGCTTCGCAAAGAAGTGCCACCAAAATATGTATGTATGTACTACTTATTAACGAGAAAACAATATTAAAATTAGCAAAACAAAAAATTCGAGTTACGGGAATAAACTCAAATAGTAAGTGTCACAAATTGTATCAGTTTTTAATTCGACTTACAGAAAAGTTCGAGTTAGGGGAAATTCGACATACGGAGAAAAACACATAAGAAAAAGCTATTGAGAATCCAAGATTCGTACATAACAGTTCGAGTTAGGGAAAAATTCGAGTTAGGGGACTTCGAGTTAGGGGAATTTCACTGTATTTAGATAATATTATTTTTACTTTCTGAAAAACAAATATGTTTTAAATTAAAAAATATAGTTTAATAAAAAATATATTTTCCTATAAATATTTTCACTTTCTGAAAACCCCATATTTTTTAAATTAAAGAAGTATATTTTTAAATTAAAAAATACATTTTTAAATTATTTTTTTAATTAAGAATATTTTTAATTAAAAAATATTGTTATAATTCAAAAATATTTTTCAAAATAAAAATGTTACTTCTATTTTTTAATTAAAAAATATCGCAAAAATATATTTAAAAAATATATATTAAGAAAATTTTATTTTTTTGATAAAAATATTTTTACTTTCTGAAAAGCAAATATTTTTTATAAGTATATAGTATAAATTTTTTAAAATAAAAAAATATTTTTAAATTAAAAATATTATCTTTGGTTTTATTTTGTTAAAACAATATTTTTAAAATGAAAAATAAACAAATTAAACATTTTTAATTGGGAAAATAGAGCATTCTCTTTACCTTTTATATAAATACTAATACAAAATTTATTTTTTTTAATAAAAATATGTTTCAATTGGAAAAATCTCTTTACCTTTAAATAAATACTAATAAAAAATAATTTTTTAATAAAAAAAAAATAAAGAATGTATAAATAATTTCTCGATTAGAGTATAGAGAGGTCATAATACACAGAAAAGACATAATTTAAATTTCAATAACAACATTTTTTGTGATGCATCATCTAGGCACTGATTTTTTTAATTAAATAATATAAAATTAAATTAAATTTATTAAGACTTATAATTACCTTTAACATTAGTCAGAACAAAAATATATATGGGAAAATCTACAAAATAGTCCGATTTCAATTTTGAAAAATTAAAAATTTCAAATTAGAGGCACACGTTTTATTTTAGCGTCAACTTGTTAAAAATACATTAAATATAAATAATGTGCTCGCGTGCATCATTTTTTTCAAGTGCTGAAGAAGTTATAATCGGATTGTCCCTTTTGGTTCTATTGCAAGTTAAGCCTGAAAACCCTATGAAAATCAACAAAATTTAACCTAAAATGGCTCTCGGTACCAAAATAATAATTCGATCTATTTAGCACTTACACACATTATTAGTAGTACCCATATTCACCGATCACACAGGGTTGCCACCAGTTATTTTTCAAACTGCGGATGTGCTCTTCAAAAAATATGAAATTTCATGATCTGCACGCATCGACCTGATGATGTTCGCACTGTCATAATCTCCTTGTCGCTGAAGGCACACCAAATCGTCCGGTCGCCTTTTGTTAGTATCTCTGTCGTTTATAATCCAATATTAAAAAAATTGCAATTACGTTCACGCTGAAAGCGCAAAAAAGAAAATTGTATCAATTTTCGTTTTATGCAAAAACAGAGTGACAGATTTTGAAGAGCTACCATTTATTCCTCAGTGATGGCACACGCCCTTTTCAACATATAGAAGATTCCGCAACATCATTACTATCATCCACAAAAAGATCAGAATGATTTTCTCTTATGCTGAAAAAGTTATAGCCAAAAGAGTTGAACAACTCCCGAAAGTTACAAGCAAAAATAGGGTAAATTAGGGTAGACCTTAGCTCAGTAGACTACATTAACAGCATAATTTTAAAACTTTAGGGTGTTGGCGAGGTTAAACTCGTCGTTTTGAAAATTATGACACTCTCAGAAATATTATATATTGCTCTTAAAGCGGTTAGAAGCCTGAGTGACATGGAATCGTATTATACCGTAGATTTGCCCATATACCAAAAACTATATATATTAAGAAAAACAAATATTTTTTAAATATATTAAATATATACTCCTTTATAGTTTTTTAAATTACATTTTTTTATATTATTTTTTTAATTAAAAAATATTATAAAGAAATTTTTTTAATAAGAAAATAAACAAATAAATGTTTTCCATTTAAAAATATTAATTAAAAACATTTTTTAATAAATAGAGCATTGTCGTTACCTGTATATACTATAAAGTATATAAAAAATATTAAAAAATTATATTTTTTTAAAACCAAAAATATTTTTAATTAAAAAATATGAGGGAGTATTAGTAGTAGTATTTATTTATATATAATTTATTTCTGGATTTGGGAGTATAGAGTTTAGGCCCTAATACACAAACTAATGTTTTTACATTCCAAAGCAACAAAAAAGCTAGATCGTGTCTTGATAAAATAGATAATTGTATATATCCGACTTATTGGCTGCAAATGGAGATTTGTTAGACAATTACGAACTTGCTAAATAAGGGCCCGGCTTATCGTGAGGACGGGCGTGTGAAAACGAAAAACATTCCTTATTTCAATAATATATTCACTTTCACATACATATATACCTTATTCTTTTCTCCCTTTTTATTACTATTCAATATTTCTAAAATTAATATTTTCTCGTTTCCTTTTATTTTACAGATTTCCACTTCCACCCAAAATAAAAAAACAACATCAAACTAAGCCGGCATTATATGGTAAGTAGCCAATAATTTCCTTCTATAAAACAATCACACTTTAGCTGTAGACTATAATTTTTCTATAAATGTGAACACCTTCCCTCTTTATGGAAATAGTTTTTTTCGTCAAAGTCTCTATGTATTAGGTATTTTGGAATTTTTTGTCTACATACATACATACATAAGTACTAATTTGTGTTTCAGAATATTTTCAAGGGAATTATAAAGATAACATTTGTGGTTTTGATATTCTAATTTAATCTCGTGATTATTATACGATTCTGTCTTAACAAGACCTTATCTCAAGAAGAAGATAGTTTAAAAATATAATATATTTAATAAGAAAAGATTTGTATAACTTTGAAACTTTTTATCTCCTGCCCTTTAACAAGTTCACATCATGAAATGAATATTTTAATTAACATGCCATTATTTCCGAAAACAATCTCTCATATATCCACCAGTTCACCACGAGAGCCCATGACTTGTGAGTCACCTTTGGTACACTACAACCCATAAAAAAGTTTTATTAATGCAAAATCAAAGGTGTTTTCACGATTCTTTCAAATTAAAACGATTTCGAATTTTGCTAAAATATTTTGTGGGGCTATTAAACTCTCTTCCCACCGGCTTTTCTCCTGTGAATATTTTGTCCTGTTTCATATTTTCAATTATCTGGCCTTACCTACCATTACATTCCCCACATGTCGCTTAGTTACTTAGTTAAGTTGTTAAGTTTAATGTGCACCAGTTATATTTTGTTTAGTACATGTAATCTGATGATGCTGTTGATGGTGTCTCATTAATTTTTATTGATCACGTTTTGACCCAATCCCAAAATTTTGCATAAGGGTTCATGGGGGTGATGGTGTAAACGGTGTGAAAATCTGGCATTTGAAAGTCTTTCACATGGAAGACATGAGGAAATGATGGTTGTTTGTATGTTTTTATATTTTTAAAACATAACATAAAATGGCACAAAGAGGCTGATAGGGAAATACAAGGCTTGCAAATAAAGGCATTGCCCTCTCGGCGGGTTATATAAAAATTATAAAAATATGAAAAAATTATAAAACTAAAAACCTAAAAAATCGTAAATTAATAAATAAGTCGAGAGAAATTAAAAAATATTAAAATAATTTTATACTAATTTTCGATCTAAAAAATAAAGGAACTGAAAAATAAAAAGTAAAAAAGTAATAATAAACTAGGAAAAAATTCATTTATTTAAGAAATAGGGATAAATTAAAAATTGGAAAACAGAAATATTCAAAAAAAAAAAATGAAAAAGTAAAAATAGTAAATATAAAAAAACGTAAATTAAATAGAGTGGAGAGAAAATAAAAAATATTTTATGCCAATTTTCGAGCTAGATTATTTAGAAGCCCAAAAAAATAAATATCAAGGAAAAAATAAAAATAAATTCATTAATTTTAAAAAATAGGGAATAATTAATAATAAAAAATAAAAATATAAAAAAGCGGAAAAAATAAAAAAATATATTTTATACTAATTTTGGAGCTAAAGTAATAATAAACTCAAAAAAAAACTACAAAATATTTAGTAAAAAATAGAGACTAATTATTGTATAAACAACAGAATTTCTAAAATAAAATAATAAGAAATAAAAAAGGAACAAATTAAAAAATAAAGGAGAATTTTTCTACCAATTTATCGAGCTAAACAAATTAAAATATTAAAATATTAAATATTAAAAATCGGGAAAAATAAAAAAATAAATTAACAAAATATCGATTTAAAGAAAAAAGATGAAATTGAAAAATAATTAATTTAAAAAAAATTAAAAATGCTCTTATATATGTGTTATAACTAGTGACAGGCTAAGAATACACAATAAAAAATAAATTAAATAATAATAATTAATAATAAAAATTAATCAAACTACAAAAAAATTAAATTTTAAAAGGAAATAAGAACAAAACAATGTTATAGTTATTTCCATTTTTTTGTACTAAGAATTGAGGTAAAAGATTTAAATATTAAAAATAAATAAAATTAAAAATCAGGCGAAAAAATAGAAAAATTTGCTTAAAAATAAAATTATCTTTTTAACTAGAAATATCTAAAAAAAGAATAATATTATACAATTTTGAGTTAAAAAATAAAAATAGAATATAAATAAAAATATTAAAATATAATTTAATTTAAAATATACATCCGCAAATACATTATAACAATATTGGTCGAAAAATATTGAAAAAGAAAACAAAACCTAAAAAACTTTTTAAAAAGTATTTCATGTATATTTCTTCAAACTTAAGTTTTTTAATATTTTTTAGCAAAACTAAAAATTAGAAATCAAAAAATTTAAAAAATATAAAATACAAAATTTAAACAAAGAAAGAAATTTAAGCAATTGTCAATATTTTCAAGCTAAATTTATATGAAATAAAAAGTAAATAAAAAGGAATTGACAATTTTAAAATGAAATAAAAAGCAACACACTTTTCCAACAATATTTGAGTTAAAAATATTTAAATATAACAAACAAAAATTCACAAACCAGAAAAGCGGAAAGAGTTTAAAAGTAAAAATATAAGTAAAAGAATGAATGAAAGTATTAAAATAATAAATTAATTTAAAATAAATTTGTTATACCAATATTAGAATTTACTTTAAAAATATTCAAAACCAGATAAACTAAAGTTTTAAGAAGTAGAATTAGAAAATAGAAAGTCTGAAACAGAAAATATTAAAAAAATAAACAATTTATATGAAATTAAAAATAAAAACAGAATTGATAATTTTAAAAGGATATAAAAAACAACACACTTTTCTAACAAAATTTGAGGTAAAAATATTTAAACATAAAAAAATAAAGTTAAAAATACCGGAAAAAATAAAGTTTAAAAATTAGCTAATAAAATAAAAATCAAAATTAAATAAAAGGATGAAAATATTAAATAATGATTTGAACTGGGATATTGTCCTGGCTCAAGACCATTTTGCTTCTATATTTAATAGAATGCAAATTTATTTACAAATGGCATGGTGACATTTATTACTTGGCTGCAGACTACCACTATCATGATTTCCACCCTGTCTAAAGGTTTCATTCAGGTGGCTTCGCAGCGACTTGTCAACATCAAACCCGGCCTCTATAAGGAGATGATTCTCACAAACGAACGAGAATCACAACTCACTTGCCGAATTTGCGTTTAAAAAATCGCACCAAGTAATAAAGCACACATGCCATCTTACAAGCATCTCATTGAGTTGCATATGTAAGTATGTGTATATGCAGGTATAGTTACCCAGCAATACTTCTGCCGTGCCAACGCTCATTTGTTTTAGTTTTTTCGTTTGCATTTTTTTTTTTTTGGTCTGTAATCAATATTTGATTTGAACTGGGATATTGTCCTGGCTCAAGACCATTTTGCTTCTATATTTAATAGAATGCAAATTTATTTACAAATGGCATGGTGACATTTATTACTTGGCTGCAGACTACCACTATCATGATTTCCACCCTGTCTAAAGGTTTCATTCAGGTGGCTTTAAGATATGTAACTTGAGTTTTAAAAAATAAATAAAATAAAAAAATGAAATTAAAAAAATATATATTAAAAATTTTATTTTCTTAATTTTAACCAAATTAAAAAACAGTCAATCGTTGCACCAGTTTTCCAACCATTTTAAAATAAAAAAATAAATAAAATGATGAAAATATTCAAAAAATAAATTAATTTAACCCATTACCGCCCTCTATCACCATGACACCACCAGATTAATGCCAATCAACTGAACTACAGTTTTCTTTGAGCGTTAAGTTTAAAATAAATTTGTTATAACAATATTAGAGATACAAATTTTAACAAATTTTCAATACTCAGGTAAACTTAAGTTTTAAAAAACAAAAAAAAAAAACAGAAAATTAAAAAAAAGAAATAAAAATATTAAATTTTTCAAAAAATTTAAAATTTTTTAATTAAAAAAATTAATAAAGTTGTACCAAAAATGTTTATTTTATTACTTATTATATATTTAATATTCATAAATTTGTATGTGCCGGTCAGTAATTTTTATGTAAATTAAAAAAACTTAAGAAGCAGTGGAACGACCTCCCAAGGGCAAAAGCTCATTAGAAATGGAGGAGGAAAAAGGTAATTGAGTTACCTCCCAAATCAATTACCTTTTTCCTGGTTGCTAAAGTGTTTTTGGCGTTACCTTGTTGAGACAGATGTCTAGGCTTTTAAAAAGCCCACAAACTCTTCAACTATATTCCGTATATACTATTGACATCAGTTTTCGAGTGTAATATTTTTCTGTAAAACAAAAACAAGAAACAAAATTGTATTCTTTCACACAAAGCCATAATGTTGTTTTTTATAATAATCTGTATTAAAACTTGAAAATAACAATTCTCAAATTATCATTTTCCACAGAAATGTTAAAGCCTTTAAGACTATTTCTGTGTTTTTTTTTGCCAACAAAACTTCACAATTGTTTTGTACTTTGTTAGCTGAGAGGATTAGCAGTATGACGAACATTTTTGGCGTTCTCCCCTTCCTCGCTCCCTCCCGCCAGCATTACTTGGCCGTATAATTTGGCGGTTGTTTGGCAGAATGGTGTGTTGCTGGCTGGGCTGACTGGTGTATGCCAAAGCAATTGTTTATTGAAATGTTTGATTACTTGACTTCTTTAACTTGTTTTGCCAATTGTTGAAATAATCAAGCAGAAAAAAGGCACAAATCTAGCTACCAAACCGAAAATACATGGGGGAAAGACAACAAATGGACGGACGTACCGAAAGGCGGACAGACAGGGTGGATGGACGGACGCAGAGCCAAACAAACGGACCTCTAGCCAACAATCACGGCTTGAGAAGTGAGTGAGCGCTGCAAAAATAAAAGAAATCCCAAAAAATTATATTTGAATGAATCCATAAAAATGGATTGGTTTGTTAGGTTTGATGGCGATGGCGGTGGTGTTGCCGTTGTGTTCACAAGATTTGCTGCCGCAAATGTTGTTTGTTGCTGCTGCTGTTGTTGTTATGGGTGAAGCCGAAATTTTGGTAAAAGGTGTGTCAGTAGTTAATGCAACTGACTTAAAAAGTAAACAGCACCACGGTACTTAATGCTGCTGCGCGAGTTGGCAAACATTTGTTGCTGGTGGCAGTTGTTATTGCTGCTGCTGTTGTCGTTAGCTGTTGGTCGTTGCCGTGATGACGACAATGGTGGCGATGTTGATGTTAGCGCAATGTTGTTGGCGTTTCTGTGCTGTGCTGCGCTGTGAATTGTATTGTTGCCACCAAGTCTATGCCATAGTTTCTTTGTATTGTCATTGTTTTGCATGCGTTCACCTTTTTTTCTGAACAACAATCTTTTTATTTCATAGTTTGTCGGTCGGTTTGCCAACAATGACAGTCTTCCACAGTGGCGGCGGCATCACGTGGCGCGATCAATAATCCATGAGCACGCAAACACTTTACTCCCAAAAACAAAAGCCGACGACGACTCACAGTTATACAGACAAAACTGGGAAATGGGTTAATGCAGCCAATTTTGAAGCTCAAACAGATGGGGAAAAAAGACAATGACAACAAAAGTGATTGTTGCATGGTGGTGATTTTGCCGATGCTGCTGCTGGTGCAAGAAGAAATTAATTTTTATTTTCTTGAAGGTTTTCAAAATAACGGCTCCCGGGCTGACTTATTCTGTTAAGAGATGGGTAGGTGGGTAGGGTAAATGTGGGTTTTTTCTCAGTAGGAGTTTTTCTCTTTCTTTCTTTATTTAATTTCTCATACAATTTGTTGCAATATTTGCTGGTACCACCAGTAGAGTCTTAGAGTGCTAAATAAAATTAAATTAATGTAATTAATTTATATTAGAGAAATGTCTCCATGCCATGCCATGGAAGGCCATAACATCCAAATTATTTTGATGAGAGTTAAAATCAAGTAGAAATCGCTGAATACCTCAGCTAAAAATAGGAACAACAGTAGGTTTAACCCCTTATTGCTGGCTACATTTTTTACTAAAAATCTTTAATAATAAATAATAAAATAAATTTCAAAACAAAAATTAAAATATTTTTATTTTTAATTATCTCAATATATATTTATAATTAAAAGTAAAAGAAAATTAAAAAATAATTAGAAATAAAAATCGAAATTTTAGTTTCAATTAGTTTAGTTTTTAACCAAAAATTTAATTTTTAGTAATTTGATATTTAATATTTTATTTTGATTTTATTTTTATAAATAAAAATATATATTTTTAGTTTCTTTTAGTTTAGTTTTTAACTAAACATTTATTTATTTTTTTCTTTTTTTAATTTGTTTATTTTTTAATTTTCTAAATATATAGATAATTAAAAATATGAAAAAAATTAAAAAAATAAATAAAAATAAGTTTTTAGTTTCTAACTTAAAATTATATTTTTAGTTATTTTTTACTTCCTTTTAAATTTCTTTTATTTTTAATTATCTAAATATATAGATAACTGAAAATAAAAGAAAATTGAAAAAATAAAAATATATTCTTTTTTAGTTTCTATTAGTTTAGTTTTAACTAAAAATAACTTTTTTTTTGTTAAAAACTATTTTTTTTTAATTTGTTTTACTTGTTTTTCATCTAAATATACAGTTAATTAAAAAAGTAAAAACAGATTCGAACAAAAAATAAAGTTTTAGTTTTTAAACTGAATTATTATTAGTTAAAAACTAAAATTTTATTTTTTTACTTTTATTTGTGAAATTTCTTTTTTCTTTATTATATAAATATATAGATAATTAAAAATTAAAGAAAATTAAAAAAATATTTTTTTTAATTTTCAACTAAAAATTTTATATATAGATAATTAAAATTAAGAGGAAATTAAAAAAAAAATAAAAATATATTTTCTTTTACTTGCTATTAGTAAAAACTTATTTTTTTATTTTTATATTTTTTAAATTTCTATATATTTAAATAGTAAAAATATAAAGGAAAATTTAAATATTTAATAATTTTAATAATTTGTAGTTTCTATTAGTTAAAAAATTAAATTTTTATTTTATTTTTTAAATTTCTATATATTTAGATTATTATAAATATAAAAAAAAACAACAAATTTAATTTTTAGTTTTTATGTTGTTTGATTTAGTGTGTTTTGCCTCACACAGGATGTTTATATAGTACTTACGATGTTACCATGTTCTCATCAGCTGTATATATATTTACAGTATTTATATATTATAATTATATATATATTATAATTTCATATGAGTTCATCCGAAGTGATCTCACACAGTTTATCTCTTCTCTCCGATTTCCAAATATGTTAAATAACGATTTAAAAAAAATAGGAATTGTAGGGTGGATCTATAATAAAGTATTATTGCCATTAGATAATTTTAAAAAATTTGTAACTTTTTTGTGGCATGTGATCCTAAACTCTATTTCCTCTAGTTTTATAGAAAATTGAAATATTTCAAAAAATATTTTTTAATATATTTTATAAACAAAAAATATATCTTAAATTTTTGTAAAATAAATTTAATTAATAGCTTATGGTGTCAGCAAAACGCTTCATAAGTTTCACGACGGTGTTCCTGGTATTACTTACTCTAAAATTATAAACGTTCTTAAAACAAATTTTATTTTTTTTTTGTGGTATGAGATACATATTTTTCTAATTTCAAGCAAATTTCCTCTAGTTTTACCGAAAATTCTTAAAACTTAAAAAAATATATTTTTTTATTTATTTATTTTTATAAATTTTATAAAAAAATGTATCATCGATTTTTATATAATAAATAATAATAATAATAAAATATTAAAAAAAAATAAAATTAATATAAAATAAATTTATTATGCCAATATTTTTAAAATTTCGTAACCCAGATAAACTAAAAATTAAAAATAAAAAACAGCAATATCAAGTAAAAAATATAAAACTTAAATTATAGAAATACAATTTCATAAACTTTTTTTGTGTTAAGATATACTAATATATTTTTTTCTATTTAAGCAAATTTGCTCTAGTTTATTTCTTCTATTTTTCTTATTAATGTTATAAACATATAATTAATATTAATAATTTTAAGTTTTGTGAGAATGGTATGGCAAATATTTGTGTGGAACATTTTTACCCGTTTTAGGGGTTTTGTTTACCTTTATCTCAAAAGGGACCAAAAAGACCCCTATAATGAGGAGCTTGAGGTTTAAAATGTTCCACAATAATGTTCTTCGTAGTATTCTAAGTAATAATGCTGAATACATCCTTTACAAAATAAGTAAGGATCATAAGGTTTCCTATGAAGATTAATGATAAGAATGTGATCCCCCTCTAAAATGACCACCACGTAAACTTTTAACGTATGTTCTGTTTTTACCACCTCTATTAAAATTTGTTCTCAGAACCTGTTTATTTTCGAAGAGGTCTCAGTTCCACAGTGTTACCCAATACGATTGATACATATCCTTTTTCATGTTACAAAAGTCATATTTTTCAAAGAAACTTTATTTTGTATTTTTATCTCAATTCATTGCGTTGAGGTTTTTTGATTTGAATTTTGTAACGAAATGTATTTCAATTGCCACAGACGTTTGCGTGTCCACTCTTTTGATGAATTATTATAGTCTTTTTCACAGACGATATAAGCTTCCTCTTCTGCCTCCCACTGTCTGTATTCCTGTCAATCATTATTTTGCTGGATCAACAGCAAAGAAATATATTTGCCTCATTTGGAAACAAAACAATTCTGGCTATGGCGCCTGTTGAAGTTTCTTTCCCCCTTTTCTCCCCCCGCGCACACACTCACACATTATTCACTCTAACCCTTGTCCGTCGACACCATCAGTGCCATCACCACTAACACCACTAATGATGGTTAATAATACTTAACTACCGATAATTAATGGAAAATGCTGCACCACATTGCGCCACAACGATACACCAGCCAAAGTATTCTTAAAAGAGAATTCCACAGTCAGGCCGCCGCCACCGCCGCCGAACATGCAACAATGCCAACAATGATGAGGCATCATCGTGCTCCGCTCAGTGTTGGAATGTCAATTCTAATCTCTTAAGGGAAGGGGAGGAGGGAGATCCATAGAGACGAGGCGACTTGTGAATTTTCTAGTTAATTTCGGAATCCATAGAAAACGAAACTGTTAATTTGTTATAATTAAAGATAAACTACAACAAAAAGAGAAAAACATAAAACTGCAACCACCGCCACCAGCCAACAAATTAAAAAAAAAAACGTACGTCTTCAAGTCATATATCAATCCATAAGGGTAATAAAAAATACACAACATCGATGATGGCGATGGCGACTATAGTTGGGTGGTGTTTTTTCTGCTTAAACATTTTTGTATTTTTGTTTAAACAATTGTGCTGACGGCAACAATTACAATTACATGCTGGTGTGGTTGCAGCCGATTCGATTTTTATTATTTTTATTTTTATAGTTGTAATTAAAAATTACGGGTGGATGTGGTTCCGAAATTACTATAAATGCAAGTCTACCTAAAAACTCAAGACAACACAAAAACGATCGGGCGGATGGCCGCCTCGATGACAGCTATAAATTTCATTTAATTGAAGTAAAAGTTTTTTCATTCGGGAGTTTTAAATCCCCTCTTGACATTAAGTGAAAATGAAAGCTTGATTCATTCATTCATTCGTCAAAAACAAAATAATGACTGTAGACATTCTGTAGTTGTAGTTTATGGCCCAAAGCGGAAACCCCCTCCCCTCCCCCGACCCATGAAAACGAAACGTTACGTTGTTCTGAAGTCCGCTGTTTGTGGTTGAGAACCTTGTTTTGTTTTGGATTTTTTTTCTCGCTATGAAATGTTTTCTTACATTTCTCTCCACTAGATGATGACAAATTGTTAATCCCTCAGTTTACGTTTAAGCCCGATCTGGGAAATTTGTCGAGAGTTCGATTACAAATCGTTGTGAGTGAGTGATTTTTGGTGAATAAATCGCTGGGCATAAATTGGATGAACAAACAAATGTTCGATGACTTTGTTAATTTTTGGAGGATTTTTGTTTACTCAAAGACTGGATAATAATTGTGTGACATTTAGTAAAAAATATATTATTAAGCAGGAGCGAAAGACTCGTGGCGGAAATGACGTTGAAGCCCGGAAACACATGGACAAGGTTGCCAAGAAACATTTTAAAAATATATTTCTGGAATGTATAACACAACAATGATATAACAAAATTGTTTGTTGATTTTTCAATTGCGCTTTGTTCTTGTTATTCTTGAACATAGTTTTGACCCCAATACACCACGAAAAGGTCTCTAGAACACTGGCCAAGTTGAGGAACAAACCAATCACATCTTTTATAGAAGTGTTAAAGACAATTTCAAAATATAATTTTTGCTTCAAAATCGTTTCTTCCGCATTTTTTTCAAACACTTAACCGACTATAAAAAAGATTCAAAAATTCTCATATTTGTTCGAATAAAAAATTGTCGAAAATTATTTTTATAAAGTCTCTCTAGAGTTTATATTCCATTAATATATTATTTAAAAGCTTTCTGTTTCTAGTTAAGTTTCTTTTGTAAAAAGCTTTCAACTTTGATTTGAATCAATATAAATAAAAATAACGACCAATTAAAATAATAACAATTAAAGATCTTTAAAGATCAAGTTCAGCTTTATTTTAAAGGCTTTTTTCTAATCTTAAAAGCTTCTTTCTTAAAAAAATACAAATATATGTGAATGCATGAGTGACCGGTTGACAAAATACTGAAAAGCTTATGGAGCTTTAAAGCTTTTTTAATTTATATCATTCCCTGTGTGAAAACCTCACTTCATATGTGATTTTACCTTAAAAGCTTTTAGCTTAGAGACATGTTTTAGGAAACGAGCTTTTCTGATTTTTCTCTTAAACATTGTTTGGTGTCGTCACAAATGCGATATCAAGCTCAGCTTTATTTAAAAGCTTTTATTCTCCACAAAAAATAAAAAAAATACAAACATATGTAGTGTTAAGTCTAGTATTCGGAAAGCTTTCATCAGATGATGCTAGCAAATCGTCGGAGAAACGACTGAGAATTCAAGTCGTTTCCCATTTTTTGCAAACAGTTTTTATAAATGGATGAATAAGCTAAAATATGCTTTCGCTAGAGTGGCTAGAAGTGGTTCGGAAATATGTGTGAAATATCTCCATTTATTTTGCCTTTTTACAATTTCTTTTGCTTTTATACAGATATTTGGGGAACATATAATTTAATATAGATGCCGTACGATAGTCTATTAACGCAATGATACGAAAGCTCTCCGAAGATGGCGTTAGTAAATCAATGCAGTCACATTCAATTTTTTTCCTATTTTGGGAAACTTTTCTAAATATATTGTGTCTATATTAAATCAGTACTTTCTTTGGTTCGTTCTAATAGTTTCTTTTTAAATAATAATGATAAAAAGAGCTTAAAATGGAGAACTTTCGGCTGGTTCAGAATACACAAAAGCCATCGAATATATAGAAAATTTAATTTTGTATGGAAACATTGTAGTACGAAAGCTCTCTGTAGATGGCGTTAGAAAACACAAACTCCGTGTAAATATATTAGTCAGTACCCATCTTGTGGTCAAAAACTGCATTTCTTTTACATATTCGTCCATAAATAAATAAGCCCTTTCTGTAAACAAACCCTTTGAAGAAAGAAACCAAAAGATACTATGCCTTTTCAATTATAGCTCTTACATTGTTGCCATACATTCTGTGGTAATAGCAACTCTTATTGTCCGACGAATCTCAAACTCCGTCTATCCTCAGTTACCCACTTAACTACTCGTACTCGTACATCGTTGCAAAACAAACTCCATAATTGTTGCGATTCTTATCTGGGTAAATTGGACATATGTTAAAACTATAAAAATAGTTTAACCTCTTGTTCCAATTTCCATTGAATACAACAACAAACAAACCAGTTAAACTCCCTCAACATGAATGTGAAAACAATTACGCAAAGCAATGAGCGACGACGACGAAGAAGAAGAAGATGGAGGAACAAAAAGAAGACTTCTTCTTCTGTTTCTACTTTTCAGAACAAATAGCCAACTCAAAGCACTTGAAAGATACAGATCTTAATAGAATTGCAATGCTGCAATGCAATGATGATGACGATGATACCTCTCTAAGATGAGATGAGACGAGGAATGAAATGAAAATATAATCTTTAAGAACTATTCAAGTATCATCAGCATAGCGTCGTCGTCGTCGAAGCCAAAGATACTCTGCCGAGTGCTTAATGATCAGCAGGATCATCATTATGATGATGACGCAGATGGAGATGCAGATGACTGTGATAAACCCCGCTGATGATCATTGAAATTTCAAAAAAAAAAACTAAGACGACACAGCTGATATTGAATATTATTGTTTGTTATGTTTGAATGCCTGAATGCTTGTAAGTGTGGATGCCGGCTGGCTGGCTGGCTATGTGGCAGAAAACTCTCTTGAAAACATCTTTACAATCAAAGATATAAATCTTATGAATTAACCAGATGAACGACAACAGCAACAACAACTACATCTGCAACATCAGCCTTAGTGCAACGACAACATCAACAACATCATCTGGAATCGGTATCGGTTTGGAATGGAAACCGAAGAGCTTAACAAGAAGAATTCTAGAAACAAGAGGCGCGCGCGCGTTAACAATTCTAAAATTTCTATAGGCATCATATTTACAAGTTTATATTTGTGCTAACAAGATGTGGTGCTGACTTCAAAGACCAACACCACCACCAACCATCCACCTCCCCCCGATCCGACCACACCCCTTCGTGGCTACTCTCACTGAATGAGTTCCAGCGGAGGCAGCTAAATGACGACAACAGCCGAGTGACTGCCAGCCAGCCTGCTGCTGCAACAGCAACAATTGAAATAAAATAAAAATGTTTCTTGATCGTCTATAAAAGATCTTATTTTCTTTAACAAGAAGAACAACAGCGACATCAGCAACATTGCATTGCATTGCAATGCATAGCACACACAGCACAGTACAGACCAACAACACAGTCGAAAAATATCAACAGTGTGCTTAAGTAGCAACATCATCGCTTTGGTCGAACAAACAACAGCCAGCAACAGGACAAACTTAACAAGGCACAGTGGGGGGTTTTTAGAATAAAATTTAAAAAAACATAAACTTAAAAAATTTGCAAAAACGTGAATATATACGGCTACATAACAACATTGTAAAACAAGCATTCTATACCAATGTTCCACTTATGAGTTATCCCCACACACCATATGAAATTCATTTATATGCCCGAAGTGTACATTAGGGCGTACCTCAAAAAAAAAGTTCGCCGTACACCTTCGAATATGAAGTATTATTGAAAGGTAGTTTCAAAAAAAAAATTTTTATTTTTTTATGCCGAACGTAGGGGTCGCGCTTTTACATTTTTCTATATAACTTGTATTTATAAACGGATTTTAAAGTGTGATACATCGATGTTTTTGTCTCGACGAGGCCGATTTTTTTGTCTTTGAAGTCATTGAGCTCAAGCACCCCCTTCTGGTACTTACCCATCATTTCTCAGTTGCTACTACCCTAATGTACCACTCTAATAATCGAAAATTAAAGCTCGCATAAAATCATGAATCATGTTTGAGCTCAATGACTTCAAAGACAAAAAAATCGGACAAAAACATCGATGTATCACACTTTAAAATCCGTTTATAAATGCAGAAGTTATATAGAAAAATGTAAAAGCGCGACCCCTACGTTCGGCATAAAAAAATAAAAAAAATTTTTTTGAAACTACCTTTCAATAATACTTCATATTCGAAGGTGTACGGCGAACTTTTTTTTTTTTACTTGTAACCTGGTACGCTCTAGTGTACATATTTGAGTATGGTTTTCCTTCTTTCCATTACCAAAGAAAAAAATTAACTGATAACAAAATGGTAAAGCAAGCACTCTATACCGAAGTTTCACTAATGAGTTCTCCCCACACAAGATACATGAAATACATATGTATGGCCGAAGTGCATATATGTGAGTATGGTTTTCCTTCTTTAACATTACATTAACATTAACATTACATTACATTACATTAACAAAGATGTAAAAATTGATTTTGTTAGAAGACAAAACTAGATCGAAATTTGGATTTTTAGTATTTTTCTCGAATTTTTCGATATTTTTTTGATAATAAATTTTGTCTAAATTAAAATAATAAAATTTGTATTGAAATAAAAAAAATGTTTGAATCTTTCCATTCGATTTTATCAATAATTTTCTTAAGCATTTAAAAAAATGTGTTATTTTAATACACCCTTTAATTTATTTTCAAATTTTTTAATTTATTTTCTAATTTTCAATTCACATAATAATAATTTTTATATGGATTCCTTTCTTATATAGAATATATATTCTAATATATATTCGTTTTTCGAAAACATTTCTTTTAAATCCCCCCACTGTGCAGCACCAGCAAGAAGCATTTGCCAAAGCAAACATTAGCATTAAAATCAACAACATTTTCAACGACATCATGTTGTTGCTTACAACCTAAAACTATCAACTATCAGCAGCAGCATTCGTACCCGTACATAGCTGGGCTGGCAGGCTGGGCTGCCTGCCCCTCATATGCTATGGACAGTCGAGCAGCCGCCCGGTGATCTAGCTGTGCCAGGAACGGCGGCGGATACCTTGATTTGACTTCTCTCGCTCGGTCGCTCTATCTCTCTGGCTTTAGTTTTATTTTATTTTGTCGTTGCTGTTGTTGTTGCACAGATTTTAATTCAAAAGACATGAGTAGACAAGGAAAATGCTTGTTAAAGCACAAAACCATGTAGATTTCATTAGAGATACAACTTAAGTTTATGGTCTAAAGTATCACTGTCCGTCCGACTGTCTGTCCTTTAAAGGTTTTGCTCTGAGGCAAGGGATAGTTGCCATGGTTGGTAACTATTTTCGTTTTTTCTTCGTTTTTCTAGTGTGCGCGCCTTCATAATCTCTCAATAAAATCATTGATTTTTATGACACCTCTTTCTTGTGTCATGGTGATGTGGAGATGTGGCGAGGCGATGGTGCTGGAGCCTGCTTAGATGCTTGGACACTTATCGAGTGTCTTGCTGGTTTCAAGGAAAAGGGAACAAACACTTATTCTCTGGGATCCTTTAATAAAGTAATTTAAAAAAGGCCTCAGATTTGTTTCCGATTCCAAGCAAAGACTTTTCAATTATAAGGAAAGATGAAAGGGGATCATTCATTGCAGACTTCTTCCATATTGTTTTTTAATATATCCTTAGATAATTTGTAATTCCCATAATTAGTTTACCACCTCCTACCCTTTTGAAATTATACAAATTTGCAAATAAAACAAAGCTGAACCGTCATGCTTTACCTTGTAATAAAATACATTTTAAGAAAAATAAGAAAAAAAACAAGCAAGGCCAAACACTTGTTACCTTCGTAGATGAGCTGATATTGTTGTGGTCGCTCTTAAATTATGATGAAGGAACAGATACTTATCAGGGGATACACCATTTACACTATCCCCTCCCTCCTTACTCAATTCCAAGTTGTATCTTATGACTGCGTGTCCTTTACAAATATGGACGAATGGTTGGAGGATGCTTGGCTAAATATAACAAAGTTATGGTTGCTTAACATGGATTTTATGACCGCATAAATTCGCATAAGAAGAAGTGGCAAAAAAATCCATGAGAAATGGTCATAACTGCTGAAGATGGCTGGCACAACCACCATGACCAGCCATGGTGTTAAGCTATTAGTAGGACAATAATAATAAATAAAAAACAACTATTTCTTAGACAAAGTAGGGAATCATAAATAGCTCAGGAAGGGAAAGAAATACAATATTTAATAAATTAAAAAAACGAAGAATGTTAATTAAACCCACACGCAATGGTTTGGAATTTCATATAAAGTTTAAAGGAGGGCAAACTCCTTCTCAGAAGAAAAATATCAAGAGGACAATATTTTAGTAGAACAAAAGGTAACTAATGGAATGAAGGTGTGGAAGCTCTGGGGGGAACTTGAATTTATTGTTCATACTAATATACACAGAAGTATTATATTTAAAGCATTTTTAACAGATATTCTGCTCTTTCATTTGATGTACATATCGACTTTGCACGACTCGTTAAAATATGAAAATAATAATAATTATTTAATTATTTATTTGGAAATTAAAAGGCCTGGGAATTATTGTTCATACTAAACTAATACAGACAGACTGGCATTATATTTAACGTATTTTTAACAGATATTCTGCTCTTTCATTTGATGCCCTTTGAATGACTCCTTAAAGTATGAAAATAAATTATATAAACATCTATATCCTTTGCAAATTAAAAGTCCTGTAAAAAGGAGAAAAGATCACCAAATGAAAAATTGAGTACAAAGTTTTTCTATATACGATATTGTCTTGTCCAGGCCCAATAAAATAAATGTAAAATTGTGGCACGGTGTAATGGAACATCAGCCAAACCATGAGTATAATAACACTGTGCTACAAAAAAGATTGAAGTATAAAATTCTGAGAAGTGACATTATTTTTCTGATGGTTGTTGCCGAGTAGAACAAGAATCTTGATATTGATTTCTGGAGTTATGGGTAAAAAACCGGGTTTTGAAACTTTAAACACGTATAAGTCTGTAACTTTTTATTTATTTATTATGAATAACAATGCAAAGAGAATTTATATTCTAATTTGTGGGTCCAGGGATTGAGCCGGGGTGACTAAGACCATTATAGCTAGTTATTACAGCGACAGACCAGAGCCTCTGGTGAGAATCGAACCCACAACCCCCACGCTGATAGCCGATCACGCTACCAACTCGACTACCGGGGCGCTCAAGTGTAAATAGTTGATTATCAACAAAACAGATAAAAATTGTAAAAAAGCATGTCGACCATCTTAATAAAAATCCCCAATTTTGGAACACATTTTTCCCACTTTGGGAATTCGGATATTTTTTGAAAAAAAAGGAAAATTTAGTAATTTTTAAAAATTTTGAATAATTTTAAGTATTTTTATTGGACCTCATTTCGTAAAATTATGAGAGATGTGAACTGAAATGATCAAAACTTATATTTTTGCAAAAATTTAGCATTAATAAAAACTTCAATAACTTAGTCAATTGCTAACGGATTTTTAACTTTTCATCGTATTTAAAAAGAAGAAGCCTGCAGCTTTCGATGCTTTTGTCCAGAAACTCATTATTTTGTTTGGAACCCGTAACACTTATAAATTTATTTAAATAACACATTTTGTAAGGAGTAAAACGCCACTTTGTTTTTAAAAATCAGTCAGTAATTGAAGTAATTTAAGTTTTTATTAATGCAAAATTTTTGCAAAAATACAAGATTTGATCAATTCAGTTCAAAGCTCTCATAATTTTACATAATTAAAGTCCAATCAAAATACTTATGATTAAGTTAATTAATTGAGAAATTGAAAATTTAAAAAATGATATTCAGAAATTTAAATTTAAATTAATTTGTATTTTCTCATTTTCAAGTGTTTATTTCTCAATATCAATTTACATTTCTGAATTTCAGTTTTTGTTTCCTCCATTTACATTTCTGAATTTCAATTGGTTTTCTTAGCCCGGTCTGACTGAGACACTTTCGAATACAAAGTCTTGTTTGATAAATTTTCCTGAAAATGTTTTTCAATACAGAGCTTTTATACACGCAACTTATCCAATTGGAGAAATGTCTGTGTAGTCGCCCTCTGATAAAATACTCGCAGCTAGACCCTATAATAAAGCTTCTTTGCCCATTTTGATCAGAAGCTCTTATCTGTATCACTCGCTCTCTTTGCTTCTTTGTCCATTTTGATTCACTAGCTTTTATAATAAAAAACAATTTGATAAGATTGTTGCTTTAGAATTTTTCTTTCTGTGCTCAATGAGATGAATTAAAACTATCTGAGAAGTGTTTTGTTTTGTCAAGAAGATAAATGTTAAAAAATATGGGTTCAAATGGCTGGGGAAGTTCTCTATTTGACGAAAAAACTCATGTGAAAAAAACTGGGAATTTTTGTATAGCTTTTTAGCCCAGTTTGAAGGGAGTGCGGACCTGCGAAAAAGTTTTTATATAGAAAATATTCTTTGCTTAAAATATTCTTCCACTATTTGTATTTGCTCAAGATCCCCCAAATAGACACTCAACTAAGAATTGTTTGTAAGGGAATTTTTCTCTCACCAAAATTGTGTATGCATCGTCATAGCTATTTGTTTGGATTATGCATTTGTGGAATTTGAAGGTGTGGACGTTTTTATGTTATGTTTATTACATTCAGCAACTGATTGCACGTTCTTGTTCTAGCTCTTGCTGTTGCAGACCAATTGGCGTCTTTTGAAAGCTTCTTATATGCTCTGGCGGTAGTGGCTGGCTGCAACATTGTTCCTCAATGTATCATATTTTTGGGATTTTGTCAGATGTGATTATAAAGTTACAAAGAACCCGATCGATGTATGTTGCTTACATACATATACATATGTATGTATATTTTAAGCCAGCAACACTGTTAGCAAATATTTTTTAGGCTTTTGTTTTCATTTTTTTAGAATTCCATTCTATATCTTCGTCGTAGCGCATCTAGGAAATGGTGGTCGTATTATGTTGTTCATGACATTTGTAACACGTGGAAAATAATCAATAATTTAATATTTTGGATACTTATATAATTGCAGTACTATGTAGATTTATGTGATTGTTAATCCTTTTCTTGTAAATAAAACAGCCACCGAAGGAAATACACCGAAAAATATTTTCTTTAAAAAATTTATAAATTAAAGTACAAATTCGAATAAAATTATTAAATTGAGTCATTTAAGATTTTATTTAAATTTTTATTATTTTTTCGGCCACAATAATTTACCTTTTACCTTTACTGTGCCAAAATTTTGTTAAAAAATTTCACTTGATAAAAATAATTTAATTTATTTTTAATTAATTTTTTAATTGTAATTTTCATAGATATTAATTTTTTTCCAATCAACAATAAGCTTTTTAGCTGGGCTACTAAAGATTTTTTCCTAATTTGTGGGTGACAAAAAAAACTATCTTATCTGGACTAAGAAGCTTTTTCAAAATAGTTGACTGGGAGTACATTCACACAGGGAGCTTTTGCCCGACAATTATGTTCTTTCATCGAAAGCTTTCAAATGTGAAGCTTAACTTCATTTTTTTCATGAAAGTTTGATTATGGTGATTTAGCCCTTGTCAATTATTTTCTTTGTTCAAAAGTTTTTTAAATATTCTTAGCTTTTTTCATTAAATCTTGATTTATTATCTTATCTTTTTGCATTTTGCCCAGCTAACTGTCAATTATTTTCTTGATCCAAAAGTTTTTCAAAGATTCTTTGCCTTATTCAATAAAGCTTAATTTTTGTAGAAAGCTTTCCCAGCTACCTGCCCATTATTTTCTTGTTCCGAAAACTTTCCAAATATTTTTCGGTTTTCATTGAAGTTTTGATTCGGGTCTTAGTTCCTGTCAATTCATGGTCCAAAACCTTTTCAAATATTCTTTAATTGATTAACCTCTTGTCAATTATTCTCTTGGTCTGAAAGTTTTTCAAATATTTTTTTTGTTTTTCACTAAAACATATTTATTATATGGAAGCTTTTTCAAAATTCCAAATTAAAAAATTCTTTGATTTTTCCATTAAAACTTAATTTTTTGTGATTAACCTCCTGTCAATTATTTTCTTGGTCTGAAAGCTTTTCACATATTTTTTGTTTTTCTCTGAAGCTTCTTCTTTGGGATTCAGTTTCTTCAATTACATATTTTATTTATATTTGTTCCAAAAGCTTTTCAGATATTCTTGGAGTTTTCATAAAAATTTGATTTTGCATTTTTATCATGTGGAAAGCTTTTTCTAGGTCCAAAAGCTTTACAAATAAATTCTTTGATTTTTTCATTAAAACGAAAAGGATTAACCGCCTGTCAATTGTTATCTTGGTGTGAAAGCTTTTCAAATATTTTTCGTTTTTTCATTGAATGCTAACTTTTGGGATTCACTTCTGTCATTTTTTCTTGGCCCAAACGATTTTCATATATTCCTTGCTTTTTTCATTAAAGCTTAAGTTTTGATTTTGCCTTTTTATCATGTGGAAAGCTTGTTTTACCTATAAATGATTTTTTTCCCTCGAAAGCTTTTCAAATACAATTTGGTTTTTTTCCATGAAAACATTGCTTTAAAAATTATTTGCTATAATTAATATTACCAGCAAAAATTGTAATTCAACGCATTACCCTTTGCAATACCAGGTAATGACCTATCATTACCTTCATGATTACTGGTAATTAAAAAATATAGACTTACTAATAACGGCATATATAAGTAGTTGGTAATTTTTAGGGTATATTTAGTTATTTTCTTCTTCGTGCCATAGCTGTGAGTAAGTACTTTCTTTATGTAAAGAGTGATTTTTTTGAGGTTAGGATTTTCATGCATTAGTATTTGACAGATCACGTGGGATTTCAGACATGGTGTCAAAGAGAAAGATGCTCAGTATGCTTTGACATTTCATCATGAATAGACTTATTAACGAGCAACGCTTGCAAATCATTGAATTTTATTACCAAAATCAGTGTTCGGTTCGAAATGTGTTTCGCGCTTTTTTATCGACAAATTTTGTTCAGCGATGAGGCTCATTTCTGGTTGAATGGCTACGTAAATAAACAAAATTGCCGCATTTGGAGTGAAGAGCAACCAGAAGCCGTTCAAGAACTGCCCATGCATCCCGAAAAATGCACTGTTTGGTGTGGTTTGTACGCTGGTGGAATCATTGGACCGTATTTTTTCAAAAATGCTGTTGGACGCAACGTTACGGTGAATGGCGATCGCTATCGTTCGATGCTAACAAACTTTTTGTTGCCAAAAATGGAAGAACTGAACTTGGTTGACATGTGGTTTCAACAAGATGGCGCTACATGCCACACAGCTCGCGATTCTATGGCCATTTTGAGGGAAAACTTCGGAGAACAATTCATCTCAAGAAATGGACCGGTAAGTTGGCCACCAAGATCATGCGATTTGACGCCTTTAGACTATTTTTTGTGGGGCTACGTCAAGTCTAAAGTCTACAGAAATAAGCCAGCAACTATTCCAGCTTTGGAAGACAACATTTCCGAAGAAATTCGGGCTATTCCGGCCGAAATGCTCGAAAAAGTTGCCCAAAATTGGACTTTCCGAATGGACCACCTAAGACGCAGCCGCGGTCAACATTTAAATGAAATTATCTTCAAAAAGTAAATGTCATGGACCAATCTAACGTTTCAAATAAAGAACCGATGAGATTTTGCAAATTGTATGCGTTTTTTTTAAAAAAAAAGTTATCAAGCTCTTAAAAAATCACCCTTTACAAAATAATGTGAAGGGTATTTTGTCGTTATTTATTGTATTCAATTCCTAATGCGAGGTAGGAGTATCTAAGATTCTACTCCACTCTTATGTATGCCACTTAAGCTTGTGCTCATTTGTATGCACATCTTGTGCTAATCTTTGGTGGTATTGCACTCGAGCTTTTTTTGGTGTTGTTGTTGGTTTGGGGTGCGTAGAAAAATTGCAGCTGTTATATCTGGCATTACATCATCTGCTACGAGGAGGAATATAAGTTGCGGCGGCTGCTGCTGCCGATGTTGCTTCTGATGTGGCTTGTTTTTGGGTAGTTACGTTTAAGACCGTCCATCTGTCCCCTCTCTCCCCCCCCATCATCACACTAGTATGTTAAGGTGGTATGCAACCATGTCACACCACAAAAACAAAAGTTGTTTTCTTCTTTTTTTGAATTTTTTGGTGTGTGTGATTTTCAACTAACTTGTTCAGCGACGAAACAAAAGTTGCAACAATATGATTTGTTGACAATGCCATATACGAAGCAATTTGAACAAACAAACTCACGCACTGCATCCACTTCGGACAAAAATGACAAAAATTTGTTTCTGCGCAATTATGCAGGTTGTAGATTTTCTCGTTTTTTTTTCGCTGTTTTTGTTGTTGTCTGTTGGTATAACAATTTTATTACATTTGGTGAATTTTCCCAAGTTCCCGGGGGCTATACACAGAGATGATGTTGAACGAAAGAAAAAATTCGTTAGAAATCGATTATCGAAGATATTTCAATTTCCAGCCAAGTTGTAGCCGTCCGTCCGTCCGACCGTTCGCCTCTGTTTCGGTCTGTGTCTCTGGGAGTTTATTGACCTCTCCATTTTGGGAATTCATTCATTCAGGTTAAGATGTATTAATACCAAATCGCTTTTTAAATCACAAGACATGGTTGCTCGGAAAGACACGTTTTTTCTCTCTTCATGGTTTTCTGTTTCTCCTTCTTCTTCTTGTGTTGTATGTTGGCCTGCAATGTGTCATAATTGCAATTGCATATCACGCACTTTTTCGAAAAAAATCAAAAACAAACTTAACTTTTTGTGTTATTTTTGAAACATAAAATCGATGTACGTGCAGTTTGCTTGTCCATACTAAGCATGTAAACATGCTAAACCCAGAAACATGTTCATCATGGACACATATTATGTATTTCCTTATGGCTCGTTTCAACAGCATATGCTGCCGGCCGCCGCCTATGTTTGTTGTCGGCGTATGTAAACCGACATTGTAATCCCAGTGTGACTTGGGCTTATTTGTTCTTGACACCAGAACATGTTGTTGGGAAGGAGGTGTAGGGGAGGGGGAGTAGCGAAGAAACGCCATAATAAACCCAACAAATCATTGTCTTGTTTGCGCTTTAGCCATTAAACACATTCTCAACGGGCTCGCTCACTCGCTTGTTGTTGGTGAAACTATTTTCGTTTTATTTCCAACATTAGACGTGTGCCTGCATTGCATCTTGGCTTTTTGGCTGGGGGGGAGGAGGTGATTCTCGGAAATCGTAAAAGCACAGTTACCTCGCTGAGGAGTGTTTTCGAGAAGAGTGTTTAGGAAAAAACTATAGCAATTGTAAAATTGCTGCATATTTGAGCATTCTTTGAGCAGAAGGTGTGAAATTTCTCTTTCGGAGAATAATAAAAATAAACCCGATTGTAATGTAATTTCAGGAACACATACTCAGAGAGAGAAAACTATAGAGAGATACAAGGACATTGTGCAAATTTCTTAAGTAGGAAGTCATATGAGCAAAGAGACCGTATAACACGAAAAAAATAACTGAAAATATATATATAAAGGTATTAAAAAGAGATGGATTATTAGAGAGATTTATTCTCTTATTATCATTGATATTATTTTATTTGTATTATATTATTTTATTGATACATCAGAATTTAAATCTCTCTAATAATCCATCTATAATTAATTGCATTTTTTCACGACACCAGTGACTCTACTCCTTATTTGTCCGGGGAAATAATTTGGAGAGAAACAATATTCAGGGTCGTGTGAAAGCAGTGCACTGACCCTGTTTGGCAATAACAATATTATAAAAAAGGAGGAGGCCGGAAATTTCGAATTAAATGGTCCTTCGAGATGATTAAAAATATCAAAGATCTATGATAAAAACTCCCAAAATTTCCACAGGATGTGCAAATGTGCAATGACAATACTAACAAATATTTTTATACGATTTTAATTTATCCATATCCTCTGCAATATTTTTAATTGTCAACCTAAGAAAGTTAAAGAGTGAGACTTCATGAATTTAACAGCTTCGATGTTCTCATTTCTATTGTAAAATAGATGCTCTTTTGGTTTATGCATGTATGTCGTAACGACTTTTTCAAAAAGGTGGTCCTTCGCTCAGCTATAAAGACTTCAAATCATATTCTAAAATTTTTCCAATGGGTTTCCTCACTAATTACACTATGCAACAAACATTTCCCGAAGGGTCATGTATCACATATTCTGATGTATTTTAGCTTTCTGAACTCGAAAAGGATATTGAAATATTTTTTGTGGATATTTTTTTGAATTTTTCTTTTACAAAAATTCCGTTTTTCGTCGAATGTACCTTAAATATGTACTCTCATTTTGGAAATATTTGCCCAGTCACACTCGCTTATACATCCTATTAAGGGTTGGCTACAAATGTTGTGAATTTCGCTTTCATATAGGAACAATAGCTCAGAAACAGTATAAAAAATATTTTTTAGGAAAGTTTTTTTTTCACAAAAAAAAAAAAAAAAACAAAAAATATTATGTTTCATGTTTTAATTTTGTTAATTTTACATAGAAACGGTTGTTTAAAAGCAGTCCCCAAAATTTGGAGATTTTTTAAAATCTTTTTTGCTGTCACGGATTTCCTTTTATAGGAAAAAATTTTTGGTGGGCTATAAAAATAGAAAAAAATGGAAAAATTATTTTGTCGCCAAAATTTGGAGATTTTTTAACCTTTTTTTTTCTGTCACGAAAAAACCCATAAAAATAAAAAAATATATTTTGTTTTATTTTTAGTAGCTATTTTAAATTTTGTTAATTACACATAGAAGCAAACCAAAAAAAATGATTTCCCTTTATAGGAAAAAAAACTTTTTGCAGGTCCATCAAAAGTGAAAAAATTTAAAAAATTATGTTGATTTAATTTTTAGTAGCTAAAGTTAAAAAGAAGGAAACAACAGTCACATATACAAGATCTATGGATACATGTACAAGTTATGACCTTCTTTCAAGACGCAAAATAAATTTGAAAAAAATATGATTTGCTAAACATGGGATTAAATAATGCGAAACACCGCTTTACGAATTAGAGATCAGAATATTTTGATTATTTTGTAATAGCTGGGATCTTAACAAAGAATACAAGGTCATCTTGAAGAAAATCTATAGATATATGTAGAAGCTATGGACCTAATTCAATTAAAGCTAATACTTTGTAACTTTTTTGAAATTAACATACTTCTGCAAGAAGCATCATAACTTCTACATTTATCCATAAATATTCTTCAACTAGGCCTTGTTTTCTTTCTTATGATCCCAGCTGTTATAGAATTAAAAAATATTCTATTATTTAATTTACAAAGGGCTTTTTCACGTTATTTTACTAAAAAAAACTAAAAATCAAGATTTTTGAAAAAATCATTTGCGTTTACTGAGAGTGCCCTAACTTCTACATTTACTCATAGATCTGTTACATGTAGGCATTGTTGTATTCGTTAGAAGAATGTTAGCTATTTAAAAATATTATAAAATATTTTTTCCGATTTTAGTTTAATTTTTATGAATTTTTTTTCGTGACAACAAAAAATTTTTTTCAAAAAATAATACTTTTTTCTCAATTATTTGGAGACTGTTCCTAAACCATGAAAAAATATTATTAAATATTTTTCCCAATTTTTGTCTACTTTTTAAGGTTTTTTTTCGTGACAGCAAAAAATTTTTTTTTAAAAAATAATATTTTATTTCTCAATTTTTTAGAGACTTTTCCTAAACCACTGTTTTTATGCTATAAACATTGTTTTCTTTGTTAGAATGTTACCTATTAAAAAATAAACAAAATATTGATGCCGTTTTTTGTCTATTTTTTATGGATTTTTTCTTCGTGACAGCAATAAAATGATTTAAAAAATTACTTTGATGGGTGAAAATTTTTAGCCATCATAATTATCCTTAATCGAACATGTAAGCGGGTGTGATCGCACGTATATTCCCAAAATGAGAGTTCAAAAAAATTGAAATTTTAGTAAAAAATTGGAAAAAAAATTACCCATATTTTTTAAATTCTGATTTTATGAATCATCATGTCTCAATGCACACAAAAATATTTTTTTAGTCGTCTCAGACACTATTTTTTATTTTATTGTTTTGTACAATTTCCGAAAAAATGATTTTTTTGTCTTAGCGTTATGACCACTGTACACAAACTACTACTGATCAAATTGGCAAATAGTTTTTTGAACTTTTGTCGTTGTCTTGAAATTGTGACATTTCTTGTTATTTTTGTCATAAAATTTGTCCTTCAGACGGCCAACAACGATTTCTGCCAAAAACTTCTCTCAAAGCAGGTCTACATTCTAAATTGTTTTCATTTGAATATCAAATCAGCCAGAATTTATTAAGTCTACAAGTCTACTGTTTTCCTTTTCCAGTTTTCCACTCTTCATTTGTGATCTTAGGAACCTTAAAAGTAGATCTTCGCAAAAATATGGTCCTTCGAGTCGGTCATAAAACTCAACAGCTTTTGGGGAAATTTTCTAAATGACTATTTTAAATTTATATTTAATATTTAACATTCAAACGAAGAAAACAATGCCTGTAAGAAAAGATGGAAATGTTTTTTTTTCAAATTTTGTGCATTTCGTAAACTTATGTACGGCTGGAATTTTTAGATTCTAATATCCTTGTTCAATGGACAGACGGACATGTCTCCATCTCCTTAATATTTTATGAGGTCTCACATCGATATTTCAAATTGTTACAAATGAAATGGCAAACTTACACTTACTACAATCCTCCTCCTCCGTGTTATGGTGGCACAGAAACGATTACAATTAATCTTTTACAACAACTGAGACGAACGCCGCCACCGTCGTCGCCGCCTCCTATATGTTGGCCATTCCCTTTATTAAGCTGATTGTCAATATTCCGGACATTAGCAGTATATTTACAAGCGCTTTAAGTTTGTCCATCGTTGCTGGTGGTGTTGCTTAAATGGATGCTGTTTTTTCTTCTTCTTTCAAACAAGCTATGACATAATCCTGACTGCACAATGCACTCAACAAAAAAAAAATCAAAAAGAAAAAAAAAACGACAGAGTCAACATAACGCCAAATGATTTATATGAATTTAAATAATCAACGAACAAAACACAGTCTCAATAATTAATCACCCCAAACACGACGGTCACTTGATATGGTGGAGGAGGAGGTGGTGGAGTGGAGAAAAAACTAAAAATCATGTATCAACAATGCAAGTAAGTCCCAGCACACCATCATTGTTAAATAGCACTCGTTGTGAAGTGAAGTGAATAGTGCGTGTCATGCCCGACCGAACCGAAGTGACGCTAAATCAGCTACACGCTGAGTGTTACATAAAGAAAAGCGCGCGCGCTCAGTGATATCAGTACACCACTGAAAGGTCTATTAATTAAATACCAAAAAACACACAAACAAAAACAAACATTTTGGAGCGACGTGCTCAAATAGACGAAAGGAGCCAATGAATTACTTATTCAAGTTGCACTGGACTTGGTGGCCTGGCCTGGTCCGGCCGGGCATCCCAATGGATAAACAAGGTCTTCCAAAAATGATTTATTCCAACTTTAGTGCCACTAAATCATTTGGCCGAAAAGTGCATCAAATATATAAAATAAATGACATTTTCGTTAAGGAAGATAACTGGAGACGAGGGTGGGAAAAGAAAGTGCAGGATCATATGTGAATTTGCAAAACTCCAAGCACTCTATACAGAATCACTACTGATGATTTATGTCCACACTGGATAATGAATTGCGTATATGACCAATGTGTGTATAGTGGAGCGAGGTGCTCCTCCTTTCCGATACCAAAAAAAATGTCATCCTTAAAGATTAGATCCTCATAACAATATAAATATGGTCCTTCGATTCGGCCACAAACTTCAATATTCTCTAGTGAAATAATATTCTCTAATTTAAGCAATTTTTAGTTAATGGAATCAACGGCGTTGTTGGTTCTTCGAGTCGGTCAAAAACTAATGTACTCTGGGGACACCCTATAAATAACTTCAGCGAAATTTAGTCAATAGTGAGGTTCTTTCGATAAATATGGTCCTTCGAGTTGAAATTGCTACTGCCACTAGAATGATGCCGCAACACTTTATAGAAATGTAACTAAGACTTGCAACTCATTCATATTAATTTTTAGACTTGTCAGCTCCTTAATAACGGTCGTTAATACGACCATATTAATTTTTATGAAAATGGTCCTTCGAGACGAACAAACAACTTTTTATTAAAGGCATTGCCAAGAATAGAGAACTACTAAGGAAATACAAGGTGAAATTGAAAATGAAAATTGGAATTGAGAAAATAAAGAGTGATTTTTTTGAGGTTAGGATTTTCATGCATTAGTATTTGACAGATCACGTGGGATTTCAGACATGGTGTCAAAGTGAAAGATGCTCAGTATGCTTTGACATTTCATCATGAATAGACTTACTAACGAGCAACGCTTGCAAATCATTGAATTTTATTACCAAAATCAGTGTTCGGTTCGAAATTTTACGCAAAGATCTTGGTGTAAAACCGTATAAAATACAGCTCGTGCAAGAACTGAAGCCAAACGATCTGCCACAACGTCGAATTTTCAGTGAATGGGCGCCTTTAGACTATTTTTTGTGGGGCTACGTCAAGTCTAAAGTCTACAGAAATAAGCCAGCAACTATTCCAGCTTTGGAAGACAACATTTCCGAAGAAATTCGGGCTATTCCGGCCGAAATGCTCGAAAAAGTTGCCCAAAATTGGACTTTCCGAATGGACCACCTAAGACGCAGCCGCGGTCAACATTTAAATGAAATTATCTTCAAAAAGTAAATGTCATGGACCAATCTAACGTTTCAAATAAAGAACCGATGAGATTTTGCAAATTTTATGCGTTTTTTTTAAAAAAAAGTTATCAAGCTCTTAAAAAATCACCCTTTACAAGTCGAAGTTGAGAAATAAAAATTGAGGTTATACAGTTTGAGATTGAGAAATTAAATTTGAAATCGAAAACAAAATCATACTGAAATTCAGAAAATGAATTAAATGGAAATGGAAATTGAAATTGTGCAATTAATTGTTTTCTCAATTTCAATTGTTTATTTCAATATCAAATTGTAAATTCAATTAACATTTTCTCAATTTCAATTTTCATTTCTGAATTTCAATTTTCATTTTCTCAATTTCTGAATTCCAATTTGCATATTTTCAATTTCTGAATTTCAATTTGTATTTTCTCAATTTCTGAATATCAATTTCATTTTCTGAATTTCCATTTGCACTTTCTCAATTTCAATTTCTGAACATAAATTTGTACCTTCTCAATTTCAATTTACACTTCTGAATTTCAATTTATTTATTCTCAATTTCAATTTTCATTTCTGAATTTATTTCTTATTTTATTTTCTCAATTTCAATTTTCATTTTCTCGATTTAAATTTTCATTTCTCAATTTTCATTTTCTCAATTTCATTTCAATTTCTGAACATAAATTTGTACTTTCTCAATTTCAATTTACACTTCTGAATTTCAATTTATTTATTCTCAATTTCAATTTTCATTTCTGAATTTAAATTTTTGTTTTCTCAATTTCAATTTGCATTTTCTCGATTTAAATTTTCATTTCTCAATTTCAATTTTCATTTTCTCAATTTCAGTTTCTGAATTTCAATTATCATTTTCTCAACTTTAATTTACTCAATTTTTGAATTTCAATTTGCATTCCTCGATTTCAATTTTCATTTTCTCAATTTCATTTCAATTTCTGAACATAAATTTGTATTTTCTCAATTTCAACTTGTATTTTCTCAATTTCCTAATTTAATTCTTTATTTTCTCAATTTTCATTTACCCAATTTCAATTTCTGAATTTCAATTTGCATTCCTCGATTTCAATTTGAATTTTCTCAATTTTAATTTCTGAATTTCAATTTGTATTTTCCCAATTTAAACTTGTATTTTCTCAATTTTAGAATTTCATTTTTTATTTTCTCAATTTCAAATTCTGAATTTAAATTTTTACTTTCACAATTTCAATTTACATTTCTGAATATTATTTTTTCCTTTCTCAATTTAAATTTTCATTCCTGAATTTCAATTTGTATTTTTCAATTTATTTGCATTTTCTTAATATGACGTTGTATTTTCTCAATTCCAATTGAAAATGTGGTAGAAATATTGAATTCCTTTCCTTTTGACCAAAAACCACATTTCTCCCGCATCACTTACTTTCCCATTCGCCCTCGTATGCTATTTCGTGGTACTTAGTTTGCGCCATATGAAGTTTTTCAGCTTTTGATTCGGTTGATTCTTAAGACCCCTTCTTAAGATACCGGAGGCAACAACAAATGGCCTGTCAATGCATTACGCCAATGATTACGGACGGAGTTGTAATGTGGCTGTTGCTTGTTCCTGTTGTTGTTGTTGTCGCTGTCGTGGTCGTTGTTGTCCCAGCCATGCTTCTGGGGATATTCTAATAATAATGGAATAATGGAACCGGCCGGCAACCAATTCATTTCACTTCTTCGCCTCGTTTCGTCGATTCAATTTTGTATGATTTGTTACATTGGCGGCGGTCAAACCAAAAAAAAAGTAAAAAAATAAATAAAAATTAAAGCGGCAATTCTTTGCTTTCTTCTTCAGTATGGTAAGGAATGGAATGGTTGGTGGGTTGGGAGAAGGCGGGGAAACCATTTAAAATTTAAAGCACGCACCTTTCACATACACCCAGCACCAGTTCCAGTACCATGACGAAGACGACGACGTCGACGACAGACAGACAGATATAAACAAAAAAGTTCTTTCACAGATTAGAACCATATTTTATATGTTACGGAGCTAATCGTTCAGTGAACTCTTCATCCAACGAAAACCCATGTGTTCCAGCACATACACACACACACACTTTGAACAGATTTGAACAGCGATCGACGATCACCGATCATTCTGTTGTGGAACGCTCTTTGACTGTTGTTGTTCTTGTTGCTGGATAAATTTGTCGTTGGGCGACATTATTGGAATGATTGAATGCCTGCCTGACTCCCCTCCCCTCACTATCGTCTGTCCGGCTCTTTTTCTTGGATTTATTTTGTTTTGTTTTTGATTCTTTGGTTTTGTTGTGAAGCTTTCACCGTGGGATCGCGCGGGGGGATATTATGTCTGTTTAGAATTTCAAGAGATTTGTTCCATTCACTTCATTGATCGAAACAATTTGATAAATTACCAAAAACAAAAAACAACAACAACAAACTCGAACTGTAGAACCGCTGAAAAATGTTCAGAAAATATTTATTGTTCTAAAGTTTTTTCTTGTTTTCATGGGGGTTTAGGGAAATTAATCTTTCTTTTTCTTCGCTTTTCAGAGATCCAAAAAGAGAAACATTGTCGGGGCAAAAAGTTCAAAGTCACACCTACACCATGTCTGGCAAAAAGGGGGGCTTTCACCATATAATGTCTGCTAACAATAGCCAATTGGAAAGTCTTGCAAATAAGCCCCTAAAACAGCTATAATCTGAAATGTTAAACATTACAAGACATAAATACATTATTCATTGTAGGTTTCGAGGATTTGCTTAAAAAATATTGCAGGAATATGCAACTAGAAATTTTCCTTCATCTGGGAAAATCAAATTAAATTTTCTATAAATAATCAAGATTTTGGAAAAAAACTCCCAAGCGAAAGAAGCCAATGAATTATACATTCAAGTTGCTCTGAGCTTCGTGGCCTGGCCTGGTCTGACCGGGCTAACTATGATATTCTAATGGCTAAACAAGGTCTTCCAACAATTATTTATTCCAACCTTAGTAAATCACTTGGCCGAAAAGTGCATCAAATATATAAAATAAATGACATTTTCATTAAGGAAGATATGTGTGAAGATTTCGAAAAAAGCTCCCATTCGAGACCTAATTAGTTTGAATCCAGAAACACGACAAATAATTTTGTAAACCAGTCGAAATATTTTAATTATTGTTGCATTTACTTATATGTAGTTCATGCTCTAGAAGGGATCTAATACTCTTTTGTCCAACAAAAAATTCAAATTCATTCAAAAACATCCTGTTAACCTGAATGATCATTTACTGTGTGGCCTATATATTTTGTCCTGAATTAAAATGTTTATATAAATTTTCAGGTTTAGAAGACCGAAATACATTAGAAAAATACTGTCTTAGTTTAAGCCCACTTCTTATTACCATTTTGTAGCGATGTGAACAGCTTTTATGACTATGGATATCAACAGGCAGTATAATTAGCATTTATTCAACTTCTATAACAAATACTTTGTTCTAATAGTGATATAAATATTAACATCTTTTATGTTTATGGAATGAACAGCCTTTTTGATTATAAATATCAACATGTAGCATAATTAACATGAATTGGGGTAATTAATTTACTTTTAAAAAGGAAATAATGTAAAAAATAACAATTAATTGCTTAGATATTCTCTTGGCAAATGTGGCCTATAATTTACCCTGAATTAAAATGTTTATGTTTAGAAGACAGAAAATATTGTCTTAGTTTGAGCCCACTTCGTATTATAATGTTATGGTGATGTGAACAGTTTTATTGATTATGAATATCAACAGACATTTATTCAACTTCCACAAAAATAATTCTGTTCTAATAGTGATATAACTATCAACAGTGTGCAGTTTTATAAATATTTCTAGTGAAGTGAGCAGCTTTTATGATTATAAATATCAGCAGGAGGTGGTATACTTAACAATAAATTATGTAAATTATTATTCAATACATTATCTCGATCCAATACTGACATAACAGGTTGTTTCCTTGGGGATATGAGCTCTCCATTGTATTTTAAAAGGGGTCATTTGATTCTCTGCGGTATAAATATGTCAAATAAGTCTCTCCGCTGAACAGCTTTTACGATTGTATATATTAACAGGCAGTGCGCGGCCAGTGATAATTCTTAATTTCTCGTGATTTTGTTCGCAAAAGGACATACGCCATAGACAACTCTCTCTATCGTAAATATTTCAATTATCAAGATGTCTCAGTTCCAGGCAAAGTCGTAGTGATGTTAACAGCTTTTATGGTTATAAATATCAACAAATTCTCAATTTCTGCAACATGATTTTGTTCTAATAAGTAAAAAATAAATATAAATATCAACATGTTGTTTGCTTGTAAATATCAACAACTGCTCTGGTTTTTAGTGGATAAAGGCAATGTCCTCCACCATCAATATCATTCGAATGTTTTAGCAAATTGTTTAACTCTTTGTAGTAATGTGAACAACTCTGATGCTAAAAAATATCAACAGTCACTATAATAAACAATTACAACAGTCATTGAAAACGTCATTACGATTAACAGCTCTTGTCGATAGAAGTATCAACATTCAATTAATTAATTCATTTTCATCAATTAATTTAATTTTTAAAATTTCATTCAGAAAACTTATTTATTAATTAAATAAGTTTTGTAATTGTTAAAAGGTTGTTTGCTAATAAATATGAACAACTGTTTTGGGCATTGCATTTTGGTGTGCAAAAGACAATATTCTCTAGCATCAATATTAAATATCAAAATGTCTAAATATCGAATGCCTAAGCAAATTGTTTACCTCTTTGTAGTAATCTGAACAATTTTCATGATTATATATATCAGTATAGTAAATAATTACTATAGGTAATGAATTTAATTCAATTTCAAAATTCCATCAGAAAACTCAATTTTTAATTAAATAAGTTTTGTAAATATCAACAGGTTGTTTGCTTGTAAATATCAACAACTGCTTTGACCATAGGATCTTGTGTGGAAATATCACATATGAAGCTGCCTCAGTATCAAAATGACTTTGTAGTAATGCGAACAACTTTCATGATAATGAATATCAACAGTCAATTGTCCAATTGTTGTTTACTTTGTAACTGTTTTGTGTGACAAGGCAATATTATCTAGCATCAATATTAATATCGATAATAATAATGTGAACAATTTTCATGAACATAAATATCAACAGTCTGTAAACAATCAGTCCATAAACCATAACTATAACAATTCAAAATGTCAACATATTGCACAATTAGCAATATCTGTCGGTAGTATAACAAGTCAAAAAGTGGTTTACATCAATTTAATAATTTCCAATGCCATTTCATCTTATTGAATGAAGTATTTCTTTGTTGTAAAATCTAAATTATTTATTTTTTCTGCGGGCCTATGACTGCACAGCTCTGCTACAAAGTTGCTACGTGCAGCTGCTTTTGTTTTGTCCGGTGCGCCGATTACGTCAAAACTTTTGACATGCACTTGTTGGTTCATAGGTTCAGGTGAGTTTTGTTTTTAATTTCTTGACTCATGTAGACCTTGAAATACATGTACGGATAACACGTAGTGTGGTGGATAACACGGATTCGAATTGAAATAAATGCGGGTCTGACTTTGAGTGAACCACGTTTACCTGAGCATTTCCGTGTTTCTTCATTATATTCATATTCACTGCCACAAGATGTAGAAGAAACATAAAGTATATGAACTATGTTGACTTCTAAATATGGCGACATTTCACCCAAATGATCGCAATAAAATGCCCATTCAGTTACCCTGCCCGTGTGATTCAGTTTTTATTTTATTTTATCTTCAACGTATTTTATTACTTCATGTAAATTATTTCTGTCTATTAGAGTCAAGTCGAGCAGCAGCAGAGTCTCTTAAGCGAAACCAATCTAAATATTTTATCCGCCGTCGCCGTTTTTTTGCCGCTTTTAGAAATAAAATCCCCCCACAAAACAAACTTATTACTGTCATTTAATTTCAGTGGCCACTTTTTTCACATCTTTGGGACTCCAACACCAACACCACCACGAGTCATGTGGTGGTGATGTGTTATTCCTGCTCCTTGTCCGAACGCCCAACCGTCCATTCGTCTGTCCGTCCGTCCGTCTGTGATCAATGCGTTAAGTCTATTAAAGGCCCGCTGTGTTTAAAAATGAATAGAAACGGACAAAACGAAATGCATGTTTAGCACGAATTACGAACAAAAGGAAGAACACAACCCGAACTCAAAAATTCTGATTTCTATAAGCAAACACGTTGTTTTCTGTTGTGTGGCTGGCGCACAATGGAAAATTAAGAGAATATGCAGCAGCAGCATCCGAATTCCAACCCGTTCCCCCCTAGTGTGCTCAACAATACTGATGATGATGATGACGACGATGATGCTGATGGTGATTGTTGTAATAAAAATTATTTTTATTATGAAGACAACAGCAACAACAACAAAATTATAGAGAATTTTGTTTTTGTTTTGTGTACAGAAATTGAAAACCACAAGTAAGCGGAGGGATTCGCGTGATAAAGGAGAGTGGATTTTTTGCTTTTTGTCTGCGGAAGAATTGCTTTTTTGTAGGGTTACAGCTAATAAGGGCTAGAATGCAGGAAATGCCAAAGGAATCTTGAACAGGATGCCAAAGTACACTGCGGAAAAACACTTTGCTGTTTTAAAGAAATCTTGTTATAGAAAAGGAATCAAAGATTGAACTTAATTGAATTGATTTCTGTCTATAAATTGGCAAAGACTTGCAAATTCAATGTCATATCACCTATATCATCTGCATGATAATTTATTACCCTTTGGCCTTTAATTCGCCCTAGTATGAGATATTTATATTAGTTTTCAAATTTAAAGAAGACATTAGAAAAACATTGTTTCAGTTTAAGCCCATTTCTTGTTAAAATTTAACAGTGATGTGAACAGCTTTTGTGATTATGAATATCAACAGGCAGTATAATTAGCATTTATTTAACTTCAATACCAACGGTTTTGTTGTAATAATGAAGTAAATATTAACAGGTTGTATTTTTATAACTGCATCTAGTTAAGTAAACAGCTTTTAAGATTATAAATATCAACAGGTGGCAGTATAATTACAAGAATTGATGTTAATTCTTTATAGAAAAACAAAATAATGTAAAAATAAGAAATGTTAGAATATCTATTCTATTGGCAAAGGCCATGCAAATTCATTGAAAAATATGATGATCTTCATGGGTGTTCATTGAATATGTGGCCTATAATTTACCCTAAATTAAAATATTTCCACTAATTTTCAGGTTCAGAAGACCGAAATACATTAGAAAAGTATAGTCTCAATTTGATTTAATTTTTTATTAAAATTTTATAGTAATATGAACAGCTTTTGTGATTATAAGTATCAACAGGCAGTATAATTTGAAAATGATCTACAGAAATTTAATATAAATGATGTTGTTGTAATAATTAAGTAATTTGTAAAGGCCAAAGGAATCTCGAAAGTTCACTGAGAACATAATATTTTGTTGTTCGAACGAAAACTTGTCATTTATTGAATTGAAATTCTGTTTGAATGTTATACTTTGGTCATATACGTACGTCAAGTGTGGGGATAACTCATCAGTGGCGCTACTGTATTCAGTTATAATGCTATTATCACCCGGATTTGAATGATTTCACTAAACCACAGCTTTCGATAAGGAAATCATTGTTGATTTCCCCTAAACATTTGGCCAACAAAAATTCGAAGACGACTGCTAAGAATAAATCACGAAAATCTTGCAATTTCTAATGTTTTCAGAAGTGGGATCCTTTCATATGCGTAAAATTTTTGATAATTTTATCAATTTGTAATTCAGATCCAGATATTCTTGACAATGTTTCTCGCAATTTAGTTTCGAAAACTTTACCTCACGATGAAAATTCAAACATTTTTCTTTGGCGAATTCATAATAATTGCGAACGCTCGTTTCACTATATAATTCTGGATATTTCATTCGAAGTGGGATATTGTTCTGGTTCAAGACCTTTTCGAATCCATAATTATAGCGTGCAATTTTGGTTACATATGGAATGCATATTACTTGGCTACACCACAATCTTCATCATGAGTCTGAATATTTTCTAGAAACATTTTTTTCGGAGTATGGCCCGAAACTCCATTGATTTTCGAAACTTTGGTTAAGTGTGTTAACATAACTAAAACTTTCTTTAAGTGTAGTTAAGTCGCTGTAAAATTATAACCTCGAAGTATTATTACTTTTCTTATTTTATTTTAAATTTCACAAATAAAATGGTTACCAGCCAGCCGATGACTCAACTGTTTCTCAGTCATCAGCCACCTGACATTCCTTAGACAGATCTACTACATGATTTCAGTTCCAGCGAAATTCATCAATTCCATTGGAAAAAAATCACATATGCTAATTTATGCAATGCAATACATTTCAATAAAGCTAATTTATATTATTAATGTTATAATAAATAGCAACGAAATGCCAAGCAACCAACCATGATGTGATTAATTGAAAACCTCAACTTGGTTAATTTGGGCGGTAGCTGCTAGTCGTGTTTAACCTCTGACATCATCATCGTGTGCTAATTTACGTAAATTTCTCTAATATTTTATAAAAAAATAATAGATTTCACCTTTCGTCTTCTGCGCGAAAAAGGTGGCAAAACCCAAAGACTGAAACGACACCAATGAATTCATATAAATTTATAAAAACTATATGAAAAGAAACCCAAAACAACACACAAAAGTCAGCCAACCTCTTTTCGTAGATTTGCATATGAATTAGCAGCTTAGGCGAGACCACAAAGCCACCCCTTTCAAAAAAAAACTACAGAACAAAAGTGACATATTTTGTAGCTGTAAACGCCACTACATTGTTGCCTATCTCTAATATTAATCTTTGTTTGTTTTTTTCTTCTCAAAATCATATCCGTGTATGCCTTAGGGTATGAATATTGTCTCTGTCTTGTTTGTAAGCCAAATCGTGCAAATTTTCAAAATTGCTACAACACCAAAATGAAAACACAAACCAACCTACCGAATGAATATCACCACCCTAGAAATCCCATGTGAATATCAATTTTTTTGGAATACAAATTTTGTCAATCGTTTGCTTGGATTGTATGTACGAAGATCGTATATTGAGTGTGGTAAAAAATAACCTAAGGATAGGTAGTTCTAGTAGCTTTATAATCTTACCTAAATTTTTAATTTCACACTTGGAAAAATTGATTATATTTCAAAGAGACAAGCTAACATGAGTTTCATCATTTAAATACAAATTAACATATATGTATGTAGCGAATACAGCGATTGGTATAAATTAAATAAAACTCATATACATACATGCAGAGAAGGCGCATGATTATTGCAAGCATAATATGATCAGTGCTAAGGTAATCGAAGGTCATCACATTATGGTTGAAAATTATGCTCACTATAATAATAATCATAATATAGTTGAAATGAATAAATGAAATAATCATAATGAATGAAATGATCATATTATGAATATATTTTTATATCAGACTATGATTAGCCCAACCATAATTCCAATCATAATATGATTGTCTTCGAATATGGTTGCAGCATGCATATATATTACTTACAAATATTGAATTCAATTTTAAATGAGCTACATTGATGTGATCTTGAAAAATAGAGGCTCATGGATATTTTTTCTAAACTTTGTTTAACAGAACTTTGTAACGATAAAAACTACAAAAAATATTACATAAAAAATTGAATTAAATTTTATATGAGTTATAATGAAGTCTCTGATCTGAAAAACTCTACAATAAACAGTATTATGTAGAATAATTAATGTTTTAATTGCAAACACTGGCTGAAGGGAATGAATTAAATCTGGGTGGTAAGTGTATCCAAGTCCCACTTTTGCCGACTATTTGAGGTGACTGTTTGGTGACACCGAAGCGTCTATAATTTTTAGTATGTGAAAATCTCGTAAAAAATCGAAAAGTTTTAACTACGATTATTAAAATGTACTACTGAATCTCTAGTTCCAATGTCTCCATAAGAACCACATAATCAATAGTTCTAAGGGCACTAGTGAAATCTCAATGGCAAGCACTTATTAAATGTCTGCAGTAGTAGTGATTATAATTGGCCAATAGTGAATGAGTATAGTGGACATTTCTTTCCATTGACCATTTTCTGGAGTAATTGTTTGGAGTAATTTTTAATTTTTTTTTCTATTCAATTTTATTTATCACCGATTTTTCTTATTTTTTTTAATTTTCTGTGCTTTTTCATTTTTCTGTTACACATATAGCGGTGGATGGAATGCAATCCATGAGCAGAAAATACCCATAAGATACTAAGTTACAAATAAAAATTTTCGGATTTAATTTTTTTCCTTTTTCACATCATTTTGATGGATTTTGTTTTGGGCAAAAATTAAAATCAGCCAAGAAAGCCCCGGTAGTCGAATTGGTAGCATGTTCGGCTATCAGCGTGGGGTGTTTCATGGTGTGTCATGGTCAATGTTAACAATGGTCTTAGTTCGCCCGGCTCAATTCCTGGAGTCAACATTAAAATATATTTACTTTGTATTGTAATTCATAATAAATAAAATCGCTCAAAATAGTAATTATTACCTCAATTAAAATTTAACTGATTTTTAGCCCACAAGTATCCGCAATATTAAATTTTTTATTGATTGAAAAGGGCTTCATTATAGAATAGTATGGCTAAGTCGAAAACTAAAAAAGGTTAACATCTGTAATACTAAAGAAAAATATATTTTCTTTCTGTGTATTATGAACAAATACGTAAAATATGCCAAAAACATATAAAATCACTTCTCTTTTAAATTGAAAAAGAAGAAAATTGGTCAACTCTAATTTTAATTTCTAAAATATACCAGATTGCCCGATTTTGATGTTTAATAACTCAAAATAATCCTTCGGTCCTTGTCGAATTTCATTTTTTTTAAGAACTCAAAAATGTTTATTAAATTTTGGCCGATGTAATAATATTTTTTTCAGTCAAATTCTTCGTATCAGCGAAAAAAATCTAAAATAAATAATTTTTGATTTGCACACTGGGATATTGCCCTGGCTCAAGACCATTTTGCATCTATATTTAATAGAATGCAAATTCATTTACAGATGGCATTTATTACTTGGCTGCCTACTACCACGATCATGATTTCGACCATGTCAAAAGTCTTTTCAAGTGGCTTCGCAGCGATTTTTCAACATCAAACCCGGCCTCTATAAGGAGATGATTCTCACAAACGAACGAGAAGCACAACTCACTTGCCGAATTTGCGTTAAAAAAATACTTTTCAATTAAAACTATAAGAAGGTGTGATCGAACTTATATTTCCAAAATATAAAGGTACCTCCATCAAAAATTGACATTTTAGTAATAAATTCATAATAATTTTTTTACCTTGAATTTCCCAATCAATATGCCTCACGGCACTCAAAAAATAAATTCCTAGGCATTGGGAATATATTTTTTTGATATTAAGCAATAATTTTATGGAAATACTATTATCAACAATATCCTTCATTTTAGTCAGTTTGCTATATTTAAATTTTTCCTTAATTTTCGTTCCACTCTCTCAATTGCATACGTATGACAAAAGTGTAATTCCATAGCATTTTCATGCCATTGATTTGTATTTTGTTTAGATTTTTGTTTTTCGATTTGTTTTTGGTGATTTTAAAGCTGAATACTTATTTTTTCGTGTGTTAGGCGTAGTTAGCGACCGCTCTGAAAAATGTTGCACTATTATTTGCGTTGTCGATATGGACGCAGGGAGATGATGGTGTTGGTATCTGTTGCTGCATACATGCTGCACTCTGTAAAATAAGCAATTTATGTTAATGCCTAACTGCACAGCTTGTGGCTACAACACAAAAAAGAGCTACATTTGCTTTTGGATGTCATTTACAAAACTCTGGCAACGATGATGACGACGATAATGATGATGATTTGGATGATGATGGTGATCATGCAGTTGGTGGTGGAGGTGTTTTGATGTTTGAATGTTTTTCTCAAAACATTTCAAAGGTCTGCTCAACAATGACATTGTATTTATATTGATGTTGCTGTTGTTGTTGTTGTGAAAAACCAAAACATTCAAATTTGATCTGTGCGCAGGAAAACTCCAAAGGTTGTTGTTGTGCTACACTGCTCGTATACACACCAAAATAATCAGGTTTATGGCTGGATGGATTGTTGTGTTGTGAGGTTTCCACGAAATCTGCCATGATTAATGATTTTTCTTTTAGTGTTGTTGTTTTTCTCCTTCTTTTTCTTCTTCGGGTAAACTTGAACTTGAATTTTTTTGTTGTTGGTGGTTTGATGCAGTCTGTCTGATAGGAAATCATTAACTTTATTTTTAGGTTTTTAGTGGGAATTTTAATGTTGATTTGTTTTCGGGGATGAAATCATAATTTTCATGCTATCATATCTTACATAATTTCTATCCAAAACCTAAGTTCTGGGGAAAACCCCAAATAACAACATAACAAAACTTGATTCATTTTACGAAGACATTTGTTTTTCTGAAACCATTAGTATGTCTTTTCACTTCTGTCCCACTCCCACCACAGAGAAACATTTGTTTACTAGTGTAATTGCTTCGCCAAAACTCCCCGAGGACATATTCTCTGGTCATCCATTAGCATTCTTGTCTTTTGGTGTTAAAAATTATCTCAACATTATAAATGCTCAAGCAGCAGCATTTATGGCTTTTAAATAATTTTATAATGGACTTTTAAAAAATCTCTTTTTTTTACAAACAAAAAAATCACAACGACGACACCTTCGTTAAGCACCTCACTTACTCACTCACCTGTGTTACCTTTAAACCAAGAGTTGAAAAACCTCATTTATCTTGAGGATGAAACCACACAATACCAACCAACAACCCATGGGGGAAATTTACAGAAAAAAAAAAATAAAAACATACGTAATGATTTCGTGCCTGGTATTACAAGAAAAATGTTGAAAATATGCAAATACACTTTTATTGTTTAGTCAGCACCCCAAATGAACTTTAAGAATTTCACGACGACAACGGCGATGATGATGATGTGCCCGACACCAGACTTAATGTTTAACACGAGGTCTTTTCTGGTCGAAAAATACTACAGCAAAAAAAAAAAAACAATCTTTGTTTAAGCCTGTTAAGTCTCTACATCCTGCAGACAATAAATTTGTAAGTTTAAGCCGAAATAATGCCACAGCTGACACTAATTGAGTCATTATATGCCGTCGAATGGCGAACAAAAGCCCACAAAAGAAGACACCGCATGCCTGAACTCACATCTTTCGCCTCTTATCGTTGTCGCTGCTGCTGCTGTTGTTGTATTTATTATTATTTTGTGCTAAAGAAAGGAAATTCTATAGTTTGAAAAGGAATTTAGAAATGGAATGTAAGTAATATCTTCTGTGTGTTTTTCTCTCTCGCACTACCTAACAATTTAATTGAACTTTTGATAGAGAAGCTCGTACTACGGCCTACACTAAGTACACAGCAAAAAAACAAGTTGAAAATTGAATTAGATACAAAATTAATTAGAGTTTTTACTGGAATGCAGAAATAAAGAAAATAAAGAATTAAAATTAAAAAATAAGAAATGAAAAATGATAAAGTAAAAAACAAAAAATAAAGAAATAAAAATACAAAATAATAGATAAAATAAATATACAAGTACAAATAAAATAAAAATAAAGGATAAAATATAAAAAATAAAATTAAAATTAATATAAAAAATTAAAAACAGAATATAAAAATAGAAAATAATAGATTAAACATAAAAGAGTCAAAAAAGTCAAAAATTAAAAATAATTATTTAAGTATGGAAATAAAAATTGAAAACTCTAAAATAATAAATAAAACAAATATAATTTTTAAATATGAAAAGAAATTAAAAGTAAAAAAATATAACATTAAAAAATAAAAAGTTAAAACAGAATGAATCAAGAATTGATAGACAAAAAATAAATATCAAAATATGAAAATGATAAAATGATAAAATAAAAATTAAATAGTCTAAAATAATAAATAAATAAAAATCAAAATAAATAGAAAGTAATAAAATAAAGAAAAGTAGGAAAAATAATGGACAAATATCAAAATATGAAAATGATAAAATAAAAATTTAAAATAATAAATAAAAAAGAAAATTTAATTAAAAATAACAATTTTTAAATTAAAAATTGTATTTAAAAATATGAATATAAAAAAAAATGAAATGGAAAAGTAAAAAATATATTAAAATAAATGTAATAAATAAAAATAGGAAAAATAATAGACAGAAAATAAATATCAAAATATGAAAATGATAAAATAAAAATTAAATAGTCTAAAATAATAAATAAATAAAAATCAAAATAAATAGAAAATAAGAAAATAAAGAAAAATAGGAAAAATAATGGACAAATGTCAAAATATGAAAATGATAAAATAAAAATTTAAAATTTAAAATTCTAAAATAATAAATAAAAAAGAAAATTTAATTAAAAATAACTAATTTTAAATGAAAAATTGTATTTAAAAATATGAATATAAAAAATAAAAATTAAATGGAAAAGTAAAAATAAATATAATAAATAAAAATAGGAAAAATAATAGACAGAAAATAAATATCAAAATATGAAAATTATAAAATAAAAATTTAAAATTAATAAAATAATAAATAAAAAAGAAAATTTGAAATAAAAATAACTTCCTTTAAATAAAAAAATGTGAATATAAAAAATAAAAATGAAATGGAAAAGTAAAAAATATAATATAAAAATAATAAATAAAAATAGGAAAAATAATAGACAGAAAATAAATATCAAAATATGAATAAAATAAAAATTTAAATTTCTAAAATAATAAATAAGAAAGAATATTTAATTAAAAATTACATATTTTAAATAAAAAATTGTATTTAAAAATATGAATATAAAAAATAAAAATGAAATAGAAAAGTAAAAAATATATAAAAATAAATGTAATAAATAAAAATAGGAAAAATAATAGACAGAAAATAAATATCAAAATATGAAAATGATAAAATAAAAATTTAAAATAATAAATAAAAAAGAAAATTTGAAATAAAAATAACTTATTTTAAATAAAAAATATGAATATAAAAAAATAAAATAAAATAGAAAAGTAAAAATATAATATAAATATAATAAATAAAAATAAGAAAAAAAATGGACAGAAAATAAATATCAAAATATGAAAATGATAAAATAAAAATTTTAAATTCTAAAATAATAAATAAAAAAAAAATTTTAAATAAAACTAACTTTTTTTAAATAAAAAAATAATAAATTGCATTTAAAAATATGAATATAAAATGAAATGGAAAAGTAAAAAATATAACGAAATAAAAGTAAAAATTTAAATAAATATATATATATATATAAAATAAAAATATAAAAAATAATAGATCAAAAATAAATAAATATAATGTATAAAAAATAAAAAATCAATAAAAACGAAAAAATCAAAAATATTAAATGAAAAAAAAACAGAATAAATAGAAAATAAGAAAATGTAAAATTCAAAATAAAACTTTTATTTTGAATAATATTAATTCATAGAATTATCACCACTCATTGTTGTTGTGGGTGGTTGTCTAATAAGTTCGTGGGGAAAAAGCTGTATCGTGTTGAAAATACATCAGCCTACAGCAAAATGGTAATGAGAAAAGGTTTTAGGTAGAATAACGCTCTTCAAAAATGCTTTGCGGTGAGGTTTTCGGGTGTATACATATAATAACTTATGACTTCATGTTAACGCAGGCACTCCATACATATGTATCACTGATGAGTTGTCTCTACACAGGACAACCAAATACGTAATGGTCAAATGTGTGTATGGTTGAGTGTGGTTCTCCTCCTTTCCATTACCAAAAACAAAGATTTCCTTCTTAAGAAGTTGTTATTCGAATGTATTACATTCAAAACTCATAGAAAATAATAATAATTTTTATGTTTAGTGATCGATTTAGATTGATGATTGTGTTTTTGAACCTAATACATTAAGAGCAAGCTTTACTTCTTACGAAGAACATTTTGTGTTTGCTAATGGAAAGTAGTATAAACACTCTCAACTATACACGCTTTGACATTTCATATCCTGTGTGGGGATAACTCATCGGTGGACCTTCTGTATAGAGTATATATCATAAGGCGTTTTGGAGAGTGTTATGATCTATATGAAACCTTTCGCATTACCATTGACTGCAGGCTGATGTGTCTTCAGATTTCTCTCCGTGAACGTATTAAACTATTAGATTAAATATTTAACTGAACATTACCGAGCACTATTTTCTTCAGTGTACCTCGTTTGCTAATGCAGTTCTTTATATGATTGCTCTTGTTCGTGTTGTGGTGCTGCATTCTGTGTTCTCCTGCTTCCTTCTCGGCGAGAAAATTACCCGGGTAGTTCAGTTCACTAACCTACAATTCAAAGTTTGCCATTTTCCTGGTTGATGGTACGAGAGTTGCCAAGTAAAACGTCGTCGTTCCCCATGTCTCGACAAAGATTTCTATGTTAGTGCGACGTACGTGATAGTCGTGGTACACATATTTTTGTTTTGTCTCAACGCATTGAACCGCTGCAATCATTTTGAACCAAACCGATCGTTTGATTGATATTGAATGATGACTATAGACAGCTAGTCTTAGAGCAGCTAAGCTAAGCTGACTTGCATTGCATGTGCATGTGCTGGCTTCTTTGGCTCTTCTTGGTGTGCTGAGTGCCGCCATGTCTCTCATTGTCTTTGTCTCTTCATCTTCATCCACATGAGTAGATAATGATAAGTCAGTGGGTCATTAGGTTGGTTGGAAAAGTAGACAACAACAACACTGGCATGAGGAAAACTATAAGTATATTAAAGGGGGGGAAATAGTCACAATCGAGGAGTGGAACATAAAGAAAATTGTTGCAGCATGTTTCGTGAAGTCAAACTCCACAAAAAACGACAACGGCAACAGATCGTTTGAAATTTGAAACTGGCAATTTCTTAATTCACACAACACCACCATCAACGAAATGTGAGACCATAATTTGTCAAATGTTCCGGAAACAGACACAGAAATCTCTGAACAATGACTAATTTCTGGGAAATTTAAAACGAAATTGTTGAAGACCGAGAGAGAAAAAACAAAAAGGTTCCCTTAAATGTCTTTTATCGTTAAAGGTTCAACGGCGGACGTTTGGCAAAATGTTTGTTGGTCCAAACCAACAACACAAACCGAAAAGATTGTGGGTGTTGTTTTGATGTAACAACACCATGTTGCTGGGCAGTGAGTTGTACGCTTTGGCGAAGTTGTTCAGCGGCCCCAGCTCAAGAAGTACAACACAACACACCACAACTTAACATGATTATGGAGGAATTGTATACATTTAAACCTTTTCTTTTGTGCTTTTCCATCCCGTCCATCCAACCGTCCGATCTCCATCCGTGCTGGTGCTTGCTGGGAGGGACACCAAAAACAATGTCGTTAGACTCAGGAACACGGAACATGAGGCAAGACAAACGTACTGTTAAGAAAAAACGACAGTGAATAATGAATCATCAGGCAGAAAAGACGCAAAACTAATGCTTTTGCATATTAGCATTATAAAATAACAACGACAACAAAAAAAAAACAGACAACAACACCAAGAAGACGATAAAAATTTTTAAGCGAAAGTAAGTAACTTAGATACCCAGTGAAGCATTAAGAATAAATAGATTTTTCTATGGCTTCAAGACACAAATAACAGATTACCCACCGTACCAAGCAAGCAGCCAACGAACCAACCGGCCAACATCAACATCCTCAGCAGCAACATAACTCTGGTCGTAATACAGGCTGACGATGACGACGATGATGATGTACTCCAAACACTTTTACTGCTTAACTATCTCAAAGCGTCTATTTACCTCATCTTTTTGCTGGTCGTGGTCTTTTTTGTCTTGAAATTTTAGCAAAAAACTCAAATGATGCATTAGCTTCATCATGGCAAAACATTTGTTAGATTTTGGCCTAAAGTGTGTGTCTGGTCGGCAGACAGGCAGCTACGAAAGAGCTCACAGCATCAGCACCGTCATCATAGTCTTCGTTGTCTCCTTGTCCGCCGACGCTCTGTGTTAGTAAGTCAAGTGTAGTTGGTTGGGAACGATTGAAAAGGCCAAAGTTTTTGTTTGACTTATAGATTGACAACTTTTCCATACACACAGTTATCTAAAATATGTTGGAATTTTAGAGAAAAAAACTATTTCGGTTTATGACCCTTAGGTTACAGATTAATAAATTAATTCATAAATTGTTGTGAGACATTAAAATAATTAGCAACAATGACATTTCTTTGAAATGAATAATAAAAATAAAAATAAAAATAAAAATAAAAATAAAAATAAAAATAAAAATAAAAATAAAAATAAAAATAAAAATAAAAATAAAAATAAAAATAAAAATAAAAATAAAAATAAAAATAAAAATAAAAATAAAAATAAAAATAAAAATAAAAATAAAAATAAAAATAAAAATAAAAATAAAAATAAAAATAAAAATAAAAATAAAAATAAAAATAAAAATAAAAATAAAAATAAAAATAAAAATAAAAATAAAAATAAAAATAAAAATAAAAATAAAAATAAAAATAAAAATAAAAATAAAAATAAAAATAAAAATAAAAATAAAAATAAAAATAAAAATAAAAATAAAAATAAAAATAAAAATAAAAATAAAAATAAAAATAAAAATAAAAATAAAAATAAAAATAAAAATAAAAATAAAAATAAAAATAAAAATAAAAATAAAAATAAAAATAAAAATAAAAATAAAAATAAAAATAAAAATAAAAATAAAAATAAAAATAAAAATAAAAATAAAAATAAAAATAAAAATAAAAAAAAAATAAAAATAAAAATAAAAATAAAAATAAAAATAAAAATAAAAATAAAAATAAAAATAAAAATAAAAATAAAAATAAAAATAAAAATAAAAATAAAAATAAAAATAAAAATAAAAATAAAAATAAAAATAAAAATAAAAATAAAAATAAAAATAAAAATAAAAATAAAAATAAAAATAAAAATAAAAATAAAAATAAAAATAAAAATAAAAATAAAAATAAAAATAAAAATAAAAATAAAAATAAAAATAAAAATAAAAATAAAAATAAAAATAAAAATAAAAATAAAAATAAAAATAAAAATAAAAATAAAAATAAAAATAAAAATAAAAATAAAAATAAAAATAAAAATAAAAATAAAAATAAAAATAAAAATAAAAATAAAAATAAAAATAAAAATAAAAATAAAAATAAAAATAAAAATAAAAATAAAAATAAAAATAAAAATAAAAATAAAAATAAAAATAAAAATAAAAATAAAAATAAAAATAAAAATAAAAATAAAAATAAAAATAAAAATAAAAATAAAAATAAAAATAAAAATAAAAATAAAAATAAAAATAAAAATAAAAATAAAAATAAAAATAAAAATAAAAATAAAAATAAAAATAAAAATAAAAATAAAAATAAAAATAAAAATAAAAATAAAAATAAAAATAAAAATAAAAATAAAAATAAAAATAAAAATAAAAATAAAAATAAAAATAAAAATAAAAATAAAAATAAAAATAAAAATAAAAATAAAAATAAAAATAAAAATAAAAATAAAAATAAAAATAAAAATAAAAATAAAAATAAAAATAAAAATAAAAATAAAAATAAAAATAAAAATAAAAATAAAAATAAAAATAAAAATAAAAATAAAAATAAAAATAAAAATAAAAATAAAAATAAAAATAAAAATAAAAATAAAAATAAAAATAAAAATAAAAATAAAAATAAAAATAAAAATAAAAATAAAAATAAAAATAAAAATAAAAATAAAAATAAAAATAAAAATAAAAATAAAAATAAAAATAAAAATAAAAATAAAAATAAAAATAAAAATAAAAATAAAAATAAAAATAAAAATAAAAATAAAAATAAAAATAAAAATAAAAATAAAAATAAAAATAAAAATAAAAATAAAAATAAAAATAAAAATAAAAATAAAAATAAAAATAAAAATAAAAATAAAAATAAAAATAAAAATAAAAATAAAAATAGAAATAGAAATAGAAATAGAAATAGAAATAAAAATAAAAAATAACGAGTAAAGCTTCAACAATGTAAAGTAATAGATAAAAAGTAAAATAATTTAAATTTCATTTAAATTAATGCATAATAAAATAAAATAGAAAATACAAAGTTAAGAATAAAAAATTAAATGTAAAAAAAATTAAATAACATAACGAAAAAAATAAATAATTTTTATTATAAAATAATAATAAAATAACAAAATAAAAATAGAAAATCAAAAATAAATAATAAGATGATAAAAATTAAAAAATAATAAATAGTAAATTAAGAATAAAGAAAATAGAAAAAATTAAACTTCTGTTTTAATAAAAACAAAAATTAAAATTAAAATAACGAATAAAGCTCCGAAAATGAATAATAGATAAAAAATATAAGTAAAATCAAAAATAAAAAGTAATGAAATATATAATAAAAAAGAAAACAAAAAATAAAATAGAAAATAAAAAGCTAAGAATAAAAACTAGAATGTAAAAATAGAAATAAATAGTGAAATGATAAGATAATGAAAAAATAATAAAATTAAAAGAAAAATAGAAATAAATAATAAAATGATAAGATAATGAAAAAATAATGAAATTAAAATAAATATAAAAAGACCGCACAAGAACCTACTTAAAAGAAGTATAATTTACTTGATTTTCATGATCTTGGATGATTATGAACTTGTTCATGATTTATATGAACCAAGTGTACGGTCAAATATTACCTATGAAATATTAAAATAAAACTTTTACTTAAAAATATAAATAGAAAAATTAATAAAATAATGAATGAGAAATTAATAGTAAAGAATGAAAAATAAAAAACAAAAAATATATAAAAAAATAAAAATAAAGAAATAAAAAATGAAATAATAAAAATAAAATTTAAAATAAAACTTTTATTTAAAAAATACATAGAAAAAATAATAAAAAATAAGATAATAAAAAATAATAAAGAATAAATATTAAATTAAGAATAAAGAAAAGAGAAAAAATAAAACTTCTATTTTAAATAAAAATTAAAATTAAAATATCGAATAAAGTTTCAAAAATTAAAAATATGGAATAAAATAAATAAAAAGTAAATTCAAAATTAAAATAAAAAACTAAAAATACATAATAAAAAAGAAAACAAAATATAAAATAGAAAAAAGTTAAGAATAAAAGCTAGAATGTAAAGAATAAAAATTTATAATAAAATTATAAGATAATGAAAAAATAATAAAATAATGGAATGAAGAAATCAAAAATACAGATAACAATAAAAATAAAAAATAAAAATGAACATGTTCATAATTTATATGAAATAACCACGGTCAAATATTACCTTTGTAAAGCCACCATTCTTACTATATTTCCTTCAATAATCAAAATAGTGTCCCATGTCCCATGATTCTCATGATTTTTGATTCGTTTACTAAGATGTTCATAATTCATTTGAACCAATTATTGTACCTTGCCTGCAAGAATTGCCTTTGTAACGCCATAACTCTTACTATGTTCCACATTAATTTCCTTTCAATTTTTACAAAAGCATATTCCCCTCTTGACCCATTAAAATGTCCATTATCAATATGTATTTTCCCTAGATATTACTACAACTGCCTAGCATGTACGTCCGTACGTTTTATCATTATGTGGGTCTTCCTTTCATGAGTGCCTTCTACTCCGAAGATTTCTATCTTGTGCTACATTAAGTCATTTTTGCCATAAAACTACATTTTCATAGTTATTCTATGTGTGTGCAATTTAAGCAAAAAATATATATGGACGTACTACACCTTTCAAGAAAACCTAATAACCGACATAATCAACATAAATATACCCCAAGGTATTGCAGCAAATAAGTAAAATAACACTCCCTGCCCTTGTGCAAATTGTTGGCGGACGGAGAGACAGAGGCATGAAGTGAAATACACGTTCATGTCGTAGTACACAACACTCGCTAAACTATCTATAACAATCTATTATTATCATTCATTATTATTACACGGCTCTAGAGCAGTCTCCCGCTTTTCTGGCCGGCTTTGTGAAGATGACTCCCTCCTTGAGGTAACTACTCCGATTACATGCACGTAGCCCTCATAAACTTCATGAAGTGAAGGAAGAGGGAGAGAGAGGGAGACGGGCAAGAAATGAAGATGATGATGCTGTTGCTGTTGCCGGTGCTGCTAATGATGATGATGATGCCTTTGAAGACCCTCATCTCCAGTGTTAGCTGTGCTAAACACTTTGAGCAACTTTGTTTTTATTTTTCTGCAAAAAGTCTCGTTGTTGCAACACTAGACCAAGGCAAAGTCATTGTAAACCCGGTGTTTGTGAATATCTATTAGCTTGGACGCCTACGCATGCGCAGAAGTGCTTAATTTCAAATCTGTAATGTACGATGTTCACTCAGACCCAAATAGGATGGAGGGTATGATAAGTTGTGGCGAATTTTATGGGAGCAGCAACTTGTACTGACAGGAAATAGTGTTGGACAACAATGTCAAAATTATTAATTATGAATTTAATAAATTAATTAATTCAGTTAATATTTTAATTAATTTAATTAATATAATAATTAAATGAATAAAAAAATTAATCGAATTTAATAAATTATATTAATTTATTTATTAATTAGAATTAATTAATTCAACTAATATATTAATTAATTCAATAAAAATATTAATTTTTGCCATTAATATATTCTTGTAATTTATTAACCAAATTAATTAATATATTAAAATCTATTAATTTATTAATCGAAATATTTAAAATATTAATTAATTTTTTTAAATATATATTATTTATATTTATAAAATATTAACAAAATTAATTCAGATATTAATTAATTAATTGGTTAATTACTAAATTCAATTATTTTATTAATTGAATTAATTAAAAAATAATAATTTCAATTAATATATTAATTAAATCAATTAATAAATTAATACAATTTAATTTATTAATAATATAATAATAATATTAATTTATTATATATTATTATTATTAATAAATTAATTAATTCAATTAATATATTAATAAGCTCAATAAAAAAATCTATTAAAGGTTTAACTGAGTTAATAATATATTTAATTTAATATATTAAATTCAACTAATAAATTAATTAATTGAATTATTTAAAATATTAATTGAATAAATAAATGAATTAATTAACTTTTTAATTGAATTAATTTCATAATCAATAAATTAATATATTGAATGAATTAATATTTATTAATATTTTCATTTTAATTAATAAATATACTTATTAGCTAAATTAATAAATTCTATAAATTTATTAACCGATTTAATTATTAATTTAATTTTTAATATTAATTTTCAGCTAACAAATTAATATAATTTATTAAAATTTTAAATTGTATTATTTTATTAATTGAATTAATTCAAAAGTTAATTAATTCAAATAATATATTAATTAAATCAATTAAACAATTAATAATTTCTATTAATTTATTATATATATTAATTAATTTAATTAGTTCAATTAAGAAATTGTAATTATTTTTAAACTGAAGTAATTAATATTAAATAATTCAATTAATGTATTAAATTCAGCAAATAAATTAATATAATTTATTAATGTTCTTTTTTATTAATTTATTGATTAAATTAATTAATAAATTAATAGAATTTCATATATTAAAAATTCTATTAATTTATTGTATATTATTTATTGAAAATAAATTCAATTGATTAATATATTAACAAATAAACTAATTAATTAATTAACTCAACAAATATTTTAATCAATTCAAATAATAACAATAATAATAATAACTAATTAGTAGTTCAGTCGGTTAATTATAATTATTTATTAACTGAATTAATTTATATCAATTATTTCAATTAATATATTAATTATTTAATTGAATTGACTTAAATATTAATAAATTTATAATGTCAATTAATATTTAGAGTTTATTTTGAGAAATTTAGGGAAACCGAATGAGAAGCATATGATGTGTCACAGAATATCCTCCTTTTGACAAATTAACTTTTAACCAAACTTATTATACGGCCTTCGTATAGCCTCAGCGTATTGTATGATTATTTGATTTTCAACTCATGTAGTTGCTGTTGTTTTTACGTTTACGTTTTTTTTTTTTGTTTGTGCCATGAGTCACATATGTTTGTTGTTTGCATGCGTTCCTCAAAGGAGTGGTCCATGCGTCGTCTCCACCACCACCACACATCTTCTTTATGGGAATCTTAGCAAAAAAACTTATGTTTTCATATATATATATATATATACATGTCTTTACAACATACAATCATCATCATCGCCATCACCATGGCTCAGTATTTTTAAGAAATATAAATATTTTTTATATAAAAAAAATCCAACAGTTTTAATTTCATAATTTGAAACCCTACCCGCCAAATGCATGGACGGCTCGCGTGTGGGTTTTCGTTACACTCGAGGTACGCCAAACAAACAGACAAAACGAAAAAAGAAGCTTAACATTAATTGCAGCAACCACAAACAGTGTTGTTGCCGGGGTGCTGGGGAGATTTTCTTTAAATAACACTTCATTTCCATAACAATCAAAGCAATTTACTTTTGCTCCGCCAAACAATATTTATTTCCTTTAGTTCAGCTTAAAAGAAAAACAAATTAACATTAAGAACAATCGTTTTTTGGAAATGTAAATTGTTTCTGCAATATATTTTATTCGCTTTTTTGAATTCAGGTTCGAGTTCGAAAAGTTCCCGTTTAGTTTATGACTTTTTGTTCACAATTTATGGGTGTTTCTGTTCGTCTTTTGTTTGAAATCTATTTGAAATTTTCGAACATTTTTATTATTTATGTTTCTACGTCTCTATTCTACTACTCATCTTGCCAAAGTCATTGTTATTTTTAATTGATGAACTCATTCTTCATGTTTTTTTCTTTGCTTGAACCGTTTGTTCGATTGTTTCATTGTTGCCGCATTCAAACTCGATTTGAAGTAATATAGTTATAAGAAAAAGTTGCAAATTAATTAAATTTATTTATTGTTCTTGTTTTTTTCTTCTTCTTCTCATTTTAGGTGTTTACTTCTATTTGCTAGCTATCCAAGGAGAGATTGGTGAGTAACCGGAAATAATTTCGGTATATCAAAAAAAATAATTAATTTTAAAATTAGCATAGAACAACTCAATTATTAACAGACAATATATTGATAAAGTACTTTCGGGTTTGTTGTGTTCGCCCACCACAAAGCTCGGTTTACACTTTAAGATTTATTGTACAACTTGAAAATAGATTAAGGGGGAACAAATTTATCATTTTTCGAAGGGAAATAAGTTTTAACTGTAACATAAAGCTTAGAGACCTACTAAATGATAACGTATTTTTATCTAGAACAAGAATCGGATTTCAAGATGTGCAATAAATTTTTATGTGTGAACATGAATTTGAGAAAGGAGATACATTTTTAATTTTTGGCGCCCAACGTGGGACATTCTCTTAAAGGATGATTAACAATACTTTGGAAAGACTTTGGTAACAAGAAAATATAATAATGAAGTATAACGATTGTACCTCACACAATAAAGATCTTCTGGCCTTGGCGCCCAACGTGTGACTTTGTTCTCTATACTTCTTAAACATATTGTAGTTGTATCCATTGTAGATATATTTAAAAGAATACATGCTGAGAATGTCCTTTTAATATGTCATCCTTTCAATAATACCACAAAGTGTCTTTTTCCGCCCACAATATTACTGGTATTATGGCGCCCAACGTGGATATTTTTTTAAGGAATATTATTTTAGAAGAAATAAATTGTTTAAAGAAGAAACGAAATTATACTTTCAACAACATAATGTTTAGAATTGTGCCACCCACAATAATGTTGATTTTAACTCAACTCAAGGCAGATGACACTACCTTAGGTAGTCTTGACTTGATCGGTTTTCAATAGTTGACGCCCAATGTGTGACATTATTTCAGATGACGGAATTAAAGTAAGTTTTAGAGTTTGTGGAACATTTGTGGCTCTCAACGTGGTAAATTTTAAACAAAAATTAAATTATCATGATTTTTAAAATGTCATAGTTATAATTTTTTTAGATTTTTTCTTCTATATTCTATATTTTTTATATATATTTTTTCGTGTCCCAAAAAAAAGTTTTTTTTTCAAAACTATTTTTCCCATTTTTGGTAAATGAAATTAAATTAAATTAGAACAAAATATTTTTTAGATTTTTTGTGATTCATTTCGTGCCGTAAAAAGATTATTTATTTTTTATTCTCAATTTTTTGGAAGACAGTGAAATATTTAAAAAGGACAACATATTATTTTTTTAGGTTTTTTCTATCACTTATGATTTTTTTCATGTTAAACAAAATTTTCTTATTTTTTTAGGGTAAAATGGAATAATTTTTTTTTAGATTTATTTTATCTTTGTATGAACTTTTTTGCCAAAACAAATAATTTTTTAAATTATTTTTTTCTCACAGTGAAATTGTGAAATATTAAAAAAGGGCAAAATATTTTTTTTATATTTTTTTTTTATGATTTTTTCGTGCCCAAAAAAGATTAAAAATATGTTTTTTCTCATTTTTTTTTCTAAAAAATAATTTTTTAGATATTTTCTAATTTTTATGATTTTTTCGTACCAAGATTTTTTAATTATTTTTTTTCATTTTCTTATGAAGACAGTAAAATATTAAAAACGAAAATAAAAATTTTAGATTTTTTTGACGCTAAAAAAAGTTTTTTTAAATTATACTTTCTCATTTCTTTTGGAGACAGCTATTAAAAAATAGAACATAGTTTTTTATGAATTTTATCTTGCTCAAATTTTTTTAGATATTTTTTCATTTTATGACTTTTTCTTTCCGTGAAAAAAATGTTGTTAAGTTAAGTTTTCTTATTTTTTGGAGGCAGCTATAAAAAAATAGAACAAAATATTATTTTGGATTTTTTTGTAATTTTTTGAAGACAGTGAAATTGTGAAATATTAAAAAAGGAATAAATATTTTTTTAAGATTTTGTCTATTTGTTATTCTTTTTTCGAGCACAAAATATATATTATTTTTTATTTTTTTTTTAAATATATATTTAAAGCAATGTTTTTTCTATTTTATTTTTTTAAAAGCTGAAAAGGAGAAAAAATATTTTTTATTATTTCTTTCTCATTTTTTTCTGCAGACCCTGTTTCATTTAAAAGTGAAATTGACAACATTTGCAGGCATCATAAATACCTTTACTTAAATTTGTTGCATAGTTTTATCATAGCAATACGTACATTAGGTATCTCAGATTCCGATATTTTAATTAATAATTACCTGATTTAAACAAATGTGGTAATTGATTTCGATAATTTTTCCTCAATCTTTCATTAAATGTTTCTTTCGTCCAACAAACATGACCCTACTTATCCCCTCACTCGCCACTGGCCGCCATAAAACACCTCGACCATTTCTTACACAAATTAAAAATAAATCCAACAACAACATAACAAGAGTGCCAGTTGTAACTCCCTTGTCTTCCAAATAAACAAATAATTAAAATTATTGTGTTTATGGTGTGTTATTTGATTATTTGAATTGCCATCATGATCAGCCTTCCCTCAACAAAAAAGAAAAGAAAAATTGTAACCCACTTTTTTTGATTGGGAGAAGAAAAAGAAAAAACCTAAATCTAAACAACTTCACATTTCAAATGGAACACAAATTGTAATCATAATTCTTAAAACCCGAAAAAGAGAAATTATGATGATTTTGTTTATTTCTCCATCCCCTGTCCCCCTCACTCGCCGTATTCATTCAAATAAACATCCGCGTTTGGGATGGATGGAGTCTCTCTGGTCAAACGAAATGTAACAATTTGTGGAGCATAATCGGACCAAACTAACAATAACGCAAGAAGTGCCTATGAAAAGATGCATATTGTGGCGGATGGCTTGAATTTGGAATATGCTACTCCGCAGCCAACCACACAGCCATCCACCCACCCACCACTAAAAAACACACGCACACTCACTAACAACAAAGTGATGTATTCTTATAATGCCAAAGGAGATTTGTAACCCAGCCATAAAATAAACAATCTCATGGAAAATTTGAAAGAAAAAATGGAAAATTCTTTTGGAATTTTGTTTTGGAAAATGTTTGTTAGTTTGAAGTTAGTGGTTTCGAAGAACACACGTTCTCTTAAGAACGAACGCAGAAGAAATGCGCGCAGCATTTTCAAATTATTGTCGTCTCGCAATAAAAGGATACAAGATTTCGTGGGACAAACGGCAGAATCATGGACCCAGCCGAGGTGTTGTATTGCAAAAGGTGCGTATTTTTTCGAAAACAATGAAATCGAAATATTTGTCAAATTGTCAATATAGAGTAGGTAGTAGTAGTAGTAGTACCCCCTTCCCCCCTGTAAAAAAACGTGTTTCAACTCGCCTCCGATTATTTGCAATGCGACAGCATTCAAATGAAATCTCAGACGTTTATTATTCCGATTTATTTTTTGGGTAGTTTTGTATGCGAAACGACGTTCATGTGCGACGACAAAATATATTGTCTTATCATCTGACATTATGTATGAGCATTTGACGTATGTCAAGGCGCGCACGCACCTTTAAAATCACAAATAAATAAACCAGCGAGAAAAAATATCAGTTATTTTAGGCTTGAACACAGCAAATTGGCATATATTTGCATAAAATCACTTTTAATAAACACCAGCGGACTCGGAGCAAAAAAACGCACAACATATGGAGTGGTTTTATTGTGGTGTGGCATGGAGTTTAAAAGTCTGGAGTCGAGTGGAATGGTTTGGAGTGTATTTCATACAATTTGACAACAAAAACGCATATAAATCAGTTGCGAGAAACCGAAAACCCAACAACAACAAAAAACATTGTCTTTTTCCCTGTCAAATGTGTTGAGGACACAGTGTTTGTTTTTTGGTGTTGTTTTGTCTTCAATGGTTGCCAGTGATATGTGTGAATAATGGTCCATAATCATACCAAATAAAGCCTTTATTCATTATCGACCATGATTACGACTAAGAAAAATCACGTTTTTGTCACACTGATCTAAAGACATTAGCCGGTGGTGATAATGTGTTGAGGAAGGACTGCGCTTTGGCAATCATAGCTTAGAGTTTGGGTGTGAGAAGACCGTAACAAAATTTAATTAAGATTTGTACTAAATAATGTCTGTAAACAAACGAAAATATTTGAAACAAAGTTTGAATTAAAAGAAATGCTTCATAATTTTACATAAATATGCACTAACAAGAATTTATCAGTAAATACAACAAAAAAGTTTGCTTAAAAAATAAAAATGTCTGCTGAATAAAGCGTACCTCTGCAGAAATAGCAAAATGTTATTTGCTACATCAGGCAACAAAAAATATAAATTTTGTGTCCGTGAATTAAAAGTACCATTTTTTTCAAAATATGTCTTTAATATTTGTACTCTCATTTTGGAAAAATATCTCCGATTACACCCCATTATACTTTCGAGTAAAGGTAAATGTGATGGCTACAAATGCTGTGAGTTTCATTGGCACATAGAAACAGGAGTTTAGAGTCAGTCACTAAAAAATGAGAATAAAGATAAAAAAACAAGTAAAAACGGCGTTAAGTTCGGCCAGGCCGAACTTTATATACCCTCCACCATGGCTTGCATTCCACAAAGGTTGTCGGTTTTCGTAGAAGTACAGTAATATTACAGGAAAATAATAAATTTAATAAAATTAAAATAAATTTTTTAATATAGCCAAACCAAAACAAATATTGAAAAAATAATTTTATAAATAAATATAATATATTAATTATTTCAAACCATTATTTATTTCAAATCAAAAAATAAATATTCTTCTATTTATATTTTCAAAAAACTTAAATACCATAAATTTTGGTAGATATTGGGTGCTACAGTTGGTTGTATTTCCATTCTATTTTAATTCCAAAAGTACACATTTTGAAAATCCATTATCAGACGTACATAGTGCAAAATAACCTAACTTCATGATTCAACCAATTTTTACCGTAAGAGCAAAATTACGAATTTGGAAAAAACTTTTTATTTTGCGTGTCTCTGCAGTCAGAGGAATGTATACACCGAATTCCATGATTCCACCTGCGGCCATTTGGTTGGTACCATTTTTACCCCCTTGACGTTTCTACGCAATTAGAATTTCATCATTCTAGCTGTAGTCGTTTAGTTGGTACTATTTTTATCCCTCTGTACCATTGTATCTCTTGAAAGTACGAATTTCGAAAAAAAGGAATGTATACTCCGAATTTCATGACTCTAGCTGCGGTCATTTGATTGGTACTATTTTAATCCCCTTCTTCTATTTTGACTCCAAATAGTACGAATTTCGAAAAATCAGTTTATTTTCCCTGTCTACACAGTCAGAGGAATGTATACTCCGAATTTCATGAATCTAGCTGCGGCCATTTGATCCCCTTTTTTCAGTTTAACCCCAAAAAGTACGAATTTTGAAAAAATCCGTGTATTTTACTTTTCTATGCAATCAGAGGAATGTATACACCGAATTTCAATTTTCTAGGTACAACCGTTTGGTTGGTAGCATTTTTATCCCTCTATTCCCATTTTACCCCTTAAAAGTACGAATTTGGAAAAAATACTTTTATATTACGTATCTACTCAATTAGAGGAATGCACACACCGAATTTCGTGTTTCTAGCTGTTGTCGTTTAATATGTTCCATTTTTATCCCTTTTTTGCCCCATTTCATCCCCTACAAATAAGAATCACTTTATGGTGCACGTTTTTGCTATAAGGGGAATGCGCATACCAAATATCAAGCAAATATAAACAGACATATTCAAAAAACATGCTTAAATACGCTAATATATTAAGGATTAGTATGGGTATTTTTAGTCCTTGTGAGGGAAAAATGTTTCCCTTTGTGCCGATTTCGCCCCGTTTCAATCCCAACCGATCTACGACTATAAGACACATTTATGGAAAATTGGAACGTTCTAGCTCCTTTCGTTTAGATGCTAGCGTGCTTTCAACAGACGGACGGACATGGCTAGATCGTCTTAGAATTTTATGACGATCAAGAATATATATACTTTATGGGGTCTCAGGGCGATATTTCAAGGTGTTACAAACGGAATGACAAAGTTAGTATACCCCCATCATGGAGGTGGAGGGTATAAAAAACAAAAAAAAATGTCTACATTCTTGTAGACGCAATGGATTTTTATTAAGATTTTATTTTTTATAAATAGCGCGAAAAAACCTTTACAAATCTATGGATAAATGTAAAAGTTATAACTCCCTTGTAGACGTGATAGATTTTTTATAAAAAATTTAGTCTTTATTTTTTGTAAATAAATAAAAACAAATTAGATAATATAATATTTTACATTATATTATCCATGTAAAATTTCTCTAAAATAATTTCTCTAATAATAATGTAGGTTCCTTTTCGCTTGAAAGAAGCTCCCCATTATCCCTTTTAGTCTGCTTGCGAGAATATTGGTGACTGGTTTCAAAACGAATATAACCCCCAATTTAATCCTTTTTTAAATAATTGAGTGCTCGAGCCCTATTTGCCAAAAAGACGTAAGCGCCAAGAATAAAATTATTGGAGATAAGGTTTTTTGATTTGATTTATTATGAAATCATAAGATATAATATCTAAAGGTGTTTTTTCTAAAGCATTGAATTTTTCAGAGCTGAAATAAAAGATCTCAAATTATCGATTTTCATCAAAAACGAAAATCGAAAATTGTAGTGTTTACGTCTTTTTGGCAAATATGGCCCAATATATATATATATATATATATATATATATATATATATATATATATATATATATATATATATATATATATATATATATATATATATATATATATATATATATATATATATATATATATATATATCATTAGCAAGCTATATGGAGATAGAAATTCAAATATTGTTTTTATAATAAATATTTATAATTTATATTTTTATGACTTTTCCGATTAAAAAACTTGTTTGCTTGCCCACTGTCAACATAAAAACCACGATCACAACATACTAATGTTTGTATTGAGATCATAGATCTAATATTTTCGTCTCAATATATAGGATTCTCTGCGGATTAAAGGGATTAAAGAATTTTTTTTTTAATATTTACTGTATTGAAGGTTGTGGAAGTTTGGGGTGCGCGATAGTGGCTAAGGTTTTCTAAATTCCATATCTTCTAACTTGAAAGGTATTTCCTTGTGGATTTCTAAATAAGAAATTAATTCCAAAAATATTCTTTTTTGATAAAAAATATTCTATTTTGATATTATATTTATTTTTTTATGAATTAATGTCCCCTTCGATTTTAATTATTTTTTTCAATGGCAGTAGCCCAATGTGTTTACTTTCAATTGCTAAAAACAAATTCATGAGATCCCAACGTTATAGAAGAAACCGTGAGACTGTATTTTCCAAATAAAAATATATTTTTGAAATATTTTAAATATTTACTCTAAAAATATGGATAGCTAATTATAAAAAAATATGTGAAAAATTATATTTATTTGGAAAATATTGTCTTACGGTTTCTTCTATGTGACCTTCGATTCGTGTGATAAAAGTAAATAAATAAATAAAATCGAAGGGACATGTTTTATGATAAACAGTGACTATATTATTATTTTTAATTTTTAATTGTGGGATCCCACGAATTTGGTTTTTCCAATTGAGAGCAAACACATTGGGGAATTTTTTAAATTTTCATCCATTCTGCAGAGAATCTCACATATATAGTCTACAAAGTGAAACTACTCCAAAAACCAAGTAAAAAGTCATCTTAATTCCAGAGCATTTTATCAGAGGTTACTGATATATAATATATAAATGTAGAAAAGAGTATTTATATTTATCGTGGGTATTTAATAAATTTTTAATTAAATATTAAAAAAATATTTGAATTCGACCTTTAGTCATTTACACTATATTTTAGTTATTAAGTAGTCAAACATAATTTTAGTTTATAAAGACTGAAAATTTCCCGCAATTTTCGAAAGGACTTTTTTGATTTTCCCGAAAAAAGGGTCTAATTGACTCATAAGTAGAGGAGCTAGAGGGTTGAGAGCTTCCACAAAAATAATCATCATAAAATTCCACAATATAGTTGTTACAATAAGAATTCTCTCAGACATTAACTTACAACATTTTTTTTTCATTTTGTATAAGCTCCCTTTGACCAAAATGTTAAAATTTTGACCCACTGTAAAAAGAAACTCAGACCAGCTGGACTATAAGTTTATTCTACAAAAATGATCTACTCAACATGCTCTTTCAGAATTATAGTGTCGCAATTATTTTCCAATCAAAAGGTCTTAATTTGTGGACAGTGTTATTATTTTCATGAAAATGAAAAACTGAGAACACCGCTGCGTTGTATTTGGTGCCAATTCAGATTCAGATTTATATAGACATTTCCATAACTAAAAATTGTACATCACATGATGTACATTTTACCTTTTGTTAGTCTGTTAATATTCAGCGAGTTTCGCATGCCCTAGTATTTTGGGAACTCGTGGGCACTCTCTATTGAAGATAATTAAGATAGCGACCTTAAGAAATCTCATATATCTCAATTAAGAAATTAATTTTATAATGAGAAAGTTTTCGCCATCCATCCATTCAGGCCGTAAGCTCTGACTTGTTGTAATCAATTAAAAGTTATGCCATTTTTGAAGGGCTATTTCTACCAGACTATTATGATTAACATGATTTTTAATTATGCGCCCCAATTCGGCGATGCCTTAAGGGCCAAATTCAATATTTTAGCAATGTTGCCTTTTGGATATTTTCTTCTTCCCACGCGCCTCCTCCTTTCCACATTCGGCTTGGGCAACGTTCCCCTCATTACGAGCTTAAATTTTGTTAATTCATTTTTGATTTCCTACTCATTAAATAATACCCAGCAACCGCATAAACACATTATTTACCCACCATTGTTAAAAATGTTGTTGTTTTTCTGTTTTGAGATTGAATATCAATTTACAACGCAAAAAATGAAAAAAAAATTGAAAAAACAATAGATCAACACACTACGATTTTTGCCGATATTTGTCCTTGCCCTTGAATTTGTTTGCCTCACAGACGTGTTATCTTTTCTATTCAAAAAAATAAATTCAAAAAACAAATATTGTGTATGAGTGTCTGTCGGTCTGCCTATTCGGAGATTTTTGTATGGAACACACACACTTAGTCTACTTACACAAACATTTGCAATCATCTATTGTTAGGTGTGGCGTCATTAATTGACAATTTGGATAGAGTCTGCCTGCCCGCCTGCCTTCATTGTTATCTCAAGCATTTATTTATTGTTCAAAAAAATTGTATTTATTGATTTTATTTTCGATTCAATATTATTGCTGGGCTATTGTTTATTTGAGACACGTGCAAAATGTCAATGTCTTGTTCAGAAATTATTGCATTATTATTATTATTTTTATGTGCGCTGCTGCCTTTTTGGAAAAGCAATCACGATGTACTTAACCCAAATTTCGATTGACAAATGTGTACAGACAATGGCGCCTAGGCGGCAGGGGGTATGTAGGGATGCGGCATGCATCACCGAAGGCTACTCGTTATTCATCGATCATGTGTCCAGATGGTCAAGGGGCTGTCAAGAACACCATGATATTCTAGTCAGTTGATTAATATTTTGTCAGGTCCAAAATGGAGTTTAATAAGATTCCTTAAATACACATAAGGGTGTGCCGAAATCATGATTTAAAGACCCATCAAATAGCTTTGGAATAAGCAAAGGAAGTGAGTCCAAAAATAAATATATTTTATTTTTATTTTTAATACAAGAAAAGAAGAATGAGTTGATCATGTTTGTAATTGTGTTTCTTGATAAAAAAAACAGGGGTCACCGGCACCACTCTGTCCTTTTTCCATTAAAATAATGTTAAAATGCACTCCCAGCGAATAAAAGTGACAGCTCGCTTCTCCGATGCGAGTGGTGAGTGAAGTCATCAAAAGAAACAAGTTGCCATCACAAAAAAAAACATTTGTTAAGGAAAGACACACTCACACACACAAACAAATTAAAAATACCCAAAAAACTTTTGGGGGATTTCAACAATTTTCCTCAAACACATTTTATGGGAAAAACTTTACATTTCAACACCACATGGAACCTCAAATTCCCAGCCTCTCTCATCCCCCTCCTCTTGGTGGCTAAATATGTGAAATGTTGAAAATGTCAAAACTTGTGTCGGGGACTGTCTTTCAAAAATCACTTTTCCAGTCACAGGGATTTTATTTTATTCATCATCATCATCATGATGATGATAGTCGCATTAAACAATTTTTCCTTTTGTGACATTTAACAAAACTCTTGTTAATATCTCACGATTTTTCTTGTCATTCATTTGAAAGACATTTCTTTAGTCATGTTTGGAATTGGCCAGCCAAAGCAAAAAAATGGCTGGAAGGGGGAGCGGGAAATGATGGAAAGCAAAAATTATTTAAAAATCTGGCAGTTTTGATTTCTGTGATTGGTTGTCATTTCCGCTAAAGCGGTTGTGGCAGTTGAATGCAATGAATATGAATGGCAGCAAGTGACGTTCCAGTGGACTTTATTGTTTCCCCATTTACCATTTTGCCATGGGTTAATAACATTTGTCAGGAAAAGAAAAAACCAATGGGGGAAGCCATGAAAGAAAATGCGTAAAAATGCTCACATATGGGGGAAATGTGTAAAATGTGACATAGGAAACAGAAATTTTCGAGGTTGCAACAACCTGCCAACGAAAAGGATAGACTGGCTGGGAGAGGAAATATTTCCCACTGTCCAACAGAATTTTTTGGAACAGAAAACGGCATACTGAGTAGACCATTTTTGCAGAATAAACTTACAGTCCAGCTGGTCTGAGTTTCTTTTTTACAGTGGATCAAAGTTGTAATTTTTTGGCCAAAGGGAGCATTATACTAAATGAAAAAAGTGTGCTAAGTTAATATCTGAGGGAATTCTTATTGTCGCAACTATATTGTGGAATTTTATGAGGATAATTTTTGTGGAAGATCTTAACCCCCTAGCTTCTCTCTTTATAGGTCAATTTGACCCTTTTTCGAGAAAATTAAAAAAGGACATTCAAGGATTAAAATGTTCACAATATTTTTGTATGTCAAGTCTGCTTTATAACGAAGAGTTTGAGCTATTGCTGAAGAAAATCGAGGCATAAACTCTGAAGTTATCACATATTTAAATTATGGTAATATGTGGCGTATGATTGATATTATTAGCTAGTTATGGTATGTTATAATTGTAGATATGCCAGAACTTTAGAATGTAAGTGTCGATTTTTTCGAAAGTATTTTTATTTATACCTAAGATCTCAGACAACATACAGAAAATGTAATAGTCTAAAGATGATTTTTATTTTTCTGGATTTGTGCGTGATTTTAATTTTTTTAATAAATTATTTTTGTCATATTTTTGGTAATGGAATTTTTTTTATATTTTCTTTTGTTATATTTTTTTGTGAAACCTGCTTTCTTATGAAAAAAATTGAGCTATTTTTAAAGAAAATCGGTTAATAGAATTCCAAGTTATCGCATATTTTAATAATGCTGATATATGGCGTATGATTGATATTATTACCAAGTTAGGACATATTAATATGATATATAGGCCAGAACTTTGGCATACAAGCGACGATTTGCTTCGAAAATATCTTCATTTCTTTCTAAGATCTCAGACAAAATACAAAAAAAATTAAATAGTCTACAGATGATTTTTATTTTTCTGGATTTTTGCGCGATTTTCAGTTTTTTTACTTTTGTAGGATAAATAAACTTTTTGGCATATCATATTTCGGCGTATGAAAGGTGTAAACAATTTCATTTCAATATTGTCATCACCTAAAGAGTAATCGTAATAGAACATCTTTTGGAACGTTGGATATTGGGCTAGATTTTATATAGCCTTTCATATTATCTTCATTATTCGACAATTAATAACTGTTATAGTTTTAGGCCCACTTCATGGGGAAAACTTAAATGTGGCATGTATACTATGACCAATTATAATATATGAAACTATTATTAAGGGCATTGGCACCAACATCTGATTAGGTATTCTTTCGCATAATTCAAGATTATGGATTTGGTAATGGGAAACATTCTACATATTCGTTTACTATATTTTTACGTATGAAGCCTGCTTTCTTACGAAGAGAGTGACTTATTTTTGAATAAAATCGAGGCATAAACTCCAAAGTTACAATATATTTTAATTATGGTAATATGTGGCGTATGATTGATATTATTAACAAATCTATGGTATATTAATATGGTAGATAGGCCATAACTTTGAAATGCAATGGTCGATTTATTTCGAAAGCAATTTAATTTCTTCCTAAGATTTCGGGCTACGTATACAAAGTGAAATAGTTCAAGGATAATTTGCATCTTTCCCGATTTTTGCAGCATTTTCAAATTTTATTTTTTATGATATGTTAATTTTTTGTTACTATCAAATAACGGGCTATGAACGGTGCAAACAATTTACCTTCAATTTCTTCATCATGTTACGAGTAATCACAATAGTTCACCCTTGAACATTGGATAGTTGACTAGATTTTATATAACATGTTTTAGAGAAACCTTCAGTTTTTAGAAACTACCAGTAGATAGCATAATAATCTAGAATGTATAGATTCCAAACTCTAACTTAAGCCCTCGAGCATTTTAGCAATAAGGTGCCATGCTCTCCCTCTGGTCATTCTCCTCGACCACAATCAATTTATACAAAATTGTCTTGCCTACAGCCAACGTTAGCCTCCCTGATTAATTGCGACCGTTGTAAACTCCACATGCTTTGTGTGTGAACACTTAAGGCTGCCGGGGTTACAACCAAAAAAATTGGTATTAGTAAAAGCTACCAAAAGAAGAAGAAAAAACGAATTATTTTCCAACGCGTGCACAACATTTATCTGTTTGAATTTGTGATGAATTGAAGAAAAAATTCGGATGGACAGACGACAGTTACATTTGCACACGGGCACACACAAATTGGAAAAGGTTAAACTCATAGAGAGATACTAGTTTGTGCGGTGTGTGTGTGTGGTGATAGCTTTTTGTGCAAATGGCCAAAGTTAAAGTTGGCAAAGGTTAAAGCCATGCTTTATGACCGCTCGTTTGTTTCTGTCTACTTTTGCCATTGTTTGCCTTGTTCGCAGTAACCGTTAAAAATTTAATTAATTTTGTTTGGCAAATATAAAATATTCCAGGGGGTAGACAGAGCGAGCAAGAGATAGACGTTGATCAAAAAATCGTTAATTCAAAACAATTTGTAGACGAAGACAAATAATTTCCATTTCCTCATTGAAACACGGGGAGCTTGCTTGTCCCCCTGCTCAGGCGCAGATGCAGAGAAATAATCAATATTTATTATGGATTTTAAGCAGTCACAGCTTCTGTGTAAAAGTGGTTGGCTGGCTTGACTTGCTTGGCTTGGCTGTCTTTTTTGTGTGGCATATCTGGGATTAATCTTTGAATCTCCAAAGGTTAATGGTCTATTATGCTGTCATTTGCTTGAACAAATTTTTAGTTTTTTTTTCTTTGTGATTTTCTCGCTCGCTCTCTCTGCCAACAAATGATTTCTTTTTTTTTTGTTCACCCCAAAACATTTAACAAATTGCCGCAGCAGAGCCATTTTCATTTCATTCGTCTTTCAGCCAATAGCCAATCACTTCTTTTTTTCGGGTGTTGTTGGTGGTGGTGCCGTTGTTATCCTCAGACACCATGGTGGTGGCGGATGGAATGGAATGGCATGGCAGGCCATGAATGGGTGAATAGGTTTGTGACGGCTGCCGATGCTGATGCTGTGGCTGGTGGCAGTGCCTCCGTGTTGTTGCCGCCGTTGTAAGTGCGTTTAACTGTCAACTATCCCTCTTGGAGCTGTCAATGATTTTTCGATGTTATCTATTAGACACATTAGCCGCCCTCCCTCTCCCCACCCCCTACATATTTCGTCTAAATTGAAAAAAAGCTTCAAGTTTTTTTATTTCTTTCAAAAAAATTTAACAAATCCAACCAAAAAATCGCTTTGTCTGCTGCTGCTGTTGTTTGTTTTGTTGTTCGGTGCGTTTTGTTGAATTTATTGTTGCTCTTTGGTTCGGCTTCGTTTGATGTAGTGGACCAGCCAGCTCCTTTGCAACGAATTGAAATTCCAAATTACCAGTAGTTTATGGCATTTGGCAGCTATCAATCTAATAATGGTCAATAAGTAGTTTAGAAATTCAATTGATTTTGATTTGAATTTGAATTTGGTTGGCTTGCTTGCCAGCGTTTTTTCTTTCTTTTCTTGATATCATTTGTTCCCAGTCATTGTTCGCTAAGAATAATGATTTTGATGTATAAATTGAGGCTGCTGCTGTCGGTTGTCGCAATGATTAAACATATTTACATAAATTGGAATTCAGACATACTCGTACATACATTGGCTGGGGTATCAAAAGTTCGTAAACTTTGTTGTTATTGTGTTCGGTTTTGTGTGTTGTTTTATGTGTGACGGGGAAAATTCCAATACTTATGAGGCCTGCCGACCACTTGAGCTGAGTTGAAATTAAAAAATTGAACCAGCGACCTTTTTTTGTGTCAGAACAATCCGTTCTGTTCTTTAATCTATGATCATTATTATAATGGGAGGGGGTCTTTACAGAGATTTCTCTGAGGAATTCACACTGGCACAAAGGCAACCATGTCTTTGTTATATTCTAGTTTTTCTTATAAATAATGGATATTGTGCAACTTTTTAAATTGAAATGTTTTTTTGTGGAGATATATGATACAGTGCGGATATGTATAAAAACTCCAAAATATATATAAAAAAACAAAAATATAAAAATATAAAAATATAAAAATATAAAAATATAAAAATATAAAAATATAAAAATATAAAAATATAAAAATATAAAAATATAAAAATATAAAAATATAAAAATATAAAAATATAAAAATATAAACATATAAAAATATAAAAATATAAAAATATAAAAATATAAAAATATAAAAATATAAAAATATAAAAATATAAAAATATAAAAATATAAAAATATAAAAATATAAAAATATAAAAATATAAAAATATAAAAATATAAAAATATAAAAATATAAAAATATAAAAATATAAAAATATAAAAATATAAAAATATAAAAATATAAAAATATAAAAATATAAAAATATAAAAATATAAAAATATAAAAATATAAAAATATAAAAATATAAAAATATAAAAATATAAAAATATAAAAATATAAAAATATAAAAATATAAAAATATAAAAATATAAAAATATAAAAATATAAAAATATAAAAATATAAAAATATAAAAATATAAAAATATAAAAATATAAAAATATAAAAATATAAAAATATAAAAATATAAAAATATAAAAATATAAAAATATAAAAATATAAAAATATAAAAATATAAAAATATAAAAATATAAAAATATAAAAATATAAAAATATAAAAATATAAAAATATAAAAATATAAAAATATAAAAATATAAAAATATAAAAATATAAAAATATAAAAATATAAAAATATAAAAATATAAAAATATAAAAATATAAAAATATAAAAATATAAAAATATAAAAATATAAAAATATAAAAATATAAAAATATAAAAATATAAAAATATAAAAATATAAAAATATAAAAATATAAAAATATAAAAATATAAAAATATAAAGATATAAAAATAGAAAAATAGAAAAAATATAAAAATATAACAATATAAAAAGGTAAAAAATATAAAAATATAAAAAATATAAAAATATAAAAATTTGAAAATATAAAAATATAAAAATGTAAACATAAAAAATATATAAATATAAAAGTATTAAAATATACAAAATATAAAAATATAAAATTATAAAAATATTAACACATTGAGCGCCATGTCGTACGTTTCCGTACGATACCTAACTCGTCGTTGGGTGCCACGTCGTTCGTTTCCGTACGACAGTGATTGCTTTTACTTATAGCCCAAAAAATGTTTAGCCTCCTGGGAAGGTTTGCGTCAAAACCGCTTGGCACTCAATTTTTTAAAATATAAAAATAAAAAAATCTAAAAATATAAAAAATAATAAAATATAAAAAAATAAAAATCTAAAAATATGAATTATATTTTGAACCTGCATATACACATACTTACATACGCAACTCAATGAGATGCTTGTAAGATGGCATGTGTGCTTTATTACTTGGTGCGATTTTTTAAACGCAAATTCGGCAAGTGCGTTGTGATTCTCGTTCGTTTGTGAGAATCATCTCCTTATAGAGGCCGGGTTTGATGTTGAAAAGTCGCTGCGAAGCCACTTGAAAAGACTTTTGACATGGTCGAAATCATGATCGTGGTAGTCTGCAGCCAAGTAATAAATGTCACCATGCCATTTGTAAATAAATTTGCATTAAATATAGAAGCAAAATGGTCTTGAGCCAGGACAATATCCCAGTTCAAATCAAATATTGATTACAGACCAAAAAGAATGCAAACGAAAAAACTAAGAATATGAATTATATTTTTTCTATTTTTTTTACTAAAACTCCAATGTTCTCCGTACCTTCTATGTTTGTGCTCTCATAAGTCAGAGTTTTTAAGTATTTTTAGCAAAAATTCTCTTCTTTAATATGACACTTATACCGGTAACTTAGGATGCGAATAAGTATTTAAAATAATTTTTGAAAAATTGTGTCCTTTCGAAATATGTAGTCCTGTCTACGGCTACAGGATGAGGAAATGAAAAACTAATAACGCCACTTAATTCCATATTGCCTATATAGTTTCAGACGTTTATCAGAAGGTTCAAGTGTAAAACTTTAAAATTGTATATACATATTTAAAATTTCATTGTAAATTTCTATTTTTTTGAGTCCTATTCTCTAACATCTGACATAATTCTTTAACGCTGATCAGTTCAACATTCAATTAACTTTATAAGCGATCATATTTTAATTTCTATTTTTCCAAATTACTTTTTGTTTTTATTACCCCCAACAAAATACCTTTAAATTACCCGTCCAAACAAGTAATTACACTTCAAATATCGCTGAATAACACAGATAAGCCAATAACGCATAAATAATATGTGATTATGTTTATCCGTAATATTTATTTGCAATTTTTTACACAATTCATTTATATTCCCCCTTCCCTCCCTCTATGAATACACAGTTGTCAATTCGATCATTAATAATTTATAAAATAAGTAATGATTTGCTATAGCTTTTGTTGCTTTTCATGTATACGATTCTTTGTTGTTGTTGCTTGTTTTTTTTTGCATTATGGCCGGATATCCTCCGGCCATATGAAGTACAATTACCAAATAGCAAAAAACTGTGCAAAAAGCGCAACAAAAAACTAGAAATAATAAAATGAAAACGGCCATAACAAATTCAAGCCATTTCTGTTGGAATCAGTTGAGCTGAGTAGCTGACAATGAACTGAGAATATTAAACAATTGTTCTGAAATTGTTTTTAGCACCACGAGCGACGACGACGTCGACTATAGTTATTGAATAATTGACACGGTGCCAGTGGTATGAAAATCAACCCAGCTCGCTCCACGTATGGAATGACAAAAGTGTGCTTTAGCATTTTAGAAGTTTAGAAAAATTGTTAATTTTACAGCGTGTAATTGCATATATATGCGAGTAAGGAAAAATATAAAAATAAATCACGTATTTTAAGCGTTTTGTGTGTGCGTGTGTTTTTCGTCTTCTTACCTTAATTATATAAACATTATTCGGCTGCTGGCGTTTTTTGTTTTCTAATTATATCCCCCCTTAATGGCATTAGTAATTATTCAATTAACATTTCTGTTTGTTGTTGTTTTCTCACAACGTGTTATTCATTTGTAAAATGAATTTATATGTTGTTGTCATTTGGCTTTTTTCAAAATGTGCTCCTCTCAGAAGGTGTTGTTGCCATCACCACCACCAGATAGATCATTCAAGTCTAGACCTCATAAATTACATGCCAGTTAAGCCAAAATAATACCGGGAAAAACACACGCGAACACTCGCATTGCCTTTTACGTGATCTGAATTAACCATCCATCCAGATCCCTCGAAATCAATTGAATATATATTTCGAGAAATAAATAAATAAATTAATCACATTCCTCGTGAAAGAGTAATGTTGTTGGAATGCTGTCGTAGTATCTCTGAATAAATCATGCAAAAAGTTTACTTTTTATATAAATAAAGATGACTCAAAGTTTTGCACGAGAGTCTGGCTTTATTTTGTATAGTACTTTGGTTAGTGATGCCAAAGAAAAATCAAACTACTAGTAACCCTTTAAGCTTAAAGTCCCAGCAAATTAATGAGAATTACTACTCAACGGATAAGAATTGACATTCAAGCACAATTGTGCCAAATGACAACTTAAACCATTCAACCAACTTAAATCTCCATCTTGCTGATATGTGTACATATGTATAAGTGTGCTATGTGTTGTTTGCCGCGCCATGAGTGTGTTCGATGTTATTGTTGCTGCCTGAAATTCTCATTCGTTTGGTGACGAGTCTCCTGGGTTCCTGAATACATCGTGTGACAGTTCTTTCTGGATCTGAACAAGACCATATACACATGAAACTAGAGATTAGATGTAGAAAAACTGTGTACTCAGACTTTCATTTGGTGATCTTTAATTTTTAATTTTATCTTAATAATTTATTTTCATACTTCCGAGAGTCATACACTGGCGATATGGGTATCAATTGAAAGAAAATAATGTCCATTAAAAATACTAAACATGTTATGCCTCTATCTATATTGGTTTTGCATTAATAACCATTTTAAGTTTCTCCCATAAATAGTAAATGAGGTATAAACAAAGAATGTATTTGTCGTAATAATTTATTTTAATACTTTCGACAGCCATACACAAATATGGGTATTAAATGAAAAAGATGAGTGTCTATTAAAAATACTAAAAATTGCATGCCTCTATCTGTATCATTTTAGCTTAACAACCATTTCAAGTTTACTCCATTATATAATAAAATACTAGAATGCACTAAATAAATAAGGGGGTAAACTTGAAATTGTTGTCAATACTAAACTAATATAGATAGAAGCATTATATTTAAAGTATTTTTAACGGATAGGCCCCTCATCATTTGATACTCATATCGCCTTTGAATGACTTTCGAAAGTATGAAAATAATTTTTTTAAATATGTATATCCTTTGGAAATTAAAAGATGAATAAACTAAGTAGATAAGAGGAAACTTTAATTTTTTTAATACTAAACTAATACAGATAGAGGGATTATATTTAATGTATTTTTCACAGATATTCTTCTCTTTATTTTGATACCCATAACGCCTGTGTATGTCTCGTTAAAGTATTAAAATACATTATCTAAACATCTATATCCTTACAAATTAATGAATAAATAAAGTAAATAAGTGGAAAAACTTGAAATTGTTGCTAATACTAAACTAATAAAGATAGAGGCATTATATTTAAAGTAATTTTGACAGATATTCTTATCTTTCATTTGATACCTATATCGCCCTTGTATGACTCTCGAATGTATGAAAATAAATTATTTAAACATCTATATATTTTGAAAAAAAAAGATGAATAAATTAAATAAATAAGGGTGAAAACTTATACTAAAGTAATACATATGGAGGTATTATATTTAAAGTAATTTTAACAGATATTCTTCTCTTACCATACCCAATTCGCCTTTGCATGACTCTTTAAAGTATGAAAATAAATTATTTAAGCATCTTTTGGAAATTAATTCAAATAAAAGGTGTAAAAATTAAATAAATAAAGGGGAAACTTGAAATTCTTGGCAATACTAAAAAATGCAAAAAAGGGATTATATTTAAAGTATTTTGAACGGACATTCTTCTCTTTCACTTGATACCCATATAGCCTTTGTATGATTCTCGAAAGTATGAAAATACATTTTTTAAACATCTATATCCTTTGGAATTTAAAATCAGCTTCACATACATATTGTCTTGCTCGGGTCCAATAAAATAAATATAAAATTGTCGCACTGTGATATTATAAGCAGTTCTTGCGAAGGCACTCTTTGTTTTTTGGAGGAGAACCACAGTCAACAATATAAACATTGTTTATCCTGTGTGGGGATAACTCTTCAGAGGAGCTTTTGCACGGAGTGCTTGTGTTGCCATTTTTCTAAATTTACTTATGCTGTATATATACCCGAAAACCTGACCGCAAGGAATTTCTGAGAGTGTTTAATATGATTTTTTCATTTTTATTTTCCAATTTTTCAGAATCCAAATTTTCACAACATATTTTCGCTTTACCCCTCAACCACATATATGTCTGACCTGCTGCTGCTGTTGTCGATCTTTTTTCTCGATTTTAAACAAAATCGATTTCTACTTATTTCCCGCGCTGCTCATTTCATTAAATTTTCTGTCCAATCCTAGACAAATTACGACTTAATAACACTTTGCCATTTCGGTTGTTATTCGTTGCATTTCTCTCTCTCTACTCTCCGTTGCTCCATCCCAACAATTTCCACAATTTCTAGCGGTCTTGGGCTACAACTAAATTTTCATATCATTGAATCCATGGCAAACTACAAAATTATTGTAATTTTTAACCTTAGCACATATGGTTAACAATAAATAAGCGTCGAGACAAAGACAACACAACACGGCGAAAATTAAATGATATTTACATGGCCAATAAAATAAAATGCCAAACATTTATCAATAAATGAAATTGAGATTTGAGCCCCAGAAAGCAAATGGCAAAACGAACGAACGAACGGCACACGCACAACTAGATACTTGTCGGAGACCTACTACGCCTCGAACTTATAACGGCCAAAGAAAAGCGCAGGGAAATTTGTCGATGAACGATGAAAATGATGTTATTGGCCAATAACAACAGGCGCAAAGGAACGCTTACCCCGGGTAAAAGCGTGTTGAAACAACAACAACAACAACGACGTCGAAATCTCGACTTCTATCGTATGGCGAATTAATTTTCCTGCTGGCTAAAAACATATTAATCACTCATATGTGGTGGCGAGTATTGAAAAGCCAGCACCACCAAGACCTCCGTTTCTCTGGCCTTTGCGGGTTGCCTGCCTGCCTGCTTGCGCCTGGTGGTTGTTTTGTAAACCGCCATCACATTAGTTGGTGTTTACCAAAAGCCTTTCAATAGTTTCCATTGATCCCACTGAGTTGTCCAGCATCCGTGCAAAGCCAGCCTTGTTGGCGGCATCAATGGTCGGCCGGACGCAAAGCTTACTCGCTGTTGTTGTCTAGAGATCGATAGAAAAAAGAAAGAAGTAGGAGAGCGAAAAAACGCTACCTGTTGCCAAATGCCCTCGAGCCATTAAATCGTTAATATTGCATCTTTGGTCTAGTTGTTTTTCTGTTTTTCTCACATGTTGTGCTGTTGCTGCTGCAGGAGCACGGAAGAGCAGCACAAGGTAAATAGAGCTTTTGCGCGTGCGCGCTCACCTCCTTTTATGCCAGCATCGACCGCCATCTTCAAGTTAAATGGTTTTCGCTTGAATTGGCAGGAGTTTGGGGCCACATAACGCTACGCCATGTGGTATGGTCAGTTCCACAGCAACAGCAACAACATCACACAGGAACGATTTTCGTTTTTTCGTTTTTTCTTTCTTCTTCTTATTTTTATTTAATTATCTTTGGTGTGAGTGTGAGATTTTACGGGACATACATTGTTGCGAGTCTTTTCGGAAACTGTAGGGATTGCCGGGTGTGACAAATTTCGGGGGATATTGGCGGAGAATTCCTAAAAAATACTAGAAATGAAAAATCTGTTAGTATTTTAGAAAAGCTGTTTTTAAAAAAAGCTGGAGCTTTTAGAAAATCTGTGGTTTTAGAAAAGCTGATGCTTTTAGAAAAGGTGGTACTGTTAGAAAATCTGGTGCTTTTAGAAAAGCTAAAGCTTGTAGAAAATCTGGTGCTTTTAGAAAATCTGGTCTCTTAGAAAAGGTCTTTTCGAAAAACTTGAGGTGTTAGAATTAGCATTAGCTTCTCTAAAAGCTCCAGCTTTTATAAAAGCTTTATTTTTTCTAAAAGCTTTATCTTTACTAAGAGCTCCAGATTTTCTAAAAGCACCAGCTTTTCTAAAAGCTCCAGATTTTCTAAAAGCACCAGCTTTTCTAAAAGCTCCAGCTTTTCTAACAGCACAAGTTTTGCGAAAAGCACCAGCTTTTCTAAAAACACCAACTTTTCTAAAAGCACCAGCTAGCTTAAAGCTTTTATAAAAGCTGGAGCTTTTAGAGAAGCTAATGCTGGTGATAATCTGGCGCTTATAGAAAATCTGCTGTTTTTAGAAAAGCTGGAACTTTTAGCAAATCTGGTGCTTTTAGAAAATCTGGTGCTCTTACAAAAGCTGGAGCTCTTAGTAAATCTAGAGCTTTTAGAAAATGTGGAGCTTTTAGAAAAGCTGAAGCTTTCAGAAAAGTTGGTGCTTTCAGTTAGTGCTTTTAGAATAGCTAGAGCTTTTAGAAACCCCAGAGATTTTAGAATAGCTAGAGCTTTTAGAAAAGCTTTTGCTTTTAAAAAAGCGGGCGTTTTTTTCCACTAAGCGCGCTTTTTCGATTAAAACAATTGAAATACAATCTATTTGAAATGTGATCACTATTCTCTTCTCATTTGTTTGTGCTTCTCGCCTGAAATTTTTAGTAATGCGAAAGTATTTTTTTATAATTTACACGGGTTCGCCAATTGGCGGCCTTGTAATATTTCATTTTCCCCACACACATTAATTGTGTCAGGGAAACTCTATTTAATCTTACAGTTGCAATTAAATGAATCAGACCACATGCTGTTGCATTGCGCACTTAATCATTCATCGATGTATTTTTATTTGCTGTTTGCCTTGAGGCCTTCAGATGCGCCTGTGCAACAAAGGCAGCATATGGGCCCCGTTCAACAGGTAAAAGAGGCTAATGAATAAATCATTGTAATCGTCTGAATGTTTTCAATTTTCCACAAAGATAATTTAAAGTTTTAATATGTTGTGACAATTAATAGCAAAAATATGTGATTTTTCAAGTCCTCACGAAAGGATGGACCCAAAATACTTATATAGAAAAACTGAAAGACTTTACCGAATATCTCGTGTCCTAGATTTTACATTTTATTAATATTTTTTTAATTTTGTCGCACTTTGTGACTTGTCCTCTTTTAGCACTTCATTCCCAACACACAATCAAATCCATTATCATCCACACACTCGCACATTGTCTTGTCTTGTCTCCCCACCACCACGTTTCATAGAAAAAAAGAAAGTGTTTCGTAAAGTTTTTCCGCATTGAAGGCTATTAATAAAAATTTGAAAATTTTCGAATGCCTTCTAACAGGCCATAATTAAAAATCAAATAAAAAAGTAAAAAATATGAACGCCTTTTATACATAACTAACTTGTCCAAGTGTATGGATGTCAGTATCCCTCTGTATGTGCGTTCAATGTGACAGACAGACATGACATCCAGATGGCGTCGTTGTACCCATTCGTTTAGTTTGAAGACATGCGCAGCAAATGCTTAACACATTCTCTGGTTCTTATGGCAATGAAGACAGCTTTTATTATGGCAAATTTGCTTCAGCTGCGACTGGTGTTGCTGCTTCTTCTTCAGTTTATTTTTGTTTTTGTTATAGCATAGCATTAGCTTTTAAAAGCATTTAGGAAATGTCAGTTATGGCTCTATGGGAAATTTCTGGCGTTTTATTATTCGTTTTTCAATTATTTTTATTGTAATAATGCGCAGACAGTGACTCGAAATAGAAAAAATCCCGAAAGCACAAAAAAATAATGGAAACTCACTATTCGCTATTTATTAGAATTTGGTTTTTATGTCGGCCCACTGTGCCGTGTCAAAATCGGACAACCATTAATGAAGTTTTTGAAAAAGGAGAAAATACAATTTTGTATTTTCCATATGTTTTGTGTGAAATGCGATTATTTGGAGGATGGATTAATTGCCACATGTGGTTGGGTCATGTGGCATTAATTGAATTTTATTCCGCGTTTTTTGTTAACAACTTTATAGGAAGGCTTTATCATTCGTTGTGTTTGTTCAACATAAGTGGTTACGAGTATATTGCAACATTTAAATTAGAAAATTGTCTTTAAGTAACACATCATGCCAATGGTGCTTTCTAATGAATATTCTCTATATAAGGAAAACTAGAATGAAAGCTTTTTTTTAAATTCGATTTTACTATTTTTAAAATTATGGCAATTTTTAAACCACAGAATGCTCGTTTAGAAATAAAAATGGAGTCAATAAAATAAAATAAATAGAGTTTTGAAACTGTGGTTGACGCCTAAAATACTTTTAGAAAAGCTGGCGCCGTTAAGAATGCTGATGCTTTTAGAAAAGCTGGTGCATTTAAAAAATCTTGTGTTTTTAGAAAAGGTGTTGCTTTTAGAGAAACTGTTACTTTTATAAAAGCTGTTGCTTTTAGAGAAACTGTTACTTTTATAAAAGCTGTTACTTTTAGAAAAGCTGTTGCTTTTAGAAAAGCTGTTACTTTTAGAAAAACTGCTACTTTTAGGAAAGCTGTAGCTTTTAGGAAAGCTGTAGCTTTTTGAAAAGCTGGAGCTTTTAGAAAAGCTGTAGCTATTAGAAATGCTGGAGCTTTTAGAAAAGCTTGTGATTTCAGTACAGCTTTTAAAAACTTGCGATTTTTTAGTACAGTTTTTTAAAAGATTGAGCTTTCAGTACAGCTTTTAAAAAGCTTGTGCTTTCAGTACAGCTTTTAAAAAGCTTGTGCTTTCAGTACAGCTTTTAAAATCCTTGTGATTTCAGTACAGCTTTTAAAATCCTTGTGATTTGATTTCAGATTTTAAAAAGATTGTGCTTTCAGTAAAGATTTTAAAAAGGTTGTGCTTTCAGTACAGCTTTTAAAGAACCTTGTGCTTTCAGTACAACTTTTAGAAAACCTTGTGCTTTCATTACAGCTTTAAAAAACTTGTGCTTTCAGGACATATTTAAAAAATATTCTTTCAATAAAGCTTTTAGAAAAGCTTTTCGCTTCAATAAGATTTTTTAAAAATGTTTGTGTTTTCGGTATAGCTTTGTGCTTTCAGTACAGCTTTTAAAAAGTTTGTGTTTCATTACAGCTTTTAAAAAAGTCTGTGCTTTTCGGTCAGCTTTAAAAGGTTTGTGCTTTCAGTTTAGATTTTAGAAAAGCTGGATAACTGTAACCTTTGAACGTTAACAAACCTTCTATTAAGCTTGTAATTAATCTAAAAGACTTTTTATCTGCGCAAGCTAATTTAATAAAAGAGAGAAGCTTTTAAAGTTTAAGATGCCAGTAACACCTTTTTGTCTTTTATCTAAAATCTTAAACACCTCACCCAACTTGTCCGTCAACTTTACTTTACTTTATGTTTATGTTCTTAAATAACCAGAGAGAGTGCGTTCCAAATATTTCTTCTCACTTTTGACATATTTTCATTAATTACATTCTTCTAATCTTTGACAACATTTCATTAATTTTGTATGTTTGTGTGTGTGTGTGCGATGGTGTCGTTTTCTTATCTCTTTGCAGAATCATACTCCATGGCTATACGACAATGTCCAATGCTCGTGAATTGGCACTGTTAGAGAAATGGACGTCGTCATCGGATGGTGCTACAATTCTACCAGCCCTCTCATCACCCACCTCACCTAAGGCCACCAAATTCTGCTGTTGCCCGAATCGACGCCGCTACAATATCAAACAGCCGAAACTGACAACCACACTGCATGTACGCAACATATTTGTCGACAACGATTTCAATTTCATCGACGATACCAACGAAAACAACGACGAGGAGGAAGAAGAGCCCGGCGACGAGGAAATCTTGACGTTGGACGCCAAAAGCTACAAGCGAGCCGAAAGTTGGCCAAGTGCTAGGAGAGCGCAAAAGAATCAGAAGTCAGCAAAGCTCACTGAAGTGGAAGTTCACAAGGAGAATCGAAAGAACCAAGTGGCGGCAGCTAATGATTATGACGATATCATAGAAATTGCCAACAACAACAGCAATAACAGCAACAACATTAGCAGTAGCGAAAGCCAAGAAAAAGTCAAAGTCGCTGTAGCCGTAGCCGTAGCCGTAGAAGCACAAGCAGCCGCTGTAGAAAAAACGGAAAAAGAATGGCGGCATGACAAAAGCTGTCATAACAATCGAAATAATTGTCTAACGAAGAACGAACAACACGAACGAAAGTCAAACAACAACACCACCAACAACAATAGCAGATGTTCAATAGAAAGCTTTATCGCCCACAAAGACGACAACAAAGAACAACTGCCTCAAGGGAATCAACAGCAACAGAAGCAACAGCGGCAGCAACATCACGCAGAGGAGCTGAAACAGTCGTGTGTCAGGAAGCCTCTTAAACAAAGTGGCAATGAAGTTAGTGATGCATCCTCGGTTAAAGCCATTGAATGTAGAAAGAAACGCTGTGAGAACTTGCAGAACACGCTTGCAAACCTAAGTGGCAGGCAAACGGCAAATGAACAAACAGCAACAGCAACATCAGCAACAAAAACATCACCATTAATCCAAAGACCTAGCGAAATAAGTGAATTTAAACATAGTTTATGTAAGGAAACATTTAGCAATACAACAACAAAACCAACAGCAACAGCAACACCACAACAGCAACAACAACATTGCAACAATTGCCAATTTTGTTTTAATCAAAGCTGTCGTAACTTTTCACAATTACAACAGAGTCTACAAGACAACAACAACACTAGAAGCCAACGCCAACAACAACAATCTTCTACATTTAGCGATAATCAAAAAATGACAATAACAACCGCAACGAATGTGGCCAACAATTTTAAGCGCAGCATTGCCAGCAATCCAAATTCAAGCAACAATTGTGGTCTATCGATGACAGCAACCATGTCGTCGTCGACACCGCCAACGCCGCCAACAAGAACATTGCAACCCCCCACCACACTGTTCCTGGGCTCGAGCAATGTTGGCGACAGCAGCAGCAAAAACACCACCACACCAACCTCACCCATACCACGTTCTAACAACACTCCTTCACCACCTTTAACAACAACTGTGATTAAAACTACAATGGTTAAACGTAGTCCTGCTAATGAGTCGACAGCAACAACGCCGACGACGATGACGACGACAGCAACATCGCCAACGTCTGCAACATCCGCCTCATTAACTTTGGAAAAATCTTTGGCCTTCATCTCCTCGCCGTCTAATAATGTCCACGATATGGTGGCGGCCAAAGAGAATAAACCTGCGAACAACAACAACACCAACAACAAGTGTTTGATGGATGCCACCGCTTCGGCAGTGGCTGCATCGTCCACTCCACTGAGTGTTAAGGAACGTATTGCTGCCTTAGTAGCTGGAAATGGTAAGTTGTTGCATTGCCTCTTGCCTCTATGGCCAACTAGCAAAATGATTAATGTTTATTTAACTAGTTGTAAGAAATTTTGTCCGTGGTTGTGTTTTCTGTCAAGACGATCTTCTTCGGAAACGAAAATGATAGTTTTTCGAAGGAAAGAGAGGCAGAGATCGTACAATTCCCAGAACACCAAAAGGATTTTTTTCCAAAAGCCTTTGAAATAAATAATTACCTGTGGAAAGATGAACACAACTAAAAAGTTGCAGTTAATTAAGGCTTTTTTGTAGATATACATGAAAGATCAAGAGGTCAATAAGAATAAAAGAAAAAACAATATTTTTATCCATATATTGGAAAAGACAATCTCATGTATATTTTCCTGGAGTCAATGACTTTCGATTTTATTTGTCCAGTTTTCCAATACGCCATCTATGAGCAACTTAAAAAACATAAGTTTCCTTTTCCAGAAAGCTTTTAATAAGCTCTCAAACTGTGTTCTCAGACAAAGCTGAAGAGGTTATTTTACAGAGTCCTAGCAAAGAAAGTTGTATTATATAAAGTTCAAATAATATTATAGGCGCTTTAAGTCACGTGCCAACTTTCTGCAACAGATGGAGACAGTCATTTGAGGGATAGAGTGAAATTTCGTATTACATGCAGTCTAACAATCTCCATACATTTCATGGCACTTAAGCTCTAGCTCTATACTGCTAATAGGAAATATGTAAATATTTCAAAAAAAAAAATGGCGTTTAAGAGCTTTCCAACGAATCTCCCAACTATAAGATTTTCCATATATGACGAGTGTTTTATAGCTTCTTCTTTTAAACACCAAGTCATTTGTATAGAGCTTTCCAATTAATTTAGAATTACAAGGCTATCTTCAAAATGTACGAATATTTATTATAGTCCCTAAAAATCTTATATTTATGTCATGTCTCTTTTGAAAGCTTTCGATTCAAATGGGGAAAAAATCAAAACTATGTATTAGAAATACATTAACGTCTTAGAGCTTTTGACTTTTCTAACAACAATTTTTTGACTCGAGCTTTCTAATTAACGCCAACTCATTAATTTTTGTTGTTGTGTCTTTCCAACAATTAAAAGTTTTTTTCCAACATTTTTTTATACTGAAACCCAGTAGATATTCGAAATCACCATGAGTAAGTAATTTTACTAGAGTGTCCAGCTAATTTTATTTCATAGAAAAGCTTCAGAAAAACGGTTTCTCGAAAAACTTGTGCTTTTAGAAAAGTTTGTGTTTTTTGGAAGAGCTTGAGCTTTTGAAAAAGCCTGTGAAAAGCTTGTACTTTTGAAAAAACCTGTGCTTTTGAAAAAAGCCTGTGCTTTTTGGAAAGCTTGTGCTTTTAGAACAGATTGTGCTTATGTTTAGAAAAGCTTATGTTTTTAGAAAAGCTTTTGCTTCTAGAAAAGTTTGTGAATTTAGAAAAGCTTGTGCTTTTGGAAAAGCATATGATTTTAGAAAAGCTTGTTCGTCTGGCAAATTTTGTGTTTTTACGAAATCTTGTAAAGTTTGTGATTTTAGTAAAGTTTTTTAGAAATCCTGTTGCTTTTAGAAAACCTTATGCTTTTAAAAAACCATATGCTTTTTAGAAAACCTGATGCTTTTAGAAAATTGTGTGCTCTTAGAACAACTGTAGCTTTTAGGAAATTTGGTGCTTTTAGAAAAACTGTAGCTTTAAGAAAACCTGAGCTTTTAGAAAATTTGTTGCTTTTAGAAAAACTGTAGCTTTAAGAAAACCTGAGCTTTTAGAAAATTTGTTGCTTTTAGAAAAACTGTAGCTTTAAGAAAACCTGAGCTTTTAGAAAATTTGTTACTTTTAGAAAACATGGAGCTTTTAGAGCTTTTAGCATTTTGCCTATAGAATTTAGAAAACCTGAAGCTTTTAAAAATCTTTATCTTTTAGAAAACTAGTGCTCTTGGAAATTTTGGTGCTTTTAGAAAACCTAGTGCTTCCAGAAAACCTGATGTTTTTATAAAACTTGGAGCTTTTAAATAATCTGAAGCTTTTAGAAAACCTGGAGCTTTTATAAAACTTGGAGCTTTTAAAAAATCTGGAGCTTTAAGATACTCTATAGCCTTCAGGATATTTATAGCTTTTAGAAAACCTGGAGCTTTTAGAAAACCATGTGCTTTTAGTAAAAACTTATGAAATTTATATTTATCGGCAAATGAAATTCAAAATTAAAAAATTGCAATAACTTTGCCAATTTAATAATTTATTTTTTTCCCCTTTCTTCAAAATTATTGTTGGATATTCTCTAAATCGAAGTACAACAAATATTTTTTTACAAACTAACCGTCCTTCACATTGCCACATTTTCAATTATCTATTCCTCCTTTTTTGTTGCTGCTTTCCAATTAACATTTAATAAGTCCTTCGTATGCATGCTTATGCTCGCCACGATCACAGCCATCACAATTCATTTAGAGGCAATTGTCTGACCCAGGCAAGCATTCCATAAATTCTAATCAGTTTTAATGACATGCAATTTGTACTTGTGTTGTGATTAAACGCAATCACAATACTTTGCTCTGCTAGACCATCGTTGGCCATCGCCAACGCCAGCCATGCAGCCACATCACGTCCATTTCGTTGGTCATTTCCAAGATGTAAATTACTTCTTTGAAGAAACTCCCTTTTTGATCACATGACAATGAAGTGGTTAACAAAGGCATTTTCCTTTGCATATGCATGCATACTCGCAATCCAAAGAGAAGAACCTTCGTTTTTTTGGAATAGAGTCCATGTCCGTCCGCTTTGCAAATAATAGACGAGCACAAGCACAATGCAAATGCTGGCAGAGAGTGGGACAATGTTTGTCTATGACACACTCGCACCTCTTCTGCGGGCTGACAGAGTCTTCCCGAGAATTGCTGCAACCAACCAACAACAAGAGACAAATGCCGACTTAAAATGTAAAATGTTCGTCATAATGATCATGCCAATGATTATGATGATGGTGGTGGTGTTGTCCGTGCTCGTGTCGGTGTCGTTGTTGCAACTTGTGACCGTGCAATGGTAGATCTTTGTGAACGCATTTCCATTTCGTACACTTAGAATTCACATGAAGTGCGTATCTTTTGGCATTCGAAGGCTCATTTGCCTATCACGGTGATATAAGAACCCGCTTAATTTTTATTTATTTCTTCCTACTTTGTGAAAATAAATTTTCTCGCACTTGGTTCTACGCCAAGACACCACATTAAAGGTGTCTACACAGTGTAGTGTAGTTGAGGTAAATTATTTGTGTTGAAGATTATCATTTGAAATTTTTAGATGAGGGAAATGAGCTGAACTGAAATGAACAATTCCTAGATTGGCCACAAAAAGCCTGGATGGACATTTTTAATAATGAATCCAAAATGCTACAATTTTGACTATTAACGAAGCCATTAAGCTGCATAGGAATTTTTGTTTGCAAATCTTTTTAATTTAATTTTTAAAGTATCCATCAATAAAGTTTTTTCGTTTAGCGCACTATTTTTAATAATATATTTAATAATTTTGCCTATTAACTAAGCCATCCAACTGAAAATGAGCTTCACCAATTCACATGGTGTAAAAAAACGGAAAACGAATTTGTGCAGAAAAAACTTTCATTCATTTTAAAATACTTACCAGCAATAGCTTTAGACAAATTTGTCTTTCAACAAACTCTTCAACAAGTGAAATAAGTTATTTGAAATTTCGTGATTTTTTTTTGTTCAACAATGCAAATGAAGCAGAGAAGTATTAGCTTTCTCCTCACATTACATTTTGGAATTTACAAATCATGTTTAACTTGAATATTTTTTATCAGTCATACATTGAGTCATTATCTGAAGTGTTCTGCCCACTAACAATATTTTCAACACGATTTCCCCCTTAACAAACGTAGTCGTTTTCATTAAAAATTCTAAACAAACAATATTTGTGTGTGTGTTTTGTTTCTCCTCTAATAGCTTCATTAGATAAAACTTTAGAATAATTTAGCCAGCCCCCAAAAAACAATGAATCAAAAAGTTCGCCATGGAATTTAAAAAATTTCAAAACCATTTTTTTTATTTAGAGAATTCCAAACACGCCACATATTAAAGAGTAATTAATAGAGAAAAATGATAATTATATGAAAATATAAATAAAATGGAAACAAAATGAAATATTCACTCTGCAAGTCCCTATTCATATTTATAATATTTATTGCTTCCTATCGCTATCATGTGCTTATATTAGAGAGGGTGGTTAAGAAGTGTAGAGATTACATCTTGAGGTACTTTATCGTCTTATATAATCATCAGCTGACTTAATTCATTCAGTTGAGGAATAGTCTCCCAAAAAAAAATCTTAAAAAAAACCAACAAAAATGAGGAAAATATTTTTGTAAATCTTTTTTATTTTTATTTATTTTAATAGCTCAAATTCTGTCGAAGAGAACAATGTCTACATGTAAAAAATCTTTATCGAATTTAAAAAATAATAATAATAAAAAAGTGAGGAAAAATATTTTTTTTTTGGAAATCTTTTTTTTTTTCAAAAATAATATTTTGGATAAGTATATAAGTTTGGTGAATTTCGAAAAAATTAATTATTTAATAAAATATTTTTTTTTAAATATACACATAAGAAATCTATGGATAAATATAGAAGTTATCCCTCTTTTTCGTATTAAAAATTTTATATTTTTGACAAAGTATTTTCTTAAAAAAAATTTTTGTTTTTTTTTTAAAGTCCCCAAAAAATTGAGGATTTTTGTTTGATTTTTTTTAAATCTTATTTTTTAATATCTAAAATTTTATTGAAGAAACTAATGCATATCTCTAGATCGTTTATATGTATAAATATAGAAGTAATTGTCTAATTTTGAAAAAAAAAAATAATATTTTTGATTTTTTTAAATAAGTAAAAAAGTCTTAAAATATTGAAGATTTTTTTTAAAAAAAAATACTTTTTTAATCTTATTTTTCAATATCTACAATTCTTGTGAAGAAAATAATGTCTACATATAAAAGACCTAAATAAAAAAGATCTTTGTCGAATTTTGAAAAAAATGCATATTTTTTAAATAAATATTTTTTTAAGTAGTCTCAAAAATGAGAAAAAAATATTTTTTTAAATATTGTTTTCTACATAGAAAAGATACTTTTTGAAAAATTCTTTTTTTAAAGTCTCTAAAAAATGAGGAAAATATCTTTTTATTTATTTTTAATATTTTTTATATTCATAAATATTATTTTTAATTCCTAAAATTCTATCGAAGAAATCAATGTCTACATATAAAATATCTATGGATAAATATAGAAGTTATGACCGACCCTCTTTGTCGAATTTTGAAAAAATATATTTAAAAAAATATATTTTTTTGAAAGAATGAATAAAATTCTATCAAAGAAAACAATATATATAAAATATCTATGGATAAATAGAAAAGATTTGAAGAAAATTATATATATATATATATTATATATATATAAATAAATATAAAAACTTTTTGAAAGAAATTTTTTTTTCTAAAAAAATTGAAGATATAAAAAACATATTTTAATCTTCTTTAAATGAATTCTTATTTATTTAATGGACAACGGATAAATATAGAAGTTATGACGAATTTTGAAAAAAATCAGTCCCGTTAATTTTTTTGAAATCTTCTTAAAAAGGCCCAGTGTTGGCCATTACATATGGTATATTTTTTTAATCTGAACCACGACCCCACTCAATATACATATCAATGAATCATATTCAGTGAAAATCGAACTGGAAAATGCAAATTTTTCCCTATATGCCATATAGAGAGACTGGCAGACATGTGTTGTGTTATAATTTAATTACAATGCAATTGTTTATGCAACAACACAACATATCAACACGACAACATCATGGCAACGGCAGCAGCACCAGCAGCCACCGCCACAACACAATACAATTGAGAAGACTAAATACAGTATTTAATAAAGCCAAATTATGCCACAAATCATTGCAAGATTAACGCCCACTTTGCTAAGCAAAACTGCAGCAAAATAAAAGGCAGCAATGCAATGCTGGCAATATGAATATAAGGCAGATAATGTTATTGTTGCATACTGGCTGGCTGGGGCTGTTGTTGGTTTTCTGGGTGTGTATTACGTTTACCATTAGCGGTGGTGGTTAGGTTTGGTGAGTGATAGTGGTGGTGCCACATATGCTGCTCACCTCCAACCACCAGCACCACCAACAACATTCACTCACATACGATCGGTCGGACGATCGTTGGAGTCTTCCGCATTTTAAAGCAAAACTCAAAATATCATCATATTATTGTGAGTTGTAAGCTTACCTAAACAGATATGTATATGTATGGGTGTATATGTGTGTGTGTGTCGGTGTTCATATTATAAATAATTCATTTTGAATTAATGTAAGGCAATCATTTCCGTTACGAACATACCCGCCGTACATGCATTCAATAGACATATGTAAGTACGACGTTTATATGATACGTATTATAACCCTCCTCCACCATCACCAGCACCACCGACATATAAATACCTTGCCCATGTTTCATGTTTAGGTTTCACATATGCAACGCGCATACTATTGTTGCTGTTTGCTGCAGTCATTGATGCATGCATCATCGTACATCAATTAAATGTCAAAACAAATTGTTGAAGCAACCACCAACAACAATAACAACATTAACCAAAAAGGGAAACAAAAGCTAAGGAGAGAGATGGCTTTTTAAAACACTAAGCTATCCAAAATAGGGTGCGTCAAAAATCATTTCTTCCAGTTTGACTTTAAATTGTCCCGGGACTAGTCCATTCAAGCCAGTAACAGAGAGTTTCGAATCGAATTCAAAAAGTCCTTGAACTAATTTATCCATTGCCACAAAAGGATGTTTCGAAATGGATCATACTATCAATAACAGAATGAGCTGTAATCCATCGTTTACAGTTTGATTTAAAAAGGTCAAACCAGCAACATATTGAAACTAAATCTGTTTTGAGTCTGCCCTTATTTCTTTAGAGGCAAATTTTCTATAAAACTTGCTATAAATGTATAGATTAAACTATTGCCATAAAGGGAGGGAGACCTCCCGATGTGAAACCGAAAGACGTAAAATCTCACTCCTCACTCCGCCGTCTGCTGCATGGACACATAGAATCCATGTGAAAATCAGCAGAAACATCATCCAGCATCGCCCCGAAAAATAGGTGTTGTTTTTGGGTGCAGCCACTGCACGCAGACGCAAACGATTGTTTGTCGCAGGCGATGATAATAGTTTATTTCCACACACATATGAGCGAAGACATGTCCTGGTATCTGTCTACACATGCAAAGTATATTTAATTTGATTTAAGGCTATGCATATATAGAATGTACACAAAACATGTATAACAGAAATTACTATTTTCTCAGAAATATTATTTAATTTGAATACGAATTTGTCCTCTTGCAAATGGCGTTGAAGATAAGGTAATCAAAAATAAGAATGTTGTGACCGAGACCTAATTGTATGTATTTTTTGTGTGCATATAGGCATTTTGATTCATAAAATCGGTATTAATATTTTTGAGTATTTTTTTAAATTCGTCCAATTTTCGTCCAAAGTATCTTTAAAATTTAAATGATTTAAAGAGAAACAATAGTTTAGGAGAAAAAAATTTTGATGTCACAAAAAAATAAAAATAAAAATAAAAATAAAAATAAAAATAAAAATAAAAATAAAAATAAAAATAAAAATAAAAATAAAAATAAAAATAAAAATAAAAATAAAAATAAAAATAAAAATAAAAATAAAAATAAAAATAAAAATAAAAATAAAAATAAAAATAAAAATAAAAATAAAAATAAAAATAAAAATAAAAATAAAAATAAAAATAAAAATAAAAATAAAAATAAAAATAAAAATAAAAATAAAAATAAAAATAAAAATAAAAATAAAAATAAAAATAAAAATAAAAATAAAAATAAAAATAAAAATAAAAATAAAAATAAAAATAAAAATAAAAATAAAAATAAAAATAAAAATAAAAATAAAAATAAAAATAAAAATAAAAATAAAAATAAAAATAAAAATAAAAATAAAAATAAAAATAAAAATAAAAATAAAAATAAAAATAAAAATAAAAATAAAAATAAAAATAAAAATAAAAATAAAAATAAAAATAAAAATAAAAATAAAAATAAAAATAAAAATAAAAATAAAAATAAAAATAAAAATAAAAATAAAAATAAAAATAAAAATAAAAATAAAAATAAAAATAAAAATAAAAATAAAAATAAAAATAAAAATAAAAATAAAAATAAAAATAAAAATAAAAATAAAAATAAAAATAAAAATAAAAATAAAAATAAAAATAAAAATAAAAATAAAAATAAAAATAAAAATAAAAATAAAAATAAAAATAAAAATAAAAATAAAAATAAAAATAAAAATAAAAATAAAAATAAAAATAAAAATAAAAATAAAAATAAAAATAAAAATAAAAATAAAAATAACAATAAAAATAACAATAAAAATAACAATAAAAATAAAAATAAAAATAAAAATAAAAATAAAAATAAAAATAAAAATAAAAATAAAAATAAAAATAAAAATAAAAATAAAAATAACAATAAAAATAACAATAAAAATAACAATAAAAATAACAATAAAAATAACAATAAAAATAACAATAAAAATAACAATAAAAATAAAAATAAAAATAAAAATAAAAATAAAAATAAAAATAAAAATAACAATAAAAATAACAATAAAAATAACAATAAAAATAACAATAAAAATAAAAATAAAAATAACAATAAAAATAACAATAAAAATAAAAATAAAAATAAAAATAAAAATAAAAATAAAAATAAAAATAAAAATAAAAATAAAAATAAAAATAAAAATAAAAATAAAAATAAAAATAAAAATAAAAATAAAAATAAAAATAAAAATAAAAATAAAAATAAAAATAAAAATAAAAATAAAAATAAAAATAAAAATAAAAATAAAAATAAAAATAAAAATAAAAATAAAAATAAAAATAAAAATAAAAATAAAAATAAAAATAAAAATAAAAATAAAAATAAAAATAAAAATAAAAATAAAAATAAAAATAAAAATAAAAATAAAAATAAAAATAAAAATAAAAATAAAAATAAAAATAAAAATAAAAATAAAAATAAAAATAAAAATAAAAATAAAAATAAAAATAAAAATAAAAATAAAAATAAAAATAAAAATAAAAATAAAAATAAAAATAAAAATAAAAATAAAAATAAAAATAAAAATAAAAATAAAAATAAAAATAAAAATAAAAATAAAAATAAAAATAAAAATAAAAATAAAAATAAAAATAAAAATAAAAATAAAAATAAAAATAAAAATAAAAATAAAAATAAAAATAAAAATAAAAATAAAAATAAAAATAAAAATAAAAATAAAAATAAAAATAAAAATAAAAATAAAAATAAAAATAAAAATAAAAATAAAAATAAAAATAAAAATAAAAATAAAAATAAAAATAAAAATAAAAATAAAAATAAAAATAAAAATAAAAATAAAAATAAAAATAAAAATAAAAATAAAAATAAAAATAAAAATAAAAATAAAAATAAAAATAAAAATAAAAATAAAAATAAAAATAAAAATAAAAATAAAAATAAATATAAAATAAATGTGTGGGGTCAAATCATCTGCGATTCTTCTGTTTTTGAGGAGTGTTCTGATCTAAGTGAAACTTGTTATTGCCTGATGGGTTAGGCTGATGGGTTCTCAACACGAAAAAGCTTTCTCTCCCTGGACTTATAGAGAACCAATTGACGATAAATGTGGAAGTCATGATCCTTGTTGTATTAATCAAAATAAATGAATTTTGGATTTCATTTTCCCCTTTAGTGAGGTCTAAGAAACCAAATTTTTCCCGATCAACTCTCTTTCTGGCTAATTTAGTTCCCTAAAATACGGAGCTTCAAATTAATTCTCCTTGGGCCGTTTTTAATCATACTTAAATTGTTGTTAAATGAAATTGTTTTTATTTCTTCTTCTCCATTATATTTTAGAGTCATGCTCCTTCAAGTGCCCCTTCCTTCAATCCCATTACATATTGTCTTTCTATAAATCATTTCTACCATTTACATAATATTAACAGTCTCGCAGAACATATTGGACAAGCCAAAATGAGGTCTGCCCTTCACCTCAAATGTTATCGCATCTGTGATGGAAATCAGCATTAAGTGTCACTTATATTTCAGACCAACGATCGCAGCGGCATATGCAACACAAATCTTGTGTTACATATTCTGTTGCAACTGCAAGACAGGCGTGTCGGCAAAATGGACCTGACCAAACAGTTAATGACAGTTTATAAGGAGAGGTAGGCGATGTGATGTGTGGCAGATTCAGTGCGAGGGGCGTTTAACGAAACGGGAGGGGAGGGATATGCGAGAGCATATCGAAAGGTATCGACTTGTGTAACACTTTTTTGCTGTTGTTGCTGTTTGCTGTCTGTATTTAGAACTAAGCCCTGGAGGGCATCATTAAGAGGCATCAATGTTAATAATGTTGATGTTGACGATGATGAGGATGACGAGGACCACGATGAGTACAAAAATTCATTGTTATGAATATGCAGATGAGGCTGAGGCTGAGGCTGAGACTGTGGCTGAGGCTGATGCTGACATAAGGGGTTGAGCTGATTTTACACATGTCTAACGAGGGTGACTTGAAAAGTTTTCGGTGTAACACAGATTAATCCTTATAGACACCTTTCCAGAAGTATTTGTCTTTTACTATCATTTTGATACAATAAACTATCAGTGGAGATTAAATTTGTTAACGAAAAATAAGGATTAGATATTGATTTCAAATGTTGAGTTTTTTGGTCGTCTCGAAGGACCATTTCATATTTGGAAAAATTAAAAATATATATCCTCTGTATCTTTTGATACAATATCCAAGCCTATACACGTCTCTAGAATACTCTTAATATTCCTCCTTTCTTTGGTTCGGGATTTCTTTTAATTTCTCAAATAGTTCGAAGTACCATTTTTTATTATAAATGGTATGAATATGAAAATGAGACTGAGTGGACAAGGGATTGAGGTTAAGCATATGTATGTATGGGGAGGATGAATTTGAAAGTTTTCGGTCTGACAGAGAAAACTCTTCATGTCCTCCTTTCCAGAAGTATTTTCCATATAATGCCTCCTGGTCAATTGTACCGCCTTTGAAACAATAAATAGTAGCTGGATATGAAATTTGTTAAAGAAAAAAGTATCCATATCATTATAGTAGTTTCCGATGTATTTAGGATTTATAAACACGAAAATGACATAAAATTTTAAATAAATTAATTAAAAAATACTAATATTATAATTTTCAACGAAGGTACCTTAAATATTTGTACTCTCATTTTGAAAATATAGGCTCTATCACTACCGCTTAAATGACAAATTAAAGGCAATTAAGATAGATACAAATGATAATAATTTCATTTTCATTAGTCCATCAACAGTCTACAAAAAATAGATTTTTTTCAAAAAAATTTTTCCAAAAAGAAAACTTTTTTGCTGTCACGAAAAAACTATAGTAAATAAAAAAAATCGGAAAAAATTAGTTTGCTTTATTTTTTATATCTAACATAATAAAAAAGAAAACAAGGTCTGCAAGTAAAAGATCTGTGGAAAATTTAGAAGTGACGGCTCTCTTTGTAGAGGAAAAATAATTTTTAATAATAATCATGACTTTTTAAATTTTTAGCTGCTTTCTTTACGAATAAAACATTATATGTAAGAAGTAAATCTATAGATAAACGTAGAAGTTATGGATCTTCTTGTAGACGTATATACAGCAATATAAACAAAAACGTAAAAGAGTAAAGTGATTTTTTTGAAAGTCCCTTACATCTGGGTGATTCCCTTTTTCGGCAAAATTTCAGAATCAATTTATGAAAAAAAGTATTTTTTTGTAAAGAATTGTAAAAATTATATTTTAGTTCTCAGATTATTCATGTCGATTATGCACGCCGACGGATTTGCTGCGGATCGGATTGACTCGATCCGCACTCGACTCACTTTGTGAGGAAAATTGTATTATGTAATCCGTCGGATGACTGCATTACCAACATAAAGTCGATATTACATTACAGCTGTCAAATTGACATTTATAAGCAAATGACAAACAAAAGTAACCAATAAAGTGCGCTGACATATTCTTAGATTTGAAATTAAATAAAATAATTGAAATTCTAACATTTTATAATGTATTCATCAATTGGTTTTTTTATAAATTTGGAAGAAAAAAGTGGCAATAAAAGACAGGTACGGAACAGGGCCGTAAGTGTTTTCAAGTTAACCGATGTAATGTAACATTTACATTTAATTTTTTCTCATCTTACCTCTTAGCTTCCATTAGAAATTAAAACAAATAAAAAAACAACCAAAAAGTACTTTATCCGCATCAAATCAGCGATGATTTTCTGTCGGATATTTTTGTATGTGAAGTGAGTCGCATGAGGAATACATAATACGAATTTTTCCGCAACGGCATTACCATCGGCTTATATAATACCAAAATACTCAACTGCGGAAAAAATCCGATCCGCAGCCATCCGTCGGCGTGCATAATCGACGTGATTATTCTTGTAAAAAATGTTGTTTTTTGTTTAACAACGATTATTTTTTTTTGTAAAAAAGTATTTTTATTGCATTATTTTTCTTTTTAGTATGCTTTTGTAAAAATGATTTTTTCGTAAAAAAAATTAAACGTTTTTAAATTATTTTTTTAGTTCTCAGACCCAACATTTTTATTTTTCTGTTGCATAGCAATCTAAATAAATATTTGTTCGTCTCAAAGGACAATTTCAAATTGTCTTCAGTAGCTTTTGCCACTATAGACAAGTTGTCAGCAATCTCCGTTATATTATTTTAATATTCATCCATTCATTTGATTCGTTTTTATTCATTTCTCAAAACGATTCCACTTTTTGGACCATTTTTTCTTAGAAATGGTCTTTCGAACATGATCAAAATAAAAACCCTGTCTGAAAAGTTGCCACCCCCTCCCTCGTACATTATTATTGTGCTGCAATTCTGATAGAGATGCTCTATTAAAAAACGAGACCCTAGTCCATCATATCCATATTGCTTTTTGTGAATGATGATCACCGTGGTAGGGTTTTTCATTTCCAAGATATTGCTGGAGTCTGGCTTTAATCGTTAAATAATGAGAATGTTTCTAAAGAACTCTGTTTTTTCCACAGCCTGTGGCCATTCGACGGGATTCCGGGGGATGTGCGTGTTTATGGTCAGGATTTTGTTGTCTGTTGTTCTCAGTCGGTGTCTGTCTGTCCGTCCCTCCCATTTGCCCAGCAAGAGGTGCGTACACCATCATGGTATGTTGTTACCCTGTGTTGTTGTTGATGTTGCAAGAGTTGTCTCAGACATTACGTCGCGTCATGATCATTATGTTAAGTTGTTAAATGGTTTGTTCTTTCATGTTTGCTGCTCCATCCCTACAGTCCTCTCGCCCCGTCCTCCCTCCTCCACGGCCAACGTTCTGTTCTTACGACATGGCACCGCTGTATTGTTTTTCCATTCTAAGTGCTCATGATTTTCATAGCTTTTGGCCATTTTCATGTACAAGTGCGCAAGCACTTCTACGTACGAAAAGGAAAATGGCCAAAACGGCCAACAACTTTTGGCCGCTGTGCGAGTGGTGGTGGGTGAGCAAGCGAGCGAGCCGGCAAGCGAGTGAGTGAGTGTATTTGTTATACACCTATTTTAACCTTTAGAGGCGTTTAAAAATTAATCTTAATCTTTTCTAAATTACATTACAATGTTGTTGTCAGCTTTTTTATCCGCTGTCGGTCGGTTGGATGCTGGTGTGTGTAAGCCTTGTTTGTTAGCCGGTTGTTGTTGGTACTTTTCGGCGGCTATGTTTGCTTGTTGGCTATCTGCTTTTGTTTTTCGGTGTTTTTTTTCTTCTTTCTTTTCGATGAATTGTTTTGGCCATTTGCCAGCCAGCATTGTTGGGTTTCGTTGCGGAGAGGAGCTGGTGCTTTGTTTCTGTGCTCCTTTCCCAAAAAGTCACTGCAAACCATGTTGTGGTAGTCCTCAATTAGTAATGTTTTGTTTTCTTTCGAGATGAATCGTTTTGTTGGCCTGATATGAAAATGAAGATAGTGCCAAAGATTTTGTTGTTTTCCTTGTATTTTAGAGAGTTAAAAGAAAATTGTTGTGTTGGCCAACGATAAGAAGCACGTTGCTGTTGTCTAATTGAGGAAAGATATGCGAAAAATTAGGCTTCAGAAAAAATATTGGAAATTAGAAAAGAACACAATCTGGCCTTGATCTTTTCAACGGATACAACAAAAGTAATTAATTAGAAAATAAAATGAAAAGAATACGAAATATGTATGAATATTGGAATAATTCTATAATTTTATAATTTTATAATTTTATAATTTTATAATTTTATAATTTTATAATTTTATAATTTTATAATTTTATAATTTTATAATTTTATAATTTTATAATTTTATAATTTTATAATTTTATAATTTTATAATTTTATAATTTTATAATTTTATAATTTTATAATTTTATAATTTTATAATTTTATAATTTTATAATTTTATAATTTTATAATTTTATAATTTTATAATTTTATAATTTTATAATTTTATAATTTTATAATTTTATAATTTTATAATTTTATAATTTTATAATTTTATAATTTTATAATTTTATAATTTTATAATTTTATAATTTTATAATTTTATAATTTTATAATTTTATAATTTTATAATTTTATAATTTTATAATTTTATAATTTTATAATTTTATAATTTTATAATTTTATAATTTTATAATTTTATAATTTTATAATTTTATAATTTTATAATTTTATAATTTTATAATTTTATAATTTTATAATTTTATAATTTTATAATTTTATAATTTTATAATTTTATAATTTTATAATTTTATAATTTTATAATTTTATAATTTTATAATTTTATAATTTTATAATTTTATAATTTTATAATTTTATAATTTTATAATTTTATAATTTTATAATTTTATAATTTTATAATTTTATAATTTTATAATTTTATAATTTTATAATTTTATAATTTTATAATTTTGTAATTTTATAATGTTATAATTTTATAATTTTATAAGTTTATAAGTTTATAATTTTATAATTTTATAATTTTATAATTTTATAATTTTATAATTTTATAATTTTATAATTTTATAATTTTATAATTTTATAATTTTATAATTTTATAATTTTATAATTTTATAATTTTATAATTTTATAATTTTATAATTTTATAATTTTATAATTTTATAATTTTATAATTTTATAATTTTTTAATTTTATAATTTTATAATTTTATAATTTTATAATTTTATAATTTTATAATTTTATAATTTTATAATTTTATAATTTTATAATTTTATAATTTTATAATTTTATAATTTTATAATTTTATAATTTTATAATTTTATAATTTTATAATTTTATAATTTTATAATTTTATAATTTTATAATTTTATAATTTTATAATTTTATAATTTTTGATTTGAACTGGGATATTGTCCTGGCTCAAGACCATTTTGCATCTATATTTAATAGAATGCAAATTTATTTACAAATGGCATGGTGACATTTATTACTTGGCTGCAGACTACCACTATCATGATTTCCACCCTGTCTAAAGGTTTCATTCAGGTGGCTTCGCAGCGACTTTTCAACATCAAACCCGGCCTCTATAAGGAGATGATTTTCACAAACGAACGAGAATCACAACTCACTTGCCGAATTTGCGAAAATCATCTCCTTATAGAGGCCGGGTTTGATGTTGAAAAGTCGCTGCGAAGCCACCTGAATGAAACCTTTAGACAGGGTGGAAATCATGATAGTGGTAGTCTGCAGCCAAGTAATAAATGTCACCATGCCATTTGTAAATAAATTTGCATTCTATTAAATATAGATGCAAAATGGTCTTGAGCCAGGACAATATCCCAGTTCAAATCAAATATTGATTACAGACCAAAAGAATTCAAACGAAAAAACTAAAACAAATGAGCGTTGGCACGGCAGAAGTATTGCTGGGTAACTATACCTGCATATACACATACTTACATATGCAACTCAATGAGATGCTTGTAAGATGGCATGTGTACTTTATTACTTGGTGCGATTTTTTAAACGCTAATTCGGCAAGTGAGTTGTGATTCTCGTTCGTTTGTGAAATCATCTCCTTATAGAGGCCGGGTTTGATGTTGAAAAGTCGCTGCGAAGCCACCTGAATGAAACCTTTAGACAGGGTGGAAATCATGATAGTGGTAGTCTGCAGCCAAGTAATAAATGTCACCATGCCATTTGTAAATAAATTTGCATTCTATTAAATATAGATGCAAAATGGTCTTGAGCCAGGACAATATCCCAGTTCAAATCAAATATTGATTACAGACCAAAAAAATTCAAACGAAAAAACTAAAAAAAATAATTTTATAATTTTATAATTTTATAATTTTATAATTTTATAATTTTATAATTTTATAATTTTATAATTTTATAATTTTATAATTTTATAATTTTATAATTTTATAATTTTATAATTTTATAATTTTATAATTTTATAATTTTATAATTTTATAATTTTATAATTTTATAATTTTATAATTTTATAATTTTATAATTTTATAATTTTATAATTTTATAATTTTATAATTTTATAATTTTATAATTTTATAATTTTATAATTTTATAATTTTATAATTTTATTATTTTATAATTTTGTAATTTCGAAACAAATTCTTAATAATTCGGAACAAATTTTGAAAAAAAAATCAAAATAATTCCAAATAATTTTAATAGTTCAATATATTTCGGAATATTTGGAATTCTTGAAATGTTTACTCCATATTTAAAATATTTGATTTATAATTTTTTTCATTTCCTTTATTCTCTTTTTTCTTCTGCTGGCCTGACTTAATTACTTCAAATCTACTTTAATCTGTTTTAAAATAACACTTTCACTACCAAAAATTTAATCAAATAACTATAATTAATGTAGGATGAAACCAGCCCTAATGTTAGTTCTCAGGAACCTCATAAACCTTTTTATCTCAAAAAATTATACAAAAATCTCAATGACGATCATAATTTACTAAATATCTTCCAAATCTTTTAATTTACTTAACAACAAGATTTTAAGATTTTCACACGCCGATGGCAAATTAAAATCATAAATCTTTGTGTTTTTTTTTTTGCAAAAAGGCATCAGTGCTCTAAACCAGACCTTTAACATCACATTTCTCGAGAATTGAATTCTGAACGGATGAACAATTCCGCCGGACAATATAATCTCTCATTCAACACGACCTCGCTGCCTTTGTTGTGGCCCGATTTGGTCGACGCATTTATTTACAATTCAAAGTGATTTATTAGAATAAATGAATGAATGATTTTTTGCGAGAAGCCAAAGCAAACCTTACAAAAAGCGGACGTGAAAAAGGTCACACTGACCTACAATCAACAAATGGCGCAGAATAGGGAACAGAAGCGAAGCTTGGCCCCACCACAACCACAAGCACCGCAAGAAAAAAAGGAACAACAAAATGGAAATGGAATAAAAGTCGAGGTTTTATAATGGAGTTTTCAGTATTTTTTATATATGCAATTTGTGGAGTAAATTTATATGTATATACAGTGAGTGACAAAGATCAGTCCGTGTATGAAATTTCAATATCAACTCCTGTCTAGATAAAATCATGACATTTATTTGTCCCGGAATTGCAAAAAGGAAATTTCATTTCTGTCTTGTCACTTCCCTTTGTAGTTTTTTAAAACTCCTCTAATGTTGGATTTCTCTTACGTCCCCATAATGCGCCACTCACTGTAATGCATCACTTTTCACACTGTGACTTTAGACATTTGTATGCATACAATTTTATTGCTCATGCGTGCGGCCGATGGGGATCAAATGATAAGGAATTCCTCCCAAGGAAAATCGCATACAAAACTAACCAAATTTATGTATATATACAATATAGTTGTTTGTATATATGGGGCATTCCATAAGAACACTGTAGAAATATTTTTGGCTTCCGTAGTTGATGTTTGATGTAGTTGATGTTTCATATTCTCCTTTGGCTTCATTTCTTCCTTTTGATATATAAAAGAAAGTCAAAATTTCTAATAATCCAAAAACCGTGTGTGGGGATAACTCATCAGTGGACCTTCTGTATAGAGCGTTTGAAGTTACAAAGCCGTTAGAATTTTTGAATGGACATATAAAATAATCGCCCACATCCAGCACGAGAGGAAATGACCCGAAACAGAGTTCCGTTTGACATGGAACGTCTCATATATTTATGCGCTCACACATACCCCAATCATATGGAACAAAAAACACAGTTTTTTATTTTTTGTTACGGTTGCTCGTTACACAATTCCAATGCTGAGATCGTAAATCACGCGACCAAACGGGCCAAGTCAAAATCAGCAACAAAACCCAAACATAGCGACACTCGCACACAAACACAACCAATTCAAAGTCATATAAAAACTGAAAACTGTGGCCAACTGACCGATCGGTTATAATACTCCTCTCGACATAAACAAACACACAAAGCTACAGACAGACATACACCCAAATAAATACAAATTTCTCATAAAACATAAACATACAACCAGGCAAACGTACAATACTCCAAAAGACAGACAAACCGATGGACGGACGATCATATGCACTGCGTGCTTTGTATACAGGATGCTGTAAAACGAACGAGCGGACGGACAGACGGACATCCCCATGGTCTCAGAGCAAACGATAGTGGCGATTTCAACAAAAAAGAAGATGTTGTTATTGTTTATTTTTGTTTTTTCTTTTTTTAAAGAAATCAACAAATACATCATCAGCGCTGAATCTTGGGAGGTCTGCCATTGATGTTGCTGGCTTTTTTGTTCGTTTTTTCCTGTGCAGCGTTTGTTGAATGATCAACTTCATCCGCCCGATATGATGATATCAAGTTGATATCAATGCATAGCAGCGCGCAACCGAATCAATTTCAGTTTTGTCTGAAGTTACAAGAGAAATATTAAAACTTCATCGAATGAACACGAACAAAAAAACGCCGACAAGCATTTTATTAACTTTCGCATCATTTTCACATGAAAAAAGTTTAAAACAATAACGATGTTTATTACCAAGAGAGAAAAAAGCCAACAACTTATGGGGAGTGCCAACACAGACCGTTAAATGACCCTACAGAATTTATGTGCAGACACCTGGACAAGAAAATCATTTAAAAAAGGATTCACTTTATGTGTGAACCTAACAATGTTCTGATGAATTAAGGAATTTTATGAATTTTTATAAATTTTATAAATTTTATAAATTTTATGAATTTTATGCATATTATGAATTTTATGAATTTTATGAATTTTATGAATTTTATGAATTTTATGAATTTTATGAATTTTATGAATTTTATGAATTTTATGAATTTTATGAATTTTATGAATTTTATGAATTTTATGAATTTTATGAATTTTATGAATTTTATGAATTTTATGAATTTTATGAATTTTATGAATTTTATGAATTTTATGAATTTTATGAATTTTATGAATTTTATGAATTTTATGAATTTTATGAATTTTATGAATTTTATGAATTTTATGAATTTTATGAATTTTATGAATTTTATGAATTTTATGAATTTTATGAATTTTATGAATTTTATGAATTTTATGAATTTTATGAATTTTATGAATTTTATGAATTTTATGAATTTTATGAATTTTATGAATTTTATGAATTTTATGAATTTTATGAATTTTATGAATTTTATGAATTTTATGAATTTTATGAATTTTATGAATTTTATGAATTTTATGAATTTTATGAATTTTATGAATTTTATGAATTTTATGAATTTTATGAATTTTATGAATTTTATGAATTTTATGAATTTTATGAATTTATGAATTTTATGAATTTTATGAATTTTATGAATTTTATGAATTTTATGAATTTTATGAATGAATTTTATGAATTTTATGAATTTTATGAATTTTATGAATTTTATGAATTTTACGAATTTTATGAATTTTATGAATTTTATGAATTTTATGAATTTTATGAATTTTATGAATTTTATGAATTTTATGAATTTTATGAATTTTATGAATTTTATGAATTTTATGAATTTTATGAATTTTATGAATTTTATGAATTTTATGAATTTTATGAATTTTATGAATTTTATGAATTTTATGAATTTTATGAATTTTATGAATTTTATGAATTTTATGAATTTTATGAATTTTATGAATTTTATGAATTTTATGAATTTTATGAATTTTATGAATTTTATGAATTTTATGAATTTTATGAATTTTATGAATTTTATGAATTTTATGAATTTTATGAATTTTATGAATTTTATGAATTTTATGAATTTTATGAATTTTATGAATTTTATGAATTTTATGAATTTTATGAATTTTATGAATTTTATGAATTTTATGAATTTTATGAATTTTATGAATTTTATGAATTTTATGAATTTTATGAATTTTATGAATTTTATGAATTTTATGAATTTTATGAATTTTATGAATTTTATGAATTTTATGAATTTTATGAATTTTATGAATTTTATGAATTTTATGAATTTTATGAATTTTATGAATTTTATGAATTTTATGAATTTTATGAATTTTATGAATTTTATGAATTTTATGAATTTTATGAATTTTATGAATTTTATGAATTTTATGAATTTTATGAATTTTATGAATTTTATGAATTTTATGAATTTTATGAATTTTATGAATTTTATGAATTTTATGAATTTTATGAATTTAAGGAATTTTTATGAATTTTATAAACTTTATGAACTTTGTGATTTTTATGAATTTTATGAATTTAAGGAATTTTATAAATTTTATGAATTTTTCTGAATATTATGAATTTTTATGAGTTTTATGAATTTTATGAATTTATGATCTTTGATTTGTTATAATAAAATTGAAAGCTAAAATGTAGCATCCTTATCCCCCAACCAACTACTGCCTGCCGTAGGGCACTCTGGCTGCTTTAAAAACTCAATTTAATATATTTGTTTATGAATTTTCAACACCTTTCATCGTTGCTGTCGTTGGCTTGGCGGCTCGCATAGACAAAAAGCAACCAAAAGCATAGCAATCAGCACCATCTCTCGCCATTGTGTCTCAGCGAGCGAAACACAATTAATACACAACAAATGCCATTAAATTAATTTACCACAATTTGCACTTAACCAGTATGTTGTTGGATGTTGTCTGGTTGCTGTGTTGCTATAGACTTTTACCCACTCTTGGCCAATTAAATGTACTCCGCGCGCGTATACAAATGGAAATATGTTAAACGATCTTTAAATGCTCCATCAGCGGCTGTGCTGGGCTAGGGTGGCCTGTCGCTAACTTCAGGCGAAGGATGGTGGCGGTTGGTCAGGGTGGCGGGCGGTCGGTCGGTGTAGCATGGCCCTCCTCCTTTCCAAAACAATGCCAGGGTGTGTATGTTCACGTGTTAAATGTGATTGATATTTTTATATAAAATTCAAATGTTGCTGGAGTTTTTTTTTCAGTTTTCTGCCAAAGCGCAATAAGTAGTTGCGGTTCGATGGCTTTGGCGGTTATTGTACCGGCGGGGGTATCGATCTATCTATATAATAATGATTAATTGTCTTCTGATTTGTGGCATAGTGTTGTTGTCAGAAATCGTGTTAGCGCTTTGGCTCCTTTCGCATACGATAGACGAGACGGGGTACTTGGTTGTTGTGTATTTTTATATAAAGTTGTCTTTTGATTTGATTTCGTCTACACTGCGCCGCAACGTAAGCGATGTTCGTATATTTGTGTCTTAATATATTTTTGGTTTTTTCTTGCAATTTAACTCTGAACGTAACAATATATTGTTATGTTTTAATAATTCACGATTGACGGTTGTAAACAAAGTGTAATTGATTTGATTGGAATTCGCGTATTTTCGTTAATTTTTGTGACACTTTAGTTTGACAGAGATTTATGGTGAGATTGTTGGTTTGAGGGGAAACAAGTTCATGCAGGCGGGCAATCGTTGTAGATTTAAATCACAATTGATAGTGTCGGCTATGAAGTGCTTATCGTTTTCTCCAGTTAGTCGATATTGATACGGATGGATCGAATAACATTTCGGCAAACTTTATAAAGTCCTATGGTGTGAACCTATGGTCTAACAATATTCTGATGAATTAAGGAATTTTATGAATATTATGAAATTTTATGAACTTTATGCATTTTAGGAATTTTATGAATTTTATGAATTTTATGAATTTTATGAATTTTATGAATTTTATGAATTTTATGAATTTTATGAATTTTATGAATTTTATGAATTTTATGAATTTTATGAATTTTATGAATTTTATGAATTTTATGAATTTTATGAATTTTATGAATTTTATGAATTTTATGAATTTTATGAATTTTATGAATTTTATGAATTTTATGAATTTTATGAATTTTATGAATTTTATGAATTTTATGAATTTTATGAATTTTATGAATTTTATGAATGTTATGAATTTTATGAATTTTATGAATTTTATGAATTTTATGAATTTTATGAATTTTATGAATTTTATGAATTTTATGAATTTTATGAATTTTATGAATTTTATGAATTTTATGAATTTTATGAATTTTATGAATTTTATGAATTTTATGAATTTTATGAATTTTATGAATTTTATGAATTTTATGAATTTTATGAATTTTTATGAATTTTATGAATTTTATGAATTTTATGAATTTTATGAATTTTATGAATTTTATGAATTTTATGAATTTTATGAATTTTATGAATTTTTCAATTGATAGTGTCGACTATGAAGTGCTTATCGTTTTCTCCAGTTAGTCGATATTGATACGGATGGATCGAATAACATTTCGGCAAACTTTATAAAGTCCTTAGGGTGTCCCGAATGTTTTTGTTTTCAAATATTAGGACTTGTAATCCCAAAATATTTTTTTAATTATTTGAGAGATATACAAAAAAATAACAAAACTAAATATTATTTAATAGTCGTTACAAAAAATGTTCCTACATTTCCAAAAATAGAATATTTTATTTCAAATACATTTCATTCATCTCTTAGTGCTAATTAACTCAATATTACCGAGAATGTTAAAATATGTTTTTCTGCTTTTTCTAATTGAATTGAAAATAAAAACATTAAAAAATATGATTTTTTATTTTGGGAAAATTTTTCGCCACGAATTTCCTAAATTTAAATACGAAAAATACTTCTTAAAAAAATATTAAAAAATTAATATTAAAAAAATAAAACCATTTTTCGTCTTAAGTCCATTATTAATTTTCTAAAAAATAATTTAGAAAATATTTGTTATATCCCTTTCTTTTTTTATTATTTTGGAATCATTTACGAACAAATAGTTTACAAAAAGTCAAATTTTTTTAATTACAACATATAATTAAAAAATATATATATTTAAATTTTTTCGCCGGAAATGGATTTTTAATTGTCTAAACAATTAGTTGAACAATTTTTTTTAATTCCTCATATTTTGCAAAAATTCACATATTTTGTGTTACAAAAAATCATTAGAAAAATATATGAATAAAAATAATATTAAAAAATATATTAAAAAAAATAATAAATTAAAAAATATTTTTTCTTAAATTCCTTACTGTGTTTTATTAATTACTATTTTTCGCAGGAAGTACTTCTAAATTTTCTGACAAAAATATTACTTCTTTAATATTTTGGCATCATTTTTGGTCGAAAATTCATTTAATTTTCTAAAAAAAGATGTTTAACAAAATTAATTTAAAAATATATATTTTTTATGAATTTATATGAAAAATCAGTAGAAAAATATATGAATAATATTAATATTAAAAAATATATTAAAAAAATAATAAATTAAAAAAATATTTTTTTTAATTCCTTACTGTTTTATTAATTATTATTTTTCGCAGGAAGTACTTTTAAATTTTCTGACAAAAATATTACTTCTTTATTATTTTGGCGTCATTTTTCGTCGAAAATTCATTTAAATTTTCTAAAGAAAATGTTTAACAAAATTAACATATATAACATATATATTTTTAGTTTTTAAATGGAAGCAAAATAATGAAAAAGGATTTTAGTTTGGCACCATTTATCGTCGGACTCCCTAAAATTTTTTAAATTAATTTTTTTTTAAATTGATTGGCCTACGTTATGTCTGTGATCATCATAATTTTTTAAAATTTCTCTTATTTATGTTCCTTGTGTTGTATCTACATATCTCTGTCACAGATCACTTATCCTAAAAGAAATCATTTTTCTATGAAAGTTATCTTCATTATCTCTCTCCTCGACCCCCTCCCCACTTTGCTATGACACAAAAATGTCCCATAGTTTTGCCAACATTTCCATAACAAAACAAAGTTATTGTATTATGTTGGCCAAAAGAAGTTTTGTTTTGTTTGTTTTTTTTTCGACTTCACTTTACATAAGTTTCGAAAATGTGACACTAAAATGGGAACAACATCTACAACAAAGTGATTGTCATAAAGTGTCACTAATGAATGTTAACTTGTGGTGTTACTGTTGTTGTTGTTACTTTTTGCCTTCACTCTTCGACACAAATTTATTAACCCTGCACCGTCATCCTTCGTCAAAATGACGACGCGCAGTGTACAAACGTTAGTGTACAAAAAATAAGGATGACTTTCTAGGGTTAAATTGTCTACAGTTTGGTCGCCTTACAAAGTACCAGCAACATAAAATACAGGCAAATAAACAATCATTTACCCAGACATTCATAAACATATTTAGATGCAAATGTAACACCATTGAAATTTACAATAGGCCCAAAGATGAGGAGAAGCCAAGGTGGGGAACAGACAGACGGCGGGCACCACAATAAAACTGTTAGATATAAATTACAAATGCAAAACACAGCGAGCAACAACAAACACCAGCCAGCAACATGGCCATGGAAAGACAGACGTGGAGACATGCACTTTTTTGGCGGGCTTAAGGCCCCCTCCCCACCTACCCACCAATATCATAAGTCAAAAGGCAACTGCAACTGTTGCAATAATCACCACCAGCAAAGACCAAACAATGACTAGAGCTAAAGTGGGGGCCGCCGAGAAACATGTTGCTGGGTAATTGCGGCGGAGGGATTTAGAAAACATGATTATAAAATATTATTTAAGAAGCCTGAACCCCCATGACATCTTTATTAGCAACATTTTGTTGTAAATTTTGTAGTTTATCGCCTAGAAAATTTAAAGCAACTTTTGTCTAATTTTTCGATTTTTCTTGTCTTTTTTCCTTTCAGAACAAATCCAAAAGCAACATGACAATTTTATTAATAGAACCTCTATGAAGAACCAGTGCAATAAACCGATGAGATCAACATCACAGCAACAGAACATGACAAGTCCACAGCGACAACAACATGAGCAATCAATGGCTATGAACGGCAACAGCAGCCTGAGCAACATGTGTCAAAACTCAGCGTCAACGGGCCGCATCAGAAAAGCATCATTTGCAGCGGACGAAACTGATGGCACATCTGCCGTCGGTGGTGAAGCAACAAATCCTCTGTGCCGCAGGAAAGACGACAACGGTGACGACGACACAAATGACAACGCTGCTAACCACAAAATGGCAGCAACAACATCTGCTTGCACGACGTCGTCATCTTCAAGTGGCGGGGTACAATTGAGAAGGCCTAAGACCCGATCGATCGATACCATACCTCGCTGCAGTCTCAGCAATCATCTGCAATATCATAATGCTGCTGTCACTAAATACGGAAGCAATGCGACGGCCGCAACGCAGGCTGCAGCCGCCTCAACAGCATCACCTCCACCACCAGCATCATCATCCTCTTCATCCATGACAGTTGATAACCAGCAGCAACAACGGCCCCAGCAATGTGGTATCTTAAGTAACACCACCACCACTTGGCCGACAGCTGCAACTTCATCGTCGTCGAATGACACAACCGGAGATAACAGCCATGATTTAACAGCAACATCTCATCTTGCTGCCGTTGCTGATGCCTCGACATGCCGCAGCAAATTAGCGGCTTTGGATAATTTGGATTTAGCTCTCAATTTGTCGAATCTGCCATTAGACGTCGATGACGATGATGATCCATATTTCGTGCTGCAAGAGTATCTGGAACGTGTTAAGGTGAGTTCCCTGGCCCCTTTAAATTCCTAGTTTTATTTTTATGAGCCTTTGAGAGCATAAACTCTTGTGGAATATTCCCCCAAATCCATTTGCCCCGACTACAGATATTGGAGAATTTATTGCATTTTGGCGCCAATTTTTATGGAATTTTTATTGTTTTTGTGGTGTTGTGGCCTCATGGTTTCGCCATATGTTTGCATTTCTCACATATTTTCACACTTTTATTTTTCATTTCAAATCACCAGTCGTGGGGATTCGAACAAAAATGTTTAGATTTTGGAATTTCGCTTTGTCATTTTGTGTGTTTTTTCTCTCCCAGTTTTGCTTTACAAAAATATGCACCCATGGTTCCATGGAAATATGTTTGGTTTTTCAACGCCACAACATGTGTTTTTCTTTAATGTTTCACATGTCACAACATCACCGCAGCCAGTGCACAGTGGGTGGAATGGGAAAACTTTAATATTCTTGAATTTGCTTAATTAAAATTTTAATATTTTTATAGCAAAAACATGTAAATTCTTAATTTAAAAATATAAAAAAATCTTAATTAAAAAATAAAAAAATAAACAAATATTTTTTAGGAAATAATTTAATTTTTAAAAACAGTAAAAATATAAAAATATAAAAATATAAAAATATAAAAATATAAAAATATAAATATATAAAAATATAAAAATATAAAAATATAAAAATATAAAAATATAAAAATATAAAAATATAAAAATATAAAAATATAAAAATATAAAAATATAAAAATATAAAAATATAAAAATATAAAAATATAAAAATATAAAAATATAAAAATATAAAAATATAAAAATATAAAAATATAAAAATATAAAAATATAAAAATATAAAAATATAAAAATATAAAAATATAAAAATATAAAAATATAAAAATATAAAAATATAAAAATATAAAAATATAAAAATATAAAAATATAAAAATATAAAAATATAAAAATATAAAAATATAAAAATATAAAAATATAAAAATATAAAAATATAAAAATATAAAAATATAAAAATATAAAAATATAAAAATATAAAAATATAAAAATATAAAAATATAAAAATATAAAAATATAAAAATATAAAAATATAAAAATATAAAAATATAAAAATATAAAAATATAAAAATATAAAAATATAAAAATATAAAAATATAAAAATATAAAAATATAAAAATATAAAAATATAAAAATATAAAAATATAAAAATATAAAAATATAAAAATATAAAAATATAAAAATATAAAAATATAAAAATATAAAAATATAAAAATATAAAAATATAAAAATATAAAAATATAAAAATATAAAAATATAAAAATATAAAAATATAAAAATATAAAAATATAAAAATATAAAAATATAAAAATATAAAAATATAAAAATATAAAAATATAAAAATATAAAAATATAAAAATATAAAAATATAAAAATATAAAAATATAAAAATATAAAAATATAAAAATATAAAAATATAAAAATATAAAAATATAAAAATATAAAAATATAAAAATATAAAAATATAAAAATATAAAAATATAAAAATATAAAAATATAAAAATATAAAAATATAAAAATATAAAAATATAAAAATATAAAAATATAAAAATATAAAAATATAAAAATATAAAAATATAAAAATATAAAAATATAAAAATATAAAAATATAAAAATATAAAAATATAAAAATATAAAAATATAAAAATATAAAAATATAAAAATATAAAAATATAAAAATATAAAAATATAAAAATATAAAAATATAAAAATATAAAAATATAAAAATATAAAAATATAAAAATATAAAAATATAAAAATATAAAAATATAAAAATATAAAAATATAAAAATATAAAAATATAAAAATATAAAAATATAAAAATATAAAAATATAAAAATATAAAAATATAAAAATATAAAAATATAAAAATATAAAAATATAAAAATATAAAAATATAAAAATATAAAAATATAAAAATATAAAAATATAAAAATATAAAAATATAAAAATATAAAAATATAAAAATATAAAAATATAAAAATATAAAAATATAAAAATATAAAAATATAAAAATATAAAAATATAAAAATATAAAAATATAAAAATATAAAAATATAAAAATATAAAAATATAAAAATATAAAAATATAAAAATATAAAAATATAAAAATATAAAAATATAAAAATATAAAAATATAAAAATATAAAAATATAAAAATATAAAAATATAAAAATATAAAAATATAAAAATATAAAAATATAAAAATATAAAAATATAAAAATATAAAAATATAAAAATATAAAAATATAAAAATATAAAAATATAAAAATATAAAAATATAAAAATATAAAAATATAAAAATATAAAAATATAAAAATATAAAAATATAAAAATATAAAAATATAAAAATATAAAAATATAAAAATATAAAAATATAAAAATATAAAAATATAAAAATATAAAAATATAAAAATATAAAAATATAAAAATATAAAAATATAAAAATATAAAAATATAAAAATATAAAAATATAAAAATATAAAAATATAAAAATATAAAAATATAAAAATATAAAAATATAAAAATATAAAAATATAAAAATATAAAAATATAAAAATATAAAAATATAAAAATATAAAAATATAAAAATATAAAAATATAAAAATATAAAAATATAAAAATATAAAAATATAAAAATATAAAAATAAAAAATAAAAAATAAAAATATAAAATTACAAAAATTTAAAAGTTTTAAAATATAAACATACGTTTAAAAAATTGGGCACAGATTTACAAGCAATTACTGGCCACATGTTAAAATTTTAAGAAAATCTCTAAAAAAAAAATTTACAGAAATGCTGCTGATTTCAATTATATAGGTCTAGTTTTAAATAATGTTGTAGCAAAAATGTGGTTATTTAGTAAATTTTTCAGTCGCAAAAATAACAATAAAATTTTTTATATATGACAGTGATGGCTTATTAAGTGAGAATATATCGAAAAATCTGGTTTTCAAACCTCGAGTCGTGTTTTGTATTTCTTTGTATTGGAAAGCTTGGTACAGAAAATTTTCCAGTTAAGCCACAGTTATCATCTTAGTTTAATTCATTACAAAATTTTTGTTTGTATTTCGCGAAACCTAAATCCAAAATCTACCACTGTGTTACTTCGTTCCCAAGTTACCAAACACTTGTATGCCGGGGTACATGAGTGTTTGTTTGTTCACCATGTGGTACCGATCATTTGTTTTCATAAACGTTCCCAATTAGAATATGTTTTTCTTCCCCCCCTCTCCCTGTGCTTCTGAGAGTGTGTGAAAATATTTATTTTTCTTTAATTATTTCCTTTGTGAGAAGAAACAAAAATTTTTGAGGAATTTTTTCCGTGGTCGTTGGTGTGGAAATTTTTTAAAAATGCACCAGTGAATTCGGTGAATGACAGTTTCAATCAATCTGGCAAAAACACAGCAACGGAAATAAAGTGGGGTAGAAGGGGATCCAACTGAGTGTGAAGAATTATTGAGATATGGTCAGATACATTTTAAAAAAATTAAAAAATCTAACGTGGGAAAGAGAAAAAGACAGAGAGTAGAGTGTTGCCTAAGGGCTGTATATTATATTTATGGACGTATTTTGGTTCGACATTTTTATGATGTTTTTTTATTTCGCAAATACGCTACAGAAATACGCATTTTTTTTTGTTCAAAATGATCGATCTTCCAAAAAACATGAACGATATTTAATCCTAATAATTCTGTTGTATAAGTTGGCGTATAATTTTGCTATTTAATCATGAAGAGCTTTATTCAAAACTTTGGTGTCTTTGTTGACCCAAACTGAAAATTTCCGCAAATTTTTTTCGTAGGAAATTTTAATCCTTAAATGTCCTTCTGGAAATTACTTTTTTGGATTTTCGAAAAAGGCATCAAAACGAATCATAAAGAGAGGATCTAGAGGGTTAAGATCTTCCACAAAAATGATCCTCATACAATTGTGACAATAAGAATTCTCTCAGACATTAACTTGCAACAGATTTTTCGCTTAGTGTAATGCTTCCTTCGACCAAAAAATTAAAACTTTAACCCACTTTGAAAATAAACTCCAACTAGACTATAAGTTTATTCGGCAAAAAATGGTCTACTGAACATGCTCTTTCAGAATTATAGGGTCCCTATTCTGTCCCAATCTAAAAGTGAAGTAAAACGAGTTGAGATCTCTGTCCGTCTTCGATTTTTTATTTTATGTCTAAAAAAATATAAATTCGAAATCATAAAAAAAATCATTCCATTTACAGTCATGTTTAGTGTTTAATAGAAGCCATTAAAGAAAATCACATCGAACTACTTTCTGACCCATTTTATCTTTACAGTCAAGATGAAAAATATTTATATTTTGGGTCAAACTAATAAAAATGAGAAACTAAAAAGCCAACACAAAAAATCACTTAAAGTTAATTGAACTTTTAAAAGAAGAAAATCACACATGTAATACCAAAAAAGTGTCCCATATGCACAAAAGAAAAAACAAGATATCCTGGTGCTGTGTCAGCTTTTATGGTGATTACACTCATAATTTAAAAGTGCAAGAAAAAAATATATATTTTTGTGTGTGGCACTGGTGTAGGCTGCAAATTATAACGTACGCATATGGCTTGCATTTATCATAATAATAATAACAATGGTAATGACAATCATCATCATCTTCGTGACAATAATGATTGTGATTGTGAAACTTAGTTTTGGGTGCTCCACCAAAACAAACCAAAACAAATCTCTTCTTGCCGTAGGTTGCACAAATGCGTCTTGTCGCCGTTTCTTGTTAATTGCAAATGTATACAACGAACATCGAAACTTTCGCTTTTCGCCCATCACAACAAAAAGAAAGAAACAAATGCACAAACGGCGGCTGCTGCATATGTTGAGAACTAATTGTGGTATTAGTTCAAAAGGTCTATGACTTTGACGCGCGAGAGGCATTGTCTGAAGGTGTAGTGAAAGAAAAGAGCTATGGCCCAAGATTCAGGCAAGATTTTAGTTGATTCAAAAAAAAATAAAAATGGACAAAAATTGAAAACTACTTGAAAGAGCTTTTGAAAAAAAAATATGAAGGGTTTTCCAACAAAATCATCTTCAACGACGAGGCACATTTTCATTCAGCTGGATTGTCGATAACACTGTGCTAACAAGAAAGAATGAAATAGCAAATTCTGGAAGGTCATATTATTTTTGTTGTCGGAGGTATTGTCCAGAATCTGCATTTGAAATTTCCAAGGCACCCCTCAAAAACTTAAGTTACGGGTAAAAACGATTTTTCGTATCTTTGCATACTTATAAGCCTGTAATTTAGTAGGTTACCAACCAATCTCCACTTTCTCATCGGAGAAGAAACCTGGAGCTTTCGACCTATATATCTTCTTTAGAAACCTTAAGAAATCTGTGTGCTTTTGTCCAGCAAACACATTTTTGTAAAAAAGTTTTAGCCAGTTTTAAACTTTGGCAATGTTTTTTCACATTATTTTGCTTGGTAACCTTACCACTTGTAAATGTAATTTAAATAACACGTTTAGTAAGGAGTAGAACGTCGATTTGTTTTTAAAAATCCATCACTAATTGACTGAGTTATTGTAGTTTTTATTAATACTAATTTTTTGCAAAAATACAAGTTTAGTCCATTCCTGTTCACATATCTCATAATTTTACGACTTAAAAATACTTAAAATTCGTCAAAATGATAAAAACGATGAAAAATAGTAGATTTTCCATCCCCCCCCCCCCCAAAAAAAAAAAAGAACCCGAATTCCCAAAGTGGGGAAAATTTTTTCCGAAATTGGGAATTTTTTTTATTAAAATGGTCGACAGAAATTGACTCAGTTATTGAATTGAGGTCCAATAAAAATACTTAAAATTCGTCAAAACGATGAAAAATAGTAGATTTTCCATTCTCGAATTCCCAAAGTGGGGAAAATTTGTTCCAAAATTGGGGATTTTTTTTATTAAAATGGTCGACGGTAATTGACTGAGTTATTGAAGTTTTTATTAATACTAAATTTTTGCAAAAATACAAGTTTGGTCCATTCCTGTTCACATATCTCATAATTTTACGTATTGAGGTCCAATAAAAATACTTAAAATTCGTCAAAATTATAAAAACTAAGAAAAAATAGTAGATTTTCCAAACCCCCAAAAAATAAAAAAAAAATTCAAATTCCCAATGTGGGGAAAATGTGTTCCAAAATTGGGGATTTTTTTTATTAAAATGGTCGACATGCTTTTTAACTATTTATATTTTTTATTTTAAATAATGAGAGATGTTATTTTACCATGTTTGGCGATATACAAATTTCATGACATGATAACTGATCAGTGGCCCTTCTGCACAGATTGCTTGTTTTACCACGCTTGGCCACATACCATTTGATACCCTGTGTGGGGATAACTCATCAGTGGACTATGTACATAGTTGTTGTTTTACCAGCACACTTACGTATTTCACATCCTGTGCATGGATAACTCATCAGTGGACCTTCTGTATAGAGAGGGCTTTGTTTCACCTTTCTTACTGGTATCACAAAATCCTTGCCCCCCCCCCCCCCCCTAATCAAAACCATTTTAACTTCTTCCCCTTTCTGTGGTGCAAACCACTATTCAAAAAACCCAATCACCTAGCCAGCGGCTCTGTGGCGACCGGCCGCAGGCAAGATTGGAATGGAGTACTATTCGTATTTATAGGAAAAAGGTGATGACACCCATTACTTTTCGCCATATTCCATTACACAGGCATTAAGTATCATTTATAAGCATGATGATGCTCGTATTTAAAGTTTCCACCACACAATCACCACTGCCTGCCTGCCTGTCTTCTATCAGTGGTGACCGACCGACCAATCGACCATCCATAGACCATTCCATTCCACATTCGCATACGCATTTGCGTTTGGTTGCGGGGGTAATGTGCCCATAAAATATCAGCGGCTTGTATAAATTTCTTTTCATTTCGCGATTTGTTTTCCTCTTTTTTTCTATTTTTGCAAATATGCACGTCGTCGTCTCACGGATGCGTGTATGGTGTTCCCGATTCACTCACCCCCTCGCCACTTGTCAATTTCTCTCCCCTCCCGCCACCAACAAATCGTTTTATATGTTTTGTCATTTGTTGTCATATTTATGCATACGCTGCGTTTTATTAAGCCGATTTTCTGTGGTTGGCGTTTTGTTATTTACGCCCGCCGTGCGTTGGTCAACAGCAGCGCTATCGTATGCGTGCGCGCGCTTAGCCACAACGATATGGGCACTTTCATGTGTTGCTGTCGCCAGTGCATTATGGTGGGTGATATAGAGTGTTTAGGCGTAAAAAAAGTTTCAATAAATTGTTAACAAAACATGACTTAAAGCGATTAGATGACAAATAATTGTTAAATTATTTATAACATTAGCTTTAGTATTGACTGACAATTGATATCCTAATGATGAGGTATTAAGGCAGTGATCTTTGATTGGGTTTGGGATTGGGAGGAGCAGTAAAATGCAGTTGGTTCGAAGGTAGGTCCAATACAAACTGAATTTCAAGATAACTTGGTCGGCCGTAAATATATTCTCCATATATGTATATATTCAGCAAAAGTTGCCAAGCATCTCATTTTCTTAATCCTTACTTCTAATTAAAAAATAATATAAATTGGTAGCTATTAGTAATTCGTACTCAATTTGTAATCATGGGAGTAAGTAGTTATTTTTCTACCTTAATTTAATTTAAATTATTTATTTCTCTTTTACTTCTTAATTATTTGATCTATTGCTTCTTTGCTTCTTTGATTCTTTGATTCTTTGATTCTTTGATTCTTTGATTCTTTGATTCTTTGATTCTTTGATTCTTTGATTCTTTGATTCTTTGATTCTTTGATTCTTTGATTCTTTGATTCTTTGATTCTTTGATTCTTTGATTCTTTGATTCTTTGATTCTTTGATTCTTTGATTCTTTGATTCTTTGATTCTTTGATTCTTTGATTCTTTGATTCTTTGATTCTTTGATTCTTTGATTCTTTGATTCTTTGATACTTTGATTCTTTGATTCTTTGATTCTTTGATTCTTTGATTCTTTGATTCTTTGATTCTTTGATTCTTTGATTCTTCGATTCTTTGATTCTTTGATTCTTTGATTCTTTGATTCTTTGATTCTTTGATTCTTTGATTCTTTGATTCTTTGATTCTTTGATTCTTTGATTCTTTGATTCTTTGATTCTTTGATTCTTTGATTCTTTGATTCTTTGATTCTTTGATTCTTTGATTCTTTGATTCTTTGATTCTTTGATTCTTTGATTCTTTGATTCTTTGATTCTTTGATTCTTTGATTCTTTGATTCTTTGATTCTTTGATTCTTTGATTCTTTGATTCTTTGATTCTTTGATTCTTTGATTCTTTGATTCTTTGATTCTTTGATTCTTTGATTCTTTGATTCTTTGATTCTTTGATTCTTTGATTCTTTGATTCTTTGATTCTTTGATTCTTTGATTCTTTGATTCTTTGATTCTTTGATTCTTTGATTCTTTGATTCTTTGATTCTTTGATTCTTTGATTCTTTGATTCTTTGATTCTTTGATTCTTTGATTCTTTGATTCTTTGATTCTTTGATTCTTTGATTCTTTGATTCTTTGATTCTTTGATTCTTTGATTCTTTGATTCTTTGATTCTTTGATTCTTTGATTCTTTGATTCTTTGATTCTTTGATTCTTTGATTCTTTGATTCTTTGATTCTTTGATTCTTTGATTCTTTGATTCTTTGATTCTTTGATTCTTTGATTCTTTGATTCTTTGATTCTTTGATTCTTTGATTCTTTGATTCTTTGATTCTTTGATTCTTTGATTCTTTGATTCTTTGATTCTTTGATTCTTTGATTCTTTGATTCTTTGATTCTTTGATTCTTTGATTCTTTGATTCTTTGATTCTTTGATTCTTTGATTCTTTGATTCTTTGATTCTTTGATTCTTTGATTCTTTGATTCTTTGATTCTTTGATTCTTTGATTCTTTGATTCTTTGATTCTTTGATTCTTTGATTCTTTGATTCTTTGATTCTTTGATTCTTTGATTCTTTGATTCTTTGATTCTTTGATTCTTTGATTCTTTGATTCTTTGATTCTTTGATTCTTTGATTCTTTGATTCTTTGATTCTTTGATTCTTTGATTCTTTGATTCTTTGATTCTTTGATTCTTTGATTCTTTGATTCTTTGATTCTTTGATTCTTTGATTCTTTGATTCTTTGATTCTTTGATTCTTTGATTCTTTGATTCTTTGATTCTTTGATTCTTTGATTCTTTGATTCTTTGATTCTTTGATTCTTTGATTCTTTGATTCTTTGATTCTTTGATTCTTTGATTCTTTGATTCTTTGATTCTTTGATTCTTTGATTCTTTGATTCTTTGATTCTTTGATTCTTTGATTCTTTGATTCTTTGATTCTTTGATTCTTTGATTCTTTGATTCTTTGATTCTTTGATTCTTTGATTCTTTGATTCTTTGATTCTTTGATTCTTTGATTCTTTGATTCTTTGATTCTTTGATTCTTTGATTCTTTGATTCTTTGATTCTTTGATTCTTTGATTCTTTGATTCTTTGATTCTTTGATTCTTTGATTCTTTGATTCTTTGATTCTTTGATTCTTTGATTCTTTGATTCTTTGATTCTTTGATTCTTTGATTCTTTGATTCTTTGATTCTTTGATTCTTTGATTCTTTGATTCTTTGATTCTTTGATTATTTGGTTATTTGGTTATTTGATTATTTGATTATTTGATTATTTGATTATTTGATTATTTGATTATTTGATTATTTGATTATTTGATTATTTGATTATTTGATTATTTGATTATTTGATTATTTGATTATTTGATTATTTGATTATTTGATTATTTGATTATTTGATTATTTGATTATTTGATTATTTGATTATTTGATTATTTGATTATTTGATTATTTGATTATTTGATTATTTGATTATTTGATTATTTGATTATTTGATTATTTGATTATTTGATTATTTGATTATTTGATTATTTGATTATTTGATTATTTGATTATTTGATTATTTGATTATTTGATTATTTGATTATTTGATTATTTGATTATTTGATTATTTGATTATTTGATTATTTGATTATTTGATTATTTGATTATTTGATTATTTGATTATTTGATTATTTGATTATTTGATTATTTGATTATTTGATTATTTGATTATTTGATTATTTGATTATTTGATTATTTGATTCTTTGATTCTTTGATTATTTGATTGTTTGATTTTTTATTCATTGATACTCTGAAAACTCCATGATTTATTAATCCATTTTATATTATCTCCATATTCCATTATAAGGGATATAGCCATTTTTGAAATATTTGCGACCTTTGAATTCACATTTCAAATTCAACAATTAATTCTTGCTTCATCGATCTCAACACCCCCGCCAAAATTCAATTAAAGTGTTGCCAAAACTATAATTGAATTTTGCCATTCGTTTCCCGCGCAATGTCCATATGGCCAGGCCACAATTCTCTTCTCATGTCTAATCGAGCCAGAAAAAAACGCTAGTGGCACAATTTAAAAATAATTTTTCTTAATATTTTTTTTTCGAAATCAACATTTGCTGCACCTCAAAAAGAAAAATCTGGCGATTTTAATAAAAAGTCTAACAACAAATGCCACAATTTCGCCTAAAAACGTCATTTGCAAACGCAAACTTTTGTAGGCGTTTAATGTAAGCAATCAACACAAAATAGCAAAATTTTGCATCTCCGCAGAAAATCGTAGCCCCGAAAAATAAGCAAAGGAGAAGTAGGAAACCTACCTACCTGCCTACATACGAGTCGAGTACATGTGTGTCTGCTGACTGTGGCAAACGAACCACAAAAATTATCAGAGGAAAACAACGTTTACATGAACAACAATGAACGTCAACAACAAATGCAACACAACACAACTGAGATGACGACAAAATAGCGGTAATGTGCAACATTTATGGCGGCATTTAAAGTGCCATAAAGAGGAGACGTGCACCATGTGCCACCGGGAGATGCAAACAGAACTGATACCAATTTTCGTTCAAAATAACCTAAAATGACAATCGTCGTATTGTCTGTCCGTCCGTCCGTCCATGTTGTGCGGATGATGAGCCTGATGATAATGATATGAACGCTTAGTGAAGCGTCTGGAACTGAGCTTTGTGCTCTGTTATGGTCTGTTGGGGTTGTTGTTGTTATTCGTGGTGGTGGTGGAGGATTTAAAGGAAATTACAATTAACGCTTCAAATCCTCTGCAGCGATGCATAGTCGTCGTTGTCGTTAAGATGCGCCTGAAAGAAGTCGTTCGCTTATGACTCCCCACATACACATTCACTCGTTGCACTCAGTGTTTTGTGGCACCGCCAGTGTATTCAAAAAACGAAAAGAAAAACATGAAGATTGCAATTTTTTTATAAGCTTCATTAGCGTTAAGAAAAATTACAAGTAAATGTCGACATTAAGTAATGAAAGTGTTAAAAACAAATCTGATAACGTCATCGACAAGAGCAGTCAGCCACCATGGTGGTGACTGGTGAGGGGTGCCAAACTGTGGAGGGGGGGAATTATACCAATGACGGGACGACGATGATGATAATAATGCCGGCCGTCGTCCCCATACTCAGCTTTGGAACGAACATTTTGCAAGTCGCAAACAGTGGCGAGACCAAGGAAAGAGGTGCTAAATTACAACAAACATGTGATATTTATTTTCTCAACAACGAGGGCTCAGTGGAAATTATTACGTTTCAGCAGTTTCGAATTTAAATAATTGATTGGTTGGGAATTTTCATGTTCCAACGACTTCCGTGTAATTTTGAACTTCGCTCTCTGCCTTTTGGACCATGGCGCAGGCGCAAAGGCGCACGTCTAGTAATATACTCTCATAAGTGTGCGAGCGCACACATCGGCTAACTCACTAGAATTCGATCACACACTCTCATGAGTTTGCCCGTGAGCGATCACACACAATGGCTTACGCGCTAGTATTTCCAAGAGAGTAAATAGGACGGCTCTTTTGTTCTTCACTGGAGAACAATTTAGTGTTTTCACAAACTCTCTCTCTCTCTCTCTCTTACTCTCTGTACATAAAATTCAAGCACATAAATTAATAAACCTTTAGAGAATTTATAGAAAAGTTACTTGTATGCTGTTGTCAATGAGATCACATTCGACATCTTGCCCGCTCTCGAAGAGGGCTGGTAATCTGATCTGCTGACCAGATCATTCTAAAAGTTCAAGAGCAAAGAGCGATTTCGTTCTGTTACTCCCTTTACATACAATTCAAAAGGAGCCCATTAAAAAATAACCCTTTAGCCAATATAATGTACGCTTGTAAAAAGTGCTCACATTGGAGATTATTTAAAGAGCGCGTTAAATCAGACAGCCGTTGATGGCTACTGACTTACTGGCAGCACTTCTGCACACCGCCGTCTGTAATAAAATTGGCAAGACATTGTTCTGTCTAGCTCTAGGGCTAAGGTGTCCAAGTATCGTTATTCAAATAGATGATCGCTAGATAATACTTCGGCAAAGAAATCTAAGGAAAAATTATTAAGGTTAAAGGAAATTGTTTTCAGAAGTTGGGTTTGAGGTCAGACAAGTATTTGCACGCCTCTTGTCTTGTTCTTGGACTCTTGACATTGGGATGTTGCTCTTGGACTCTTGCTTTTGGGTTCTTGCTTTCGGACTCTTAACATGGGGATGTTGCTCGTGGGTTCTTGCTCTTAGTTTCTTTATCTTGATCTTTTAGACTTGGGAACTTATTCTCGAGCTCTTGATCTTCGACTCTGCACGTGGAGATATAGCTCTTGGCTTCTTGCTCTTGGGCTCTAGCTCTTGCACTCTTGGGCTCTTGCTCTTATACTCTTGATCTTGGGCTCCAGCTACTAGACTCTTGACATTGTGGTGTTGCTCTTGTGCTCTTGCTATTTGGATCTTGTTCTTGGTCTCTTGCTTTCGGACTCTTGATATCGGGTTCTTGCTCTTGGACTCTTGACATGGGAATGTTGCTCTGGGGTTCTTAATCTTGGACTCTTGCTCTCGGAATCTAGCTCTTGATTTTCAACTCTTGACATGGAGATGTTGCTCTTGGCTTTTCGCTTTCGCTCTTGCAATCTTGGGCTCTTGCTCTCAGACTCTTGATCTTGGGCGCCAGCTATTGGACTCTTGACATTGTGGTGGTGCTCTTGCTATTGGGTTTTTGCTCTTGGGCACTTGCTCTCGGACTCTTATACTCTTGGGCTCTTGCTCTTCGACTATTGACATGGATATCTTGCTCTTGGGCTCTAGCTCTTGCACTCTTGGGCTCTTGCTCTTAGACTCTTGATCTTGGGCTCCTGCTTTTGGACTCTTGACATTGGGATGTTGCTCTTGAACTCTTGCTATTGGGTTCTTGCTCTTAGGCTCATGCTTTCGGACTCTTGACACGAGGATGTTACACTTGGGTTCTTTACCTGGACTCTTGCCCTCGGAATCTAGCTCTTGCTTTTCGACTCTCGACATAGATGTTGCTCTTGGCTTTTTGCTCATGAGCTGTAGCTCTTGCACTCTTGGGCTCTTCCTCTTAAACTTTTGATCTTGGGCTCCAGCTACTGGACTCTTGACATTGTGGTGTAGCTCTTGCTATTGGGTTCTTGCTCTTGGGCACTTGCTCTCGGACTCTTATACTCTCGGGCTCTTGCTCTTCGACTCTTGACATGGATATCTTGCTCTTGGCTTCTTGCTCTTAGACTCTTGATCTTGGGCTCCTGCTATTGGACTCTTGACATTGGGATGTTGCTCTTCGACTCTTGCTATTGGTTTATTGGTCTTAGGTTCTTGCTTTTGGACTCTTTACATGATGATGTTGCTTTTGGGTTCTTTATCTTGGACTCTTGTCATTGGGATGTTGCTTTTGGGTTTTTGGAATATGTCTCTTTTTCTTGGGTCCTTGCTCTAGGGCTCTTGCTCTTCGACTCTTAATATTGTCCTCTTGCTGATCATTCGAAAAAAGAGCTACAGCCATTCTCTATATCTTATATGATTTTTACGTGGTTTAAAAAAACATAAAACGAAGATGATGCTAAATGCATGTGGCCAACACGACAACCGGTTACACTTGAAATTGAGTTAATTGAAAAAATAATGGAATGAAAAATGCAATTATGTTGTCAATGTTGCAAAATTGCATTAACATCAACACAACCAATGCAACAGCATTCTGCTGCACTTTAATGGCAGCAACAATGTTGCAACAGCAGCAAACAATTCAGCAACAACATGGCAACAAGTCAACAATAAAAATTATGAATTATTGAAACTAAATACAAAAAATCGTGTTGCATTTTTCGTTGGTTATTTATGGCCTGGAAATCATCGGGGCTTTTATTTTTTATTGTCAGACAGGAAAAACTTTAAAAGCAAATTAAGATATTTGTTTGGTTTGCAACAGCAGCAAAACCATCTGTTGACAGTTGCTGCCGTTTTTTTTTTCATTTTCATTGTTTCATTGATTGGTTGACATAATAATATGCAACCGAGAGAAATAGGTAGATTGCAGCAGATGCCAGATAAAGGCCAGCCGAAACGCTAAAATTGAAACTGCTGCAGCGCAAAAAATCACCACAGCACAGCAATGCAAAATGCATTTGAAAGTATTAAGTGTTTTATGATCGCATGGATGTTAGCAACATTAATAGCAAGCAAGCAATGACTTGGAAAAAACTGCTACTACCACTGAAAATGAAACAAAAACGAAAGTTTATCGACACAAATCACACTTGAAGGAAAGACAGATAGACGGGCGGATGGATGGACAGAGAAACGAACGGACGCTCAGATGAAGTGGTGAGTTGCAATCGCCGCAGCCATCACTTTTATTACAGCAATATTAACAACTTAATGTGAATAATATTAACAACAGCAGTACTGGCAGCAACAACATTGGCAACAATATAAGCATCATAACAACAACTCGTCATTGGACTTAAGTTCAGTTACCGCTGTCAATGTTAAGTCAATTTGTTGTGGATGTTGCCGTTGCCGCTGTTACACTCTATCTTTAACAGCAGCAACAACACCAACAATAATGCTGATAATGCTTTTGCTGGGTGTCTTAAGCTTGAGCTATTTTAATATTTGTACTTACTAAAAGCACATTAATGACTGACAGTCATTGATGATGGCTAATGACTCATGGGGCAGCACTTTTGCCACCGTCGTCTGCAATAAAAATTGGCAAGAGATTGTACGTCTTGAAGTGTTCAAGTACGTGTCGTAATTCAAGTAGATGATCGCTAGATATTACATCAGTAAAAGTACTCGTGCGCTAATGACTGAGTGAGTGAAGGATTGGATAATCTAAGGAAAACTATTATGGTTATTTCAGAAGCTTGGGTTTGAGGACAGATAAGTATTTGTACCTTGTCCCTCCGATATTGTTTTGATCTTGGAGTCTAGGTGTTGGTGTCCTGCTCTTAGAGTTTTGATATTGTGCTCTTGCTATTGGAGTCTTGACAGAGGGATGTTGCTATTGGGTTCTTGCTCTCAGATTCTTACTCTTGATCTAAAGCTTTTGCTATTGGACTCTTGACTTTGGAAGGTTGATCTTGGGTTCTTACTCTCGGAATCTTGTTTTTGGGCTCTTGCTGTTGGACTCTTGACATTGGAATCTTGTTCTTGGGCTCGGGCTCTTGTTATTTGACACTTGGTCTTGGGTTCAAGCTCTCAGATTCTTGGTCTTGATATCTTGCTCTAGGGCTCTTGCTTTCGGACTTTTGTTCTTGAACTCTTGACATGGGGATGTTGCTCTTGTTAACGAACTCTTGCTCTTCGACTCTTGACATGGAGATGTTGCTCTTGGACTCTAGCTCTCGCTCTCTTGGGCTCTTGCTCATAGACTCTTGATCTCCAGCTATTGTACTCATGACATTGGGATGTAGTTTTAGGACTCTTGCTATTGGGTTCTTGCTTGCGGACTCTTCCTCTCGGGCACTTGCTCTTGGTCTTGGGTTCTTGCTATTGGACTCTCGCGATTTGATTCCTGACATTGGGATGCTGGTCTTGGGTTCTTGCTAATGGTCTTTTATTTTTGTGTTATTGCTCTTGTGCTTATGATGGTCTACGTCTCTTGTTATTGAGTCCTTGCTATAGGTCTCTTGTTCTTGGGTCCTTGCTTTAGGTCTCTTGTTCTAGGGATCTTGCTCTTGCTTTAGAACTCTTGCCATTGGGATATTGTTCTTGGGTTAATACTCTTGAGTTCTTGCTCTTGGGCTTGGGTTCTTGCTATTCAACTCTGGGGATCTTGCTTTTGATCTCTTTTCCTAAGACCCCTGCTGTTGAACTCTTGTCATTGGGATCTTGCTCTTGGATTATTGGGCTCTTGTTCGAGTACTCTTGCTCTCGGACTCCTGCGTTTGGACTCTTGCTTTCGGGCTCTTTACATTGGTATGTTGCTCTTGGACACTCGCTATTGGACTCTTAACATTGGGATTTTGATCTTGTGCTTGTGATCTAGGTATCTTGCTCTCGGGCTCTTGCTCTACGTCTCTTGTTTTTTGGCTCCTTTTCTACGTCTCTTGACCTTGGGTTCTTGCTCTTGGGCTCCTGCTCTAGCTCTCTTGCACTTGGCTTCCTCCTATAGAGCTCTTGCTCTCTCACTATTGCTATTGGGTTCCTGCTCTTTGAGTCTTGTTCTTCGACGCATGCTCTGCTACTCTTGCTCTTGAGCTTTTGCTCTCGAGCACTTGCTCATGAGCTCATGCTATTGCACTGTTGACAATGTGACATTGCTCTTGGGCTCCTGCTCTTGAGCTATTAGTCAATGAGCAAGACACTGCTACTGTGTGTACCCGCACAAGCTCATGTTAAAAGTTATAGAAGCATTTTTTTTTTCAAGAATTATTGGAAATTTTTATCAAGAATTATAAATTCGGAGGCTATTATCTGAAAGAGCCTCATCGAATTCCCATTTTAAAATATCAGTTCACAGCTCTATGAATTAGAGAAGCTCCCGCTTTCCCCTGCGGGGATATTCATTGGATTAATTATATAATTGAACCCATCAATTTTTAATCGGATTCTTGTTTCCACGAAACCATTGCCTAATTGGCGAAGTATTTAAAAATCCAATTGTCTGCTGGCAACTGCAAACATAATCGATCGCATCATTTATGAGATACATATGTTTGAAGCAAAGTGTTTTGAAACCACGTTATAAATTGTGAATCGATTTACACACTATGCAATCCCTCACTTACGAAACAATACTCATATGTAGCCACAAATGATGATGCGATGATGCAAATGCGTGCCAGCCACAACGATATGATCCCAAACCCGACATGATCCCAACACCCAAAACTCCGTAAAGAAATGAAAACAGAAAAAGGAACAGCATCTATGAATTATTTGACATTGACATTGACCAATATAAACATATGGTGCTGCAATAACCCATATGTGGGGGGTAAAGACGAGCAGGGCAGGGCAGCCAGCTATGGGATCTCTCATAAGGTTAAGGTTTACCAGAGATGAAGGAGGAGGAGGAGGAGAAACGAACACCAGCCACACGTACTCGCACGTACTCGTACGTACGTACCTAAGCGATACTTAATGTCGAAAATAAATAAAAACAATCACAAAGATTAACATCAAAATATTTTGAAATGTAATGAAGCAAATGGATGAATGGACGGACAGTTGGATGGATGGAATGGACAGATAACAACACGTCTTCAAAACCAATAACTCACCAAAGAAACAGATGAAGAAGAAAAAACAACAGTTGAATTTTGTGGTAACATCACCACTACTGAAGGTCATTCCAAAGGAGAGCAAACATTGAGCGTGTACATCACCCCGTGATCTGATTGAGGTAAACGATCGGACGGACGGGCGTACCAAAAAAAAAGAAAAAAAACAAACAACATTCCATTTACAAATTGGTAACAACTTCAAAATCTATAACAAGAATTGTTGAAAAACAAAAACCCCCATCAATAAACAAAACGATGATGAAGACGATGATGACGATGGCGATGATGCCGAAGCTGAGAATGAATGGTGGTGGTGGTGGCAACAGCCGTGTTTTAGGTCGTCGTGTTCAGTTCAGTTCAATTGAATGGTACTTGAATTTTATGATTTTTTAAACATGTTTTGAAAACGGCAACAACAACAACCACCATTTACTAAAAATATTAAAATTAAAGCACTTAACAGTTTAACCAAAAGGCAATGACTCTTTGAAAAAAGAAAAAAACAACACGATAACCAAATGTCTTAACATTCGACCAGTTAACAGTCACCGGTAAAGTGGTTAAGGACAGGTCCAGGCCATTCTGTCAGGTTTTTTACCTGTCTATGTTTGTGTTCTAGAATTTTCAATCCAAAAAATTAAATGCTTTCAATCAAAGTCGATGTAATGTGTCATTCCACACTGTTATAGCAGATAAGGACCGCCCTAGGAAAATATTTTTTTTAATTTTTTTTGCGATGTTTTCAAAAATACTTATGAAGGTCTTTAAGACTTCTGATTATGTTTTGCCATAATCTTTTAGCAATTTTCGGAAAAACTCATTCCTTCTGAATAAGAGATATATTTCGTTGCAGCACTTAAATCTTAAAAATATTTTTTTTGAGTTTATCTACACAATATCAGTCCCTACTTTTTGTGATATTGTCTTTTGCGCTATTTAATTATTATGACAGTTATTTTGTGTCAATTTGGTGCTGCATTTCATAAAAATGAATATTTGTTGCATGTTGCATTTCGTTTCATTTCAATTTTGTTGACAACATTGTTTAACAAAATGACAGCGCAAAGCGACATTCTTTTGATATCCCAACCAACCAATCTACCAACAACAGTGGTCGGTGGCCCATGGAAATGTTGCACTGCTACCGAACGTTATCCTTTACAATTTGCATTTACCGTTCATTTAATTTCATGCATTTGTCCGTGTTACGAGTCCATTCGTTTTTATTTTGGGGTCCACCGTCTCAAACGTTGTCACTTTCATTGGCCATACAAACAAACACATAAAATGTCAAATGAAAGTACAAGTGCTGCTCCACAAACCGCTGTAATTTTTATGAATACCAACACAAGCTTGTCATGTTGCATGTATTGAAAGGTGACTGGCCAAAGCTTAACGGAATGCGCTCGCTCGGTGTCTTTGAGTGCTTCACTTTTGGTTGAATGACCAATTTCATTTATTACGTTTCATTTTGTAGTTATCAAAAAGTTATGTCGAAAAAATCTGCCTAATGTCAGTAAGATTTTCCATTGTATTTCAATATTGAATTGATGGGGGAACTTGTGACTTGAGAAGTGGTTCAAAGAGCGACAAATATATATAAATATATTGCTAGTAGCGTGTTGAAAACCCACAGCCTACAGCAAATAGTAATGTGAAAGGTTACAGGTACAATATCACAACACTCTTCAAATGGCTGATAGAATTAAAAATAAAAATAAAAATAAAATAAAAATAAAAATAAAAATAAAAATAAAAATAAAAATAAAAATAAAAATAAAAATAAAAATAAAAATAAAAATAAAAATAAAAATAAAAATAAAAATAAAAATAAAAATAAAAATAAAAATAAAAATAAAAATAAAAATAAAAATAAAAATAAAAATAAAAATAAAAATAAAAATAAAAATAAAAATAAAAATAAAAATAAAAATAAAAATAAAAATAAAAATAAAAATAAAAATAAAAATAAAAATAAAAATAAAAATAAAAATAAAAATAAAAATAAAAATAAAAATAAAAATAAAAATAAAAATAAAAATAAAAATAAAAATAAAAATAAAAATAAAAATAAAAATAAAAATAAAAATAAAAATAAAAATAAAAATAAAAATAAAAATAAAAATAAAAATAAAAATAAAAATAAAAATAAAAATAAAAATAAAAATAAAAATAAAAATAAAAATAAAAATAAAAATAAAAATAAAAATAAAAATAAAAATAAAAATAAAAATAAAAATAAAAATAAAAATAAAAATAAAAATAAAAATAAAAATAAAAATAAAAATAAAAATAAAAATAAAAATAAAAATAAAAATAAAAATAAAAATAAAAATAAAAATAAAAATAAAAATAAAAATAAAAATAAAAATAAAAATAAAAATAAAAATAAAAATAAAAATAAAAATAAAAATAAAAATAAAAATAAAAATAAAAATAAAAATAAAAATAAAAATAAAAATAAAAATAAAAATAAAAATAAAAATAAAAATAAAAATAAAAATAAAAATAAAAATAAAAAAAAAAATAAAAAATAAAAAATAAAAAATAAAAAATAAAAAATAAAAAATAAAAAATAAAAAATAAAAAATAAAAAATAAAAAATAAAAAATAAAAAATAAAAAATAAAAAATAAAAAATAAAAAATAAAAAATAAAAAATAAAAAATAAAAAATAAAAAATAAAAAATAAAAAATAAAAAATAAAAAATAAAAAATAAAAAATAAAAAATAAAAAATAAAAAATAAAAAATAAAAAATAAAAAATAAAAAATAAAAAATAAAAAATAAAAAATAAAAAATAAAAAATAAAAAATAAAAAATAAAAAATAAAAAATAAAAAAAAAAAAATAAAAAATAAAAAATAAAAATGTGCCAGTTAAGTCACACTTTATCATTCACCACTATCATTCTAACTGACGCATGATGATTGATAATAAAATATATAAATAATAGTTCAACACTATTTTTGAAATTACATTATATTGTTTCTAGAGTTACAAATTAAACTTACCCTTGGAACCACTGCTCTTAGATATAATCCTGTTGATTTTTTGGAACAACAGTGACCTGCATTTTTGAACTCAATCAAAATGTTAAATTGCTATTTTTTGAATATTTTTTATTTTGATTTTGTTTGATATTTTCTATATCATTTGCACATTATTTATTTGCGATTAATTTATTAAATATTTATATACACAATACATTTACAATATTATACGGGAATAAAATAGGCCCTTCTTACAGCGTTGAATTGAATTCCCCTTCAAAAATTAATAAAATCAAATCAATTTGTTGTGAGTGCCATTTCTCGAACCAAACAATTATTTGTGAATTTCTCTAAGTTTGCTCCTCTCCGTTGTTGTTCGTTTAATCGTAGTCCGTATTAAAAAGATTTTTAAGATCATTAGCCACAGAATTATCGGTGTTTGCATCAGATGCATACGGCGATAATTGTGTCTCTTGAGGCGTTGCCAGTTGCTGCTGTAGCCGCCTTATCATGACAGGATGCTGGTGTTGTACTGCCGCTGCTGCTGTCAATGCTGGCTGTCGCATTGTCAATAATGGTAGATGATATTGATGTTGCAACATTTGTAATTTATGCCAAGACAAAGGATCAAATTGTTGAGCTAATGATTGTCGCACTGGCAAAGATGACAATGACGATGACGACGACGATGGTGCTGGCTGTTGTTGCCCCATAAATTTGCTGGCTTGAAAGAGGCGAGGTGGTGCAAAGTATTCGGTGGACGCCGGCAATGAATCCTGTTGCTGCTGCTGCTGCCATGTAGCTGCTGCGGGTACTTGTTGCATAGGTGACATTGATCTTAATGCATGTAATCTATTAGCGGAGGCAGTACGTGATCGAACTGTAGCTGCCGATGCCGATGCTGGTCTATTATTGCCCGTCATTGTCGTGCTGGAATATCTCTTCCACCATTGACGTCTCGAATTGAGGTTTTTGTTACTGTTCGTTGCATGTTGTTGCTTTCGTTGCTGTTGTAAAATATTGCCCATTGATTTTAAACGTTTGTTGAGGAGTCGTTGTTGCGGCCGTTGATATGTGGTTGACATTCTTGCTGTCGGCTTGCTGTTCCTGGACATTTCATCAAATCTATTTGCAAGATTTCGCTGCCATTGCATTCGGTGTAATTTTCTCTTCATTTTCGCCATTACATTTTGTATGTGCAGCAATGTTTTGGCCAAAGGATGTTGATGCAATTGCTCGGCGGCCTTTTCGCCATTTATTAGCTGGGACTGATGCTGATGGTGTCGATTTACTTTGATGTTGCTGTCACCGCCAACACCACCCCGGCCACTTGACTGCCTCTTACCACGATTCGGATAGAAGAGATCATCATATTTGAAAATATCTTTGATTTTGTCACCACGTCTTCCACGATTGGGCACAAATGTCTCGTAGCGCTGCAGCAATGCATCTAGATCGGGTAAATTATGTTTACGTCCTCGTGGCGGTATAAATGGATCGTCTCTGAAGTGAAGATCTGGCCAACATTGGAAAATATCAAACAAGTGCAGCGCAAAAAATAGTAAAAATGTGGATGATTATTGTTCAAATTATTTGCGATTTATATGACCAATCAATTGTTGTGGTATGAGTACTAAGCAAAGTGGAACGAACACCACTATTCATTATGGGGGGTATTTATGCTCTTGGATGGTATGGGATGGATGGCTAGATATTGAGGTCATTAACAATGATGGCAACATAAAGTTAAAGAGGAGATTGGAATTTGTTAAAAATATAAAATAAATGAAAAAGTTAGCAGATCAATGCCAAGGATAAATAATATTTTTTTGAAAAAAAAAAAAAAACAATGCAACGTCCTGCCATTTGGCCTACAAATTTCTAAAACAGTTACTACTACTGTTGGCCTCACTTTCTTTCCTAACTCAATTCCCCAATTTTCTATAGAAGGACAAACTTGGGCCATATACGTAACCTGTGTGGGAATAATTCATTAGTGGACTCTATTTTCTGAGTGCTTGTTTTATCGTGTCGTCATCATCACACTTTGGCCATTTACGCAATTCATATCCTGTAAGGAGATAACTCATCAGTAAACCGTCTGTATAGAGTGCTTGTGTTAGCATGTTAACAATACCTAAAACTTTTCCTTTTTATTCTGTTTTAAAATCATTCAATTTGTTTGTTCCTAAAACTACCCAACGAAGTATAGATATAGAGAAATTTTAAATTTGATTGATTGATTAATTGATTCAATTCAAAAATTAGTTTAAAAAAGTATTTTTTGTTAAGAAATTAATTAGATCCAATGAATTTCCCAGTCCAGATTTTTTGCTTAAGTCAATTACAAAATTAATTGAATAAATTAAAATAACAATAAATTTGATTAATATGTTAATTGTGCATATTCTAAATCAATTAATTTTTAATTGAGGTAATTAATTTTTAATCGATTGGACAAGAGGTTTTCGCGGAGTTACAGCATTTTTTGTTGTTTTTACACCACTTTTACAACATTGTTTGATCTTACATTCATTCACTCCTCACAACTCACCTCTCTTGAAGTCCTCGTCCTGATCGAACTCCCGCCGCACAATCACATAGTGTGGCTCCTCCACCAGCAGTGGCGGCTCCAAGCGACCCGATAAATTCAATTTCTTCCACAAAAACATACCCGGATGATAGTAATCGGCTCCATCTTCCGAAACGTTAGCAAACCGGCCATAGGGATAGAGTTCAGCCATAGCCCAGCTCAAAAATTGGGCCAAGTTCTGTTCGGCCGTCAACAGCAGCATAATATCATCATTGTTAATGTTGTTCAGGGTCTCGGACATGGGCGACACAGACTCGCTGGAGTCCGGGAACATTTCAGCTGTGGCCGAATCCACTTGTTTTGTATGATAATTAGTTTTTTGTTTGTTTCTGAAAGAGAATAAATTGATTTCAATCCATGTTATTTAAATTAAAAGTGAACAAATAAACCACCACATTTAAAGGATTAACGTTATGTCTTTTGCCACCATTCTTCATGACTACAAATGCGTGGGATGTGAATTGACTGTTGTCTTTGTTACTTGAATGATTTTACTCGTGTAGGGTTTCCCCTTTGTCCGCTCTGATAAATGGGTGCGTAAGTTGTAAGAATTAATTTTTGCGTTTTTTGTTTTTCGTATTGACACCTTTCATGAGTCTCATGTGCGGCTGAGGACGACGGCGTGGTAAGCTATGAATAAAGTTATGTTCAACATGCCTTGTGAGGCATGTAACGACATACATCAATGTAAGCTGTTGTTAATAAAACTTGGCTTGAAGTTTCATTGTTGTTGTAGGTAGGTTTTTGGAGATTTCACAAGTTTTATATACACATGGATGTGTATATATTCTCCCAAAGGAATCATGTAAATTTTAGGTGCGCCAAAGCAAATTTAAGACATTCAATTTGAAATTAATGTTGTTAATTTGCTAGAAGATTTTTTTCTTACTTGTTTTCTTGTTTTGTTTTGCAATGACTTCATGGCAAATAAAAAAATGCTTCAGGTTTGTCATTGTTATGCGAAATTCACACCGACCATACTAGACAGATCTTTAATAATTTTTTTAGAACTTTAGAACCGGTTTGAAATTTTGAATTTTTAATGTAGCCCGGATTTATCGGAATTGTAACAGAACCTAATCGCATTTAGTGATATTAAAATAATTTAAATTTTATTCATTCTTTCAAATGTTAAAAAATCCGGTTCTCTAAATCCGGATTTATCGGAATTGTAACAGAATCTAACCGCATTTAATGATATTAAAATAATTTTAATATCAAGTAGAGTTTTCCCGAAAAACCGGTTTGAAATGGTGAAAAAATCAGGTTCTTAAAACCCGGATTTCTCATAAATGTGGCGGATATAATCTTTTTGAACGAATAACACGCGTTTACGGGCAAAAATGTAGTAAATAAAAATTCACTACGGAACAATTTTCCCAAAATTGATCATCAATGATATTTACGTTTCTTCGCTGAAATTGAATGTTCTTTCTGAAGGTGTTTATCATGTTAAATTTTAAAGAAAAAAACCGGTTTTCAATTTTAAAAAATACGGTTTCAAACCCGGGTTTATTACAACTATCATTGGAAATTAACTTTTTGGAGTCTACTCTCTTTTAGCGGTATTTAAATTATTTTTATTTTCTTATTTATTTCTTAATTATTTTCTTCACATTGAATAAGCCTTTTAACATTTTCCCGGAAAACCGGTTTGAAATTGTAAAAAAATCCGTTTTTAGTCGAATTTTTGAGAAATAAACTCTTGAAAATTATTTCGATCTTTTAATGCTTATTTACTGAATGAAAATCTACTCTCAATTACTGTTTATGTCAAATTTAAAAAAAAAAAAAAACTGTTTTAAATGTTGCAAAGTTCCGGATTTCAACCCAGTGTTTTTTTAAATATCATTGGAAATTATTCTTTTCGAATGTTGATAAAATCCGTTTTCAATGATATTTTTGGAACCTACTCGCTTTTAACGATATTAAATTAATTTAAATTTTCTTTCAAATTCGAGTTTTCTTGGAAAACCGGACGGAAAAGTTCAAAAAATCCATTTATTACCCGGATTTCTCTGACTGAATATAAACGTTTTGAAGGTTTATTGGCGTTTGTTGACAAAAAAAAATAGAAAATAAAAATTCAGTTCGGAACAATTTCCTCATAATTGATCATATTTGAACTAGAGATGTGCGCGTGAGTGATTATTGGCTCACGCTCACGCACGCTCACGAAGGAAAAAAATTGAATCACGCACGAAGATTTTTTCATTACTCACGTTCACGACCGCTCACGTGAGTAAAATAAATTTTGCTCACGATCACGCGTGATTCACGCGTGAATCACGTGATTCACGTAAATCACGCAAACAATTTCCACATAGATATACATTTTAAATCGAAATGAGTAACGCCCCGCAAATCCGAAAATTATTTAATTTAATTATTTAAAACACTCTACGTTTGCGATGTTTGATTTAAATTCATGTTTTTAAAATAGTATACAATATTACAGTGTATAATACACTACCACACCGTATAGTTTAACGCAAAATAAGTTTGAAATCGGACACTGACATAAAATCCAAGTAGAAAACACAGCATATACCAGTTGTGTGTTTTTTAATTGAATTAACACTAAGGATATAAATTCAGTGCTTAGTGTTGGTGCAGGGAATGCTTACTTAAATAATAGAAAAAAATAGATATTATACCTACACTGAAGCACTCTGTTTTAGAAATAAAAATGTCTATGACTTTTATTTTGAATGGAAAATTTCACATTTTTAAACGAAATTAAATGAAAATAAAAGAATTAATAAATATGTGCGACTCACGAAAAAATCACGTGATTCACGCAGAAATTAAACTCACGCACATTCACGCACGAACATTTTTTCGTTACTCACGTTCACGCACGCTCACGTGAGTAAAATAAATTTTGCTCACGTTCACGCGTGATTCACGCGTGAATCACGTGATTCACGCAATTCACGTGAGTGGCGCCCATCTCTAATTTGAACCGGTTTTATTTGAACTTTATTTTGTTCATTTTTATTCGCTGAATGCTCATTTGCTTTCAAAAAGGTTTTATCATATCACACTTTGAAAAAACCGGTTTTTAAATATTGTACAAAAGCCGGTTCCAAACCCGGGTTTATCTGAAATATCATTTTTGAAGCGAACAAACATTTACTGATATCAAAATAAATTAACTTTTCTTCGCTATGGATATGTTTTCAAATAGGGTTTCCCCGGAAAACCGGTTTGATATGTTTCAAAAAATCCGGGTTTCAAAAAGCGAATTTTTCAGAAGTTTTACTGACGAAAAAGTAGTAAATAAAAATTCACTTCGGTACAATTTGAACGGGATATAATTTTAATATCATAATGTTTTTCTCTGAATGCGAATGTCAAATAGTGTTTATGTAAAATTTTGAAGAAAATAACCGGTTTTAAATGTTGAAAAAATCGGGATTCAAACCCAGGTTTCTCAAAAATATTATTGGAATTGATATTTTTGGAACCTGCTCACCTTTAGCGATATCATGTCAGATTTTGGAGCGAGAAAAGGAATTACATTTTGAAAAAATTCGGTTTCAAACCCGAGTTTTTCAAAAATATCATTAGAAGTTAATTTTTTGGAACCTACTAGCTTTTAGCGTTATCAAAATAATTTAATTTTGTGAATATGCTCCCATTTTCATAGAAATCGATTAGAAAAGTCTAAGAAATCCGGTGTTTAATCTCGGGTTCTTAGAAATGCAACTGGAAAACAGTGTCGTTTGACGCTGTGTTGGTGTTAAATTAATAAATCAAAATTATTTATGTTGCAATTATACCAATTGCTTCGTACAATAAAAAAATATTTTTTCCAAAAAACGTATTTTTTATATCTTCCGCTAACAGTGGAGGAAATATTAATTTTTCTCATTCCATTTGCAGTACCTTAAAATATTCCTTGGAGTACTTATAATAAGCCTCATACATTATATTATGAATATTTTTAAAATTCGAAAACGATCTGGCATTTGAGGTTTAGAAAATCCTCAGGAACTTTTTGGAAAACAAATACATTCAAACAATATGTGAGTATTTTGTGGCACTATGATACGCTTATTTATAGGACAAAGTCATTGTCAAACTAATTTTCGTCTTAATGGCTTCGTTAAAAGTCAAAATTGTAGCATTTGGGATTCAGAAAATCCACGATAAACAAATGCAGTCACACAGTTTGATGACACATTCAATGAATTGTGGAAGTTTAAAAAGGATTTGTGGAACACAATTATATTCTACCAGTCACCGATTATGTCCATTTTAATAGCTTTTGTTAAATGTCAAAGTGGTAGCACTTGAAAATCCAAAATCCACGAGTGATAGTTGAAAAACAAATGCAGTACTGTCCCTCCGTCTGCATCTGCCAGACTGTAATTACGATTCAAATTTTGTAGTTATGAATCTATCTAGGACTAAAAAATCCCTCAATAAGGGCTCAAGCGACTAACGAGTTTGCAGTAAGCTGAGTGAATTGTGTATTTTCCATTTTATTTTTTTTTAGAATAAAGTCTGCACCAAAATTTAAATATTAAATTTTGTATTTTCTTGCGAGAGTCCATTATTTATCATAAAATATCCGCGGATATCAATCCTTTAAATATTTTCCTGGCTCGTCTTATTACAGAAAAATCGGCTAATCTTAATTTAGGGAAATTTTTAAAAATTAAAAAAAAATCACGTTGCAAAACTTCCCATAAATTATATATAATTTTCGTTAATCCACATCATCATCCCTGCGGCCCAGTGTAATTGAACAGTCCGTTAAATATAGAGAACGAAGAAGTGTTCGCTTAATGACTGCTATTGTAAAGCGAACTCCTTCCTAATCAATGGAATGCTCTACGTTGAATTATGAATTCAAGTATTTCAAGTTAACCAAGCAAACAACCAGCCAACACCACCGTAAACCATTCTCGAGGAGGTTGGTTTTGGCCAACCAAACCAACCAACCATATCAGCAAGGCAAGGCGGCCTTCTTCTGCAATGAAAATCCATTAAATTTTTGCCTTCACTTTCATTTTCGAAAATTACACATGACGGCCGAAAAAATTCAAAAAAACATTACAAAATCAAAAGCAAAAGTGTTTTGTATTTGGTTTTGTTTCCCTTATCGGATCAACAACTGCACTCTTTAATTGAAATATCAGAGCATATCGTACGTTCGTGTTCGCATTGCTTGGTGTTGCTTCCCCCAAAGAAACAAAACTACCAACCACCACCACCAGCACCAGCAGCAGGCCTGAAAACTTAACGTATGGCATATCATAAATAATATAAACAAAAGACCATGCAATTTTTTAATATATGGAATTTATCAATAACATTTAACAAACTTTGAACGCCTTTTGTTCATTCATTTTGTGAGCAACACCAACAAAACAACAACGCGAAAGGCCGCCACTAAAATTGATATGAATTAAGAAGAAGAAAAAGAAAACAAAAAAAACTTCATCGTAGCCGGAGGTATAGATGCAAAGCATTTCCTTCTTTCCTGTGTGGTAGCCAAGACCCAGCCGCCAATCGTCCATCGACCGACTGACCGCCCTGATTACAGCGGGCGATAATGTGCCAATTGTCAGTCAGTCAGTCCAAACGGCGGGCAAATGCAAATATTGCCCATTTTTTCATTTTTCTTGAAACTCGAAAAAAGTGAAATTTTTATTTGTTGCTGCTGCTGGTCCTTAGCATCTGAGCGGTTGCTTGGCCGTCCAGTTCCACCATCCATCCGTCTGCTTGGTGGCAGGGAAATTAATGCAAAAGTAAACAAAACCAGTAGTTGTAGTAGTTCGATTGATCGACCGGCCAGCAGACCGACCGCCCGGTCGTTCTGTTTTTCTTTCAATTATTCATAAAGCCAGAGAGCAGAAACAAACGGATGGGCCGTACTGCCTGGATTGTCGCTTCGTCGCCGATATTTGGTTACACTGCACTTTTTTCTTACTTGGCTTGGCTTTCTGTAGTTGTCCTCTTCTCCTGTTTTTGTTTTCTTCTTTAGCCATTAATGGGATTTACTTGTCATATTAAAATGAATTAAGTCAACTTTTGTTGAGTCCGTATTTCATTTGTGTGCCCGTTTCCTTGCTCGCGAGTTGATCTCAAATTACTTCTTTTTCTTTTCGGCCAAAGTTAAGAAAGTGATTAATTGTGGGTATGTTAATTTTTTATGTGGACATATTGTCGTTATTTGGTTGGTACTTGTTCTCCTTTTTTTGTATATATTTTTTTGCTGATTTCCCTGTCATGTTATCTTAACGGTATTTCTTTCGTTATAAAGCGTTGCGATACGAAAAATAATAATGATCAGATTGGAAGCAGGGTGGCACAAGGTATCAACAACGTAGCAAAGGAGCGGCAAATTGTTTGCGATTATGAACAGAGAATTTGTTCGAAAAACTACTTTAAAAAAATTATCAAACTTCCGGGCAAAACTTTGTATTAATTATTTTTGTATTAATAGACGAAATCAAATGAAGTCCCAGAATTTATACTGATTTTTCGAGCAAAATCAACATGAGACCCATTTTCGTCTTAATGGCTTCGTTAATATCCTCGTTAAGAGTGTAAATTGTAGCATTTGGGGTAAAAAATCTACAAATGACTGTGTTAAGAAAAAACACATCTACAATTAGCCACTGTTTGGTGAGACGTTGAATAAAATATCAATAATCGTTGAATTTTTAATATCAATAGGCTTATTTTCGACTTGGTGATTTCGCTTTTAGTGATATTAAAAAAATTGTAAATGTCTTTCATTTTGAATATGGGTTTCTTAGAAAACAGGTTCAACGAAATAACATTTTGAAGCCCTGTTTGCATTTGGTGACAAAAATGTAGCAAATAAAAATGCAGACCGGGTTAATTTACCCACAATTGATCAACAATGAAAATAAGAAATTATCACATTTGATGCGGAAATAATTTTGGTTTATTGATGTTTCCTTTCGGAAAGAGAATCTGCATTCATATAGTGTTTATCATGAGAAATATCTTTGGAAATTATCTTTTTGGAGCCTATTCGCTTTTAGCGATATTAAATTAATTTAATTTTTCTTCGCTGTGGATATCCTTTCAAATAGGACTTTCCCAAAAAACTGGTTTGAAATGTTGAAAACAGCATAGGTTTAAAAACGCGAATTTCTTAGAAATGTAAAATTTTTGGGAGCCTATTCTCGTTTGCTGATGAAAAGTAGTAAATAAAAATTCGGGGTTCGGATTCAATTTTCCCATAGATCATGATTTGAATCATAAATAATGTAGCATTAGAGAAACCTCGATACCTTTTTGAAACAAAAAATATATTCACAATCACACTTATCGAGAATAACAGGAGGTTTATTTAATATAGAAATATTAACCTATAGGTTCTCCTGCTCCTTCTCATCTTCATAGCTTCGTTGAACGTCAAAATTGCAATATTTGTGGTTCAGCAAAATCCACAAATGATTATTTAGAAACAAATGCATATACAATGTTTCCCTTTATCGGTCGAAGCCATCATCACATTCACATTGTGCTTCAACGGCTTCGACAATTGACAAAACAGCAGCATTTGGGGTTCAAAAAGCTCACAAATGATTGTCGAGAAACACCATCACTGTTTGAACTCATCGTCAGACTTATTTTGTGCTTTTTCGGCTTCCTCAATTATCAAAATTGCTGCAGTTGGGTTGAAAAATCCACAAATGACTGTCGAGAAGAAAATACATAAAAACTTCAATGCATTAGTCTATGAATTTATCGGAAAAAATCATCGTCAGATCCATTTTGTGCTTGATGGCTTATTCACTGTCAAAATTGCTGCAGTTGGTCTATAAAATCTATAAATAATCATAAATGATAGTTGAGAAACAAATAGGTCCTCATCGTGTCGCTATATGAATTTAACGGAAAAAATCATTGTGGGATTCTAAAAATCCACAAATGATTGTTGAGAGACGAATTCATTTATCCAATATTCGGTTACACATTGGATAAATTATGAATTTATCTGTCGAAGTCATCATCAGATTCATTTTGTGCCTTGACGGCTTTGTCAATTGCCAATTTCAGCATTTGAGACTCAATAAATCCACAAATGATTGTTGGGAGACAAATGCGTACACAATGGGCCCCACTTTGGCCACACATTGGATAAATTATGAAAATTTTCGGAAGAAATCGTCATTAGACTCATTTTATGCATTGACGGCTTCGTCAACTGTAAAAATTGCAGCATTTGGGACTCAATAAATCCGCGAGAGATTGTCGAAAAACAAATGCATCCATAATGTGTCACTTTTTGACCACACATTAGATGCATTGTAAATTTATCGGTCGAATTCATCTCCAAAAAATCCATAACTTATTGTTTGAGAAACAAATGCAAACACAAATGCCCACACATTAGATGAATTATAAATTTATCGGTCGAAGTCATCGTCAAACACATTTTATGTCTTCACGGCTTCGTCAGTTGCCAAATTTGTTGCATTTGGGACTCAGAAAAACCGCGAGTGATTGTTGAGAATCGAAATTATTTATAATATATTATTATTTAGCTCCACATCGAATTAATTATGGGACTATGGATAACGATTTTTCGTACAATATCATCATAAGGCTCAATTGACGGCCTTGTCATTTGCCAAATTTGTTACATTTCGTACTCAATTTTTCGTACTTAATTTTCATAATTTTGTGTCCCTATGCTCCACATTGTAACGACGGGAATAAATATATAATTTTCATCTCGTTAGCTTTGTTAAACGTCAAAATTGTAGCATTTTGAGTTCACAAAATGCACAAGAGCTTATTGGGAAACAAAGGAAGCCACACAGTTGCATGGAATTACAATTAAATGTTTCCCTAAAATATGTTTTTATAAATTTGCTAAATTTTTAACAAAACGATTGGTATGGATTAGCCCACAATATATTGAATAGAAAATTCCAAACTCCATGTGAATATTTTGCATGTGTGGTAGAGATATTTGTTGTTTTTTTTTTTAATAATATAGGCCACTGTGTGAATAACATGGAAATTCTTCACACGCTCTCTTCTCTTGCCTTCTTTACACTCTCCCCCAGCGAAAAAATAACTTCTGCCGAAGCTAAATACTATTTATCAGTTTTAACACTTCATACGCGTGCTCGCAACGAGAAAATATGTGAAGTGACAACCACCGGCCGGTCACACAGTTAACACCCTCCTTGCATGCCTCAACAGGCAATGGTCAAAATGTTTTTTTTTCACATTTAGCAGGCGCAACGAAACGGAAAGATTAGCAACACAGAGTAGAGTAGCTCTGTACTCGACGACGACGAGCTTAATAAACAACATAATGTTGCTGTGTGATGCAAGGAGAGGGGGGGGGCCAACATAAAGCTGTGCCATAAGTGGTACGGCAGTGCACCTATGTCTCAGGCAGGATGGGGCTGAGCAGATGCTGCGGTAATATTTTGTAATGCTGCCAAAATGAAAATTACGATGCTGCATCACTTGGCCGTCATCATCATCACAGGCGGCAAACACTTTCACTGCAACCTTGACGCGCTTTTCACAAACAGCAACAACACAACACAGTTGCCAACAAGAAATGGGGTCTGCACCGACCGACCAAGCTGAAGGCCAGAAAGCACCGAACCAAACATTGTTGGCCACCATTTCTTTATGGTGTTATTCATCTTCACTTTTGTTTTTTCCCTGTTCGCCGTCATGCGCGTATTTCATTAAAATCCTTAAGGCCGTCCAATATGCGGCGCTGCAGCAGCAACATGTTTCAAATAATCTCAACCGCAACAGACAGCCGACATTGCAGACTCTGTATGTGTGTCCATGCAGACAAAGTCTGCCATGTATGCGAGCGACCAATTAACCAAGTTTTTTGTGGCGGTTTTTATTTTCTTTCTCCCCTCCCTCCTCCCCCTCGTCTCTTTCTTTCTTTATGATCGCAAAACTCACCTGTCGGCCGCAATGAGGGCACGATAATATTCCTGTGGGCAATTGTTTTCAGTTTCCGTCTGACATTGTTTGGCCCAATATTTCAAAGGTCTAAGGAATTTGCTCCAAACCATTGGATCAGCCGTTTGTTCATCGTTAAAGGCAGCAGCAGCCGCAGATGACGAGTCATCGTATGCTATAGTTGGGAAATTTCTTAGTTGTCTGGTAATTCCAGCAGGCTCAAAGTCATAGTCGTCGTCCTCCTCTTCGTCGCCGTAGCCATATTCTCCAACCTCAGCCTCATCGTCGTCGTCGCCGTCGAAGTCTGCTTCTTCTATTGTTGCCAGTTGTGATGATAGAGTTGGTGGCGAGACAATAATATCGTCAGTCATTTTGCTGCTGGGGGCCAGCCATTCATTTGAATCATATTCTGCGGCAGCAGCATAATCATCACCATCATCATCGTAGTCTCCATCGTCTCCTGGCATTAGATGTTGTTCAGCGGTGGGGTTGTGGGCATGGGAATTGCTGGCGCTTGATTTCATTTTCAAAAAATTATTATTACCATTGTCATGTTGCTGGTGTTGCAGTTGGTGCTGCTGATGATGTTGCTGCGTTATTGTGGCCAATTGCTGCAGGTCATTTTTGTTATTCTTAATTGCTAACAGTGGTTGGTGCAACAGTTGCCTTTGTGGTTGCTGTTGCTGTTGTGAAGCAGCGGCGATACCATCTTCAAAGGCAAAACGCTCACGTTTTTGTAAAGCAAAATTCCTGTGCCACAAGTTCTTAAAATTGCTAAACAATTCAGAGGCAGAGGCCTGGGACTGAGCAACACCACCAGCACCACCGCCATCATCATCAGCATCGGTACCAGCATCTGCAACACGACGAGCAGCATCACCACCAACACCGCCACTGCCATTGCCGCCTCCACTGTCTGTGGCGGTCTGCGTTGCAGTTTGTGTTCTCTCCAAGGATGCCGCCCGGGCGATAAGCGATGGTGGTAAAGATAATACCGCCGTACATTTACAATAAATTGTTAGTCCGGCCAAAAATAACACAGCGAGCGTGATCTTCATGCTGGCCTCGTGTTGTACGGTTGGTAAGGTATCCTCCTCTTCTCTCGCTCTTCTTCGACCACCACCACCACCACTACTACTGCTGCTGCTCCTGCAGCTCCTTGGATAGTGCTGGTCTTTTCTCCTCGCTTTTGGGACCCCTTTAAAATGTGATCTGACCTCAACAATCTACCGCGCCCTCTTCTCGACGAGTCTATGTCGGCTGGGAGTTATATATGGTTGGAAGAGGACTGCAGTACTTCTTTTCGCTTCTTCTTCTTCGGAGTCAGAGCGTTCACGTTCTGTTTCGTTGTGCGATTTTCTTTAGAAACTGAAAGTTATTTGTGAAATTTATGCCGCTTTTATAGCAATTTTTCATCTTCAGTTCGTTTGGGTTATGGCATCTTATGTCCGTCTCTACTGGGCCACCCAAATTGCTGGAAGGGTCTTCCATCTTTCTGATTCTCCCCCCCCCCTAAACTCCACTCAAGTGAATAGTTCTAGCTGAGCGAGTATTGTTTTGTGGTTGCTATTTTTGTATTGTGTGTGATATTCACGATTCCTTTGGGGATCACTTTCGTTGTTATGTGGTCAGTTGATATTTTATTACACTAGGCAACAAAATAAAAGAATGTATGGGTCAAATATTAGTTGCAACATTATAAAAGGGTATTTTTATGAAAATTTCCACGAGTTCCTTTCATCTAACAGGCCATATCCTTGGAATTCATGAAGCTATTTGTTCTCCTTAATGTATTCACAAGTGTGCAGACCAAAAATACAAAATTTGAAAACTACACCTTCCATAACAACTTTTAATTTAAAAACATTTTTTCGAAAATTTTTCAAATTTTGAGTAATATTTTTTATGGACATTTTCTTGATATCCTTTCACCTAACAGGTCATATCATTGGAATTCATACAGATATTTGCTCCACAAATACCTTAATGTATTCACACGGGTACAGGCTAAAAATACAAAATTTGAAAACTTACACTTTCCTTAACAAGTTTTAATTTAAAGGGAATTTTTTGGAAAAATGTTAAAATTTTGAGGAATATTTTTTATGGATATTCATGGAAATATCCTAAAATATCCTTTCACCTAATAGGTCATATCCTTGGAATTCCAGCAGATATTTGCTCCGCAAATACCTTAAAAATCTGAAAATTACACCTTCCTTAACAAGTTTTAATTTAAAGAAATATTTTCGAAAAATATTCAAATTTTTCAAATATTCCTTGAGATCCTTAAACCTTATAGGCCATATCATTGGATTTCATGCAGCTATTTGCTCCACGAATACCTCAATGTTTTCACAAGGGTACAGGCTAAGAATACAAATGAAAACCTTCCTTAACAAGTTCTATTTATTATATTCTATTATAATTTTGAGGAACAATATCTAAATTTCGTTATGCATGGCCAATTAAGCTTAAATCGCTTAGAAGATTATTTAAATATATTTATAGCATTTTCTTCTTCATTGTCTTACCTTCAATTTGATATATTTAGCGACCAGATCGTGTGAAAACTGCAGTTCCTTTGCCATTTTGCTTTTAAAAGAATATTTCGAAAAAATTCTAATTTCCATATTTTCTTTTCTACTCTGATAATTAAGCACAAATAGTTTAACCGATTGCTTACGGATGTTTATAGCAGAGGCTTATCATTGTCTTAGCTTCAATTAAATATATTTACGCTCCAGATTGTGTGTTCCTACCACGAGATGTGGACTGAATAGTCGTAATATCTTAAAAAAATCAAAACCTTTTTAGTTTCATTATGACAGTATGACGTCGTAGTTTATCAATCGATTTGTTCCAAAAAGAATATAATTTCTTCCCAATATGTCAAGCTTCCCGTACAAAGTACTAAACTTCATAAATATAATCTGAAAACTGCAGTTCCTTTAACAATTTTTATTTTTAAAGATTTTTTTCGAAAAAATCTAATTTCTAAATCTAACTAATTTCTATTCTACTCGGGTAATTAAGTTTATAAAGTTTAACCGATTAAGCATCTTTACAACAGTTTCTTATCATTGTATTACCTTCAATTTCATATATATAGCGACCAGATCGGTTGTTTCTAGCTCGAGATAGGGGCTGAATAGCAAAACTACTTTTAAAAATATCTTAACCTTTATCGTTTCATTTAGGTCATACTGTTATAATTTATTGATTGATTTGTTCGGAATTTTTCTAAAAAAAAACATTTCGATCAGAAATTCGGATTTTTTGCTATATTTGGGCAATTTCGCTTAAATCACTTAAACGATTGCTTGGCGTTGGTTACAATAAATGTTTGCTATAGTGTTACCTTCAATTCGCTGTATTTGGTAAGCACATATGTTGCCCTTAGCTCGAGATAGGGCCTAAATAGTAATACTACCTTTGTTAACAATTTTTAACCTTCTTGCTGTCATTCTATTATACCACTCAGGTTTCATCCACCGATTTGCTCCACAACTAAATTAATTTCTTCTTCTGACTTGAGGCTTCACTTACAAAATATAAAAAACTGAACTGCCTCGAATAATTTTTATATTATCGTATTTTTGTAATTATCTAAAATTAGCATTTTAATCAACATTTCTAATTTACTTAACATACTGTGACCAATTGAACTTAAATCCTTCAAAACATCAAGAAACTATGTTTAACAAAATTGTTGCTTATTTTCTTGTCTTTACTTTGATACATTTTGTGACCACATTACTCATCACTAACTTGAGATAAGGCCTAAATGGTTTAACTACTTTTGGAATAAAATTCCAAAAAAAATTACACAACCTTTGCCAAAAATTTCTGTTGTCTAGTGTTATTGCAGACCACATATTCTCGTCTCTTCGTTGTTTTTGTTGTTGTTTTTCTTATTATTATGATTACTATTGTGTAGTGGTTGGTATTGCCTGGCCATCTTGTTGCTGCATACTGGCCATTCTCTCGCTCGCAGTTATTTACTGGCCCATATGTTTGCATTTGCTGGCGATGCGTGAAATTAAATGTGTTATGGTTACAATATAATGTCCAATGTATTATTAGGTGGCATCTACGTGCGACTGTTTACTTCTGCGTATGTGCCACATTTAGCTTTGTCAAACATTATGATTTATACTTGAGAACAAGTACGATTGCAAGTTGTCCGATTGCTGGTGGTTGGTTGGTGGACTGGCTGGCTGCTTGGCATAATCATATATTTCTTGTTTATCAATCATATTTGTCGTGCACGCGAAACTTGGTTGCCGTTTGTGTGGGCAGCAGAAGAAGAATCTTAGGATTCAAGTTTAGAATTATCGAATATTTTCGTCAAAATCTTTTTTTGCTCATGTGAGGTGAGTAGCATCTGTTGATTGTTTAAAGTGAGAATAGATTGGAAGTTTACAATCTTTACAAAATTTACGGTTACGAATAGTAAAGGTGTCTTGAGTTGCGGGACTTAAGGGTTTTCCAAGAACCAGTCGGTCGTAATGACTTTCTGCTCAGGAATATGTCCAAAGTCTTGTACCCAAGTTAAAGCTCCTAAAAGTATGCAACAACACAATAATGCGCTTTCGATAATCGTCAACATTGTAGCATTTGAAGTTCTCAAAATCCTCGATCGATTTTCGAGAAACAAAAGCATCTACGATGTGTCGCTATTTGGAATAAAATCATAGTCTGGCTTTTTTCGCCGTTGTTTAAAATAAAATGGTCATTGATAACTTCTCCAAAACCGGTTACATTGAGTAAAGGTCTCATGTGTAGTCGTCCTTAAATATTTTTCCTCTGGAGTATGCCCAAGTCCGAATACATAGCATAAAAGGTTTCTGTGTCTTTCTCCTCTGAAGAATCTCAAAAGCCGACTACGCACAATAATGATTTCAACATTTTAAGTTCTCAAAATCCTCGAATGATTGTTGAGAAACAAATGGATCTACGATGTGTCGCTGTTCGAAGTGGATACTGATATTTCGAATAAAATCATAGTCAGACTTATTTTCGTCTTTGTTTAAAGTAAGAATGGATGGAAATGTTTTTTGAAAACCTCTCCAAAACCTGCTACGCAGAGTAAAAGTATCATTCGTAAAAGTCAGACTTAAATATTTTTCCTCTGGATTACGCCCAAAACCGAACATAAAGTAAAAAGTTTCTGCGGAACCTCAAAAGCCGACTACGCAGCGGAAAGATTTCCCGCATTGCGCAATCTCAACTTCAAGCTTCTAAAAGTATGCAAACATCACATTTTAAAATGTTTGGCTTCGATAAACGTTGAAATTGTAGCATCACTCAAAATCTTCGCCCAAAACCGAACATAAAGTAAAAAGTTTCTGCGGAACCTCAAAAGCCGACTACGCAGCGGAAAGATTTCCCGCATTGCGCAATCTCAACTTCAAGCTTCTAAAAGTATGCAAACATCACATTTTAAAATGTTTGGCTTCGATAAACGTTGAAATTGTAGCATCACTCAAAATCTTCGGGTGATTGTTGAGAAACACTGTTCGATGACATGTTGAACGAGTTATGGAACTTCAAGGAGTTCAGTTTTTCGAATAAAATCATCACGAGTCTCATTTTCGCCTTGATGGCTTCGTTTGACACCAAGATTGTAGCTTTTGGGGTTAAATACATCCACGAAATGTTTTATTTTTTCAATCTATCTCAAGTTCAACCTCCATCTCATGTAGATTCCACCACTTCATTGTTGGAAAATCTATTTTTACCGAACCATTTTCCAAACTTAAGCAAGAGAAAAATGTGAGAGAGTATTAAGTATGGTGAATAGATTCTGTAAATCATTGATTTTGGACATGGTAATACCATCGTCATTATCTGACGATGCATAGGTCTTCTCCCACTTTTTGTCGACGGTTACCTAATACGATTTCGTGGACTTTCTTCACCATTTCTGGAGATGAAGGGAGCGAACACATAGCTTATCCTTTTCAAAAGGACAACCTCAGCCAGAACTTGGTGCACCCTGCCTCTCACTCCGTAGTGAGTCGACCGAGCGGTGGAATTTCTGTTAAGACCTGAAAGGGGATTACTGTTGAGACCATTCTGGGCTGAATAAACATTTTTCCTGAGCGTTGGCAAACATTTAGACATAATCTTTCCTCCTGCAGGGATCCGTTCGTGTGTTCACAAACTTCAGACAAAGATCCTCTATACCTTCTGGGAACGTCTAGATTCATCAGAAGTCTTCACTACTCCCCTGATCACTTACCAAAGTCGCTATAAACTCTTCCTCCTCTTTCCCTCCTTCCATGTTTCTCACACAACATTTATCTCTGTCCACAATAATTATGCAATCAGAAGCTGAAGCTTTAACACTTCCTCCTACGTACGTTTGCGTTTTTTTTTTTGCTTTGTAGGCTAAAACTACACTTTATGCCTCTATTTATTTAAAAATTGTTCACAACAACAAAAACGATCTGTGAATGAAGAGCCACAAAGTGGTCCACAAACTCCGGCTACAGTGAAAAACATTGGCCGGCCAACAAAATGAGAAGATCGTGCAGCTTAAGCGGCATTATCTTTTGATGGATGTACCAGGATCTTAACTTAAACTTCAAGTAATGCGTTAAAGTCTTTCAGACCAAAACTGTTGCTCAATCTTTTCTTCGTTCTCCATCCATCTCTCCTCCTTCGCTTACGGCTGGCTATACGCTTGGCCATGTTAGTGAAAGACGACAACATTGTTGTCTATTGAGACTGAAACAGAGCAACGGCGACAAAGATGATGATGGAGAGAGAGGTGTGGGGTGGGATGGAGTGTGGCCCGACACCAGAATGGTGGAGCTAAAAAAATAAACATCATTTGTCCGATGTCATGTGAGAGCTAATTTATTGACAATTCTGTGGCTTTGTCCATAAAATGGACCAAAGTTAATTTGTGCAGTTGTGCGATAGTAGTTGGGCAAAGGACTTTGTTGGTCCGAAAAACATAAGAGTTCCTCCTTTCAAAGCAGCAGCAGCTTGTGATCTAAAAAATCATTTCATTTTTCTTCATTCTTTCTTCTCTTCTCATTCCAGCATGAAATCAATGAAGTCTTCGAATTGCATAAGGCGCGACAAAAACTGCAGCAGCACCAGCAGCAAGAGCAAGAAGCCGCACAGCCGCCTTTTGAAAGTGATACAAATACGGCGGGGACCATAGAAAATCAAATAATAGACACATTAAAAGCGGCTGTCTCGAATGATGAATTGTCTCGGTCGACAGAATCTGATAGCGGCTTTGATAGTGCCACTGGCGGTGGCTGGCGTGGTAGTGGTCATACGGCGGCGGTAGGCTTAGCCAACAACACACCAGCAACAGCAGCGGCAAGCACGGCGACGAACGGTGGCAGCAACAAATTACCCTCTAGAGCCAAAGTGACAACTACCAGCAACGAAAAGGTAAAGGAAAATGACAACAATGCCAGCAGAAAAGACAATGACACACGGGTGATGGAAAATGCTGCAACTAAAAATGAACAGCAACAACATCAGCAGCCTGCTGCAACATCATCAACAACAAATAGTAGAGAAGCAAAGCCGCCGCCAAAAGGTGCTTTGATCCCTTCGCGAGAACAAGGCAAACAACAAGAACAAGATGCTGGCACAACAGCATCATTACCATACTCATCATCATCAGCAGCAGCAACAACGACATCACCAACAACAGCAACAGCGACTCCATCCTCGTCAACACTTAAGCGCCTGCGCAAACAATTGCAAACGAAATCACCGGCAGAAGTTGCCACCGATGATGTAAATATGTGGGCAAACAAATTCTTGCGAGATTTGGACAACTTAATGGCATCTGATAAAGCAACAACGACATCTTCATCAGCAGCAACGGCAGCCGGCAGAGCCTCCATCTCGCCAGGGCCAACGTCACCCATGCTATTGTCCGCCGCTGCCACAGCCGTCATCCAGAGTCGTTATGGCAAGGGAGCCCATGATCGTTATGTCGTCGTCGTTGGCCATGGTGATCACCACCATGCAAACGGTGGTGGAGCTGGTACTGCAGCATCATCGCCATCATCATCGTCGTCGTCACCATCATCGTCATCATCAACAAATGGCATAGTTTTGCGACCAGAAAAGCATGTAAGTAAATATTATACTTTTTTTTCGCTGTACTTTATCTACCTTCTCCTTCTCATACTTGTGCACATGAAGGCTTCTCTAAGGTCCAACCAAGTTGGCTGTTTCGCTGTCTTCTTTCGTGGGCAAAGATCACTGAAACCATTATGGCTTTACCATTTGAATTGAAAAGATGATGTCTCGTCGTCTTGTCCCTCATGCAATAAACTTAAATAAATAAGCCAAGCCAGAGCTTTTGTTCGGAGCTATTGTTTTCCCCCCGTTCCTTGCTTGCTTTCTTTGCTGTTGAACTTTGGTGACATTTCCGTTTTCATATGGAGATTAAGTCAGAGTAGACAAACAGATAGACAGACATATCTTGCCTAGATTGTGTTAACAATAGTCTGACAAACAGCCTTGTTTTCGCTTTTCAAAATTTGGTTTTCATTTCGTAAGGGCTTAAGAAGAGATCGGAGAAGGAAGGAAGAAAGTAAGGTTCATGAAGTTATTGTGTAGAAAGTTAGGAGAGAAAAAAACAAGGGATATCCACAAGACAGACAAATAGGTATATCCCTAATGTCGATGAAACCTCACATCTATTCAAATTCGAAACAAGAATAAATGCCGTAGGAAACATCTGTAGAAGATCAATTGTAGATAATTTCCTGAACCACTTTCGGTCTGGGAGCCTCGTCTGTAGACGCGTTTTTCCTCAGATGTCATGGAACAGTCGAAATAAGGAACTTATCTGGGTGAATAGACATCAATCAAAACAAAAGAGGCGATATCGGCTGGATGCCTGGGCGACAGATATTTTGGGGTTCATTGAGGGCTGTCACATGTGACTCACGACATTATATTATATGGAAAAGGATCTCCAGCTTTTCGAGAAGACCAAACACGACATAGTTTATCTCGGAACAACGATACACATATTTGGTATACATATCTTATTACCTCCATATCTGCATCGCTTCTTCCTCGGCAATTCCTATCGCACATTTATTTCTCTAGATCTTGCTGTAGATGACCTCACACCCCATATTTGGTCCGACGCAGACTTGACAGCATCGTGGTTAGTGTTCGTGGCCGCTCTCCTTCACGTAGTCGTCTAGTAGGTCCTAAACCATCGTTTTGAATTACTTGGCAGCATTGTTGGTATTCAAAGTTTTACGAACCCAGTCTTGTCAGTTCATTTACGACATAGAGTCCCTGGATTTCGGGAACCAATATTATCTTCGGGAACCAATATTATCTTATTATCCTTCCTCGGTAATTCCTTTTAATCCTTAAGCTCTGGCTGTTGATACAAACCACCTCAACTACTCGTGGGTCTTAGTCATACATCCGAATCTGCAGAACCTGCAGACTCTTAAGAAAATCACTGTAGACTTCAATATGCCACAGCCTTTGGGAGTTTGTTATCTTAACAACCATCCCAACTGCTCATGGTTCTTAGTCAGATGGATATGCGAACTTGCAGACTCGTGAGAAAATCGGTGTAGACTTCACTATGCCAAAGCCGTTGGGAGTTTGTTCTATTAAGAGCCACCACAACTGCTCATTATTCTTAGTCAGAAGGACCTGCGAACCTGCAGACTCTTGAGAAAATCGGCGTATACTTCAATATGCCACAACCTTTGGGAGTTTTTTCAATTAACAGCCACCACATCTGCTCATGTCTCTTAGTCAGATGGATCTACAAACCTGGAAATTCTTGAGAAATCGCTGTAGACTTCAATATGCCACAGCTTTTTGGAGTTTGTTCTATTAACAACCATCACAATCATGGTTCTTAGTCAGAAGGATCTGTAAACCTGCACCAGACTCTTAAATCGGTGTAGACTTCACTATGATACAGCCTTTGGGAGTTTGTTCCATTGGGAGCGGATTAGTACTGGTTTATTATTCTAACATGGTATTCTCAGTACTACTACGAAATCCTAATCAAGGATTATGAGTTTGTATGCTTATGCATTGTCGCCTCGGGTCGAAGTAATTTAAATACAAAATATTTGAATAAAGTAGAATAAATACATAGAGCAGTTCGGCAAAAAATGGATAGCCTAGCCATTTCTACTTTTGATTCGGTCATTATTTCCCCTCCTGGTTCTGCTGTCAGCAGAGGAGATATCTGAGATAATGAAGATTTCATATCTGATCACCTTGAGGTTAACTCAGACTCCTCTCCATCATTTTCGTTCACTTATTTCCAAGAATTGTCGATTCCATGCAGAGAGTTGGATAGAATCAAATAAGATTACCATACTTTTGAAACCAGATGACGACTGTCATGTAATTTCAAAAATCTTTTTCTCTTTTCCGAACTGCCACTAGATGGCGGAGAATATTTGCAACATGTACGCATAAATGTATACTACACGTTCTTGGCTAATATCTATAGTAGAGAGAAAGGTAGAGCCTGAAGAAGTATTGGTGATCTAGAATAATTTTTTGTCTAATACTTTTGTACACATTTCTGAAGGAGAAGCAGCTGATTTCTCAGAGGTGTACTCTATGGGTACCATTCCAAAAATTCTGCCTGCGAACAGTTGTTATAGAACAGGCAACTGAGAGTAGTTCCGTCAACGATGTCTGACCGATGTAGAATGAACTTCGCCAGCTCTATCAGTGTTAATAGCTGGGAATGTTCCTTCGGAGATTTACGTGTTACCTGCAGTTTAGTCCAAATTCTCTAGAATACTGGGTTTTGACTTTTCTCTAGAAGAAAGGTTTTGACTTGGCGAGGGTTGTATGTCAACCGGGTGTTAAGAAACATATATTGTCAAATGTTTGGATGCCAAATGTTAAGAGTATGTCCTCACAAAATGTTCTCATTGGCACTTTAATTTATCAGGATGAATGAATGAAAGTAGTTTCTACGAGGTCTGACCGAAGCCTGTAATTTGAAGCTATAAAAGATCGGGATCTATCATCTTCAACGACTTTATCAGCAACAACCTCTGAGAACGGTTCTTCGGGAAGTTTCATGGTGGCTTGTCGTGGAGTTGCGTATCAGCCGAGTTGTACGACCCATAGATTAGCAAATGTTTAAATGGACCTCGGCTCTAACCAAGAGTGAAGAATATGTCCTCACATCATAACCTCATTGGCACTTTAATTTATCAGGCTGGCAACTGAGGGTAGTTTCGGCAACGATGTCTGACCGAAGCCTGCAATTTGATGCTATGGGAGATCGGAGGATGCTGGTACTACCAACTCCGCTAACTGCATCAGCATGAACCTCTGGGAAAGATACATCGGGGAGTTTCGTGGAAGCTGTGCAGTCGCTGGGAGAGTTTTAGCTTGACACAGAGGTGCTACGACTCATAGAGTAGCATATGTTTAGATGTTCCTCGGCTCATCCCCTCACAACATAAACTCATTGGCACTTTCATTTCATCTTAGCGTAACAACTAACCTCGGGTGTGCTGACACACCGTGGTTGAGGTCTACGCGGAGAGAATCACGACGATTTCAACTCCTGATGTGCTGGCTATTTTTTAGTCAAGTGAAGACTTAACCTAAATTCTATATTTTTTTTATATTTCGGAGCGAAAACGTGCGATCGTTTTTATTCTTAAGTCGCAAGTTCGAATTTTCCCATCTGGATCTTCCATTGAACAGTTGGGCGTTTTCTGAATTTATATCCCTCAAATATGGGAATAATTGCACTTCTGTGGCTGTGAATGATTACCCCTATCCATTATGTGTCTTGTAGTCAATATGTGGTAGCTCCCAATCTGTTTATGTCATCATTCACTTCCTCGAATGTTCTTATGGTCTATCGTCTGGCACCTGGATTTATTTCATTCATAGAAGGCCACCTACTTCAGTTTGTCTTGACTGCAACTTTCGGGGCGTAGATAAAGAATTATCAATAAACCAATTTCATAATACTCATAGATTTAATATACTAGCAAACTCACATCGGCTGTAATAAAATCACTCAAGTCACCACATAAAACTTGTCGATCGTTTGGCTTATGAAATGCGACAGGGGCAGGGAGCGAACCACCAAAAAACTACAACAGATTATGTTTTTAGAATGGGTGAGGACAACATATGTGTTAACATATGTTTGATCTCACGTTTGGTACTAAGGACGACGAACGACGAGAAACATTTAACGCCAAAACAAGGCAAGGCGAGAAAGAGAAACGTGGCAGAAAAGAAACAAACAAAAAAACGCCAACATGTAACCTCTGCAGCGACCTCATGACGAGAAACAAACTTATGAACAAGTAATCCAATAAATACGAACAGCTAAACTTAGGCTTAGGTTGCGCTGTTGATCCTGTTGGTTGGATGGTGAGCTTGGTTGGTAGGTAGGTTTTCTTAACCACAAACTCTCTAAACGACGTTAATGCAGTTGGGCACATATAAGCCACAACTGCAAACCTACCTACTGGCTTCTTACCGGTAAATGTGGAGGAATTGGGATCGCGGTTCCCGGGCCATGCTACACACAACGTTGGGAATTAAGAATTTATGGTTATTTCATGAACAATTTCATAAATTGATATGCAAAATAATATAGAGAGAAAAACGTTTGTGCGCGTGTGAGAAATATATATGTGCGCGCCAATGCAAGTGATCTGATCCTATGGTTGCCATATACCAGCACCTCCCAGCCAACCCATTTCACAAACTATGATGTTGCATGTGGCATATTTCGATTACTTTTTTCCTTGTTTTTTGTTGTTGGCTTTCATTTCGTTGGAGGTAATAAGAAACCTTTATGCAATCTTTGCGAACGTAAAACTGTTTTTTGTCACCACATTCATAAAAATAAAGAAATATTGTAGAGTAGAAGTCGAAAAAACGCCAAAATAAAAATCAATATTGAAACCTTGTTGCATGCAAGACGACAACCAACCACCAATTGTTTAGGTAGAATATGTGATAAGTTGGGGAAAATATTGCTGCAAGTTTGTGACTCCAAACAGTTAATCCGTTCATGTTTACTTTCCAAAATGATCCAAGGAATTAGGATCTGAATGGAATATGAAGAAAATTTCACTGAAAAAATTTCACCAATTTAATTAATATTTTTCGATATTTTAACATTTCACTATGCATCTCTATGCACTACTACATCAAAATGTGCTCAAGCAATAAATTTGAATTTATTTTATTAAATGTTTATGTTATCAAAAATGTTATAAACCAATTATTAGTATATATTGATTAGATTTTATTTTGTAAATTTTTTTCAAATTTCCATATAAAAACCAACAAAATCTGGAACAGTTTTTAGTGGACTTGAGGCCCTATGTGTTAGCTTTAGATTGACGTTTTAGGTTTTCCGTTGCGAATTTTTGTTCCTGAGATATTGTAGTTTGTCTAAAAGGTCTACTCTATTAAAATCAATCATACGCCCCATATGCCGCATATTTCTCAATTTAGTTATCTTCACAAATATCTACAATTTGATGGCATATTAAAATTCCTTCCTTATGTTTAAGGTAATTTTCAACATTTTGTTTCAATCTATGCATGTCGTTGACACAGTCACCCCTATCGCGAACAAAATTTCCCTGGAAATGAATTGTTCCCTTACATTTTCAATCATGATCTATGGTAATTGTTTTTCAAGTTTATTTTGCGTTTTTACTTCGATTTGATCGCCTTATTTCTATAATAAAGCTAAAAAGTGAAACATATCCCCGAGTTATATTCATATTACCTTCTTACGCCTACAGGTTAATAGAAAATTCCACGTGAACAAATTCTCCTTTTATTCGCGATAAGGGCAAGTATGTCCTTGACTCAGTTTCCATATAAAAACACTACAAACTCTTGAACAATATTTAGTGGAGAGCAAGTCGCATGTGTTAGCTTTAGACTGACGTTTTAGATCTTTCATTGCGAATTTTTATTCCTGAGATGTTGCAGTTTTTCTAAAAAGCTGAATCTATTAAAATCAATCATACGCTCCATATGCCGCATATTTCTCAATTTAGTTATCCGGACGCCTCCAACCTAAAATTCACATCAAACAGTGACACATTTTGGATGTTTTTGTTTTTCAGAAAACCTCGTGGATTGTCTGAACCCAAAAGAGTACATGTGACGACTAACGAAGTCATTAAGATGAAAATGTATCAAAAAATCTTTTTTTTTTATATCGCCTAACAATATCCTCACCAAATAGTGACACCATTTGTATGTGTTTGTTTTTCAAAAAAACTCATGGATTTTCAGAACCCGAAAAGTCACAATTTTGACAATTAATGAAGCCATTAAAATAGGTCTCATGTTGTGAATGTTCATCTTTTTTAAATGTAGCTCAGAAGGGTTCCTGACCACGTGCAAGAAATTTCGCCAATGAAATCAGACGTCTAAATTCATTTGGGAGATTACAAATGACGAATATGAATTATTCTGATTTTTGAGTCAAATTAGTAGTAGAAAGATGGGTGACTACCGCGAAAATGAAAAATTTACAACAATATCCAATTTTTATTTTATCGACCATTTTCGAAAAAATATATTTGCTATACCACCCTCGTACAATTAATACCATTGGCCAGAGATCATGAATCAACAATGTTTAATAAGAAATTTTACAAGCCTTCTTTTCGGGCAAACACAACACTACACTGCCTCAGTGTGGCTGTCTCGAAGCAATGAGTCAACAAGTATTTCCATATGTACCTGTTTTACAGTGTCGTTGGCGGTGACGGTGGTGGCGGTTTCTTATATTTCAGAGGACAATCCATTTTGTGCCCACCGTCCGTCCGTCCATATGACTTATATGAACGACATTTATTGGTTTGTAGAGCATTAATGCCAAATGTTGCTTTACGAAACAAAAAAAAAATAACAGAAAACAGCTATACTTTATTCAAAAAACTTTAATCATATCCTTTGCCGGGTAAGTGTCTCTTGGCTGGCTGGTGTGAATATGTTGCTCTTCATGGTGGCGTTGGCCATATTGCCGACATATGTGTTGCTGGCTGGCTGGCTTTGTGTATGAGCATTAAATTATTTCTTAAGATTAGATCAACTTGTTGCTAAAGCTGGAACGACAACGACAACAACCAACCAACAGCAACAGTAACAATGCAGATTTATATTGTTGATGCACGTTGTTTTGCACATTGCTCGAAATCGGGCAATGGGAATCCGTTCGTTCATTGGTGCGTCTCTCCCTCCTTCTGTCGTCTGGTATTCTCTGCAATGCCTATTTAAGCGACGATGTCATGACAAAGTGCTGTTAAAGTGTTATAATTATTGCACCAAAAAAAAAAAAACAACAACAACATTGTTTATTGTTTGCTTTGTTGCATTGTTTCATGTTCACCCAAAACAGAGAGAGAGAGAGAGGAAACTAAAACGGGGTTATGCTGATAATATTTATTGGAGTTTTATCATGATTTTAAATAGTTTTTGGATTTTTTTCTGTTGGATGCAATGCAATATACACATGATTTCATTCACAGGGGAAGGACAGGGAAGATAGTTGCGAATACAAAAATAAAAATAAAACGACGCGTTGTTTTTAAAATTCCGTCAATAATTGAAGTTTTTTTCAAAAATACAAGTTCAAATCTCTCATTATTTTCCAATAAAAGTACTAAATTAAATGACAACACATACAACATAACATACCAACTATACATACAAACAACAACAATACACACGAGGTACAGTGAAGACGGACCATACCGTACAACAACAATTGCATTGTTGCGAACGATGCGATCACATCCATAACATTGAATTGGCAAAGTGAGATTTTTAGTGTGTCGACTTAGTTCGGTGGAATATTTTGTTTATCAGCGCTTCTCATTTGTCATATGTGAGCGCTGGTACTAATATGAACCCTGATTTAAGTCAAAGACATACATTTGTTGCGAAAGTTCTGACGAGATGCGGTAGCGCCCATCGACACTGCGCGGTCAACTTTTAGCTGCAACACTAAAGGTCTCACTTTGCCTTTTTGCTAATTTTGGGTTCTGCTGAAGACTTCAGCACAACCTTTGGTCTTAAACCATAATAAATGACAACTCATTCGTCAAAATGTTAAAAACGTCGAATAAATTACTAGATTTTCCCTCAGTGGGGAAATGTGTTCCAAAATTGGGAATAACCAGTTCACATATCTCATTATTTTATGAATTGAATAAAAATACATAAAATTCATCAAAACAGTTGAAGTGCTAAAAAAAACATGTCGACCATTTTAATAAAAATTCCCAATCTTGGAACACATTTTCCCCACTTTGGGAATTCTTTTTTTTAATGGAAAATCTAATATTTTTTCATTGTTTTTATCATTTTGATAAAAACCCAAAAAGTATCAAAATTCCCCAAGTGGGGAAAATTTGTTCCAAAATTGGAATTTTTTATGAAAATGATTGACATGTTTTTTCTTACCATTTTTAACTGTTTTGATGTATTTTATGTATTTTTATACTCATTTTTCAATAGTGTGGCCCTAAAAATCTATAAGAGATACAGGAAGAACTGTACAGGCTCAAAATTTTACGAATTGGGTTCCAATTAATATACATAAAATTCGTCAAAATGATAAAACCAATAAATTCTTAAAAATTCTAAAAAATACCCGAATTCAAAATGTGGGGGAAATATGTTCCCAAATTAGGATTTTTTTAATTCGTCAAAATGATAAAAACGTTTAAAAAAATTACTAAATTTTCCATCCAACTTTTCCTTCCAATGTATTGACTTTTTTGATTTAGACAAAGCTTTTTCTGCCATTAAATCAAATGCTTCTGGAATAGATGGATTCTCATTGAAATTTTTGAAAAAAATTTACCCTTTCATGGCCAGTCACTTTTTGCATATTGTTAACACAATTTTGACAACTTCAGTTTTTCCTGATGGCTGGAAAACAGCTAAAATTGTTCCAGTAAAGAAAAAGGGATCAGCAGATGCTTTCCGTCCAATATCTATTTTACCAGTTTTTTCTAAAGTTGTGGAGCACGTTATGAAGAGACAAATGTCGGTTTACCTGGAGGCAAATTCTATGTTGCATGATGCTCAATGTGGCTTTAGGTGCAATAGAAATACTTCGTCATTACTTCTTGGTTTGACAGACTCTATACGTCGCAATACCGGAAATAACCGGCTTTGTATTCTTATATCAGTTGACCTGGAAAAAGCATTTGATAGAGTGAATTACTCAATATTGTTAAATAAACTTTACAGCATATATGGGTTTACGAGTAGTGCGTGTTCTCTGATAAATTCCTACTTGTCAGGTAGGAGGCAGTTTGTTTGTGTTGAGGGGAGATGTAGCAGGGTGTTACCTGTAAATAGCGGTGTACCACAAGGATCAGTTCTTGGTCCACTTCTGTTTATTCTTTTTATTAATGATTTATTCTCGAAGTTAGATATTTGGTGTACTCCGTATGCATTTGCAGATGACATCCAGTTGCTCCTCATAGGTGACAGTCGTCACCGAGTAGTTTTTCAATCGAAGATTGATCTTGTTTTGGAAAAGTTGCGTGTGTGGACGTTGCAAAACAGTCTCGCCGTCAATGCTTCAAAAACGAAAGCTCTTTTTTTCTCTGCAGGGGTTTTAAATAATTTTAATTTGTGTTATGATGGGTCTAATGTTGATTTTGTGAGTGATATGCACTGTCTAGGCGTTCAGATTGATGACAAACTCTCTTTTGGTCATCATGTTAATATTGTAGTGTCAAGAATTAATTTCTCTCTCAGAAGTCTATATAATACCGATTTATCACTGCCCCTATATGTAAGAGTTCGGTTAGTACATAGTTTAATTTTGCCAAGTATACTATATTGCTTGGAGGTTTACTCTGGCACCAACCAACACATTTTAAATTTACTGCAGGTGGCGTTTAATAGAGCGATAAGGTATGTTTATGCTTTAAGAGGTCGTGGACATATAACACCTTATGTTGTTAAATTTCTAGGTTGTAATTTTCCCACTTTTGTGAATTTTCGTTTGCTGATATTTCTCTTTAAGTTGATAAAAAACCAATGTCCACTTTTTTTGTTAGACTCATTTCAATTTTGCCACTCATCTCGTAGAAACCAATTAGTTATACCTAGGGTGTTTCACTTAATGGATCGATCATTCCTGGTTAGAGTAGCTCGGTTATATAATGCAATGCCTAGTGAATTGAAGGTTTATAATGTGTCCGTTACCACTCATTCAAATAGGCTTCTTCGCTATCTCCAATAAGTATTCATTGCAATTTTTTATAGCGCACCTAATTAAAGACGTTGAAACGTATATTCTTATTGACACATTCATTGTAATTTATTTGGTTGTGTAAAAACACATATACCGGTTATAAATCGTAATGAATGTGATCTTTTTATTTTTATAATATTTTTTATATTTATAATTGAAATTACCACTGTTCTATTGCTACATCTTAGGTCTTTTTTCTATAATTATTTAATTTATTTTATTTTTAAGTTCTTATTACCATACTACATTTTGTTGAGTAGTTTTTTTAACACTGTTAGAAATAATTTTTACTATACATTTTGTAATTTATATTATATCGGCCAATAGGCTTAGAATTACAAGTCGTGAAGAAATAAATGAATGAATGAATGAAAGAACAGAATACCCAAAGTGGGGAAAATGTGTTCCAAAATTGGGAATTTTAATTAAAATGAGCGACAGGATTTTTTTTAACCATTTTTACTCAAAACTCGTCAAAATAATAAAAACGATTAAAAAATCACATAAACTCAGTTAAATCCGTGTTGGTGCTATTTCAAGTAGTAGAGTGACAGGGGGAAATGAAGTCAAAAAAACTCAAAACAATAACAACCAACTATGACGTTTTTTGTAGCTGTTGATGATGTTTCTCTAACAAATAAAGATAAAATTTTATAACTCTGAAATGCCAGTACAGTTTATGTTTAATTAATGTTTATTGGTTTAAGATTACATACGACAAACATTACCCATTTTCTCAACTGCAACAATGCCCCCTGCACCACATCATCTACTCTACTCCGGCCTCTAGCTAGCAATCGGTCTAGCTAGCATGCCATGCAAAAATGTAACAACAACAATTTAACATGCTATATTAAATTTAATTAAGGCAAAAGGAGAAAACGCAACACATACTCGTATGTGAGACCAGACCAGGTCAAAAGTTTAATATCATAAACATAAAATAAACCGAAATCGAAAACTGAAAATGGGGAAAAATATAGAAGAAATACACAAAGGCACACACACAAAGCATTTTTTTTTGTTGGCAGACAAAAGTGTAACACACAGTCTTGCGAGCTCACATTTAAATGAGATAAAAAATACTTGCAAGGCAAATATGTTTAATTTATTTAACTATTCCTCAATAAACAGTTTATCTTATTTCTTTTTGGTTTTTGGCTGAAAGAGAGTGAGAGAGGGGGGAGAGGAGATATCTTGCCGCTAAAGAGTTGAACAAACAATGTAGGCTGTCAACACATCATTTATACAAGTTGGCTGCCAGACGGACTGAAAGACAGACAGACAGTTGGACCCGGCAGACAGGCACTCATATTACCGCCACCACAGCATACACAACCACCACCACCACCACCAGTAGCATAAATAGTTTATTTTTTCTGGTTCATATTATTTAGTTTAGATATGATAGCATATGAAGCGGGTGAAAAAACACCACCACTACCGCCGCCGTGGAAAAAATTGGAGCATTTTGGGGGCCACCAACTCTAATCTAGATGCAATTGCTTTGAAATGTGGGGGATTTGTCTGTTAAATATCCAAGTGTTGTTGCTTTTCTTTTTGCTGCTGCTGCTGCATTCAGCATCATTTCCCCATTTTTCTGGATGGCTTTACAAAAGCAAACAGTAAAGTTAAAATAAATTGTCTTAAGTACATATTCGCTTAGCCCACAAAAAATTGTAGTTGTGTATGGATAAATTGGTGGAAGAGGAGGAGGCGGCGGAAGAAGTAAATATTTGAATACAAGTTGAGAAATCTCCATGAAATGATTACAAAGCAGAAGAAATTGTCATTGTAAGTGGGATTAAACTGTGCTACAAAAAAGGAATGAAATCCGAGTGATTTTCTAAACAATTTTTTAGACATTTTTCACCATTGGCAATGTTTTTGCACATTATTTTGCTCGGTAACCTTATCACTTGTAAATTTATTTATATAACTTATTTAGTGAGGAGTAAACAACTCTTTGTTTATGAAAATCCGTTAGTAATTGACTGAGATATTACAGATTTGATTAACACAACATTTTTGCAAAAATACAAGTTTTGTTCATTGCAGTTTACAACTTTCATAATATTAGGAATAAAATTGCTTAAAATTCGTCAAAATGTTAAAAGCTTACTGGATTTTTTCCAAAAAAAAGTCCGAATTACCAAAGTGGGCAAAATGTGTTCCAAAATTGGGAATGACCCAAACTTTATTCCAATTCACACATATCTCATTATTTTAAGAATTGAATAAAAAACAGTTAAAAATCTCAATTTTGGAATTCGGGTATTTTTGGGAAATGGAAGATCTAGTATTTTTTCATTGTTAAAAAGAATATGTCGACCATTTTAATAAAAATTTCCAATTTTGGAACACATTTTACCCACTTTGGGAATTCGGTTTTTTTTGGGAGATTATGAGACTGTTACATCTCTTTCTGTATCTCTTATAGATTCTTAGGTCTACACTATTTAAGAATGAGTATACCAAATACATAAAATTCATCAAAACAGTTAAAATTGTTAAAAAAGAAACATCTCCACCATTTCAATAAAATTTCGTTTGGAACACATTTTTCCCACTATGGGAATTCGGGTATTTTTTGGAAAAAAATTAAAAGTAATTTTTGCATTGTTTTTATCATTTTGGCGAATTTTTTTATCATTTGTTTTTCATCATTTTGACATGTAGACCATTTTGATAAAAAATTCCCAATTTTAGAACACATTACGATTACTTTTAGGAAATTTTATTTTCCCCACTTTGGGAACTCGGTTTTTTTTGGGGAAATCGGAAATTCAAGTATTTGTTCATTGTTTTTATCATTTTGACGAATTTTAAGTATTTTAAAATAAATTTGAACTGGGTATTGTCCTGGCTCAAGACCATTTTGCATCTATATAGAGTGCAAATTTATTATTTTATATATATATATATACAGCTCCTTCTGTATCTCTAGTAGTTTTTTGGGCCACACTATTGAAGAATATGTATAAAAATACATACAACTCATCAAAACAGTTAAAAATTGTAACAAAAAACGTATCGACCATTTTTATAAAAAATTCCAATTTTGGGACACATTTCCCCCACTTTGGGAATTCGGGTATTTTTTGTAAAAAATGATTTTTTTTTTAATTTTTAAGTATTTTTATTGGATCTCAGTTCAAAAAATTATGAGACTGTTACAGTTCCTTCTGTATCTCTTATAGAATTTTTGGACCTCACTATTGAAGAATGAGTAAAAAACGCTTCTAAAGAGGGATTATTCTTGAAAAGGATTTACATTAAATCGACCTAGCCTGCTCAATTGTCTGCCAAAATCATATATGATTTTTACACATAATTTCGTTACTCGTAAACAATATCCTCATTTGTCCACCACCATCGGGAACCCAAGCAATAAAACATCTGTTTCGCCAAAAACACTTCATAAGAGCAAGCCAGTCGCGACCGAACCACCACATGCACAAATTGCAGTTTCCAGAAGTTCCCAAAATAAGAGTGAACAAAAAACGACAAAACTGAAAATTGGGTCATTATTACAATGCATAGCGCGTGCAGAGCAGTAACCGGCATAACCCAAAAATTAAGTCAAAACAGAGCGTAATACTAACCCTTATTCTTAAACGGACACGGTCACACAAGCAATTCAATAAAGTTTCGCCAAGAGATGGACAACATTTGCAAACACTTGGTGGGGGGGGAGGAGGGAACAGCAGCAGACGCTGTGACGCACACCATCTCTAGAGACCACTTAACCAAATGTCTGTTGGGGCATAAGAACAGCCGGGACGCGGCTCGTCTCCCTTCTCGTTTGGGTTCTATATCTCCCTCCCGTGGTACGTGGTGCATGCCCAAGTGCTCTGGATGGATGTCATGTTCTCGATTCTGTTAACAAATGATCATCGTTAAGTAAATGTATTCATTGCGGACATTTTATAAGAAAGTGAACTGATTTAAAGTATGTTTATTATGGTTTCGCTTCGGAATCCACCTTTACTTTAATTCGCTTTCTTTAAAATAATTTGCTTGATTTTTTTCCATTTTCGTTCTTCTCATTTTGCTGTGGATTTTCGTTTTTCCTCCAGCTGGGCTGGCTGACTGCATTGAATTGATGTATTGCCTGAACGAAGCTCGTGTTTTATGAGTGTGTATAGTTTTACATGTTAATGTTCATCAAGCATTGCTGCACTTGGTTGCTTGTTACAGCGATTTGGTTCGGTGATTTCAGGTGTAACAGCGGACGGGTATATTGAGTTTGTCCAATAGCTGGTAACAACTTCAGCTAAGTAACAGAATCGTCTGTTACAAAATTATGCTATGACTGATTCATTGATCAAAAGACAAGGCAGTGGATCCTGCGGCCAAGGCCAACATGAAATCATGGGAGATCAGAGGAGCACCTATGACTCGTCTGAAATGTCATGTTAACATGACATAATGCTGGCCATATTAACATCTCTCCATGAGAGCTCTTTATGTTAAAAAATATTTCTGAAAATCATATTAACATGACTCATGTTACCACATTAAATATCTTCATTTATCTGTTTGCCTTGGTGTTATAGGGAACTTCAGCACTTCGACTTCGAGAGGAGTTTCTTCAAGAAAATTGAAAAAAACTACTGATATGCATATTTGTAGCTGAATTTTAGTGACGACTTTATCTTTGCCACAAATCGAACTTAACATTAACCATACATTAAAGACTTGCAGACAACACCAAAGACCTTCTGGGCGCAAAGACCCAAAAGGAACGTGTTAAGTTTTTTTATTATAAAAAAATAACTTTTAAATATTTTTTTGAAGGGGGCCTTTCAACAAGAAAAACCTAAAACTTTCTTATTTATCTTTAAAAAGCAATAACCCAAATGTAGTTCATATTTCGAAAACCAATAAAAAAGAGCGACCACAACATTTCCCTGTCTCGAGAAGAACACAACATTGACTGTTTGTTAGTTAACACAGCAGTAGTAACCTATATTTACAAAAGGTACCAGACGTGAAGGCAAGGAAAAAACTGAAATAACAGCGTACGCCGCCGCAAACCATCCAAAGATGATAAGTTTGTTGTTGTTATTGTGTTTGCATCCTTAAGGCCACAAATGCAGCTCCATATGCTCCACAATCTTAGGGACGTTGTACGCTGTGCGATGCGATGTGGAGTACATTTCGCATTTAAACGGTGGGCTTACCGACAGTTTAAGTGTTTTGATTTGATAATTATTATCAGTGACGGACGCATGCGTGACCAACCACAGTTCACACACAACACACACCTTCAAACCAACGACCCACCGCTCATACCGTGGCCCATTGTCTGGCACAGTAGGTTGTCGGCGAAATTGCCCCGCAAAGACTTGGCCGACATCATCAGCAGAAAACAAAAAATACAATTGCATATTTAACACATGATAGCCATTGAAAACAAAATGAATTCCGAGGCAAGTCCAGTCAGCCAAACAAAAAACCTTAACAAGTGAGAGTACTACAGGAAGGCAAGGACGAATTTGATGGGAGCTGCCATGATGAGTTAAGGAAACCCGAATTTTTTCACGAATAAAGTAAGGAGCTCATGAGCTGAGGGATAATTAAAACAATGGATTAATGAATCAGGAGTCAAAGATTCAAGGAATCACAGAATTGAATAAGAATCAAAGAGTCAGCGAAACAAAGAGTCAGAGGATCAAAGAATGAAAATAACAACAAATCTATGGATCAAAGAGTCACGAATCAAAGAGTGAAAGTACCAAAGAATCGACGGATCATAGAATCAAAAAATCAACGGATCAAAGGATGAAAGAGTCAAAACAACAAAGAATCAAATAACGGATCATAGAATGAAAGAGTCAATGAATTAAAGAGTCCAAAAACCAAAGAGTCAACGAATCAACGGATCAAAGAATCGACACATCAAATAGTCTACGAATCAAAGAGTCAAAGAGTCAACGAATCAAAGGATCAATAGACCAAAGAGTCAACGATTCAAGGAATCAAATAAACAACGGATCAAAGATTCGACGAAACAAATAGTCGCCGAATCAAAAAGTCAAAGAATGAAAGAATCAACGTATGAACAGATCAAATAATAAAAACAAAAAAGAATCAAAGTATCAATGGATCAAAGAGCCGATGAGCCAAAGAATCAAAGAGTTAAAGAATCAACACATCAAAAAATCAATGGATCAAAAAGTCGACGAAGAGTCAATGGATTAAAGAATTAACAGATCACAGTAACAAAGAATCAATGAATCAAAGAGTCAACAAATCAATGGATCAAAGAGTCAAAGCAACAAAGAATCAAAAAATTAACGGATCAAAGAATGAAAGAGTCAAAACAACAAAGAATCAAATAATCAAAGGATCACAGAATGAAAGAGCCAAGGAATCAAAGAGTAAAAAATCCAAAGAGTCAACGGATTAAAGAATCAATTTATCAAAGAGTCTACGAATCAAAGAACCAAAGAGTTAACGAATCAAAGAATGAACGGATCAAAGAGTCAACGATTCAAGGAATCAAATAAATAACGGATCAAAGAATCGACGAAACATATAGTCGACGAATCAAAAAGTCAAAGAATGAAAGAGTCATCGGATCAATAGATCAAATAATCAAAACAACAAAGAATCAAAGAGTCAAATAGTCAAAACAAAAAATAATCAATTGATCAAAAGTCAACGAATTAAAGAGTCAAAAATACAAAGAATGAAATAGTCAACAGATCAAAGGGTCAAAGCAACAAATAATTAACGGAGCAAAGAGTCGAACAAATCATAGAATCAAGAGTCAAAGAATCGAAGAGTCAAAGCATCAACGGATCAAAGAATCATAGCAACAAAAATTCAAAGAATCTACGGATAAAAGAATCAAAAGGTCATAGAATCAATGAGTCAAAGCAACAAGAATCAAGGAATCAACGGTTCAAAGAGTCAAAGAAATAAAGGATCAACAAAAAAACAAAGAATCAATGGATCAAATAATCAAGGAGACAAAAAGTCAAAGAGTCAACTAATCATTGACTAAAAATTTCAAAATCATAGAGTCATCGAATCCAAAAAGCAGAGTCAAAGCATCAAAGAATCACAAAGTCAAAGAAACAAATAATCAAAGAGTCAACGAATCAAGGAATCACAAAATCAAAGAATCAATTGATCAAAAAAACAAAGAGTCAAAACACCAAATAATCACGAAATCAAAGTGTCAACGATTCAAAAAATCCGATGAATCACTATATTTTTAAAAAATTAAGCACAACCTTTTCTCCAAACCCAATCAACTGTTTGTAGGGCGACAGACCCCTACAAGAAAAGAAAAGTTCTTTCTTCACTCTTACGAAGTTCTCTCGGCATTATTGCCAACATACTGTGTGTGGCTCTGGGTCAAAACGTTTTGCTGAAGTGTCGCATATTCTCGACGACGGCAACCGTTAACCAACCACCAAGTTAAGTGATTCTGAGACAGGTTTTGGGCCTCACTTCCATCCATCCCGGTCAACCTTGTTTACATTCATGCTGTGTTTTTTTGGTTTGTTTTTACTTTCATGCGGTGTGTGTGTAGCATGTTAAGAATGTTGTTGGCTGTAAAGATGTTCTTTCTTCAAAAAAAAAGACGTTGTTTTTTTAATCGTTCATTTTTGAAATATAATTTTTTTATGAAAGAAATGGGTCGCCGTCATCCCGAGATTCCAGTGAAATGCCATAAAATTCTAAAGAAAACAACATGATTGTCGGTTACATACTTACTTACACATGTATGTGTTTGAATATTTTCTTTGGGACCATCCTTGCCTTTTGTCCATTATTAATTTACCATAAAATATTATTTTATATAGAATAGTTTTTTTATTTTTGGTGCAGCAAATTTATTTAAATCGTAAAGTTTTTGATTTGAGATTTTTATAATGTCCCTTGTCGCTGACACCATGTTTTCCTGTGATTCTTTTGTTCTGTTTCTGCTTTTTCTGGAGCTCTTTTTTTTGGTTGGCCTTTCCATGACCATTTAATTTGCTGTTTTATGGTTTTTAAATGAGCCGCACCATTTATGGCCTCTTGAGAATGTCACATTATTGATCGGCTCGTCTCTCCCATCAATCTGTCCGTCCGTCCGTTTAATGTTAATGTGCCACTTTTGCGGTGGTTTAATGTCACTTCACTTCGATGATCTTGTTAGACACATATCGAGCAACATTATTTGATTGTCGTTTTTTAATGCTTTATTGAGAGAGAGCGCGATTTTCGGGGTGGCTTTTTGTTGGTTGTTTATGGGTTCGGAATCGATAAGATTTCCATAAAAACCACTGAATGGTGTCCCAATGTTTTGTTGTGTAGCAATCATAGTCACACAACAACTTATTTGAATCACAGATCAACTTGGAATGATGGAATCTAGTTGATATTCCCCCGCGGGAGCTTAAAGTTTCACAAAAACGTAAAACGAACTTCCGCATCAAAAACTCACCTTACGTCCGCTTAGCAATTAAATTTGTCTGGCATTTTGATCAGATTCTGCCGACACTTTTAGCGAAAGCTGCTACCCTACATCCCCTAGAGTCTTAACAAAGGGAACTCGCTACGTGATGTCAGCGCGATAGTTATCTCCAAATCAATACAATGAATTAAAATTGCCCATTCACCATCGTTGCAACAACGGCTGAATGTCGTCGCAGTTGGCATTGAACCCTAAATACACTACGTTCACTTCATTGAAGTTTGTGTTGTTTCATCATCAACATCCTACTTTAAGGACAGCCGTAGCTCTGCAGTTTACAAATGTAGGCAGACAGCCTTTTACAGAAATGTACGACGACGGCACGTTTTGTAATACATCCACTTGTATTGTATTGGTTGGAATGAATTTAAACATTTTGTTTTCCCATTTCAAAACACAGAAAAATCGAATACGAAAAGAGTTTTACCAGGTCGTACATCACATACTGCCTACCAGCCGGTCGGCATTGCCACACATGATGTTGACGTTGTAAGAAAGATAAAATGTACTTTCGGTATGATAAAGGTCGACTAGGTGATGTATTGAACTTACTTTTATGGTCTAGTATAGAAAACTGTTGGGTGTGATATACAGATTATCCTGTGAAGGATATCACAGGTACACCAAAAAATTTTCACGAGTTAAATCCATCTCGCAAAACTGTGCGAATAAAGTCATGTCAAAATTTTCATTGGAAACATACGCTGCCAACTAACAACACTTAAGGTCCAGAATATAATCATTTTCTATAATGATTAATTTTGAATTTCTTTCGTCAGATGGCATGAATTCCAGGGATAATTTTTATCTGTCGGCATTTCAATATTAATTTTGTTGAATAGTTATTGGTCAGAATTGAATCCAATTAGGTCTTATAAAAGTTCCTTATATTGTGGAATGCTTAACATTTAGAAATTCCTCAGTTTTCTCTATTTATCTCTCACAACACCATTCAAAGGATTCTTAGAAATTGTGAATAACCTTTCTTGGCTACTATTGCAGAAAAGCTAAGTTATCAAATCGATTAAAAAATAATCAAAATTCATTTAAAACTTAATTGTATCAATTAAAAATTAATCAATCCTCATTTAAAAATTATTAACTATTTTAATAAATACTGCTATTATTATATTAATTAATTTAATTAATATTTTAATATTGAAATATTAATACATATTAATATATTTATTAATGCAATTAATATTTTAATTCACTCAATTATATTTATTTTTATTAATTGAATTAACCAAAAATACTGATTCGTTGGATTATTCTGTATAAGAAAAAGATAGATCGTAGAGATTGGAAAGTTGTTTCTTATGACTACTATTGCAGAAATATCGAATTAAATGAATCGATTAAAAAATTAATCGAACTCAATTAAAAATGAATTATTTCAATTAAAATGTTTTCAATCCTTAACTAAAAATTAATTGTCTCACTTAAAAATTAATCGATTTTGAGCCATTAATATTTTAACTAATTTAATTAAATATATAAATAAATATTTCAAATAATTAAAAAAATTAATTTAATTAAAATTTTAATTCGTTCAATTAATTTTTTAATTGAATTTAATAAAAAATACTGACGCATTGGGTTTTCTTGTATAAGAAAAAAGATAAATACTATTTTTTTCCAATTAATCAAATCGATTGGAAAGGCAATCTAACCTCAATTAAAAATGTATTGACTCATATAAAATTCGATTAAAGATTATTGCCTGAATTAAAAATTAATTGATTTTGAGTCGTTGATATATGAAGTAATTTAGTTAATATTGCAATTAAAATATTAATTTATTTAAATACATTTTTAATATTAAAATAATAAATTAATATTAAGATTAATAAATTAATATTTAAAAATATACTAATTAAATCAATCAATATTTTAATTCACTCAATTATTTTTTTAATTGAAGTAAAACTAAATCAAATAATATTTTACTATTAAAATCAATTACATTTTTTAGAGTTGTTTTTTATGGCTACTATTTCAGAAAAATAATTAATCAAATCGATTAAAAATGTAATCAAACCTCAATTAAAAATTAATTGTCTCAATTAAGCATAAATTAAGTCATGATCAAAAACTATTGTATCAATTAACCAGGAACGATGTGACGCGCTTTCACCATGTCTGTTTATTGGTGAAATATAATATGTAAAATTTGGCCAACATCGGTTAAACATTCGGGAGCAACATTTGTATGAGGGCTATATCTAAATCTGAACCGATCTTACCCACTTTCAGCATAGGTGTTTATAGTTCGATTATAAAATGTTCTGCCAATTTTAAAGAAAATAGGGAACAATATGCGGTTTCTAGAGCGGAAAAAGTCAAATCGGGAGCGACATTTGTATGGGGGCTATATCTAAATCTGAACCGATCTTACCCACTTTCAGCATAGGTGTTTCTAGTTCAATTATAAAATGTTGTGCCAATTTTAAAGAAAATCGGGTACAATATGTGGTTTCTAAAGCGGAAAAAGTGAAATCGGGAGCGACATTTGTGTGTGGGCTATATCTAAATATGAACCGATCTTACCCAATTTTTGCATACGTGTTTCTAGTTGGATTATAAGATGTTCTGCAAAATTTAATGAAAATCGGGTACAATATGTCGTTTATAAAGCGGAAAATGTCAAATCGGGAGCGACATTTGTATGGGGGCTATATCTAAATCTGAACCGATCTTACCCAATTTTTGCATAGGTGTTTCGAGTTGGATTATAAGATGTTGTGCCAATTTTAAAGAAAATCGGGTACAATATGTCGTCTCTAGAGCGGAAAATGTGAAATCGGGAGCGACATTTGTATGGGGGCTATATCTAAATCTGAACCGATCTTACCCAATTTTTGCATAGGTGTTTCCAGTTGGATTATAAGATGTTGTGCCAATTTTAAAGAAAATCGGGTACAATATGTCGTTTCTAGAGCGGAAAATGTCAAATCGGGAGCGACATTTGTATGGGGGCTATATCTAAATCTGAACCGATCTTACCCAATTTTTGCATACGTGTTTCCAGTTGGATTATGAGATGTTCTGCAAAATTTAAAGAAAATCGGGTACAATATGTCGTTTATAAAGCGGAAAATGTCAAATCGGGAGCGACATTTGTATGGGGGCTATATCTAAATCTGAACCGATCTTACCCAATTTTTGCATACGAGTTTCTAGTTCGATTATAAGATGTGCTGCAAAATTTAAAGAAAATCTGGTACAATATGTCGTCTCTAGAGCGGAAAATGTGAAATCGGGAGCGACATTTGTATGGGGGCTATATATAAATCTGAACCGATCTTACCCAATTTTTGCATACGAGTTTCTAGTTTGATTATAAGATGTGCTGCAAAATTTAAAGAAAATCGGGTACAATATGTCGTCTCTAGAGCGGAAAATGTCAAATCGGGAGCGACATTTGTATGGGGGCTATATCTAAATCTGAACCGATCTGACCCAATTTTTGAATACGTGTTTCTAGTTAGATTATAAGATGTTCTGCAAAATTTAAAGAAAATTGGGTATAATATGTCGTTTCTAGAGCGGAAAATGTCAAATCCGCAGCGACATTTGTATGGGGGCTATATCTAAATCTGAACCGATCTTACCCAATTTTTGCATAGGTGTTTCCAGTTGGATTATAAGATGTTGTGCCATTTTTAAAGAAAATCGGATACAATATGTGGTTTATAAAGCGGAAAATGTCAAATCGGGAGCGACATTTGTATGGGGGCTATATCTAAATCTGAACCGATTTCATCCAAATTCAATACCGATGGTCCTTGGCCAGAAAAAATAACTTCTGCCAAGTTTCATGACAATCGGACAACAATTGCGACCTGTAGAGTGCGAACAAGCTTAGATGGACAGCAGACGGACGGACGGACGGACGGACGGACGGACAGACAGACATCGTTAAATCGACTCAGCTGGTGATTCTAAGCCGATCCGTATACTTAAAGGTGGGTCTAGCTCGATTATTTCTTGGTGTTACAAACATTTGGCGCGAAACTAACTTATAATACCCTAGACCACGAAGTGGTGTAGGGTATAAAAATTAATCGATTTTGAGTCATTAATATATGAACTAATTTAGTTAATATGGCGATTAATATATTAATTCAATTAATTTATTTAATTAATTATATATTAATTAATATTTTTTAATTGAATTCATCGAAGAAAATACTGGCTCATTAGTTTTTCTCCCTAAGATAAAGATAATTTTTAGCTAATTAAAGTTATTATATTGAATTTTTAGATTGCTTGAATTTTAGAAAGTTATTTTTTATGACTACTATTGCACAAAAGCGAATTAATCAAATAGGTTAGAAAAGTAACCAAACCTCAATAAAAAATTAATCGACTTTATATATATTATATTAACTAATTCGATTAATATTAGTATTAATATATTAATTATTATTTTAATTATTTTTAATTTATTTTTTACTTTAATTGAAACTAATCTAATTAATATTTTAATATTAAAATTCATTAATTAATAATATTATAATCAATTCAATTATTGTTAATTCTAATATTAATATATTCAATTAATTCTTTAATTCACTCAATCAAATTTTTAATTGAATTAAACAAAAATATTGACACGCTCAATACTCTTTTCTGTGTAAAAATGGAATATGGATGCTGGAAATATTCTAATATTAATCAATTCAATTAATGTGTTTATACTATTATTAATATATTAATTGAATCAATTAAAAGTTTAATTTACTCAATTAAATTTTAATTTAATTAATCAAAAAATACAGGAATATAGTTTCTGGAAATATTTTTATTTTGAACCTGTTACAAACCTCTTATCCTACACATAATGCCCCCACTAGCACTATGTTGCTTCGTCAATTTTGAAGCAGAAGAGGAGGAAGAAAAAATCGCCGTAGCATCGCCTTTAATGTAATCATGGTGGTAACAATATTGCGTGGCTGTAAGTTGTAAGTTCGTTAAAATGACAATTGCATTTTTTCTCCCTGTTTCAATTTTACATTGAGGCCCAATTGACAGTTAATATTGAGTGCAGGAAAAAAAGAGCGCTGTACACGAATTTACAATGCAACAGCGGTGGCGGCGGCGAAAATCATGGTCAAGTTGAGTGCTACACAAAAATGTTGTTGCCAACGATGCATCTTGCGTGGCACAGCAGTGTTACACAAAAAACCGAAAACAAAACAAAAAACATGGTCTGAAAATCTGTGAAAAAACGACAATTCCAAGTGACGAACAAAAAACCCCCCATTCACGCAGTATCGGGTATTGAGCAGCAAACGGAAATTGATTTAAATGATTTATTGGCCATATTGAGGAGCAGCAGGCAATACCACCACAGGCTCTATTGGCCACATTGGCGTTGTCTGAAATTTCAAATCAAACTAAAAAAATCCAGCAATTCCTTGGCGATGTTTTGTGTTACAACACAAAAGAAAAACACTACTACTGAAATTTCGCTGTTAAGGTTCATTTCAAAATCAAGTGGAAAAGCGAGCCCAGTTTGCCAGAGACAGATGCTTAACTTGACTTTGTTGCATTGGCTTTGTGTTAACAACATGTAGTTGTAAGCTGAGAGGTTGCTGGCTGGTGTGTGTGTGTTTTTTGGCTTTAAAACTTTTGATTTTTATCATGTCCTGTGCAATTACAACATTGTGCAACATACGGCGTACATTGCGTTGCATTGCTGGCATTCATTTTGTCTAGAGGCCTATTGACAATTGTTGTGATGTGATGTCTGATGGTGGGTTTGTACGCTTGCGCGAGCGCAATTTCAGTTCAGCTTCAGCTACCATTAAATGTATCCGTCTGTCCTCGTTTTTTGACCAAATATGGTTTATGTCGCCAGTTGGCCGACTGGCTGTGGTGCATCACTTGTTGTCGTCGTTGTCGCTGTTTTTCAATTTAATTACATTTGCTCTCTCTCGCTGCTCCGCTATACAGGATGCGTAACACCATCCAACCACAACCCGCCGCCATGTTCCATGTTACACAGTCCTCCCCAGTTGCCAAGTAATGTGCCGCCATCGACATGTTGTATTAATTAAACATTATATTTGTAATGTTGGCAATGTTTTTGTCTGTTTATTTGTTTCATTTTCAATTATAAATGCAAAAAACAAAGCATAGAGCGTATTAAGATGCGTATATTGTTGCGTTTGGTCGTTTGTTCGTCTGGTTTATGAATTATTGAAATAGTTCGCGTGGAGGGTACCCTCCACTACACTTGCTTAATATTGAATGCAGACGGGGTGCAAAAACCGAGTAAGAATGCGTCTCGTCATGTTTCAAAAAGGAAAACAATGTCAATTCCCTAGACAAATGTCGTCGCCGTCTCTAGACAGACGTTCAAACTTGAACGGAAGCTATTCATTCATAGGCTGGAGGCAAGTGGAGACAATGAAAAATTTCAAAAAAAAGGCACGAAAATTTCGAAATTCTCAGGTGATGCCCTTAAAGTTGAGTTGCAACACTTGTAGACAAATGTTTTTTCGCAGAAGTTAAATTTATTTACATATATTTATATATACATATTTGTGTATAATGTCCTCTTTTACTTTAAAATAGAAAAAATAATGAATTAAAAAGCATTAAAATTCCAATTTCCCACTATATATTGCAACAATAAATTTTGAATATTTTTTATGTATTTTAGCTTTCTAAACTCGAAATTTTTTTTAAATTCCAATTGGAAAAAAATATTTTGCTTTATTTTTTAATAGTTTCTTAGGAACATATTCCAAAAAATTAAAAAAATATTAAAAAAAAAATTGTGTTATTTTAAAGGTTACTTCGGAGAAAATTGGAATTTTGGGTAAAAAATTAAAAAAAAATGTATTGATTTTAGGAATCAGTATGCCTCAATAGGTCTTCGACACAATTTTTTTATTTTTAATTTCAAATGACGAATAACTGAAATAAAAAAATATTTTAAAATTCCTCCTAAATATCCCATACCATCCCATTTGTTCTGAACTCCTTTTAAATATTTTTGCTGGCAACCTTGGCTCTAAGGCGATGGTTGTTGTTGCTCTTGTGTTGCACATGTTGTTTCAACGTTGAACTTGTCGAACACAACAAAACTGCACCCATGACCATGAACTTTGTTGTTATGGTTTTAACCAGCAGCCGGCAACTGAAAGGAAATCTTTCAGAAATTCAAAAAAAAAAAAAACTCAAAACAATTGTCAATACTCGTACTCATATCTCTTCGAAAAGTATTGTCAATAATGTTAAACAAGAAAATCGTTAGCAAAGTCAAGTCAAAATCGCCAACGAGTGCCTGTCATTTTAATGTCTCATAAATTTGAATACAACCTTGTGATGGTGACGGTGGCGGGGCAACATACTCTACTCGGACATAAGCGTTTCCAAACATAGTATTCTTGGCTAATACTCGAATGTCTGGACACATGTATGAAGAAAAGGTATGTCTTGTGGCATCCAAAGTCATCGTTGTCGTCGTTGTCTCGTTCTGAAACAAACCGACGACAACAAAGATTTTTTTGTTCATAAAACATAAGCATAAGTTGGTTGAGAAACAGAAATTGTCAAATGTCCTCCATGGTTCGATCCGTACTACAACAAAATGATATGCTTTGACGCTTATAGTCAAAGACGCGTTGTTTCTTCTTCGTCTTGGCAACTCGCAAAGCATTCAATGATTTGAGAGATGAAAAAAGTCGATGCTGAAATTTACATAAAAATACAATAGTGCAATATAAGCAGGCTTAATCACAGTGGATTGGAAACACACTCCAAGTAGGGTAATTTCCTAAAATTTGAAAATGGAATTTTCTTAAAAAAAATTTTAATTTATCCCCTGATAATGGTTGACGAAGACAACCGAAGTATTGGGAAAATAAAATAAATAATAAAACAACGCCACCAGTTTCTTCATAGCCTCAAGCTGAATCAATGAATAAGAGAAATAAAGAAACAAATAAAAAACATAATTTAAGTTTTTGTGTTATTTGATTAGGGTGATTCCATTGGAACGGGTGCGACACTTTTCCTAAATATGTTTAAATATCTCCCATATTCATTGACTGATATTTTTACTATATTGTCAATTTAAAGCGTCAGGTTTATTGGAATAGTATTGCAAATATTAATATCTTTAAGCGTTTTAAATTAAACTAGAGCGTCACGGGTGTGACCTTAGCTGAAGAAAATTTTGAGATTTTACTTATTTTCTTGAATTCTGTAATGTTCTTCCATTATAATATGTAAATTGTAATGGGCGTGACATTTTGACAGAAATTTTGTTACGACAGCAGTCTATATTGGAAAAGGTCATTATTTTTTAAATTTAATCAAAATGAGATTTATAAAAATTATGAATATTTATCGGTGTTGTTTTAAATTATAAATTAATTTTGACATTTTTGTGGGAAAAAGGGCCACTTTACGTGGAACCACCCATTAGTAATCGATTTTAAATTTGATCTAAAAATATATAACACTGATAGAGAAAGAGCAAAGCTTTTTAAATAATTCCCTCTGGTAGGGTAACATTTTGTTTTGAAACTCCACAGATTTTTTAAAAAGCCAAAAAATGCTGCAGATCCAGATATGATTAGGCATTTTCGCAAAACTGAAAATTCAATATTTACCGCTCACATTAATTAAAAATAAAATAAATTTGAACTTATTTTTATTAAATAAATTAATTGAAAAATTAATCAAATTGTTGTTGTTGTAGCCCTTACAGTGAACTTTGACGTAGTATACTTTTTTCCATTCACATCATCCCTCTAAAATTCAGTTTTGTAGGACAGTTTAGCAACAATTCGGAAATAAATTTTAATTTTAAGATTTGACTAAGTTAAGTTTTAGTGTATTCAGAGACTTGTAATAGGGATTTATGGCAAATATTTTTGTAAAATATTTTAACCCATAAATTGTTACCCTTGTTTTAGAGGTGTTTTTTACACTTTTGCACAAACGGGACCAAAAAGACCCCTACATTGAGGTGCTACTAGAGGGTTAAAATGTTCCACAAATATGTTCCTCGAAGTATTGTAAGTAATATTGCTGAACACACCCTATACTTAAAATGTTATGGTCACAAGGTTTCCTACCATAGGAATGTGCAAAAGGGGGAAATATTGAAAAAAAATAACCCTAAAATAAATTTTAAGTTTTGACTTATTTCAGGCATTTAAGATAGTTTTTGACATTTGGTGTATTCAGAGAATGGCAGTAGAATTTTATGGCAAATAATTTTGCAGAACATTTTGACCCGTTAAACTTCTGTTTTAGGGGTGTTTTTTACATTTTTCCACAAAATAAGGCCTTATTTTGAGAGGGTTAAAATGTTCCACAAAATGTAGCTTGTAGTGTTCTAAGTAATATTGCTGAATACATTCTATTCTTAAAATGTAAGAATCACGAGGTTTCCTGGGGCGATTCATAACAAGAATGTGCAAAAGAGGGAAATGTTGAACGAAATTAAACCTAAAATGAATTTTAAGTTATGACTTATTTCTGTCATTTAAGCTGGGTTTTGTAGTTTTAGTATATTCAGAGACTTGCAGTAGAATTTTATGGCAAATATTTTTGTTCTAAGTAATATTGCTGAACACATCCTATACTTAAAATGTAAGGATCACAAGGTTTCCTAACATAAAAATGGGCAAAAGAGCAAAATAATGAAAGAAATTAATCATAAAATGAGTTTTAAGTTTTGATTTATTTCTGATATTTAAGTTGAGTTTTATTCAGTATTCAGAGACTTGCAGTAGAATTTTATGGCAAATATTTTTGTAGAACATTTTGACCCGTTTTAAGGGTGTTATTTACCGTTTTCCACAAAAGAGACCAGAAAGACCCCTATATTAAGAAGCTAGAGGGTTAAAATATTCCACACAAAAATTCCTCGTAGTATTCTAAGTGATATTGCTGAAGACATTGCATACTTAAAATGTAAGGAACACAAGGTTTCCTAGGCCAATTCATCATGAGAATGTGAGGGAAATATAGTTTTTTCTCATTTGCACAAAAGGCACCAAAAAAGACCCCTATAATAAGGAGCTAGAGGGTTAAAAAGTTACACAAATATGTTCCTCGTATCGTTCTAAGTAATATTTCCGAACACATCCTTCAGATTAAACATAAGGATCACATCCTAAAATTTCACAAACTATCACTCTATTGCAACTGCAAACAATTCGTTTTTATGGCAGAACAGTTGCTGTAGTAGCAGAAAATGGACTGCAGATAAGCAGTCGGTGATAATTTTAGCTATTGAAAATAAGTGTGACTTCTCACACCCCAATTATGTGCAATAAAACCTGGAGACAGTTCGTTGTTATGACAGAAAGTTTGTTGTATTCCAGGCCCTCCGCGGTTTAGGATATACACTTTCGTTACCATTTTTTTTGATGTCAAACCACTGTGCATGTTGGCTGGCATAGCTCATACAGGAAAATAATAGTGAAGTGAGGGCAACGAAAAAAATAAAAAGCTCTAGCGATCATGGAAAAAAGATCAGCAGCATTCAACTCATTACGCATTCAAGGTCCTTAAAAAGACGCAAAATCGCAAAGGAAATCTTTTGTGGCCGGCGAACGCTTTCAGTTGTGAGCGTTTTTTGTTATTCTTGTATGAGACTGGCTGAAAGCTACAACAAAGATGAGATGATGCTGCTGCAGCCGTTCCTCCAACGTTGAGTCAGGTATTGTTGTTCAATCACGCGCATTTACGATTCATGACATTTTGGAACATGTCGTCGTCGCCGCTTTCATAAATAGTTAAAACGGGCAACAGCAACAACAGTGGCTAAGTAGTGGTTACCTAGCCACCAGCCATCGGCCACCAACCATCCAACCGCCATATGGTGGCGGCGGCATTGCTCCTCGACCAAGGCTCTACTGATAAGACAGCATGGGGGGTTTTTGAATGCGAACACAAAACAAAAATAGCGAATTCAAATTCTCTTTTGGTTTTATTTTTCCTTGTTCTTCTACTTGATTATCATTGCGACGAGTATGTATAGATGTTTTAACTCATTCCTTTCCTTTCGTTTTTTTTCCTCTGTTTAGGCCACCATACCATTGCAATCGTTTAACCTTGATTGCGGACGTTTAGATAATACCAGTGCAGCAACAACAGCAGCAGCGGCAGCAACAAGTTCAGGTGGCAATGTGACTAAAACGAATGTTGCCTACTTGAGAACATTATCGGCTCCGACACCATCACCTTCGCATACAATTTACCAAGCACTACTTCATAATCACGACAATAACAGCAGCAGCAACAGCAAGGCAACATGTGGCATCGCCACTAGTATAAGACAGTTGCCCCAACGTAACAGTTTAGCAGGAGGAGGTTTATTTAGTGCTGCATTCGATCAGCCTCAGCCTCAGAATTCAACTTCGAATCTGACAAATTTCCAAAGCAATGAAGCCGCCGCCACCGTTGCCGCCTTGACTGGTGGCTCAACGACAAACTGCTGCGCGGATATGAGCAATGGTGACATTAAGTCAACGATGTCATCGGCGGCGAAACCACCAACTCCACCAACGACCATTTTGAAAATTGAAGAGACATCGTCCAAAGCGGCCAAAGCATTGGCTGCCTCAGCGGCTGTAGTGGCCGGGGCTACGACCGAGCTGCTGGCACCGGCAACAGATGTAGAATCTTTACATCAGAAACGTTTACGTCAATTGAACATGGAAATGGATAATCTGCGCAATACATCCATAGATCAAAGCCAGCAATTGTCGGCTCTAATGCAACAAAATCACTATTGCACGGGCGGCAGCAACAGCCACAGTAGTACTGGCAATAAACATAAAACTCTTATGACAGGCTCATCATGTGCAATGCCGAAAAAGGCTTCCACCGTCACAGCAGCAGCAACAACGTCGTCGTCATCGTCATCTCTGGGCTCCTCTTCAATAATAATGACCTGTACTGGGGGAGCCAACAGGCCACCACAAACGCAACAGACGACAGCAACAAGTTATCTATTACATGGCAGTGATGCTACCAAAAAAGGTTCAACCTCTACAATCTGGACATCTGAGGAATCGATTTTAAGGAGTGTTGGCGCCGTCGATGAAGACAATAAGTGAGTATAAATCTATTCATCTTCTTATTCTCCTTCCTTTAGTTTCTAGCTCTGTGGTCGTTGTTGACGTTCCTATTGTCCGTCTGTCTTTATGTTACTCCGTTGCTTTGCTTCATTCTCTGTTCTCTAATCCATTGAGACATAATTACTTAGAACGCCAATTCCGCTGAAGTGTGCCTGCCTGCCAGAGCTAACAAACAGAACGGCTGATGCCGCGCCGCCGCCAATGTTTGGCTTAGTCTATGTGTGGCCTCTTCGGGGAGTTAACCCAAAGAATGTCTGCCTTAAAGTCAATTGTTTTGTCTCGGTGTTTTTTTTTTCACTTTTTTGTGTGTGCCTCATTGTGTGGCAGTGTGGAACTCTTGTGTTGGAATTCGTTTTGGTTAATCACTTCCTGGGAGAATTTCCAAAATGACATTTGATTGAATATCCAGCAGCAATCATAGGTTATTAGTTGGAATAGCAGGGATTTGCGGAAGACGAGAGCCTAGTTTGGGAATACATAGTTGAAATTTATGCTAAAACTTTGAAGAACTCTTGGTAAACCATTGCAAAATTTTCAATTGCAGGTTGGTACGAGGGTTTCCTTGTCGTCTTGCGAAAGTTATAACTTAATTTCTGAGCTCGGAGGAATGTTCAGGATAAATGTTATGCTCTCGTTTGGCATTTGTATCCACAATATCAAGGATCCAAAGCTGAAGTGTGAGGTTACATTCACTAGAGGCTATCGACAACTGTCGATTCTATTTAACCCTCATACCAATTCCTAAAAAGGTCATCATTTAATGCAGAACTCTTAAAAAATGTCAACAATATTGGATTGCAGGAGAGTTTCCTCTCCTTCTTAACAAAGTTAGGTCATAATTTCGGAGCTCGGATGAAGGTTCATGAGAACTAACAAATTGTTATGCTCTCCTTTGGCATTTCTATCCCCGGGATCCTGCATCCAAAGCTGTAGTATGAGGTAACCTTCACTAGAGTTTTTGGACAACTTTCAAGACACTTTTGTCCTCATAATTCCAGTTCATAAAGAATTCATCTTCTGCAGCAATCGATCCATAATTTTGGAGATCTGAAGAAGATTCTTCCACCGGGAATTAGAGGTTATCGACAACACCTACTTCCAGTTCATCAAGAGATCGTCCTTTGAGGCAGTCGATTCATAATTTAAGAGTTCGGGAGAAGGTTCACGAGAACTGGGAAAATATAAATATTTCTATCACCGGGATTCGGGATCAGTCAAGCAAGATCCAAGGAGCCGAAGTGGGAGGAAAATGTTATGCTCTCGTTGGGTATTCCTAATTCCGGGATCCGGGATCCAAACCTGAAGTGTGAGGTTACCTTTACTAGAAGTTATCGACAACTGTCGAGTTACTTTTGCCTTCATACTTCTCGTTCATAAAGAGTCTCCATTAAATGATATCGACAACTGCCATGTCATTTTCGTCTCATACTTCAAGTTCAAAAGTATTCCCCATACACCATCCTTTGAAGTGTCATATTCTGAAGCATTAGATCCAAAGATGAACCGTGGCATTACCTCTATTAACTGATGTGAGCAACTCTCAAGTCATTTTTGACCTCACAATTCCCATTAGAAAATTCATCTTTGGAAGTGGTACATTTTCCGGACTCGGATGACAATTAAGCACTTTTCTTAAGGTGCGAATTACCTCCCGATTGCAATTTGCTCTGCGTTATCCACAGTTGTGGATAGTGTGGCTAATCTCCATCTTCTGAGGTATCTAGATACTTAAAAAGGTCATTGATCTCTAGATTTTTTAATGATCAGCATGACAGTATGGTCGAATGAACCAATCTTCGAGGGACCTGATGGCGATCCTGTTAGAACGATCGTGTAGATCCATTCACCAGATTGGTAAGATTAAAGTCGTTGCTCTTGATGTCTCCAAGGCCTTTAATAGAGTCTGGAACAGCTCACTCATATCAAAGTTCATCGCTTTTGGTGTTGGCAGTGACTTATCTCGATTCTTATCGAGCTACCTCAGAGATAACACCTTATTCAACGAGCATAGGTTGATCGCAAGAGTAGCACAGAGTTCCAGGTTATGGAGAGTATGGTTAATCTGAGGTATTAAGAGACCAATAACCTTCTTAATGATCGACAGTATGGCTTCCGGAGGAATCGATTTACGAGGGACCTGATGGCGTTCCTGTTACAACGATCGAGTTGATTCATTCAACAGTTTGGCAAGGTTAATAAGTCTAGAGCTGAGCACTCATATCAAAACTGATCGCTTTTGGTGTCGCTTCTTATCGAGCTTCCTCAGAGATCGAACTATATGTGTTCTCATTCGACAAGCATAGTTTGCTCGCTAGAGTACCACAGTGTTCTTTTCTTTCTTCCTCTCTTTTACTTTATTGGCGACCTTTTGGGTCAGACCATTCCAATCTACTCATTCGCGGATGACAGTATTAACTTCATGTATGAAACACTTGTTCCTGATTTACTGGCTATTTCCGAATGGAGAAGAGCGAATAGGTTAGATTTTAATGGACGTCAGATCCAGTTCTTCTAAATAAACGAAGTTCCTCATCAGCTCGAATCTCTTACTTCATATTGGCGGATCTGGTAAAGTTGACAAAAGTTGCTATTCAAGCAAAAGAGAATTGCAGACATCTCCTGCTCGCGACGTCTTCCACTAGAGACCGCTCTATACTGAAATACCGAGCCCATGGTTATTTATATTCACTAGTCTGCATCATTATTGACGTCAATAGTGATGCAGGCTTCCTACCTTCCGCATGTGTTTTTTTTTTTTGTTATGAATCATGCCTGTAACCCAAGTCAATATCTTCCGTCTTCCCAACTATGCGTGCCAACCACCAAGATCATTCCTATCCATTCTCCTTTTGAAAAAAGGAAAACAAAAAAACCGAAAAGAATCATAAATAAATACATACGTTGTTGTAGAGTAATTAATTAAAATAAACTCCTTGAAATGTCAAAATGTTCATATTCGCCGATAACCAGAGTCCACCGAAGACATGCGGACATGTTGACACACGATTAAAGCCGAAACCAGAATGTTGTGGCCATGCAGCAGAGCAATTTCAAGCTCATTAACACTTAATCTTGTGCTAATTTGTTGCACCATCGATGTTGCATTCGCATGGTCGCTTGTGTTGTTTATTGTTGGTTTGTTTTTTGATCTCATTCACTCTCTTTCTCTTTCTTGTTCTTTGCTTACAGCTCCACTTCATCCTCGGCTTGTGAAGAGGCATCTGGTGTTTTAAGTTCGGGTAAATCGGGCATTTCACTAGATAGCTCTGGCGTAGAAAATGATAATAATGAAAGCGGTATTGGCACAGCCACACCACCCAAAGACATGTCCTATTGGAAGAGTATGCCACACCATCATCACCGACACCATCGTCACCATCATCACCACCACCATCATCATCAGAATCAACAGGATAATGAGTCGGTGAGCAGTTTGGAGGCCTTGCGTAAAATGAAATTCCAAAAGGGTAGTTCGGTAACGTCCTCCGATGATCCGGATCTTTTGGAGGTCCTTAGTTTATGTGATGAGACCCATGATGATGAGGACGAAGAAGATGTGGAGGTAGCTCACAACACCTCTTTGAAATCGGCCAACAACGAAGAGGATATGGATGACTATGACATGGTCGACGAAGAGGATGAGGGCCACGATGACTTTGAAATTGTGCCCTATTGTGATTGTGATTGCACAGAGGATGGCGATGCTAGCAGCGCCAGCGCGGGCAGTTCCGGCACCCGCACTAATGGTTCCCTCAATAATGGCTCGTTGAGTGATTCCACCACCGGTGGCGTTGTTTTGCGGCGCAAATATGCCGCCTCCCCCATAATGGTGCCGCAGAAAAGCCGCAGTCATTCGTTGGACACCTCATCGCTGCCCAATTCGTATCATCATGTGCAGCAGCATGGCCACGGACAACATCCCCATGTGCATGGCCAGCACGGGCATACACATGCCCAGTTGGCACGTAAGCTGCAACATTTGAGAGATCGTCAAAAGGATCGCAATCAACTGTCGCTGGCTCTGCGGCAAGAACCTTTTCAGTCATTGCTGGCGCCCACACATTTCCACGAGCTGCCATCGCCCAGCAGTGCCTCGCTGCATAGTGGCCATGAAATTCTAGATACCCAAGAGCTCTCAACGAAATCAAATTCGGCGCCTTTGTTATTGAAACAAGAAAAACGTCTGGATGATTTTGCAAACCAAAATGTGGTGAGTTGTGTGTGTGTGATTGTTCTAGCTACGGAGAACTTCAATCATCAGCATCCTCCTCCTGGTCCTCGCATGCAGGCATTGTTAACAATTTTAAATGCTGATTATAAGGATTGACTGAAGTTCTCTGGAGTTGTTGATGGTCCGTCCATCTCTGTTTAACGTATCTTTTCCTTGCTTCGTTCCCTTTACAGACACTGCGCTATTCACGTTCGCAAAGTGATCGCTATTTAGCAGGTGAGTACAGCCTCCCATTTATAATTTTTATGAATTCTTGTGGTCGTCGTCTTGTCTTGTCAAGATGCACGGCATTGCCTCCTGGTGGCGTCTAAATCCTTTTTGTTTGCTGTGTTGTGTTGCTATTTTACCATAATGAAATGTTAATAAGCATACTGAATATGCATTTGCATTTCCATGAAGATCTTCCACGGAGGTCTGTCTCTTCGTAACAACGCTGTGCCACTTCAACAACTTGTGGCTCGGCTCCTCTGCCCATTCATTGATCATGTACCATGTTGCTGCCGCTGACTGGCTGGCTGGACATTGCTCGAATGCAGTGATTAATTATTTAATCATTTTTCAATGGTTGTTATTGTGGCAGTGTGTTTTTGTATATTATTTGTTGTTTTTGTTTTTTATTTAAAACGATATTAACTGTCAAGTGATCGCAGTGCGTTTTCTTTTGTGCTACATTCTGCCCCTGTTGCCATTCTCTCCCTGCCTTACCAACTAATTTCAGTTTGATGTAGGTAATCTCTGTCAGGCTGGCGTTCGTCTTCTCGACGAGATTTTAATAGACTTTGACATCAAGTTATTGCCATTCTTTATTTATGCATAGAATCCTCTTGAATAGTTTTATATTCAGAATGCACCACCACCAGCCATCGTGGATTTCATGCTTTCGTCATCCACTTCATCAGTATGGCCGGTCGCCTTCATTTGATGGATTTCTTCTCTCTGTATTCAGTTGACCAAGAAGAAGATTAATAGATTTACGCATTTATAATTGAAAATTTTCAATTATGTTATGCAAAGTAAAGCGTTTCCCCTCTCATTCACGTTCACAATATCTTAGAGATTATCTGTGCACTATTATGCTGCCACACGCAGCATAAACAAGTTTGCAAGATTTAACATTTTAATATCTTACCCCACATAGGGAAAGAGTACGTCTTAAACGATTTCAATTAAATGAAGATCACTTATTGTTGATCTTCATGCAAATTGTTGAGAGTTTGCTTCAAATGTTATTTGCATTTTCAATAGGTTAAAGTGTTGCCTCTTGCAACAATGTATGTCTGCAATTGGCATGGAAAGTAGAAGTGCAGTGATCTTTATAAATGCCGGAGAAATGTCTACATTCTGGGCTATCTCCCATTTATAATTTTGCAAAAACCTCTTTTGATTCTCCTTCTTCTCTTCTTTTGCTTTAGGTTGCAACCATCTGTCTCACTTGTACTAGATGAGGCCCATTTTGACCAGCAGAGTTCTAATGCTTTAAATCAATTAAGTATTATTGAGTGGTTATTTTTTAGTTGCAAAATTTTGCATATAAAAGGAAACTTTTTCTCAATTGGACGAGAAGAGGTTAATTTTGACCAGCGAAGTTCTTTTGCTTTAAATCAATTAAGGATTTTTGTGTAGTTATGATAGAGTTGAAAAATGTTCCTATAAAAAGAAAATATTTTCAAAATATTTCCATCGAATAGAACAATATTTTTCGAAAATCAACGTTATTTGTTCTCCTCATAGAATTTATCTATTAGCAGTTCTTATATCTATCGACAGCCTTAAGGTATACTACACGTTTGCATCTATTTTTATTTTCGTTACAAGGCACAGCTAGATAAATGACTTAACATAGAAAAACCGATCAATATTGGAAAATTAAATTGCATTTATTTCTTTTCAATCCTTTAATCAAGTTAATCGACTTTGTTGCAAGTGTAACTGCTACAGTAAATTCTCTGTGTAAAGAGTTGTATAAAGTTTCATATCTCTAAAGACCATTGAAAATGTACAACTTCAATTTCATTCTAATCACCAACCACAGGTAGTTTATTAATTAAATTCTATTGTCTTCGGTATTTATTGTAGTCTTGTTGAATATTCGAACTGAATGCCAATTGTGGGTTTTTATTTATCTAATATCTCGTTGTTCTTTCAAGAACATCGTCAACTACAAATAACATAGATACAATATCGAGCACTAATTACCAAAAAAGACGTACCACCATTTATGATTTTCGTTTGTTTTTTGGTGAAAATCAATAATTTGAGATCTTTTACTTCAACGCTGATAAATACAGTGATTATAGATTATGCTTATGTACCTAATTTCATAATAATACACACTAATAAAGTAATTAAAAAACCTTCACCTCAATTAATTTTTGTTTGGCCTTTAAGTGTTTTTACCTACTTTACTGACAGTTCAACAAACTTCCCGAAATTAGTTCCATTTGATAGGAACATTATGAAATAATTAAGATATTCTTGGCCGTACTGCATATAGTTTTAGATAATGTTTACACATTTTAAATTAAATGGTGATTTTTAAATTCTTAAAATGTAGATTATATACTAGTTATCATATTTGGATTTAGTAGTTTACAATCGATTGATCCATTTGCACTATTCATTCTCAGGTGAAAATGCGGAATATTCTCTTGGTCGTTGTTATTATAAAGTGCCATATATATTTTTGGTCATTCCGAGTGAATCTTACGAAATATGAAAGTTGACATCAATTGATCAAACGCCAAAGATATCATATTTTAAAGTTGGCGATTTTAAAGCCAATCTTTCGTCTGTCTATACACATATATTCAAACGAAATGGATCATTGTCGGAAACATTAAGTTGAATTGAATATTCATAGCCCTAGATCTGAGCCTTGTAATGTGTTAGAAAATTGTGGAAGATACCATAAATTCGGTAGTATCTTTTCATTATGTTTTTTAAATCTTTTTTATTAAATTTGTTATTTCTATTTTCCAAATTAAATAGAAAACAAAGTTTTCTGAAAGAAGTGTGGATAATTTTGGATACTGATATGCAATTAATTGCATGCGACTTAATATAAGGACATTCAAACATAGGCGTTTAGAATACAAGATTGAATACAAGATTTGTTAGATATAGTCCTAGTGGGGCTGACTGGCAACGTTGAGTCAGTTCAGAAACAAGTTTTATTATTTTCATTAAGACACATTGGAATGTTGATTTTCTTCCTCTCCCGTTTACTAGTAGATTGAAGTTGATCGACTAGCCTTCCTACAAAAGCAGGCGTTTCGAACGCTGTAATGGTATTTAATGTTGTTGCTGTAGCAGGTTTAGAGGGAGCTGAGGTGATAATCCTTAAGTCTGAATTGTACTAGACTTCGTTCCGGCATGTATCCGATTATCCCGGGAACCTTTGTTCATCATCGTTCTCATGTTGTCCGGCTGTTATTTGCATCTTCTTCAAGGTTGATGTTAATGTTAAGGGAATGGGATGTTAATCGAGTTGTACCCCTATCCCCCACTAGGGGCGCTGCATTTTTTATGTTAACAGCCATGTTATGTATCGCTAATGGCTATTAGTTTCTTCCCTGGACCTTGAAGCAATCGAAATGACTATTTTTATGTGAAAGTGTGTTCGGATGAGAAAATTGGCTGCAAAAACTCTTATTTTATGATGAAACGTGAAAATTTGTTGATGTTGAATTTTACCAGTGCGCCGGCCGGGAATCGAACCCAGCACTTTCAGATTGCAAGATACGCACACTTCCACTATAGCTCAGTGGAAGTGTGCGAAGGCATTTAAGGTTATAAATGGTGTTGTCTGTTCTGACTACTTTATTTTTAGGATTAAGTTTAACGTGCCAATTAGACCATCTAGATATTACTTTAAGAATAACCTTCAATTGCATCTCATTTGTTTAATTTTTGCCGGCTATTGATATTTGATCTACAGCCGGTGTCCACACTCTACTGCTTAGCCGCCATGGTTCGGACTGTGGTGTGTATGTGAACCGAACAAAAAAATTACATCACTTCGATATTTCTAAAAATATACTTAAAAAATAGTTTGCACCTGTCATAGAAAATCTTAAAATTTGATTTTAAATTGTTTTGTTTTTGTGTAAATTGCAATGGCTAGGAATATTGCAATATAGAAATATTTTTTGAAGAAGAATATTTCATGAGATTTTCAACAAAATCGGAGTGATATGAAATTTTTTGTAAAGAAAAATAATATTTTTATTTATTGGATTTGAATTGGGATATTGTCCTGGCTCAAGACCATTTTGCATCTATATTTAATAGAATGCAAATTTATTTACAAATGGCATGGTGACATTTATTACTTGGCTGCAGACTACCACGATCATGATTTCGACCATGTCAAAAGTCTTTTCAAGTGGCTTTGCAGCGACTTTTCACCATCAAACCCGGCCTCTATAAGGAGATGATTCTCACGAGAAGCATAACTCACTTGCCAAATTTGCGTTCCTCTATAAGGGGATGATTCTCACTTTATTTTTCATTTATTTTTAAATTGTCATAAGAAATAAATAAAAAGAAATTATAGAGCTTCTTAGAGCAGAATTACAGAAAAATTGGTATAATGCTGTGTGCATCCTTTAACTGGAAATTCTCTTTCATTGAAATTAACATACACTGTTTAATTAATAATTTCAAGTGTAAGTTTATAATAATAATTATTTAATTTAATTTAATAATTATTATTATTAAAATGAGAAATATTTTTTTGTTTGTTTTAATATCGGCTAAGTCAATTGAAAACATATTTTTCATTTATTAATATTTTACATTTATAATTTCACTATATTAAGAAAATATTTTGTCGAAAGTCTGTTTATAACATTTTCTAATGAATTTTGGTGTCCTGCATTCGAAAACGATATTAGAATTTTTTATGGATACATATTTTTTACCTTTAACATTTCTACTATTATTTTTGGAGTATAAGTCCGATCAAAATTGGGAAAAAAATTATTCATTTTTTTCTCACACCCATAAAAAGTAGGAAAAAACTCGATAATAATTATTTTGTTTTATTTTGAATAGGTTGAAAAAGAAATGCATTTTTGAAAAATATCTATGGATGAATGTCGTCGTAAGAGAATTTTAAAAATGCATGTTTTAACTTAACTTTTTGTTTGTTTACCGAAGGAAATAAGGCCTATATAAAGAAACAGATTGTCCTTAAAGAAGCATGCAACTTTTCAAATAAAATTTAACAATGGATACGAAATTTCAGACTTACTCATGTGACGTTTAACGTCAATTTTAACAAGCCAAAAAAGCAGAATAGTTTTAAGCACAGTTTCAGTCCATAGTTCCAACTTAGGTAGAAGTGCGAAATTATACAGAACCTGAAATTTAAAGTCTAAAGGAAGTTTGTTTGCAGTATTATCATTCTCATTATGATGAATGATGACGCATCTCATGGTAAACTTTGTAAAATGTTTATTTATTGGCAGCATCTCGAACAAACCTTTTAAATAAATATTTGTTTAAGCAAATGGACAGAGAACATTTCTACTGTCATTTCCGAAAATTGCATACCCCCCATAACAATGACTATGTTTACATTTCATTATTTTTTTGGTCTCAAGTCAAAGTTAATTGACTCTGCCGACAGTGTAAATTCTAAGTTCGACATTTATGTGCATTATGCATTGATTTGATTGACTTGTACAATTGTTGGCCATTATTACTGGCTGTAATTTCTGGGAAAAGCTTTCAGCTTGAAATTGAAAGAAAAAAATCCCATTCTTTGTTTACTGCTGCATTGAATTGGAATGTGGCAGAAAAAAAGGTGACGATGATGATTAATGCAATTATTGGAAGAATCTCAATTTCAATTTCAATTACATTAAAACATTCATTTCGGACAGATGAGACAAATAAAGACAAAACAACAAAAACTCAAATCGCTTGTTATTCATATATTGAATACTGTGCGAAATGATTGAGTGATGGTCGGACGGGTCGGACAATGTAAATTATTAAGTATTAAAAGCTGATTTTTTGTTGTTCTGCTTTGTAAACAATGGCCATTGATGACTTTCATTTACTTTTGACAAAACTCAATTTCAGTCAGTTCACTCATTCATACATACATACATATGTATGTACATTTGTGTGTGTAAGTTTTCACAGATTTCCACACCCGTCTAGTGAGGGAGGGCATGGACAGATTTGGCATGGAAATGCTTGTGTCCACATAAAAACACATCAATCGTTTTTTTTAATAATGTACCAGTCAATGAATAAACAGCCAGCAATACACCACACACTGGGGAAAAAACGTACCTACAAAGAATTAAACCAAAAATTGCTGTCAATCTTGTCAACACTCAATGAATGACGTCCATACATCCCAGCCATCCATCCACCGGTCTATCCTGCTGTCCAATCGTCCACTTCATTGGTCCTTAGTCGTTGCATGTCTTTTTTTATTTTTTTTTTGTTGTTTTCTGTTTGCTCCGTGGTCATATGAGAAAAACAGATTAAGTGGCCAGCAGCAGTGTCCTTCGAAAGAGGATTTAACGCGAGGATATTGAGGCTGCTCGTGTTGCTGTTACCGATGGTGATGATGACGACGATGATGTAGCAGTTAACGATGAGCATTGTTTTACTGGAATTTATCCTTAATAACAGCAAAGCCACCACGTGTGTTGTATGGCCAATGAATGAATTAAAGTCAAATGGACGACATTCAGTGAATGAAGTATGATGTAAATATGTGCCTAGTAGGTATAGTTGTAGACAGAGCACATGTGTATTTACATATATATTACATGCTGGCCCGAAAGTCACCGCAACATTTTCAGGGACATTCTGAAAGTACAAAAAAATGAATTCGTATGGCAACTATTCATAAATATTATACTCCAGACATAGACTACATGATGTACTTCTATTGTCCTCACCGCGATATTCCAGAATCTGCTTAAGACTAATGAGTTCGACTGTTATTCACACCTGTAAACTGGAAAATTAAATGAAATTAATTCCAAGGACTTCAATAAAAGTTGTTCCCCACAAAGACGGTATAAGCTGCATTTCCCGATTTTCTAACATAAAAAATTTTAGACACCAGGGTGGATCGGAATTATTTTATATTATTTTTGTCATAATTTTATTTTAAAAATATATTTTTTATAATTTGAAGTAAATTTCTTCCCATTATAAGGAAAATTGTCAAATCTTAAAAAATATATTTTTCATTTTGTTTCTTATTTATTTTCTTATAAACACAAATAAAGCATTTTTGTGATAAGGTAATTAAAAAATTAACTTTTTGAAGCACACAATTTTCAAATCTTAAGAAATATATTTTTTTACCTTCGAGTTTTGTAAAATATTTTTTTGTGGTATGTATATAAATATTTTTTTCTAATTTTATAAACAAAAAAATAAAGAATTTTTGCCATAAATTATTAAATTAATTTTAATAAAATTGTCAATTCTTAAATTTTTTCTTATTTATTTTATAAAAAATACCTTCGATTTTTGTAAACTATTTTTTTGTGTTTTTTCTAATTTGAAGAAAATTTCTTCAAGTTTTAGGGAAATATATTTTTTGTCATAGAGTAATAAAAAAATAACTTTTTTGGAGTAAAATTTTCAATTTTTAACAAAAAAAATTTTTTTTATTCTTTCTTAGATTTTTGTAAAATAATTTTTTGTGGTATGATTACGTATGATTTCTTTCTAATTTGAAGCAAATATTTTTTTAAAAAATTTATTAAAAATTTTGTTTTAATTACCTAAATAATTTATTTTCGATTCACCCTACTGTCTACAATTTCATATTTTTTGAAAATCGGGCAATGTTGCTTTTTTTCCTTATAATATATATATATATATATATATATATATATATATATATATATATATATATATATATATATATATATATAAATTGGAAAATATCATTAAAATCTGAGAGAAGAGCTAAAAAGTCTGTGTGATCAGTTCACATGAAATTGCCTTCTGATCCACCCTGTTCCTATACACATCATGTCAATGATTGATTTTAATTTGACTCTTTGTCAGTCTTATGTTCCTTCCTCTCGAATATACTTTTTTAGTTGTTGCTATCCTCACCTATGTTCGTGGGGAGGGAACATTTCATTTTCATTACGTCCTCGTTGATGACGTCAGAGAAATGAAAGTTGTAGAAATTAATTGTTGGCCTTTAGTTCAGTTCTGTACAAGTTTAGTAAAATGAGTGAGTGGCTAGATGGGATCCTAAATCCTTTAACATATAAACAGTTATATTTGGAATTTTGTAAATTAAATAATAAATATGGAACAACGTCATAAGTATATTATTGATTGATTGATGTTTCACAATTTTCACAATAATTTACTATTTTTATATATGAAGAGTTTAATCACACCCACCCCCACACACACACATATATCTGTCAGAGGAACTAAAAGGTAAACTCCTACATTTCAAGTTTATTCTTAGAGGGAATGCCAGGAAATGAAGCCCCCACACACACACAGGTATGACGATTGTTTTGAGAACAAAAAATAATGACCGCTTTCATCATCATTCGTAACGAGCGTTCTTATTGGAATACTATTCTATTTTGATTCTAGTTTTATTTTTATATAATGGTCCGAAGCTCTACAAAGTAATGTGATATTTAATTAGAAATACTTATACGAACTTATGTTTAGGCGAGGAGAGGAGAGGAGGGGACTGCTATCCTGGAATTGTCTTGCGTCTAGCACAAACATTAACTTACATCAGAGTAGGAAGATATTTATTATTTGTGTACTAATTAATTTCGCTTAAAATAAAATCGTTTGTATCGAATAGCAAGCAAGCAGTACACGTGTAAGGACCATTTGTTTGTGTTTTTTCTCAATTAATTCCAAAAATACTTAAACAGTTTCGCCATTGTCGTCATTATTTTTCTACCAAGAAAACGAAATCAGCTCTAGTTGTAAACTCACCCACTCACCCGAAGATGTCCTGTCAGGATGATATTGTTGTGTTTTCGATTTCTTTGGAAATAGTGTCAACATTTCAGTCACATTACTACATTGTAGTAAATGAAAATTGTATTTATTCATTTATATTGATTTGAGAAATCATTGGGATGTGCACTAAATCTTTCGGAAATTAAATTATTTTGTAAAGGACACCATCATGTCTTTGATTTTTTATATACAATTACTAGCAACAGAGTTAGTAATCTTTTCAAGATATGATATATTACTTAATTACTTTTTTAAATTCAAATGTGAAATTACGAGAATATTATATTTTCGTACCGTTGCACACATATAAGCCTGTAACTTAGTTGATTATCAACCGATTTCCACTTTCGCATTGGATTTAAAAATAAGAAATCTGGAGTTTTCGATAGATATATAGCTTATTTAAGTAATCTGTGTAATTTTATCCAGCAAACAATTTTTTTAAACAAGTTTCAGCCATTTTGTAATTTATTTAAATTTTTCAACTTTGGCAACGCTTTAGCACATTATGTTGTAAATTTTTTAAATAACATATTTAAGAAAGACTAAAACGCCGCTTTCTTTTTAGAAATCCGCTGAGAATTGACTGAGTTAAATATTTTATTAAAACAAAATTTTTGCAAAAATACTAATTTTGGTCATTCCAGTTAACATCTCTCATTATTTTACGAACCGAAGTCCAATAAAAATCATCAAAACAAATAAAAATGAAAAAAAAAAAAAAAATGCGAACACTTTAATAAAAAATCCACAATTTTGGAACACATTTTCCTCACTTTGGGAATTCGGTTATTTTTTAGAAAAAGTCGAAAATCTAGTATTTTTTATATTTTTTGATGAATTTCATGTACTTTTATCAGATTTCAATTCTTAAAATTAAAAACTGTTTTTTTTTCAAAAATTTAGTATTAACAAAAACGTCAATAACTCACTCAATTATAAAAGGATTTTAAAAACAAAGCAACGTTTTGTTCCTTACTAAATGTGTTATTTAAATAAATTTACATGTGGTACGGTTGCCAAAAAAATTAATGTGCAAAAAGATTGCCAAATTTGAAAAATTGCTAAAATTTGTTAAGAAAATTACTTTGCTGGACAAAAGAAACCAGATTTCTTAAATAAGCTTGAAAGCCGCAGGTTTCCCCTTTATAAATCCGATGAGAATCGTTTGATAACAGACTATTTTACACGCATATAGGCGTGCAAATTTACGAAAACCCGATTTTGTTACCCGATAATACCTACCAGAAAAATAATATCACTTCCCAGAGTTTTTAGATTGTCACACAGTGTTATCATACATTGGCGATATAGGTATCAAATGAAAGAGAAGAATGTCTGTTAAATATACTTTAAATTCCTGCTTCTTATCTATATTTGTTTAACATTAACAACCATTTCAAGATTCTCTCTTGAATAATAAACTAAGGGATGAAACTTAAAATGATTGTTAATGCTAATCTAATACAGATAGAAGCATGACATTTGAAGTATTTTAACAGATTTTTTTGCTCTTTCATTTAAAACCTATATAATTCTTAAAAGAGCGAAAATAAATTATTAAAGCACTTATATCAATAAATTAATTAAATTAAAATAACTGTAAAATGGACAAACGATGACAAAATAAAAAAACTGATTATGTCGGTTTGCTCCTGGTTGTCTATAGTTTCAGGTCTATATAGTCTCGTTCCTTCGATTTCATTATTTGACGTTAGTATCTTTCTACAAAACTTTTCATCAAGTTTGGCAACAGGAGGTAGTCACAGGGGGTTTATGTTTGGAGAAAATTGTAGATTCTGAATCAATTCGTAGCGTAAATAATTCAATTTCCACTTGAAATGAGGTGAGAGCCGTGTTTCTTTTTGCTGTCAATTTTATCAATGAAAAATTTTTATGCAAAATGTAATCCACGATGCAAAATATAGCTATATATAATATATAATAAATAAAAATATGTAATAAAATACATTTACATCCTTCCTGACCAATCTGTACGATAGTTTAAGAAAATTATGATTCCTCGAATACATTGTAAGTCAGACTTATATTTATTCGTATATCCATACTATGTTTACCTTGGATTAGGTATTGTTAACAATTTTAAATATTCCTTTAAAGACAACAACCCTTGCATCACGGCTCATCCACCCAGCCAGCCATATATGGCCACCTAAAAGTTATTAATAAATAGCCCTTTAATAAAACATGGCACAGATAACATCTATTTAAGGACATACAGGTTGGTTATTACATAAAACAATAGCAAAGAAAATCAATTCCACATCGTTAATGCTGCTTACTCTGCTTCGAAGCACAGTTTGGCGTTGACAAATCCAACGACAACCCCGTCCGAGAGAACACCGTCAACGGCCACGTCATTGACAATTTCCAATTATCTATCCTCACAAAATAATGTTTACAACCGACCTAGCATCAGACACACAGCCAGCTAGTCAAACAAAGTTTGTGCACCTCAACTCGACTGTGTTTCCAACAAACCCATCCATTCAACCCACCGAACACTCAACGTATACTTAACGCCCTTTACATTTTCTATTTATTATTAAGTATACGCTGTGTTGTTCGTTCAAACCAACTACTGTTGGTGGGGTATCCATCCGTGTGTATGCGAGTGTGTCGCGACAAACACTTGTTTACAACAACAACAACAGAGACACATTCGACGAGGCTAGCGAGCAGCCGTTTTAAACGAGACAACGAATTCGAATTTCGAATGTAAACGAGACGACGAAGAAAGTGGCACACGACCAACAACGAACGAACGAGCGAGTGAGCGAGCACAGCCACAACCACAACGAAACGACGACCACGACCACCTCTTACATGCTAGTTCGCTGTGGTCGGTTGTGGTGAGAGGAGAGCGGCGGGGGACAATCATTGATTTGAATACGATGATGAGTCGTGGCGCGCGCCGATTTATTTTTGTTATTGTGGACGGACGACACGATGATGATGATTTAAATTAAAACAACAGCACAAGTAGAGAATTCATAGAAAACTGTTGCTCATCTCTGCGAAGAAGAAGATGATGATGATGTTGTTGTCGTTGTGGATGTTGTGCATGTCTATGGTCGACATCAATATCGTACGTATAGGAAGGGCAAAGTAAAGCATTGTTGTGGAGTGGCGAAATGCTGCGATTCCTTGTGGTTTTGTGTGTGTGTTTACACAACAAACAATTTAACAGGGCCTAGAGCAATATTGTTGCTGGCAAAGGGTTATCACACTAGTACTGTATATATAATAATATATTTTAAATTTGTTATAGAGCACACGGAAAGGGCATTTTGTCATTTTTTAGTCTATTTTTGGAACAAATGTGTTTGAATAAATGATATTTCTCTGTGAAATGGAATGTGAAGCATTTTAACAGATATCCTTCTCTTTCATTTAATACCTCTACCATTGTACGAAAATAAAATATTCAAATATCTATATATTTTGGATATTAAAAGTCCTATAAGTAGGACAACTGACCACGAAATAAAAAAACCGAGTATGCAGTTTTTGTGTTCTATCGTTTCAGTTCTATAAGGTCTTCCCATTTTTGGGAACAAATTTTCTTAATAAAAATCGAATGATATTTCTCTGCGAAATTTTCTGCGGAAACTAACTTAAACCCCGATAGAATTAGAAAGAATAAAACTGGAAAGGAATTTGTCACTTTTGTCCTATTTTTGAAACAAATTTTCTTTAAAGAAGTTGAATGATGCCTCTCTAGGAAATTGAATTTGAAGTATTTTTAACAGATATTCTTCTCTCTCATTTTATACCTGTACCGCTAATCTATGATTTGCAAAAATACGAAAATAAATTATTAAAATATCTATATCTGATTTGAACTGGGATATTGTCCTGGCTCAAGACCATTTTGCATCTATATTTAATAGAATGCAAATTTATTTACAAATGGCATGGTGACATTTATTACTTGGCTGCAGACTACCACTATCATGATTTCCACCCTGTCTAAAGGTTTCGTTCAGGTGGCTTCGCAGCGACTTTTCAACATCAAACCCGGCCTCTATAAGGAGATGGTTCTCACAAACGAACGAGAATCCCAACTCACATGCCGAATTTGCGTTTAAAAACCGCACCAAGTAATAAAGTACACATGCCATCTTACAAGCATCTCATTGAGTTGCATATGTAAGTATGTGTATATGCAGGTAATTTTGGAAATTAAAAGTCATATAAAACAACAAATAAACACGAAATATAAAACTGAGTATGTAGTTTTGCTTCTACAGATTCAGTTGTAGCGGATGATCGCATTTTTGAAAGTATATTGATGTTTTAATAATTTATTTTCGCACGTTCACAAATCGTACGATGTGTATCAAATGAAAGAGTAGAATATTTGTTAAAAATACATTAAATTTCAAAATATTGGTTTAGCATTAACAACCATTTCAAAATAAAATGGTTATTAATGCTGAACTAATACAAATAGAAGCATGGTATTTGAAGTATTTTTAACAGATATTCTTCTCTTTCATTTGATACCTATAACGTTAGTGCATGATTCCATAAGTACGAAAATACATTTTTATTTATATCTGAAATGATTACGGATGATCCCTTTTTTGGAAGTATATTGATGTTTTAATAATTTATTTTCGCACTTTCACAAATCGTACAATGGGTATCAAATGAAAGAGTAGAATATTTGGTAAAAATACTTTAAATTTCAAGCTTCTGATCTGTATTGGTTCAACCATTTCAAGTTTCCCCCTTAAAAAAATAAAACATGAATAAACTAAGAGGTAAACATAAAATGGTAACATGCGCTAAACTAATACAGATAGAAGCATGACATTTGAAGTACTTTTAACAGATATTCTTCTCTTTCATTTGATACTTATAACGTCATTGTATGATTTACATAAGTACGAAAAAAAATTATTTAAAAATCTATATTCTTTTGAAAAACGAAAAAGTCTTGTCTAAATGAACTAAAAAGTGAATGTGCAATGGTGGTCGATAGTTTCAGTTCTATAAAGTCTTCCCATTTTTTGGAACAAATTTTCTTAATAAAAATGATGAAATGACGAATAATGTTTCTGTACGAAATTTTCTAGGGGAACTAACTTTAGAAAAAATAAAAATTAAATCATTTACGTTCTAGGAACGTTGAAAATGATGGCGGTGCCGGGCTCATCCCATTTTTTTTGTTTTCTTCTTATTTTTGTTTGGTAATGGAAAGGATGAGAATGAACCGTACTCAACTATATCCTCTTTGACCATATGCGTATTTCATATCCTGTGTGGGGATAACACATCAATGACACTTCTGTATAGAATGCTTGTCTTACCATGCTATGTTATCGAACGTAAATATATATTTACATTTTTGCAACTAATCGATGACTAAAAAATATTTCTCTGCGACATTCACTGGGGAATGACTAACTTGAAACCTTTAGTTGCAATAAACGAGGTCGCACTCTACTTTGTAAATAAGTGTATCTTTGCGGCTGGGTGATTGTCAACGATTTGCGGTTTAGGGATGTATAACACCAGCTATGACAATGATCAATGATCAATTTGTATATTTATAACGAATGTCTAAAGTGTTCGGAGATCGTATGATTAAATATGATTAATTCTCAGTAATTGTTTTACGTTTTAAGTGTTTGGATAAGTTTCAGAATTGTAACAGCCCACGCAAAATGTATCAAATAATAAAATGTATCAAAATTATTCAAAATACTCTCGAAATTTAGAAACAATGAACTTAACTTTGTAAATGCTATATTTGTTTGGAATGGGTGACATCAGAAAATGTGATAAAGTGTTAATTTTAATAGATTTTTTTAATTTGCTTTCGTTGTGTAATATTATTACTAAACAAATATTTAAAAATCGCTATTACGAATTGTGCCCACAGAAAATGTTTTTCAAAAATTTTCGAAATTTATGTTCGATACTTTATAATTATTTTTTTGAAATCAAGGTCAATACTATGAGCACAACGAAAGGTCAGTATAATCATAATCATTCAATGTCATGGAAACTAATACCAAAAAATAACCACTTTCAGAAATCAAATATAAATCAAAGAATATAAGTAGCAGACATAATATAGCAGACAGTTATATCTGAATAGAAATAATGAAACTTTAGCATGTCAAAATTTAAAATTAATCCCTAAATTATAAATTCTCACAAAGTTCGAAAGGATACAATTTTTCAAAAATTATTTTAAATATTTATTCGCACTCTACGATAACGATATTAGAGTCAAACGAAAGGGGAGAATATCAATTAAAAATACTTAAAATATAATGTTTCTATCAGTTTTAGTTTAACATTAACAGCAATTTCAATGCTCCCTCCCCCTCAGTTTAATTAGTTTATTCATATTTTACATTTTAAGAGGTAATTTGAATTATTTTTAGCCGATATTGTCTTCTTTAATTTGACACCAATACTGGTAGCATAGGCTACAAAAGAGTATTTAAACTAATTTTTCGAAAATTGAAAACGAAAATTGAATACACGATGGGGAAATAAAAAACTAAAAACACCAATGGAGTTAGCCTATAGCTTGAGAAGTATATCAAGTTTAATACGTTACCCAATCCTCCATAAAATTGTAAAAATTAAGCCTATACAAAAATAGGCGATATTTTTTAATAAAAATCACTCGAAAAAATTGGGTCATTTTTAATAATTATTGCGCGATATTTCACATTTTCATAATGCAAAAATCACACAAAACCCAAAAATGAATATCGGCCGCCGCTAAGAAAACGAAATAAACCCTAGCAAATTGGGATAATTTCCTTTTTTGGGAGATATTTTATTTTAAATTTGGGAGCAATATTTCATATGAAAAATCACTCGAAAATTATTGCGCGAATTTCATATTTGGTTTTTGGGAGATTTTTGCTTTACCCAAAATCCAAATACGAAATATCTGCCGCTAAGAAAACGAAATAGTGCTGAAACAGTTGGGAGTTATTTAATTTTAAACTTGAGGGATTATTTCATAATGAAATAAAGCCCAAATGAAATTACAGGCAAAATATTTTTTCATCGATTGTTGCATCGTATTTGATATTGAACATTATTTTATCTAAATTGAGGTTTTTTTATATTCACTAAAAATATTGTGGGTAAATTTGTGACAAAAGTTGCGTTGCGATTTTTCTTATTAAAAATTAATTAATTTCTGGGGCGTTTTAATATGAAAAATTACACAACTTTTTGGGCCATCATTCATTTCAGTTTGCATATTTTTATAACGCAAGGTCGAATAAAGAAATATTTTTGGTTTTTTATCAAAAAAAAAATGCTTAAAAAATCATTTCTAACATATTTTTTTATTTTATTATGTTGCATTATCTCAACTTCAATTATCCCAAATCACTTTCAAAATCCCAATATATTCGATTTAGAGTTAAATTCACTTGCTCTATATAAGACCCCACTGTGCATACATGATATACTTATTCGGTAAACTATAACTCCCCAAGACAAAAATAAAATTTATTTTTTTTAATTTATCTATAAATTTAAAAAAAATCTGACAATATCGGGGTACAATGTTAAAAATTATTTTTTATTGATTTATTTGTTTTTTTTTTTAATCTATCTTTAACATAATTATTTTATTTTATTGTTGCATTATCTCAACTTCAATTATCCCAATATATTCGTTTTAGAGTTAATTCACTTGCTATATATGACCCCACTGTGAATACATGATTATATTGTATATATATAACTCTCCAAGAAACAATTAAAAATTATTTTTTTTAATTTATTAATTTTTTCCCAATTTTATCCATTACTTAAAAAAGATCTGACAATATCGGGGTAAAATTTTTAAAAATATATATTTTTTTAAATAAAAAGAAATTAAAAAATACATATTTTTTAAATTTATTTATTTTTAAATTTATCTCTAACATATTTTTTATTTTATTGTTGCATTATCTCAACTTGTATTATATTCAAGCAATTTCATAATCCCAATATATTAGATTTTGAGATAAATTCACTTGCTATATATGACCCCACTGTGCATATAGTTATTCGGCAAGCTATAACTCTTCCAGATTCAAAATATTTTTTTTTATTTATTTTTTTTTCTAAATTTATCCATAAAATAAAAAATCTGTAACATAATTATTTATTAAAAAATAAATTTAAAAAATCTGACAATATCGTAGTAAAATGTTAAAAATTATTTTTTTTTAATTTATTTATTTTTTTAATTTATCTCTAAAATATTTTTTTTTATTTATTTATTCAACTTCAATTATCCCGAAACAATTTCATAATCCCAATATATTCGATTTTGAGTTAAATTCACTTGATATATTTTTTCCTAAATTTAAAAAAATACAATAAAAAATTAATAATAATCTTTTATAATTTATTCATTTTATCAAATTTATCCATAAATCTAAAAAAATCGGACAATATCGAGCCAAAAATTGTTTGTAGTCAAGAGTAACACAGTTCTTATTTGACAACCCTTTTTCGTTATTAGCGTTGTTTTTTTTTGTTTTCCGTTTGTTGCAGACATAAACACTTTGCATGTCGAACGGCATCGACAACAACGACGACGATGGGCAAGCACTAAGTAGACAACATTTCTTTCATCCGGACGCTTTTGCTTTGTGCTCTATTCTGTGTTGGGGGGCTCCTTCAGTACGGCCGTACAATTCACTGGGGGAAGTTACGATATTTCCGAGATTTTCGAGTATTCCGTTCCGTTATTGTTCTTCGTACGTTTGTACATCGTTGTTCTTTCGTTGTTGTCCATGGCGCTATGCGTGCGTGTGTCAGTGCGAGTATAAAACATATTTGCACGGCATTTTTGCCGTAACATTGTGGCAAATTCATTAGTAGTGCTACAGGCTTCGTAGATAACAGACGTAGTCGTCGTGATGATGCTCAACTGCTCAGTCGTATCCATGTTGCATGAGTGTGTGTGCCCGTGCACATCATGAATATCTGAGAATACGTAACGCCGCGTAACGTAATGTTAACATCGTTGTCGTTGTTGTCGTCGTCAAACATCGTTTGTCAAACTTAAAAACGAGACTCAGACACACACCAACACATAGACATTCGCATTGCCCAAAGAGGAAGTGAAACAAGTGGCGAAAAACATAATTTCCTGTTTAAAACTGTGCGAACGAACTGTGTACTTGTAGTAGTAGTAGTTTAGTGACCGCCGGCTGAGCTCGGGGAATTGCAAGCGAAACAAAAACCAAAACAAAACAAAACCGATTCAAAGTGGCCAAAACAGACAACTACATGAGTACGAGAGTGGCGCAACACTGAGTTAGTTGTGCGTGCGGTGCATTGTGGCATTAGTTTTAGTTTGTGGAGGCCCCCACCCCCCAAAAAAAGTGCGTGCGCGGTTTTTTGGCCAAAATTTCAATTCGAGCAATTTTGGAAAAGAAAATCGCCTAGTTTTCCAACATGAAATAAATGATAAATTTTAATCACGTAAAAAGCATTACATTTACAATTTGTGCTGTCTGTCTGCCTGCCTGCCAATATCTATACCTTGTAAACTCTTCTCCATCTGGTGCTGGGTGCTGTTTTGTTTACAACACACATTTGCATTAAGTGAAAAGATATTTCCAAACAATCGCTCAGCCATTTGTCATTTGTCAAAAGGCTGTCAAAAGAAATTGAGTGAAAAGCTTTTTGTAAAATACAAAAAGTAGCAGAAAAACGCAATATTCTCTCGCAGAACAATTCTTTTATTTTATCATTAACACACATCGAGAACACACACATCAGATATCGGCTGTCAAAATGCAGCGTCGCATGTCAATAACCATACGTGAATATAAGTTCTTTCGCAGTTTCTCGCAGAAATTCGAAAATTGGCCGAAACGCAAAGCGGAAGCGATATGGCGCAAAATGCGTGAAAGGAAAATTGCAGGTGAATACTCCACAACTCCGAATCATTCCATTTCATATGCCTTTGTACATTTGAATTTGAATTTAAAGTTTCTTTCTTCATCAATTTTATGTTTAAGTTTTTTCTTCTTTTTATTTAATCGCTCCCGAAATTCCTGAAATACCTTTGGGGGCATTTCATTTAAATCGTTTCGGTTTGGTTCTTTTCATTTTTTTTGGTTCACTTCTTTCAAATTTTTGTTTACTTTGCTTTAATTGTTGTAGCCTGCCTAGCTGCGCAGCACACACCGTCCACCGCACACCTTAATACACTTTTTTTATTCGTCTTCGATGATATTAGCGCTGTTTGTTTACTTAATTGGCCGAGAATTATTTATATTTCTGTGGCGATTTGAATTGATCTTGTTGTGCTATAGCTGTTGTTTTGATAGTATCCTCAATTATGAAAATGATTTTATTAAAGTGGTCTGAAAGATTTAAACCATTTGTGTGCCAGGGGGCTGGCTGTGGTATGCCACACTCGAGCAAAATTTTCCGCAGTTTCAATGGTCGTGCACAGGTAGTGTCATGTTAAAACATATCGCCGATATTTTGATTAGTTTAGAACACTCAAAGTGCTCAAAGCTCAAATTCGCAAGATGGTGTCTAGTTTTTAACAACGCCTTGAGAAGACTTTTTTGTTTAAAAATGCCCATAGCAAGTTTGTGCTATATGTATTTACACTTATGACAAACTAAGAAAGGACCTCAAAAATATCTTGTTATCTTAATTTTAGAATTAAGGACGTAACTGAATTTTTTCGAAATTGTTCTTTTGCATATTCCGAGTAATTTCAGTATTTTCTATCGAGATATGTAAAAAACGCGATTTCAAAAAATGACAATTATTTTATGTAAAATATCCAATTTCAAATTCTTACTCATATTCTCATGAAAAAGTGATGGCAAGTTTACGTCTAAAATCTTATTGTTTCACCTCAGGAATAGTTCAAACATCTTAAGAAAATTAATCGTTCTTTTACATATTCCGATCAATTTGAGCATTTTCTACCGGAATATTAAAAAACGCGATTTCAGAAAAAAATTGTGAATCATGTCCTTTTGGATTTAAGGTGATGATTTCTTATTCTTTGACATAAATGACAAGTTTATTGGTCGTTTTCTAATTCAAATTTCAAATTCTCATGAATAGGTATACCAAGTTTATGTTTAAAATTGTTTTGTTTCAAATCCGGCATAGTTCTCAACATCTCAAGAAAATAGCAAATGTTTGCAATTTTTAGTTTCTCCAGAAAATGGTGGTGCAATGTTTAAACTTATTAAAAGGTGGTGCCATGTTTAAACTTATTAAAAGGTGGTGCCAAGTTTATTTTTAAAAACAAATTGTTCAAAATCAGAAATGGTTCAAGAAAATTAAAAATGAAGCCTCTCAGCTTCTGCGGAGAAAAGTGGTGCCATTGACAAACTTATTTATTTTTATAATTATTTTGTTTCAAAAACCTGAATTGGTGGAACTCCCTAAGAAAATTGTAAATGTTTGTACCTTTTATGATCATGCTGAAAATAGTGGTGCCATGTTAGACGTATTGAAAAAGTGGTGGCAAATTTATTTTTATAATTTTCCTTCCAAGTCCGAAATAGTTCATGCATCTCAGGAAAATTACAAATGTTCTATGGAATAAAGTGGTCTCATAACATGTTTGGTATTTAAGGTGACGCCAAGTCTGTTTTTAAAATTGACTTGTTCCAAATCCGAAATAGTTCAAAGATATCAAGAAAATTACAAATGCGTCCTCTCAGCTTCTACAGAAAAAGTGGAGCCATGTTTAAACTTACTGAAAAGGTGGTGAAAAGTTTATGTTTATAAATATCTTGTTTCAAATCCGAAACAGTTCAAACACTTTAAGAAAATTACAAATGTTCGTAGTTTTTTAACACCATTGCCATTTTTAATATTATTGTGAAGCATGAAATGAATGGATCACATTACAATCAAGATCAGAAAGACATTAGACTTTTTGCAATACTATTACCTAATCGGACACAATGAATGAATATGATGTAGTAAATTTGATAGTAAAATAATCATAGTTTAGATTTCCCCCCAAAGATGGTGCCAAGTTTAAGCGTGGAGCACTTTTTCTAACCAAGAAGATAAATTAAAATTTATAATCATAAAATATAAAAATGATTTAATTTACCACCCAAGGGTGTTGCCAAGTTTAAACGTAGCGAAATTTGTCTAGCCACACTCAAGAAACAATAGATTAAATTATCAAGAAACCCGAACATCACTCCAAGAAGTAATAGTTTAAATTACCAAGAAAATCCAAATATGACCATTAATTTGAAAAATATTAACATTAAGAAAATGTTGCTCGCAAAAAGATGGTGCCATGTTTCATCTTATGGTGAACCAAGAGTTTGAATCGTAGTTGAAATTCTCGGTTTTATTTTAATAACATTTAAATTGATTCGCCAAAATTCAATTGCCTATGATTTTACAAAATTATTGCCCGCGAAAATGTGCTCCCACAATAAATGTTAGCCATTTCGTATAAAATGTTCTTTCGTTGCCAAAAGTAGCATCTATATGAGCAGCACGAATTGTCCATTCAATTCGATTAAACTCCAGACTGACATTATTCATTACATTTATGACAGAGTTTGGAAAACAAACTTGAAATGGCAAAGTGTAGAAAATATTGTTAGAAAATAAAATATCATTGGATTTTCTCACCAAGAATTATATTTGGACGATTTTCAAATTTGTTTCTTAGTTCAAATTCTCAAAAAAGAGTTTACAACAAGTTTATTATTCTAACACGAAAATATTTAAATGACATCAAGAAAATTATTTTAAATTGCTTATGAGTTTTTTGTTTCTGAGAAATGTTGATGCTAATCATTTTTATTTATTGGGGATTTTACTTGGGGATTTTCCCGACTAAAAACGTTGCTGATGGGTTTCTTTGAAGTATTTAAATGAAGACGGAGGGTAATGCCCTACTCTGGGAAGTTTTCTGATGACTAAAATAAATTGATTCATAATTGAGGCTTGAACAACTTTGTTTGTACATTTCACCAAAAATATATTTGCTATTCTCTTAGTGAGATTCAAGATCATTTTATTTATTTATTTATTATATTAATCAGTTTATTTATATTTTTATTTAGCTTAGAGATCATTTTTTTTTATTAATCAGGTTATTTATAATTGTTTTCCCGGAAAGTTGATTTGCTAAGGTTAAAAACAATTTTTACTATATTATTTTACTATTTTAACTTATTTATTTTTTATTTATTGTTTACATTATGAAAATATATGCCAATAGGTTTTTATTTGGATTATCGTTATTAGCCTCCTAATACACTGATTATCAAAGCACATTTTCGGTGTCAAATCGGCTCTCGCTCATTCCATATTTTTTTTCGTTACATTTTCAAACATGAACAACAGTCCAACAGTCGTTTTTCTTTGGGAGTGCTTCTGTCTCTGTATAGCATTCGATGAAGCTCCCTAATGTAGCCAATCTCCAATGTCCGTATCCTGTATTTCAACACTTGTTCTGCAACAATTAATTTCCATGATCTATACCGGCAGTTTATAAGTTTTATTCTGAAATTATTTCTGGAAATCTTCATTCGTATCTCATAAAAATCTTCATACACATGCTTATCAACAAAATAATGAGCGAAGTGGAGGTGGGGTTGGGGGTATGGACATGGATGGCAGTGAACAAGGAATTGGCAATACGTGATTATGGTGCATCTTCCCTAAAAATAAATACAATGAGAAGTGATAAAATACAAAAGTTCATTAATAAGCGAAGCAACAAGAACAACAAAAATTGCATACAAAATATTATTGTATAATTTCATTTTATATAGGTAAATATGAGCACTCCTCATATTAATTACTGCGAACGTTGAAGTGAATGGAAATGGTGATGATGATGATGACGACGACGATGCTGATGCCGATGACGGTGAATGACTACAATTCATTCACTCAGGAAACCAATGGGGGAACAATGGTCACCGCGCTGCGATATTACAAAAATACTTGAATGATATAAAACCCCAACCCGCCCCCACTCGCCCAATATTCGTCTTCATATTATATATATATAAAATGATGTACATATTTATGTATGCCATATGCGCTGCCCTTTTGTGTTTGTATGTATGTGAAGGCTTCTTCCGCTCATGTGCGACGAAAGGAAACACTTGTTGATTTAGAAATGTTCCCCGTGAGAGAATTGTTTTTGGCTGCGCTCTATACCACCCCCTGTCCGTACTTGTGGCGAAAGAGTAATTAATCAAAGGAAACTGAGGAATTTTTTAAGGACTATTGATAAATTCCAAACTTTTGTGTTAATTTTCTGTTTTTTAATACTCAATAAAATAATTGATTTTCAAGAGTTTTGTCGAAATAGGGTAGCGCAGAATTTGATATCTAATAATTATTATTATTATTTTTAATAATAATATGTTACTGAGGAAATATTTTCCATCTTATACTTAAGAATTCTTCCATTATCAGGAAAAATATTATGTTCGTGTTTTACCTGTTTTCTCACAATATACACTGTCACATTTTCTTCCGGTGAAAAAGCAACAGCTGTCACAAACCACCACAATTTATTTTTCATCCAAAAAGAAAATCATTCATTTGTTCTTCTTTGAAGATATTTGCTTGAAATCTTGGCCATTCTCAGGAAAATTAAAAACGCATAAATGTTTCTGGGATATATTTCATTAATCACATCAAGTGGCGGATTAACAAGGTGTACAACGCCTAGCCTTCACCAGAAGCGAAAACCAAATTAGCCTCTACATTCTGAAGTGGCGCATTTTTTTTGCATTAATCTATACTCGCATTTTCATTCGCAACGTTTCTCCCACCACCCACCTCAATTTGTCTACCATGAAAACGGTTCACCGCTGCACTGCACATGCATTGCAATCGCAATTGTCATTAATAATTACGAGTGACATCGTCATCGTCTTCATCAGCATCTGCATCATCATCATCAGCGGCGGCAAAAGCATCTGTGCCATCGTATTCGGCCGGCATATATAAGCTATGTCCTCTTGTACACTGAAAAAAATGAATCGTTAAAGTTTTTGTTTAATTTGATTTAAAAAATATTTGAAATCAATATTTCAATTGATATATTATTGAATAAATCAATACAATAATTTATATAATTAAAACATTTATTAATTGAATTACGATATTAATTCATTTAATTAATGAATTAATTGATTGATTAACATATTAATCGATTTAACAAATATATTAATTGGTTAATCAACATATTAATTGATTTAGTTAATTTATTAAGTGATTTAATTAAAATATTTATTGGTTTAATTAACACATCAATTGATTTAATTAAAAAAAAAAAATACGTTAATTGATTAATTAATATACACATACATTTAATTAATATATTATTTATATTATTTTTTTAATTAATTGGTGCATTTATTGACTCAATAATTATATTCATTGATTTAATTAATATATTAACAGATGTAATTAATATTTTTTATTGATTCAATTATATAATATTCAATTTAATCAATCTTTTATTTGATTTAATTAAAATATTAATTGATTTTGTTACAAATTACTTAACTCAAGTAACATATTAATTAATGATTAATATGTTAGTAGATTTAATTAAATGATGTAATTAGTATATTTATTGATATTGAATATTTATTGGTTTAATTAACACATCAATTGATTTAATTAAAAAAAAATACGTTAATTGATTAATTAATATACAAATACATTTAATTAATATATTATTTATATTATTTTTTTAATTAATTGGTGCATTTATTGACTCAATAATTATATTCATTGATTTAATTAATATATTAACTGATGTAATTAATATTTTTTATTGATTCAATTATATAATATTCAATTTAATTAATCTTTTATTTGATTTAATTAAAATATTAATTGATTTTGTTACAAATTACTTAACTCAAGTAACATATTAATTGAATGATTAATATGTTAATAGATTTAATTATATGATATAATTAGTATATTTATTGATTCAGTAATTATAGTCATTGATTTAATTTATATATAAACTTATTAAATTAACATTTTAATTGGTTTAATTAATATTTTAATTGATTCCATTAATATTTTAATTTATTCAATCAATATTTCAATTGATTTAATCAATATTTTTATTCGTTTAATTATATATTAATTCATTTGGTTAAAATATGAATTATTTTTTAATTAATTTATTAACTGATTTAATTAATATTTTAATTGATTTGATTATATATTAATCCATTTAATTAATATATTAATTTATTTAATTAAAATATGAGTTGATTTTTTAACATATTAATTGTTTCAATTAATATATTAATTGATGTATGTATTAATATAGTTATAGATTTAATTGATATACTAAATGATCTAATTAATATATTAAATGATTTAATTTTAGTATATTAATAATTATATTGATTGATAATATACTATATTGATGATATAATATATTACTCAATTTGATTTAATTAATATATTTTCGTACTGAAAGGTAATTAATTTTTAATTGATGAGGTAAATTTTTAATGAAAATACGGTTTGCACCTTTATACACTCAAACAAATTTCCCTAACTTTCACTAATGACAATAATATGTTTGTTTTGGTTCAAATAATATGTTGGTTAATATGACAAAAAATAATTGAAAAGAATCATAAAAATCTTATAATTAAAATTGTCAATACAATAAAAATATACACTGAAAAAAATATTTCTTTGATGCAATTAAAAAAGTTGTTAACCAAAATATCGAAAAACCTGTAAAATATATATTATTTTGGGGTTCACTTATTGGATATATTTTGAAAAACTGTTTCGGATTTTTTCCAATTGACTTAATAAATCTTTATTTATTATTATTTTATTTTTGTAAACTCGATTTTTTTGATTATAATCCACTATACTTTATAATCAATGTTTAGAACATTTTTGTCCCACAGAGTTATCTTGTAATTGAGACCATAAGCTTCATCAGATATGCCTGTCTCAAAATATAGTTCAATTTGTGGAACTATCCTCGAATAATATTTAGAAAAAATTAAAAATCCACATTTTTGATATTTCTATTTCTAGACCAACATTTTTTAGAACAAAATGTTTTTTGTTAATTCTTTTTAAAGAAAACTTTTTTATATTTATTTTTCGCGACCAACATTTTTTTTTAATTTTTCTTAAAGAATACATTTCTTTAAAAATCCAAATAAACTTTTCTCAGTGTAGCAATGAAATGGATTTGCATAAATTTTAACAACAGCCACCTTCCCGTCCCCCTCCATCTGTCATTTGAAGTGTAATAACACTCAAATATATTTTGTTGTTATTGGCTATGTTTAATCGCACAAATATCAAAACAATGAAAATGTCATGAATAAGAATAATAACAAGTCAGTCGCACAATCAAATCAAAATAAAAGTGTATCAACTAAATGGACAATAATTATTAAGACAGGCAGGACGGACGGGTGAACGGACAGCTAGACATATTTGTTGACGGTTATAGCTGTGAAAATGAAATGCGCGTGTGATAAACACAACGTCAACAATGGCCACGATGCCAGACAGACGGACACCTACAACATCCCGGAAGCGACTCTCTGTTGTTGTTTGCTTTCGAGTGCATTTCACCATTTTTGTTTTTATCACAGATCAAGAGTAAAAAGTGTGTGTGTAGGACATTTGAGAAATTATGTTTTTTCCATTTAAAAAAATAACGATTGTTGCTTGAGATTGCTGTTATGGGTTTTTGTGTTTGTTTGGAATTTTCATTAAACATTTTTGGTCTGAGATTGAGATTAATATTTATTTATGTTGTTGTTATTGTTTTTCGCACTGTGGGAAAAATGATGTGTCGACAGTCATTAATGAACACAGCACTGTTTGGTTTTGTCGCTGTTTTTATTGCTGATTACACTAGTCAACACACGCGCACAACGGAAACAAAGAGATTTTCAAAAAGGAAAAGATGTATTTTAATAGGAAATAAATTGGAGCTCCAACTAATCCTTTTTAGAGATTTTAAGCCTGCAAAAATTACAAAAAATAATTTTTTGTCGTTTGGTGTTGTTCTTTCGATCGGTTCATAAATTTGTTCATTCAGTTTTTTGTTTTGTTTAAAAATTAAAGATTTTACTTAATCTCAACGATGAGACACGTTTCTGAAGAACAACACAATGAATGTGAACAGGAAGATTTTTTTTGCCTCCGATTTCGTACGAAATCAAAAAAAGAATGAATGAAAAGTTTGCAAAGTGGGCGAGATACAGAGAATGTGAGGCCACACATAAGGAAGAAATTTTGAGTCGATTTGAGAAATTTATAATGAACGAATGTGTTATAGAATTTTGCAAATAAATCAAATTAAATTTTGAATTTATCAAATTAATGCGTTTAAAACTTTCCAAGAGAGTATTTTAGTTTTCATTGTCCTATTCCTGGAAACTGTTTGAATAATCTCTATGTGTAGGCTGTAAGAGAACTTTACGATTGCGAAAAAATATCTTAAGGTAACTTGAAGTTGTTTGAGAAGGTTGAAGCACTACGACAAATTAAAACAATATATTTCCAAGAAAATGTTTGTAAACTTTCTTGTGAACAAAATACTTTTACTGAAAATACTTATACTGTCCTCCTGTAAAGTTATTGTTCTCGCTGAAATCACTGAGTGGGCGATAGGCAACGTAAATCCCCTGTAAGATGTCTCTACGGTTAGTAGGTCATATATTTTTCTAAAAACCTCAAACCATTGATGTTTTTCCCGTGGGCACCCTGACCCATTTCCGAAATGCTTCAGTCAAGGTCTTAGTCATTGCAATTTGATATGTGTGGGCGGAATAATGGGAAAATCTTTATTGATAAGACCAGCAGCAATACACAATCTGAACAAACGTCTACCCCAAGATGATTCATGCAAACATGTGCGAACAAAAAGGGAAATTCACACGGTAAAGTGTATAAAGTAAAAGTAAATTTTGAGAAAATTTTGCCTAGAATAGATTTTCTTTATTACTTCCCTCTATTTACAACATCACTTAGTCTCTTTTACACTGAATTTGGCTTTATAAATGGCTCTTTATGAAGAATTTTGTTAGCTGAACTATGGGTGGTATAAGTAATTTTAATTGAGAATAATATTTTAGTTATTATTTCTTTCGAATACGCTAATTGATCAAGTTGAACTAAGTTGACTTCGACATTTCATTTTTGACTTCTACATTTGAATAGCAATAATTTTCTCTTGGGTGCAATCAAAAATACTGTAAATACGGAGAGAAGCACCGAATATAGGATTTTCTTGTCCAATTAACAGTGCATATTGGAAATTTTCTTATGTAAACTATAGGTGGTATGAGTAATTTTAATTAAATATTAAATCTTAATTTGTATTTCTATCGAATAGGCTAATTGATCTATAAAAACAATTACATTAAAGAGTTTTATTCTTGATCTCTCCATGAGAATATTTTGGATCATCTGTTGTGTGCATCCACAAGTGGAATTTAGACCATTTGTAAAGCCAAACAATGCTATGCGGAAAGTCTAAAAATACTGTAAATAAGAAGAAATACTCATTATTGGATTTTCTTGTGCATTTTGCGAGATTTACAGTATTTTAAGAACTTTTTTACAACTATTTTGGTCTAATCAAAATGATGTGCTTGTTGAGAATTTTGTTAATAGACTATAGGTGGTTTTAATTAAATATTTAATTTTAACTGATATTTCTATCGAATTGTTTCGAACTGTTTCATTAACGAGTTTTGTTATTGGTATCAATATTGGAATATTTTATATTTGGACGTGGGTGCAACCAACAGTAGAATTTTGCTTTTTTAATAAGGCCAAAGAGTAACATGGAAAAGCCTAAAAATACTGCAAATACCGAGAAGCATTCTATAGCCGATTTTCTTGTCCAATTCGCGCGATTTACATCATATTGAGAAACTTTTTACAACATTTTTGGTTTTATCAAAATAATATGCTTATTGGGAATTTGATAATGTGGGCTATGTGTGGTATGAGTAATTTTAATTAAATATTAAATCTTAATTAGCATTTCTATCTCATACGCGAATTGATCTAGTTCAACTGGTAGACTTAAGCATTTTATTTTTCATTCGTCTTTGAGAATATTTTGGATTTTCTTGTGTGTGCAACCAAAATTTGAATTTTGGTATTTAAAAAAAGCCAAACAATGCTGTGGAAAATGCTATGAAACTCACCATATTAGATTTTCCGGTCCATTCGCGGAATATACGCTGCTATACGGACTAGAATGCATTTTCTAGTTCTGAATTTACATTTCCGGATCTCTTTATAGTCAATTTATGACTTTATAGTAACGCTGTGCTTATTGGTAACATTGTTTTTCGGAATACATTTAAATTTTAATTAAATATTAAATTATTAATTAAAAGAATACTTTAATTGATCTAGAAAAACTGATAGACACAAATATTTTATTTTTGAGCTCTCCATAAGAGTATTTAGGATTTTCTCATGGGTGCAGTCAAAAAAGGAATTCATACGGACAATGAAACACAAAAACCATTGAAATTCTAAAGTACACTCTTAAAGGAGACTTAAAAAGTGTTTAGAAAATATTGTTCGAATTCGCGAAAAAATCTACTTTAAAATTATAAAATTTTAAGTGTTTCATTATTTTACACAACAAATTTAATTGTCATAAATTCATTTAAATTTGACTATGATGATTACTTTTATTTTAATATGCATACATATACATGTAGTCCTTATAACACATCTTTGTTATATGGACTACAGGTGGTATGAGTATTTTAATTAAATATTAAATTTTAATCACAATTTTAATTGATCTAGAAAAACTGATATACTCAAATATTTTATTTGTGTGCTATCCATAAGAATATTTTGGACTTTCTCTTGGGTGCAGCTAAAAAGAAACCATTAAAAAGTTTTTAGAAAATGTTGTACCAATTCAGGATTGCCGCGAAAAAATCTATTTTAAAATAATAAAATTTCATTATTTTACACAACAAATTTAATTGTCATAAATTCATTTAAATTTGACTATGATGATTACTTTTATTTTAATATCCATACATATATAGAGAAACATGAAAAAGGAGGTCTGTGACATTTTTTGTCTATAAATACATATTTGCATCACCCACGCACGTAGTAGAGTATATTTGTAGTGTCACGAAGGCGGGGGGCGTATACGTGTTGATGATACATCATTTCAAACTCCAGCAATGCGAACGATTATAGTATATCATCAACAAACAGCAACAGCATGAACTATAATACCACTACATCCATTCAAAGCTCACAAAATGTAATTAAAATGTACATTTATTTAACTTTTTTAAAAATTTAAATTTCAAATTGGCGCACACACGGACACTTTCCCTGTGAGTCCATGGCAATCCTTTAGTCAACCAACCACGGCAATGGCTTTATTAAAAGGCCAAAATTAATGGTACTGGTGGCGAATTATGTCCACATCCACATATATGTGTGTGTATGTGTATGGAGGCGTTATCTGACCACACACATATTCGCGTGTGTGTGCAGACATTGATAGACATACAAAAGGACCTTTTATTAAATGGATTTAACACAGACTGGAGGACACGAAATGTATACACAGAGAAATGTTTCAAACAACGCTTCATTGAATTTACTCTGGAAGGCAATCAAACAGACCACATGAAAATTTCTCCTGGCCAAACATTGGACGATGATGACGGCGACGATGACAACAACGTGTGTACAGCAGGAGGCATAGACAGACAACCTGAAGGTCTCTTTATGCCAACAAACATCCAACCAGCCGTACAAATAGCGGCATCATCAGGGCCACCAAATGCTGATGTTGGTGATGATGATGGCAATGATGACAAGGATGATAGTTATAGTTGGGTTCTCCTTTAACATACGTGTTAGATTTTGTTAAATTGTCACATCAAATGAATAGTGGAGCAGGAGGAGGAACTCATGAAACACGCTTCCCCAACTTTACAAAATTCTCACACTCTAAAGGAAAATTATGTTTGTTTTTGTGGTCTAATTCTCCCCTTCCCCCTCTCATCACTATCTTCAAACACTTTCAAGGATATTTAAGCCTGGCATAATAAACATTTGCACACGACAGGAGGACGATATTCTTTTAATTGAATTATGAATGTGTATTTATAATAATTAAGTTTAACCAACCGTTCAACAGGATATCACATTAGCTTATGTATTTTGCTGTTGATCTACTACGACGAGCCAAAGACAAAATCTTAAATTTACACATTATTCATGTGCAAGCATAGCATAGCAAAGTCTGGAGTGAAAGGTAAATCGACTTATGTGACAAAAATTAGAAACAAGATTGACTACTTCAAGTACATGACGCCACATAAGAACAAGCATCAGTTTATATTAATTTGTAGAAAGGCTTAATTATAAGAGAGACCCAGACGGTTGTGCTCAAATATATAGGAACACGGTGGAAAAACATAGACGACAAATTAGACAGTAGATGACAAAAGCTTGCAGAGAGTGGCAGGAGAATTTTCTATTGTGAAAAACTGTTTTAAAAATGTTAATATTAATATTGTGATATTTTTTGATTGTTAATGCTTGTAACTTGTAATTGAATAATTTGTGTTTTTTTTACTAGACCCCTGAAGATGACCAACGGAGTTGGTCGAAATATTGGGAAATAATAAAATAGTAATTTTTGTTTTATTATTTGAACAAACTCATCTCAAGACAAAACACAACACATCAAAAGGTCAACCATACATACCTCTAACATTTATAGTTTTTTTAAATAAAAATATTAGTTACTCCCGTTTGCATTGCAACCAACAACAAGTTCTTCATATATTTATCAAACCCATACACTTAAGGGCATTGAAAGAGCACATCGTGGAGATTAAATCTCATCTTTTATGTAAAAGTGATGCCAACTAAAGACTGCGTGAAAATTATGCAAAATAAATTATCCCCAAAAATAAACAGAAAAATAACCCAAAATTGTCCATTCAAAATTTCACAAACTTCGTTCAAAAATTGTGGCCTTTCTGTCATTCAAACGATACAGCCATTAAAGTAGATTTTTTTAATGATTAACTAACTAATTTTGCTCTTTTGATGCATCTCCTCTATTTCCCTCCACCCTAATGTATCTATGTGAGTGCTTTGTAGTAATATCATCATCCACAACAATACAGACAACAGGGAATATGTTGTTTATTTTGTATTCGCTTTACTTTGGCACTTGTTTCTGGCACACACATACAGGATGTCACCCACACAATACACATACATTCTCATACACACACACACCCACGAACAAAAGGTGTCACAAACAGTGGCGTAAAATGTAAAGTTTTCTATAGCAAAACTTTTTTGATTTCATTAAAACTTTACAATTGTAGTTGAAATCTATTTCATATGTTCACAGCCCAGAAGATAATACTCATGCGCACACATTCAGACATACAGACACATTTATGTGCATACATTGCTACGGTATATTCACTTATTAAATTATGGGTCACAAAGATATAAAGTTATATGAATTACATAGAATATATAGGTGGGAATTGACAAAAAAGAAAGATGTCAGATTTAATTTACTTTAGCTCACAGATATTCACAATGTACGTGTTCTGTAGAATGTTCGTAAATGATATGTAGATCGAAATTTTATCGAGAAGGACACTCGAGAATGTGTAGAGAGAAGGGTTTTTATCCATCTATTGGCTCATCGTTCATCCGTCGATGGAAATCGAAATTGATCATCAAACGTTTTGACATACCATTCAAAATTTACTATCAAGAATGGATCGATAGATCCACTGTTTCCATATGTTTCGTTCTTCCTTCGATCGAAATCGAGAACAAGGCTACCCGAGGATTGTCGTTCCAATCAACGATGTTCTCGATGGTTGTCGAAAATAATGATCTATCGAAGGTTTTGCTCGATCCTCCGGCAGCTCTTAAACATGGATCTTTAAATCCATCCAGAATGGAACTCAGATGATATGCAGATCGAAAGATATGCGTACACAATACTCAGAAGGACTCTCGAGAATGGCTAGAGAGGATAGCGTTTATCCATCCCGGCGTTCATCCGTCGATGGAAATCGAAATTGATCATCAAACGTTTTGACATACCATTCAAAGTCAACTATCGAGAATTGTTCGGAAAAGATAGATCCACTGGTCATATTTCGTCCATCCTTCGATCGAAGTCGGGAACATTTTCGATATCCATCGAGAACATCGATCATCTATCGAAGGTTTTGCTCGATCGACCGGCAGCTCTTCCACATGGGTCGTCTTTCAATCCATCCAGAATGGATCGAGAACGATACTCATTAGGGTCGTCCGTCGTTCATCCATACATGGAAGTTAAAATTTAAGGTTTTTCTGACTGGCATTCGAGGAAGACTATCGAGAATGGGGATCGTTGTTCCATCAATCGATGGAAGTAGAATTGGATCGTGGAACGTTTTGCTAACATAACATTCGAGAATGATCGGCATTATCCCTGGGATCGGTTTTCCATCGATGGAAGTTGAATTTAGAATTATTATCGAGAACGAGTCATTAAGGTCGTCTAAATTGATCATCGAAGGTTTTGCTGACATGACGAGATATACTATCGAGAGTGACTCGGGAGATCGATGTTCCATCCATCGATGGAAGACGAAATATATCATCAAACGTTTTGCTGACATAACAGAGAGAACCGCAGCTATTCCACGTTTTTTTTTTATCATCCGACATTCTGCTAACAAAACATCCAGAACGTTTGTCATTAGGGTCGTCCGTCGTTCATCCATCGATGGAAGTCGAAATTGATCATCGAACGTTTTGCTGACGTGACATTCGAGAGATACTATGGAGGATGGTTCGAGATCAATAGGATCATCATACCTACGAGGATAATCCATCTATGGAAGTCGAAATCAGTTAACGAAGGTTTTGCTGGCAAACATTTAAGATTGATAACTTCAAGGGTTCGATCATCGTTTCTCGATAGACGTTGAAATTTATAGTTCGTATCCATGGAGTCGTTCGTCGGTCTTCCATCGATGGTAGTCGAAATTTATACCTCTTATCCATGGGGTCGTTCGTCGGTCTTCCATCTGTGGAAGTTGAAATTGATACCTCTTATTCACGAGGTCATTCGTGGTTCTTTCATCGATGGAAATTTAAATTGATACTTCTTGTACACGTAGTTCTTCGTCGGTCTTCCATCGATGGAAGTTGAAATTGGTACCTCTTATCCATGGCGTCATTCGATGGAAGTCTACATTGGTCATCCACCGAAGTTTTTGTTGACAGGATAATAGAGAGATATTATCAAGAATGGGTCTGGGTCATTCGTGGTTCTTCATCGATGGAAGTTGAAATTGATACCTCTTATCCACGGTGTCGTTCGTCGTTCATCCATCGATGGAATTCGAAATCGATTATCGAAGGTTTTGCTGGCATGACATTCGAGCAATGGATCGTTGTTCCAACCACCAATGGAAGTCGAAATTGGTCATCGGATTGATGTCGATTGAAGTTAACATAAATCTAACATCGAATTCGAAACGGAATATCGATAATGTACCGATAACGATATCCACTACACATGAGTCATTTGTCGTACATACATCGTTCGACGTAGATACTGATTGTCCACCGAAGATTCGAAAATATCTCGAAAACGATAGCCTTTACACAAGGCTAACCATTTCAACCATCGATAGAAGTAGACATGAATCCAACAACGAATTCGAATCGGAATATCGATAATGTATCGATAACGATATCCATTGCACATGTCGTTCATCCATCGTTTGAAGTAGACGATCTTGAGCTCCCAACTTCTTTTCAAACTATGACTTACGTTATTTTGTCACCCAGCCACAGATATAATCACAGTCAATGTGATTAACCGGAAAGTAACCCTTCATAGTCATATTTCCCCACAGTCTTTGCGAAGCTCATTTATTTTGTCCTGTTTACAATTGCAAAACAGAAGAAGAAAACTGCAATAAACCTAATGATATACAACTACGCCTCGAGTCTAATTGAAAGTTCAATTAATTTTCTTCGGTTTTTTAATTAAAAATGAATACCCCGGAAAGGCACATTTAAATCTCCGGTTTTCTGGCAAACTTTTCATTAAAACAAGAAACAAACAAAACATGCAAAACAAAAACAAAACAAAAATTGAGCCTATCATCGACTAGTGTTCTAGTATTCCAGTTCCCAAGTGGTGGCCATAGCCCGTTGTTGTATATGCCATTTTGCTGCTAAAGAGGTCAGCGGTGGAAAATGTTGTATCTCACAGAGCAGAGCAGAGCAGAGATATATAGTGAACGCCGCCATAACCATGGCATAAAAATAGGGCAAACAACACACTTATTCTTCCTTTGCCCCCGCCGGCTGTCCATCCAACCATTCCACCCGTTCACCCATCTGTCCATATTTTATAGGTGAGTGAATGTTAAATTAAATCGATTTACGGTATAATGGGAAAAGCGTGGAAAATATGTATGGATGTATGTGCGAGTAGAGTAGAGCAGAGTAGGTTTGTTGGTATTTGTATTTGTATCTCTAAACACTGGGATGTGTTTTATTAAAACACAAACCATCTTTTCTGCTGTGGTTGTTGTGTTTTCCCCGATACTCGTAAACATTTAAATAGGCCCCTGGGTAATGTGAAGTAGTGGGGAGATGATGACGATGATATACCTATACATGTGTATGGGCATGTGTATGTGTGTGTGTGAGGGTGTGTTTAGATATCTGTGTGCTGTTTGTTAGCCCATGACCACCTACCACTAACCACCCATCCATCCATCCATTGATGCTAATGATGATGAGTGATTGAAGTTTACGGAAAGGAGGTGCTAGACCTAAATACACACACACATAGAACAAACAAACATAAAGTTTAACAAAGTTTCGTTTCCCTGTTGTCTCCTCCACACCACCGTACAAATCCGCCATGGCACAAACACTGTTTGAAAGTGTGGCATTGGATATTATAAAAAATAACACTCAGAGGAATAACTGGGTAATTAAAAATGAACTAAAACTCGGGATAGTTTTTTTTGTGTAGAAAAAAGGAAATAATTGAAGATTACTCCCTCTAATTTTATTTAGTATTTTAATCATTTTAAATTTAATAATGAAATTCAAACCTTAAAAATATTTTGAAAGATGTCTCCTTAGATTTTTCTGCGTGTACTTAAGGATGCATGAATGACAACGCCTAACTGTGGGTGTCGTTTTTAAGCATCCATCTAAAAAGGCATAGGTATGCTTGTATGAACACACACACACAGATACATACCTGTGTACATGTATGTGTGTAGAGAACAACAAAATTAATCAATTGAGAAAATGTCTTTTTAAATAGACTTTTCTCGTGCAAATGTTGTCGGTGGCTGGTGGCATGGAAAATCCCCTCGTTATACCACAATACTCAAATACAGTTACACATATATGTACAAACGATTATATTTTTAACTATATAAGCAAATTCATTCATTGATTAAAAATCAATAATAACAAAAGACGTGCTTTTTGTACATATACACATACAGAGGGTTATCACATTGGGATAGGAGTATTTATGCAAAATGGCATAGGTGAAAATTAAGTCGTAATGATACGTACGTATTTTATATATTGGCGTTGCTTTCCGCGTTAGAAAAGAGAACACAATATTTTTTTTCGATTGTTTCTAATTTTTATGTTTTTTGTGTCAGAAAAACTGATTTTTTTCGAAAAAAGTCCCATTTGTCTTTATTTTTGGATACAGTTCCTAAACCTCTGTTTCTATACAAATATTTTATTTCATTGTTTTATGATTTCTTTCGTGTCAAAAAAATATTTTTTTAATTTTTATTTTTTTTTTTTATTTTCAAAAAATCTAATTTTTGCTTTATTTTTTTGGAGACTGTTCGCAACCCACTGATTCTAATTTTTTCGGATTTTTTTTTCTATATTTTATGATTTTTATCGTTTCAATAAAAAGATTTTTTTCAAAAAAAAAAAATTATTTTTAATTTTTTTTTGGGATTTTCAAAAAATTCCTTTTCCTTCGGTGACAATTGGAATTTTAGTAAAAACCAAATTAAAAATATCCATAAATTTGTTTGCTTATTTTATGAATTATTCCCCAATCTAATCTTAAACACATTTTTTAATTTTGTGTTGTACAGTGCGTTAAGAGTGACTGGAGGAGGCCATACTCTATACTATCTACTTTAGATATCCATACAAATTTAGAAAATACTAATTAAACTTTTGTTAGTGTTAAATAAATTACGTCTCTTTATAATGTTGACATATTTTCTCCTATCGATTTTATTTCAAATTAAAATATATAATTATTCCTCATTCCTTATTTAATAACCCTGTTTCTTTGTGGTTGAATGAATGACTGGCTGACTGAGGAAAATGTGTCTCGAACATCACATTTAAAATATGTAAATTTGTTCTATTTTGTTAACAAAGTAATGCCACTCCCTCACACCGCTTCCCCAAGCACATCCTCCTACTCCTCCTCCTCATCCATCCCAGCAGCCACTTTTATTAGATCTACTGCGTGTGAGTGTGTGTGCGTCTATACAGATGTTTGTGATAGATAAAGTTACTGTGGCCCCACACAAATCCCACATACATGTGTCGCCGCCTAAATAACAAATCATTCCCTTCGTTGAGTTTATTGAAAGAAAGGAAATTAAATGCCAATAACATTTTCACTGACTGATTTCGTTATCAAGGAAATAGTATTTAGTATAAGGCAGATTTCCTTAGATGTCCTGAAGATGAACAACATAAAAAAATGAATAATATGAGAGGGGTGGGCGGTGATGTGCGGGTGTGGGCACGGAGTATGGAAGTGAGACTTCTTTAAGAAGTTAAGAGCTTGTGATTTAAATAGAATCCAAAAATAGAAATTATTCATTTAGATGCTTGCTTTACTTGCCAAGAATACAATTGAATGGAACATTATAGAGTGAATAGGATAACTTAGGGTAGATCAATCAAAAACTACTCGAGAAAGTCAAATGTGAAATCATTCATCACTTACGAAGTTGTGCACCACGAATTACCCTTCGAATTACTTTCGAAGCACTTACTCGCTGTCTTACCAAGAAGTTGAAAAGTAACTACTTTCACTCTCACTTATTAATGAATACAAATTACACTACTTTTTTGCATTGAGGCATACTGATTCATAAAAACAATACAAACAAATTTTAAGGATATTTTTTATTTATTTTATGGATCAATCAAAAATACCGCAGAAAGTCAAATGTAAAATCATTCATCACTTACAAAGTTATACACCACGAATTACCCTTCGAATTACTTTCACTAGCAGGTAAGCATTTACTCGCTGTCTTACCAAGAAGATGAAAAGTAACTACGTTCATTCTCACAATAAAAATTACACTATGCAACAAAAAATGTGTGCATTGAGCCATACTTATTCAAAGCATCAACAATTTTTATGGATATTTTTTTAATTTGTACTAAAATTCCAATTTCAAACAAAGAATTTTATTTTTTAAATCTTTTTTGGTGGCACGATTGGATTTATTATCCATAAAAAAAGGAACTGAAATTTTAAAAAAATATTTTGTTTTATTTTTTAATAGCTAACTTTCTAATGAAGAAAACAAGGCCTATATGTAAAAGATCTATGGATAAATGTAGACGTTATGACCCTCTCAAATACCACTTACCTTCATTTTAGTTCATTTTTGGTGACACAAAAAAATCCATTAAAAATAGTACAAAAATTAAAAAAAAATATTTTGTTTTATTTGTAAATAGCTATTACTATAACGATGAAAACAAAGTCTAAATGTAAAAGATCTATAGACAAATGTAGAAGTTATGGCCCTCTTTGTAGACGCTAAAGATTTTTTAAATCGAGAGTTTTTAAATTTTGTTCCTTATTTATTCGTCATTATTTAATAATTGAAAGTAATCGTAATCAAGTAAAAAAATAAATTGAATATAGGCATACTGGGTGCCAAACAAATACCACTTCAGTTAATTTTTATTTAAACAAATCTTTTTGGTGACACGAAAAAATCCATAAAAATAATACAAAAATTGAAAAAAAATATATTATATTGATAAATGATTTTTTTAAATCATGATTTTTTAATTATTGTTCTTATTTATTCGTCTTTATTTAATAATCCGTCATTATTTAATAATTCAAATAAAAACTAAAAATAAATTGAATTAATTTGATTTTAGTCCATTTTTATACCCTCACTCTACAGTGTAGGAGGGTATATATCATTTGGGACAGAAAAAAAGTGTAACGCATTGAAGGAGTGACTTAAGATCCTCGTAAGTTTGGACCAAATCCGTTTCACGACTTTTCAAGCTGTTTGAGCCATGTCCGTCCGTCTGGCTGGCTGGTGTACACGATAACTCTCGAAAGGAGTTAAGGAATTAATTCAAATTTTGTACATGGTAATATTTTCCCAAACTTAGTTTAAATTCGAGATGGGTGAAATATCCACGCCACATTTGGTACCTCCCACATTCCTATGTTAAATTAAAACCAATGTAACTTCCACACGGATATTCGGAATCGGCTATATTTTGGTATTTGATAAAGATTTTATAATCACTTTAAGCGTGCAAAATATGGCGGATATTGTCACGCCCCTTCTTGTACCTCCCACACAAATCACCCTAACCTACGTAGAATTAAAGCTGTTATAACTTTTATAAGAATGATCGGAATACTATGAAATTTGATATTTGTCAATGTTTTTATATATGCTGCATTCATTTGGAATATTGGGATATTGCCACACCCCTTCAGGTACCTCCCACACAAAATGGCATAAGCCTTTGTTAAAATAAAACCGATATTACTTCCAAACCTCAAAATCATTTGATATTTGAAAATGTTTTTATAATCACTGTAACTCAAAAAAATATTTACGTTTAGTCACGCCCCTTCTTGTACCTCTCACACAACTGTCAATATCCTAGGAAAATTAAATCCTTAATAAATTTTTTACTGTTACATGGAATCCACTATGACTTGATATTTGTTTTTGCAATTGTTTTATAATGTTTTTGCAATTGTTTTATAACTGTGTAAGCTAGGACGAAATGCCATGAACCTTCTAGTACCTTACACACAAATCATCCGGCCCTACATAAAATTTAAGTTATTATAATTTCCATAGATGTGTTCTCTGAGAGTGAGGGTATATATAAGTCGGTTTAGCCGACTGACGTTTTCTTACTTGTTTTATCGGAATTTAACACACTTTTCTTGAGCGTAGCTAAAACAACCAGTTATCCTCTTCGAAACTCTCGAGTTGCCTACTACGCAATTGATTTAAATATTTTACACATTAATCCCATTTTGACATAAATTTTGAAGAAAAAAGTCGCAAGTTTTCTGTATTGTTGTCTTCGTTTTGTTTTCCTCGGCTGTTGTGTTTATGCAAAAGTTATTAAATTTTTATTATAAACCATACAATTTAATATTTATGAGCCATTTTTTGCATTATCAAGTTCTTAAGTGTTTTTTCCCCCAAAGCTAATGAACTTGCCAGCAGCATTTACTTCCTGCAGCAAGGATGGCCGACGAGTCACAGAAACATGGCACACAATCACACACACACATGCGACGACCACCTATCTCCATTGAATCGAGTTTTAATTGAAATTAATTTAAGCTAAAGAGAGAGAGAGAGAGAGCGAGAAAAAAAATTCATAAAATAACCATGTGTTGGTATATAATTATTTTCTGTATTATTACGGAACGACGAACGATACTACATCACACAGTCACACATCTTAAAATTGTATTATTTATGATGTTATTTTAATGTAGAATTGACCTTTTGATTTTTACGTCTTTTTTCGTTTTTCATTTTTTTTTATTTTATTTATGATCGTAAATTTTTAATAATCCTTTTCTTGGCGTTTCTTGTTTTACAGAAATCGAAGCCGTCGAAGCGTGTAAATGGCTAAGAGCTGCTGGCTTTCCTCAATATGCCCAAATGTATGAAGGTGAGTACTACCAAAAAAAATCAAAATAATAAAGTTATTATTATTGTCCCAGCCCTTCGAAATGAAATGAAATCAAAAACAATTGGCCAAGATTTATCATTAAAACAAAACAACAACAAAAAAACAATCTTATTTTGTCTACCCTACACCATACATTTTGATTTTACTTGCTTTTCTCAGCCGCTTTATTAAATTGGTAAACAATTCATTGAGACAAGAGAGTGTGCGTATGTATTACGCTGGGATTTGAACTTGTATGCTCTGTTACCTTAGGGAAATTAAATGATTTATAAACTGGGAGATTTTATTTCATTTCAATTTTGATTTCATTTCGATTCTCTTGTTATTGTTTATGGAATTATAAGAAATCTTGAAAAAAAACAAAGAAAAAGGCCAGACATTTGGACATGTGTCGACTACATCTTGTTATTATGGAGGCATTTTTCATAGTGGACCCGGTGGACATTGTTTTGTGGTGGCCAAACCACACAATCACACATGGCTTAATTGATGGTCAGCTTTTATTGAAATGACTGAATGACAGAGTGATGGCTTGTTAACCTGCCTTTGACTTATTTAAAGAAAAGAAAAAAATCATATTTTTGGTGGTTTTTATAACTCTGGCAATGTCATAAAAGGAACACAGTGTATGTGTGTGTTCCCTCCATTCATTTTGGTCGGCCTGGGAAGCTTGGACAGCTGCTGCTGTTGGACTTTCACTTTCAGTCATCAAAATCATTTGTCGCAATTTGACTGAATGATCCTCGGCAATGTTGTTTTGTTTACCACATTGCCGTAGATATAAAACCTTAAAAGTTGAGAGGTGGTCTGACATTTTGTTTGCCATCGTTTTATTTTTTCGTTTTTTTTTCGATTGACCAGAAGATGTTTTATGGATTTTTAGTTTGGCAAAACTGTTTTCACATTGTTGCGGCTTTTTTGCCCCCCTCAGACACGTTGCGGCCGTATAATTATAATTACAACTTGCGAATATTTTTAGTGCCGGTTTTTAGGTATTTTTGAATGAATTGCGTATTTCCTATAAAAACAAAAAAACAACTGTTTCCTTTTATAAATCATACTCGTTTTTATGGGCGATTTGAGTGTCACTTGCTCTACCTTCCTCCATCCATTCATCTCACCCCACCACTACCTTGTGGTTCCCCTGGAGAACAGTGTAATTTTAGCCTTAACCCAATTCATGTCTGTACCAAATTTCCTCCGTACAATATACGTGTACGTCATTTGGTGGGGTATTTTTCTTTTATTTTTGTCCATATTTATTTTCTTTAAATGACTTGTCGTAATGTGCCCATTTCCATTGCAGCGAAATCTTGGAAAAGTCACGCTCTAGTTTACGTAGTTGTCGACGTAGTAGTATGTGGTTGTCCTTATGTGGCAGGTTTACGAGGTGTTGCACATATTAATAATTCCATTCATATTGTTCAATTAATTAATGAATGAAAGCGCAAAAGTAACACAGATTTCTGGTATATGGATGTCAGAGAGCACAGTTTTTAAAATCCGGAATAAATAAACCATTGCGGCTAATCTTTTAATTTGTCAGAAATATTGAAATACTTTTAATGAATCAAAATTGGTTTAATTTTACATATACTTATTTTATTATACCGTACCACAATTTTTAAAAAAGTCGTTACACTTGAACCGGATAATATACGTATGACTATAAGCAAATGGGAGTTACTTGGCGTATTTAGTTTCTCATCGTTTCCTCATCCTGTTGTCCCTTCACAAGACTAATAAGTTCCAAAGGATAGAATTTTTCAAAAAAAATATTTTATATACTTGTTTGCACCCTATTAGTGCCAAATTAAAGAGGGGAACATCTATTAAAAATACTTCAAATAGCATGCTTCTGTCTATATTACTTCAGCATTAACATATATTTCAAGTTTACCCCTTAGTTTTTCTAGTTTAGTCATATCTTGCTTTTTAAGAGATAAAACTTTAAATGGCTGCTAATACTAAACTAATACAGATAGTATTGTTAGCACATATAAGATTTTAATTAAATAATTAATTTTTAATTATGCAACGAAATTTGTCCGAAGAGCTTTGTATAAAATTTTCTTATGTATTTTGGATATCTAAACTCGTAAACGATATTAAAAAAAGTATTGATATTTTTTTTTAAATTTGGTTAGTATTAGATTGATTTTATTAGATTTTAATTAATTAATTTAATTTTTAATTATGCCACGAAAATTTGGCGAAGGGCTAAGTATAACATTTTCAGATTTCTAAATACGAAAATGATTTTAAAAGAATTATGGATTTTATTTTATTTTTTACTAAAATTCCAATTTCCGCCAAAGTTGCCGTTAATATTTGTACTCTCATTTTGGAAATATAGGTCCGACCACACCCGCTTATATGTTCGATTAAAGGTAATTACGATGGCTACAAATGTTGCGATTTTCACTTTCACATAGAAACAGAGGTTTAGGAATAGTCTCCAAAAATTGAGAAATTGAGAATTAAAAAAAAACTTTTGTCTACACAATAAAAAAAGTCATAAAATAGAAAAAATATATTTTCTTCTATTGTTTTAATAGCTAACATTCTAACGCATAAAACAATGCATATGCATAAGAGACCTATGAATAAATGGAAAAGTAATTCAGACGCAAAAGAATTTTTTAAAAAATACAATTTTTAATTTTTTTTTATAAATTACAACAAATTGAAAACATAATATTTTGTGATAGCTGGCATTTTAGCGATGAAAACAGGGCCTAGCTGAAAAAAATCAATCTATCATAGAAACAGTGGTTTAGGAAAAGTCAATAAAAATTAGGAAAAATGCATTTTTATTGGAAAAAAATCCTTTTTTGTTGACACGAAAAAAATCATATAAAATAGAAACAAATATGAAATACAATTATTTTGTTCTATTTTTTAATAGCTAACATTTAACGCAGAAAACAATGTCTACATTTAAAAAGTTTAGGGATAATGGAAAAGTTATGACACTATTTGCAGACGCAATGGATTTTTTTAAATTATTATTTTTTATTTTTTTTATAAATAATATTTTATTTCGATGAAAACAGGGCCTAGTTAAAAAATCTATGGGTATGTAGAAGTTATGACCCTTCTATTGCCAACCCAACCCAAATTAGCACTTCAGGGTTAGTATCAATGGAATAACACGGAAGAGAATCAGACTTAACTATACACACATATCCTGTGTGGGGATAACTCATCAGTAGCGCGCTTCTAAAGGGTGATTTTTTAAGAGCTTGATAACTTTTTTTTAAAAAAAACGCATAAAATTTGCAAAAACTCATCGGTTCTTTATTTGAAACGTTAGATTGGTCCATGACATTTACTTTTTGAAGATAATTTCATTTAAATGTTGACCGCGGCTACGTCTTAGGTGGTCCATCCGCTTAGTCCAATTTTGGCATTTCCACGTTTTTGAGTAACAGAGACCCAATTGGTGCGAACGGCGACGAATCGAAAATTGGTGGTCATCATTAACACTGGCCGATACAGCTGCGATATTTTCTTCAGTTCGCACTCTACGTAAGCGTGTTGGTGGTTTAATGTCCAACAATGTAAATTTGGTGCGAAATTTAGTCACAATAGCCCGAATAGCCGCTTCAGTGGGTCGATTAAACTGACCATAAAATGGAAGCGCGCAATGAACTTTCTTAACAGAGCACGCATTTTGATAATAAAATTCAATAATTTGCAAGCGTTGTTCGTTTGTAAGACGATTCATGATGAAATGTCAAAGCATACTGAGCATCTTTCTCTTTGACACCATGTCTGAAATCCCACGTGATCTGTCAAATACTAATGCATGAAAATCCTAACCTCAAAAAAATCACTCTTTATATAGAGTGAATGTGTTACCATGTTGTCATCAGCCCTATATATTTAAATTGTTTGCAAATTTACAAAGAGGGTGGGCCTTTTAAAACTTTAAACTAGAATCGGCTATAAAAAAGTACTGATTATTTTTTCAAATTTATGGTTTAATGGAAAGATTGAACTTGTCATTTAATAAAGGAAAGCAATATCATTCATATGACTACCACGACTGACTCGGCAATACCTCATCCGATCAACCCAATTTCAGGACAAAATCCCAAAATACACACCAAACAGTGACTCGTTGTCGATGCGTTGGCTTCTCAATAGTTACGCGTGGGTTTTCTGAACCCCATATGCGGCAGTTTTGCTTATTGGTAAGGGTAAGAAACCGGGGTTTCGAGTCTCTTAAGCCTGTGACTTAGTTGATTATCAACCGATTTTCACTTTCTCATCAGATTTGAAGAAAATAAACCTAGAGCTTTCGACATATCTATCGCTATTGCTTATTTAAGAAAAACACATTTTTAATCAATTTTTAGCCATTTTCAACTTTGGCAATGTTTTTGTCCATTATCTTGTTCGGTAACCGTACAACTTGTAAATTTATTTATATAAATTTATTTTTAAAAATCCGTTAGTAATTGACTGAGTTATTGAAGGTTTTATTAATACTAAATTTTTGCACTCATTATTTTATGAATTGAGATCCAATATAAAGTACTTAAAATTCGTCAAATGATGAAACAATTAATAGAGTTTCCATTTTTTTAAAGAGGGCAAAATTTTCCCAAAATTGGTGATTTTTATTAAAATGGTCGCCATGCTTTTTCCCATTTTTATCAGTCAAAAAAACAAATTTCACGAATTCCCAAAGTGGGGAAAATATGTTCCAAAAATTGGGGATTTTTATTAAAATGGTTGTCATGCTTTTTTCCATTTTTATATGCCAAAAAAAAAACAAATTTCCACTTAAAAATTTTCATTATTTATAAAATGTTTTCTTTAAGGTTTGCAAAAATCTAATTATCATCAATATTTCAATATTCCCCATCACTTTAATAGCTTCTTGAACTGAAGAGATTTCTTATTTTTTCTTTGACATGTGGACTAATTGTTCATCCTATAATTATTGATTTTTTAATATTTTCGTAGTGATTTTAATGTGATATTCTGGGATTCAAGTTCTTATTTCTCATATTTTTAAAATTTTTAACAAGTTTCTAATTAACAAAGAACCAAATTTCCAAATTGAAATCCATATAAATCTCATCCCAGAACCTGAGCCAATCAATGACTGAATACCATCCGTTTTACCAGTATATTGTCTATCACTTATCCCTTACAAAAATATATTTTCTGTGTGGTCGTTTTACCTCGCTTTCCATAATTAGTTCAACAACAAAAATTCTTCTTATCGTACGTATTTTTTAATTCTTTACAATATGTCCAAATATATTTTCACTCATACATCTTCTTAATGGGCAACAAGTAGTTTAATTGCCTTAAGCTTTGCTTTGACAAAGAGGATGGCAGGGAGAGGGAGAGAGAGAAAAATGCGAGGAGTGACGACAGATCTGTGTGTGTTTTATGTAATCAATTTCCTCTACTGTTGCTCGGATGCAGGGAATGGCCGTGGCATGATGGCTTCTCATTAGTCACAAGAGATTAAAGTCGTCAGTCAGCGGTGGCGGAATCTTCAGAAGGCTGTATATTACATAACTTTTTTTGGTATTTGTATTTTCTTCAGAATAAGATGCCACTTCTCTGGAGAGAAGGAATCGTTTTAAGTAGAATCCATTAATCATCATGCGCTGTAAAGAGATCGGACTTCTGTTGGTAATTTATTTTGGAATGATAATTGGCCTGAAAGATGAGAGAAAAAAAGAGTTATTACGACCACAAGATAAAAAATATTGTCCATCGAAAAAAGGTTATTCGAGTTAGTGAATCATCACCAATAATAATTTTGTTTATAAATGAAATATGTGAAATCTCAATAGTTCGAATTATAGGTTGATTTCTCCCTAATGTAGTATAAGCTAGCTTTTGGGAAGAAAATGTTAATGACAATTTTTGGAAGGAAGATTTTTATAAATATCAGTAGATTTATGTTTATTAATTCGACCTTTACTTAAACTATTATATTTTTTGTTAAATTAAAATTGAGCTCTATGTTTTTGTATTTTTAAATTTTATTAATCTTTCGTTCAAAGATATCTTCAGCATTATAATGCAATAACGTCATGTCTTTACTCAGTTTTGCTGTTTTATTTGTTTTATTTCGAATCCTGAAAATTTAAAAATTTAGATTTAAAACAAAGACCTCGAGCTCGTTTTCAATTTAACAAAAATTATAATTGATTTATAAATTATTACAAATTATCATAGGCTTATATCAATATCTAAACAATTTATTTTTCTGTTTCTTGAAAGAAATATTTCTCAATTTTTTGGAAAAAACGAATACAAATTGTTTGTATTTTTTTGTTATTGTGAAAACTGTACTACCAAGTTTTGCTGGGCAATTCAACTATCTCATGGATATGTGGATATGGATATATTAACAAAAATTATAATTGATTTATAAATTATTAAAAATTATCATAGACTTATATCAATATCTAAGCAATTTATTTTTCTGTTACTTGAAAGAAATATTTCTCAAATTTTTTTGGGAAAAAAACGAATACAAATTGTTTGTATTTTTTTGTTATTGTGAAAACTGTACTTCCAAGTTTTGCTGGGCAATTCAACTATCCCATGGATATGTGGATATGGATATATTAACAAAAATTATAATTGATTTATAAATTATTACAAATTATCATAGACTTATATCAATATCTAAGCAATTTATTTTTCTGTTACTTGAAAGAAATATTTCTCAAATTTTTTTTTGGAAAAAAAAACGAATACAAATTGTTTGTATTTTTTTGTTATTGTGAAAACTGTACTACCAAGTTTTGCTGGGCAATTCAACTATCCCATGGATATGTAGACAGACAAAGTCACTCCAATATTCCCTATCTGTCTGTATGCTTGCCTATGTTATCATGAACTTGGTGATACTCAGTTTTTTTTAACAAATTAACAGATGATTATTTTTGCTATAACACCCTTTTTCAACAAATCCAGCAAAAGGGACTCAAACATGATTCATACATTCGTGCAAAAACACCTACGGCAGTTCTGTAGTTCTTTGTTGCTTGCTCCGCCAAGGATTATGAATCCACCTATACCTACCTACTACATGCATCGTCGGTACATACAATGAAGAGTAAAAATCAAGAAGTGTAACAACATTGAATACATTCTTACAAGAATCTCATTAAAATGGGCATTAATCTTTTGAAATTTACACTTAATAACAAGAAGCTCAACAAAAGAAGTCAAAAGTGCCAACCAGGCCAGCAGCTCAATTTCTTTAAAGTCAGCCCCCTTAAGGGCGGCGGGGAAATATCCACCGTCGTCATAGCAATCAAATAAAAACTTTAAAGTATTTAAAAACGGCCAGTGGATTTTCAGAAAATGATATATTTGACCACGGCATGAGGAAGAAAGAAAAATTAAAACACGCTTTTGGCCACCAAAAACAAGAAAACAAAGGTTTGGCAATCAACTCAAATGAAAACAAACCATTGACTCTGCTCCGCTGGCTGGCTGGCTGGATGTTTGTTCCGGCATGTTGCAGTGCCCTTTCATTTCTTGTGGCACATTGTGGTGATTCTCTGTGTTTAGTTGGTTGCTTTGGTTTGGTTTGGCTTTTCCATACCACACCATCAAAGACAATTTATGTTTTTTAATACAAAGCATATTTCAAGGTCAGTCAAGTGAATATAAAGCGGGGAGAACCAACCATGTGATTGTGTGTAGTAACGTGTCGTAAGATAGTATAACAAACTACAGAATATGACCAAACCCAAATGATGCACTCCAGTTATGGTCATGGTGGTTGGTGGTGCGATATTGTGTGCATGCCATGCCTTCCAGTCATGATTTGAAGATGTACTTTTGGAAAAAAGAGACCATCATAAACGACAAGACTATAAGAAGATGGAAATAGGACAGGAAAAATATGACTTAGAGGGAGATATATGAAATAAAAAAAATCGTACTATGAGCAGGGGCATAAACCGTCGAAAACTCACCATAATAGCTGGGAGGTGAAATAGATGAATAGATGGCGTATATTTCAATTTAAATTGAGAAAATACAACATCATATCGAGATAATACAAGTTGAATTTGAGAAATTCAAATTGAAATTTAGAAAACACAAATTAAATTGAAATAGAGAAATGTAAATTGAAATTGAGAAAATACAAATTGAAAGTCAGAAAAGTAAATTGAAATTAAGAAAATTAATTAGTAATTTCAGAAATGTGGATTGAAATTGAGAAAATACAAATTGAAAATGAGAAATTTAAATTGAAATTCAGAAAATACAATTAGAAATTCAGAAATGAAAATTGATATTGAGAATATACAACAATTGAAATTGAGAAAATAAAAATTGAAATTCGGAAATGTAAATTGAAATTGAGAAAATAAAAATTGAAATTCAGAAATGTAGATTGAAATTGAGAAAATACAGAATTCAAATCAAACAAAGAAAGTACAGAGTTCAGAAATGTGAATTAAAATTGAGAAAATACAATTTGAAATTGAAAAATACAAATTGAAATTGAGGATAGACAAATTGAAATTAAGAAATGTAAATTGAAATTGAGAAAATACAAATTCAGAAATGTAAATTGAAATTGAGAAAATTTAAATTCAGAAATGTAAGTTGAAATTGAGAAAATACAAATTAAAATTCAGTAATGTAAATTGAAATTGAGAAAATACAAATTAAAATTCAGAAATGTAAATTGAAATTGAGAAAATACAAATTAAAATTCAGTAATGTAAATTGAAATTGAGAAAATAAAAATTTAAATTCAGAAATGCAAGTTGAAATTGAGAATATACAAATTCAGAAATGTAAATTGAAATTGAGAAAATTTAAATTCAGAAATGTAAGTTGAAATTGAGAAAATACAAATTTAGAAATGTAAATTGAAATTGAAATTGAAGAAATACAGAATAAAATTCAGAAATTGAAAATCTAAAAATTGAAATTGAGAAAAATAAAAATTTAAATCCAGAAATTTAAATTGAAGAAGTGCAAAATTATTTCAATTTAGATTTCTGAATATGAATTTGTTATTCTAAATTTTAATTTTTATTCAAAATTTCAGTTCGCATTTTCTCTATATCAAATTTAATTTCAAATGTTATTTTCTGAATTTCAATTTGCATTTTCTTAATTTCATTTTTCATTTCTCAATTTCTATTTTTTAAATTTCAATTTCAAATTGTAAATTTCTCATTTTCAACTTTTATTTTCTCATAACTATATGTCGGCAATTTAAACAGCTGATGGCAGCATGGTAATTCAAGCACTCTATACAGAAATTCCACTGATGAGTTATCCCTGTGTGCGAAAAACGCATACGGACAAAGTGTGCATAGTTGAGTGGAGTGCTTCTCCTTTTCATTGCCAAACACACAAAATATTTTTCGTAAGAAGTGGAGGTCATTTATACAAAATGTTAGGGCTGTTTATTAAAAATAATTTTTTCACAATTTTAAATACAAATATTTTTATTAAAATAAATGTTCAACAAAAATATAACACCGTACGATTTTTTTTTAAAAAAGTCGTTGCACTTGAACCGTATGATATACGTCTAAAACTAAAGGCAAAATGGAGTTTCTTCAAAATTCCAAACGATCTAATTTTTCAAAAAAATATTTTAAGTGCTTATTTGCACCCTATGTCACCGGTATATATGTAAAATAAAAGAGGAGAATATATGTTAAAAATGCTTTAAAATTCATGCTTCTATCTGTATTGGTTTAGAATTAACAACCATTTAAAGTTCCCTCCTTAGTTTATTTTACTTTTTAAGAGCGAAATTGGTGTTTTTTTACATATAATTATTTTTCCAAAATTTGTTTTTATACACAGTTTGATGATAGTGCTGTTGGCGATAATTTTAAAAACGATTTTTTTTATTTTGAGTGCAATTTTATATTTTTTGAATTAAGTTTTATGTTATCGCATCTTAGTTATCCAGTCTTAAAGTAAAACAGCCCTCTTATTTCATTTGGTGTACTTTATGAATTAATATTAAGAAAAAACCTGTTACTACTAGTGGCGTGCATTTTGGAACATCCTCTAAAAATGTATCAAAAACGGAACCAATCGAAAATGTAAATTATTGAAAAATTTTTAAATCTTGTTCGTCTCATATTTTATACGTGACTTCCGACAAATTGTAAAATCAATTATTTCAATGATATACAGCGATGGCCAAATTAACACCTTGACGTCACCAACATGATCGTAAGCCGCAAATACCCTTGTACTGTGCAGTGGTGTTGTACACAAAACAACTTAAGATCGTTTTTATTTTTTTCAATGCCCCGACGATCATTGTTAAATCGCATTGAACAGTATTTTTTATTTATGACTCTTAAAGGTTTAAAGATACTATAAAATTACCTTTATTTAGTGCAAAAGGAACTTTTAATTTCTTTAAAGGCCACCAAAACCTTTTAATGAAAACCAAAAAAAAAAAAATCAGCTCCACCATGCAATGTGCTGGGTGCTGTGAATGCAACACCATGCAACAGTCGTTCGCCGCCGTACAGAGGGATGCCATAAATACAGATTCACTTTTAGCATTGTATTCAAAACATAATTCATGTCGTCTTGGGAATAAGGCTGGCCCGTTCCATGCCGTCCGTCCGTCCAAAGAGTCAAAGAACTTTTATCCTGGGCACGCATTCGCAAATTATTTAAACCATATTTCATAAGATTTCTGTGGCTGATGCTGCCGGTGGAAGATGTGCATGCTGAAACTCTCGAAATCTAATGTTTTGTATTCTGGCTGCAGTTGTTGGTGGTGGTGGTTGGTCATAATCAATCTGTAAACCCTTCAGGCGTAAAATCTCAACGGACATTGGCGATATACATACCAAATTGTTATTTTGGTGGTTTTGTCAGGCACCATCGGGCACCAAGCACCGGCCACCACCAACCACATCAATGAAGCGTGCGACGTTGTTCTTTTTTCTTCTTTTTCTTCTTTTTCTTTTTTTTTGAGATTTCATGTTGGCCTGCCACAACCAAAAAGTGTATGCGAACGAGGATGATATGATGTCAAATGACACTCCTTCTTCGTTCCCTCGCAGAACAACAATGTTTTCAAGAATTCTCCGTGTTATGTGTGAGCGTGTGTGTGTGTCTTCTTTTAACAAACAATTAAAGTTCTTGCCTCATCTGTGTGTTCTTGCAGATAATGTCCTTTTGAACCCTTTTGCATGGATGTTGTGGAGTGTTGATGTGTTTTGAGAAAGGTCGTTCAACTCTGCCAGAACTGGGAACCAAAAAATACGAAACACGCTTTCGTCGAGCGCATGCCACGAAAATCCACACCTTATTTTGGTTTATAAAACGTTCTTAGAAATTTAAAAAAGTTCGCTGATCTTGAATTTTTGTCTTCCTGTTTTCCCATTTGGTTTGGCAGCGAAATCTTTAATCTCATCTCTCCCCTTTTTTAAAATTACGAAACGCAAAAGATTCGTTTCGCATTTGCATTTTAACATGGAAGGCAGGCTGTATTTGAAGAGGTGATGATCGGCATATCAATTTCATTAAAACGAAATAAAGCAAAAAAAAACACTTCAAAGGGTCTTGTCTCTAGCAACAAAGAGTATTCAATAAAGACTGTTTTGAGTTTAAACGATTTGGGTTGTTTGCTATTGGAATTAGGTGATTAAATCTTTTGTTAAACGATCGGAGAGGAGAAATACTCTACATTAAGATATTGCGTTGAAATCATAGCTCACTGAACTATTGATTAATTGTTGAAGATTTATTAATTGTTAAATTAATTAAATTTAGTTTAATTGATTTTTGAGTGATTATTTGATTAATTGTTGAAGTTATTAACTGTGGAAATGTTTAACTGTTGTCCTACAGTCCATATTACACTTGAATCTGCTATTACAGCAATTTGTCTGTTATAATAGCAAACAAATTGCTATTTTGCTCTGGTATTCACGCTTGCTAAATAATTTGGAGTTTGCTAAAAAATGCTTGCTGTTAATTAAATATTAAAATGATGTTGGCTCTTGGAAACGATAAATTTTGGAATTCAGTAAATGTTGAAATGATGAAGAGATTAATTGTTCAGCTGATTAATTTATAACACTGCTCGACAATCCATATTGCATTTGAATCATGTTATATAAGTCTGAAACTATAGGCGAAATTATGTTAAATGAAATTTTTAGTTTTTCACTTCCTCAGGATACAATTTTTCAATTATTATATTTTGTCAATTACTTTAAATACTTATTCGCAGCCTATGATACCGATATAAGTGTCAAATTAAAGAGAACAATAACTGCTAAAACAATACTTCAAATTGCACACTTTTATTTTTATTACTTTAGCATTAACAACCCTTTCAAGTTTTCCCTCTTAAAAAGAAAAAAATTGAATAAGCCAAAAACTAAGGGGGGAATTAATGCTAATGTAATACAGATAGAAGAATGCAATTTGAAGTATTTTTAGAAGACATTTCCTTCTTTAATTTGACACTTATTTCAGTAACATAGGGTGCGATTAAGTATCTAAAATAATTGAAAAATAAAATACTTGAAAATGTGTATCCTTTGGAACTTGTAGTCCTATATAGGCTCAATAGGAGGAAAATGAGGAAATGGAAAACTAAAAACGCCAATTAACTCCATTTCGCCTATAGTTTCAGACGTTTATCATCTGCTAGAGGTGTAACAATTTTTTTAAATTGTCGTTTTGTGTTAAAGTGAATAATTATGGAATTTATTAAATGTGGAAATGATTAATTGTTAATGTGATTAAGTATTTAATTGATTAATTATTGATTAATTGTTCAAATGATTACTTATTTAATTAAATATTAAAGTGATTAATTGTTGAATTGATTAATCGTTGAATCGATTAATTGTTGAATTAAATAATTGATTACTTTTTTTAATTGATTAAATGTTGAATTTAAACATCGTTGAATTGATTTATTCCTGAATTGATTAATTGTTGAAAAGATTAATTATTGAATTGAATAATAAAGTGATTAATTGTTGAATTGATTAATTATTGAAGTGATTAATTGTTGAATTGATTAATTATTGAAGTGATTAATTGTTGAATTAATTAATTGATTACTTCTTTTAATTGATAACATGTTTAATTATATCGTTGAAGAGATTAATTCTTGAATTGATTAATTACTGAATTAATTAATTGCTTACTTCTTTTAATTGATTAAATGTTGAATTTAAATATTGTTGAAGTGATTTATTCCTGAATTAATTAATTTTTCAATTGATTAATTATTGAATTGAATAATTTATGAATGATTTATCAATTCATTGATTACTTATCCAAATCAATTAATTGTTTAATTGATTATTATTTACATACATAAATAAAATGAGTAATAAAATAAAAGAATGATTGATCAATGATTGCTTGCCAAGTTGATTAGCTCAAAACACTTTAACCGTCTTGCCACACTACGTCAAAGACGTCCGCTCAGTTGTACGTCATTAGCTTGTCCGTCTTTCGACGGACGATGACGCTCTATTAGAGTATGTTCGTTTCAGAAACGTGTGCTTATTTTGCTATTTGTTTAATTGCGATTGGCACTTTGTTTGTGGCATTAAACACTTTTGTTTATTGGAGCAATCAAACAACGTTGCCACAACTAAAATCGTTGAATTCTCAAATTCGGAACAAATGCTGCCAAACAATTAAAAATCAATATAATGTAGCCAGTGATTATTATTAAAAGTTCATTAATCTCAGGCGAGTGAGAGAAAGAAAATAGTAAGAAAGATTTTAGGAACATATAATATTAGATGAAATACAGAAAACGCGTGTGCGTTGACACATAGACAGACAGAGAGACATGAGATACAAATCCCCACAATCATACTCGTGCATATGGAGATGTACATGTAACTATATATCTTCGATAGCAAAACCCCCAACAAAAAGACTGAATGAAGTGCAATCAGTCAGAGATGGATGTGTGTGAGCTGATTCATAAGAAACCATGACCATAATTGGGAAAATGTGCTAACCAAAGTACGTCCAGAGCAAATATCCAAAGAAATTTAACTTCAAATTAAGGCGTCATCCTTCGTTGGCCCAATGTCTACATGTCCGTCCGTCCGTCTGTCCAGCCATACGTCTGTCTATTCACCACACATGTACTTACCTACATACGCATGTCAACTATGGATAGCCAAAGATATTCTGCATATACTCGTCGTATGTAAACATACCCACATACATAGAGGCTAATTCTCCTATAAATCTCGGCAACACTGTGTATTCACATGCTGTAGTTTCCACTGGCTTGATGCTGGCTATTAACAGCCATAACGAAAATTGTCTTTTATTTCGAGTGTACGTACGTACATATGTATGTATAGTACGTACAGAATAGTAATTTATATGTTTGTAAATACAGAACTTGATTTCCTACATACGATACTGCGATGCGATATAATTTGTCTTTGGGAAATGCAGGAAAAAAGAACGCTCAAACATTCAGCCAATTTGTCGGTCAACCGCACAACCCAGACGGGAAAAAGTTCCAATAGAAAATTTCAATATGTGAATATTATTCACTTAATTATTTTGATGGAGGGTATATATTCCGATGGGGTGTTATATTAAGGATCCATGTTGGATGTGTAACCCAAAATCGTTTAAATTCCGGATATACTTAGTTTTTCTAAGTGTCAAATATTCAAAGATTGTTTGCTGTCTATCAACAGTACCTTTTCTGCTATTATTGCAGTTTTCAAAGATTGTTTGCGTTCTGTTAACGTTACTTTTTCTGCTATTACATCAGTTGTTCTGCTATTATAGCAATTTTTCTGTTACTATAGCAGTTTTTCTGATATTACAGCAGTTTTCAAAGATTGTTTGTTTGCTGTATATCAACAGTACTTTTTCTGTCATTACAACAGTTTTTCTGCTATTAGAGCAGTTTTTCTGCTATTAGAGCAGTTTTTCTGCTATTACTGCAGTTTTTCTGCTAATAGAGCAACTTGTCTGCCATAACAACAATTTGGAAGTTTTCATCAGCATTCGCACATGCTAAAGATATTACACTTTGCTAAAAAAAATTTGCTGTTAATTAAAATATAAAAATAATAAGATAAAACGTGTATTTTTGACGATCGGCCTATATTTTAAATTTAATAATAAATATAATAATAAGCGTGCTTTTAAAATGATGTTTTATCCACATAATATTTATACGATAAATCCGCTTAAGAACGATTTTAAACTTTAAAATCTACTCTGCTTTGATGAGTCTGCTCTAGTGAGTAAAACCAATTTAGCCCACAAATTACCCTCAGTTGGTAGAAAACTTTTTCGGTTTGTGTAGTATGGCATGAGGCACAAATCAAAGTGTTGCTATTAGTGCTGGTATTTCATTTTGCCCATAATTTGTGTATATTTCTCTCTGGGTTTATTAAAAGTATTTTGATATGCTTTCGTTTGCTTCATTTGTAAAAATGACGACGATTTTTTCCTCGTCGTCGTCTTCTTCTTCTTACATTGGTGTTTTAAAGAAAAATCTACATCTAGACCATTGTATGTATGTATATATGAGTATATAAGTGGATATGTGGCTATATGTATGCACACACTACACTACAAAGTTTGCCATTTATTTTGTATTTTGCAATTACTGCGTGGTTTCATCTGGTTTTCTGTGTTGATTTTTATTGTTTTTTTTTGTGTTTTTTCGGGTAGAAGTTTTATTTTTTTCTGTTTTGCCCAAAAAGAAAAATAAAATCTATAACTTTTCATTCAGTTCAGAATCACTCATGGCATCGAAACGTCGTTTGTTGCTTGGCCATTTTATTGCTGTCCTCAGAAAATTGTATACGCGTACGTGGCAATTATACCGCAGGCTCAAGTTCAACTGCAAGAGATCGATATTGAGATTTCGTTTGTGTTTTCGCAGAATTTTTAAGTTTCTATTGTGGCTTCTCAAAAGGAATAATGTGATGATGTTAAAAACAAAAGGTGTGATGTGATGATTATTTTCAAAAAAAAAAAAAAATGAAATGTTATGAAACCGAGCAATTCGTAGAAATAAGTTCAAGGATTTCCATATCATTTATGGATAACTAAAAATACAATTAAATATTACCAAGAACTTAATTGAATAAAAAAATGTGTGCCATAAACAGTCATAAGGAACTGAATTCAAACAAAAATGAATCCAAAAAGTCTGGAATGTGAAAAAAATAAAAATTAAAAGGTCCCCGTTTTTCCTGGTGTATTTGAAGTCAGATATTGTTGAATAAATGCAATGAATAAACTCCTTTTTTAAGCTGTCATGGGTGAAAGCTAAATTAATATTAATCAAGGGGCTTACACGCAGAGAAGAGATATGATTGCTGCAACCATATTCGAAGAGCATCATATTATGATTGGGATTATGGTTGAGGCAATCACAGTATGGCTATAGCTAATCATAATATGTTCATTATTGTCATGTTTATCTACAACTATGTTATATTTACCCACAATCATAATTTTCAACCATTGTTATGATTGTAACTATGTATTCTCTGCGTGTACACTCTTTGTAGAATATTCCGCAACATTAGGAAATTTGATATGATTTTTTGCTAAAGAGCATGAGCGATATTTCCAGCGGTGGAGAGCACAATATTCTAGACACCAAGATGTGATATCTTTTTCCGATGGAACAGTTTAAAATATGATAAAAAATTATACCCCGTAATTTTTGAGATATTCACTATTTACAAAAATCATTGTACCCACACAGAAAATGCATTATTTATATGCCAAAGCTGGTTCCGCATAGTAATATTAAGGCTGTTTTCTTTAAGCTGAGATAACAAACAGTTAATTTTTTAGTCAAAATATTTTTTCACATTGTCCACAAACAAATTGTATCCAAACAAATTTAAAAAAAAAATTACCTTGACTTTTTGGGCTTAGCCTCGATAACCATAAATGTGACTTACACTGGATAATTATCCAGGCTAAGTCCAACATTTTTAACATAAAATTATTTTTTAAAAATTTGTTTACATACACAGATTGATGATTTTTTGATTGATTTTTTTATTTTGAGTGAAATTTTAAATTTTTATTTAGGTTTTTGTTATCGCAGCTAGATATACAGTCTTAAAGAAAAATATACAGTCAAATAATAGGGCCTATTAATTGACATGGAAACTTTTTTGTTGAATTCTTTTAAGAAGTTAAATAAAATATTAATCGAGCCTCTTTAAGATTAAAAACAATTAATTTTAAATTGATTAATTGCTTAATTAAATATTATTAATTATTGTTTAATTGAGCGTCTCAAAAATAATTAATTATTAATTGATTTAATATTTTTTAATTGTTAATTAATTGAAAAACTATCCGTTTTTGCTTGTGAGCACATCTTAGACCAGATAAATCTTCAAAGTATGTATGTCATTGGAAACTAAGCGGCAAGTAATAAATCAATTGCCTGAATTAAAAATTAATTAATTTTGTGACGCTCAATTAATAAAGAGTGATTTTTTTGAGGTTAGGATTTTCATGCATTAGTATTTGACAGATCACGTGGGATTTCAGACATGGTGTCAAAGAGAAAGATGCTCAGTATGCTTTGACATTTCATCATGAATCGTCTTACAAACGAACAACGCTTGCAAATTATTGAATTTTATTATCAAAATGCGTGCTCTGTTAAGAAAGTTCATTGCGCGCTTCCATTTTATGGTCAGTTTAATCGACCCACTGAAGCGGCTATTCGGGCTATTGTGACTAAATTTCGCACCAAATTTACATTGTTGGACATTAAACCACCAACACGCTTACGTAGAGTGCGAACTGAAGAAAATATCGCAGCTGTATCGGCCAGTGTTAATGATGACCACCAATTTTCGATTCGTCGCCGTTCGCACCAATTGGGTCTCTGTTACTCAAAAACGTGGAAATGCCAAAATTGGACTAAGCGGATGGACCACCTAAGACGCAGCCGCGGTCAACATTTAAATGAAATTATCTTCAAAAAGTAAATGTCATGGACCAATCTAACGTTTCAAATAAAGAACCGATGAGATTTTGCAAATTTTATGCGTTTTTTTTAAAAAAAAAGTTATCAAGCTCTTAAAAAATCACCCTTTAATATATTTATATTCATTAAATAAATTAATATTTCAATGGCAACAAATAATTTCTTAATTGGATTGAACAAAAAAATCGCCGAATCATTATTTTTTATATTTTTTGGGAAAATTGAGATTTTTATAAAAAATATATTTTAAGAAGATTTATATTTTTTGGGAAAATGGAGACTTATAAAAAATATATTTTAAAAGTTTTATATTTTTTTGGAAAATTGAGATTTTTCTAAAAAATAGGCTTTAAAAGTTTTAAACAAATGTACCAGAGAACTAATCAACCAGAATAGAAGGAACGTATCTAGAGTAATCGCAGTGCTAACGAGTCATTTTTGCAATAACAGTGTGACAGTTATTCGTTATTGCTGCGACAACGAAGAGGAAGAAGAAATGTACTGTCCAACGCTTCTTATGGGACTACCTAGCTTCAATAAATCCATGGCACAGGGCTCTCGGAACAACTACTACTCGATATTGACGAAATATGGTTAATGGATATTAGAAATCGAATCAAATTTAATCTCCCACTTTATTCAAATACATTTTCGTCTATTAATTTTGGCAACATTTGCTCAAAAAAGTCCAACTGCTGTTCGGAGCCGCCTCTAAACAGTGGGTCCTTACATTTGGTGCGATATTTAATGTATCCTGTCGGAACTAATATCTTAGGTTGCCTCAATCTCACAGCCATATTACGATCTTAGACTATCATTCGAAAGCGAAGCCTAACGTTGTCTCACAGATGTGTTACGAATATGTCAGTTGACAGCGATCGAACTCGTTATACCAGCGATTCACACTTAGGATTCATCGCTAAAATAGGAAAAAAAAGTTATTTATAGACTCTTGTCTTTATAATCCACTTCGAAAATATTAGGAAATCATCGCATGACAATTTTCACAAGTTCATTCCATTTTATGGTAAAAACATTCCATTGAAAGTATCAGGTTCCACCTAGCAACAAACGAAACTCACAATATAAATAGTGGTCCTCGTAGTAATTAGACCATCCGTTTCCTTGGACTAATATAAATTTATACATATGAACTTTAGAAGTTCTGGACTGAAAGGAAGTATCGCATTTTCCTTTGAACTTAAGCTCCGTGATCCAATATATAGGCTACACAAGCTAAAATTGAAAAATGTAAAAGGGCATCATCATCTCTCTTTAGGAGTAATTGTAGATTCTATAAAGTCTTTTATATATCAAATTATTAGTGACTGTTAACCATTGGTTGAGTAAAGATTCTTACTCTAGGGAAATTCTATTTCAACTGACTATTCTATTTACATACAGAATTGAAACGCCAAGAAATCTATTTCTCCACTAAAACATTTCCAGTGGATTATCTGATCATATTCTTTTTTGAGTTATTTAATTTAATGTCATACTGTTCCATTTCTCTTCCATTTTTATCAGTGATTGATAGTATTATATTGAATTCGTCTTTGTTTTTTAACTAATAATGTATCTTTATTCTCTCTTTTTTCCAGATCATCAATTCCCCATTGACCTAACCAATGTCGCCAAAGATCATACCAATTTGGAAAATGATCAGCTCCAATCCCTGTACAGGCGTTTGTGCATCTTAAACCGATGTGCCAACATGCGCGTCGATCAATCTCATAAAGCACAAACCCCACAGGTAAATATCAGAAACTTGTGAACATAAAAAATTCAGAGCTCCAATCGTTTATCCTGAAACGAAAGGAATACTCACTCGAATACTAATTATTCCCTCGAATAATGTAATCAATCTATTGAAATCCTCAGCATATTTCCAAATTCTTAAATATTTATTCTTTCTTTCTTTGTCTAATTCACAGAAAGAGGATTCCGATGATGAGAATTTTGCCTTAAGCGAAAACTGGACATTCCAACCCCATATACGACGCTGGTCGCGTATTGGTGAAATGGGTCTCGAAATACCTCCCGCCACAATATTGACCACCTCGGAGAAAACCGAATCGTCATCGAAGGAGTCGAGTCCCGATCGTTTCGAAGATGATGCCTATGATGTGTCGGGAGCACCCCTGTCCCTAGCTTTACCGGGTACATACACTGATGACTCGGCCGATCCAGTGCTCAACGACAGCACAGACATCAATGCTAGTCCCTTGCGAAGAACTGGCAGCGAACGTTTAAAAGATGGTGCTAAAGCTATTCTGCGACGTGTGGAGTCGATCAAATCGCGCAGGAGAAAACGACAGGGCATTGTTTTAAGTGGTCCACAGGCGTTGGATCTGTCACAACTGGGCCAGAGATCGAGTATGCGTAAACCAGATGCTGTCTACTCGACACCGCCCTCACCGTCCGCGGTTAGTCCCATGCATTCGTTCAACAAGGGCCCCCTATTCGGCAATGATCTGAAAGTACCCTCACAGAGTGATAACTTCTTGAGTCCCAATCGTTCGAGTCCCAAGAGAACGCCCACGACACCGAGATCGATGAGAACTAGCCCTTTGCATTTCTTCACCAACACCATGCCCTACGTGAGGGAGGGTAAATCCGATGACTCTTCGTCGTATTACAGCGATAGCCAGGAATCTTCGACGACGGGGACTAAAATTGCCATTCGAAAAACACCCTCGAAAGCGCGCAGATTTCTGCAGAGAACGGGCAAAGTCGATGACATTGGAGCTCATTCCGATTCCGAGTGTCATCAGGGCCGCAAGTTGTTGATCAAGGATGCCAACGCCAATACGGCAGAGATTAAGACGAAAAAGCTCTCGAGAGGTGGTTCTCTGAATTTGGGCCGTGATGGCAAGAAGCGTGATGGTTTCCGTTCGGCTAGTTTCCGTTCGAGATCGACAACACGCAAAGAACCCAAGCCCGAAGAAACGGAACCTGTTAAGAAAACACCAGTCAGATGGCACAGCTTCCAGCTGGAAGAAAGGCCCAACATGATATTCCGCAAATGTTTCGCCCAGAAAAACGATCCTCATTCCAATGAACATGGCATACTCTTTGCCGCCATGTCCGCGGGCCAACTGCAAATGATACGCAAACTGGCCCTTGTTACGCTGACCGGCTACATGGAGCGATATTGTCCCACCCATCGATCGGGCTGGAACTGGGAACTGCCGAAATTCATCAAGAAAATCAAAATGCCCGACTACAAGGACAAGAAAGTGTTCGGGGTGCCGTTGCTCTTGATATTGCAACGCAGCGGTCAAACATTGCCCGTGGCGGTGAGGGCTGCCTTCAGATGGCTCCAGCTGAATGCCTTGGATCAGATCGGTCTTTTCCGCAAGAGCGGTGTTAAGTCGAGAATTTTAAAGCTCAAAGAACTTATAGAATACTCCGAGTCCAGTACTGAATGTATGGATGTGTTTGATACTCAACAAGCGTACGATGTGGCCGATATGTTGAAACAGTATTTCCGCGATCTGCCAGAGTCACTGTTGACCACCAAAATGTCGGAGACATTTGCAGCTATATTCCAACGTAAGTTTGATCACAATCAAATTCCATTAATATTTAAATAATTTTTAATATTTAACACTTGTTTACAGATCTTCCTCCCGAAGTACGCCTGGATGCTGTGCAATCTGCCGTCCTCTTATTGCCCGATGAGAATCGTGAGATACTCTATGCTCTCTTGGAATTCTTGACCCTTGTAGCTGCCAATTCTCAGTATAATCAAATGACCGCCAACAACTTAGCCGTCTGCTTGGCGCCCTCTCTATTCCACAGCAGTATATCGACGGGCAGTAGCTCCGTGACGGCTTCGCCGCGGCGTAAAGGCAAAGGTTCGGGAGTACCCGATGCCAAAGAGCTGTTCGAGGCGAAAGCTTCGCACGAGTGTCTGGCCTTTATGATTCAACACTATCGCCAGATATATACGGCGCCCAAAGAGAAACTGGGCAAATGTAAATTTGGCTATATGGAGGAATCGAAACCCTTGTCACTGGAAACCCTGGGCGAGGGTATGCAATTCCACAATTGGAGAGGTTATCTGTATGAGAGCACGAGTGCTACCATTAAAGAGGGCAGGGAAAAGTAAGTTTTTATATTTTAGATAAATTTTAAAAGAATTCGAATTGATTTCATTGTTCTTCATTACAGATCTCGTGGCTGGATAACAACCACATCTTTGGCGGATCCCTGTGTTGAGATAGGCTACAAGAAGGTGGGCGATGGCCATCCCTTACGTTTGTGGCGTTGTATTACGGAAATCGAGGGACCACCCAAAGATGTCTTGGACTATATAATCAGACAACGTGCCTCCTGGGATCCCAACTTGCTGCAGAGTCAGACCATCAAGAAATTCGATGAGTTTACGGAGATTTTCCAGTATGCCATCGATGGCCAGCAGTGTACAGATTTTTGCGTTTTAAGGTATGTTGCCCGCCGCGTTTGGAATTTTGCATAGATATTAATGTTGTTGTCTTTCTTTATATCTTTCGTTTAGATCCTGGCGTAATGATTTACCCCGCGGTGCTTGTGTGATCGTTGAGACGTCCATAGATCATGCGAAAGCCAAGCCCATGTTTAATGCTGTACGTGGTGTGGTATTGGCCTCACGATATCTGATAGAACCCTGTGGCAGTGGCCGCTCGAGGGTTATGCATTTGGCGCGAGTTGATGTAAAGTAAGTTGAGAAAGTATTTGAAATATTCTCCATTGGATTAGTCGTTACACTTGAACCATATAATATACGTCTGAAACTTTAGGAAAAATTTAGTTAATTGGCGCTTTCAGTTGTTCATTTCTTCATAATGTTGTCCCTTAAAAGGACCACAAAGTTTCAAACGATAACATTTTTCAAAAAAATGTTTTAAATTCTTATTGACAACCTACGATAAGTGGAAAATTAAAAAGGAGAATATTTGCTAAATATACTTTAAATTCCATAATTCTTTCTGTATTAGTTTAGCACTAACAACAATTTCAAGTTTATCCTTAAAAAGTGAAATATGAATAAATTAAATTAATTAAGGGGGGAAATTGTAGTAGCTGTTACTGCTAAACTAATACAGATAGAATCAAGAAATTTACAGTATTTTTAACAGATATTTTCCTCTTTAATTTAACACTTATACAGGTATCGTAGGTTGCTCATAAGTATTTACAACAATTGTTTGACAAATGTCATCCTCTGAAACTTTGAAGTCTTTTAAAGGAAATGAAAAACTGAAAACGCCAATTTTTGTATCATCCGGCTTATGTGTAATATGGACTGTCGGACGATGTAAGTTAACCTAAATATAACCTGACTCGATCTGACTTATACTCAAGAAAATATAGTCAAAATACTAAAGGACACCAAATTACAAGGAAACATTATATACATATATTTTCGACAAAATGTTTGTAAACTAGTGTTAACATATTTTGACCGATATTTCATTTTTTCGAATGAAATATTTTATTTGATTTTATAAAATTGTTATAAATTGTGGTCGTTGCCTTGTGAAGGATATTTTATTCACAATATTTTATTTGCCTCCGAGCAAAAATGTGTTTAAAGAGTTAGTTTTAGTGATTGTATAAGAAGACTGTATTATACCCTAAAAGAGCAATTATACATTTTACATCCTCACCTCTGTAACTTTGAATTCAAATTTATTAAATCTGTACAAAAGACGGGGAGTGAATTTCGAAACACCCACGTTTGATTGACAAAAAGAGGTGTTCATTACTAAAAATTGGTAACTTCTTATTCTTATCTGGTATTAGTCGACATTAAGTTTTTGTTCTGAGGAATGTGTTTAACCGATTATGTTTATGGAACAATGCGTTTATTTTATATTATTATTGTATGTCAACTTAAATTCCAAGTTTCGATATTAATTCCATTTCTTTATTTTCTTCTTACTTTTCAGGGGCAAAACTCCAGAGTGGTATAACAAAAGTTACGGTCATATATCATCACATTTCTTAACAAGAATACGTTTGGCTTTCAAAAATGTGGCCGAAGGACCAGAAAGCAAAGTCTAATTGAAATACAACAACACAACCACCAACCCCCCCACCCATGGAAAACCAACCAACAAATATACATAAGCAAATCCCCGTATGGACTCCCTCAAAATAATAACAAGAAAACATCACAAAACCTGCAAAAATATTTATGTGTAATCAACAAGAACAACAACAACAATAAACTTTCATGTACATGAGATGACCTCCCCGAATGTATGTCTGTGTAACAAAAAGAAGAAGAAAAACAAAAATAACAACAAGTAAACCAAAAGTACTGATTTTATTTTGGAATTAAATATTTATATGTACACACATAAGTATATACATACATACATACAAACATACATATATTCGTAAATACGTATATTATTAATTAATTATTTTCTATTTAAAAGTCTCAAAATTAATGAATTGTTTTTTGATGAAAATGGCATTTATAAAATGTTAAAGATGTACACATAAACACACACACACACAACTGTTATACCCTTAAATGTTATGCAATAACTGTTATACAAAACAAATGGACCAGGAATTTACAGGGGTGGTCGGGTCGGATCACTTCCCAGTCTCCAGCCCCTGATGAAGCCCTTTAAAATATGTACTTTTAACAAATATGATAATGATAATGAAAAAATTAAAATTTGAATTTTATTTTTATTCAAAATTTTGTAAATAATTCTAGAACTTCTCTATGTATAAATTGTGTATTATTCTCTACTCTTCTTACATTTACTGTACTTTTCCAAAAACAAACAAAACAAAAATAGTTAACCACAACAATTATGTATTATAGTTAAAACATTATATTATAACAGTTTATTATATTTTAAAAAAATACTCAGTAACTGAAATATCACAAACATTTAAACTTAATTTATAAATCTTTATTTTTTTTGTAAAATTACAAAATATGTTTAACCAACAAACGCCTTATGTTAAGTTTATTATTATTTTTTCTATAACTTAACTTTATATTCTATACAATTGTAATAAGAAGAATGATAATAAGAAAAGCAATTAGAAATGGCAAATTAGAAGCAAAATGGAAGAAAAAACAACTAAATTGTGTAAAGGAATTAAATACTAGTCAAATTTTTTTGTTTGTACATTTTAAGTTGAAACAGCAAACAAATCGATAATCTATAAACTACATACCTATCTATATATATATATATATATCTATATATACATATATCTATAAACTAATAATGAATTGTGTAAAATATTACTAACCCAACAACCAAACCCCCCTCTTCCCCCGGTAATTGTTAAGACTAATATCCAAACAACCAAACAAATATGGTAATCTTATGGAAAAACTACAGAGCTTGTATTGGTTTCAATAACAAAAAACAAATTCAATGTTTAAAAAAGCCCTTAAATAAAAGAAATATATTCAAAAAATATATATAAACATAAAATGGAAAAGCTTTTTCAATTCATGGGAGGGTTATCCAAATAGTAAAAGATAAAAAGCAAGTATAATGATTTCATCTAATAAATGATTCGTTGATTTCGCTTTGTTTTGGGTTGATAAACCAATTTACACAACAGCCTAAAAGTATACATTACAATACTAGAACTTTAACAAAGAACAATACAAACTAAGTGGCAACACTTATTAAGTGCGGTCAAGAGAATAAATGAAAAAATCGCAGCATACATCAAGGCGCCCATTCTCCCCAAGCCAACATCATCAATATGTGTACCCAAACTGAAGTACCAGGCGCCCAGAAACTAGTAGTAGGTGAATTTCGAGTAATTAATAACTTTGGAACGCTGTAACTCACCAACGGAGGCAGCTACAGTTATACAACTTTTTGCACACGATAGATCAAAAGTAGGACTATAAAATGATATGGTTAATTACTGCGCATAATCACGCCCACTATTAAAAATAAGCGGATATAACATTCAAACGCTTATATCTTCCCCCCTTCTAGACGTGGCACAGTACTTTGTTCTACAAAAATGTAGTCCTTTTCGAGTACTAGACCCGTGCCAAATTGGTAAGCTTTAGCTTTTCACAATCTCGAGAAATATAATTTTTAGTGAATTTAAATACATTTCAATGTCACAATTTGCAGAAGAGTTTGAGTTAGGAAAAATAACAACAACGCCATATCCCTGAACTATTTATCTAACAAACCTGTTGCATTTAGTGTTGCTAAGTTAAAAAAAAATATTTTCATATTTTTTCTTATCTTTATTGACAATTCAGTTACAATATAAAATTTCCAAATTAAGGTGATTGATACATCTGTGTACTCGAAAGGTTAATTGGAACATCTTGTCAATAAAGAGGCGGCTTCATTTATGACGTTTTTCGTGGTGATAAAATGGAAATGAAATAATAGAGCTGCATTTCGTCTTATTATACATCTTTCCAATTAGGTGTTGACATTTAACTCGCTAAGTCCAGCGACATTTTCCAAACTCACGTATTTGATCGATTGTGGTATTATTGCGATTTATTTTCTGTAACAAAAGTAAAAATGTTAATTAGTATATGTAAAAAATTGTAACTGGAGGATATACAATTTAATAATAATTTTATTAAAAGTATGAAATCTTAAAAATATAAAAGATAAATTCAGATCACATATATAGTCTCCATAAAAAAATATTCCCCCGATTTACCATTTTTCATCGATAGAATCCACACCTTATATCGGATCTCGATGAAATTTTCCAGATCATGTTATATTTGAACTAGGAACACGTACCGGCAATCAAATAGAAATACGTGCACACTTCTATGGGGCGAGCAAGACAAAAGGGGTAAAAAGTATTGCAGCTAAAATCTTGAAATTCGGTGTGTACATTCCCGCATCTTCTAAGGAAGATGCGTGAAGTAGCTGGCACTGCTAGTATTAAATAAAAACTACATTTGCTCATATGCTTTTTCTTTAAATTGAATTGTTTAAGGGTGTTATTTACAGTATAGATGCAAAATAGCATTAACAACATGCGCTCCGTGTGACGTGAGTCACATTTTATTTCGGTTGTACAAATTTAGTTTAAAAAAACCCGAAATGTAAAACGAACTGAATGGAGAGATCTCTCTTACTTGCTGAGAAACCGAACGAAGTACAAAAATAAACAATAATAAAACAAATTACAATAAAAGCAATATTCTTATTTTAGAAATAAAAAATGTAAAGTTATATGTTTGCGTTTTAGATCATCTTGATTTTGACAGATGTGTCACTCCATTTCAAGCGATAGCTGCTATTGCATTGAATGGCTTTTTTCACGAGCTATGACCAATTTAACAGTAAACAAGTAAAAACGGCGTTAAGTTCGGTCGGGCCGAACTTTATATACCCTCCACCATGGATAGCATTCCACAGAGGCTGCCGATTTTCGTAGAAGTGCAGTAATATTAGATATTTCGTAGAAGTGCAATAACAGCGACGTACGAGAGTAGTGAAACTACGGTAGCTTTAAGTTACATGTCTCTTTATTTTCTTGTTTACCCTGACGATGTAATTCAATGTAATTGCGAAATCTTGGAAAAGTATATTGAAATAAATAAAATAATCAAGGCCTCGAACTCAAAAAACCCAAAAATTTTCTGGAAAATATAATTTTTCTAAATATAGCCATACCAAAACAAATACAAATATTAAAAAAATAATTTTATAAATAAATGTAATATTTTTATTATTTCAAACCGCGCTTATAAGACAAGGCTAGCAATACGTTTACACTATAGATCTATCGAAATAATACTTCATGTCAATTCAAAAATTAAATATTCTTATATTTATATTTTCAAAAAAGCTTAAATACCATAAATATTGGTAGATAGTGGGTGCTACAGTTGGTTGTATTTCTATTCTAATTCTTAATTCCAAATGTAAAAATTTTGAAAATCCATTATCTCTCACGTACATAGTGCAAATTAACCTAACTGCATGATTCAACCAATTTTTGCCGTAAATTTGGAAAAATATTTTTATGTTGCGTGTCTATGCAGTCAGAGGAATGCATACACCGAATTCCATGCTTCTAGCTGCGGCCATTTGGTTGGTACCATTTTTACCCCCTTTTTTTCTATTTTACCCCCTCAAGAGTACGACTTTCTTAAGTCTGTTTATTTTACGTGTCTACGCAATTAGAGGGATATACACACCGAATTTCGTCATTCTAGATGTAGTCGTTTAGTTGGTATTATTTTCATCCCTCTGTACTCATTGTATCCCTTGAAAGTACGAATTTGAAAAAAAAAACATTTATATTTCGTGTCTACGCAGTCACAGGAATGTATACTCCGAATTCCATGACTCTAGCTGCAGTCATTTGGTTGGTACAATTGTTATCCCCATTTTTCATAGCCTCTTTTCGTTTCGATGTTAGCGTGCTTTCAACTGACGGACATGGCTAGATCGTCTTAGAATTTTATGACGATCAAGAATATATATACTTTATAGGGTCTCAGATCGATATTTCAAGGTGCTACAAACGGAATGACAAAGTTAGTATACACTATACGATTTTTATGGTACAATCGCACACTACAAAAAAAAAATCCCATTATCTATTTTTTCTTGGATTTTTCATCGTTGTTATACTTTGTGTTTATTAAAAAATATCATTCTGATGATTATTCGCTGAAATTCTTGTTGACTTTGCAAAAAATCGAGAAAAATTCGAAAAAAACGAACCTACTATTCCACTACTTCCAAACTCACACTGTCGCATAAAAAGTGACCAAAGAACACTACCTTAAAATTTTAAAACAAGAAATGACATTAATCCATTTTTTGTTTTAAAATGTCGATCAAAATAAAAGAAATCATTTCAAAAGAAAAGAAATAAAATTGTAAAAACTTAAAAAAATCTAACCTGGCTATAACATACCACTCCAACATTCTAATAAAACAAGTAAGTAAGCTTCAGTCGGCAAAACCGACTTATATACCCTCACTCTCAGAGAACATATATGCGGAAGTTATAAGGAATAACATTTTATGTAGGGCAGGATAATTTGTGTGGAACGTTCGTGTCACACATTTCACATTTCACATTTATAAAAAAATTGTAAAAATAAGATCAAATATCAAGTCATAGGGTATTACATGCACTAATATAGAAGTTATGAAGGATTTAATATTACCTAGGATAGATACTATTGTGTGGGAGGTACAAGAAGGAGCGTGGCTAAAGCGTAAATATTTTTTAGGTTTAAAGTGATTATAAAAACATTTTTAAATATCAAATTGCCAATGATTTTGTCTATCCGTACGGACGTTATGTCGGTTTTATTGTAACCAAAGTTTATGCCACTTTGTGTGAGAGGTACCAGAAGGGGTGTGGCAATTTCACCCATATTCCATGCGAATAAAACCACTAAAAACGCATTATAAAATATCAAATTTCACAGTATTCCAATCATCAGTATAGAAGTTATAACATTTTCAATTTCTCGTAGTTTTGTTTGATTTGTGTGGGAGGTACTGGAAGGGGCATGACAAAACTCGTCATATTTAGTACACTTAAAGTGATTATAAAAACTTTATCAAATACCAAAATATAGATGATTCTGATGATCCGTGTGGAAGTTATATGGGTTTTCATTTAAAATTAGAATATAGGCTATTTGAGTGGGAGGTACCAGAAGGGGCGTGGCAATTTCGCCCATCTTCGAACTTAAACTAAGTTTGGGAAAAATATTACAATGTGCAAAGTTTGAATCGATTCCTTAACTCCTTTCGAGAGTTATCGTGTACACCAGCCAGCCAGACAGACGGACGGACGGACATGGCTCAAACACCTTAAAAAGTCGTGAAACGGATTTGGTCTAAACATACTTAGGGCCTTAAGTTACACTTTTTTCTGTCCCAAATGATATATACTCTCCAACTCTGTAGAGTGAGGGTATAATTACCTTCAAAACAAGGTGTATCACATTAACATCGGTCAAGTATTTCCGGAGTTACATTGAATGAACAGACCTTTTTGAAAATTTTGTTTTTTCGCTGTTAAATTGGTCATAACCCGTGTTTTTCAAAAATACGTACACAATTTTTTATGAGAAAACAAACAAACTTTCAAAACAATCGCAGCAATCAAGGTGAAAAATCGTACCGCTTGATATGGAATGATTTAGTGATTTACTTCATAAATTGTACATAAGTATCTGTATAGGATAGTGGATGGAACAACGAGACGTCTTCCCGATTCTCTTTATCACGTCTTTGTTCTGCCTTATTCAACAACCATGTAAATAAAATATTGTTTGGGGTTCCATGGCATGTGTTGTTGTCTTTGCTAAATCGTCGCCCAGTGATGTATAACTTGAAGAATGGTGACTGGATGATATGGAACAGGGCGATACTGTCACTAATAAAACCATTTTTGGGATCAAAACAAAATTGTATTTAATACACCCCTTGATTTTAGTACAATACCAAATACACAGTACACTTAATATAACAGTTATAGAATATGAGACAAATTGTGTATGACAATTTTGTAAGTGTTATAAAACTGGTATTTTAAGGGGACGGCTGTGATGTGATGTGCAGATACCAGAAGTAATTACTTGTTTTCATTGAAAAATGACTTACAATTTGACAATGCAAATTGTAGATTTATTGTGAGAATTTTGTCGGTTTAACTAATTTTGATAAAATCTATCAAAATTCCCTGAAGAACTTATAGCCTCAAAAAATACTAGCCATTTCGAAATCGAAATCAGTAATCAATGACTAAATTTTGCTAAAAACATAATATCTTTTAATATAAAAAGAATAAATATGTTATTGTTATGGTAGATAACTGTGCTTCAAACATCTATTATATATTAGGCTGGGTCGAGGTCCATACAAATGTTAAAACAATTTTCAGTCACCCCATAAAAATAAAGATTGGATTTTTTAATGATGATTTGCAAAATATTTCGTTCCTGGATCAAGCCTTCTCTGAGCTAAGTGCTCCTGAAAACACCCGTAAAAATTATGTTTTTTGTGTAACTTTTTATGTTGCATTTTTGTCCAAATAATTTCTGAATTAATAAAACCTTAAAAGCACTTTAAATATAAATTTTGATTATTTTCTTAGATTAACTTATTGGTAGAATTATTGGACGTTTATAGTATTTTTTGTCTTTTTTCATAGTGACAACTGAAAACTTTTTCGTATTTGGTGTCAGTATTTTATAAAAAAATCAATAACTGCAGTCAATACCTTTCGAATGATGCCTAAATGATGAATATCGGAAGGTAATTGACGCTGCAGCGCTCATTTTTCTAAAAAGTATTTGTAAATTTTGGCTCTGAAAATCCATCTCTTGTATTCATTATTTCACAAAAATTAAGTCAAAAAAATTACATGATTTGTAGAGATGTTTTGAAGATCGTTTAGCTCACAGACAGCTTGACCCGTCTACGAAATATTTTACAGATCATTATTAAACAATTCAATCTTTATTTTTGGGGGTTGACCGCAGCAATTTATTTTCGCGACCCATGAATGATTACATAAATATTTCCCACCAAACTCACTCTAGATATATATTTTTATGATATGTTGTCTACGTTAATGCTGTAGATTCAATGGGTTATACTTTAAAAAATCCAAGATAACACTATAAAAAACAAGTAAGTAAGTACGCTTCATCCTCACTCTAAGATATCACATATACGGAACTTATAAAGAATTAAATTTAAAGTAGGATAGTTTGTGTGGAAGATACTAGAAAGTACGTGACAAATGATCAAATATCAAGTCATAGTGGATTCCATGCAGCACTATAGAAGTTATGACGGATTTAATTTTACCTAGGATATATACAATTGAGTGGGAGGTACAAGAAGGGGCGTGGCTAAAGCGAAAATATTTTTTAGGTTGAAAGCGATTACAAACAATTTTGAAATATCAAATTGTAAATGATTTATATCTACCCGTATAGATGTTATGTCGCTTTTATTGCAACCAATTTTTTTGCCACTTTGTATGGGAGCTAGCAGATGGGGTGTGAAAATATCGTCCATATTCCATGCAAATGTAACCACAATAAAAGCATTGCTAAATATTAAATATCACCGTACTCCGATCATCAGTATAGAAGTTATAACACCTTAAATTTTGCGTGATTTCTATGGGAGGTACCGGAAGGGGCGTGTCAATTTCACCATCTTGGAATATTTTGTTTATCAGCGCTTCTCATTTGTAATACGTGACCTCTGGTACTAATATGAACCCTGATTTAAGTCAAAGACATACATTCGTTGCGAAAGTTCTGACGAGATAGGGTAGCGCCCATCGAAACTGCGCAGTCAACTTTTAGCTGCAACAATAAAGGTCTCACTTTGCCTTTTTGCTAATTTTGGGTTCTGCTGAAGGCTTCAGCACAACCTTTGGTCTTAAACCAAAAAAAATGACAAGATATGAAAAAGTTTTAAAAATGACATTAATTTCACGATTTTGAATTTAAAACAATTTTAATACACTCCACGAGAGTATTATGTCTTTGTGCATTTGTTTGTAACACCCAAAGGGAAGCGAGATAGACCCATTGTTAATTATACCGATCGACTTAGAATCACTTTTTGAATCGATTTAGCAATGTCCGTCTGTCCGACTGTCTGTCCATCTATTCTTGTAATCACGATATAGGTCGCAATTGTAGCCAGAACAAACAAAAAACAAAACTTTGCACAACGACGTTTTTCGGGATAAGGACGAACGCTATTTAATTTGAAGAAAATCGGTTCAGATTTAGATATAGCCCCCATACGAATTTCATTCCCGATTTGACTCTTTTCACGCTAGCTACCACACATTTTAACAGATTTCCTTCAAATTTGGCAAAATATCTTATATTTCAACTAGAAGCACCCACGGTGAAAATGGGTCAGATCGGTTCAGATTTATATGTAGCTCCCATAAAAATTTCGCTCTTAATTTGACTTTTTCTACTCCAGAAACCACATATTTTATCAAATTGTGTTCAAATTTTGTAAAACATCTTATATTTAAACTAGATACACCTGTGGTGAAAATGTGTTAGATCGGTTTAGATTAATATTTATATCCCATTCAAATTTCACTCCCGATTTGACTTTTTCTGCTCTAGAAACCATATATTTTTAAAGATCTTCTTCAAATTTGGCAAAATATCTTATGTTTCCACTAGAATCACCCATGGTGAAAATGGGTCAGATTGGTTCAGATTTATATAGCTCCAATACAAATTTCGCTCCCAATTTGACTTTTTCCGCCCTAGAAATCTCAAATTTTACCATATTGTTTTATAATTTTGAAAATAGGTCAGATCGGTTTAGATTTATATATAGCTCCCATACAATTTTCGCTCCCGGCTTGACTTTTCGCACCCCAGAAACCACGTATTTTCAGAGAATTTCTTCAAATTGTGCATAACACGTTATGCTTGAACTGAGCCATGTCCGTCCGTCCCTCTGGCTGGCTGGTGTACACGATAACTCTCGAAAAGAGTTAAGGAATCGATTCAAACTTTCCACATCGTAATGTGTTTCCCAAACTTAGTTTAATTTCGAAGATGGGCGAAATTGCCACTCCCCTTCTGGCAACTCCCACACAAATAGTCCATATTACAATGTTAAATTAAAACCCATGTAATTTTGACGCGGATAATCGGATTCAGCTATACTTTAGTATTTGATAATGTTTTTATAATCACTTTTAGCGAACTAAATATCACTGGTTTTGCCACGCCCCTTCCAGTACCTCCCACACAAAACTACGAGAAATTGAAAATGTTATAACTTCTATACTGATGATTGGAATACTGTGAAATTTGATATTTTACAATGCGTTTTTAGTGGTTATATTCGCATGGAATATGGGCGAAATTGCCACACCCCTTCTGGTACCTCCCACACAAACTGACATAGACTTTGGTTACATTAAACCGATATAACATTCTTACGGGTAGTCAAAATCATTTGCAATTTGACATTTAAAAATGTTTTTATAATCACTTTAAACCTAAAAATATTTACGCTTTAGCCACGCCCGTTCTTGTAACTCCCACACAATTGTCTCTATTATTACCTATGATTAAATCCTTTATAACTTCTATACTGGTGCATGGAATCAACTATTGATCATGCTTTTACAATTGTTTTATAAATGTGGAAGCTGGGATCATGTGACACATTGCACCTTCCACACAAATTGCGATATATACAATATTATTCCTTATAACTTCCGTATATATTTTCTCTGAGATATAAGTCGGTTGAGCCGACTGAAGCTTACTTACTTGTTTTTAATTTGTTTTATGGGATGTCCCAAAATATATCGGCTTTATCAATGTCCATCCGTGTGCAAGGTATTTTTTTTAGCAATTTTAGTGCTATTTTTTATGAAATTTGTGTTCGAAAGGGAGAAAGTCATTGATCCTAATATTTTCGTTTTTACTTTAAATTTAACCATTTGAGGACGAACAATTTCAAAAAATGGGTTAAGAAACTCCAAAAACTCTATTAGTTATCAGTGTCCTGTTTGACATGGAATGATCTATATGAAAGTTGTTTATCAATAGATTATTTCCCTAATATATTTCACTTCGATCGAAGCATAAGAAATGTATCGATTTTCCCCGGGAATATAAGATTTGACATGGTCAAACTGTTAAGTTGCTGTTACTTTTCTATAGTAATTTCAAAACATCAAGAGGGAAACTAATTACAGTTCTACTTAAAACGTGAATTCTGATTTTGTTTGACGTTGTTGAATTTAAACGACACGTACTATCCGGTTGATAAAAAGGAAAAACTTGAGTGATATTACCCCACGCCCTACTACACACATTAAAACAATAATAATAATGAATTATGTATGACATTTAATATAAATTCCATTTACATTTGTTGTTTAATTGATGTTCCGGCACGAGCATAATTGTTTTAAGGCTATTGTGGCATTTTCCATTTAATTAAATTTCATATATTTTCATGTTCAATTAATTAAAAAATCACAAAAAATATTAACAAAAATCATCACACAATCAGTAGTAGATAAACATACGGATGGACGGACGAACGTCCACGCATAAATAAATAAATAGAATTCGTATTATAGTATTATTGAAATAAATAAATATAATATCGATTATAAATAATTCCAATAATATACATTTAAATACAACTACACATACAAATGTGATGAATTAATGCACCGTGAATGCAAAATAATTTAATTTTACAATGTTTTAGAAACACATTCGAAAACAAGCAAATAAGGTCCAACTCCTATGGGAGGTCGTCATCTTCAGTGTGTATTTTCGATATTTAACCATCCATTCAATGCTGAATACAAATCTGCTCTCATAAGAATGTGATCCATTCTAATGTACATACGTACAGCACATATCCATACGTACATGAAATACTCGTTAATGCCAACATATAAATGACGAGTATTAATGAATTATTTAATAATTTTTTAATGAAAACAATTATGTATGTGGCAAAACGCCCACTCACACTGACACACACTCAGAGCACAAGTCAAGCAGAAACTGTCAGCCATTGTTTCCCATTGCAAAGGATTGTCATGTTCATACAGTATTTGTAGAATGTTGGAAAGATCTGGAGATTATATTAATAGTTGTGTATTTAGCTAACGTTACTATGAATGTCACCTTGCAGTTTCTATACAAAATGTTGAAATAATAGGATCGCATCAATTAATTCATTTATAAAAATTCCAAAAAATTGCTAAGTACTTTCACAGAAAGCAAATTTTAGTCGTATCCCAATATCCCAATTTGCATATTTTCCGCATTTGAGGAAACTCTCTCGATCAACATACAAAAGAGTTGATAATATGTTAATATCCCGTAGCATTTTAAGAATAGCGTATTCGCTTGTGAGTAGGATCTAATTTTTCATATGGGGTCTCTGAGCTAAGGTGTTTGCTTTGCACCCAGAAGGTTCCGGGTTCGAATCGTGTCTATGGAAAAATATATTTTCTTTGTTTTTATACCCTCCACCTCCAGGATGGGGGTATATTCACTTTGTCATTCCGTTTGTAACACCTTAAAAAATTCATCGGAGACCCCATAAAGTATATATATTCTGGGTCGTGGTAAAATTCTAAGACGATATAGCCATGTCCGTCTGTCTGTCTGTCTGTTGAAAGCACGATAGCGGCCGAACGAAATGAGCTAGGAGGTTCAAATTTTTCCTAAATGTGTCTTATGGTTGCAGATCGGTTGGGATTGAAAGTGGGCGAAATCGGCCCAGAGGGAAACAATTTTTCCATCACAAGGACTGAAAATACCCGTAATATTTAGAGTATTTCAGCATGTTTTTTGACATAATAGCTTGTATTTACTTGATATTTTCAATTCGCATTCCCTTTATAGCATAAAAGGGCACCATAGAGTGATTTTTATTTGTAGGGGACGAAATGGGATAAAAATAGTACCTAACAAACGACAACAGATAGAAACACGAAATTTGGCGTGTACATACCTCTAATAGAGTAGATACATAACATACAAGTATTTTTCTAAATTTGTACTTTTAAGGGGTTAAATGGGGATAGAGGGATCAAAATAGTACCAACCAAACGGCTGCACCTAGAATAATGAAATTCGGTGTATATATTCATCTGATTGCGTACACACATAAAATAAAGGAAATTTTCGAAATTCGTACTTTTAGGGTGTAAAATGGAAAAAGGGGATAAAAATTGTACCAAACAAATGGATGCAGCTATAACCATGAAATTCGCGGTATACATTCCTCTGACTCAGTGACACGAAAAAAAACGTTTTTCCAAATTCGTACTTTCAAGGGATTAAATGGGAGCAGAGTGATAAAAATGGTACCAACTAAAAGGCTACAGCTAGAATGATGAAATTTTCGAAAGTCGTACTTTTAAGGAGTTAAATGCGAAAAAGGGGATAAAATGGTACCAACAAAATGGCCGCAGATAGTATCATTGAATTGGGTATATATATATATATGTTGAGTGCATAGCCACGTAAAATATTTTTTTTCAATTCGTTGTCTTATACTGCGTACGTCAGAGATAAGGTATTTTCAAAATGTATACTTTTGAATTTAAAATAGATGGAAATACAACCAACCAAAGGACTGCAGCTGAAAGTACACTCTCTATCCGCCAATATTTAGGGTATTTTTGATTGCTGCCTTATATTTACTTTATGAATTGAAGTGTTATTTCCATTATATATACATAGTATAAAAATATTGGTAGCCTTGGCATATTAATTATATTTCTGATTTTCATACATTTGATTTGCGGACATTCCTCTTGTAGCTTGGAAGCACCACAAAGAAAATAAATGTTTTAGCGGGCGAAATGGGACAAACATGTATAAAATGATACGACAACAGCTAGAATCATGAAATTCGTTGTGTAAATCCCTCTAATTGCATAAACACGTAAAATAGATGGATTTTTCGAAATTAGTACTTTTAAGGGATATAATTGAAAAAAGAGGAATAAAATGGGACCTTCCAAACCGCTGAAGTTGATATCATGAAATTCGGTGTGTATTCGGTAGTCTGTCTATGAAGACTCAAAACAAAAAGTTTTTTTTCCAAATTTGTACATTTGGGCGGAGAATGGGGCGAATGGGGATATCTTTAAAATTTTTACTTTTCTTATCAAAATAATGCAGTCACTTTGTCTGTATCTGAAAATGCTTCTCCCTAATGGCGACTGACAATCGCCTAATATTTTCGGCATGTTCACTTTCACAATTACAGCATTGTATTTATTTATAGTAGTAGATTTTAAACAGTGCGCATAAGTATACATTATAGTTTGAAATAGTAATCAAATATAGTAATGTGCATAAACATATCACAATTTTCGTAATATGGTTCTGTACTTCTATGTCGACATCCTTTAATCTGCTGGTAATACTGTGGAATGTACTCTGCGGTGGAGGGTATATAAGATTCGGCCTGGCCGAACTTAACGCCATCATACTAGTTTTGTATTATTTTTGTAAATAAGCAATGTTTAGTTTTGTTTAATTTAAATAATTTAAACAATTTTTTAACCGTTTTATAAATTTATTTTATTTATTACACTTCATTTTTTATTAATTACACTGTCCAACAATTTAAGGGCATGTTGAGTAGACCATTTTTTGTAGAATTAACTTACAGTCGAGCTGGTCCAAAGCTCTCTTAATAGTGGGTAAGTTAATGACCGAAACACTTCTTATTGTTAGAACTATATTGTGGAATTTTAAGAGGATCCTTTTTATGGAAATCATAGCTCTAGCTCCTCTCTTTATGAGTCAACTTGACATTTTTTCGAGTAAATCGAAAAAAGTCCTTTTAAAAAGGACATTTGAATATTAAAATTTTCTACAAAAAAAATGACGCAAAATGTCAGTGGGGAGTCACCAAAGACACCAAAGTTGTAAATACAGTTATTCACGCTAAATAACAAAATTACACGTCAACTTATACAAAAAATACTAGGGTTAAAATCAGTCCATGTTTTTTGGAAGATCGATATTTCCGACAAAAAATGTGGGTATTTCCGTAGAACACGGTAAACAAAAAATACATATTGGATATTTGTGCAAAATTTTCATAATCGTTCTGAAGATTTTTCTCTGAAATTTTGGTTGATTTTGCAAAATATATATAAATATATATATATAAATATATATATATATATATATATATATATATATATATATATATATATATATATATATATATATATATATATATATATTTTGTAACAATCGTAATTTCACCACTGTGTCACAATGGTGAAAAAAATTATTTGTTCCAAAAATACGTATAAAATAGTTTTATGATAAGAGGTGAAAAATAGCAACATATGAGATTGAATAACTCATACAGCTCAAAAATAGAAGCGACGAGATAAAAAATGTCGACAAAGAAAAATATTAGTAATATTTCGAAAATCATAAAAGTTTTTACGGCGATTGAAAGGCGGTTTTGTGCCATTCTTAATTTGGCTTTAAATAAAAAAATTAAGTTTCTATAATTATGAGATTATTTTTGAAAACTGCTATTATTTTGATCGTTCCAAAATTTCGAATAATCCACAATATTGAAATTTCTAAAGTAATTAAAACCATATCACCAAATAAACAATTGTTCGTACCCTCGTAACACAACATTTAATGCAGTAGTAGCAATGAAACAAATTATCACACAAATAAATATAATAAAATTAATTTTGAGCTGTTGCGCGCTGCTATTATTTTGACCGCAACTATATGCAAACCGTGTCTGCGATGAATATTTCAAGGTGTTGCAAACGAAATGCAGGCAACATTTTTAAGTAAAACCCTTCAAAATTATCTATTAACCTTTAGGAGCTAGCTCTAAACAGTAGGTGCCTTTCATAAATTAGATGTCATAAAAACCCATGGAATTTCCAAAATATCCGGTAATTCCTTATAACATAGAATTATTTATAAATATTCCTGAAATACATGTACAATCAAAGCCATATTAAAAATAGTTGGCAACCAGGTTGCATAATGCATAAATTTATCATCAAACGACTGCAATAATGAGTTAAGTGTTCAGGTAATCTTTTCAGCTGCAAAACCCCCAGTTTATAAAATGGAAAATATTTACACTCGTTTGTAGCCGCAATCTAATGGATTTGTTGGAAGGCAGTAGACGGCAGTAGACGAAGAGTTAACGGAAGTACAATTTAATACATATTTAATATAAAATTATAAATACACAATTCAAATGTATCTATAAATTATCACATGCACAGACAGACAATAAAATCTGTATCTGTAAATGGATGGAAGCAGCTCCCAGCGGCGGGATTTGGCGCAATGGACAATCGAAGTGAGGCCTTCGAAGGGATCAAATAAACGCATTTCTGTTCGCTTTACAGTAAAATATACTACGCAAATTCTGACTACCTTTTATAGAGAAAACATGTAGGAAAGGCTAAAGTCGGGCGGGGCCGACTATATAATACCCTAATCCACTCCCTGCGTATGTACCTCGCTTTGATTACTAAACCCAGGTATTTCATGGGAGCAATTTTATGTAGTTCATATAAATTATACTATAAATTCATCTTTAGTCATATTTAACGAATATGGTTAATAATATGGTAATTGATCCAATTATCCGACAGACAAATACAAATTATACAGTATTAATAGGATGAATCGGACCGACATTTCAAAAGGGGGCCTATAACAAGGTTTTGGGCCTGGTCCAAAACATGGGCCTATATATTCCTCATTCACGGTAGGTATTCCTAGTTGAAAAATATCATGATCTGCAAAATGTTATGAAGATACGATGTATGATGTAGCTTTTAGAGCTGCAATAGATCAGAATGGGGCCCCAATTGGCAAAGTATGGACATATGGGCATCTCCCAAACAAGTAACGAAAGTCTAAAGACGAACGGACTTTCTATCTCATTACAATTCAATTCGGTAAAAAAGTGAAATCGGGAAGGATTTTTGCATCCTGTAAATGTATGTGTTTGACATACATTTACAGGATTCCGATTTTAAATCGGAAAGGACATTTGTATGGGGGGTATATTGAAACCTGGAACGATGTGACCCGCTTTCACCATGTGTGTTTATTGGTGAAATAAAGGGTGATTTTTTAAGAGCTTGATAACTTTTTTTTAAAAAAAAACGCATAAAATTTGCAAAATCTCATCGGTTCTTTATTTGAAACGTTAGATTGGTCCATGACATTTACTTTTTGAAGATAATTTCATTTAAATGTTGACCGCGGCTGCGTCTTAGGTGGTCCATCCGCTTAGTCCAATTTTGGCATTTCCACGTTTTTGAGTAACAGAGACCCAATTGGTGCGAACGGCGACGAATCGAAAATTGGTGGTCATCATTAACACTGGCCGATACAGCTGCGATATTTTCTTCAGTTCGCACTCTACGTAAGCGTGTTTGTGGTTTAATGTCCAACAATGTAAATTTGGTGCGAAATTTAGTCACAATAGCCCGAATAGCCGCTTCAGTGGGTCGATTAAACTGACCATAAAATGGAAGCGCGCAATGAACTTTCTTAACAGAGCACGCATTTTGATAATAAAATTCAATAATTTGCAAGCGTTGTTCGTTTGTAAGACGATTCATGATGAAATGTCAAAGCATACTGAGCATCTTTCTCTTTGACACCATGTCTGAAATCCCACGTGATCTGTCAAATACTAATGCATGAAAATCCTAACCTCAAAAAAATCACTCTTTATAATATGTAAAGTTTGGCCAAAATCGGTTAAAGATTCGGGAGCAACATTTGTATTGGGGCTATATCTAAATCTGAACCGATCTTACCCACTTTCAGCATAGGAGTTTCTAGTTGGATTATAAGATGTTGTACCAAATTTAAAGAAAATCGGGTAAAATATGTGGTTTCTAAAGCGGAAAAAGTCAAATCGGGGCGAGATTTGTATGGGGGCTATATCTAAATCTGAATCGATCTTCCCCAAATTCTGCATAGGTGTTTCTAGTTGGATTATAAGATGTTGTGCCAAATTTAAAGAAAATCGGTTACAAGATGTGGATTCTAAAACGGAAAAAGTGAAATAGGGAGCGACATTTGTATAGGGGCTATATCTAAATCTGAACCGATCTTACCCAAATTCTGCATAGGTGTTTCTAGTTGGATTATAAGGTGTTAAGCCAAATTTGAAGAAAATTGGGTGCTATATATGCTTTATAGGGCGGAAAAAGTCAAATCGGGAGCGACATTTGTATGGGGGCTATATCTAAATTTGAACCGATTTCCTCAAAATTCAATACCGATGGTCCTTGGCCAGAAAAAATAACTTCTGCCAAGTTTCATGACAATCGGACAACAATTGCGACCTGTAGAGTGCGAACAAGCTTAGATAGACAGCAGACGGACGGACAAACAGACATCGTTAAATCGACTCAGCTGGTGATCTAGCTCGATTATTTATTGGTGTTACAAACATTTGGTGCGAAACTAACTTATAATACCCTAGTCCACGAAGTGGTGTAGGGTATAACAAGGACTTGTTGACACACCCATATCATGCAACTTAAGTAGAAAGAAAGCGACAACTATCAGCGACCAGTTGCTTTTTTGAAGAAAAATGATCAGCCCAAAGTAAATCACACATTGTGGATCGATTGGTTTCGCAATAATCACTCGAGGATTTTTTCAATCATAAATACTACATTTTTGACATTCATCCGTCAAGATGAAAACAAGCCTTACCACAGTTGAACATGATTTTGATTTTTCGTTTCGCGGACGAGAAATTTCCATGTAAGTTTCAGTCAGCTAAACCGACTGGAAGGACTTACATTTTACTTAGCGCAAATAGAATCGGATTCCGCATTTGTAAATAATTGTAAAAACATGATCAAATATGATGTTATAGTGAATTTCATACACTGTTATAGAAGTTTTAAAGGATTTAATTTATCAAGGATTGAGACAATTGTGTGGGAGGTATAAGAAAGGGCGCGACTAAAACATAAATATTTTTAGGTTTAAAATGATTACAAAAACCTTTTCAAAACAAAGGACTCAAACAACTTAAAAAGTCGTGAAACGGATTTGGTCCAAACATTCTTTAATGATAATAATAATAGAGTGGCAGTATAAAAACAAATTTTAATATTATGTTTTTTTCATGTGTAAATAGCTAAATTTATGCTGATTATGGATAGATAATTCCATATATTTAAGAGATTGTTTGACAGCAATTACAAATGTTTTTGATGGTCTACAATCCGTTGAAACAGTGCGTTTTGTTGAAGTAAGACACGATCAAAGTCATTTTTGCTAGCAAATCAATATTTCGATTCAACAACCTCCTCCTACATTTTCAACCAGATTATTCCAACATTCTCATAAATGGTTTTGCAGCGATTACTTTAACAGTAAGTAGTATAGTAGTCACATTGATAATAATGAGAATTACTTCGAAGTTAGTTTGAAGCAATCTACCAAACAATTCTTACACCAATCGAATTAATAAAAAACCTACAAAAAAGTATAACCCCAATTTATGTATGACTATCATGCACAGGTACATACAAATATCTTGGATTTGTCGCTATCAAAGAAGGTGCATGCAGGTGCAGAACTGGTGTAAGGCATTGACTGAAACTTAGTTCGAAGAATATACAAACAAGGTAATTCTCAAAGTATATCATGCTAATGGTTTCAAAATACATTTTTCCAAAGTCCCAAATGATTCATAAACATTCTGCATTGCAGATTGGTAAATTTTCACTTTCATCGATTCAGCTACGCCGAAGAAGTTCATCGACAGCAGAAGTGAAGCGATTAAAATATATTAACCGCTTACATGACTAATTCCCGGCCGATTGGGATTTTAAATATTTAATTGCACATAAGTCTGCAATTACATATCTATTAACCCGTAAAAAATAAACGCATTAAAATTGAAATTATTTCGTTTATTGGGAAGAGCAATGAGCAACAAAATGATAATAAATAAAAAAGTCTCAGTCCCTCACGTTGAACGAATTTATAGGCGAATTTTATAATTTCGCTTATAATCTCGATCTCCAACAATGTAAATAACAAGTCCATTTTTACAAATTGTCACACAAGCAATAATTATGTCTGTACGAAAAGAGTTTGCCAATTTATCATCGGTTGTAGACTAACCTAAATGAACTTGAGGATAACATAAGGTCAAACCGCCGGTTAAGAAATGTTTTTGTATGTTATTAACAATAGCTTACATGGTGGTTCATCTACACCATTTTCAAGTGTAATTCAAAAGACACCATTTGAAATTCAAAAGATTCCATTTGAAATTCAAAAATGTAAACATACATATTTAAGAAAAATATACATTATTTTCTGCAAATTTGGATATTCTGCAGTTTTGGAAACAGATTTAATAAAATGATAAGCAACTTATAATTATAATGATGTAAAATGTCGGTAATTTCATATATAGTTTATAACCTTCAACAGCTCATGGAGCATCTGCATATAATTTATAACACTGTACAACACTAATTTTAACACATGAGCAAGACCTTATACACGTGAAACCAGAGGCTCTCTGGAGTAAAACTGCGTTTACAGTTTTTCATTCTCTGGTCATTTGTCCTTTTTAGAGGACTTTAAAGTTTTAAAGGACATTTAAATAGAAAAAAATATTTTATATATTTCTACTCATCCTACGATGCTGAGATAAAAAGCAAATGAAAGAGGAGACTCCCCTCGATTTGGCAAAAATATTTGTGTTGTTATATCAGGACAAAAGGACCTTATTCAAGTCCTTTCAAAATTTTGTCCTTTAATATCCTTGAGAATTTCCAACCATTTCATCCAGAAAAAATATATGTTAAGGACATTAATATACGCTAACACGTTGCTGAATTTCATTGTACTCACTTTGTTAGTTTAGTGTACAAATAATTTCAAAATGTACTATAAAAAAAAATATATATACGTAACTCCCTAATATTAACTAGAGTTAATTAATTATGGTAATTATTTCTAAGAATGTATTTTGTGTCTATTAGTTAAGTTAGTCAGTATTTAATTGCAGTGCTTCGGGATACACGATATTTACCATTTTTCCACCTTGTTCAAGTAAATTAAAGTTTTAGGGTTTGAGAGCAAGCATGTGAAAAACATGGATTTTCCAAATTCAATCCACAGACTTCAAGTGATTGTCCTGTACTTTGATTAGCAATCAATGACGTTGGGCATTAGTCGCTTACATTATTAACATCGTTGTTTTTTTCAGCCGATGTAGCACGGACGAAAAACCACTCTTTGTTTCCATAGTTTGTGGTAATTTGTGGGAAGACTTTCTCGATTAATTGTTGAATTGATTCCTGAATGAAATTTTTTGAAAATTTAATACTCCTTTTCACTGCATCAACTGATACTTTTCCATTACCAACATCCAGTAGATATTTCGAAAATATAGCTCCTAAGTCATTGTGATGCAGATGTACACGCATATTGGTGGTCAGATTATTTTTTTGTACATATCGCCAGAGATGCGGGTGCTGATTTTGGAATTACTGTAAGGGTCTGTCGGAAGTCTCCAGCTAGTAAAAAAAGAGTTCCACATAATGGTTGTGTATTTGATCTAAAATCTTGAAGTGTCCGATTAAGCGCTTGTAGGGATTTCTTATGTGCCATGGAACGTTCAGGCACCAACAATCCAAGTTGATTAAGAGTTTTGTTGATGATGGCTAGGAATATGTCTTAAATTTTTATCAGCGTATCGTTGAAAATGTTAATCGCAAATGATATAGAATCGTAAAGGTGCAATAATGATGCAAAATGTCCTCACTCATACCCTCTTTGAATTTTTCCCACAGATCTTTTGGGTTAGATGGCGAGCAAGTTCTTAATATTGCCGGAAACAAAGTTCGTATCTGGAGAGGATGACAGCTGACAGAAGCATACATTAATGTGGTCCCCCAGTTTCTGACACGCCTCTCTCAACTACTCTTAAATTTTAAACTGAAGTGGGTCCTCTCACGTTAACTTATAACATTCTCAAATAATAACCTTCTGCGTTGTTTGGGTGTACGGTATAAACACGGTCCAATGCATATGAAGCGTAAACAATTTGATACCCATCTACTGGAACACCTTGCTCGGTTCGAGTATGAGGAAACGCGCCAACTGTTCATACCATGACCTCTTATATTCAAGAACCAAACCCTTACCTGAACGTAGCGGCAGAAAAAAATCGGCACGTGTTACTTTATAGTCCCTTTTTGTAGCATGACCTTTTTATAGTCAAGGGTCATCCTCTGTTCGTTACAAAAAAATATTGAAGTGAATCAATGTATTTTGTTATAGTTTTGAAATATAGTTTTTTTAAGCCCATTTGTCGTGTCTTCCCCTATTATAGCCAGAAAACGTCCTCTTTCCACAGGCTAGATACAGTAACATTTTCAAGAGAATCCGTTATTCGTTACTTGTTTTGTGATAATTTTAATATATAGTTGGTGTGGGCAGTCTCACGTCCATTTGTATCATAACCATTGTATAGTCACCATTCAGAAACTATCCTCAGTTCATAAGTTATTCACAATAAAATTTTCAAGAGAATCCGCACTTCGGAACGTGTTTTATGATAGTTTTAAAATATAGTTTGTGTGGGCGGTGCCACGCCTCTTTTTCGTATAATGACCTAGTATATCCTGGAACCATCCCTTGCCCAGAAGTTAGCTGCAGTAAAATTATAGAGCGAATCCACCCATCGGTATGCCTGTAGTGATAGTTTTAAAATATTTTTTGTGTGGGAGGTACCACCCCCCTTTGACCTAGACTATCCAGGAACCATCTGTCCAAAAGATAGATACAGTAACATTTTCAGGCGAATCGGTCCACCGGTTTGGCGTCAAATACGCAACATACAGACACACATTGATTTTTATATATATAGATTTTATAAAGTGATTGTAAAACCATTTCCAATATTAAACTGTTACTGATCAGTTTTATTGGACCTAAAGCTTATGCCAACACACTTGGTCTTTGATAATCCTTACCTATCTTCAATATGATATATATAATAAGTTTATACATATTGATGAAAGATTATTATAATATAAACAAGTAAAAACGCCAGTAACGCTGTAGCCGTTAGTTGGTACTATTTTTATCTCTCTGTTCCCAATGTATCGCTTGAAAGTACGAATTTGGAAAAACCTTTTTATTTTTCGTGCCTAAGTAGTCGGATGAATGTATATACCTAATTTTATGATTCTAGGTGCGGCTATTTGGGTGGTACAATTTTTATCCGATATTTCCATTCCCTTTTTAATGTGTCTACGCAATTAGAGGTATGTATACACGGAGATTCATTTTTATTGGTGCAGCCGTTTAGTTGGTACCATTGTTATCCCTCTATTCTGATTTTACCCATTGAAAGAACAAATTTAGATAAAATTGTTTTATAATATGTACCTACTCAATTAGAGGAATTTCGAATTTCGTGTTTCTAGCTATTGTCATTTTTATCCCTATTTGCCTCATTTCACCCCCTACAAATAAGAATCGCTTTATAGTGCACGTTTATGCTGTAAATACACATACCAAATATCAACTAAAGCAGACTTATTGAAAAAAACATGCTTAATTACTCTAAATATTAAGAGTATTTCAGTCCTTGTGAGGGAAATTTTTTTCCTTTGGACCGATTTCGCCCATTTGCAATTCCAACCGATCGACAACTATTATATGTATTCTTGGAAAATTTCGACGTACTAACTCATTTCATTTAGATACTGGCTTGCTTTAACAGACGGACATGGCTAGATCGTCTTATAGTTTTATGACAATCAAGAATATATATACAAAAAAGCAAACTTATATACAAATAAGAACAATAATTCGATCAGCTGGATCACACGAATATGACAAATTCTCATAAAAAAGTTATTTAAGCAGTTAATTCTCCAAACAACATATATTTCAAAAGTAAAAAATTAATTAAAATTATAATAATTTTATCAATGTACCACAATTATAAATTCATGAATTATTTTCAAAAAACATGTTTGTGATACAATTTCTCAATGTTTAATGACGATGTAATGACAAAGGCATAAAGGCATAATACCCAGTGGATGGTATAAATATATATAGTTATGATGGGAATAATAGGCCCCGAGACCACGGTTGCCACTATTGGTTATTTTTAACCAAAATAGGTAACCTTTAAATTATTTGGTTACTTGGTAACTTTTTATTCATTTTGGTAACTTTTGTAATTTTAAATTAAATTTAAATTTTTTATTTTTTTTATTCATAGAATCCGCTTGTTGGAAAAAATTATTTTTATTCGAAAAAAATATATTTTTGCTGGCACGAAAAAATCACAACAAGATAGAAAAAAAGTCTAAAAAAGTATTTTGTTTTATTTTGTAATAGGCAATGTAGAAGTAATGAAATCATTGATGACGCAAAAGGTTTTTTTTAATATTTTTTTCTGTTGTTTGTATGTTTAAATTGCGCGAAAATCCCTTTATAAATTGAATAACAGAGTACTTTATTTTAGTTTAGCATCTTATCGAAGAAAACAACGCATATTTGAAGAACATATATGGATAAATGTTGAAGTTAAGACCCTTATGTAGAAATGAGGGAATTTATTATTGCTTAAATACGTGGTACTTCCACAGAAAGACCATAACTTCAACATTTATCCATAGATTTTCTTTAACTAGGCCTTGTTATGAAATTTGCCATTATTAAGAAAATTAAAAGATTATGATTTAAAAAAATCGTTTGCGTATATATAACTTCCACATTAGCTATTAAAAATAAATTAAAATACTATTTCGACTTTTTCTTTTTTATGATTTTTACGAAAAAAAGTATATTTTCCCCAAAACTAATTTTTCTACTTGAAAGTGTAAGTGGCAATATTTATTGCCATCATGAGTGCCTTTAACTGAACATATAACTGTGAGATATCGGACTTATGTTTCCAAAATGAGAGTACAAATATTTAAGGTGGTTTCTCCGAAAACTGGAATTTTAGTAAAAAAAATTAAAAATATTACTATAATTTTTTTTAAATATCGTTTTCGAGTTCAGAGAGCCAAAAATATCAGAAAATGTTATACATGACTTCGGTCTGAAATATCCGCCTCGTTCGCGCTCTTTATATGTCGTCTTTTTGGGAGGACACACGACGTTTTAAAAAAATTGATTACTTTTGATGACTTTTGGTAACTTTTTGAAAAAAAAAAATCTGGTAATAAAAAATAACCGTGCCCGAGACTCCTACAGAAGGCCTCGTAAAAGGCCGCCTAGTCCCTGTGCTCTCCGCCACTGGGAGATCATCTCATCTCACTCGTACGAAAGAGTTGCAACCATTAAAATTCAATTAATAACATTTTCGTGTTGTGATGTTGGTGCTGCTGCTGTTGATGATGACGACGATGATGATGATGATGCAGCCACTTGGTGTTATTGTCGATGTTGTTGCATGTACGACCAGTGGCAATGGCAGTGTCAGTAGCAACGGCAACATCAGCAGTAGCAGTAGCTGCCGTATTACTCGCATGTTTTACAATGATACGGGCGACTATGAGTGCATCATTCATTCGGCTGCTGATGCAACTGCTAAATGAGGTTTCAAATTAATTTATTAATTAATGCAATCAATTCATATGACATTTTGCATTTTGAACGTTAATGTTGTCTAAAATTATATCTATTTATGTCTGTCTGTACATAGATGTATGTATGCACACGAGTACACACATGCCTATGCACGAGTTCAAATATATGTACATATTGACATTTTGTTCATAAATGCATATTAGGTACAGAATTTATTTGGTTATTTGGCAATTCGTGAAGCATTGTGAAAAACTGTATTTTTTATACTCTAATACAGCGATAGGTTGATGTATGAATATCTCAATCAAATGATCTGTTTGATAATGTATTACACAATACTAATGTAACGACCACATGTATGAAAATATGTAACATATAAAAAGACTGACTGATCACTTCCTTGGCTTAACAACTGGAGTTTTAATAACGAAATGTGGGGTAAATTGATATGACTACCTGTCTTATATGCTGAATCTCTAATGACAAACAAAATTGTGAACTGTAGTCTTTTTAGTCAATTTTTGTGGTTCCACAAAGTGACAGCTAAAAACTCATATTTTTTGTAAATATTTTGTAAAATAAGTTATGAAAAATAAATAGAAGGAATAAGTACGTTTTCGAATGATGTCCAAATGATGAATATCGGACGAAAAATTAAGTTTCATGTTTTCAAATGGGAAATTTTTTTTACCATAATTTAAGCAATTTTTTTTGAAAAAATTTCGCTACATTTGATTTGAACTGGGATATTCTCCTGGCTAAAGACCACTTTACATCTACATTTTATAGAATGCAATTTATTTACAAATGACATTGTGACATTTATTACTTTATATTAAAATTTGGTATATATATTCCCCTCAGAGCAGGAACCAAAAATTCACGAAATTCACACTTTTAAAAATGTGATAAAAAGGTAGCAATCGAACGACAACAAATAGAATTAATTTAAACATTAAATTCGTTTTGTACATAACTCCAATTGCGGAGACTTAAAAATAAAGGGATATTACTATAAATGTTTCTATAAAAAAATTTTATACCCTCACTCTACAGAGTAGAAGGGTATATATCATTTGGGACAGAAAAAAAGTGTAACGCATTGAAGGAGTGACTTAAGACCCTAAGTATGTTTGGACCAAATCCGTTTCACGACTTTGTAAGGTGTTTGAGCCATATCCGTCCATCCCGCTGGCTTGTGTACACGATAACTCTCGAAAGGAGTTATGGAACTTTGCACATATATTCTTCCCAAACTTAGTTTAAGTTCGAAGATGGGCGAAATTGACACACCCCTTCTGGTACCTCCCACACAAATAGTCCATATTTCTATGTTATACTAAAACCAATGTAACATCCACAAGGATATTTGGAATCATATATATTTTGGTATTAGATAAAGTTTTTATAATCACCTTAAGTGTGTTAAATATGGCGGATTTTGCCACGCCCCTTCCAGTACCTCTCACAAAAATCAACCTAAACTACATAAAATTAAAGCTGTTATAACTTCAATACTCATTATCGGAATACTGTGAAATTTGATATTTAGGAATGCTTTTTTAGTGGTAACATTCGCATGGAATATGGATGAAATTGTCACACCCATTCTGGTATCTCCCACACAAAGTGGCATAAACTTTGGTTACAATAAAACCGATATAACATCTATACGCGTAGTCAAAATCATTTACAATTTGATATTTAAAAATGTTTTTATAATCACTTTAAACCTAAAAAATATTACGCCCATTCTTGTACCGCCCACGCAATTGCTTATATTCTAGGTAATATTCAATCCTTCATAACTTCTATATTGGTGCATGGAATCCACTATGAAATTTGTTTTATTAATGTGGAAGCTGGGACCATGTGATACGAACCTCCTAGTACCTTCCACACAAATTATCCTGCCCTACATAAAATTTCATTCATTATAAATTCCGTATATATGTTCTCTGAGAGTGAGGGTATATATAAGTAGGTTTAGTCGACTGAAGCTTACTTACTTGATAATAATATTAATTGGGTAAAATTTACCCTACGTTACATACTATGTCCAAAAGGTCCACAGTTAAAGGTTAAGGGATAAAATGGGAAAATTAGGGGAAAAATTGAAGCAACCAAAGGGCTGAAGTTGAAATCGTGAATTTTGATGTATACATTCCTCTGACTGTGTAGACGCACAATATAAATATTTTTTTTTTGAAATTTGTAAATTTGAGGGGGAAACGGGGCGAAATTGGATATAAATGGTACTATCCAAATGGCTGTAGGTAAAATCATGAAACTCTTTATATACGTTCTTAAGACTGCGTAGACGAGCAAAACAAAGGGATTTTTCCAAATTCGTACTTTTTTGGTCAAAATTGGGAAAATACATAAATTGGAAAAGACATAATTGTGGCTGGAATCATGAAATCCAGTGTTTAGGCTCCTCTGGAATTATAAATGGCTAAAGTTGTTCTAGAGGGATTAAGTTTTTTTCATAAAGAGGACTGAAAATACTCCCAAAACTCTGAATATGTGGGTGGGTCAACCTGAATAATTTTTTTACTTTTTAGGTTACTATTTTAAATTATTAAAAATAATGCTTGGGATGCCGAAAAGAGGGTTTGGATAATGCAGCGGTATCACGCTTTGTAGTGCTTCATTTTGATAATTTGCTTGTTTATGAATGTTCATTTTGATTTAAACGGCGATGTAAGCAAGCACAATTGTCATGCAGTGAATCTAACCCAGAAATACCCCATGAGCATTGGTGTAGGAGGTATATTCTCCTGGGAAGGGCTATAGTCCCCAACTTCTTTTTTGTTAAAAAAGTCAAAAAAATATTTATAGCCGCACGCTTTCTATAAGACCGGATAAATAAGCTGCGATAACTAAAATCTAAACAAAATGTTAAAATTTTACTCGAAAAAAAAAATATTTTTTTAATTTCCGCCAATAGCAATGTCAACGTGTGTATGAAAAGAAATTTTGAAAAAAAAAATTGTGTTTAAAATTTCGGACTTAGCCTGGATAATTATCCAGTGTAAGTAAAATTTATGGACATCTGAACTATGTGGGGCCAATTTCGGATAGGGCACGCCCAGGGCTAAATGTGCTATAAATTTTATTCACAAAATATTTTCCGTTTGGTTTTGGTGGGCTCACTTTTTTGAGCTCGGTGGACTCAAAAATATGCATCTACAAAATTGAAGATAGTATGAATTTTAGAGACATCTCAACTATGTGGGGGCCTAATTCAGATAGGGCACGTCCAGGGCTATCTGTGCTATAAATTTTATTCACGAAATATTTTCTGTTTGGATACTATAAACTCCCATAGTTACCCTCCATCAGAATTTGTTTCCTCTGTTAACTCCTAACAGAGTTCTGTTAACAGCGCTGCTCTGTTAACATCGCTGTTCTTGCAATATAAAATGTATTCGAATTTATTTTCACATACATTTTATATTGCACTTGGCTACAATGTTAAAAAATATTTTTTTTTATTTTGAGCAAAAAATAACATTTTTATTAATGTTTTTGTTATCGCAGCCTGTTATTCCGGCTTAAAGAAAAACATCCCAATATAACACTGTACCCCTGTTCTGTTCAGTACACTGAAAATGTAAATACTACAGTTAAAGAAATGACGAATGTTCCTACAACGATTTGAAACATTAGTAGTGTTTACACATGAATATGTTGTGTATTTATTTATTCACACACAGTTTGATAATTTAATTTTTGGTAAATAAACAACAATGCAAAAATAACTTGTAAATAAGCGGATGTATGCCTTATTTGCGAAATTTAAAAAAACTGATGAAATGAAACTTTAATTAAATCCAACCTTTTTTCACGTTCAATTTGAAAACTAATATTTGTTCTTTTTGTGTTGACAATAATTTTTACTTTTTCCAACACTGAAAAAAATTAAGTACTTAAAAAATAAGAATTTTGTGTGGCGCCGACAAATGTACAAATTGTATTATACTAATTTAAAATTCTGGGGGGCTAACATTTTTATGGGATGGGCTTAGCCCCCAGGACCACCCGTCCTACCCCAATGCCCATGAGACGAAACTGCGTCCAGAGTGCATTGCATTGCAGGCCAAACTTCTTTGAATAAAACTGTCATTTACGGTCTATCATCTTACAATGAAAAATATCATCTTATAAAGAGTGATTTTTTTGAGGTTAGGATTTTCATGCATTAGTATTTGACAGATCACGTGGGATTTCAGACATGGTGTCAAAGAGAAAGATGCTCAGTATGCTTTGACATTTCATCATGAATAGACTTACTAACGAGCAACGCTTGCAAATCATTGAATTTTATTATCAAAATGCGTGCTCTGTTAAGAAAGTTCATCGCACGCTTCCATTTTATGGTCAGTTTAATCGACCCACTGAAGCGGCTATTCGGGCTATTGTGACTAAATTTCGCACCAAATTTACATTGTTGGACATTAAATCACCAACACGCTTACGAAGAGTGGGAACTGAAGAAAATATCGCAGCTGTATCGGCCAGTGTTAATGATGACCATCAATTATCGATTCGTCGCCGTTCGCAGCAATTGGGCCTCTGTTACTCAAAAACGTGGAAATGCCAAAATTGGACTAAGCGGATGGACCACTTGAGGCGCAGCCGCGGTCAACATTTAAATGAAATTATCTTCAAAAAGTAAATGTCATGGACCAATCTAACGTTTCAAATAAAGAACCGATGAGATTTTGCAAATTTTATGCGTTTTTTTTTAAAAAAAAGTTATCAAGTCTTAAAAAATCACCCTTTACAATGAAAAATAAATTGATTTAGTTTTTTGATTTTTTTTGTAGCACAATTGTTGCACCACTTTGTACATTGAAGTGTAGCAGACGAAGACGAAACAACCATAATGTCTCTAATACATTTACTGCGGTATTTATACACTCCACGAGAGTATTATGTCTTTGTGCATTTGTTTGTAACACCCAAAAGGAAGCGAGATAGACCCATTGTTAAGTATACCGATCGACTTAGAATCACTTTCTGAATCGATTTAGAAATTGTGTAAGATCGGTTCAGATTTAGATGTAGCCCCCATACAAATGTCGCTCCCGATTTGACTTTTGCCGCTCTATAAACCACATATTGTACCTGATTTGCTTTAAAGTTGGCACAACATTTTATAACCCATCTAAAAAAACCTATGGTGAAAGTGGGTAAGATGGGTTCAGATTTAGATATAGCCCAAATATAAATGTTGCTCCCAAATGTTTAAACGATTTTATACCCCCATACAAATGTCCTTTCCGATTTAAAATTTTTTGTCAAACACATACATTTAGAGCATACAAAAATCCATCCCGTTTTCTCTTTTTCACCGAATTGAATTGTATTCGGATAGAAAGTGGAGTGTATCATAGAGTCGGCCCCGCCCGACTTTAGCCTTTCTTACTTGTTTTTATTTGTCAAACAATAAGGACACAATACTTAGTAGATGACAATCAAAATTATTTTACAAATAATTCTATAAATTCAGTTCCGTCCAACCTAACTTCATGCAATTTCACACAGCTAGAGATAATGGGTGAATTTTTGAATTTTTTCCGGTGAATTTTGGTTCTCTAGTCCCAAGAGGTTTTCACATTAAATTGAACTTTGTGAGTGGCACAAAGTTATTTAATATAAGTTCACAATTGGTGGTTAACACGTCCGGAAGAAAAACGCTAAATATGTTGACAATACATCTTTGCGGCTAACCGGGGTTACAGAGCGCACGTAAATACTGAAATTGCAACACAAGTAGTCACAGTAGTCAGTGGTCGTCGTAGGTAGTCTTATGTAACCGTTGTCGCTCTGACCACAAGCGTTTCCTTTCCGCTTGTGGTGGTGTGTAATTCATGTGGTCATGTTTTATGATTCGAACAGTTTTTATTTGTATCAACTCTAAGGTTGACCCTTAATATATCGTGGCATTTAGTGGGTCCTAATGAACGATGACCAAAAATGTAAATAACACCGAAAATCCATTATGAATGTTGTCTGTTTGTCTGCTTGTAGTACATTTCGAGGAAGGAAGCTTCCAGTCTTATGTTGCACGCGCCCAATGCCGCCGTCGTCGTCGTCTTCCCAGCAAAGCGGTGAACGTGTAACGCGAAAGGCAAAACACGTGAAGACAATTTAAAGACAAAATTTAAACAGCTGCAAATGAGTGGAAAACGCTACGCTACGTCTGGTGGTTATAAAGAAAAAAAAAAAAAGAACCGAATGATTTTGTTTGTTCTCTGGCTACACCTCTCCAATGTTGTAGTGCAGTGATATCTTTCGAGGAGGCTACGGTATGTCAATGTCTATACTTTGAAGTCATTGCACGGCACGACACATATTCTGCACCTTTTGCGATTGACTGGGTTGGAAGAACGAAGTTATGCTGCTGCTGTTGATGGTGGTGGTGGTGAGGGGAGCACAGGTGGTTGGGTTGTACGTAATAAATATGATATAGTGTTACCGCCATGCGTTAAATACCTACATCGTATATTCCCACAATTACTAGCAAACTACAAATTACATTAACTGCATTTTGAGACCAATTACACTAAGAGACAAAATATGTTACACCTTTCGGATTTTGTCGAAGGACTGCGTGTAACGTGAAGTGTTCGGGTGTTCGTGACAAAGATAGTAGAAATAAAAATAAAATTCAAGATGAGAATGGTATTGAGAAAAAAGCCGCTAGAAATTAAAATCCGACCCGAGCCTTACCAAACCATATTAAAAACTTGCAATATGACCCGATATAAATGACAGATTTATACTATTTTAGTGCAATTTTTGATGCATTTTTTATAAAATTCGCAATAACTTCCACATTTTTAGTTCGATTTATGTTTTTAGGGGCTCGTTGGAGAGGTATTGATAACCAATTGCAATTTTTAGAATTTCCTAACCAATTAAGGGCCGGAATTTTTTTCTTACTGTTAATACTCAGTGGGTTAAATGTGAAGTAAAAACTGAAATATGGGGTTATTTGCATCGTAAACACATTCTAGTCTTATATAAAGCTAATTTTGGATTTATAGCAGGTTTTTATTATAGCAGATTTTAATTTATAGCAGGTTTTTTCTAAATACAATTCTCACCGTGAATTTTATTCAAGAAAAACCTGATTTATAGAGGTTATTTTCAACGCGTCCAGCTCACGAACGTAATATTTTGGGAGAACACATAAAACAAACTAATCTTTCATTTTAGTCGGGAACATCCACTACTTTTATTTTGAAGCCACTGTAATATGTATACGGAAGTTATAAGGAATTAAATTTGACGTAGGGCATGATAATTTGTGCGGAAGGTATCACATGGTCCCAGCGTCCACTTTGTGTGGGAGGTACCAGAAGGGGTGTGGCAATATCGCCTATATTTCACGCGAATGTAACCACTATAAAAGCACTGCTACATATAAAATTGCACAGTATTTCGATCGTATGGAAGATATAACAGCTTTATTTTTACATAGTTTAGGATGATTTGTGTGGGAGGTACTGGAAGGGGCGTGGAAAAACCCACCATATTTTGCACACTTAAGGTGATAGAAAACTTTATCTAATACCAAAATATAGATGATTCCGAATATTTGTGTGGAAGTTACATTGGTGTGGGAGGTACCAGAAGGGGCGTGACAATTTCTTCGAACTTAAACTAAGTTTGGGAAAAATATTACCATGTGAAAAGTTTGAATCGATTCCTTCACTCCTTTCGAGAGTTGTCGTGTACACCAGCCAGACGGACATGGCTCAAACACCTTAAAAAGTCGTGAAACGGATTTGGTCCAAACATACTTAGGGTCTTAAATCACTCCTTCAATGTGTTACACTTTTTTCTGTCCCAAATGATTTATGCCCTCCTACTCTGTAGAGTGAGGATGTAAAAATACTTGAAATACCATGATTCTATTATTTAGTTAGTTATTTATGTTAGTTTAATCATATTTTACTTTTTAAGAGGGAAAACCTATTTTTTATAGCAATGTTGGGTTTCCGGGTTTTTCGAAAACAGCGATATTAAAAAAACGGATTGCACGGTTTTCAATTTTAGGAAAAACCGGTCGGACCGGTAGTGACCGCAGCCATTTATTTTCGTGACTCATCCGAATGTTTAGCTCTGAATATATTTTATGCTGACATGGAGGAAACGGGAGTAAGAGAATCAATGTTGGGATATATTTTTTAGCAAACCTTGTCCACTAAAATCACCCAAAATTTGTAAAGCAGCGAAAATAAAAGCTATCAAATTGTTTTGAAGTCATGTTTGGGCATATTGCTTCGCACAACTTCCAAAATGGTTCCTTCACAAACTTTGTGTGATGCTTTGGCTCCTTTTAAGCTAATTTAATTTCCACGGTAAAAAAGGTTTCGTCCGATTTTTCTGATTTGTTTACAATATCCCAGCAAAAAATCGAAGTTCTTCTAATCGCCACCCAAAATATTTTCTTTTGAACTACTACCAAAAAATGTTTTAATATCCCATAACATTTTACGAATAGCATTTTCACAATGGAAATAGTTTTTCGTATGAGGTAAGGAGTCCACTTTGAACTCAGAAGGTCTCGGGTCCGAATCATGCCTTTTGTTTTTTTATTATTTTTTACAATAAATAATAATCATGCACAATTCAAATATTTTTTTATAAATTATTAGTGCTACATAATAGCGACGAGATTATATAGTATTATTTTATACTATAATTTTTATAATACTATTTTAATTTAATATTTATTTGCATTATATATTTGTTCATATTAATCAAATATTTTGATAAGTTTCATTTTCGCATTCTAAAGAGTGATTTTTTTGAGGTTAGGATTTTCATGCATTAGTATTTGACAGATCACGTGGGATTTCAGACATGGTGTCAAAGAGAAAGATGCTCAGTATGCTTTGACATTTCATCATGAATCGTCTTACAAACGAACAACGCTTGCAAATTATTGAATTTTATTATCAAAATGCGTGCTCTGTTAAGAAAGTTCATTGTGCGCTTCCATTTTATGGTCAGTTTAATCGACCCACTGAAGCGGCTATTCGGGCTATTGTGACTAAATTTCGCACCAAATTTACATTGTTGGACATTAAACCACCAACACGCTTACGTAGAGTGCGAACTGAAGAAAATATCGCAGCTGTATCGGCCAGTGTTAATGATGACCACCAATTTTCGATTCGTCGCCGTTCGCACCAATTGGGTCTCTGTTACTCAAAAACGTGGAAATGCCAAAATTGGACTAAGCGGATGGACCACCTAAGACGCAGCCGCGGTCAACATTTAAATGAAATTATCTTCAAAAAGTAAATGTCATGGACCAATCTAACGTTTCAAATAAAGAACCGATGAGATTTTGCAAATTTTATGCGTTTTTTTTAAAAAAAAAGTTATCAAGCTCTTAAAAAATCACCCTTTATATATATATATATAACAATGTGTGTCTGTATGTTCCGTATATGACGCCAAACCGGTGGACCGATTCGCTTGAAAATTTTTCTATAGCTAACTTCATGACAGGACTAAATGGCGTGGCACCGCCCACAAATCTGTATTTTAAAACTATCAATAAGTACTCATTTTATCTTCAAAAGCAAATGAAGTAGGGGAATATGGAAGAATGAACCCGTGCAACGCCGGTTAAAAAAATTAGTTATATATAAAACTGGATCGCTTTAGTTATTCACCACTCACAACAGATGATAGCTGAGATGGTTAGAGTGCTGCTGCTGTAGCGACCAGAAGGTCCGCTGTTCTACCCCCGGTAGTGGCGGATTTTTAGTGATTTTCTACTACTGAAAAATAACATTGAGGTCTTTCAAAATTAAGGGCACCGCTCCTATTACAATTTCACAATTTTTAAACTTTATTAATTAATTAATTTATGTCTAAGCCTAAGTCAATTAAGACGATTGAATCTTTCTTGCTACAAAATTTCGATAGGGCCTATTCAACGTACATATTATGCTGACATCATACGTACAATCCTTAGTATCCAATCATATAATTCATTTTGAATCTATATAATCCATTAGAGAAAAATTAAAACAACATTTTACTAAAATGTTTCCGCTTTCAATGTGACCATTAATACATCAAAAGCTAAAAGACATTTTTTAAATAGTTTGGCTAATTGTCTACAATCAAATCTCTGAAGTGTTTTTTTTTCATTTTGCTCTTGCCGTCCGCACTTCGGTTAAACAATGGCGAACGGCCAGTGGGACGTTATGAAGTGACATGTATCCTCCGGAGACTAATCATAAAAATATAAACAAAACTATTAAATTAAAATAAATGCAATCATAAAAGATATAAATAAAGTTTGTAGACAACACAACGACACAATATCATTCATCCATCCATACATCCATCTATTCATCGCATCTTGGATCCACTTAAACGAACGAACGAATGAAATCTCATGAATTCAAATTTGTCATCTGATGTTGATGTTGATGGCGAAATATGAAATTGTATCTGAGGAGCTGGGGAGATGGAAAGATGGAGCGAGATGGGGCAAGTATCTCAAAACAATTTAGATTCATTGTTGAGCATTTTACTCGTGCGCCCCAGCAGATATAATATTTTGCGCTTATTTTATTGTCGCGTACGGGGTTCTAGCTGCTGCTGTGCTGCGCTGTTGTTTACGAATGTTTTTGTTTCAAGAAGATTTTTTATGATGCGTGGTTATACATGCCATGGGGATTATAAAATGCTGCTTAAGTTTATTAATAATACGTTTTATTCATTTCTCGGTCTCGGTTTGCTCCGCTGGCCGATGACACTCTGTGAAAATCACAGAGTGACTGACGACGACGCTGTAGCTGTTGCTGTTTCTTTTCGGGCAGCCTCTAAAAATGTCTTTGGGGGGATTCTGAATTTCTAAAATAAATAAATAAAAAAACGACGACGGCGACGACTACCAAATAGTATGTCTTTTGCGGCAATAATAGAAATAATTTAGAACTTATGTCGAAGAATGTCTGTCTATTTGACAAAGAACATGTTTAGCCACCCTATTAAAATGCTTTGATATATTTATTTGAAAAAAAAAACGAGCAGAGGGAGAATACTTTGTGGAAAAAAAACTAATATAAATTATGGATATCGTATCGCATCTTTGTATACTATTAACCCACAACTTGATAGAATAAGAAACGATACATTTGGTTTGGCTGACATAGCCACTGTCACAGCCCGTGATAGATGGCGAGAGGGAGGAAGGCGAAATCAGGTGCGTATGGGCGCCAGACCGGAAAGGAAACCATGATGAAATTCACATTTCGTTCTCGCTCAACACAACATACATTTTAGCAAAATTTACACAGAAATTAATTGGAAAACCAAAGTGTCGTCATTAGTGAAGGCAAATGTCAAACCCAATAAAAGTATCAAAATATAACGATGTAAATATAATCTGTTTCATAATATTAACATGGCCAGCTGTGTTCGAAAGCCAAAATCTTGAATGGCAAGTTAGTGATCGAAAAGTCACTAACACCGAATAAAGAAACTCAGAAAATGTTTGCGTTGTTTGTCTTTGGATATTGGGACAATGGAGATAAAGCCAAAAAATAACAAAATTGTGATACCGCGGTTTTTGTCATCCCTCATCAGAATAAAACTGTGCGACTCACGAAACACTTTCTTTTACCGACGCAGAGTGATGAAGAAATTACCATTCTGATGATTTCTCATAGAAATTTTGTTTGATTTTGCAAAAAATATTTTGAAACAAACTACAAGGAATTAAGAAACAAGTATATAAGCGTCATCCCGCTAAACCGACTTATATATATACCCTCACTCTCAGAGAACATATATACGGAAGTTATAAGGAATTAAATTTAACTTATGGCAGGGTAATTTGTACGGAATGTACTGGAAGGTTCATGGAACATGGTCTCAACTTCCACATTTACAAAAAAATATTAAAAACTTGGTCAAATATCAAGTCATAGTGGATTCCAGGAAGTTATAAAGGATTTAATTTTACCTAGGATAGGGACAATTGTGTAGGAGACACTAGAAAGGGCGTGTCAAAAGCATAGATATTTTATAGGTTTAAACTAATTATAAAACCTTAAAAAGTCATGAAACGGATTTGGTCTTAAGTCACTCCTTCAATGCGGTGCAACTTTTTAAATAAATGCTAAATTAAATAATTATTTAAAATAATGCTAAATAAATTAATAATGTTGTTGTTGTTTTTTACTTATTTATACTTATTTTTTTATATTTCTTTATGTTTTAAAATTTTTTGTTTGTTAGTAATAAATATTGAAAAAATACTCTTTTTGAAATGTATGAATTTAGATCAACATTACATTTTCCTTTGAAAGCCTTTGAAGAATAAAATACATATTTAGAGAGGTTGTCGGGTTCCTCTTTTTGCAGCTTAACATTAACCTGTACGAAATTGCACCCATGGAATAGAAAAACAAGTAAGTAAGTTTCAGTCGGTTAAACCGACTTATGTATAACCTCACTCTCAGAGAACATGTGTATGGAAGGTCTTAAATTGTACTTAGTGCCGGATTATGTGTATTATGTGTGGAAGGTTCTTATAAAACCTTAGTATAAATCTGTCTGTTTGTTTGTTCCGCATTCACGTGTAAACGGCAACTCCGATGATGTAGGTCTGGAAGGAACTATAGGCTATAGAATATTTAAAAATTTGCTCTGTGGGCGGAGGCCCCCACGCCCCGTGTCAGTAGTGTTTTTGAGAGCTAGAAGACTGTAAATTGGTACATATATATTACTGACCAGGAGAATGATAAATATGATGCCGAAATTTGAATTTTCATTTTGTGGGCGGAATGGGCGTGGCAATAGTGTTCTTTGAGCTAGAAGACTGAAAAATGTAATGTATATATTAATGACCACGAGAAAGATCAATTTGATGCCGAAATTTGGATTTTCGTTTTGTGGGCGGAGTGGGCGTGGCAAAAGTGTTTTAAGAGGTAGTAGGCTGAAAATTGGGATTTTGAATTTTCGTTTCGTGGGTGGTGGGGGCGTGGCAAAAGCTTTTTTATCTAGAAGGCTGAAAATTGGAACGTATATGACCACGATAATATCAATATGATAAGATCAATATGAAACCTGATTTTAATTTTACCATTGGTTTTTGTGCCTGGCGAAGCGGGCGGGGTTCAGCTAGAACATAATAAAAATATTAAAAAATATGTTACAAATAGTTTGGCACTGCACGGTTGCACCTAGAATAATGAAATTTGGTGTCTACACTCCTCTGATTGCGTAGACACGTAAAATAAAATGGATTTTCGAAAATCGTACTTTTAAAATGGAAAAAGAGGACACAAATTGTACCAAGCCTAGAGTCATGAAATTCGGAGTATATAATCTTCTGACTGCGTAGACACGAAAAATAAACAGGTTTTTCCAAATTCCTACTTTCAAGGGATATAATGGGAACAGAGGGATAAAAATGGTACCAACTGGAATGATGAAATTTGGTGTGTAATTGCGTAGACGCGTAAAATAGACAGATTTTCAAAAGTCGTAATTTTATGGGGGTAAAATAGGAAAAAGGGGGTAAATATGGTACCAAACAAATGGCCGCAGCTAGAATCATGGAATTAGGTGTATATATACATCCATGCCTGCAAAGACTCGCAAAATAAAAAGATTTGTCCAATTCGTATTTTTTTACTTTTACGGAAAATATGAAGATGGGTTATCTTGCACTGTGTACGCGAGAGATAATGTATTTCAAAATTTGTACTTTTGAAATTAAAATAAAATGGAAATACAATTAAAATAAAATGGAAACGACTGAAAATGCACCATGCACTATCCCAAAATATTTAGGGTATTTATGCTTTTTTGAAGATTGCTGCCTTATATTTACTTTTTGAATTGACTTGAAATACTATTTCGATATATATATAGTATTTGCATCCTTGCCTTATAAGCATGGTTTAAAATTATTAAAATTTTATATTTATTTATAATATTTTTCAGTTTTGGTTTGGCTATATTAAATTAAATTATATTAAATTAGGGGGAAAGAGTGATACCCGGAACGGATTTTGTATGGGTACTATATAAGTGGTCTCTATAGCGAAAAAAGACAAATCGAGGGCGAAATGTGTATGGGATCTATGGGATTAACTTTCACCATAGACGTTTCTAGTTGAAATATAAGGTGTTGTGCCAAATTTGAAGAAAATCGGTTAAAATATGTGGTGTCTAGAGAGGAAAAAGTTAAATCGAGAGCGAAACTTGCATGGGCCCTTTACACGCAAAACTAGCTTGTGTCAATTTTTGTCCTTTGATTACAATAATAGATGGACGGACAGACAGACGGGTAACACTAATTCGACTCAGAAAGTGATTCTAAGCCGATCTGTATAATAAACGATGGAGCTATCTCGTTTCCTTTTGGGCGTCACAAACAAATGTACAACGACATAATACCCAAGTGGAGGGTGTACAAATTAACATTTTCCTGTCATGTTACTGCACTTCTACGAATGCATTCCATGCCATATAAAGTTCGGCCCGGACAGACTATGAAAACGTCAACCTACAAATTCTGAAACAAATTAGGCGTATTCCAGTCGATTCTAAACAAACATACAAACTATACATTTTAGAGTGTAGATATAATAGTAATTAAAAAAAAGATTTAATAAATGTAATCAACCGAAAACGCTATTTTTGAACGCACGTAGTATACATTAAAATGACCTTTGTTCTAAAACTGATTTTTTTAAAAAACATTCTATATGCTTTTATTGGGATTTTTTCGTTCCATTTAAAAATACTGCAAATTATATTTAGAGGAAATATGTGGAAATAATAGTAATTAAAAAACATTTAATAAATGTAGTCGACCGAAAACGCTATTTTTGAACGAACATAGTATACATTAAAGTGACCTTTGCTCTAAAACCGATTTTTTAAAATACATTCAATACGTTTTTGTTGGGATTTTTTCTTTTTCGTTCCATTTAAAAATACCTCAAATGATATTTAGTGGAAATTTGACCACGTAAATGGGAGACAGAGATCAACTCAATATTGGAAACTTCTTTATAAAGGAGAAAAATATAATGTTAATTGTTTTTTATATGTTTTTATACCAAAGCTAGGTCACGGTAAAAGAAATAGTTTGAGCTTTTTGGGTATCTATTAGAGATGGTCACGTGAATTGCGTGAATCACGCGTGACCGTGAGCAAAATTTATTTTACTCACGTGAGCGTGCGTGAGTATAATTTCTGCGCGAATCACGTGATTTTTTCGTGAGACGCAAATATTATTTGTTAATTCATTTATTTTCATTGTATTTTTTTAAACTGAAATTTTCCATACAAAGTAAAGGTCATATATGTACATATATTTATTTCTAAAACAAAGTGTTTCGTATAATTTTTCTATTATTTAAGTAAGTATTCCCTGCACCCCTTAGTGTTAGTTCAATTAAAAAATCACATAATATAGTGGTATATGCTTTGTTTTCCACTTGGATTTTATGTCTGTATCCGATATTTAACTTATTTGAATTTGTTGAACTAAATGATGTGGCATAATTTTAAAAATACGAATTTAAGACAAATATCGCAAACGTAGACTGATTTATATAATAAATTTTCGGAATTACGCGGCGATGCTCATTTCGATTAAGAATAGGAATATTATTTTCTTTGTTGAAATTGTTTCGTGATTCACGCGTGATCGTGAGCAAAATTTATTTTACTCACGTGAGCGTGCGTGAACGTGAGCAACGAAAAAATCTTCGTGGGTGATTCAATTTTTTTCCTTCGTGAGCGTGCGTGAACATGAGCCAATAATCACTCACGCGCCCATCTCTAGTCTCTATTGGGAAAAATAAATACGAACAAAATATGTTCCTTGTCATGAAATGTTGAAAATATAAACTTCACATATAATATCTGAAATTCAATGAATTTTATTACTTGATGTAAATATTTTTTAAAAGATAACTAAATTTAAAATGCTTAAATTTGGCGGTTTTTGATAGTTGATTTACCGAAAGAGGTACAAAATAATCTGTAGGTCCCATGGTATGTAATTAATTAGTATTATCAACGTTCGGAGGTTACATTTGAAGGTGGTTCAAGCTATTCTAGAAAGAAGAATGTTGGTGTTTGTAATAAAAGATAATACATTTTCTGATTAAACGAAGCTATTCTCACATTAAATTCAAATGAGACCTTTTGCAAATAAAAAGAAACCGTTTTCAAATAAAATGAAACCTTTTACATATGAAATATATAATATAATTTAAAATATAAATGAGTTTTAAAAATACAACCTTTTCAAATAGAATGAAACTTAGATGATATTAAATAATTTGTCAATTGAATAAACACAAATTCAACACTGTTAAATTGGTAATAACTCGTGATAAAATTGTATTATATATTTTTATGAGAAGAATACATACACAAAATTTCGAAACAATCCAAGCTAGAGATGTCAAAATATTACAGCTTGGCATGAAATCAATCATATACTAATAAAATAACATAAAGTTTGATTTTTTATCTTCATTTATTATATTATAGTACAAATTATTATAACAAGTAAGAAAACGTCAGTCGGCTAAACCGACTTATATATATCCTCACTCTCAGAGAACATGTGTATGGAAGGACTTAAATTTTGTTAGCGCCGGAGTATGTTTGTCGGAGGTACTAGAATTGGACCCAGCTTCCACATTTGTTAATATTTGTAAAAATATGATCAAATATGAAGTCACAATGGATTTCAGGCACCGGCAAAGAAATAATATTACCTAGAATAGAGACAATTGTGTGGGAGGTACAAGAAGGGACGTGGCTAAAGAGTAAATATTTTTTATGTTTAAAGTGATTATGAAACTAAAGGGTAATTTTTTAGCTATTATCTTTTTGGCAACACTGGTTTAAACAGCTGACGCACGTTTCGTGTTTTGTTTCACTGTCAAACATCTTCAGTGTGGTCTATAATTTAACCATGAATCGTCTTACAAACGAAAAACGCTTGCAAATTATTGAATTTTAATATCAAAATGAGTGCTCTGTTAAAAAAGTTCATCGCGCGCTTCCATTTTATGGTCAGTTTAATCGACCCACTGAAGCGGCTATTCGGGCTATTGTGACTAAATTTCGCACCAAATTTACATTGTTGGACATTAAACCACCAACAGGCTTAAGTAGAGTGCGAACTGAAGAAAATATGGCAGCTGTATCGGCCAGTGTTAATGATGACCATCAATTATCGATTCGTCGCTGTTCGCAGCAATTGGGCCTCTGTTACTCAAAAACGTGGAAATGCCAAAATTGGACTAAGCGGATGGACCATTTGAGGCACACTCAAGGTCAACATTTGCATAAAAAAAATCTTCAAACATTAAATTATATGGACCGTACTATCGATTCAAATAAAGATTTCATCCATTTATCTGAATTTTATGTGTTTTTTTTTTTTGAAAAACTTTCTTATAGCTTTTAAGAAGTCACCCTTTATAATAGACAAATACAATTTACTATGGAAACTGAACAGGACAGCAAACTACCATATTTGGATTCAGTAGTTTGCAGACAAGGGAATTTACGCAAATTGGACTGGTACCAAAAACCTACATTTTCCGGCAGACTAATCAACTTTTATTCGAAGCACCCAAGAAGGACTATAATAAATACAGCGATTAACTTCATCAGAAGAGTTTTAGACATCAGCGACAAAGACTTTCATAAAAATAATATTAAGAAAATTAAGCACTTTTTAGTGACAAACGATTTTCCCAAAAAAATAGTAAATAATTTAATCAAATTTGTTCAAGAAAAACAACCGAAACAAGAGGAAAAAGTGGAAAAACATATAAATCTATAATATATGTCCCAGGATTTACAGAAAGATTCAAAAACTCTGACCTATATGACAAAGACAAATTCCAGTTAGCACAGAAAACACACAATACCATAAACAAGCTATTTAGCAAAACAAAATAAAAAAGAAAAATCTGACGTTAGAATTAGATGTAACGGTACCAAGTCCAACTTATGCAATAAAGTATATGTTGGTATTACAAAGACAAAATTAAAGACTAGACTATCTTCCCATAAATCCGACCATAAAGCTTTTGACATACCTTTGGAGCAAAAAACTGTTCTTGCAGCCCACTGTACAGTGTCTGGCCATAAACCTAACTTTGACGACGTCGAGATAGTAGCAGCAGAAAGCCACTACAACATGAGATACACTTTAGAAATGATATATATATATATTAGAAGTTCCGACAGAGAAGAGATTAAATTATAAGACAGACACAGACGGTTGCTCACACATATATAGGCATCTTGTAAACAAAAATAGAAAAAGCAAATACACATTAGTTACCACCAACTCATGAAGGAACAATGTTCGTTGTTTTATTGAAATGTAATTATTGTAATAGTCGATTGTTAGTAAATTTTATGTATATTAATTGTGATGTTTTTGTAATTTTGTTTAGTGTAACACCCCTGAAGATGATCGACAAAGACGAATCGAAATATTGGACAACATTTTAAATAAAAAGAAAACAATAAAAGTAACACAATCCAGTTTTTTTCATTTTATGGCCTCAAGCTGGACAATATCAAAAACAAAATTTTCAAATATAAAATTGCAAATGATACCCCATACGGGTAGTATGGATGTTATGTCGGTTTTATTGTATCCAAAGTTTGTACCTGAAGGGGAGTGGCAATATCGCCCATATTCCATGCGAATGTAGCCTTTATAAAATATAAATATAAAATTTCACACTATTCCGATCATCCTTATAGAAGTTATTACAGCTTTAATTTTACGTAGTTTAGAGTGATTTGTGTGGAGGTACTGGAAGGGGCGTGGCAAAACCCGTTATATCTTGCACGCTCAAAGTGCTTATAAAGGGTGATTTTTTAAAAGCTATAGGAAAGTTCTTCAAAAAAACACACATAAAAAATGCATGAAATCTTTATTTGAATCGATAGTACGGTCCATATAATTTAATGTTTGAAGATTATTTCATGCAAATGTTGACCTTGACAGCGCCTCAAATGGTCCATCCGCTTAGTCCAATTTTGGCATTTCCACGTTTTTGAGTAACAGAGGCCCAATTGCTGCGAACGGCGACGAATCGATAATTGATGGTCATCATTAACACTGGCCGATACAGCTGCGATATTTTCTTCAGTTCGCACTCTACGTAAGCGTGTTGGTGGTTTAATGTCCAACAATGTAAATTTGGTGCGAAATTTAGTCACAATAGGTCAAATAGCCGTTTCAGTGGGTCGATTAAACCTTCGATAAAATGGAAGCGCGCGATGAACTTTCTTAACAGAGACCAAACTGAAGATGTTTGACAGTGAAACAAAACACGAAACGTGCGTCAGCTGTTTAAACCAGTGTTGCCCAAAAAGATAATAGCTAAAAAATCACCTTTTAAAAGCTTTATCATACATCAAAATATAGCTAATTATCCATGTGGAAGTTTTATTGGTTTTTACTTAACATAGGACCATTTGTGTGGGAGGTACCACAAGGGGTGTGGAAATATCGCCCATCTTCGAACTTAATCTAAGTTTAGGAAAAAATATTAACATATGTAAAATTTGAATTGATTCCTTAGCTCCTTTCTAGAGTTATCGTGTACACCAGCCAGTCAGACAGACAGACGGACATGGCTCAAACAACTTAAAAAGACGTGAAACGGATTTGGCCCAAACATACTAAGGGTCTTAAATCACTCCTATAAAGCGTTACCCTTTTTTTCTGTGCTAAATTATATACGTAGAGTGAGGGTATAGAAAAATAAGTAAAGTTCATATGTAATCAGAAAAAGGGCAACGTTCTTAAGTTCTTCTTATATATACATTACAATTATAAAAAAATCTCTTAATGTTACAAGCACAATAAATGGAATTGGAAAAATGAAATTATCTTCTTATGGCGCTCAATTCGAGGTCACTGACAACCATAGAGAGGGTTTTCCATTAAATATACTTTAAAAATAACACCTAATTGTTTTACATTTTTTGTTCTTTATTATTATTATTTTTACGGATGAAAGACTTTATAAGTCGTTTTCGCAAAAATACATCAAAATGTTTAAAATCCCCAGTTTCTGTACATTTAGTTGCTCTTTTTGATAGCTCCTCCTCCACGGATCGTAGATTAAACATGAAACCAGCTAAAGTAGTTTTATTCACAGTGTCTGTGTTGCTGACAAATTTTGTCTTTGTGGCTGAGTTGATGAAGGTGAAATACACTAATTTGCAATGCAAGCTATTGGATGAATCCTTTGGCAAGTTCAATAAATGCTTTTTAAAAGCCATTGCTCGAGATACGGTCAGCCTCTATTTTCACTTGCAGTTCTATCAATTACCGCTTACAAACATAACGGTGAGTCTGGAAAAGTTATTTGAGATATGGATTGATATTTATATTACTTGCTATCTTTTTCAGATCAATGCACAACTGTTTCAAAAGGGCAATGGCTTTCGTCCATTTATGAACAATACGACAATGGATTTTTGTCAGTTTCTAAAGAATCCCTATCGTCTTATGTTTTGGAAAATTGCCTACGAAGCTGGGAAAGGATTTACGAATTTCAATCACACCTGCCCATTTGATGTAAGTCGCAATGTATTACACATTTAGTTTAATAACAGAGCAATAATCTCTCACCAATTTCTTTGCAGCATGATTTAATTATCGATGGCATGATCTTGGATCCTCGCATGTTTACACTGATTCCATTTCCATCAAATTATTATATGACCAAAGCGAAGGCTGCCATTTACAATCATTACAAAATTGAAGCGAAGGTTTATTTTCAGATTTATGATTGAATTTGAAATGATTAATTACCATTCATATATATGTATATTTGTGGTATATAATTTTTAATATTAATAAATCTGTACCCACATTGAAAAACGAATATAAATTGCTGTGCTCAAAGTAACCCAGGTCCGGATTTCAGCTTTCAATTAATAATATTTCATTTTTAGCCCTTTGGATTGCGTAATGCGTAATTTCCATCAAAATGTCATAACAATTTAAATATTGTTTATTTAATACATCCACAGATGGCAAACTCGGTAAAATTTGTCAGTAAAGGCAACAGAAAAGTTAGCTGAAAAAGCTGATTTTCTGCGGAAAAGGGGAAGATAGATTGTGTGATAGATTGTTGTTTGCTGTTGTTAACAACACAATTATAATTATACAAATGGTAGACTAACTTCAGATTATTTTATTATTGTAAGAGGGCCGGATTGAAATGCTGCTGCTACAAATGTAAGTATGTATATTAGGCTGGGTCGCGGTCCATAAAAAACAGTTTCCACGATAATAAAGTTTGGATTGTTTAATGATGATTTGGAAAATATTTCGTTCCTAGATCAAGTCGTCTGTAAGCTAAACGCTCCTGAAAACTCTAAAAATCACGTTTTACCCGTGTAATTTTGTGTGTTTCATTTTTGACATTTTTATACCCTCCACCTAACTTTGTCATTTCGTTTTGTAACACCTTGAAATATCGACCTGACACCCATAAAGTATATATATTCTTGATCGTCATAAAATTCTAAGACGATCTAGCCGATCTTTCCATAAGGACTAAAAATACCCATAATAAACCCTAATATTTTAGAATATTCAAACAATTTTTTTCAATATGTCTGCTTGTACTTACTTGATTTTTGGTATGCGCATTCCCCCTGTAACAAAAACGTGCACCATAAAGTTATATTTATTCGTAGGGGGTGAAATGGGTTAAAAATGGTACCTATCAAACGACAACAGCTAGTAACACGAAATTCGGTGTGTACATTCCTCTAATCGAGTAGGTACATAATATAAAATATTATTTTCAAATTCGTACTTTTAAGGGGTTAAATGGGAATAGAGGGATAGAAATGGTAACATCCAAACGTCTGCACCTAGAATAATGAAATTCAGTGTTTGCATTCCTCTGATTGCGTAGACACGCAAAATAAACGGATTTTTTGAAATTCGTACTTTTTGGGGTTAAAATGAAAAAAAGGGGATAAAAATAGTACCAACCAAATGACCGCAGCCAGAGTCATGAACTTCGGAGTATAGATTCCTCTGACTGCGTAGACAAGAAAAATATTTTTTTTTTCAAATTCGTACTTTCAAGGGATAGAATGGGTACAGAGGGTTAAAATAGTACTAACTAAACGACCACAGCTTGAACGATGAAGTTCGGTATGTACATCCCTCTAATTGCGTAGACACGTAAAAAAGGAGATTTTGGAATATTGTACTCTTAAAGGGGTGAAGTGGAAAAAGGGGATAAAAATAGTTCCAACTAAATGGCTACAACTAGAATGATGAAATGCGGTGTGTACATCCCTCAAATGGCGAAAACACGTAAAATAAAGATATTTTAGAAAGTCGTACTCTTACGGGGCAATGTGGGAAAAATATTGTACTTTTGGAATTAAAATAGGTTGGAATATGTTGACTTGAAGTATTATTTCGACATATATTGGTGCTTTGCCTTATAATCGTGGTTTAAAATAATAAAATTTTATATTTATTTATAATTTGTTTATATATTTTTATTAGTCTATATAAACAAATTTTAAAATTTCCTGTAATGTTACTGCACCTCTACGAAAATCGGCAGTCTCTGTGGAATGCAATCCTTGGTGGAGGGTATATAGAGTTCGGCCCGGCCGAACTTAACGCCGTTTGTACTTGATTTTTCTGAAATTATAGACCCTTGAAAGCACTTTAAATATATATTTAGATTCTTGTCTTAGAGAAACTTATTGGTCACATTATTGGACGTTTTAGTATTATATTTTTTTCATATTTGTTGGTGTTTTTTTAAATATATAGCAGCAATATATATGTTTCTAATAATGCCTAAATGATGAACGCTCAATTTTGTAAAAAGTATTTGAAATTTTTTGAAATTTATTTCACAAAAATGAAGTCACATGACGTCATTTTCATCTGATATTCGTTATTTGGATATTATTTGAAATATATTGATCCATCTATTTGTCTTTCATAACACCTTTCACAAAATGAGTTATTAGCTGTCACTTTAAAGACTACAAAAAATATATTTAGACGTCCAATAATACGACCAATGAGTTGTTCTAAGACAGAAATAAAAATGTATATTTAAAGTGCTTCCAAGGGTCTATAAATTCATAGAAAAAATTGGACAAAATGTAACATAAAACAAGAAAGAAGTTTATGTGTGTGTGAGGTACTGAAGTTTGTGGCAATTGGACCCAGCTACCTCATTCGAAAATAATTGTAAAAATATGATCAATAATGAAGTCATAATGGATTTAAGGCACCGGTATAGAAGATATATATGGGATTAAGGTAGAGACAATTGTGCGGGAGGTACTAGAAGGGGCGTGGCTAAAGCATAAATATTTTGTAGGTTTAATGCGATTATATATATATATATACAGTTTCGAATACCATGTCTGTCGTTTTCTATACAAAATTTTATGGTAATTTTTCAGCAAACTTCTCTGCTGCGTTTACTGGTAATTTTTCTGAGTTTACATTTTTCATTAAGTAAAAAATATTGAAAATGTTATGGACGATTCATTTTCCGTTACTCAGTCGGACGGACTAGAAATAGAAAATTATTAATCGAAACATGAGAACATCAATTTATATGTCGTTTTTCCATGTGGACACAGATTTATTAATATTTCAAATCATTTATACACAATAGACAAGAATATATATATGTGTATTAATCATACCAAATTCAATCATAAATTTCAAAATAAGCCTTCGATTCAGTTTTATACTGATTGTTGACGGCAATTTGCATTTTGACCATGTAATAATTGGATGGGAATGGAACCAGTTTAAACATGTCACCATTCAAGATCATTCCATCGATAATTAGATCATGCTGAAAAGAATTTGGTAAATATATTATAACTCACAATTCTTTGAGCTCTCTTATTGAATTAGATAATATCTGGTCATGAGACTCGTTTAAACTGAATTTGGGACTTACATCAAATGGGCAGGTGTGATTGAAATTCGAAAATGGTTTCGCAGCATCGTAGGCAATTTTCCAAAACATAAGACGATAGGGATTCTGTAGAAACTGGCAAAAATCCGCTGTCGTATTGTACAAATATGGTCGAAAGCCATTACCCTTCTGAAACAGTTGGGCATTGACCTAGAATTGGTAGTTGGGTATATAGACGTCAAACCTTCATTAGTGTAATTTTTTCACCGATTACCGTTATGTTATCAAGTGGTAACTGATGCACTTGCAAGTTGTAATTGAGGCTGACCGTATCTCGTGCTAATGCTTTCAAAAAACATTTACGAAAGATACCAAATGATTCATCCAATAGCTTGCATTCTAAATTTGTGTACTTCACCTTCATCAACTCAGCCACGTAGACAAAATTCGCGAGCAACACAAGGACTGTGAATAAAACAAGTTTTCCCGGCTTCATGTTTAATCTACGAACCATGGAGGTGATGTACAAGAGTGGAACTAAATGTTTTTTGTTTTTGGAATGTATACAGACTTGGCTAGAAGCCAAAACAACAACTTTTAGAGTCTTTCATGCGTAAAAATAAACAATTTATAAAAAATGTAGATCAATTAGGTGATATTTTTGTATATAGTATATTCAATGGATCTTTATCGGAAATGGTAATATATATTTTTTAACTTTTCTGATGCAGCGTACTATAAAAACAGAAAAAACATGTTCATCAATTTGTATGGTCCTTAGGCTTTGTGTTAATCAACTAACGAAGATATGTTCATTCGGTTTACTTTTCTAAATACATTCAATGAAATTTTGGTAGGTTTTATACCCTCACTCTACAGACAAAAAGTGTAACGCATTGAAGGAGTGACTTAAGACACTAAGTAACTTTGGACCAAATCCGTTTCACGACTTTTTAAGATGTTTGAGTAATATCTGTCCGTCTGGCTGGTGTACACGATAACTCTAGAAGGGAGTTAAGCAATCAATTCAAACATTGCACATGGGACAATTTTTCCCAAACATAGTTTAAGTTCGAAGATGTGCGTAATTACCACGCCCCTTCTGTTACCTCACACAAATGGACCATAATCCTATGTTAAATTAAAACCTTTGAAACTTCCACACCGATATTCGGAATCACCTATATTCTGGTATTTGATAAAGGTTTTTATAATCAATTTATGTTTTCCAAATATGGCGTCCATTTTTGTACCTCCCACACAAATCACCCTAAACTACACAAAATTAAAGCTGTTATATCTTCTATAGGGATGATCGGAATACTATGAAATTAGATATTTGGCAATGTTTTTATAGATGTTGTGTTCATGTGGAATATGGGCGATATTGTCAGACCATTGCTGGTACCTCTCACATAAAGTGGCATAAGCTTTGTTTAAAATAAAACCGTTGTAACATTCACACGGGTAGTCCAATTTATTTGAAAATTGATATGTTTTTATAATTACTTTAAACCGAAAAAAATATTTACGCTTTAGCCAAGCCCCTTCTTGTGCCTCCCACAAAATGGGTGCCATCCATTATTACTTGATATATGATCATCTTTTTACAATTATTTTATAAATTTGGAAGCTAGGACCATATGCCACGAACCTTTTTGTATCTTCCACACAAATCATCTGGCCATAAGTAATTTCCATAGATATGTTCTCTGAGAGTGAGGGTATATATAAGTCGATTTAGCCGACTGCCGTTTTCTTACTTGTTGCGAAAGACATTTTGAGACAAATTCAAAAAAATATATAAAATTTTGCCACTTCCAATTACACACAGTCGCTAAAAAGGACAACTAAGAACACTACATTCAAACTTCAAAACATTCAATAAATGTAATCATACCTACATTTCTGGCAGCAACAAAAAATGAATTTTACTCCGGCCCTTTTACCAAAACAAAATAATCAGAAGTTAGTATACAATTTCTCTAATTACAATTGTGTTGTTAACAACAGCAAAAGCATTTTTGCAAATACAATCCGTTTTCCCACTTTGAGTAGAATATCTGCTTTTTCAGCTAACTTTTCTGATCTGTGTATTTCAAAATGTCTTGAGTGTATGACGATAGTAAACAATATTTTGATGACAATTTCGTTACTTACTTTGACAGACTAAACCTAAACACTCAACATTATATAACAACCCCGATAACTTTGAACACATTAATTGATAAGTCGTTTTTCGATGTGAAAACAGATTTATTAATATTTAAAAAACATTTATACCTAATAGATATAAACATACACATGAATTGTAATTAATCATACCATATTCATATTCAATCGTAAATTTCAAAATAAATCTTCGATTCAGTTTTGTCACCCCATCGACAATTAGATCATGCTGGAAAGAAATTGGTAAATATACACAAAATAACTCACGTGAGATTGTTGTTCTGATCATAAGACTTCCTTCGACTGAAATATTGGATCCGCAAAATAACTTTTTTTGAAAATGCTATAAAAAAACTACTGAATATTTTCTCAAATTTTTTTTTTATTTGAAAGTACAATCCTTCCGGTTAATAATGGAAAATAATTTCATTCAAATGGCTTCCACGGGCACCCCACAAATAATAGTCCAACGGTTGAATAGTTGAAAAAAAACGTTAGATGACGGACCCTTATATAGCTCCCATACCAATGTCTCCTATGATTTACTTTTTCCGCTCTAGAAACCCATATTTCAACAAATAACTTTTTTTTGAAAATGCTATAAAAAACTACTGAATATTTTCTCAAATTTCATTTTTTATTTGAAAGTACGATCCTTCCGGTTAATAATGGAAAATAATTTCATTCAAACGGCTGCTGAGGGCACCCCACAAATAATAGTCCAACGGTTGAATAAAAAACGTTAGAGTGCGGACTCTATATATTGAGGCTTACATTAAATGGGCAGCTATGATTGAAATTCGTAAATGGTTTTACTCCATCGTACACAATTTTCCAAAACATAAGACGATAGGGATTCTTTCAAAACTGGCAAATATATGCTGTCGTATTGTACATATATGGTCGAAAGCCATTGCCCTTCTGAAACAGTTCGGCATTGACCTAGAATAAACCACACAAACATATATGCTTATCTAATATAATCTTTTCTGTCTTACCGTTATGTTTTCAAAGAGTAATTGATGCAATTGCAAGTGGTAATTTAGGCTGACCGTATCTCGAGCTAATGCTTTCAAAAACACATTTCTTGAAAGTGCCGAAAGATCCATCCAATAGCCTGCATTCTAAATTAGTGTACCTTCATCAACTCAGCCACATAGACAAAATTCGCGAGCAATACAAGGACTGTGAACAAAACAAATGTTCCCGGTTTCATGTTTAATTTTCGAATCATGGAGGAGGAGCTAGCAGAGAGTGCATCCAAATGTACAGAACCTCAGGGTTTTAAACATTTTTGAAATTGTATAGACTTAAGTAAAATCCAAAAACAATTTATAACGCCTATCATGCGTAAAAATAAATAATTTATAAAAAATGTACATCAATCACCAAATTGTTAGTATATTTAAAGCAAACTCATCTATGGTTGTCAGTGACCTTTATCGGAAATGGATGAAAATGTACACTAAAAAAAGGAAGATCCAAAATTTAAATGCAGAATAAATGTTCATTCTGTTGACTTTTCTAAATATATTCATTGAAATTTTGGTAGCTTTTGCGAGAGGTATTTTGAAATAAATTCGTACAAAATAGAACCCATCATTTCATCACTTCCAAACTCATACAATCGATTACTGGAAATCTAAGAACACTATTTCGAAAAAAAATCAATTAATGTATTGTAATTTTTGAAATCAAAGTAAATGAAGGGGCGAAAACATGCCATTTCACTATAATAAAAGTGCTTGAAATTACCTTCAAAACAAGATGTAATACCTTAACACATTGAGTGCCACGTCGTATGTTTCCGTACGATACCTAACCCGTCGTGGGATGCCACGTCGTACGTTGCCGTACGACAGTGATTGCTGGGAAGGTTAGCGCCAAAACCGCTTGGCACTCAATGTGTTAAACTATTTCAGGTGTTACAGACGATTGAATTAAGACACCTTTATGATAAAATCGTAATTACACAACTGCACGATAGGGCCAAACACAATTTGAGAGGCAAAAAGTCCGTTTTGGCATGTTGTTTCGAACACTTTAAAATGACAAAATATAAATATTTGGAACTAGGTAGCAACTCGTTTTTTCATACCGTGCTGCCAAAGTTGGTACTTTTTCTCTTATTTCAGTTTTGATATTTCAACCTAAAGTAATGACGAAAACACATCTGTTGTAAAACGAAAAGGTACAAGGTACTATTTTTTTGTAAATTAAAAAATATAACACAGATATGTAAATTAATCAAAAATTAAAAAAAAAAATTAATAATATTATTGCAAAATACAATGCATTGCGATAAAGTGTGATCTGTTTACGTGTCGTTCCTGTATTTCTTGGAATAGAACTTTGTTTATCCGGACGTATCTGCTACACCATATACAGGGTGGCTGATGAATACTGCTACCATGCTACTTAATGCTGTTGTTAAAGGACTTATTCTTTGCAGAACTGCATCGAAAGTGAATCCCTTTCAACACTGTGTGGTTTCAACAGGATGATGCGACTTTGTCACATAGCCAGGTCCTGCTATGAGAGAGAATTGCTGCGAAAGTTCCCCAAGAAGGTGATTTCTAGACACTCGACATTTCGTAGGCCCCCAAAGTCTCGTGACCTCACTGCACCTATCTTTTTCTTGTGGGGTTATTTCATCTGGAAGTTTACAAACCAAATCAAAAAAATGGATGATTTAAAGCAATGCATTCGAACAACAATTGAGACAAATCTTACTGCAACTCTGCAGGATGTAATGAATAATGAATTTTGCACATACGTCACCGGCTATCGTCATGTCATTTAAATTCTTTTATTTTTAAACCCGTTAAAAAGGTTTAATAAAAATGTATCGATTGTCAAATGAACAAAGAAAAAGTAATTTACATGAATTAAACAAAAAGTTATTTTAGTTTCTTAATGTAGTGTCATTCATCAGCCACCCTGTATATGAAAAGAAAGGTTAAAAGGCGAACTTTAATATAGCGATAAAATGGAGCAGCAGCAAACTGCCATAAATTATGAAAATTTCTGATTTAAAATTGTATTAAAGTTAAAAATGCAGATTTTGTAAAATTTCGGTTAGAAAATGAATGAAATGCCATTGATCTCCACGAAATTTCACTGAAGTGTTTATAATTAATGTATAGCATCAACTAACAAGTAATAAAAGGCTAAAGTTGACCGTGGCAGACTATGTGATACCCTACACCTATACCCTTGCTCCTATACCTGTTTTTCAAAAACACGGGTGTTTTAGTATCAGTGGTATAAGTATATAAATTCATATTTAACCAAATTTAATAATAGGCAATAATATGTTATATGTACAATTTTATGAACTTTATGTTATGATACTCCTAGATGTGCCACGATGGGGTCGGTCAAATTACAATTTTTGAAATATCGCATTTTCAAAAAGTTGCCAACATTTTAAAATTACCATCAAGATAACTGCAATACATTTCAAAGATCTACGAGTATGTGGGCGTGGCAGTAGATTAATCCATTTAAAATTTTGCTATACAACTTCGGTAAGCACCATAAGTACATATACGGAATTTAAAGGCCTATAATTTATTTTTCTTCAAAAACCAACTGGCATCCCGGTGTAAGTGGGCGTGGCAGTAGGTTGTAATACGAAATATAAAAGGTGTACCTGTTGGCTAAGGTATTTTGCCTAAAAAAAACGACTAACATCCCACTGCAAATGGGCGTGGCAGTATGTTGAGAAACTTAAATTTTTTCTAAACATCTTTTGTAAGCAGCATAGGTATAAGTACGAGATTAAAAAAGTCTACTTGTTTCATAAGTTAAAATTTACTACCTTCCTGTAAGTGGGCGTGGCAACTCCAAATTTTTACAGACAACTTTGGTAAACATCAGAACTACATGTACAAAATTTCAAAGCTGTAGCTGCCCCACAGTTCACTGTTAAATTGGTCATAATTCATGAAAATATATTTTTCTTTTTTTTTCTTTATAAAAAATACGTATAAAATATTATTATGAGAAGAATACATAAATAAACATTCGATATAATCCAAACTACTAAGGCCAAAATTCGTTCAGCTTGACATGGAATGACCCAGATGTAAGTGTGTGTATATTAATTAGGTGTATAATAGGATGTGTCACAAAAATAAATGGCAGCGGTCACCCCCAGAAATGAAGATTGGATTGCTTAATGATGATCTGCAAAATATTTCGTCACTGGGTCAAGCCATCTGTGAGCTAAACGCTCCTGAAACCATCTCTAAAAATCATGTTTTTCCATTGTATTTTTTATGTTGGATTTTTGTCCAATTTTTTTCTGAATTAATAGATCCTTGGAAGCATTTAAATAATTTTGTATTCCTGTCTTAGAATAACTAATTGGTCGTATTATTGTACGTTTATATTGATTGTTTGTTGTTCTTCAAGGTGACAGCTAAAAACTCTATACCTTTCGAAAGATGCCTAAATGATGAATATCGGACGAATAATTAAGTCACTTACTCCATGTTTGTAAAATAATTTAATACAGGAGATGGATTTACAGAGAAAAAATATTCAAACTCTTTTTAAAAAAATGAGCGCTGCGGCGGCAATTTTCTTCCAATTTTCATCATTTAGATGTCATTCGAAAGGTATCGACTGCTACTTATTTCTTATTAAACAATATCAACTATAAACAAGTAAGGAAAGGCTAAAGTCGGGCGGGGCCGACTATATCATACACTCCACTTTCTATCCGAATACAATTCAATTCCGTAAAAAGTGAAAACGGGAAGAATTTTTGTATGTTTCCTAATCATAGGCTAATATGACCTGGTCCAATTTGTCAAATCGAAAATAATATTTGTATCGGGGCTATATCCAAACATGGAATGAAGTGACTAACTTTCACAATAAGTTCTTCCAGTTCAAATATAACGTGTTATGCTCACTTCAAAGAAATTTGGTGAAAATTCGTGGTTTCTGGGGGCGGAAAAAGTCTATCTGGGAGCGAAATTTGTATTGGAGCTATATGTAAATCTGAACCGATATGACCCATTTTCACCATGGGCGTTTCAAGTTGAAATATAAGATATTTTGAAAGATTTTAAAAAGATCTGTTTAAATATGTGGTTTATAGAGTGGAAAAAGTGAAATTGGGAGTGAAATTTGTGTGGCAGCTATATATAAATCTGGACCGATCTGACCCATTTGCACCATGGCTATTTATAAAACAAATAGAAGATAATTCGCCTAATTTGAAGAGGATCTGTTAAAATATGTGGTTCTTAGAGCAGAAAAAGTCAAATTGGGAGCGAAATTTTAATGGGAGCTATATATAAATCTGAACCGATCTGACCTATTTTCACCATAGGTGTTCCTAGTCTAAATATAAGATGTTTTGCCAAATCTGAAGACAATCTGATGCAATTTGTGGTTTCTAGAACGGAAAAAGTCAAATCGGGAGCGAAATTTGTATGAGAGCTATATAAAAATTTGAACCGATCTGACCCATTTTTACCACAGGTGTTGTAAGATGTTTTGCCAATTTTGAAGAAATTCTGTTAAAGTATGTGGTATCTAGAGTGAAAATAGTCAAATCGGGAGTGAAATTCGTATGGGGGCTATATCTAAATCTGAACCGATTTTCTTCAAATTAAATAGCGTTCGTTCTTATCCCGAAAAACAAAGTTTCATTTGGTTCTGTCCACAATTGCGACCTGTATCGTAATTACAAGAATAGATGGACGGACAGACAGATAGACGGACATTGCTAAATCGATTCAAAAAGTGATTCTAATTCGATAGGTATAATTAACAATCTATCTATCTCTCTTCCTTTTGGGTGTTACAAACAAATGCACAAAGACATAATATTCTCGTGGAGTGTATAAAAACACACCAAAAATACTATAAAGATCCAATTATTCGACCAATTAGTGACTCTAAGGCAAGAATCAAAATTTATATTTAAAGTGTTTTCAAGGGTCTATTATTTCACAAAAATGCAGCACAAAAAATGCACGTGAAAATCATGATCTTAGGGGTATTTTCAGGAGCGTTTATCTCACAGACGGCTTGATCTAGGGACGAAATATTAAGAAAATCATCATAGAACAATTCAAACTTTATTTTCGTGGGGTGACAGCAAATTTTGTTTTCATTTGTTTGGACCGCGACCCAACCTAATGTACACAGCATATGTTTCGCTTTGGAATATATACCTAAAATTCTTACAGCAACAAAACCATATTTTACTCGTGCTCTTTTGCAATAGCAAATTAATCTGAAGAAGACTATCTGATTTCACCATTTCAGCAGAAAATCTGCGATTACAGCAAACTTTCCAACTTTATTTACTGCCAAAAGTATTTAATGTGCGACGTTAGTAAACAATACTGCAATGGTTATGGATGAGACATTTTGATGCAAAATTCCGTTACGTAGTCAGACAGACTATAACTAGAAAATTATTAATTGAAACCTGAAAACTCGACTTTATATGACATCTAGACAGCGGATTTTTATGCAAATCCCATTTTTAATCCATATTTGTACAAAATATGGATATGGCAACACAAAATTTGTTAATATAAAATTGGTTATAACGGTTTTTTGAATTGTTTCGTCATGAAAATCAGTTGTGTGAAGTCGGTCTTCAATTATAACCATTCGTTCAAAATATGATTTTGCATATAAATCACATAAAATGTGTAATGACAGGTCCCTCTGATCACATCAATAGATACTTCGTTTTTCCATGTGGACACAGATTTATTAATATTTAAATAAAATTTATACAAACTAGACAACTATATATGTGTGAATCGTAATTAACTTCATGCCAACTTCAATCATAAATTTCAAAGTAAACCTTCGATTCAGCTTTGTACTTATTGTTAACGGCAATCTTCGCTTTGATCATGTAATAATTGGATGGAAACGGAATCAGTTTAAACATGCCAGGATCCAAGATCAGTCCATCGATAATTAGATCATGCTGCAAAGAAATAGGCATACATACATACATCTTATAGCAGACTCTCCCTCTCTGTTATTGAACTAGGTACTCTCCCTCTCTGTTATTGAACTACCATGAAATTCGTTTAAACTGACATTAATTATTAAGGCTTACATTAAATGGGCAGGTGTGATTGAAATTCGTAAATCCTTTTCCAGCATCGTAGACAATTTTCCAAAACATAAAACGATAGGGATTCTTTAGAAACTGGCAAAAATCTATTGTCGTATTGTACATAAATGGACGAAAGCCGTTGCCCTTCTGAAAGAATTCTGCATTGACCTAAAATGGGTAGCTAGGAATGTGAACATCAATGCTTCTCTAATATAAGTTTTCCAGACTTGCCAGTATGTTGCCTTCAAGGGGTAATTGTTGGAATTGGAAGTGGAAATAGAGGCTGACCTTATCTCGAGCTATAGCTTTCAAATAACATTTCTTGAATGTGCCAAACGTTTCATCCAATAGCCGGCATTGTAAATTAGTATATTTCGTCTTCATCAACTCAGCCACGTAGACGAAATTCGTCAGCAATACAAGGGCTGTGAACAAAACAAATGTTCCCGGTTTCATGTTTAATATCCGAACCATTGAGGTACTAACAGAGAGTGCAACTAAATGTACAGAAACGCGGAGTTTTACACATTTTGTAAATAATGCAGACTTGACTAAAATCAAAAAATAAAATATAAAGTCTTTCATCCGTAAAACATTAAACAATTTACAAAGAATGCAGATCAATTGTTGTTTTGCCGATATTTTTGTTATTCTATTTAATGTCAAAATATATATGGTTGTCTGTGATTTTTGGCGTCCATTTATTTGAGTGCTGATCATTGCGTAGTACTTTCAAAAGCACCACAAGAATATAAATACGCTTTTCACTCGATTCAATTCAGTATGAAATATTTATTTGAATATTAACGCTTTACAATGGTAATGTTTAATGACGATGCTCTGTTCTGATCAGTAGGTTCTATTTATTTAAAATGAGAAATACATGGGAAAGTTTTGGAGATAGAACTACACCTACATATTTTACATTATTCACGCATTTGATTTCGGAATTTTCAACAATTATATTATTCTGGGGAATTCTCATTATCCTCTTTTTCTTGTGAAATTGGTTGTATATATATTATAAAGTATAAGGGATAAACAGTGGACATGAACATTTCAACGCAAAAAAGTTGTTACAGGCAATCGCAATTGCTTTTAAAATTTTCCCAAGTTTTTATAATTTAATTTCTTTAATTTTGATTTTCAAGTTGATTACATTATTTTTTTTTAAATTTTAAGTTAATTTTTCCTAGATGTCTGTGTCAGTTTGGAAGTGGTAAAATGATGGGTTATATTTTTAACGAGTTTATTTCAAAAACCTTTAGCAAAAGCTACCAATTTTACTTAGAAAAGTCAACAGAATGAACATTTTTTCGTCGTTTCATTTTTTGATTTTACATTTTTTTCGTTTGGATTTCCATCCTTTTCCGATGAAGGTCACTGACAACCATAGATGTTTTTGCTTTAAATTTTTTGCTTTTTACGGATGAAAGACTTTATAAATTGTGCTGTACATTCGGCTGCACTCTATGACAGCTCCTCCTCCATGGTTCGAAAATTAAACATGAAACCGGCAAAACTTGTTTTATTCACAGTCCTTGTGTTGCTCGCGAATTTTGTCTACGTGGCTGAGTTTATGAAAGTGAAATACACTAATTTAGAATGCAAGCTATTGGATGAATCATTCGGCACTTTCAAGAAATGTTTTTTGAAAGCATTAGCTCGAGATACAGTCAGCCTACATTACCGCTTGCAAATCCATCAATTACCCCTTGAAAACATAACGGTGAGTCTGCAATGATTATATTAGAGAAGCCTTGATGTTTATATTGTTCATTCTTGGTCAATGCCGAACTGTTTCAGAAGGGTAATGGCTTTCGACCATATATGTACAATACGACAGGGGATCTTTGCCAGTTTTTAAAGAATACCTATCGTCTTATGTTCTGGAAAATTGTGTACGATGGAGCGAAACCATTTATGAATCACACCTGCCCATTTGATTTAAGGCTCAATATATTTGAGTTTCGACGAGTCTTATGATCAGAGCAACAATTTCATATCTACTAATTTATTCCAAGCATGATCTAATTGTCGACGGAATGATCTTGATCCAATTATTACATGGTGAAAATGCAGATTGCCGTTTACAATCAGTACAAAACTGAATCGAAGGTTTATTTTGAAATTTATGATTGAATTGGATGTTTTTAATTACAATTCATATGTATGTATTTTTATGTCTATTGTTACTTAAATATTAATAAATCTGTGTTCACGTGAAAAAAACAACTTATCAATTGATGAGTTCAAAGTGACCTGGGTTGTTATATAAAGTTGGGTGTTCAGAATTCAATTAATAATTTTCCAGTTCCAGTCTGTCCAAATACGTAACGGAATTTCCATCAAAATATAATACAGCAGAAAATTTAGCTTGAAAAGCAAATTTATATTTTCTCTCCAAAACACTTGTTTGCTGTTGTTAACAACACAATTATAATTATAGAAATTGTAGACTAACTTCCGATTATTTTGTTGTTGTAAAGGACAGGAGCCAAATATATTTTTTGTGGCTGCGTGAAATGTAGATATGATGGCATTAATTGATTTCTTGGAAATTTTAAAGGAGTGATCGATCTTAGATATCTTTTTAAGCGACTGTGTGAGTTTGGAAGTGGTAAAATGATGGGTTATATATTTAATGGATTTGTTTCAAAATTTCAGTGAATGTATTGAACCGATTGAACATTTATTTGTTAGTCACTTAACACAAGGCCTGAGAACAATAACAAATATAAAAAATGTTGATGAAAATGTTTTCTTATAGTGCGCTGCATCAGAAAAATAAAAAATATATATTTCCGTTTCCGATAAAGATCACTGACAACAACAGACATTTTTCCATTAAATATACTAAGAAAAATAACACCTAATTGATCTACATTTTTTATAAATTGTTTATTTTTACGGATGAAAAACTGTAAAAGTTGGCTTGACTTGGCTTTTAGCCAAGTCTGTATACATTCCAAAATGCTTAAAACCACGAGGTTTTATACTTGGCTTACTCGCAATCCTTGTGGCAGGCTATTGTATGAATCGTGTGGCACCTACACGATTTTTCTGAAAACATTACCTCAAGATACGAATTGCAAGTAGAGATAGGTGCGACTCACGTGAAAAAAATGTTCGTACGTCAATGTGTACATGTAACGTGATTTGTGCGTGAGTCGCACATATTTACTATTTTTTTTTTTCAATTTATTTCGGTTTAACTGTAAGAAATGTACGTGGCCTTTAGTTCAGCCTTCATTTTCAGTTCAGCTCATTTTCGTCTCGGTGGCCATGTCAATAAGAAAAATTGCCGCATATGGGGTTCAGAGAACCTACACGTGACTATTGATAATACCTGAATAAACACTAACTTTTAAAATATTTCTAATAATAAATGGACAATGAAATTAAAATTAATTATTGTTATTTGTTTAAAATTAGTTGAAAATGCCTTAAAATCCGTCAGTATACAGACTATTGAATGAACACACCTTTTTGAAAAAATCCTAATTTAATCAATTTGAATTTGTTTCAGAATCCAAATTATATTTTTTCTGTGTATGAAATACATCAGAATTAGATTGATCAGCTTTTTGAAAGTTTTAAAAACGCCGTAGACTTCATCAAACTTAAACCAAAAATATTTAAAAATTCGAAGAGGTACCCTTTTGATTATTAAAAAACAGGGTATTAAGAAAAAATATTTTTTTAAAAATTAAATAATTATACCCTCGTTCTAAAGAGTAGGAGGGACAGAAAAAAGTGTAACGCATGAGTTAAGTCAAGACTCTAAGTATGTTTGAACCAAATCCGTTTTACGATTTTTTAAGTTGTTTGAGCAATGTCCGTCCGTTCGTTTGTCTGTCTGGCTGGTGTACGCGATAACTCTCCAAGGGAGTTAAGGAATTAATTCAAATTTACACTTGGTAATATTTTTCTGAAACTTAGTTTAAGTTCGAAGATGGGCGAAATTGCCACGTCCCTTCTGGTACCTCCCACACGAATTACCTATATTCCTAAACTATATAAAATTAAAGCTATTATAACTTCTATACGGATGATCGGAAAACTGTGAAATTTGATATTTGTCAATTCTTTTATATAGGGTCCGCCATCTAAAGTTTTTTTTCAACTATTCAACCGTTGGACTATTATTTGTGGGTTGCCTTCAGCAGGCATTTGAATGAAATTATTTTCCGCTATTAACCGGAAGGATTGTACTTTCAAATAAATAAAGAAATTTGAGAAAATATTCAGTAGTTTTTTTATAGCATTTTCAAAAAAAAAAAGTTATTTGGCGGACCCTATAGAAGCAGCACTCACATGGAATATGGACGATATTGTCACACCCCTTTTGGTACCACCCAAACAAAGTTACATAAGCTTTGTTTGACATAAAACCGCTATAACATACATACATACAGGCGGTCAAAATCATTTGCAATTTGATACATGAAAATACTTTCATAATAACTTTAAACCTAAAAAAATATTTACGCTTTAGCCACGGCCATTCTTGTATCTCCCACATAATTGTCTCTAGCCTAGGTAAAATTAAATAAATTTGATCATGTTTTTACAATTGCTTTATAAATTTTGAAGCTGGGATCATGTGCCACGAACCTTCTAGTACCTTCCACACAAATAATCCTTACATTATAACCGTACATATGTGCCAATTAGAATGAAAGTGCTCTAAGTCAAAAATCCAAAAAATTTAGATATGCCAATTTTTCTCTTTATTTTCATCAAATCTATAATTCAAGAACTTTTATTTTTCACATTTTATGCAAAATGTTCTTTAGTGTTCGTTTTAAAGTGGACTAAGTCCACTGACATTGATGTGTAGTGATGTAAATAAACATTTTTTATACCCTCCACCTCCAGGATGGGGGTATATTCACTTTGTCATTCCGTTTGTAACACCTTGAAATATTCATCGGAGACCCCCTAAAGTATATATATTCTGGGTCGTGGTAAAATTCTAAGACGATATAGCCATGTCCGTCTGTCTGTCTGTTTAAAGCACGATAACGGCCGAACGAAATGATCTAGGAGGTTCAAATTTTTCCTAAATGTGTCTTATGGTTGTAGATCGGTTGGGATTGAAAGTGGACGAAATCGGCCCAGAGGGAAAATTTTTTCCCTGACAAGGACTGAAAATACCCCTAATATTTAGAGTATTTCAGCATGTTTTTTGAACATATTACCTTGTATTTACTTGATATTTGTAATGCGCATTCCCTTTATAGTATAAAAGGGTACAATAGATTGATTTTTATGGGACGAAAAGGGATAAAAATGGTACCTATCAAACGACAACAGATAGAAACACGAAATTTGGCGTGTACAATGTACATTCCTCTAATGGAGTAGATACATAATATAAAAGTATTTTTTAAAAATTCGTACTTTTAAGGGGTTAAATGGGGATAGAGGGATAAAAATAGTACCAACATAACGGCTGCGCCTAGAATAATGAAATTCGATATATACATTCCTCTGATTGCGTAGACACGTAAAATAAGATAACTTTCCAAAATTCGTACTTTTTGGGTTTCAAATGGAAAAAGGGGATAAAAATAGTACCTACCAAATTACAGCAGCTAGAATCATGTAATTCGGAGTATACATTCCTCTGATTGCGTAGACACGAAAAATAAAACGTTTTTTCAAAATTCGTACTTTCAAGGGATACAATGGCTACAGGGGATAAAAATAGTACCAACTAAACGAATACAGCTAGAATGATGAAATTCAGTGTGTACATCCCTCTTATTGTGTAGATACGTAAAATAAAGAGATTTTAGATAGTAGTACTCTTGAGGGGGCAAAATTGGAAAAAGGGGATAAAAATGGTACCAACAAAATGGCCGCTGATAGAATCATGGAATTCGGTGTATACATTCCTCTGACTGCATAGCCACGGAAAATATTTTTTTCCAAATTCGTACTTTATGTTGTTGCTTTTACGACAAAAAAATGGTAGAATCATGAAGTTGTCTTATACTCCATACGTGAGAGATAAGGTATTTTCAAAATTTATACTTTTGAAATTAAAATAGGGTGGAAATACAACCAACCAAACGACTGTAGCTGAAAATACACTCTCTATCCCCCAATATTTAGGGTATTTATGATTGCTCCCTTATATTTACTTTATGAATTGAAGTATTATATCCATTATATATATATATATAGTATACAAATATTGGTAGCCTTGGCTTATTAATTAAATTTCTTATTTTCATACAGTTAAAGTTTGTTGCGGACATTCCTCTTGTAGCTTGGAAGCACCACAAAGAAAATAAAAGTTTTAGCGGGCGAAATGGGATAAAATATGGTACCAATGATACGACAACAGCTAGAATCATGAAATTCGGTGTGTACATCCCTCTAATTGCATAGACACGTAAAATAGAGGAATTTTTCGAAATATAAATAAAAAGAGGGATAGAAATGGGACCTACCAAACCGCTGAAGTTGAAATCATGAAATTCGGTGTATAGATTCTGACTATGAAGACTCGAAAAAAGGTTGTTTCGAAATTTGTACATTTGGGCGGAGAATGAGGCGAATGGGGATATCTTTAAAATTTATACTTTTCTTATCACTTTGTCTGTGATATGGTACTGTGCTTCTATGTAAGGTCGACATCCTTTAATCTGCTGGTAATACTGTGGAATGCATTCCGTGGTGGAGGGTATATAAGATTCGGCCCGGCTGAACGTAACGCCTTCTTACTTGTTTTATTTATTTATTTTTTATTTATTATTTATGTTTTATTTATTTATTTTAATAAAATATTGTTTGTTTTCTTTAATTTTTTGGCAAGGAAATATTACGTTTGCGAATAATATTAAATTTTTATTTTTTTTTTTCAATGTAAAATTGTTTATAATTTTGAACTAATTTGTACTAAATCCTGACGATATATTTTTAAAAAGTAGCGTTCTTTAAGCGCTTTAGAAAACTAAAAATGCTGATCGACTTTTTGAGTTTCTTTCTTGTTTTTGGCGTAATTTTAGGAGTGTGAGCCACTGGGAGATGCCCACATGTTCTCTGAGAGTAAGGGTATATAAATAAATTGGTTTAGCCGACTGAAGCTTACTTACTTGTTTTATATTAAACTGGAAGCAATTTGCTTGATATTCGGAAAAAATGTACTTATATTTCCTATCACAAAAATGTTAAGCATTTTTAAATTGCATTATGTCTTAGTGTCTACAGACTTAGTGTATTGCAGACTTATTTGCCCTATTCAGAAGTACAAATTTGCAAATTTGTCATTAAATCATTGCACCCAAGGACAATTTCGGCTCCGTTTCACATGGAATTAGTCATTAGAATCAATTTTCTTGACAATTTCATAATAATCAGAGTGATGTGAAAAGTTTTCTGTCCAGTTTTACGTGGAATTAGCCATATATTCTATACAAAAAAATTTGAATTTTGAGATATTTACAAATGTGTAAAATACATTTCTCTAGCATCACAAGTTCCCCCTGTTTGCATTTCATGCCGAAGTTGCATCCCACATTTCTCAATTGCCCCACCTGCCGTACAGCACGTCAATGTAACTGGCCAAATAGATGAATGTAAAACCCCACGTCGTATATTGTGCGTTGTCTCCAATCATTAGTAATAAAAATCCAAATAGAAGCACAAACCAATTTCATCAAAAATCAATTTTCCACTTCCAAGTACAACAGACAGACGCAACGCACCGCCACCAACACTCATAAAATGCATAGCAACAACACACTGTGCCCGACGAAATTCCACACTCCTGACATGTGTCCGTATGTCACTGTGTGTGAGTGCGTCTTTGGCGATGAGGATGAAAACAGAATCGGAATGGTGCATCCCATCAATTTTTTAAAATGTGTCTACAGGAATGTAAGCGATTTGTTGTGTTAGACATGAGAGCATGACACCAGCCCAGCCAGCAAAAGCAACAACAACGACAACAACAACAATAGCACAGCACAACTGCCAAGTGAAGTGGATTCCACCCATATGTGTTGCATTGCATGTTCTCCTACAGCAGAGATTAAATTAAAGGACCCCTCCTTAGTGACAGTACGCAGCAGTACTTGTTGAAGAACAAACAGATAAACAAGAAATAAATCTACAAATATCGTAACGTGTGTGTGTGTGCACAGTGTTGTGCTATGTCATTAGAGAGAACTACTTAAATTCTTTCAAAATATGTAGTTCCTAGATCTATCCTATCAAAATTCTATGAAAAGTTCTATGTATTCTAAGAAAAGTCGTATGTATATTGACTTAGATATTTGATACATTTTTGAAACAATACTCACTTCTTAGTCTTTCTAGACTCCCCTCGAGTGGTGGGAGCAAATTAAACACAAATTTTTCGTTTGTATGGGAACCCCCTAAACATTATAAGTAGCATATCAAAATTAATGGGGATCAGTCTTACACTTCCCCTCTCTGGGGTCTACTGCGTGGCAGTTTTGGGCCTTTCTTTCATAAAAAAATATAAAAAATAGGCAAATGTATGGCGGCCACCTTAAAGGTTGAAAGAAAAGAAGAACATATTGCGGCTGAAAAAATATTGGTGGCCAGTTATACATCTGACTCATCTAGGGGCCTCTTTGGGACAGTTAGAGTGGTGGGAGCAAATTTTATACAAATGTAGTTTTTGTATGGGAGTCCCATTATGGAGGCGACAGATATGTTTGGGGAAATGTCTGGGAGAAAAAATTAATGCGGAGCAGTCTTACATGTCTTCCCTCTAGGGGTGCAGTTTTGAACGTTTCCTTCATTAAAAATTATATCAAATGAAGAAAATGTGTGGGGGCCATATTAAGGGTTGAAGATAGAGGATGAGTATAATCTGAGAAAATATTGGGGCTGAAAAAATATTGGTTGGTCATACATTTGACTCCACTAGGGGCCTCTTTGGAGCAGTTAGAATGGTGGGAGCAAATTTGAGAAAAAATAGTTTTTGTATAGTAGTCCCATTAGGGAGTGGGGATAGAGGTTAAGTTTGTTCACAAAAAAATGTTGGGGAGGATAAAATAGTGTCTTACCTTAACACAGCTAGGGGCGACTCCAGAACAGTTTTGGGCCTTACTATCATAACACAAATTATAAAAAATAAAAAAATCGTATGGGGACCACCCTAAGGGATAGGAGGTAAGTATGTTCAGTGAAAAAGTGGGGGCTGAAAAAATATTACATCTAACTCCACTAGAGGCCTCCTTGGGCCAGTAAGAGCGGTGGAAACAAATTTTATAAAAAATAATTTTTGTATGGGAGCCCCCTAACGAGTGGAGATAGGGGGTATGTGTGTTCGAAAAAAAAAGGTTGGGGAGGGAAAATTAATGGGGGTCGGTCCTTCATTTAACTCCTCTAGGGATGACTCCGATGCAGTTTTGGTACTTTTTGTGTATTTTAACCCCTTCTTTTCCATCACCTTTGACTCCGATGAGGACCCTCGTACATTCACCCCACCACCACCATTTTTTGGCTCATTCATTTTTTTCCGAACCTCACAAAATAGGGGGTTCCAGCATATCCAAATGAAACTCCTAAAAGTGTACATTCCTCTGACCACTTAGAAGCGCAACATAATGTGAAATTCGGTATGTACATTCTCTGGACATGTGGAAGTGAAACATAAATGCATTTTACGAAATTTGTGCTTTTAACGGGCGAGGGAGATAAAAATGGTACCAACTAAAGTATTACAGCGTGAATCGTGAAATTCGGTGTGTAAATTCCTCTGGCCACTTAGATAAAAGGAACAAAAAGAGATAAACCACAGGCAGCATCGAGAATGTAAACGGATCTGTGGGTGTACTTTTTGACGAAACTGTGTAGAAAAGAATCCATATCAAAACGAACGATTTTGGTAAAAAAATACGACTCTGATTTTTATGATTTTTGCTATGTAAAATTTAAACTATTTTTTCATATGATGTGACCAATGCTATAAAACAAGTGGTCGGAACATTAAAAACGCATAGGCACACTATAAAGAATGAGGGCTTATTTTAAAAGGTATAGGGTCCGCCAAATAACATTTTTTTTGAAAATGCTATAAAAAAAACTACTGAATATTTTCTCAAATTTCTTTTTTTATTTGAAAGTACAATCCTTCCGGTTAATAATGGAAAATAATTTCATTCAAATGGCTGCCTCGGGCACCCCACAAATAATAGTCCAACGGTTGAATAGTTGAAACAAAAAAACGTTAGATGGCGGACCCTATATTTGCACGGAATTGGTTGTTTATTATATATTTCCAGTCTTTCATTTTCTATTGTGGCTTTCACTATGCAAAAATCAACTTAAAAATTCTGCAAAATGTAGTGGTCTTGCGACGCCGATTCTAATCAAACCCTGAAAAATTTAGATTGGAAAAATAATGGGTTATATATTTAGGAAATTTGGGACAAATTTGACCGTGAAAGCGGTCCAATATCTCTTTGTGATGCAGAGGAATTCCATGTAAAACCAACAAGAAGGTCTTCTGATTTTGATGAGATTTGGTGAATGTATTGTAAGATATTATGTTAGACGAACTTTTTGAAAAATATTATGGCAACCCTGCAACGTTGTAACGTTTAGCATTTTTTTACAAAACGAGGTTAAGTAAACATTCAAAAATTTTGTTCTGTAAAAGATATTGATACAAGTTTTGCCATTTTTAGCGCAAAAAGAATCAAATATAATTTTAAAAATATCTGTTTGATTATTTTTTTAAATTGCAATTAATTAAAAAACGGCAAAACTGTAGAAGTACTCATGTGAATTAGCTTTACTTATTATTTTTGTACACACGCATCCAAATATGTATCCTTTCCAATAAAAATATTACTGTTAATTGCAATTATCTCTGAATTGGGAAAAATATTAAAATACGAATGGATTTTTTAATTCCCAGGAATTTCCGAATACAATTCCCGTAATCCTGGGAAATCAGTCCCGTTTATTCCAGAGCGAAATCGTAACCAACCGAGCTCCAAAATGTTTCTAAATTATTGTTATTGTTTCTAATTTTCAGGCAGACTACTGTATATTTGTGTAGACAGTAAATGGTGTAGCCAATGCTCAAGGTTTTTTTATGAAGCACCAAATGCAAATTGTCATCACGAGGCTTTTTTCAGTGTTTTCTTTTGACAGAACGACCAATTGTAGGTAGTGACATATTCGGTTTGCTTATGAGTGGACCGATATATTTAGAAGAAGCGAGGCAAATAAGGATTATTTGGTGGAGTTCTGGGTAATCCATCGTAATTCAATTTTTATCAGGCGCGAAGAAATTGAAGCAAAAAAAAATATTAGTTTACTTAAGACTAGGGTTACCAGTCTTCTTGGGTACTACTGGATTGATGACAATTATTCATTCAAGTATCCAAGTATTCAAGTATTCAAGTATTCAAGTATTCAAGTATTCAAGTATTCAAGTATTCAAGTATTCAAGTATTCAAGTATTCAAGTATTCAAGTATTCAAGTATTCAAGTATTCAAGTATTCAAGTATTCAAGTATTCAAGTATTCAAGTATTCAAGTATTCAAGTATTCAAGTATTCAAGTATTCAAGTATTCAAGTATTCAAGTATTCAAGTATTCAAGTATTCAAGTATTCAAGTATTCAAGTATTCAAGTATTCAAGTATTCAAGTATTCAAGTATTCAAGTATTCAAGTATTCAAGTATTCAAGTATTCAAGTATTCAAGTATTCAAGTATTCAAGTATTCAAGTATTCAAGTATTCAAGTATTCAAGTATTCAAGTATTCAAGTATTCAAGTATTCAAGTATTCAAGTATTCAAGTATTCAAGTATTCAAGTATTCAAGTATTCAAGTATTCAAGTATTCAAGTATTCAAGTATTCAAGTATTCAAGTATTCAAGTATTCAAGTATTCAAGTATTCAAGTATTCAAGTATTCAAGTATTCAAGTATTCAAGTATTCAAGTATTCAAGTATTCAAGTATTCAAGTATTCAAGTATTCAAGTATTCAAGTATTCAAGTATTCAAGTATTCAAGTATTCAAGTATTCAAGTATTCAAGTATTCAAGTATTCAAGTATTCAAGTATTCAAGTATTCAAGTATTCAAGTATTCAAGTATTCAAGTATTCAAGTATTCAAGTATTCAAGTATTCAAGTATTCAAGTATTCAAGTATTCAAGTATTCAAGTATTCAAGTATTCAAGTATTCAAGTATTCAAGTATTCAAGTATTCAAGTATTCAAGTATTCAAGTATTCAAGTATTCAAGTATTCAAGTATTCAAGTATTCAAGTATTCAAGTACTCAAGTATTCAAGTATTCAAGTATTCAAGTATTCAAGTATTCAAGTATTCAAGTATTCAAGTATTCAAGTATTCAAGTATTCAAGTATTCAAGTATTCAAGTATTCAAGTATTCAAGTATTCAAGTATTCAAGTATTCAAGTATTCAAGTATTCAAGTATTCAAGTATTCAAGTATTCAAGTATTCAAGTATTCAAGTATTCAAGTATTCAAGTATTCAAGTATTCAAGTATTCAAGTATTCAAGTATTCAAGTATTCAAGTATTCAAGTATTCAAGTATTCAAGTATTCAAGTATTCAAGTATTCAAGTATTCAAGTATTCAAGTATTCAAGTATTCAAGTATTCAAGTATTCAAGTATTCAAGTATTCAAGTATTCAAGTATTCAAGTATTCAAGTATTCAAGTATTCAAGTATTCAAGTATTCAAGTATTCAAGTATTCAAGTATTCAAGTATTCAAGTATTCAAGTATTCAAGTATTCAAGTATTCAAGTATTCAAGTATTCAAGTATTCAAGTATTCAAGTATTCAAGTATTCAAGTATTCAAGTATTCAAGTATTCAAGTATTCAAGTATTCAAGTATTCAAGTATTCAAGTATTCAAGTATTCAAGTATTCAAGTATTCAAGTATTCAAGTATTCAAGTATTCAAGTATTCAAGTATTCAAGTATTCAAGTATTCAAGTATTCAAGTATTCAAGTATTCAAGTATTCAAGTATTCAAGTATTCAAGTATTCAAGTATTCAAGTATTCAAGTATTCAAGTATTCAAGTATTCAAGTATTCAAGTATTCAAGTATTCAAGTATTCAAGTATTCAAGTATTCAAGTATTCAAGTATTCAAGTATTCAAGTATTCAAGTATTCAAGTATTCAAGTATTCAAGTATTCAAGTATTCAAGTATTCAAGTATTCAAGTATTCAAGTATTCAAGTATTCAAGTATTCAAGTATTCAAGTATTCAAGTATTCAAGTATTCAAGTATTCAAGTATTCAAGTATTCAAGTATTCAAGTATTCAAGTATTCAAGTATTCAAGTATTCAAGTATTCAAGTATTCAAGTATTCAAGTATTCAAGTATTCAAGTATTCAAGTATTCAAGTATTCAAGTATTCAAGTATTCAAGTATTCAAGTATTCAAGTATTCAAGTATTCAAGTATTCAAGTATTCAAGTATTCAAGTATTCAAGTATTCAAGTATTCAAGTATTCAAGTATTCAAGTATTCAAGTATTCAAGTATTCAAGTATTCAAGTATTCAAGTATTCAAGTATTCAAGTATTCAAGTATTCAAGTATTCAAGTATTCAAGTATTCAAGTATTCAAGTATTCAAGTATTCAAGTATTCAAGTATTCAAGTATTCAAGTATTCAAGTATTCAAGTATTCAAGTATTCAAGTATTCAAGTATTCAAGTATTCAAGTATTCAAGTATTCAAGTATTGAAGTATTGAAGTATTGAAGTATTGAAGTATTGAAGTATTGAAGTATTCAAGTATTCAAGTATTCAAGTATTCAAGTATTCAAGTATTCAAGTATTCAAGTATTCAAGTATTCAAGTATTCAAGTATTCAAGTATTCAAGTATTCAAGTATTCAAGTATTCAAGTATTCAAGTATTCAAGTATTCAAGTATTCAAGTATTCAAGTATTCAAGTATTCAAGTATTCAAGTATTCAAGTATTCAAGTATTCAAGTATTCAAGTATTCAAGTATTCAAGTATTCAAGTATTCAAGTATTCAAGTATTCAAGTATTCAAGTATTCAAGTATTCAAGTATTCAAGTATTCAAGTATTCAAGTATTCAAGTATTCAAGTATTCAAGTATTCAAGTATTCAAGTATTCAAGTATTCAAGTATTCAAGTATTCAAGTATTCAAGTATTCAAGTATTCAAGTATTCAAGTATTCAAGTATTCAAGTATTCAAGTATTCAAGTATTCAAGTATTCAAGTATTCAAGTATTCAAGTATTCAAGTATTCAAGTATTCAAGTATTCAAGTATTCAAGTATTCAAGTATTCAAGTATTCAAGTATTCAAGTATTCAAGTATTCAAGTATTCAAGTATTCAAGTATTCAAGTATTCAAGTATTCAAGTATTCAAGTATTCAAGTATTCAAGTATTCAAGTATTCAAGTATTCAAGTATTCAAGTATTCAAGTATTCAAGTATTCAAGTATTCAAGTATTCAAGTATTCAAGTATTCAAGTATTCAAGTATTCAAGTATTCAAGTATTCAAGTATTCAAGTATTCAAGTATTCAAGTATTCAAGTATTCAAGTATTCAAGTATTCAAGTATTCAAGTATTCAAGTATTCAAGTATTCAAGTATTCAAGTATTCAAGTATTCAAGTATTCAAGTATTCAAGTATTCAAGTATTCAAGTATTCAAGTATTGAAGTATTGAAGTATTGAAGTATTGAAGTATTGAAGTATTGAAGTATTGAAGTATTCAAGTATTCAAGTATTGAAGTATTCAAGTATTCAAGTATTCAAGTATTCAAGTATTCAAGTATTCAAGTATTCAAGTATTCAAGTATTCAAGTATTCAAGTATTCAAGTATTCAAGTATTCAAGTATTCAAGTATTCAAGTATTCAAGTATTCAAGTATTCAAGTATTCAAGTATTCAAGTATTCAAGTATTCAAGTATTCAAGTATTCAAGTATTCAAGTATTCAAGTATTTAAGTATTCAAGTATTCAAGTATTCAAGTATTCAAGTATTCAAGTATTCAAGTATTCAAGTATTCAAGTATTCAAGTATTCAAGTATTCAAGTATTCAAGTATTCAAGTATTCAAGTATTCAAGTATTCAAGTATTCAAGTATTCAAGTATTCAAGTATTCAAGTATTCAAGTATTCAAGTATTCAAGTATTCAAGTATTCAAGTATTCAAGTATTCAAGTATTCAAGTATTCAAGTATTCAAGTATTCAAGTATTCAAGTATTCAAGTATTCAAGTATTCAAGTATTCAAGTATTCAAGTATTCAAGTATTCAAGTATTCAAGTATTCAAGTATTCAAGTATTCAAGTATTCAAGTATTCAAGTATTCAAGTATTCAAGTATTCAAGTATTCAAGTATTCAAGTATTCAAGTATTCAAGTATTCAAGTATTCAAGTATTCAAGTATTCAAGTATTCAAGTATTCAAGTATTCAAGTATTCAAGTATTCAAGTATTCAAGTATTCAAGTATTCAAGTATTCAAGTATTCAAGTATTCAAGTATTCAAGTATTCAAGTATTCAAGTATTCAAGTATTCAAGTATTCAAGTATTCAAGTATTCAAGTATTCAAGTATTCAAGTATTCAAGTATTCAAGTATTCAAGTATTCAAGTATTCAAGTATTCAAGTATTCAAGTATTCAAGTATTCAAGTATTCAAGTATTCAAGTATTCAAGTATTCAAGTATTCAAGTATTCAAGTATTCAAGTATTCAAGTATTCAAGTATTCAAGTATTCAAGTATTCAAGTATTCAAGTATTCAAGTATTCAAGTATTCAAGTATTCAAGTATTCAAGTATTCAAGTATTCAAGTATTCAAGTATTCAAGTATTCAAGTATTCAAGTATTCAAGTATTCAAGTATTCAAGTATTCAAGTATTCAAGTATTCAAGTATTCAGTATTCAAGTATTCAAGTATTCAAGTATTCAAGTATTCAAGTATTCAAGTATTCAAGTATTCAAGTATTCAAGTATTCAAGTATTCAAGTATTCAAGTATTCAAGTATTCAAGTATTCAAGTATTCAAGTATTCAAGTATTCAAGTATTCAAGTATTCAAGTATTCAAGTATTCAAGTATTCAAGTATTCAAGTATTCAAGTATTCAAGTATTCAAGTATTCAAGTATTCAAGTATTCAAGTATTCAAGTATTCAAGTATTCAAGTATTCAAGTATTCAAGTATTCAAGTATTCAAGTATTCAAGTATTCAAGTATTCAAGTATTCAAGTATTCAAGTATTCAAGTATTCAAGTATTCAAGTATTCAAGTATTCAAGTATTCAAGTATTCAAGTATTCAAGTATTCAAGTATTCAAGTATTCAAGTATTCAAGTATTCAAGTATTCAAGTATTCAAGTATTCAAGTATTCAAGTATTCAAGTATTCAAGTATTCAAGTATTCAAGTATTCAAGTATTCAAGTATTCAAGTATTCAAGTATTCAAGTATTCAAGTATTCAAGTATTCAAGTATTCAAGTATTCAAGTATTCAAGTATTCAAGTATTCAAGTATTCAAGTATTCAAGTATTCAAGTATTCAAGTATTCAAGTATTCAAGTATTCAAGTATTCAAGTATACAAGTATTCAAGTATTCAAGTATTCAAGTATTCAAGTATTCAAGTATTCAAGTATTCAAGTATTCAAGTATTCAAGTATTCAAGTATTCAAGTATTCAAGTATTCAAGTATTCAAGTATTCAAGTATTCAAGTATTCAAGTATTCAAGTATTCAAGTATTCAAGTATTCAAGTATTCAAGTATTCAAGTATTCAAGTATTCAAGTATTCAAGTATTCAAGTATTCAAGTATTCAAGTATTCAAGTATTCAAGTATTCAAGTATTCAAGTATTCAAGTATTCAAGTATTCAAGTATTCAAGTATTCAAGTATTCAAGTATTCAAGTATTCAAGTATTCAAGTATTCAAGTATTCAAGTATTCAAGTATTCAAGTATTCAAGTATTCAAGTATTCAAGTATTCAAGTATTCAAGTATTCAAGTATTCAAGTATTCAAGTATTCAAGTATTCAAGTATTCAAGTATTCAAGTATTCAAGTATTCAAGTATTCAAGTATTCAAGTATTCAAGTATTCAAGTATTCAAGTATTCAAGTATTCAAGTATTCAAGTATTCAAGTATTCAAGTATTCAAGTATTCAAGTATTCAAGTATTCAAGTATTCAAGTATTCAAGTATTCAAGTATTCAAGTATTCAAGTATTCAAGTATTCAAGTATTCAAGTATTCAAGTATTCAAGTATTCAAGTATTCAAGTATTCAAGTATTCAAGTATTCAAGTATTCAAGTATTCAAGTATTCAAGTATTCAAGTATTCAAGTATTCAAGTATTCAAGTATTCAAGTATTCAAGTATTCAAGTATTCAAGTATTCAAGTATTCAAGTATTCAAGTATTCAAGTATTCAAGTATTCAAGTATTCAAGTATTCAAGTATTCAAGTATTCAAGTATTCAAGTATTCAAGTATTCAAGTATTCAAGTATTCAAGTATTCAAGTATTCAAGTATTCAAGTATTCAAGTATTCAAGTATTCAAGTATTCAAGTATTCAAGTATTCAAGTATTCAAGTATTCAAGTATTCAAGTATTCAAGTATTCAAGTATTCAAGTATTCAAGTATTCAAGTATTCAAGTATTCAAGTATTCAAGTATTCAAGTATTCAAGTATTCAAGTATTCAAGTATTCAAGTATTCAAGTATTCAAGTATTCAAGTATTCAAGTATTCAAGTATTCAAGTATTCAAGTATTCAAGTATTCAAGTATTCAAGTATTCAAGTATTCAAGTATTCAAGTATTCAAGTATTCAAGTATTCAAGTATTCAAGTATTCAAGTATTCAAGTATTCAAGTATTCAAGTATTCAAGTATTCAAGTATTCAAGTATTCAAGTATTCAAGTATTCAAGTATTCAAGTATACAAGTATTCAAGTATTCAAGTATTCAAGTATTCAAGTATTCAAGTATTCAAGTATTCAAGTATTCAAGTATTCAAGTATTCAAGTATTCAAGTATTCAAGTATTCAAGTATTCAAGTATTCAAGTATTCAAGTATTCAAGTATTCAAGTATTCAAGTATTCAAGTATTCAAGTATTCAAGTATTCAAGTATTCAAGTATTCAAGTATTCAAGTATTCAAGTATTCAAGTATTCAAGTATACAAGTATTCAAGTATTCAAGTATTCAAGTATTCAAGTATTCAAGTATTCAAGTATTCAAGTATTCAAGTATTCAAGTATTCAAGTATTCAAGTATTCAAGTATTCAAGTATTCAAGTATTCAAGTATTCAAGTATTCAAGTATTCAAGTATTCAAGTATTCAAGTATTCAAGTATTCAAGTATTCAAGTATTCAAGTATTCAAGTATTCAAGTATTCAAGTATTCAAGTATTCAAGTATTCAAGCATATTCGAAACAACAATAATAAATGTTTAAATTAATTGGATAAATTCCTCTTACCTGCACTTATCCCTTGCAGTCCGTTAGCAACACATTTCAATTGAGTAAACAACAGATGAAAGTGTCTTCCTCCTCCTCTGCTCCGTTGGTTGCTGCCATTGCTCCATACTCGCATCTTTCAGCTTCAATTGACCATAATTTCATTGCTCGCAAATCTCGTCGCATTAAATGGATTTCAATGACAGCGCGCTGTAATTAAAATGAAATTGTTGTAATGAACATTAAATAGAGCAACCCAGCCAACGAGCGGCAGCAAGCCAAACTGAAGTGAAAAATGCGCATCGCATGGCACATTCAACCAGCTCGGCAGCGCCTTTACAGAAATTAAATGGATATTGCAAAAAATTGAAATAAAAAAGAAGACCAAAAGACCGATCACAACGGAAGGGTAGCGAGAGAGAGCGCAGATCAGAGGAGGACAACGAAACGAACAGAGCAGACAGAACAGAGAACATGCAAATAATTTACAATGTAAAGTATAAACTATTTAACAAAATCACTTTAATTAGTTGCGGCATCGTGCTTTATTGCTAATGGGAAAATTGTTTTCGAAATACTTTCGGCGATGCCGGCTGTCACACACACGCCTCCCTTCGCCCTCCCTTCATCCGGGCCCCACGGAATCCGTGGTACTTGTTTTTTCTTCAGCAACATAAATGTGTGAGTGTGTGTTTGTGTGCGTTTTTAATATGTTTAAGGAATTTTTAAGTATCTTTCGGGTTGACATTCTCATGTTTTGGTATTTGGCGCTTTGACAAATTATAATGCAACGCATGTATATGTGGTATGTGTGTTTGAGAGTATATGATTTTTGTTGCACTAGTGTGAGTATGTCTGACTGAACAGTGAGCGTCTTTAATTATGGAACATTGTTATGGTCCAGGAAATAGGTAAAAGCAAATAAGGACCGGGACCAACCCTCATGTTTGATAGTGTACATCACTCACCGCAGGAGGAAACATTTTTAAATATCAAACCAGTGCATATGCAAATTTGATCGGAATCAGCAGTCACCTGGACAGATTATATGGTACCGATATCCAAATGAAAGCCGATTGGATAATTTTTACTCCAGAGAGGGTTGCGCAGTCACCCTTCAGATTTCAAGGTTACTCATTTTCGAGAAAATGGTTCATAACCACTTTTGAATATAAGCCCTCGATGTATGTTATGTTCCAAATGAACGAAGAACAAAGCAAAAATAACAAGATTCTAATAGAGGGGGTAACAACAAATTTGCGTGTATAGGGGTTTTGAAAGTTTACGAATGGTTCTCATATTAGAGGGGGGCACAAGAAACCTTGTGATACTTACATTTATCGTTTAGGGTGAGTTCAGCAATATTGCTTAAAACGCTACGAGGAACATATTTGTGGAGCATTTTAACCCTTTGGCTCCTTAATATAAAGGGTGTTTTTTATTGGGGTATAGAACTTTAAGTTGGCATAACTTTTTTAACTGGTGGCCATTTTGTCAGCTGTCAAGTGATTAATATTTAGTTTGGTTTGCCATTTCATTATGAACAGGTTGACAAAAGAACAACGCTTGCAAATCGTGCAAATTTATTTCGAAAGTAATGGTTCAGTTCGCGAAGTTCACCGCAAGCTCCGTCCATTTTATGGTCGACATAATCGTCCATCAGAGCAATTAATTCGGTTAAGCGCATAATTTCGCGGAATGGACCTGTCAATTGGCCACCAAGATCGTGTGATTTGACACCATTGTATAATTTTCTTTGGGGATATGTGAAGTCGCTCGTCTACGCCAACAAACCAGAAACGTTAGGGGACTTGGAAGCCAACATTCGTGGCGTTATTGCCAACATTGAAAATTGGACATGTAGAATTGGCTATATTCGAGCCAGCCGCGGCGGCCACATGCCCGAAATCATATTTAAACATTAATGGCATAAAATTATCCTTCCAATAAAGCCAAATTGATGGACATTAAAACGATTTTCTTGTGTTTTATTTCAATTCGAAGTTCTATACCTCAATAAAAAACACCCTTTAGCTGTCTTTTGGTCAATTTTGTAAGAAAGGTAAATAACGCCCCTAAAACAAGAGTTTAACCATACAATTCTGCTATAAGTCTCTGAATAGACCATATCTCAAAGCCTAACTTATATAACAGAAATAAACCAAAACTTCAAAAATTAATTTTATTTCGTACATTTTCGTACATTTAAGAATTTGTGCTAAACTGTCCCACAAAACGTAATTTTTGGGGGTGTTGCGAGTGGAATGGAGTAGGAACATTTAAGAACATCCAACTTTGCCAGTATTGAAGTCACAATGACTGGATTTCAAATTGTATATTGCCGCTATGCTCTACGGCAAAGAAACCTAATTATCAAATAATTGGTCTATTTTGCATTCTAACCCATAAAAATAAGAACGTTTGGAATTCGTAAACCGAATTTTTAACATACTCAATACGTATATATTTTATTGGGCTAATTGTCGAAAAAACTGATATACAAATGACTAACATCTATATATATAAAAATAAAAATGAATCGGTGTTTGTGTGTTTGTTCTTTATAGCAGCCTAAAATGCTGGACCGATCTTCTTGAAATTTTTACAGTATGTTCATGCTGAACCGGTGGTGAAAACAGGCTATATAAATTTTTGATATTTTCAGTGCGCGTGGCACCTCCCACACAAATTGGGGTTTTATTCGTTTTTAGAAATTAGCATATTCGGATTGCAGCTATAGTCTTGACTTTTTGTGAATGTTCACTAATTGTTAAACTGCACAATTGTGCCAAAAATGGGCGGTGCTGACATTTTGTACAAGTGCATCTAGCATCAATGTGCGTAGTTGTGGCAAAAATGGGCGGTATTGGAAAAGTGGTCGTGGCACCTCCCATACGAAGTTAAAATCCAATTTTGAATATTGTCAGTTCTAGGACACCTCTGGTGCTGACATTTTGTACAAGTGCATAGTTGTGCCACAAATGGCCGGTATTGGAAAAGTGGGCGTGGCACTTCCCATACGAAGTTTAAACCTATTATTGAATATTGTCGGTTCTATGACACCTAGAAATTTTGTACAAGTGCATCTAGCATCAATGTGCGTAGTTGTGCCAAAAATGGGCGGAATTGGAATAGTGGGCGTGGTACCTCCCATACGAAGTTAAAACCCAATTTTGAATATTGTCAGTTCTAGGACACCTAGAGTGCTGACATCTTGTACAAGTGCATCTAGCATCAATGTGCGTAGTTGTGCCAAAAATGGGCGGTATTGGAAACGTGGGCGTGGTACCTCCCTTACGAAGTTAAAACCCAATTTTGAATATTGTCAGTTCTAGGACACCTAGAGTGCTGAAATTTTGTTAAAGAGCATCTAGCATCAATGTGCGTAGTTGTGCCAAAAATGGGCGGTATTGGAAAAGTGGGCGTGGCACCTCCCATACAAAGTTAAAACCCAATTTTGCATATTGTCAATTCTATGACACCTAGAGTGCTGAAATTTTGTACATGTGCATCTAGCATCAATGTGCGTAGTTGTGTCAAAAATGGGCGGTATTGGAAAAGTGGGTGTGGCACCTCCCATACGAAGTTAAAACCCAATTTTGAATATTGTCAGTTCTAGGACACCTAGAGTGCTGAAATTTTGTACAAGTACATCTAGCATCAATGTGCGTAGTTGTGTCAAAAATGGGCGGTATTGGAAAAGTGGGCGTGGCACCTCCCATACGAAGTTAAAACCCAATTTTGAATATTGTCAGTTCTAGGACACCTAGAGGGCTGACATTTTGTACAAGTGCATCTAGCATCAATATGCATAGTTGTGCCACAAATGGCCGGTATTGGAAAAGTGGGCGTGGCACTTCCCATACGAAGTTAAAACCTATTATTGAATATTGTCGGTTCTATGACACCTAGAAATTTTGTACAAGTACATCTAGCATCAATGTGCGTAGTTGTGTCAAAAATGGGCGGTATTGGAAAAGTGGGCGTGGCACCTCCCATACGAAGTTAAAACCCAATTTTGAATATTGTCAGTTCTAGGACACCTAGAGTGCTGACATCTTGTACAAGTGCATTTAGCATCAATGTGCGTAGTTGTGCCAAAAAATGGGCGGTATTGGAAACGTGGGCGTGGTACCTCCCTTACGAAGTTAAAACCCAATTTTGAATATTGTCAGTTCTAGGACACCTAGAGTGCTGAAATTTTGTTAAAGAGTATCTAGCATCAATGTGCGTAGTTATGCCAAAAATGGGCGGTATTGGAAAAGTGGGCGTGGCACCTCCCATACAAAGTTAAAACCCAATTTTGCATATTGTCAATTCTATGACACCTAGAGTGCTGAAATTTTGTACATGTGCATCTAGCATCAATGTGCGTAGTTGTGTCAAAAATGGGCGGTATTGGAAAAGTGGGTGTGGCACCTCCCATACGAAGTTAAAACCCAATTTTGAATATTGTCAGTTCTAGGACACCTAGAGTGCTGAAATTTTGTACAAGTACATCTAGCATCAATGTGCGTAGTTGTGTCAAAAATGGGCGGTATTGGAAAAGTGGGCGTGGCACCTCCCATACGAAGTTAAAACCCAATTTTGAATATTGTCAGTTCTAGGACACCTAGAGGGCTGACATTTTGTACAAGTGCATCTAGCATCAATGTGCATAGTTGTGCCACAAATGGCCGGTATTGGAAAAGTGGGCGTGGCACTTCCCATACGAAGTTAAAACCTATTATTGAATATTGTCGGTTCTATGACACCTAGAAATTTTGTACAAGTACATCTAGCATCAATGTGCGTAGTTGTGTCAAAAATGGGCGGTATTGGAAAAGTGGGCGTGGCACCTCCCATACGAAGTTAAAACCCAATTTTGAATATTGTCAGTTCTAGGACACCTAGAGTGCTGACATCTTGTACAAGTGCATCTAGCATCAATGTGCGTAGTTGTGCCAAAAATGGGCGGTATTGGAAACGTGGGCGTGGCACCTCCCATACGAAGTTAAAACCCAATTTTGAATATTGTCAGTTCTAGGACACCTAGAGTGCTGAAATTTTGTTAAAGAGCATCTAGCATCAATGTGCGTAGTTGTGCCAAAAATGGGCGGTATTGGAAAAGTGGGCGTGGCACCTCCCATAAAAAGTTAAAACCCAATTTTGCATATTGTCAATTCTATGACACCTAGAGTGCTGAAATTTTGTACATGTGCATCTAGCATCAATGTGCGTAGTTGTGTCAAAAATGGGCGGTATTGGAAAAGTTGGTGTGGCACCTCCCATACGAAGTTAAAACCCAATTTTGAATATTGTCAGTTCTAGGACACCTAGAGTGCTGAAATTTTGTACATGAGCATCTAGCATCAATGTGCGTAGTTGTGCCAAAAATGGGCGGTATTGGAAACGTGGGTGTGGCACCTCTCACACGAAGTTAAAACCTATTACTGTATATTGCCAGTTCTAGACACCTAGAGTGCTCAAATTTTGTGTAAGTGCATCTGGCATCAATGTGCATAGTTCTGTCAAAAATGAGCGGTATGGGGAAAGTGGGTGTGGAACCTCCAATACGAAGTTATAACCCATTTTCGAATATATTCAGTTCTATGACAGATACAATACTGAAATTTTGTGTGAGTGCATTTAGCATCAATATGCGTAGTTGTTACATGGTACATGGTACACCCCATACTATGTTAAAACCTATTATCGAATATATTCAGTTCTATAACAGCTACAATGCAGAACTTTTGTGTGAGTGCATCTAGCAAAATCCTGCGTAGTTGTGCCTAAAATTGGGAAAGTGGTCGTTGTACCTTACATACGAAGTTAAAACCTATTATTGAATATTGCTATTTATTTGTGACCTGCTTACACAATATACAAATGGACCGGATTTGAAAGATGGGGAATTTTTATTAGAATTTTGTAAAATTACACGTTTTCTTTGAATTTTCTTAGGTTACAAAAAAAAGAAATATTCATTCGTCAAAAGCCGACTTAAGTCAATAAAACGAAAATTATATTAATTTTTTAATTTTTGTGTTGGTTGATTAGTGAACAATTTGATTGACTTTCCATGGGTTTTGAATGTAGTACATTCGAATTCCACCTATTCGATTGAGTAAGTTCTTCTTACGTAGGAAGTTTTTGTTTTGGTAATGGAAAGGTGGAGAATGACACTCATCCTAAAATCAATTTGATTTTCGGCATTTCTTCCTTTATTCGCCGTAAACTCAATATTCTCCATGGAACATATCCATTTGTTTAGTATCTCAGGGAAGTACCTTGATTATAAGTGGTACATATAAAGGGTGATTTTTTAAGAGCTTGATAACTTTTTTTTTTTTTAAAAACGCATAAAATTTGCAAAATCTCATCGGTTCTTTATTTGAAACGTTAGATTGGTCCATGACATTTACTTTTTGAAGATAATTTCATTTAAATGTTGACCGCGGCTGCGTCTTAGGTGGTCCATCCGCTTAGTCCAATTTTGGCATTTCCACGTTTTTGAGTAACAGAGACCCAATTGGTGCGAACGGCGACGAATCGAAAATTGGTGGTCATCATTAACACTGGCCGATACAGCTGCGATATTTTCTTCAGTTCGCACTCTACGTAAGCGTGTTGGTGGTTTAATGTCCAACAATGTAAATTTGGTGCGAAATTTAGTCACAATAGCCCGAATAGCCGCTTCAGTGGGTCGATTAAACTGACCATAAAATGGAAGCGCGCAATGAACTTTCTTAACAGAGCACGCATTTTGATAATAAAATTCAATAATTTGCAAGCGTTGTTCGTTTGTAAGACGATTCATGATGAAATGTCAAAGCATACTGAGCATCTTTCTCTTTGACACCATGTCTGAAATCCCACGTGATCTGTCAAATACTAATGCATGAAAATCCTAACCTCAAAAAAATCACTCTTTATTACCGATCACAAGAAAAAACAATATGAAACCTGATTTTAATTTCCGTCTGTTTTTCTGCCTGGCGAATCGGGCGGGGGGTCAGCTAGTTATATTATATAGGACACAATAAGCACTTTCATTTAATAATATAATCGTAAGGCTTTAGACTTAACGCCCAAGGCTATAACACACAAATTGAAAATGGGCAATTTCGCCCATATTCGAACTAAAACTAAGTTTGGGATTGATTCCAAAGTTTGAATTGATTGACTCCTTTCGAGAGTTATCGTGTACACCAGCCAGACGGACGGACATGGCTCAACAACTTTGTTTCTGTCCCTAGTCTGTAAAGTGAGGGTATAAAAAGCTTATTATTTATGTATTTCGGAGATAAAAAATATAGTCCATCATTTCCTTTACACATATATGTGTAATTTTGACAAATCTAAAATTCTGGCCTTGATATACGTTTTTTTTTGGATTTATCATTATGTAACAAAATGATTACTTTCTTTGTGATCCAATAACCACCATATTTTTATGTAGATATCATGGGGGACACAGATGCAGTGATAACATATAACAAATTTAATTTTTAGTTTAATAAAAAATTCCATAACAATATGGTATGGTATTTTTCCTGATTCGATCTTGCTGAATATTTTGGGAAAAGTATATTTTGTCATTTGGCCGAAAATTTTGTAAATTACAGGCGAATTTCTCATTCTAATCCCACGAAGCAACAAAATACTTAGTCACACCATTTGAGACCTGTATATGTGCCAGATGAAAGAGGAGAATGTGTGTTAAAAATACTTAAATTTCCATGCTTCTATGTATTGGTTTAGCATTTCAAGTTTCCCCTTATTTATTTGATTTATTCATATTTTACTTTTAAGAACGATAAGAACAATTTTAAATGGTTGTTAATGCTAAACTAATATAGATAGAAGCATGCCAATTAAAGTGTGTTTAACAGATATTCTCCTATATTTGACTTAAAGCGGTATCATGGTAAAAGTATTTAAAATAATTTGTGAAAAATTTTAGCCTGTGAAGGGGCCACACAATAAAAACTAAGAACGTCAAATAACTCCATTTAGCCTATAGTTTCAGACATATATCACCCAGTTCAAGTATAATATGGACTTTTGTAATCTATTTCCTAATCAATTTGAAATTTCCTAAATAATCAACAATTTGCTTTCGGAAAGTATTGGAGCATGCTTGTCCTTTGCATAGGAGTACATACATATGTTATTGAAGAAAGTATAAAATACTTTATAATATTATTGACAACTTTCGACAAAGAAATAATTCTGACATAATTTGAATGACATTTCACATAGAATTAGCTGAATTTTTCCAAGCTTACATATGGAAGGTGGACCTAATCAGATAAATTTAAGGAAAATATGGGGTACTATTTCTTCAGAAATGTATATGGTTTTAAGCAATCCCGGCGTTCTATATTTTTGTCGCATCAAAATGCCTAAATATTGTGGACAGACACAGCCAATTTCAATAGAATAAGACCACGGTATGAATATGGTTTACACGATCTAATCATCATTCATCTTCTAGTTCTATGACAAAGGAAAACATCATATGCTTTTCAGTGATTCAAGTCTAAGAAAAAATGAATCTCGCTTGGGCCAACAACGTTCTCCAAAAGGGAACGTTCCATGTAAATACACAAATAATCGTGCGGGAACAGAACTATTATAAACTATGTATCTATAATTAAAACGACGCCTACTGTATACATAGGATGAAGGATGGAGATATTATTGACGGTGACTGGGAGTGATGGGATGCCGAAGATGAGAATGCGGAGGACGTTTGCGATGGTGATATTTTCACTTTAATATAAATTCTATACATTTCGAGCGACTGAACGTGAATGTTAGTGTCCATGAGAATGTGTTTGTATGTGATAGTGTGAGTTGTTCGGTTAATAGAATCTCAAACAAAATGTTGATTTAATTATAAATAAATAACATCACATTTTAATTAAATTAACGCTTCAATTATTCAGTTGTGTGCACCCTCTTCCGAGTGTCTGCGCATTCATCACTATTCCACACCAAGCGATTCTTGTGAAAAACACAAACACAGAAGACAGAAATCCGAAAAACGAAATAAAACAAAAAAAACTTGAAATTGTCTGACAAAGCAATTTTCTTGTGTGATTTTCCTGAGTTGTAGTTCGCGTTTTGCTGTTACTGTTGCCATTCGCCAAGTTAATTGTTTAAATTTAAGTTTTCATGAGAATTTAGTTCGCAGTAGGTTGGTAATTGTAAACCCTTATACAATTTGAAACACGTTTTACATGACAGTGACCATGAAGAAATACTCGCTCCGGCAGCGAATGTAAAAAAACGCCAATGAACGAACAATTTGACACTTTTTCACAAAGCAAAGCGACCAACCAGAAGCTGAAGTAGAACAAAACGAAACGAAATGGTCACCATCGTAATAACAAATATTCGAATTTCGTCGCATTACAAAGCAATTAAAACGAAAACGAATATTTAAATTTAAATTAATTTCATAAACATTGCACATGTCGTTTGGGGCTTGGGGCTTAAGTGATTTTTTATTACAGCACCCTATGCATTGCAATGGTCGAAGACTTTTATAAACTTAGATTTGGAGCTCCAAGATCATCCCCTATGGTAGAATAAAAACATGAATTGAAGGAAACAATTACTTTTAATTTTTAATGGACAGAAATCTAAATTTTCAAATCTTTATTATAGTTCAGGGCTATCGAATTATAACAAACGGGATTATAAAAAAAAAACACAATTTTATATCAATAATTATGTCCTCACCTTAGTGGGTATTATGGTATATATAATTTAGGACAGACAAAAAGTATAACGCATATATATATAGCATAGTAACTAGAAATAACATAATTTTGGGGACTTTTATCAGTGTACAGCTGCTATATCTAGCCTCGCCACCCGGCTCAATCCCTTGACCCAAAATTAGAATATAAATACACTTTGTATTGTAACTCAAAAAAAAAAAACAATAAAAATAAATAAATAAAATAAACAAAATAAATAAATAAAAAATAAAATATATAAAATAACTAAAATAAATAAAATGAATAAAAAAATAAATAAAATACATAAAATAAATAAAATAAATAAAATAAACCAAATAAATAAATAAAAAATAAAACAAATAAAATAAATAAAATACATAAAATAAATAAAAAATAAAATAACTAAAATAAATAAAATACATAAAATAAAATAAATTAAATAAATAAAATAAAATAAATTAAATAAATAAAAAATAAAACAAATAAAATAAATAAAATAACTTAAATAAATAAAAAAATAAAATAACTAAAATAAATAAAATAAATAAAATAAATAAAATAAATAAAATAAATAAAATAAATAAAATAAATAAAATAAATAAAATAAATAAAATAAATAAAATAAATAAAATAAATAAAATAAATAAAATAAATAAAATAAATAAAATAAATAAAATAAATAAAATAAATAAAATAAATAAAATAAATAAAATAAATAAAATAAATAAAATAAATAAAATAAATAAAATAAATAAAATAAATAAAATAAATAAAATAAATAAAATAAATAAAATAAATAAAATAAATAAAATAAATAAAATAAATAAAATAAATAAAATAAATAAAATAAATAAAATAAATAAAATAAATAAAATAAATAAAATAAATAAAATAAATAAAATAAATAAAATAAATAAAATAAATAAAATAAATAAAATAAATAAAATAAATAAAATAAATAAAATAAATAAAATAAATAAAATAAATAAAATAAATAAAATAAATAAAATAAATAAAATAAATAAAATAAATAAAATAAATAAAATAAATAAAATAAATAAAATAAATAAAATAAATAAAATAAATAAAATAAATAAAATAAATAAAATAAATAAAATAAATAAAATAAATAAAATAAATAAAATAAATAAAATAATAAAATAAATAAAATAAAATAATAAACAAAATAAATAAATAAATAATAAAATAAAATAAATAAAATACATAAAATAAATAAAATAAATAAAATAAACAAAATAAAAAATAAAACAAATGAAATAAATAAAATAAATAACAAATAGAATAACTAAAATAAATAAAATAAATTAAATAAATAAAATAAATAAAAAATAAAATACATAAACTAAATAAAATAAATGAAATAAATAAAATAAATAAAATAAATAAAATAAATAAAATAAATAAAATAAATAAAATAAATAAAATAAATAAAATAAATAAAATAAATAAAATAAATAAAATAAATAAAATAAATAAAATAAATAAAATAAATAAAATAAATAAAATAAATAAAATAAATAAAATAAATAAAATAAATAAAATAAATAAAATAAATAAAATAAATAAAATAAATAAAATAAATAAAATAAATAAAATAAATAAAATAAATAAAATAAATAAAATAAATAAAATAAATAAAATAAATAAAATAAATAAAATAAATAAAATAAATAAAATAAATAAAATAAATAAAATAAATAAAATAAATAAAATAAATAAAATAAATAAAATAAATAAAATAAATAAAATAAATAAAATAAATAAAATAAATAAAATAAATAAAATAAATAAAATAAATAAAATAAATAAAATAAATAAAATAAATAAAATAAATAAAATAAATAAAATAAATAAAATAAATAAAATAAATAAAATAAATAAAATAAATAAAATAAATAAAATAAATAAAATAAATAAAATAAATAAAATAAATAAAATAAATAAAATAAATAAAATAAATAAAATAAATAAAATATATAAAAAATTGTTTAGGATTTGCGTCAACCATCCTCCTCCAAGGATATATTGCAGCAGATGCTAGTGACTACTGAATTGACACGTAGAGTGTTCCCACGACCAACCATAGACTATCAAGTACAATGTCTTTTCAATTAATGAGAAATTTTGCAATAGCTCGTTGTGTACGATTCAGAGAAATTTCACAGAATTGGATTATAAATAACAAATGTATGTTTGCATGTACATCTGCAGCTACATGTTTATGTGCATTAATAATCAATTTTGCATTGAAAACAACTAAAAACACAAATTGCTTAATTGTTTTCAAAAATGAAAACGAAAATATTTGATATTATTTGATATAATTAGAGCGCGACGCGGCCCTGAGCCACGGTGAGCATCCACTTGAGTGAATATCTGAAACATTTGAAGCAAAACAAAAAATCCGTAATTATACTCGATTTGAAAAATAATATTAATAATGCAAACGGGGACAAATTTAAGTAAAAGTGACATAGATCGACTTTTCATAAGAATTTAATGGTCTTTTGCAAAGATGTTTGGAAATAAAAAAGTACAGATAGAACAGATCCAATATACATGTATAATGTATTCTGCTAAATTAGATCAAAATACATTAAGAGAAAAAAGTTAAATCGGGAAGGACATTTGTATGAGGGTTATAATAAAACCTGAAAAGATGTGACTCACTTTCACCATAGGTTTTTCTAAATGAAATATAATGTGTTTTGCCAAATTTGAAGAACAAAGAAGAAAAAATCAAATCGGAAGAGATATTTTTATGAGGCTTATATATCTCTTATATATATCTGAACCGATTTGACCCACTTTAACCATAATGTTTCCAGTTGAAATATAAGTTGCTATGGCAAATTTTAAGAAAATCGGTTAAAATGTGTGGTTTCTAGAGCGGATAAAGTCAAATTGGGAGCGAAATTTGTATGGGTGCTATATCTTAATCTGAACTGATCTTTCACCACATATATTTCTAGTTGAAATAGAAGGTGCTGTGCCAAATTTGAAGAAAATTGGTTAAAATATGTTGTCTCTAGAGCGCAAAAAGTTAAATGGAGAAAGAAATTTGTATTGTATGGGTGTTATATATAAATCAGCACCGAGCTTTCCCAATTTCACCAAATTTAAAGCAAGTCGAATAAAATATGTATTTCTAGAGCGAAAAGTCAAATTTAGAGCGACATTTGTATGGGGGCTATATGTAAATCTGAACCGATTTACTTCCAATTAAATAGGGTTCGTCCTTGCGCCGCAGGACTCACTTGTGCCAATTTCTGATACGATCGGATAATAATTGCGACCTGTACTTTGACTACAAGAATAGATAGACAGACAGAACTTAAATAATGATTATTCAATCCGCAGTATGTTCAAGTTCTTTGAGATTGGTTTTGTGACTTTAAGACAAAAAGCATCGGACTTGTCTCTTCATTTTCATTTTCAGTTCATTTTCCTGCAGGGTATATATATATATACAAGTAGAATCGTCTGTGCAAATTTCAATAGTCAATGAAATTGAAACTACAATAAAATAACTCTTACTGCAAATATTTAAGCTATTATTTTTATATTTTTTCTTTAAAATCCCTTTTTTATACATTTATTTTTCTCAAAAAAAAAAATATAAAAAAATATGTGTTGTTTCTATTATTTCTATTATATTTGGTTCATAAAGTTGGTTTTTTTAATATAACCTCCAGAGCATGGAGAACATATCTAGAATGATCTTATGGTGTTTTGGGATGAGACACTGATGTAATCATTTTTAAAAATCAATACCAAAATTTAATCTAATTAAATGTTTGTAAAATGCAATCGAAATTGTAATAGGTTATACATTAGGCTGGGTCGCCGCCCATACAAATAGAAAAACAAGTTCCAGTAACCCCACGAAAATAAAGTTTTGATTGTTTAATGATGATTTGAAAATATTTCTTCCCAAAATTTTTCTGAAATAATAGACCCTTGAGAGCACTTTAAATGAAAATTTTGATTCTTGTCTTAGAGTAACTTATTGGTCGAATTATTGGACGTTTTATAGTAATTTTTTGTGGACTTTCACAGTGACTACTGAAAACTTATTCGTATTTGGTGGTAGTATTTTATAAAAAGTAAATAGCTGCAGTCAATACCTTTCGAATGATGTGTAAGTGATGAGCATCAGAATGAAATTGACGCCGCAGCGCTCATTTTTGTAAAAAGCGTTTGAACAATTTGGCTGGGAAAACCATCTCCTGCATTAAATTATTTCACAAAAATGGAGTCAGTGACGTCATTTTAAGTTCGTTATTCATTATTAAGGCATCATTCGAAAGGTATTGATTCCTCCTATTTATTTTTCATAACACTTTTTACAAAATGTTTCCAAGAAATATAATTTTTTAGCTGTCACCTTGAAAACCCGCAAAAAATCTTTATAATTCTACCGATGAGTTATTCTAAGACAAGAATAACAATTTTTATTTAAAGTGCTTCCAAGGGTCTATTAACTCAGAAAAACAATTTGGGCAAAAATGCAACTTAAAAAAATTACACGGGAAAAACATGATTTTTAGAGGTGTTTTCAGAAGCGTTTAGCTCACAGATGGCTTGACCCAGTGACGAAATATTATGTAGATCATCATTAAACAAGCCAATCTTCATTTCTGGGGGTGACCCTTCAATTTATTTTCATGACCCATGCTATTATACATCGGTTAAATCAATTGCGAAATACAAGGATTTGAATATACCCTCGTCAGCAGGATTTTTTGTGGAAATTAAATATTTTCTGAGCTTTTCAGAAAAATCGGAGCGATGTAAAAATTTTGTTGACCGGTTTGAAATGGAATGACTCATATAATGTGTGTTAACCATCTCCAATTTCACCCGTAATCATATTTAGTTGATATATAAGCATGTGCAAAATTTCAGATTTATAAAATGATTTCATCAAGTTTTGGCCACTGAAACTGCGGAACTGTATGTCGCCCGCACAGGAATTGGACAGAAATTGGACACTATTATTTTTAAAAATATTGAAGTTGTGAAAAATAGTTGTTCTTTAACAGCTATTCTCAAATATACGAGAAAGAAATAAATTTGCATTCTATTAAATATAGATGCAAAATGGTCTTGAGCCAGGACAATATCCCAGTTCAAATCAAATATTGATTACAGACCAAAAAATACAAACGAAAAAACTAAAACAAATGAGCGTTGGCACGGCAGAAGTATTGCTGGGTAACCATACCTGCATATACACATACTTACATATGCAACTCAATGAGATGTTTGTAAGATGGCATGCGTACTTTATTACTTGGTGCGATTTTTTAAACGCAAATTCGGCAAGTGAGTTGTGATTCTCGTTCGTTTGTGAGAATCATCTCCTTATAGAGGCCGGGTTTGATGTTGAAAAGTCGCTGCGAAGCCACCTGAATGAAACCTTTAGACAGAGTGGAAATCATGATAGTGGTAGTCTGCAGCCAAGTAATAAATGTCACCATGCCATTTGTAAATAAATTTGCTTTTTTTTTTGTAATTGGATTACAGACCCAAAAAATACAAACGAAAAAACTAAAAGAAAGAAATAATTTAAAAATTAATTTCTTCCTCATGAAGTTTTTTGTAATAATTTTCTTCATTCGTTAACAAAGTTTAAGTTTAGCTATGAAATAAATAAGCTAAATTGAAAACAATAGTTTCTAAAAAATACATTATTGTCATATATAATATTTTTCAGATTTTATAATTATTTTCCATATTTTTGTAATGTTTTTGAGTTGCATATCTAACAAAAGGAATCAAAAACGCATGTATATTAGAAATTACATATATGCGCGAAAGGTGAAGTTGCATTTAAAGTCACTAGTTTTAAAATGTACAAATAGTACTTTAAAGTCGCAAGATTTATATTAACGATGCCAAAGAACCCCTTATAAAATCTTAAATTATCTCTGAAAAACGTCATCAAAAACAAACTTTAACGCGTTGACAGGTCAATGGACCTGTAAACAATTAAATACACAAGAGCGAACAAAAACATGTATTTTTATCAGACATCATTCCAAAAATCCTTTTATACCACCGCACGCATGATCTCGTTCACTCTCTCTCTCTACATCATAGGTTAAAATGTCTTGTCGTGCCGGGCTATATTTATAGTTCCCCCCAAAGGGATTGAGGTGACGATGATTTTACGGTTTTAAAAAAACATGTAGAGATCACAGATGATGAAAAGACACAACTGGAACAAATCGTTAGATATCCTGTCGCATATTTTATGAGGCTTGGCAAGATTTACGATGACAAAACGTATTTGTTTCTAATTTCGAAACTAATTTTATGATCTATTTAACATGGTTTTATGACCGAAGAGATTAAAATTAAAACAATTTAATAAAATTCGAAAAAACAACAAACCAAACCCCGGCAATAGATCATCGAGCGCTCGAATGCCATAGATAGAGAGATAGATACATCATCGACAGGCTTGCCAAAGGAAGGAGAATAAAATGCCTAAAAATAGGCGAGTAAATATGAATGAGTGAGTGGTCGATGGTGACGTGGCGATGGTGGTGGTGCTGCTGGCAGCTGTGGAGGGTATGAAAACAAATGCAATCGAACATTAAAACGGGCCAAACGCACTTAACACACAAACACAGAGATCAGCCAACCGTTCGGCATCAGCAAACCGTCTGTCTGTCCATGCCATCCAAATGTCGATGTGTTTGCTTAGATGCCAAGAGGAAAGATGACATGTTAGCAGGAGGATTCAAACATGTCGATTTAATTGCATTTTTACAACTTTAAAGATTCGTGCTTGGAGCAGCATTCTCGTTTGGTTCACTTCAGTTCAGTTCTGTTCACTTCAGTTGAGTCTTCATTTGGCGTTTTTCTGCATTTGTTGCTCCATAAATGTGGCGGCCTGACTGGTTGCTAAAGAGGAGGTTGACGATGATGATGCTGCTGCCGCCGCTGTTGCTGCTCCCTTGTTGCATGTTAAATGCTAATGTTAATATGCTGATGACGATGATGCACAGTGGTTCGGAAGTTCCAAAACTATGCAGGTTAGTTATTCATTTTCCACATGGGTATAAATTATATTTTGCGGAACACTTTTTGGGATAAACCTTCCGGCGCACAGTGGGGCATTTTGACTTTTTTCGTTGCAAATATCATAACTTCTGAAATAGGGAACATAATTACAAAAGTAAAATTTTGTTGTAAAGAATACATCATAGGCTCTAAAATGAAACGAAAAAGAGACAAGTTTTTATAATATTGATAGGGATATTTATTTACTTTATGTGGGAGGTGCCACACCCACTTTTATTGTACCGCCCTCTTTTTCCACAAATTAGCACATTAATACTCAATAAACTCACACAAAATTTCAAGATTCTTGTTGCCATATAACGGAATATATATTGGGTTCAAATGTTTAGAGAAGGTGCGACGCCCATCTTTCAAATTCTGTCCATTGTATCTTGCCTACGTAAGTGAAAACTTTATGAACTCACACATACTTTCAGGAAATTTGGTATCATGTAAGAGAAAATACTTTATAACGGGTTTTAATTTCTTATGGGATGTGCCACGCCCCCTAAAACAATACCGCCCATTTTCTCCCAGCTACCCAGATTAATAATGGATGTAATCACATAAAATTGCAGAACTCTCAGTGTCATAGAAAATATATTTGATAATTGATTTTAATTTCGTATGGGAGGTTCCACGCCCCCTTTTCCAATTTCGCCAATTTTTTGCATAACTGTCCAAATTAATACATAATGAACTCTCTCAAAATTTCAAGACTCTGATGGTCATAGTACTCCAAATATGTTGTTTTTTAAAATGTGAAAAAAATTATGTTGGAGGTGCCACACTGTTATTGTAATAACATGCGAATAGGCAAGTATCGGCAGCCAACTTTAATTGAATACGGCAGAGTAATGTGTACTAAATCACCTAAAAGTATTGTCTTCCAAAACTTATCAAAACTTTTTTTGTTCTATTCCACCAATGTTGAAAAACGATCAAAATATAGTGTTGTTTTTACTACCGCGATTTTTGGGTAACTAAGCCTCAGAAGCCACCAATTTTTGTTTTATTCCATTTCATTTAACTTAAATTAGGTAAATACTTTAATTAGGTAAATACTTTGTCTGTAACTCAATTATGAATCTTACAATTTTTTTTCACTTTTTGGTTTTTCTTGAGTTCTGAAGAAATGAATCAACTTTGAGCGGCTATATAAACCACATTTTTTGTTCGATTTTGAATCGGGTTTCGGATTTTTGATAGGTAATAAGATATCTATCAATTGGTATTTTGATGCCACTGATTCCTGGCATAGGCCCCACAGTGCGGCGTTTCAAGAATGAAATATATGTCCAACAAGTAAGAAAGGTAGTTAAATTCGGTCGGGTCGGGTCCTGTACCATGGAGTATTACCGGTATATTAGAGGCTGTCGGCTATACGTACAAGTGCGGTTACATATTAGGGGGATTATGATTTTTTAATGCAAATTGCAAATTACACCGTGCAACAAAATCATAAAAGCTGTTGGATCCGAGAAAGTATGTAACTATTGAAATTTTTTGATAGTCCTAGAAACGCGATGTTGGTAGCAAATTATAGGGGACCCTTTGGGGCAATAAAAATAATGTTTAAGGAAGTAGAACAAAAAATTTAAAAAACGTACTTTCAAATTGTAATCTCCCATTATCCTTCAAGCCAAATGGTAGAATTATTTGGAACTAGTAAATCAAAAAATTTTTTTTTTCAAATCCATGCTTTATGCAAGCAGAATTCTATTGGGCCTAGAAATTCTTTTTTAGTTATCATTTGTAGAAGGAAAAATTACTGCGTTATCAGGAGCAGAAATAATAGATTTTTAATTTGTGGTTTGTATGGGAGGTACCACGCCCCTTTATCCATTCCCGCTCATATTTGCAGCAGCACTTAAAAAATGCACACCAAACCGACGTACCAAATTTTGTTCAAATACCGTTATCAGGAGCAGAAATAATAGATTTTTAATATGTGGTTTGTATGGGAGGTACCACGCCCCTTTGTACAATCCCGCCCATATTTGCAGCAGCACTTAAAAAATCCACACCAAACCGACGTACCAAATTTTGTTCAAATACCGTTATCAGGAGCAGAAATAATAGATTTTTAATTTGTGGTTTGTATGGGAGGTACCACGCCCCTTTGTACAATCCCGCCCATATTTGCAGCAGCACTTACAACATGCACACCAAACCGACGTACCAAATTTTGTTTAAATACCGTTATCAGGAGCAGAAATAATAGATTTTTAATTTGTGGTTTGTATGGGAGGTACCACGCCCCTTTGTCCAATTGGTCAAATTTTTCCATTTCCTTGTATTGTCATCGAAAATGATTAAGTGTGCAAAATTTGAGCAAAATTGGTTGAGAAAAAAGCTTTCAAAAATTGATTTCAAATTTTGTGGCACACAAACATATATAGAAAGTAACCTTATATAAAGCATGGAAAAAATACTATTAATATTCTACATTCAATATCCAAATATAACAAATATAATGTCCAAATAAATTCGTTTATTTTTTAGAGCTATTTTATAAGAATATTGAATGTTTTTTACATAAATTGAACACCACAAAATTATCTATATTTTTATTAAACTAAAGATCCAACATAATAATGCTGTGCACTATTCTGGTCTTGTTCAAAAGGTCTTAACATTTTTCAAAGATGAACTTCTTGAACATTTTTTTTTGCTATATTGCACCCAAATTAGTGAAGCCGACGCTTTGATATCTCAATTTTGCTGTCAGATTCACAAATAAATCATTTATTTGTTGAAGGACAGGCAACTACAAATTTTTATATTGTGTCTAAAGTCTAATAAAAATACAGATTTTTTGATGATTATTAATTAAGGATATATAAAAAAAGCCGTAAATTTGGATATGTGTTGGAATGGAAAATCAATTTCATCCACCCCACGGAAATAAAGTTTGGGTTTTGATTTGCAAAATTTGTCAGTCCTAAATCAAGTCATCTGTGAGCTAAACGCTCCTGAAAATACCTCTACAAATCATGTTTTTCGCGTGATTTTTTTGTGCTACATCTTTGTTTAATTATTTTTCTGAAATAATCGACCTTTGAAAACACTTAACTATAAATTATGATTCTTGCCTTAGAGTAACTTATTGGTCGAATTATTGGGCCTTTGTAGTAATTTGTGTATTTCCATAGTATCCACTGAAAAATTTTTCATATTTGGTGTGAGTATTTTATAAAAAATAAATAGCGGCATTCAATACCTTTCGAATGATGCCTAAATGATGAACATCGGGCTCATTTTTGTAAAAAGAGTTTGAAAATTGTGGCTCTGGAAATTCATCTCCTGTATTAATTTTTTTTACAAACATGGAGCCAGTGACGTCATTTCTTATCCGATATTCATCACTTAGACATCATTCGAAAGATATTGATTCCTTCTATTTATGATTCATAATACCTCTTACAAAATGTTTCCAAAAATATGAAATATCAGCTGTCACCTTAAAAAACACAAAAAATCAATATAAACGTCCAATAATACGACGAATGAGTTATTCCAAGAAAAGAATAAAAAAAAATATTTAAAGTGCTCTCAAGGGTCTATTAATTCAAATGGTGTGACCCATTGACGAAATATTTTACAGATCATCGTTAAACAATCCAATCTTCATTTGTGGGCGGTGACCGCTGCAATTTATTTTTCGACCCATCTTAATGTATTGTAGTACAGTAAACCCCATAAAATACTTTAAAAAAAATCTACTGTTTGGCTTGAAGGATAATGAAATGTTAAAATTTGAAAGTACTCCTTTTCCACTTTTTTGTTCCACTTCCTGAAACCATAAAATTTATTTATAAAGGGTCCGCCATCTAACGATTTTTTTTTCAACTATTCAACCATTGGACTATTATTTGTGGGGTGCCCGAGGCAGCCATTTGAATGAAATTATTTTCAATTATTATTTATTATTAACCGGAAGGATTGTACTTTCAAATAAAAAAAGAAATTTGAGAAAATATTCAGTAGTTTTTTTTTAAATTTCAAAAAAAAAAGTTATTTGTTGAAATATATGGTTTCTAGAGCGGAAAAAGTCAATCATAGGAGACATTGGACAAGGGTCCGCCATCAAACGTTTTTTTTTTCAACTATTCAACCGTTGGACTATTATTTGTGGGGTGACCGTGGCAGCCATTTGAATGAAATTTTTTTCCATTATTAACCGGAAGGATTGTACTTTCAAATAAAAAAAGAAATTGGAGAAAATATTCAGTTGTTTTTTTATAGCATTTTCAAATAAAAATAATATGTAACGGTAGAGTAAGATGGAAAAACCGTGTAGAAACCCTATGTTCCCACCCGAAATAAATAAAGGATAAAAATTAAGAGGACGTAACCGACAATTTTTCGAAATCGAATTTTTTTGCATAGTCCGTTAACTCTTGTACAGCCGCTACGGTCGAAATTAGCTATTGTCTCGACCTACATAAATTCGCCTTTGTGAAAGTTGCAGTCGAAATCAACTTGCACAATGGGACGCTATACGCTTGGAATTTTGGAAAATTTTGGGAAATTTTAAAAACTTACTTCCAAAGTAGTGAGTCTTTAAAGCAAACTCTATGAAATTTAGGTGGAACATTTTCGTGTTTTCAGATGAAGCTCATTATTATCAGAGAACCGACACGTGACTATTGAGATGTCAATGCATCCTCAAAGAATCACTGTTTGGCGTGGATTTTGGGCTGGCGGCATCATTGTGTCGTGTACTGCAAAAATTGGGTTGATCGGATGAGGTATTGCCGAGCCAGTCGTGGTAGTCATATGAATGATATTGTGTTCCATTATTAAATGAGAAAGTTCAACCTTTCAAATAAAAACAGAAATTTGAAAAAAATCAGCATTTTTTATAGCTATTAAATGGCTTACCTTATATTTACAAAATTTCTCAAAACACAAAGCATCGATTGGAAAATATTTAGTATATTTTTTAACACCGCACACTACCACACCGGTAAATAAAAGAATTGAGAACATTTTTGTTAAAAAATCCCAAATTTTAAAACCCCACTTTTAGAATTTGGGATTTTTGAACTAGGATATTGTCCTAGCTCAAGACCATTTTGCATCTATATTTAATAGAATACAAATTTATTTACAAATGGCATGGTGACATTTATTACTTGGCTGCAGACTACCACGATCATGATTTCGACATTTCAAAAGTCTTTTCAAGTGGCTTCGCAGCGACTTTTCAACATCAAACCCGGCCTATATGAGGAGATGATTCTTACAAACGTACGAGAAGCACAACTCACTTGCCTTTTTTTGAAAACATTTTCAGTTAACCCCACAGAAAGTATTACCACATCCTTGCGGTAAATAAAAAAATGAGAACATTTTAGTATTTGGAACATATTTTCCCACTGTGGAAATTTTGGTATTTTGTTGAAAAAAACAAATAATAAATAAATGCACACAATCCATTAATTTCGCAATATTCAATATGAAATTTTTTCGCAAAAAGTTAGATTTTTATGAAATTTCTAGTAAATAGATATCTTCTTTTCTTTAAATTTTGCATTTATTTTCTAGAGAACTGTGTTGACTTGTGACATTACATAGAAGCCAGTTTCGGCAAGTATTATCCGTATTCCTGGTATTTATAACTGTTTTAGACCCGCATTAATCTTAATTGTTTCAACGGCAAACTATCAACACCTCTCAGGCTTGCGGTGTTACCGTCTAGTTTTCTCCAATAAATTTTCTTGATTGCTTGGAGTGTTGTCATTAAGAAAATATATACACATTTAACAATTTCCAATTTTAATTTTTTGAATTTCTGCCAAAAAATATGGATTTGGGTAGAAATGGTGCGGAGGTAGAACAGCGGACCTTCTGGTGAATAACTAAAGCAAACCATTTCGTTCCTTAGATCTGACAATGGGAGACTTAAAAATATATTTATTAACTATGAAATAGATATCTTCTTCTTTGTTCCTCGATTTTTTGAGATTTATTTTGTCCAATTTAGGAATTATGTAATTTTGCTATGAGATATTGCAAAGGTGTTTTTCAAAAGTGACACAAATATAAATTTTTGAATTGTTTTCAAACAATTTTTTTCTTCATATAAACATTCCATTTTTCAAATACATAAAACTGGGAAAATAAATCCCAAAAATTTAATTCTTTAGAAAAATAAAACCTAATTCTCAATTTCGATCGAGTATAAGAAAATATACTTTACAGCTATGTCAATGAAAAAAATATTTTTTTTTACTTTTTTTTTTTTTTTTTTTTTATTTTTTTATTAATTCATATTAACAATTTTAACTTCTATAAATTGTTTGCCTCAGCGCCTCTAGGGCATTATTGAGGCTAGTCGGCAACACATTATTCAGTAAATATCAAATTAAACATATTTAAATATAATAATACAATCTATTTTTCATATAAGAAGCATTTCGATATTCTGCAGCAGAAATTCTTTTAATTTGTTTTTAAAAAGTGATATCGATCGTAAATCTTTTAAGAATTGTGGTAAAAAGTTAAATTCAACGCTACCTATATGTTCAATTCGCTGTCTGGTTGTTTCTAGGCGACATCGGGTTACTCTTAATTGAGAATTGTTCCTTGTATTAAAGTTGTGCTGAATTCTATTGAGGTTGATAGTGTGATGTCCGACATTGTGCAATACACTGTAAACGTATACCAGCAACTTCATTTTGTATAAACCATATACAGGTAAAACATGTTTTGCTACATCCCTATATAGTAATAACGTTGGATACAAACGTGGGAGATTATAAATTGTTTTCAATGATTTATTCTGCAGTATTTGTAGAGATTTCAGATCTGAGTTCTTCTTATATCCATATATAAGGGCCATATAATTAAGATGACTTTGAATTAATGCCTGAAAAATTAAGTTTTTGCATGTTTCATTTAACTTATATTTCATCTTATACAGAATTCCAATGACTGGAGTTATTTTTGTTCGCAGTTGATCAATATGAAGTTTCCAACTTAAGTTATTTTGCAGATGTATTCCTAAGTACTTCATACTAGTCACTTCCGAAATTTCTTTCCCATCAACGAAAATATTACACCTGTCTTCAGCACGAGTTGATCCTGGTCTAAATCTTATGAACTTGGTTTTATTTGCATTAAGTATCAATTTGTTCAATCTCGAAAATTCTGCTATTAAGGCTGCATCTCTTTCAATTAATATTTTTAGCATTGTTGTTTGTTTGTAGGGATAGAAAATGCATAGGTCGTCCGCATACATATATAATTTTCCTTGTAGTCCGAGGTTGTTTATGTCATTTAGATATATTTTAAACAAGAGCGGTCCCAGAACACTGCCTTGGGGAACACCGCACAACACAGCTTCCATAGTGCTCATACTGGAATTTATCTGGACATAATGTTTCCGGTTTCTCAAATAGTCTTCAAATAGCTGCAGCTCTTTTCCCTTTACACCATAGTAAGATAGCTTTTGGCACAATATTATGTGATCCACTAAATCAAAAGCTTTTGAGAAATCGTAAAAAACACCACCAACTCCAGAGAATCCTCGATCAAGACCGTCACAAATACAATTCACAACATTTACTGCAGCTTCTTCAGTTCCACATCCCTTTCTGAACCCGTATTGATTTTCAAATAGTAAATTCTCATTTTCAAAATACGTTGACAGTTGTGAATGTATAACTTTTTCAAAAACTTTATCAACGATTGAAAGTAACGAAATGGGTCTAAACTTCTCCAAAGTATTTGCATGAATTTCTTTAGGAATTGGCACAATCTTATGCGTCTTTAAAATTTCTGGAAAAGTAGACGTGAATATTGTTGCATTAAAAATGTTGGCCAAATGCGGAGTCAACTCTTCTACACATTCAACAATTGTTGTTGAGGAAATTCCATCACTGCCAGTGCTTGTAGATTTATCCAGACATGTTATTATGTTATGAATTTCAGTATTTGTAACACTTGAAAATATAAAACGATTCGAATGATTTCGTAGAGTTCTTAATAAATTGCAATTATCCGACGGATATACTTCTATTTGGTCCTTCAACTCCTGCACCGATCTTGAAAAATATTCGTTAAACTTTTCAGCTTTTATAGTATCACTATCAATAAATTCACCGAGTTCATCTTTAAGTTTAATTTCAGATTTGCATGCTCTTCCCAGCGATTCATTTAAAAATTTCCAACATTTCCTAGGTTGTTGTTTAAATTTACATAAGTTTTCTTCGTAATATCTGTTCATAGATTCTTTAGTAGCTATTTTTATTACTCTACTTAATCTTTTTAGTACAGTCTCTAAATCATAGTTAGTATTCTTTTTTCTTAACTTCAGCAACTTCTTTTTATGTTCAATAAGGTATTGTAAATTACCTTTTATCCATGGGGCTATTTCGTACTTCAGCGGTTTTCTTCTCCTAGATTCCTGTGTAGAAGTCGTAACTGCATTAGATATACTAGATATTACATGTGCCATATCATCAGATGGATTTCCCGTGAGGTTACTAAGTTGTAAATTGCGATGGAGATAATTTCTCACATGCTGATAATTACAACGACGTTGTTTAGTTACAATAAAGTCAGATTTTTCAATATTTGATTCAAAACGGCAACATATTATGTTATGGTCAGAAAGATGACATTCAGCAGAATCAATGTGTAATATTCGTTCCAAGTTACTGTAAACATGATCGATTGACGAACCACTACTGGGACGAGTAACTAGTTTATGGCAATTGGCGAAGCTAAAACAGTCCAGTAGACTCGTTAGCTCAAGATTTAAAACATTCTGCAGGGAATCCAAATTAGAATCACCAACGAATATGCATGGCATTCGGCCAAAACGATAGAAAATGTCTTCTAGGAACATAAAAAAAGAATTCAGATTACATTTCTGTGATCTATAAAATGACATTATATTAAGCTTTTTTCCATTAAAAGTTTTGCTATGCAATGTCAAAACAACAGCTTCAACAAAATTACTGCTTTCACAGACCTCAACTGTATATGGCAGATTGTCACGAATGTATACAGTTGTACCTCCATATCCATCTGATCTGCAACAATGAATAGAATTATATCCAGGTATGTTGTACATTTGTACAAGTTCGCGACGAAACCAGGTTTCCTGTACACATATAACATTAGGTAGGTTGGTGAAGCGCGATATTATATTTTTAAAATTATTAAATTTATTAATGGACGAAATGCTTCTCATATTGATTGATATGATACTAAAATAGTTATTTTGAAATGATCTTAAATTTGATTCAAATGAGCAAAAGGAATTAAAATAATGATTCATATTAGAAGATTTAAAAGAAAAATATTACAATTTTTATTAATTAAATAAAAAGTTTAAGATGGCGATAAAAATCCTGCATTTGGTTCAGCATCGCTTCCATCAGAATCATCAGTAGTTTCTACAGGCTGAATTAAGGTTCTTCGTCCGCGGCTTTTAGCTGCTGTTGCCTCCAAAAGAAGATTGTCAACTACATCGGCATCTGCGATAACTCTTGGTTTGGACAATTCACTCATTTTCACATAGACTTTTCCTCCATTAGCATACACTTTACGGTAACCGACTGTTTTTAACAACATAGCATGATTCAACAGGGTTAGCGTTTCCTTGCTTAAAAAGTCGTTGACGTAAATCGATTTTGTGGTGTCTTTTTCTTTTAGTTTTGGCTTAGCCGTCATCACCTTTTGTTTCACCTTAGAGGAATTGAATTTAACGATCATTGTTTGCTTTCCGTTAACTTTTGTTTTATTTTTCAAAAAGAACGCATCATCAATTTCATTTGAAAGTAATTCCACACCAACATCATTCATAACGGACTTTATAGCATCTACTGCGCTCACGTCTTCAGCAACTTCCACACCACTAACAATACAATCATTTTTCACTCGATTGTCATTCAAAAATTTAACAGATTTTTTTAAATCTGAGATTTCCTTCTTCAACACCTTGTTTTCTTTTTGAACGACATCAAGTCTTTTCTTATTGTCTGCAATACCTTTCAACATGTCATCAAATTGTTTTGACAAAAAGGTCATACTGTCTTGCAAAACATCCAGCTGGTCTAGCTTGTTCAGTTTTGTTTTGATCAGACTTAATTCGTTTCTTATTCCACCTCCACTTTCATCACAGAGATGACAAACATACTCTTCGCTCTCATTATTCAATAAATGCTCATATTGACGTTTGTCGAGCCTAGTACAGAGAGAGTGGAATGCCTTGTCGCATTTATCACATTGAATCGACTCTTCTTCTTCTCTCACTTCTGCTTTGCACTGCCCACATATTATTTTGGGGGTTTTTATGCTACGGCGGCTTGTTTTAGGCATATTTGATACAAATGAGATAGTTCAACAGATGATTGAGCGTATACGCGTTACCAGATTGGTCTAAATACACTGTATCAGTACTAAATAACGATTTAAAAATATTTGTATCGGAGCACTTGCAAATGAGACTTTACTCGAACAGGGTTGCCAACTTTTTTTTCAACTTTTGAAACCGATGCTTAGGGTTTCGAAACATAATTGTCTAAATATATTTTTTATGTGAAGTGGTCATATTCAACTGATCCGGATAAGCGAATTATTGTAGTTATCCATTTCTTGAATCGTTTGCTTTTTTTTGCATGAAGCCCTCTTTTGCATGGCCAATGTGGCCAACTTTGGAATGTCGTCCAGTATAGCCACCCACCGACTAGGGATCAAAACATTTTGTTTATTATCTTTATTATGGAAAATACTTCAGCTCTATGCATGTGAAGTTTCTTCAAAATATCTTTTTCCAGTTAAAGTTTACAGAAATATATAAAAAAATCGACTTCGAAGCACTATGTGCTTTGTGTGACAGAGAAAAACTAATTTTATATTTTTTTATTTTTTATATAAATTTTAAGAAATTTTATATTTGGACTAATTTCAAAAATATATCTATCCATCAGATATTTCAATGTTAGTATCTGAGAATATTAATTGATATGTTAATAAACAAAATTGAGTTTTTCTAATTCAAAGATGTTCACTACCTTAAGATAACAGACTATTATATATAAGAAAACAATTTTAAGAAATTTAATATTTGAACTGATTTCAAAAATATATCTAACCATCAGATATTTCAATGTTAGTATCTGAGAATATTAATTGATATAATATTAATATTATATAATATTAATTCAATATAGGCAGACTCTTGCCCAATGGAAAACCTTTCTGCACCACTGTGCCGCTGAAATGGAGATAGAGATGGAGACGACGAAGATGATGATGATGTGCTAAGACACCGCTAAATGCTTTTAAATAAAGCGCAACGAATGTCATTTTGAGAGATACGGCGAATATAAAAATTCACAAACATGGAAACAGTAACGAAAACATCGACAACAACTAAAACTTTATTAATTGCACTCAAATTGTGGAGTGAATCGGGAGAAAATCCAGTGACTGGCTGACTGACGACTCACCATGTCTTCATGTCTGGTTCGCCATTCGCCGTCCGTCCGTCCGTCCCTCCATCCGTTCGTCCATCCGTCTGTCTATCTAACCGTCTGGTTGGTGCATTACGAAGAAGAGATCACATGCAATGCGGCGACGATTTTTAAATGTTCACAATTCAAACAGAAAATGCAATAGAAATGTCAACAGTTTTGATGATGCAGGAGAATGAAAAATAAACTGTTTGCAACACAAGCACATTCAGTCACATTTACAGACAACAAGCAGACTGGCAGACAGACGGATATACATACATACGGAAAGACAGACAGACAGACTGATAAATAACACCACTTAATAGCATAATAGATCATCGGAATCAGCATCAGCATCAGCGGCAACAGCAATTTAACATTAACCCAAAAAATAAAATAAAAACACATACACACACACTCATTCTCGATGATGACGCTGATGGTGATGACAAGAGCAGCATCGTTGCTTGAGTGTGGCAATTTGAATCTTTTCAATTATTTTAACATGTTCAAATGTCGCGCCTCCAACTGGTAGATAGATGCTACCCATTTATGGAACACATGGAAAATCCCTTTAGAGCCAAGGAAAATTTTAAAAAGTCGATAATTTAAACTCAGAGGTTTATAATTTGTAGAACTTCTTTAGATCAATATAAATTGGAATTGCTAAACGTTATATACAAATCCAATCCATTGGAATTAATCAAATCAATTAAAACAGGCACATTAAAAATCAATTGAGGTTGTGCCAGCAAAGAAGTGTAATTAATATATTAATTAATTCAATTAACATTTTATTTTATTCAATTATTTTTTTAATGGAATCGAAATGAAATTTCAAATCGGAAACCACATTTCGCTCATTTCGAGCAAGGCCGTCACAGGCTTGTCAGATGTGGGTATAGTGACAGGGAATTTCGTAGATCATTTAGGGGATTTTGTGGGGATATTCTAAGTACTTTGAAAAATATTTAGTATTTGATTTTAACTGGGAATGCAAATTTATCAAAAAATCTCAACAAACTTATTACTTAGTTTCTCACTGCCTTTATCATGAGTTTGGTAGATGATGACCATCTTCCACAACACCAAGTGTAATTCAAAAGACACCATTTGAAATTCAAAAATTCCATTTGAAATTCAAAAAATATCAATTGAAATTCAAAAAATATCAATTGAAATTCAAAAAATATCAATTGAAATTCAAAAAATATCAATTGAAATTGAGAAAATATCATTTGAAATTCAAAACTCATCGTTTGAAATTCAAAACTCGTCATTTGTAATTCAAAAGACACCATTGGAAATTCAAAACTCATCGTTTGAAATTGAAAACTCATCGTTTGAAATTCAAAATACACCATTTGAAATTCAAAAGTTTTCATTTGAAATTCAAAAATTATTCCATTTGAAATTCAAAAGATTCCATTTGAAATTCAAAAATGTAAACAAAATTATTTAAGAAAAATATACCTTAGGAGCGGTAGCATTTATTTTTTCTGCAAATTTGGATATTCTGCAGTTTTGAAAACAGATTTAATAAAATGATAAGCAACTAATAATTATAATGATGTAAAATGTCGGTAATTTCATATATAGTTTATAACCTTCACCAGCTCAGAGTGCATCTGCATATAATGACTTGCATTTTACTTAGGGACGGATTATTTGTGCGGGAGGTACAACAAATCATATCGACAGGTATAAAGTGATTGTAAAACCATTTCCAATATTAAATTGTTACTGATCAGTTTTATTTTAACCAAAGCTTATGCCAATTCGCTCATATTGCAGGTGTATATATCTATGAAAACATTACCAAAGATCAAATTTAAGAGTATTCTGATCGTCCGTATAGAAGTTATAAAACCTTTAAATTTAAATAGTTTAGAGTGATTTGCATTGGGAGGTACGTAAATCTGTTTTCTAAACAGAATAACAAAATTTACAGAAATAAATAAATGCTACCCAACCTAATGTATATTTTGCTTAAATAAATCAAATGGTGTCTTTTGAATTACTTATAACGAGTTTTGAATTGCAAATGACGAGTATTGAATTACAAATGAAGAATTTTGAATTTCAAATGATATTTTTTGAATTGCAAATGCATTTGAATTTTAAATGATGTCTTTTGAATTACAAATGACGACTTTTGAATTTCAAATGTTGTCTTTTGAATTACAAATGACGACTTTTGAATTTCAAATGTTGTCTTTTGAATTGCAAATGACGAGTTTTGAATTTCAAGTGATATTTTTTGAATTGCAAATGGAATTATTGAATTTCAACTGGTGTCTTTTAAATTTCAAGTGATGTCTTTTGAATTAAAATTAATAAAAGGTGTAGTCATATTATGTTTTCTAGGTATTGATCCAATGATTCCAAAATATTGTGTAAAAAATACAGTATTCATAGCCAAACACACAGAGATTTTTTTCCAAAAACTAAATAAAATGTAAATGTAATGTAAATAACTGAGTAAAAACATTTTTAGTATAAAATAAAAATACGCATGCATCAATTGTAACAGTAGACCACTGTATCATTATCTAGAATGTAACATTTTTTTTTTAAATTTTGCATTCATTTTCTAATGAACTGAGTTGACTTGTGGCATTACATTCTACTTTTACTTAATCTGTGTAAAATTTTACTTATTATGAGGAAAAAGTTTACTTAGAATAAGTATAATTTTAGTAAACCTAAGAAAAATGTTACACAAATAAATCAAATAAATGGAATTTGCTTTAAACTCATATAAATACTGACAGCATGATATAATTCTCACTTCAGCCATAAAGAGTTGAACTGTTACTATGTTGTTGCAGCGCTCGGGTAGGCTGCTCTTGGAATTTGCTGATGACATTCTCATCGCTTTGTCAGGAGTAGCAGCGGCTATGTTCCCATTATGGTGTCTTGCCTGGACATACGACCCCGCAGACATCCAGAGTGTTCATGGCGACAACCGTCGACCAGAACCATCTATGACTCCATAGATTTTGATAGGAATGATGCATACCTCATGAGGAGTGCAATCAAGTTTCTAGAAAAGGCTTCCTTTCTAGAAAATGGACTGGTTGAGGACAGTTTTCTATATGACAATAGTCTATAGAGATCAACGACGGACAACCACAGAACCTTAGATAGGGAGGGTCTCCTCTTTAGGCTCTTGTTTTAGCACAGAAGGTTAGGATCCTTTAATATGTCTGATTTGGTGTACAAATCCAATCAATAACTTTCTAGAATTTAAATATTGTAAATGTAAATAGTATATTTTGGGAGAATATAAATGCATACACTGAAAGAAAAACGTACGTAACTGGAACGAAATTGTACGTTGCTACAACGAATTTGTTCATTGAAAGTCAACCAACGTCGGCGTTCGTTGATGCAACGAACAAAGTTTCGTTGATGCAACGAATCTTGATTAAATGGAAATTATAGTTCTACAACGAATATGTTCGTTGCTGCAACAATGCTATTTCATTGGTGCAACAACTCTGATTCGTTGCTGCAACAACTCTTATTCGTTACTGCAATAACTCTGTTTCGTTGCTATAACAACGCGGTTTACATTAACATTAAACATTTTCGTTGCAGCAACGAAACTTTATCGTTGCAGCAATCAACGCCGACGTTAGTTAGTTTTCAAAAACAAAATTCGTCCCGGCCTCGAACGTTTTTCTTTCAGTATAGATAATTTAGTTCCATGATGACCACCGGCATGGGACTTCGAAGTGATTATTCGCAACAGCAGCTCAACTACTTAACCCTTTCGAGACGGATTTTTTTTTTAAATACGAACTCTTTTTTGATGGGTATTGGTTAGTTATAGTTCCAATAAATGGCCATAGGGTGCGTTTCGCGAAAGGATAACCAGAACAAGGAAAATGTCCTGGGACAAATATGTCCCATCAGTAAGTGCGGATGGGACACATATGGCCCAATAGTAACGAAGTAAGGCAAAACTAAAATAACATAAAATATGTAAACTTCAATGCTGTTTTATTAATTTATGAAACAAACAAGTTAGAATTGAATATGTGTCATATACAATGAAAATGTATGTTAATTAGTATGATATTTGGCGAAACACAGCTTGCACAAAGGAATATTGCACGAAACGCACATCATTTTCGTACGATGCTCTTTGTTATCATTTGAACAGCTTCTGCAACGACGGCGTGTTTTCCCCTCGATAGGAAGATGTTCTCCAACACCAGAAAGTGTTTTTGATCGCTCTGATGGGCGACCACTCGTGCTACGACGTTTAATTGTTGCTCTCTCTTTTCCATAATGAAGAAGCTGCACCGCCAATTCAGCGAGAAAGGAAATTAATGGTACCTTCACATGCCGAGTTTCTTGGAAAAGAATCCAAGCATTGGAGACGGAAACCATAAGCAGTTTTTGAAAAACTCTCTTCCACCATTTTCCAGATTTCCTGTCAGGATCATAAAGAGATGAAAATTGATCTGAAAGATCTACACCACCCATGTATCTATTATAAAAGGCAATGGGCTCAGGGCATGCAACATCAAGACCTTCTCCTTTTTTGTTGGTTCTTTGAACGGTCGTTACGATATCAGTGTGGCAATTGGTGAGTAACAAAACCTCCTTTGTATCTTGCCATTTACAAAGCATAGTACCGCTGCTGTTATACTTGAAAACATAGTCACCTCTTTCTAATTTTGGTCCATCAAGATTTGGTAAGAATTTCTTATTTTTCATAATGGTACCAACTAAACCAAAATCCAAAGTCTGCGCTAAGTTGACAGTAGTAAAGAACCGATCGCAGCATATAACGGTGGAAGGATTTGTGATTGTGGAACACAGAGAACACAAGCATGCGAAAACGATCATATTACTGTTGGGACAAATATTTATAGAAATAGTTGGGAGTAATTGCGTTTCAGTTCTATTAGAAAACTCAATGGGACACATGTGTCCCGTCAGTGTCGAAAGGGTTAAGGAAGAACTCCAACAACATGAATGAGAATTACTAACGAATACATCCCAAAAACACACACTAGAAAAACACATAATTTGTGTGTTTCCGATTGTTGCACCAACGAATGAGTTGTTGAGGCAAAGTGTTCCATCCAAACTCCATTAATTTTAATAATTTTTGACAAAATAATATGGATTTGTATAAAAACAATGATTATAATCAGAAATTTATAGAATTTGTATATTAATTAATGTTTTCCCATGTAAGAAATGAAAGAGAATATTTTCGTTGCATCAACGAATATTGAATTGTTGCAGGAACGAAACTACGAAAAGTACGATAAATCGTACAAACTCAATATATAATCAACATAATTATCACCCTGTATTACAGGGTGACCAAAAACAAAATTTTATGAAAGCTTAAAATAATGAAACGTATTTCGCTTTGAAGAACAATGCCTTTCTGAACATTTTTACAAAAGCAAAATATAGCATTCAAATATTCTACTTGACACTGCAATTTAAATAGTAATTTCAAATAATAAAGGGTGATTTTTTAGCTATTATCTTTTTGGCAACACTGGTTTAAACAGCCGACGCACGTTTCGTATTTTGTTTCACTGTCTAACATCTTCAGTTTGGTCTATAATTTAACCATGAATCGTCTTACAAACGAACAACGCCTTGCCTGTTAAGAAAGTTCATCGCGCGCTTCCATTTTATTTACATTGTTGGACATGAAACCACCAACACGCTTACGTAGAGTGCGGACTGAAGAATGATGACCATCAATTATCGATACGTCGCCGTTCGCAGCAATTGGGCCTCTGTTACTCATCAACGTGGAAAATTTTGCGGAAGGATTTAGGTGTGATGCCTTTCAGAATACAGCTGGTGCAAGAATGGAAGCCGAACGACCTACCGCAACGTAAAATTTTTGGTGAATGGGCTCTTGGAAAGTTGGCCGAAGATCCACGTAAATAGGCAGAATTGTCGATTTTGGAGTGAATATCAGCCAGAAGCATTGCAAGAGCTACCAATGCATCCAGAAAAAGTCACAGTTTGATGCGGTTTATGGGCTGGTGGCATCATTGGACCGTACTTCTTTAAGGATGATGCGAATCGTAACGTAACTGTGAATGGTGAGCGCTACCTTGAGATGATATCCAACTTTTTTTTGCCCAAAATGCAAGAGCTTGACTTGCATGACATGTGGTTTCAACAAGACGGTGCCACACAGCACGCGCAACAATGGACTTATTGAGAGGCGAGTTCGGTGAACATTTTATATCACGTTCGGGACCGGTCAATTGGCCGCCTAGATCGTACGATTTAACGCCTTTAGACTATTTTGTGCGGCTATGTTAAAACTCATGTCTATACAGACAAGCCCGCTTCAATTGACGCATTGGAAGACAACATTTAAGCATTTATTCGTGAGATACCGTCCGAAATGTTGGAAAGAGTATGCCAAAATTGGACTAAGCGGATGGACCATTTGAGGCGCAGTCAAGGTCAACATTTGCGTGAAATAATCTTCAAACATTGAATTATATGGACCGTACTATCGATTCAAATAAAGATTTCATGCATTTTTCTGAATTTTATGTGTGTTTTTTTTTTTGAAAAACTTTCCTATAGCTTTTAAAAAATCACCCTTATAAAACGTCTACATGTGTACAGAAAAGTGCATGACGTTTTAAAGGTACTTCCAATTAGAGATGGGCGCGACTCACGTGAATTGCGTGAATCACGTGATTCACGCGTGAATCACGCGTGATCGTGGGCAAAATTTATTTTACTCGCGTGAGCGTGCGTGAACGTGAGGAACGAAAAAATGTTCGTGCGTGAATGTGCGTGAGTCTAATTTCTGCGTGAATCACGTGATTTTTTCGTGAGTCGCACATATTTATTAATTCTTTTATTTTCATTATATTTCGTTGAAAAATGTGAAGTTTTCCATTCAAAATAAAAGTCATATATACATTTTTTTCTAAAACAAAGTGCTATAATTTTGGTATAATTTCTATTTTTTTATTATTTAAGCAAGCATTCCCGGCACACTAGCCACTACTTATGTGGGAAACCCCCTTATTGTTAGTTCAATAATTAGATATCTGTCTCTATGTCTTTTGTATAACTGTTTTAGAGCCGAGCCGCATTAATCTTAATTGTTTCAACGGCAAACTATCAACACCTCTCAGGCTTGCGGTGTTACCACCTAGTTTTCTCCAATAAATTTTCTTGATTGCTTGGAGTGTTGTCATTAAGAAAATATGTACACATTTAACAATTTGAATTTCTGCCAAAAAATATGAATTTGGGTAGAAATGGTGCGGGGAAGATCAGCGGACCTTCTGATGAATAACTAAAGCAAACAATGTTATTCCTTAGATCTGACAATAGGAAACTTAAAAAATATTTATTAACTATGAATAAAAAATTATATTAAATTTAATTAGCATTTAATAAATGAACACTACTTAATTTTACTGATATTATGTAGTGTTAATAATTAATAACAAAATAAATATTTGAAATATCAATAAAGCAATACATTTGTATTTTTAAGCAAAATGTTTTAAAATTTTTAAAATTATACAAAATTAAATATTGTTTATTTATAAAAGTAATAATAAAAAAAGTTTTTTCCCGATCCACGATTCGAACCCCAGACCTTTTGGGTGCAAAGCGACACCTTACCTCCATACTAAAAGTACGTTACCATTCACTTGTAAAAATGCTAATCGTAAAATGTTACATATTATCGACTTTTTTGGAAGTTCTTTAAAATAACTTCCTCCTGAATTTTGAGATGCGTTTAAAGTACTTCCATTTTTTACTGGGGAAGCTAAGAAACCACAATTTCTAAAAATTAAATCGGGAGCAAAATCTCTTAAAATTTGCAAAAATAAAAAATGTTAAGTTTTTCAATTTTCAAAATCTAAAAAATATGTAAATCTGTAACACGAAAAAAAAAATATTTTTTTTCTTCGGATTATGAACAAATGCGTAAAATAATGTTAAAAAATAAAAATATTTATTTTCTTTTAAAAAATACGATAAGCAGGCTTGTCAGATGATTTGTTTCATTGTCCCCAAAATTGTCATGAAAAATCCCCAATTATCCCCAAAATATAAAAATATTTGTTTTATTTCAAAAAATTCGGCCAAAACAAAAATAAATTATGAATGATTTGTTGATTCGTCAACAATCATAGAATATTTCCATCACCTTTGTCCCCAAAACAGTCACGAAAAATCCCCAATTATAAAATAGTTGTTTTATTTTAAAGAATTCGACCAAAATAAAAACAATTTGTGAACGGTTTGTTGATTCGTCAACAATCTGGGAATATTTTGATCATACTATGTCGTGATAAAGCTCCCAATTTAAAATTGCAGTAATTCCGTTCTAGACAATGAAACAGTGGTCTACTGTTGCAATTGATGCGTACATATATATTTTTTTTAATTTCATACTAACATTTAGTCTGGCTTTCTGGTTTAAGGGTTGTCTGTTAATAAAGTAGAAAATTTGTAGATACATTTGCATTCCCAGTTAAAATCAAATACTAATTTTTTTCAAAGTACTAAGTACTAAGTACACCGAAATATTTTGTGAAATCCCCTACCCCCATTTCATATTTCTCCCCACGTCTGGCCAGCCCGACGATAAGTTGTCAACTTTGGACTAATATCTAAAATATGTCCGATTGCCCGATTTTCAATAGTAATATATATAGCGAAAAAACGTCAAATCGGAGGTGACATTTTTCTATATATAAACCGATCTGATTAAAATTAAATAGCGTTTATCTTTACTCAGAATCATTGGGATCGCACAATCATTTTAATCTCTACTTTAACTGCAAGAATAGTTGGACAGAAATCGACTCAGAAAGTGATCGTAAGTCGATCGGAATAATAAGCAATCGCATTTTTGTTATTTATCCCATCTACGCTTATTCAATAAGAATCAGTAATTAAACCGAAAAATTATGAGTTGCGTCTTCTTTATATTTGGGTAATGATAATGAACGAATTATTCCAAATTCTATGTTGCCAATCAGAGACGGTACTCTATGGTGCAGCGTATCAAGGATGCGGTATAGCCAAAATTAATCATTTTATGCACACTACTTTTTGCCAGCATCCGACATGATGAACAGTTTTATCTGTAGCCAAAATATTTAAGATTCATCATAAAATGAACTATAAAAACCAAATGACATTTTCAAATAATTTATATTCCATGCGCTGAGATGATTTAGAATAGAAACTGTGAGAAAAATGCATCGTTTATGCATTATGATAAAACTCAAGAGGAAAAAGTCTGTCGAGTTTTTCAAAAGATCAACAAAATTTTTGTATTTACGATGGCTGAATTGTTAATATGAGCAATTAAAAATTTATTTTCGATTTGGGCAGGCACATGCAAACATAAATTAATCAAAAGTATAATCCCCTGCATCAAAAAAGAAACACATCAAGCCACAGACACATTCCACGAATGTCACTTCTTCATATACATTCACATTCACAATCAGACGCACAATCAAAAAACTCATGATCATGATGATGTTGATGTTGATGGAACGCGTTTTTCTTTGTTCTCCGGAAAGAGTCAACATTATGAATTGTTGTCACATCATAATACGACGAATTATGTCTATTGCAATGAGCTGCAAATGGTCGCATTCATCATCGTCTTTCCTCTCCTTTCTCGCTGGATTTAACCCATGCAGCCAACCAGCCAGCCAGCAAAGCAACAATCAAGAAGACCCAGCGAGAACGACACCAGACCTCGTCTTCAAGCATCTTCCATCTTGGTTGGTTTATGCTGACACTGATCGTGATGCTGCTGCACATGCAGATGCAATTTTGTTGAACGTTTGCGCATTGCATGGTTGGGCCTGGCATAGCTGGCATGTGTCGCATGGTCTTTGTGCAGCGGTACAGCAACGCGTTGCAACGTTCTGGTGACTGTTGCATGAACGTGTGCATACGAAAGTTGTCATTTGTAATTAAGAACAGAACGATATCTCAACTTAATTATTCTCATTTTATTGAAATTAAGCAAACAAAACGTTGCAGACCAAAAAGGAAGTGGACATTTAAAAACGAGTTAGGCCAAAGCATGGGGAGTGGGGAATAAAGTAAACAGAAAAACTCTTTGTGAACATTATCTCAATTACCATCGGTGGGTAGAAGACGTTTGCTGGGAGGGTCGCTATATCAAGGCAAGTACCGATGTGTTCCAATATCACTGTACTAGTTCACACGTAGAATATACAACTTTGATAAAAACCTGAGAAGAATCGGTTGTTATTATTAGCTTTCGAGTCTTCCTCGACATTTTGTGGCCATATTGCCTTTATAGGTTTTGAGCTATTTCGATAATATTAAAGTTTTTAGAAAGTGCTGGTCAGTGTCTATAGGGTGGGCCATGTAACATGTGAAATTTGAACAACATTTTTATTTTTATTTTCTGGTTTATGTTTGAAATTTGCAAAATGGGACGCTATACGCTCGAACAAAGTTGGGAAATATTAAAAATTTACTTCCAAACTGTATGAAATTTATGTGGAAAATTTTCGTGTTTTCAGATGAAGAGATAATAAAATATAAGTTTGTACGCTTTTGTACAAAGAATATGGATGGGTTTATTGGAAAGGTTGAACTTTGTTATTTAATAAAGGAACACAATCTATATATATATAAAAGAGTTGCGTTACTGACTGACTGACTAACTGACTGACTTATGATTGACCCAGACCAAACGACTGAAGCCAGGGTCATGAAATTTTCAGGGTAGTTCCCAAATATGACGTAGACGTCGACTAAGAAAGGTTTTCACGAAATTCGTACTTTTAGGGGATAAAATGGCCCAAAAAGGGATAAACATCGAACTTTCGTCCTGACTAAACGGCAGTAGCTATAAACATGAAATTCGTTGAGTTCCTTGCAATGACCATGCAGACGAGCTACAAATAGGGATTTTTCGAAATGTGTACTTTTAAGGGACGAGCGGGACAAAAAGGGATAAAAATGGTACCAACTAAAGTATTACAGCTAGAAACGTGACTTTTGGTATGTAAATTCCTCTGACCATATAGTAACGAAGTAAAATTGGATTTTTCGTAATTTGTACTTTTAAGGGACGAGCGGGACAAAAAGTGATAAAAATGGTACCAACTAATGTATTACAGCTAGAAACGTGAAATTTGGTATGTAAATTCCTCTGACCATATAGAAACGAAGTAAAATTGGATTTTTCGAAATTTGTACTTTTATGGGACGAGCGGGACAAAAAGGGATAACAATGGTACCAACTAAAGTATTACAGCTAGAAACGTGAAATGTGGTATGTACATTCCTCTGACCATATATAAACGAAGTAAAATTGGATTTTTCGAAATCTGTACTTTTAAGGGGCGAGTGGGACAAAAAGGGATAAAAATTGTACCAACTAAATTATTACAGCTAGAATCGTGAAATTTGGTATGTAAATTCCTCTCACCATGTAGAAGCGCAGTATAATTGTATTGTTTGAAATTTGTACTTTTTAGCGGGTAAGCGGGACAAAAAGGGTTCCAATTTAAGCATTGCAGCTATAGTCGGGAAATTTGGAGTGTAAATTGTGTGTAAAGCGCAATATAAATGGATATTTTCGAAATTTTCTTATAGGGGCTGAGCAACAAGGGATACAAGTAAAGAGTGATTTTTTTGAGGTTAGGATTTTCATGCATTAGTATTTGACAGATCACGTGGGATTTCAGACATGGTGTCAAAGAGAAAGATGCTCAGTATGCTTTGACATTTCATCATGAATCGTCTTACAAACGAACAACGCTTGCAAATTATTGAATTTTATTATCAAAATGCGTGCTCTGTTAAGAAAGTTCATTGCGCGCTTCCATTTTATGGTCAGTTTAATCGACCCACTGAAGCGGCTATTCGGGCTATTGTGACTAAATTTCGCACCAAATTTACATTGTTGGACATTAAACCACCAACACGCTTACGTAGAGTGCGAACTGAAGAAAATATCGCAGCTGTATCGGCCAGTGTTAATGATGACCACCAATTTTCGATTCGTCGCCGTTCGCACCAATTGGGTCTCTGTTACTCAAAAACGTGGAAATGCCAAAATTGGACTAAGCGGATGGACCACCTAAGACGCAGCCGCGGTCAACATTTAAATGAAATTATCTTCAAAAAGTAAATGTCATGGACCAATCTAACGTTTCAAATAAAGAACCGATGAGATTTTGCAAATTTTATGCGTTTTTTTTAAAAAAAAAGTTATCAAGCTCTTAAAAAATCACCCTTTAGTACCGACTAAAGTATTGAAGCTATAGTGGTAAAATGTGGTGTGTAAGTTCCTCTGACAACGTATAAGCGCAAATCTAATTCGAATTTAAATTAAAATCGAATTTTTCCAATTTTGTACTTATAAACAATGAGCGGGATAAATATAGTACCAACTAAAATATTTCAGCTATAGTCGTGAAATTTTGTGTTTAAATTTCTCTGACAACGTAGACTTGCAACATAAATGGATTTCTCCAAATTTGTACTTTTAAGTGGCGAGCGGGATAAAAAGGCATAAAACTCGTACCAATTTTAGTATTACAGCTAGAATCGGGAAATTAGTGTGTAAATTCCTCTGACCATATAGCAGGGCAGTAGTTTGATTTTTCGAAATTTGTACTTCTAAAGGGTGCGCGGGACGAAAAGGGATAAAAATACTGTACAATCCTTTAAAGAGGAATGAATGTGTTACCAAATAAAGTACGTATTTTTAGGGGAAGCAAAAACACATGTTACCTATAGTGATTTTTCAAAATGTGTACTTTTTGGGAAAGATGTGCAAAAAGTTATAAACTGGCTGGCTGAATCTAGAAACATAAGATCGAGGATATAAATGGTTGTAATTTTTTGTTCAAAACTTGGTAGAAAATTATACATACGAAGTAGTTCAGCTAAAATAAAATACAAAGACGGATAAAATTAACGAATAACTTGCTTTTTCGCGTGCGAAGCAGCGGGTACTGCTAGTATAATTCATATGACTACCACGACTGGCTCGGCAGTACCTCATCCGATCAACGCAATTTTTCAGTACAGCCAAAAATCCCCATCAAACAGTGACTCGTTATGGATGCATTGGCTTTTCAGTAGTCACGTGTGTAATCCCTGAACCCTATATGCGGCAATTTTGCTTATTGGCATAGCCACCGAGATGAAAATGATAATCAGTACTTTTTTGTAGCCCATTCTAATTTAAATAATTACCACCCATATTCTTTGTACAAAAACGTACAAACTTATATTTTATTATCTCTTCTTCTTCTCTATTTCTTATTATCTCCAGTAATAAAGTCTGAGTATTTCAAGTAGCTTACAAGATGTTTGGGCTACAAGAATAAAATTTCTGCCAAGGAACATTGAAAGATTTTTCCTTTACAATACTTATCAGGTGATTTCATAAAACGTTTTTAAGAAATTGATTTGTGACTTTATAAACGTTTTTTTTTTTTTAATTTTATATTTGTTTTCTTCGACTGTAGGCTTTATTTGAAAAAAGGGTGTTGTTGTTTTTGATAATTTATTTATTCCCAATATTTCGATTTAAATCTTCAATCATCTTCAGTGGTGTCTATACACAAATAAGTAATTTTTTTCTTATTTATGAAAAATTCATTAATAAAACAAGTAAGTAAGTTTCAGTCGGTTAAACCGACTAATATATACCCTCACTCTCAGAGAACATATGTATGGAAGGACTTAAATTTTACTTAGTGCCGGATTATGTGTGTGGGGGGTACTGGAAGTTTGTGGCAATTGGACCCAGCTTCTACATTCGTAAATAATTGTATAAACACGATCAAATTTGAAGTTATAATGGATTACAGAATGGATTACAGAATGGATAGGAGTTATAAAGGATTTAACTTTACCTAGGGTAGAGACATTTGTGTGGCTAAAGCATAAATATATTTTAGGTTTAATGCAATTATAAAAATATTTTCAAATATCAAATTGAAACTGATTTTGACTACCCGTATGGAAGTTATATCGGTTTTATTTTAACCACGGTTTATGCCACTTTGAGTGACAGGTACCAGAAGGGGTGTGGCAATATCGCCCATATTCAAAGTGTGTCAAGCGTCTATTAAAGCATTGCCAAAGGTCAAATTTCAGAGTATTATAATCGCTTTAAGGGTACTAAATATTCCAGTACCTCCCACACAAATCACGCAAAACTACGTAAAATTAAAGCTGTTATAACTTCTATACTGATGATCGCAATACAGTGGAATTTGATATTTAGTAATGCTTTTATAGTGGTTACATTTGCATGGAATATGTGCGATATTGCCACACTCCTTCTTGTACCTCCCACACAAAGTGGCATGAATTTTGTTTACAATAAAACCGACATAACATTCATACGGGTAGTTAAAATCATTTGAAAGATGATATTTTAAAATTTTTTTGTAATCGCTTTAAACCTAAGAAATATTTTCGCTTTAGCCAAGCCCATTCTTGTACCTCACTCCTCTATATCCTAGGTAAAATTAAATCCTTCATCAGTTCTATAATGATGCATGGAATTCACTATGACTTGATATTTGATCAAGTTTATACAATTGTTTTATAAATGTGGAAGATGGGACCATGTTGCACGACCTTCTACACAAATTATACTGCCCTTATAACTTCCGTATATATGTTCTCTGAGAGTGAGGGTATTATAAGTCGGTTTAACCGACTGAAGCTTACTTACTTGTTTCATGAACATTTGGAAGTCATAAAATAAAATTCTTAAATAAGTGAAACTTAATTTAATAAGATCTCAGAAAAAATTCATTGTATTAAATAAACATATCTTATAGATTATGAAATAACTAATAAAAATAATAGTGCTGTGAAATGTTTTCGTAAATATAATGAAGGATTCTGAACGGATCATAACTTACCTGAGCAATTCTAATTCTAATTATCACAATGATGGTGTGCATCGACTGGTCAAACACTTTCCCCCATCTAAACCAAGCCAGGTCTTGCCTTACTTTCTTGTTTATATCGGTAACATCAGTAAAAATTAATGAGATTTTTTCATAAAAATAATGAAGTTTCATTATAAAATCTATGACAATTTTCTTAAATTATAATATGAAAAATGAATAACTTGTATGATAAAATTCATTGAATGGAGTACTGTATTTCATAGTTTCTAAGAAATGTTTCTGAAATGCTACGACACTTTTCATTGATTTGTGCTTTATGAAACATGTTTCATACATTTTATGAAGTGTTTCTTTGGCGACTTTTTAATGAATAATTCTTTCGGTGTAGGTTTTGTGCTTTTAACGATCGATCTCATAATTATTCTGATAATAGATTGTTAGATTTTTAGATTAGTTGGATTATTAGATTGTGGATATACTAGTGCAGATGTCAATATTTCAATACAAAAAAATTGAATTGAAAAAATTCCCAAATGACAAAGCACCGATTAGCCATCTAACTTTTTTTTCAACTATTCAACCGTTGGTCTATTATTTTTGGGGTGTACGAACCGGAATGATTCCATTTGAACCGGAATGATTCCATTATTAACCGGAAGGATTGTACTTTCAAATAAAAAAATAAATTTGAGAAAATATTCAGTAGTTTTTTTTATAGCATTTGGCGGACCCTATTAATATACACATTAGAATGTCCCAGGTTAGGGTGGAAAAAACACAATAACAAACGCGTTCACCAAATTTCATTAAAAATCGGAAAAATCTTCGAAAATTTTGTCTAAGCGCCTTAGTATGGAAGTAGTGGCATATTTCGATGAAAGTTTGGACCAACTATAAAAAAACCTTTTTTTTGGGACACCCTAATACACATGTTTCAACTATCTTTCTCCTCGCTGAAAATTTCTCAATTTCATTAAGAATATTCTCAATTATATATGCAATTTTCACTTTCGTACGATTTGAAATTCTGTAACATGCCTGATAGTTTATATATAGTTTAAGATATTATAATAATATCACTCCCATAGTTTTGTACTTCATTCTTTTTGTAGCACAGTAGACTATTATATTAGTTCTACAAGAGTGAGGGTATATATAAGTCGTATATTATATATATATAAGTTTAACCGACTGAAACTTACGTACTTGTTTGTTGTTGTTTCTCCCGAACCCGAATAAAATTTCAATTTCACTCTGTTTGTAGCTCCATTAACATAAAGTTAGTACTAACCAATAGTTATAGATGCCATTTTGTGTGAACATTGACAGAAAACGCGTTTAGAGTTTTCAAATAACGAAAGATTCAATTCTCAAGCGGTCACTATATTAGTATTAATATGCATTTTTTACTCAAGATATACAATGTGACGAATAATGCTACTTCACTAACTCAAAAATTGCGTTTTTATACCCTCCAGATTTAGGATGGGGAATACTAACTTAGTCATTCCGTTTGTAACACCTTGAAATACCGACCTGATACTCTACAAAGTATATATATTCTTGATAGTCACAAAATGCTAAGACGATCTAGCCGTGTCCTTACGTACGTCTGTTGAAAGTCCACTAGCATCCATAAATGCGTTTTATAGTCGTTGATCGGTTGGGATTGCAACCGATTCAAAGGGAACCGATTCGACCAAGGACTGTAAATACCCATATAAACCCCTAATATTTAAGAGTATTTAAGCATATTGTTTCAATATGTCTGCGTGATATTGGGTATGCGCATTCCCCTTATAACAAAAACATGCACCATTGAATAACACAGTGCAACACGAAAAAAAAATAACCATATACGGACACCGCTACATGATAAAAGACCAAAAAAAAAAAGACCCGTGTTTTTTTGTTTCCCCCAAAGTCATGCACTTTTTTTTATGGGCCCCCAGAGATTTGAGGCCTCGGTGTAATTTTTGGAAAAAAGTGATCATATTCTCAGGCTCATATCTTGCAAACCGTTCGGAATTTTGATTTACTCTCTGAGGCAAAGTTCTAGCTCTTGTCATAAAGAACAAAAATTGTGAACATATAAAATCAAAAAAACTTCATCTTCAAGGTCAAAATCGCAAAAAACTTAAAAAAATTCGATTTTTTTAACCTTTTTTCCCCTGTTCAGGTCCATAGGTAGCAAACCGCTGAAAATTCAGGGAAACAATCAACTACAAAAATGTACCTAAGATCTCAATAAACAACTTTCTGGAACATATGAACTTCCTAGGAATTATTCTTAACACCGTTTAGGTAGCGCTTAGGTAGCCGCAAAATTGAAAAATTTCCCAAAAATTTCACTGTGCAACATTTTTGAAGTCATTTCAAAATAACCATATACGGACACCGCTACATGATAAAAGACCAAAAAAAAAAAAGACCCGTGTTTTTTTTCCCCCCAAAGTCATGCACTTTTTTTTTTATGGGCCCCCAGAGATTTGAGGCCTCGGTGTAATTTTTGGAAAAAAGTGATCATATTCTCAGGCTCATATCTTGCAAACCGTTCGGAATTTTGATTTACTCTCTGAGGCAAAGTTCTAGCTCTTGTCACAAAGAACAAAAATTGTAGTTGATTGTTTCCCTGAATTTTCAACGGTTTGCTACCTATGGACCTGAACAGGGGAAAAAAGGTTAAAAAAAATCGAATTTTTTTAAGTTTTTTGCGATTTTGACCTTGAAGATGAAGTTTTTTTGATTTTATATGTTCACAATTTTTGTTCTTTTGATCACTTTTTTCCAAAAATTACACCGAGGCCTCAAATCTCTGGGGGCCCATAAAAAAAAAAGTGCATGACTTTGGGGGAAACAAAAAAACACGGGTCTTTTTTTTTTTGGTCTTTTATCATGTAGCGGTGTCCGTATATGGTTATTTTGAAATGACTTCAAAAATGTTGCACAGTGTAATTTTTATTCGTAGGGGGTGAAATGGGGCAAAAGGGGATAAAAATAGTACATATCAAACGACAACAGCTAGAAACATGAAATTCTGTGTGTGCGTTACTCTATTTGAGTAAACACGTAATATAAAAGTGAGACTATTTTTAGCAATTCAAACTTGGAAGATATCTTGCTCACTTTTAGAATTTGGATATTTTTCAAGAAATTCTAAAATTTCGCAATGAAATCTCGATTCCTGCAGATTTTATGCTACGATCTGTGCGAACTTTTTCCTCAAAATTACTTTTCTGTGTTTTTTTTTAGTTTCAGTAGTATTATTTAATCTTAATAAATATATAAATTTAGTTTTCTGGTTTATAAAAAGAATAACTGAATTTTTGAATTATTTTAAAAATCATTTATATTTATATCGTAATAATAGGATCGCTACGTTACCAAAACCAGCCTGGCCAAAAAATATAATCATGTCGATTATGCACGCCGACGGATGGCTGCGGATCGGATTTTTTCCGCAGTTGAGTATTTTGGTATTATATAAGCCGATGGTAATGCCGTTGCGGAAAAATTCGTATTATGTATTCCTCATGCGACTCACTTCACATACAAAAATATCCGACAGAAAATCATCGCTGATTTGATGCGGATAAAGTACTTTTTGGTTGTTTTTTTATTTGTTTTAACCGAAATTGCTTCACAAACCTGTGGAAATATATAAAATTTATTCACTTTTCACTTAAGGAATTTTTCTACTTACATTACATCGGTTAACTCGAAAACACTTACGGCCCTGTTCCGTACCTGTCTTCTATAGCCACTTTTTTCTTCCAAATTTATAAAAAACCAATTGATGAATACATTATAAAATGTTAGAATTTTAATTATTTTATTTAATTTCAAATCTAAGAATATGTCAGCGCACTTTATTAGTTACTTTTGTTTGTCATACTTTATGTTGGTAATGCAGTCATCCGACGGATTACATAATACAATTTTCCTCACAAAGTGAGTCGAGTGCGGATCGAGGCAATCCGATCCGCAGCAAATCCGTCGGCGTGCATAATCGACATGAATATATTATTATTGTATCATTTATTAAACTAATGGAGATAACTCACATATGCAAGCAAGCATTACCTCTTTGCCAAATACATTTACATTCGGTTTATAATTATTTCAATATTTGACATTAATGAGGTGACGAACTTTGGAGGGTCGCCCAAAAAAGCCCATATATCAAAATTTAGCACAAGTGCTGATTTATTTATTACCATAAATATCGAAAAACAAACTACTGCATCTAATTTAGTTATAGCATCATCGCATCAGTTATAACATTTAAATATCCTTTACAGTGTGCTCGCAATTATCCAACAGCTAATTATACAAATCACACAATGAAGTTGTGTAGTTGATCAAACATATATTTGAATCTGGCGTTCAACAACAAATCATTAAGTCATCCTTCACCCTTATATTGATTATAAATTAACATTAATTAAATAAACAATGGCATAACTGAAGCTCATATGGACTAATAAACAATTGTGTTAATCTACATAAGTAAGTATGTATGTGTGTACATTGTACACACACATATGTCGATTAAACGACGCAATTAATTAAATTACCTAACTAATTAGGGGTAAACATTTAAACAAAACCACGCGCTGTAAATATTGCAATTATGTTAATAACGTCAGAAACAAGAAAACAACGCGAACGAAACGAAAAAAAAAACTATTAAAAGTATTCAGCGGAAATGGCTAAAAGCAATAACAGGAAACGCAAAAAGCCAGCAGCAAGACTGCAACTGCAAGCAAGACAAGACAACAATGTCAAGGGTTATCGGATGGGAGTTATACATATATTTTTAAATTTTGAATACAAATTTCGTTTTATTAAATAAATAAAAACAAGCCAGAACAAAATGTTGGTAATGACACCTCATTTTTATTTGCATTATATAGTAATTAGAATTCATTATGTTCTGCATTATTTTGAAGTATGAAATAATGACTTCCTTACAAAAGTTGTTGTTTGTAAGTTAAAGTTCGACCGGGTCGAATCTTATATACCCTCCACCATTGATTGCACTCCTCGGTATTACAGGCAGATTAGAGACTGTTGACTTCAATCATAAGTAGAGTAAAATATTAGGGAAATTATGACATTTTTTTGGATAATAGCAATATTTGTTAAATAAATTATTATGTTTCATTATAACAATTTTGAATTAAAATTATTAATTAATTTTAAAAACAACGTCCCGCACTCAAGGCGCCATTTTTATCCCCTTTCACTCCGTTTTCCCTTAAAATATAACTTTCCAAAAAATTGTTTTTTTTTTGGCGCGTCTACACAATTGGATAAATCTACATGCCGAATTTTATGATACTAGATGTAGCCATTTGGTCGTGAGCAATTTTATTTCGCGTCTACAAAAATAGTGGATGTTTGATTGGTACCGATTTTATCCCCATTTTCTTCATAAAAGTAAAAATGTCCTTGATTTAGCACGTCCGAATTTCGTAATGCTAGTTCCAGAAATTTCGTCGGTACCAAATTTTGTCCCTTTTCACATTCCCTCCCTTACGAATTTTGAAAAGGGACGTACACACCTATTTCCATTGTCGTTTCACTGGTGCCACTTTTTCCCATTTTTGTCCCATTTCACCCTTTAAAAGTATGGATCACTTTATGGTGCGCGTTCACACAATAAAAGTATTGAACTTATATTTATAAAGGATATACACAGGAGACATCGTTGTTCCAACTGCAGCCGTTTGGTTGGTACCAATTTTATCCCTCTGTTCATATTAACCCCTTAAAGGTACGAATTTGGAAGAAACTTTTTATTTTATTTCCCTTAACAGTGCGAATTTCGAAAAATCCATTTATTTTATGTGTCCAATCAGATAAATCCGTTTGGTTTGTACCATTTCTATCCCTCTATTACTATTTAACCCCTTAAAAGTACAAATTTTGTATCTAATCTATTAGAGGATTGTACACACCGAATTTCGTATTTCTAGCTGTTGTCGTTTGATAGGTAGCATTTGTATACCCTTTTTGCCTCATTTAACCCCCTACAAATAAAAATCACTTTATGGTGCGCTTTATTGCTATAGAGGCAATGCACATTAGGGCGTACCTCAAAAAAAAGTTCGCCGTACACCTTCGAATATGAAGTATTATTGAAAGGTAGTTTCAAAAAAAAAATTTTTATTTTTTTATGCCGAACGTAGGGGTCGCGCTTTTACATTTTTCTATATAACTTGTATTTATAAACGGATTTTAAAGTGTGATACATCGATGTTTTTGTCTCGACGAGGCCGATTTTTTTGTCTTTGAAGTCATTGAGCTCAAGCACCCCCTTCTGGTACTTACCCATCATTTCTCAGTTGCTACTACCCTAATGTACCACTCTAATAATCGAAAATTAAAGCTTGCATAAAATCATGAATCATGTTTGAGCTCAATGACTTCAAAGACAAAAAAATCGGACAAAAACATCGATGTATCACACTTTAAAATCCGTTTATAAATGCAGAAGTTATATAGAAAAATGTAAAAGCGCGACCCCTACGTTCGGCATAAAAAAATAAAAAAAATTTTTTTGAAACTACCTTTCAATAATACTTCATATTCGAAGGTGTACGGCGAACTTTTTTTTTTTTACTTGTAACCTGGTACGCTCTAATGCACATTCCTCATATCAAGTAAATAAAGGGTGTCCCAAGAAGAACGCAATTTTTAAATCTGGCAACATTCGAAGTGTCATTGTTTGACATTTGAACAATTGTTATTGTTTGTTAGTAGAAGGTACGAGGTTAGTAAAAATGGAGCGCTACACGAATGAACAACGCATTCTCATTGTGAAATTGTTTTACCAAAATGGTGAAAGTTTTGCGGCTACAGTTCGCAAATTGCGATCAATTTGGGGTACAATAATGCTCCAAAAGAGTCAACTGTAAAGAGATTAATGGATAAATTTGCCGAAACTGGGTCTGTTAGTGATGTAAAGACAACAACGCGCCATCGACCAGGTCGATCGACCGAAAATGTCGCAGCTGTACGTGATGATGTCGCTCAAACTCCATCCACCTCAATTCGACACCGAGCTCAGCAAATTGGTGTCTCCAAATCCACTTTGCAGCGAATTTTGACGAAAGATTTGCATCTTCATGCATACAAAGTTCAATTGACTCAGGAACTGAAGCCAACTGACCATGGACAGCGAAGGGAGTTCGTTAATTGGGTATTGGAGAGACAACATGAAAATGCTGATTTTGCCGATAAAATCATCTTCAGTGACGAGGCCCATTTTCATCTTGATGGCTTCGTCAATAGGCAGAATTGTCGCATTTGGGGTGCGGAAAATCCTCGAGTGATTCACGAGAAGCAAATGCATCCTCAACATGTCACTGTGTGGTGTGGTTTTTGGGCTGGAGGAATCATTGGACCTTTTTTTATGAAAATGAGGCAGGTCAAGCGCAAACAGTCAATGGTGTTCGGTATCGTGAAATGATAACCAGTTTTTTCTTGCCTAGAATTGAAGAAATGAATGTGGAGGGCATGTGGTTCCAACAAGACGGCACCACATGTCATACAGCCAGAGAAACAATTCAATTGCTGCATCAGTCATTTCCCGGTCGTGTTATTTCGCGTTTTGGAGATCAGAATTGGCCGCCTAGATAGTGCGATTTAACACCATTAGATTTTTTTCTTTGGGGTTTTTTGAAGTCGATGGTTTACGCGAATAAGCCGACGACGACGCTGCATTAATGAAATACCGCAGCATTCATGCAAAACGGTCATTGAAAATTTCATTAAAAGAAAGATAAAAGAAAGCAAAGTCGCGGCGGCCATCTGCACGATATATTGTTCCATACATAACCTCATTCTGTCTACTTTACGATATAATAAAGTTTCACGATTTTTTCTTAAATATCTGTATTTTATTTAAAATTAAAAAATTGCGCTCTTCTTGGGACACCCTTTATAAGCAGACATATTCAAAACAAAGGCGGAAATACTAAAAATATTAGATATATTTTCAGTACTTGTAAGGGAAATTATTTTCCCTCTGGCCCAATTTCGCCTACTTTCAATATAAAAAGACATTTGTACCACGCTTTACCATTGTGAGTCGTCTTATAAAAATATTTAGTTCCAGTCGTTTGCTCCTTTATTTAAAGTATTATTCAAGCAGTATCGTATCAAATCATGAAGAGAGACTGAGTATAAAAATGGAAGAGAGACCAAATAAACTAACAGTGCATGTTTCCGGCTTCAGGTACATGTTGCTAAAGTCATCCAACCTCTCGCAATGTGTAGCCTCAACAAATGTTGCCATGTTGATGTGTGGTATGGGTATGTAATGTTGCTAAGGCTATAAAAATGTAATAAACTTGTTGGATTTTCTACATCGTCGTCGTACGTACGTACGTTCGTTCGTTGCTTGTGAGTAAGAGTTATTTAATCTTTTTCAATTATCATGATGATGTTTTATGACCCAACAACAAAGCCAACGACGATAAACGAACAGAGCAGAGCTTACCAAGTCGCAGAATGTACAGCACGAGTATGTGTACGAGGATGTGCCGAGTGTGGGTCAGAAGAAGGAGGAGGAGGTTGGGGGATACTGTAATTGTAATTGTAACCATTTAGTGTTGCTGTTGTTGCTGATGGCAGTTGAGTTGTGCTGTGTTTGCTGTGCCGAACGATGACTGAGTTTTTGAGGAGACATGCGTACTGGCCCCCCCAATAACACACACACACCTCTTATTCGGTGTTCTTCTCTCGCCTGCTGCTGGCTTTTGGATAAAGAAAGATATGACATTTGATAACATTATAATCTGAGAAATTGATTCAAATGGCAATTTGGTTGGAATTACTCAATGTCATCGTACTATTAACGATTGAGAAATTGTTGTGTTGTTTTTAGCGAACGTTACTTTGGTTCGGTATTGTCGATTTGTTCGGACGTTGGTGACAATTGCAAGGACGTGGTCATTTTTGTAGATGGAAATGTTTAAGAATAAATGATAAATGTAATGTAGGATAGAACAGTGAAATAATAATCTTTAATTCGCATTTAGAATTGTGAGAAGCAAAAAAGGATATGTTTGTAAACTTCTAAATATTAACGACAAATGTCTAACACTGTGCTACAAAAAAGAATAAAGTAGAAAACTCTGGAAAGTGACATTATTATACACTCACTCTACAGAGTAGGAAGGTATATGTATATAATTTGGGACAGAAAAAATGTGTAACGCATTGAAATGTGTGACTTAAGGCCCTAAGTATGTTTGAACCAAATCAGTGTCATGACTGTAAACTATAACTTTCGAAAGGAGTTAAGGAATCGATTCAAAATCAGCTATATTTTGATAGTTGATAATGTTTTTAGAATCACTTTAAGTTACTAAATATGACGGTTTTTGCCCCGCCCCTTCCAGTACCTCCCACACCAATCACGCAAAACTAACCAACATTAAAGCTGTTATAACTTCTATACTGATGATCGGAAAAAAATAAATTTTGATATTTAGCGATTATTTTATAGTTTTTACATTCGCATGGAATATGGACGATATTTCAACACCCGTTCTGGTACCTCCCACACAAACAGAGATACAAGCCAACAAGCCGCCGCCGCCGCATGTTTCTGCAGGAGCCGCGCCGCCGCCGAGTTCATCGGCTCACATCGACTTCAACCACGCCGCCGATTTCATCGACTTAAACCACGCCACCGAGATTTGACGGAGTTCTAACCCAATCAAATCTTACTACCAAAATAGACAACCCACTTAAATTACAAAAGAAAATACTACTGTCGATTTAGACAACCTTCTAATGTGAAATTGGTATCCCACTATATGATGACGTCTATAGAAAGTGTAATGATTGTATATTGAAAGTGGCATTTATATACGTAAGTCAATTCGAGTATACGTGGCCATGTGTTCCTATGAAAAACAATAAACAACAGTTCCTCTATTGCGCTTATTTCTTGTGTCAAAGTAGGTAGAGTTTTATCAATCCTTGGAAGGAGCTGTAATTGCAACAATATTTATTAAATTCATCCATATTATAAATTTTTGGGAATGGATTCCCACTCCCAAAAAATAATTATATGGAATAATAATATTAAATTATGGGAACATTGGCTAATATTAACGAATAATGAACTACTTGCCAAAAAATAAAAGAAAAATGCATTCCAAATTGTTCCTTCCATTTTCCCAAAATTGTCAAATAATTAGGGGTGATCGAATGACAGAAGGAGCCGGCAAATCAGCCGAAAGCCGCCGATAATTATGGGTCGGCTTGTAACTCTGCACACAAAGTGGCATAAACTTTGGTTACAAAAAAACCGACATAACATCCATATGGTTAGTCAAAATCATTTACCATTCTATACTTAAAAATGTTTTTATAATTAATTTAAACCTAAAAAATATTTACTCTTTGGCCACGCTCCTTCTTGTAGCTCCCACACAATTGTATGTATCCTAGGTAATATCAAATCCTTCATAACTGCTATACTGGTACATGGGATCCACTATGATTTGATATTTGATCAATGATCATGTTATTACAATTGTTTTATAAATGTGGAAGCTGGGACCATGTGATACAAAACTCATTGTATCTTCCACACAAATTATCCTGCTCTACGTTAAATTCAATTCCTTATAACTTCCGTATATATGTTCTCTGAGAGTGAGAGTATATATAAGTCGGTTTAGCCAACTGAAGCTTACTTACTTGTTTTGTCTTGTAGGTATTGTCGAGTAGAACAAAAATCTGTATTTGAATTTTCCTAAACACTCCCAAAATCTTCTAAAAATACATAAATTCGCAAAGTGGGGAAAATGTGTTCCTAAATTGGCAATATTTTATTAAAATGTTTTTTTTACCATTTTTACTTGTTTTGATGAATTTTGGGTATTTTTATTGGACTTCAACTCGTAAAATAATGACAACTGAACTGACCAAAGCTTGTATTTTTAGACTAATTTAGTAGTATTAAATCATCAATAAACCAATCAATAAAAACAGCATTTTACTTCTTACTAAATGTGACATTTAAGTAAATTTACAAGTGATACGGATACCAAATAATGTGCAAAAACAAAAAACGTAGTTGAAAAATGGCTAAAAATGGTGTACAAATGTGTTTGCTGGACAAAAGCACACAGGTTTCTTCTTTTCAAATCCTTTCTTCTTTCAAAATGTCGGTTGACAACCAACTAATTTACAGGTACGTAAAAACGGTTTTTTAATCGTCAAATACAGATACTTGTTCTACTTGACAATCCCTTAAAAAAGTCCATCCGCTCTAAAACATACAAATTATATCTGAAAAAAATGTCATTTCCCCCTCATTTCCCATTTTAAATCTTACAAATTTCGAAATAACCCTTTTTTCGTATATTATTAGAAGAACATTTCTAGCTATTGTCCTTTAATTTCTACCTTTTAGGTCTCATTTCACCACCTAAAAGTAAAAATCACTTTATGGATTCCTTCCATTTCAAATCATTCCTTTTCACCAAATTAGACTACGCTTTTTCTGAAAATCTCTGGAAAGATTCTTCTTTCAAAAAGAAAAAAAAAGAATGGAAAACGGAAATAAAGAATTAATAATGTGGTAATTGGATATACAAATATATTTTTAGAACGAATTTAAAGAAAATTGCTTATAGTTTAATAGAAAATGATCAAATTTTATTTCACTTCATTTCTCTTCTTTTATAAATAAAAATATAAATTTGTGTACAATACATTTTATTTATAGCTAATAGTGTCAGACTCCCCATAAGTTTCAAGCTGGTGCTCCGTGTACTTACCCTACAATAATCCGATCCGATTTGTGTTTAATTTATAAATGATTTATCTTTTACAACAATTTAACCCCAAGAACCAAATAACAGTTACAGATCAGTACTAGTCAAGGACAACAAATATGGAAGTCGTAGCGGATTTGAAAAAAGCATTAAAAATGCCACTATCATTTTAAAATAAATTGGCTTACTCACAAATGGATAGTGATAATGTCGAAAGGGTCAACGCACGGTGGGGCCGATGAACTGTTTTTGAGGCAAAAAGAGTTGGAAGCTGGTAGGCCCTTGAAATTTCGCACATGTAATTATGGTGTTTACCAAAATCGTCTGTAGAATCGTCTGAGATGCTACACTGAGAAAAAAAGTGGGCTTTAAAATTAAATGTGAACACTTTCAAATTTTAATTAAAGTGCCTCAGTCTAAAGGTTCTTAAGCGGAGCACAAAAAAAAATATTTTGTAAAAGTGGTAATTTTAAGTTTTTAAAGTGTTTACTCTTAATTAAAAAGTTAAAATTTTTGTTCTTAATGTAAAATTCTTAAATATTAAAATGTTTACTTTATTTTATAATGACAAACTTTATATTTTAAAGTAAAATATATTATTTATAAAGTAATCACTTTTAAAATTGTATTAAATGTGAATCCATTTGGTTTTAAATTTTTAAACTTTAAAAAATAAAATTAAAACGTTTATTTTCAAAGTGTTAACTTTAAAATGTAAAGTGATCAATTTGCAGAAAAGTGCTAACGTTTATATTTAAAGTGTTCACTTTATAAATCAAAGTGGCACTTTCTAATTTAAAGTGTTCACTTTAATATTGAAAGTTTTAGTTTTGAGTAAAAAGTGTTCACTTTGACATTTAAAGTGAACATTTTGTATTAAAAGTGTTTACTTTTAAACTCAAAGTGTCTTTGTTTGATCTAAACGTGAACACTTTAAAACGCAACGTAAACAATTTTATTTTCAAAGTGTTTATGTTTATTTGTACCGTTAGAATAAAAAAGCGTGCGTTAGCAGCATTTGTGTGATTTCGTTATAGTAAAGTGAATTTAGAAGTGTGAACAAGTTAAAAAATGATCAGTCAGGGTAAAATTATTCAAGAAAGTGACTTGGTGCGAATTCTTGGCAACGATATCCAAATTAATGAGCAGGGTGCTTTAACGTACACATGTGTTGTTGCTGGAGAAAAATCTATCAACGATAGTATTAGTGAGGAAGATACGGATCTCCTTAATCTGCTAAAGGAGTTTGATCTGGAAACACTTTTTCTTGACCTAAAAAGTAAGTAAAAATACTTAGGCAATATAAACACTTATGTAATATTATTAATTTTCCTTAGATGCTGGGATAACTTTTCGAAGCTTAAAATTGTTGTCAAAAGAAGACATTGCGGAAGCAATAAGAAATATTGGTCTTCGAGCGGAGTTTAGAGAAAAGTGGTTTTTCTGGCGCAAGTCAAAGGTAAATATAATATTAATTTTGAAGCTTATTTGCTATGTTACGCACGTACATAGATACAATTCCCATTTCCATATTACTACGCTTATAATTAAGCAAGCTGTTTTTTTTTTCAGTTTGGAATAGAAGACGAAACGTTGAGCCAGAGTTCGAAGATTGTTGGTTGGCTAGAAAAAAATCGTCACTACGATTTCTCTTGTTCTTCAAATAATTCAATAAGAAGCGCATTTGGATCACAGGTAAGAATATACAGTAAAAAGTTTTGTATTAAATTTAATGGTACAAAATTAGTAAATGACAAAGTTATTTCATTAGACACTATTAACAGCAGGAAAACATTTTTTCAGTTTGGAAATATTGAAATAGGAAATATTTCGCAGCCTCTCCTTATGGACCGACTTCAATCAAACAACTTAAAAATGACAGCTAGTGAGGTTTGGTGCTTTACAAATTTTCTTCCACTTATGATAGGAGATTTAATTTCCCCGGATGTGAAGCATTGGAAACTATTGGTGTTGCTAATAGAAATAGTAGATTTATTCATCCTTATTCTATTTGGCGTCGGCAATATCAACGGCAATTTCTAGGCAACAGCAACTCAAATCGAAGACAACATCAATTCTATGCTAATTTGGTATTCTGTAAGAGTATTACGACGCCGTTGCCTGTTTATCGAAAATGTCAATAACATACAGCACACATATCTAATGTTAGAGTCAGCTGATTCATTTTATTTCTTGTTTTTGATGAAATATATGTAAGTTATGTGCTATTTTCGTGGGAAAAAGTTTGTTTGCAAAAAAAGTTTAAATAAAAATGTTTTTTCTATCCGATTCGGACTCATCGAGTGACGAAGAAAACAAAAAAAATTAATATTGGAAAGAAGACTGCTTAGACAGAAATCTTCCATTTTTAATTTGCCCGGTGAGAAGTAAGAGACATATTTGAAGTCATAATTTCCTAAGTAATCAATTTTTTATTCCTCTTTAAGATTTGACCAGCTACCGATGGTGGGAGCTGTTTCCTGTAAATAATAAAATATTAAAGGGCCGCAAGTAAGTCGACATATTGCTGAAATATGTCTTACCAATTCAAGTAATTCCGATAAGCACACATCAACACTGTCTTCAGTTTTTGGAACTCCTTGAACCATACCCTCTGGACTTTTTTGTTTTTCGAACTGCAGCAAATTTGCCACAGCTTCCTCCAAGGGGCTCAGCATTTGCTGCTTAAATACACCACCTCCAGTAGCTTTGCTTTCTGCTTTATTTATGGCCATTTTTCTTTTAACTTTGAATTTTCGGTCCCTCCAAATCTGTAGAAAGAATTCCATCAAACAGCATAGTTTTTAACCAAACTATTTACCTTACCTTTTGCCATCCAGCACCAGATCTAATTGGGGGTCCATGAGAATTTACCACAGTGGCAATACTCTCACACTGTTCATTAAAATTATTAGGAACAGTGCCCTTGTGAAATCCTCTGGCTAGTGATGGATTCTTTTCAAGCTCTTCCACTAGCTTCTCGAACTGGCGCTTATTTGTTATTTTATTTTTTCCATTTAATTTTCTAATGAAATCAAAATTAACGTAAACAATACATTGAAGGCAACACTAAAATGGCCGACGCCAAAATCAAATGTAATTAAAACACATCATCAATTGTATATTCTACTTTACGGTGATCTGAAACCTAAGCATCATTTTTTGGTGCGCTACCCCAGCGCAATTAAAAAATGTGGTCCTCTTAAGTTTGTCTGGGCGATGCGTTTCGAGGCAAAACATAAAGATGCAAAAATATATTTTAATAATATAACATCTCGATTAAATCCTGCCTATACAGCGGCTATGAAAAGTTCTTTTTGTTTTTCAAATTTAAATTTACAAAAGTATAAAAATGGGTTTCCACATCCTTTTAACACTGAAACATTTATTACAAAAGACTTAACAAAAGAAGAATATTTTGCTATAATATTGAACTTTGAAAATATTAACTATCAATCTGTTTATGTTTCGACTATAATACATTATAAAGGAATAGAGTATAAACAAAATTATTTTTTTAGCATCACTGAATGAAATAAATTGTTGTATCTATAAAATCAAACTTTTTATTTACGAAAATGAAATTATTTACGTTCTATGTTATCCTATTGAAATTATTAAATTTGATGAACATTTTCTGTCTTACGAGACTGGTATAACACAAAATTGCCCAAAACTGATTAACATTTCTTATTTTACAACCCTGCCTATGAATTTACATCAAATTAACAATGGAAAGACATATGCAAGATTAAAAAAGATATGATAAAATAATGACTTATTTTTTAAATTCTTATTATATGTAATGAGTTATACATAAGTATTTCATAAATATAAAATAAATTTAAGTTTGTTTGAGTAAAAAAAAATTGGATTAAAAATAATTAAAATAATGTGTTTTCTTTAAAGTTTATTGTGAACACTTTTAAATTACATTTGAAAGTGTTCACTCTTAAATTAAAAGCTAACGCTTCTAGTTTGAGATTGAATATGTTAACTTTAAGTTTAAATACAAACATTTTTGAATTGGGTCAAAAGTGTGAACTTTAAAATCAAAAGTATTTAAATTGTATTCGAAAATGCGCATATTAAAATGTAAAGTTTTCACATTAATATTCAAAGTGTTAACATTCATAATTTACATTTTAAAGTGTAAACTTTAAAATTAAATATTTTTCAATACGGCTGGTTTTCATACATGAAAATTTTTAATTTTAAAGTCCCTTGTACTGGATTTAAAGTGAAATTAAAGTGTCTCTTTTCTGAGCGTACGACCACTTACAGTGACAAACTTAGGAAACAGGTCGACGTTAAATTTCGTATATATATGTATGCTGCTTACAAAAGATGTCTAGCATAATTTTAAGTTTATCACTTATGGTGATTGCCAATGTTTTCTAGCAAACACCACATTACATTTTATATTATTTTACACAATTATTACACAGTGCTACAAAAAAGAATGAAGTAGAAAACTCTGGGAGGTGATATTATTTTCTTGTAGGTATTATTGAGTAGAACAAGAATCTGTAAAAAGTCGGGTTTTCGTACCTTTGCACACTTATATGCCTGTAACTTAGTTGATTATCAACCAATTTTCACTTTCACATTCGATTTGAAAAGAATGCGCTGTGTCGTAACATTTGGTACATTTGACTCCGCTAGAGTGGTTGGAGCAAATTTTATAAAAATGTTACTTTTGTATGTGAGCCCCCTTAAGCCTTATAGGAAGTCTATCAACTTTTCCCTCAAGGAGTTGTAGGTGTGTTAGGAGAAAATATTGGTACTGAAAAAATATTGGGGGTCGGTGATACATTTGTCTCCACTAGGGCCTCGTTGGGGCAGTTATAGCGGTGGGAGCAAATTTTATAAAAATGTAGTTTTTGTATGAGAGCTCCATTATGGAATGGAGATAGGGGACAGGTATGTTTGAGGAAAATGTAGTTGGTCAGTCTTACATGTCTTCCCTCTAGGGGTGACTAGGGGACAGTCCCCCCTAACGAGTGGTGATAGGGATGTTTGTGTTAAAAAAATTGGGGAGACAAAATTAATCGGGGTAAGTCTTAAATTTAACCCCTCTGGGGGCGAGGCAGTTTGGAGCCTTTTTATATATTTTTACCCTTTTTCCTTCACTTTTGACCACGTTGAGCGCCCACTTACACTATCCCCACTCTTTGGCTCATGAAGTTTTATTTCAAACCTCTCAAAATTAGGTGTTCTAGAATATCAAAATCGAAAAGTCGTCTACTAATCCACCCCTACTGTACATGGAAATTTGAAAACTTTTCTGTACATGGAATGACTCATATACCAAAAATAACAATTAAATAGAGTAATGAAATCTTCAAAAATGTGCTGAGGAATTAGGGTTTTTAAGGGGTACTTTATGTCCATTTAGGGCAACATTTTCAGATAAATTGCGATATTGTTCTGGCTCAAGACCCTTTGGAATCTATTTTTTAGAGAATGCAAATTTATTCAAAAATGACGTAGTAGCATTTATTATTTGGCTGCACTCTACCTTTATCGTGATTTCTGAACCATGAAGGCCATCTTTAGCAGGCTTCGCAGCGATTTTTCAACAAAATACGATAACTCCTTAAGTCAATAATTCTCCCATACGAATTTTTATTCGTGAAAAAACAAAATATGCAGGAGATCCAAAATAATAATTTTGGTCATTTCCTATCACCCAGCCTGTTGGACGGACATATTTTTCTAAGAACGGTCCCGCAAATGCAAAATCAGTATCAATATGCCAGACAAGAAAAAATAATTTTTATATTTTAAAATTACGATATTTAAAAAAAAATATTTTTTAAATTTAAATTTATTTTCCGGAGGAAGTTTTTTTGACACAAAATATTTAAAACCACCGAAGTGAAGAACAAATTTTAGATACGAAAAAATTCCGCATGCGAAGCGACAGATGCTGGTCGACTTGTTCTTCGATGCGGCAGAGTGTCGATTAGTCTCCATTGGCCGACTAGACCAGACGGCTATTTTGGCTTGTCATGTTCATATCAAATCATTTAATGTTGATTTTATGTTTGTATTTTTGTATAACAGAAATGATGTCGTTATTGTCGTCTAGCTATGCTATGCGTGTGTGAGTATGTATGTACGTATGTCTGTCTGTATACACGAGGGAGCGAGCATAAGTATCTGTCCAAATTATCAGTAGGTGTCAGTTATTGTTGTCTATCGGAATACAACAACGACGAAAGTGGAAAAAACAAGCGATTTTATTTGTTCATGTTTTTATTGCCACATGTTATTAATCATAAAATTATTATATTAATTATTCATAGTTTTTGTCTTTTTGTTTTGTTTCGTTTTTTGGGTTTTTAGTTTTCGTGATGGAGGAATTTTGATGTTCATAAAGGAAATTTGTTGCTCGGTCGTTCGTTCGCTCGCTCGCTGAGTCGCTGCTGTGGCCATTTGTGCGTTAGCAAATTTTCAACAATAAAAAAACAATTCGGTCGTAAAAAATATCTTGATTTTTGGTTGCTTTTATGACACTTTACGAGCATTTTTGGTAGAAAAGATACCGAATTGTTTAAATGCATATATTAAAAAGTCATAAAAAAGCGTAGTCTCTATTTTGAAATATGGCATAACCATAAATTTCAATTTTAAAAAGCGAAATCAATGAAGTCAAAATTTGGTGATTTGAGTTTTTTTTTGTTTTCGGTCGATCTCCAAAAGAAAAGTTTTTTTTTCGTTTGTTTGTGGTATTCCAATTTAAATGGTATTTCTCGTGGGGTCCAATTAAGTTAATTGTTTATTGGTTTGAGTAATTTTCCAATATTGTGAATTTATATAAATAGATATGTAATGTATACATATTACGAACAATTACAACAAATCACACGTGTTCATGTGCGTAAAGATGCAATTAAAAAATTAAAAAAATAATAATGGAATTCTACTCAGAAATTGAAGCGGCCAGTGGTGGATCCTATCAATGGCAGTGGATTTCTCCCTATTTTTGGTCATTCGTGAAAAGAGAATTAGAACGTTTATGATAAACGTATTAACATGAGAGTCCAAAAGAAATGTTTGGGGTCACAATTCGTAGAACCGAAGATATGAAGGTCTCAATTCTCTCAATTTCAGTAATAATATTCTCAATTTTAAATGCAATTTTTACAATTTCATTTAGAATTTCCTCAATTTGAAATAAAAATTCTCATTAGGAATACATTTGGAATTTTCTCAATATGAAAAGGAAATTGTCAATTTTAATTGGAATTTCTTAATTTCAATTGGAATTTTCTCAATAAGAAATGGAAATTCTCAAATCGTTTGTTGCTGGCGCAAAAAAAACCATACAAAATTTAAAAAAATATTTCATAGCTAGCATCCAGTTTCTGCAGCATTTCCATTGAAATTGAGAAAATAAAAATTGAGAAAGTTAAATTCACATTGAGTAACTACAAATTGAGATTCAGGAAATTAAATTAAAATTGAGAAAAAATTGGAATTGGAAATCCAAAAATTATATTATTTAACTCACTTTACGTTTACGATGTTTATCTTAATGAAAAATTGGAATCTATGAGAAATCGAAGTAGAAAACATATATCACGATATCACGTGTGTTAATTTTTCAATTGAACTAACACTATGGAGCTATGATAATGTTTGCTTATATCATAGGTGCTTTGTTTTAATAATAAATTACACATCTCTTAAAACAGGGTTCGTAATGTAATATTGTATTAAATACTGTAATTATAGAAAAACCCGGACCAGTTTAGTCTTTTTTAAGAAATACAAATTTAGTGTGTTTAAAAAGTACATATTTAAAAAAATATATAAATATTCCCAAAGTTTCCAATCCACGAAAAAGTATTTAATTAAGTATTAAAGTTCCTACACTTAGAATAAAAGACTGCAGACATTGTTTACTGGCCATCAGCAGGCACTTTTTCTGCTATTACAGCAATTTGTCTGCTATAACAGCAAATTATCTGCAGTTTTGCTTCAGCAGCCAAACTGCTTAAAAGTTTGCTGGCTGCTGAAAATTGTTTCTGTTAATTATAATTAAAAAAGATTAATGGCGCCGGGTCTTATATTTTTTATACCGAGACAAATGCATTAGATTTTTTAAAACGCATGACTCACATTGGGTTGATGAATCCTTTTAATATTTATTGTATGTATTTACACCGAAATTTAGGTTACAGCAAGGTTATGTATAAGAGTAAAAGGGGCTAAATACAATCTAGTCATCTGGTCTTTAATTGAGGCAAGTGACAAATTTAAGACAAGTATTTTTATACCCTCGCTCTAGAGAGTAGGAGGGTATAAGTCATTTGGGACAGAATAAAGTGTAACTCATTGAAGGAGTGGCTTAAGACTCTAAGTATGTTTGGACTAAATCCGTTTCACAATATTTTAAGATGTTTGAGCCATGCCCGTCCTTCCTTCAGTGTGGCTGGTTGGTGTACACGATAACTTTCGAAAGGAGTTAAGGGATCAATTAAAACTTTGTACACGGTAAGAATTAATGTGATTTCCACACCGATACTCAGAATGAGCTATATTTTGGTATTTGCTAATGTTTTTATAATCACTTTAAGTGTACTAAATATGAATAGTTTAGCCACGCCCCTTCTAGTACCTCCCACATAAATCACCCTAACCTACATAAAATTAAAGGTGCTATAACTTATATACGGATGATCAGAATACTGTGAAATTTTATATTTGGAGATACATTTATAGAAGTTACATTCGCATGGAATATGGGTGATATTGCCACACCCCTTCCGGTACCTCCCACACAAAATGGCATAAACTTTGGTTACAATAAAACCGACAAAACATTCATACAGGTAGTTAAAATCATTTGAAAGATGATATTTTAATTTTTTTTTGTAATCACTTGAAACCTAAAAAATATTTGCGCTTTAACCACGCCCCTTCTAGTACCTCCCACACAATTGTCTATATCCATATGGATCATATGCCACGAACCTCCTAGTACCTTCTACACTAATTAGCCTGCCCTACGTAAAAATTAATTCCCTATAACTTTCTCTGGGAGTGAGGGTATATATAAATCGGTTAAGTCGACTGAAGCTTACTTACTTGTTTTATGTTGATTTTATCTTTGTATTTTTGTATAACAGAAATGATGCCGTTATTGTCACCGGATTTATTGGTGTTTTTTACCTTTTTAAAAAAGTAGAAAAAAACTCCTATATAGAGGAGCTAGAGGGTCTAAATATTCCACAAAAATATTCATTGTAGTGTTTTAAGAATGTAAAATGACCTCCATACGTAAACTTTCAAAACGCCGGTAAACATATATTCTCTTGTTACCCTATCTATCAGAATCCGTTGTCAGAACCTTGTTATTTTTTGTGTTGCACAGTGTTATTGACATACGGGAAAATCAACTGATTCAGGACATGTCCTGTGATTAGTCCGACTAGTTCCAATGCAAATATATGATGACCCTGGTGTATGACTTGGACATTGACGATGAATCATAGAAACGGTCGCAAAGAACATGATTTTGCCGAAATATCCATAATGCTAAAACGGAGATCTCACAGATATAATGCTTATATTGGAATATATTCGATATTTTTTCAAATGTGCATCTATTTTTACTAAAAACCGTTCGTATATCTTATAATTTGTATTAGTTATATTAAATATACAAAAGAATTGAGAAGTGAATTAATATTTTATTTACGTATTGGGACCAGTTCTGTGATATATCACTATCGTCCTACCTCTACCATTTCTAAGTTTAAAGCAATTTCCATCAATTTCCAGTGCTTATAACAAATTGTAGGAGTATTTTATAAATCAAAAAAAAATATATGTACTCTTGACCGGTCCATCTAATTAGTGCGATATCTCACATCAACATCTTTCATAATTAAAGCTGGATTTTCTTCCTAGTTCATTTTTAATTAATAATGAATACATATATTACGGTCTGACCGCATCATCATGCCTCGACTTAATAGCCCTCCTTCCATTCGAGGAATTTAATTAAATGTCTGCGTGTTTTATCCAAGGGTTCTATCGTCTATCGTATACATATCGCATTTCCACACTAATAATTCATAAATCCAAATATAAAAAAATATTCTGTTCAGCTAAAAATATAACCCGACATTAAGTAGAAAAGTGATGGCTTTGACGACGACAACAACAAATCGAAATCAATAAATGGCATTTATCTGGAATGACAAACAACAAAACAGTCCCCTCCAGAAGTAAATAAAAACGAACACAAAAAATAGCTTGGAAAACACCCCAAAAATATTATAGACTAATAAAACCATTAAGCAGAGTAAACAAAAAGTCAAAGCAAAGCAAGGCATTCCTGCAGTCACACATTCCTCTCCCAATAGAGGGTGTGAGGGGCTGAAGGACGGGTGTTCTCGTTCTCAGTCTGTACGGATGGTTGGCTGTACGCATGTGAACTTCAAGTGAACGTACAAAGGAATCGATTCTTCATCGTCTTACGGGCATGTGGGTATGAGCAAACAGGGCTCTGTTGTTGTCGTCGTCGTCATCATCATCATCAATGTCAGTATGCTCATAAAAATGAACTTAAATGCTTTTAACAGTCACACACACACAAACACAGATATCTGTGCCCTACACAAGCATTCCATTCGAACCATCATTGAATGTTGTTAGACGCAATGAGCACCCACATATGGGCCATTACTCGAGGATTAGGATTTTATACTCCAAAATAAAATCAAGAGTTGACATTAAATTAAACCTTTCCACACCATAATGTTAACCGAAGTAATTTCAGCCTATAGACACTTTGAAGCTGTCACACTCAGAAAAATAGTCGATTTAAATTTGATTCAATACTACACCGAAATTTAAATCAAAAAATAATGGATAGGAATACAATTTCTTCATTTCAAAGTCAGAAATAGTATAGCAAATTTAATTAAAAATATGCCTTGGGTTTAGTGGAAAATTCTTAATTTGCATTCTATAAAATATAATATGGCAATGAGCCAGATCAATATCTCAATTCAAATCACACACTAACAATTTTTCAAAGTACTTCGAATATTCGAATTCGTCATTTCATATTGTTTGTCCCCTTGGTCATCATAAAATCCCCATAGTTGGGGATAGACCTCCATAAGCCTGTATTTAAGTAATTATCTCGCTTAGTTATCGAGTTATCAGCCGAAAATTTTCGCAGAACTCGAAAAAATATTATTTTTTTTGTAAAAGGAAACAAAATTAAAAAAATAAAATTTTCGATAACAATCGAAATTTAAAAAAATATTTTTTTCTTTTTTTGTAGCTCATTTTAATGGAAAAAATCGTGGAAAAATTTCGTTAACATTTGAGTTGCATTCACTAATTCTTCATACATTCACGTTCAGTTATCGAATCATCGGACGATTCGATGATTTTTTTGTTAAATGAGGTCAAAATAAAAAAACGGAGCAAATAAAATATTTTTTGATAACATCTTAGTTATCGAAATATGGAAAATGGAAATTAAAAAATTGTATTTTAAGTTGTCTTATTTTTTTAGCTAATTTGAGTGAAAAAACAGAAATCGGGTAAAAAATCGATAACTTTCCAGTTATCGAAACCAAAAAAAAATCGGGAAATGGCTTTCATAGAAAACTCAGAAATATGCGAAAAAGATAAGTTAATGTGTGTACTGTAATTTATGTCAAATTGTTCATACATTCAAGTATTATTTCGCTTAGTTATCGATTTATCGGACGATAATTTGGAAAAATTAAAAAATATATATTTTTTGCTAAAATGAGCCCAAAATAAAAAATGGAAAAAATAATTAATAATTAAGATAATTAAGATGGTTATCGAAATATCTTTTTTTTAAGCTCAACTGAATAAAATATAACAAAAAATCGGGTAAAACTATCAGAGAAAATGGGTTTCATAAACTCAGTAATAGGCGAAAAAGATATAAAATAAATTAATGTGTGTACTTAAATTTATGTAAAATTTTTCATACATTCAAGTATTATCTCGCGTAATTATCGAGTTATCGTACGATAAAGTTTAGAAAAATCGATTTTTTGTAAAGTAATGTCAAAATAAAAATGGAGAAAATTAAATATTTTTTTCGATAATATCTTAGTTATCAAAATATGGAAATTAAAAATAAAAAGTAGATTTGTTATTTTTTCTTTTTTAGCTCATTTCAATGAAAGTTATCGAAAATTGGTTATATAATTTTCGATAACTTTCGAATTATCGAAACCAAAAATATCGAAAAAACTCAAGAATATAGAAAACTCAAGAATAGTCAAAAAGCAAAGAATAGTGTAAAAATAAATTAATGTGTCAATTTATGTCAAATTCATCATACATTCAAGTATTATCTCACTTAGTTATCGCACGATAAAGTTTGGAAAAATCGAAAAAAAAATATTTTAGTTAGTTATCGAAATATGGAAAATGAAAAATAAAAAGTCTATTTTATATTTTTTCTTTTTTAGCTCATTTGAATGAAGTATAATGAAAAATCGGGTAAACATTTTGATAAACATTTGAGGTATCGAAACCAAAAATATCGGAAAAACTGTTTTTTTAGAAAACTGAAAAATGGGCGGAAATGATAAAGTAAAATTAAGTGAGTACTTAAATTGATGTTAAATTAATCATTCATTCAAGTAATATCTCGCTTAGTTATAGAGTTATCGGACGATAAAGTTTTTAAAAATCGAAATAAAAATATTTTTTTCTGAAGTAAAAAACAAACAAATATTTTTTTCGATAACGTATCGTAAAGGAAACTTAAAAATTATTTAGCTCATTAAAAATCGAAAAAAAAATTCGATAACTGGAAATATCGTAAAAAAACTGGCATTTAAAGAAAATTCATAAAATAAGTAGAAAAGATAAAGTTAAATTTTTTGATAACTGGTTATCGCTCCCGAAAAGGTGCACCTACCCTGAATAAATTTGAAATGCTTAGCCAAAAGCACAATTCAATATTCAACAGGTTCAACAGCAATTGGAAATACAAGGTTTTGAATATACATTTGGATATAGAATTTTAAAATTTTCTGTAAAGATTTTTTCCCTGCATGGAGTCATTCCTGAGATTTTCAGAAATATGGAAATCATATGAAAATTTTGCTTTCCGGTTTGGCATGGAAGTACTTATATGGTAGAAATGCATAAGTATCTAACCTATCTATATATCTGTGTAATATTGATATATGTGGGCATGGATATGTACTGCGAAAGGAAAACAGAATAAATATAAAAGAAAAACGAAAAGAGATTAACAAAACAATTGTGACGATAAGCATATAAACAAAAACAAATGTATTGTCGTGTCTGTGCGGCTATAAATGTATCCATTAGATAAACGACGATCTGAATACGACGCAAACCTCGTTTAGGAGGGAGTGCGGTATGCGGTGGTACTTGTAATCATTAAATTTATTGACATAGACACAATTCCGACTGATGGACGGACGAACGGACGTACGCACAATCTGACAGAGAGACAATTATACTTGTGATGGATAATATCAATAAATGAGTATATTATGTATTGTAGACATACTCAACCGAATAATTATTTTAATGAATACTGGCGCGTACGCAAATGGGGGATACGATGACATGACATTCCATTTCATTTTATTTCTAATAAAACTTGTCATAATTAGAGGGCACTTGCGATTATTATTTAATCGTCATATTTCTTGGTATCCAGGTGCTAGAGTCTTTATCAACTTCCCACTATACGCCTGGACAACTGAAAGCACTCTGAAATAATTAATTTGATTTTGATGCATTCCATAAATTAATACCTCACATACAAATTATCACGATGTTCATCTGTATATTTTTAGTTGTTCCACTTTAGGAAAAACCATTAACGCAATCCGATCCGAAATTTTAAAGCTATGTTCTATGATGCCCTATTTAGCGATTTATGTTCAATTTCGCTATGACAATTTATCAATACCAGTTTATCGGCACAGTTGTTTAACTGAAGTGATGAAAAAGTTATTTTATTCAATTAAATTTATTTTTGAATGTTGGAATCGATGTTCGAATCATTTTTTGAATGCTGGACATACCTTCCAAAAACCATTTTATTGTAGGAAACACTTATTAAGTTATTATAACATTATAACAGACTATCTGATATGGATTAAGTAAATATATTATCTGAGAATAATATCTGAAGATAATTCTCAAAAAGCCTTTCAAACTATTCCATCATGGATATTATGATAAGAATAACATTTAATTGGTTCAATTGTTTGTTCTTGTAGCTACCCAGTGAACAATTTGATGGTCCAGATGCATGTCTATAATTTCTCTTGAATATCATCGGATAATTGAATGAAATATAGGAAATGCATTGACATACCCAGCAAAAATGGAAGTTGGGTTTTTTGGAAGCTCTATCTTTTTCGAAAAAAATGGATATTTCGGTAGAGCACGTTAAAAAAATTAAATAGGATAATGTTGCAAACTTTTCATTTTAGCCGCTGGATATATGGCTAAAATAAAAAATAAATAAATAAATATTCACTATATGATAAAAAGCTTAGCGGGTTTGATTTGAACTGGGATATTGTCCTGGCTCAAGACCATTTTGCATCTATATTTAATAGAATGCAAATTTATTTACAAATGGCATGGTGACATTTATTACTTGGCAGCAGACTACCACGATCATGATTTCGACCATGTTAAAAGTCTTTTCAAGTGGCTTCGCAGCGACTTTTCAACATCAAACCCGGAGATGATTCTCTCAAACTAACGAGAAGCTCAACTCACTTGCCGAATTTGCGTTTAAAAAATCGCACCAAGTAATAAAGTACACATGCCAAGCGGGTTTTTCTAAAGGCACATTTCAAATTGATTTAACTATATGCGGCGCCAGTGTGGTCTGCAAATGTGAGTTATATGCAGTGGAGAAATATACAAACTTGCCAAAATGCCGCTCTGAGAACAGCAACAGGCTGTCTCCTCATGTCTCATCAAGATCACCTACATGAGGAGTCTAAGGTCATTTCCGTACGTAGGCACAACTTTATGTTATCTACGCAGTACTTGCTTGGGTGTTATCGCAGAGACCATCCAAACCACCATCTTATGGCTCTGCCCCCTCCGCCCAGGCAGGTAAGGAAAGACCTCCAGGTTCTAGAGAGAGAGAGGTCCAAAGGTATATGAGAGAGCCTCTAGATCAGCGAGCATACAAGGCAGGTTTAAACGATATTCACAGAGACGCAGTCGCAGCAGCAATCAACAACAACGCCATGAATATCGTCCTCGGAGATCATCCGCCAGAAATTGCATCTGGAGAGAAACAACTGCCGCTACAAACTAGATCGGTTTTGGCACAGCTGAGATCTGGATGGTGTAGCCGCCTCAATTTGTACTGGGCACGAATTGACGACAACGTGCAGAATATCTGACCGCTTGTAGCCAGGGGCCACACGATACGCTACATCTATTCAACTGTCGTGCAAAACCTACTCAGCTAGTTCCCAGGTCACTATGGACGCACCCTAAGCAGGTGGCCATCTTCCTGAACCTGGAGACGAACGACGCAGATCCTGATAGTGAAGGAGATTAAAAACGGACAACACAAACATACATATATAGCTGTTACAACAACAACAACTATTGTAGGAGCGTATGTCGAAATGAGAGAGCTATTCTATATATAAGTCGTGTTTTATTGGCAATACGCTTAATAGTTGAGATTTGATCGGACTCCATGACGCCCAATCTTCATGGCTAGGTTCAAAACCTTAAAGGTTTTATCCTGAATTGTTTTCGGTACCATATAGATTGCAGGTTCATGGTACATGGTCCCAGTTTCTACATATGTAAAACAATATAGTTGACTGCAGTCAGTAGTTTAGAAGATATAAAGGATTTAATTTTATCTAGGATAGAGACAATTGTGTGGAAGGTGCAGAAGGGGCGTGGCAAAAGCATAGATATTTTGTAGGTCTAAAGTGATTATAAAAACAGTTTTAAATAACAAATTGCAACTGATTTCGACGTTCCGAATGGAAGTTATATAAGTTTTTTTTTGTATGGCCGAATTTGTATGGGAGGTGCCTGAATGGAGTTTGGTTATATCGCCCACATTTTAGGTGAATGCAACATCTATAAAAACTTTGTCATAGATTAACTTACAGAATATTCTAATCATCCGTATAGAAGTTATAACAGATTTATTTTGATATATGTTAGGGTGATTTGTGTGGTAGGTACTAGAAGGCAAACCCCGCTATATTTTCAAATACCAAAATATATATATAAAAATTTCGATCAACACACAAAGGACAAAACATTCTACTGAACTTTTTTTACAAAAGTCTGATTGGACTAAGAGAAGAGAAGCGTCCGAGCTTTCTACCTGCAAAGACAACGAAAGGGAGTTGTTAGTTCACGCGTTGTTAGTCAGTTCGCGAGTTTTGGCAGTGGTTCTTAATAAATCAATGGAAAGCCCAATAAAGCTATAAAAAAACCGGATCTTATATTTTCAGGAGATAATAGCGCCTACTGCCGTGTGAGGGGGCGTTGGTAGACGCATTGTATTCACCCGGTGTTAAGAGCACCGTGAGTTTGGGACATTGTGGCAGGTACTCACGTAAAGCCTGGACACATCTGCACTATCGAGGTAGGAGACACTAACTTTTCAATAAACAATAAAAATAAATAAAATAAAGTGAGTTATTACATCAGTTATGAACAAAACAAACATTATACGTCAGCAGAACTTATGGATTTGACAGCAGATCTGCATATGCTCAATACAAACGAGCTAACCTAAATACAAGCATCTCATGAAGCAGACTCTTCATTATACACTCCACGAGAGTATTATGACTTTGTGCATTTGTTTGTAACACCCAAAAGGAAGCGAGATAGACCCATTGCTAATTATACCGATCGACTTAGAATCATTTTTTGAATCGATTTAGCAATGTCCAATGTTTAATTTGAAGAAAATCGGTTCAGATTTCGTTATAGCCTCCATACGAATTTCATATCCGATTTGATTCTTTTTTCTCTAGGTACCACATATTTTAACAGATTTTCTTCAAATTTAGCAAAACATCTTATATTTCAAGTAGAAATACATGTGGTGAAAATTTATCAGATCGGTTCAGATTTATATATAGCTCCCATAGAAATTTCGCTTCCAATATGAGCTTTTTCGTTCTAGAAACAACATATTTTATCAGATTGTCTTAAAATTTGGCAAAGCAGCTTATATTTAAACTAGGAACACCTGTGGTGAAATAAATCAGATCGGTTCAGATTTATATATAGCTCCGATTCAAATGTCGCTCCCGACTTGACTTTTTCTGCTCTAGAACCCACATATATTAACAGATTTTTTTCAAATCTTGCAAATTATCTTATATTTCAACTAAAAACAACCATGATGAAAATGGGTCAGATCGGTGCAAATTTATTTATAACTCTCATACAAATTTCGCTCCCATCTTGACTTTTTCCGTCCAGAAACCACGTATTTTTACCGAATTTCTTCAAATTGAGCATAACACGTTATACTGAACTGGAACTGGAAGAACCTATTGTGAATGTGGGGGTCTCTTCATTCCATATTTGTATACTGCACTGATATAAATATTCTTTTCGATTTGATAAATTGGATCAGGTCATATCAGCCTATTATTAGGAAACATACAAAAATCCTTCCCGTTTTCACTTATTTACCGAATTGAATTGTATTTGGATAGAAAGTGGAGTGTATCATATAGTCGGCCCCGTCTGACTTAAATCTTTCTTTACTTGTTTTTGGCTATCACCGTGATTCCTTTGAGGCTTTGGGCGCCTCAGAAAAATATCCAAACGCCACAGTCAGCAAGATTTTGACGGCCGTAGAAATTTACAAAAGAAATTAAGTTAGTTTAAAAGAAGAATCAAATTAAAAAAGTGAAAAAAAAAACTAAGGATTCTTATCGAAACAAATAAAGTTGTTTAGATTTTATCTGACGATGGAAAAGGTTGGAATGTTCTCACTGAAACTAAATCCACTCAAGCATGTCCAATAGAGCGTACCAGGTTACAAGTAAAAAAAAAAAAGTTCGCCGTACACCTTCGAATATGAAGTATTATTGAAAGGTAGTTTCAAAAAAATTTTTTTTTTTTTTTTATGCCGAACGTAGGGGTCGCGCTTTTACATTTTTCTATATAACTTCTGCATTTATAAACGGATTTTAAAGTGTGATACATCGATGTTTTTGTCCGATTTTTTTGTCTTTGAAGTCATTGAGCTCAAACATGATTCATGATTTTATGCGAGCTTTAATTTTCGATTATTAGAGTGGTACATTAGGGTAGTAGCAACTGAGAAATGATGGGTAAGTACCAGAAGGGGGTGCTTGAGCTCAATGACTTCAAAGACAAAAAAATCGGCCTCGTCGAGACAAAAACATCGATGTATCACACTTTAAAATCCGTTTATAAATACAAGTTATATAGAAAAATGTAAATGCGCGACCCCTACGTTCGGCATAAAAAAATAAAAATTTTTTTTTTGAAACTACCTTTCAATAATACTTCATATTCGAAGGTGTACGGCGAACTTTTTTTTTGAGGTACGCCCTAATGTCCAATGTTATTCTGCAAAATTGCATCCAATTGGAGGCAACTTCATATTTTAAGTCTTTTGCATTGCTCGATTCGACTTTTCGAACTTCTATTAGACTTTGACCATAAATATGATTTTAAAAAACGGCAAATACGAAGAAATAATGACAAGAGAGCATATTAAAAGTACAAAGACAACTGTTCAAATGTGGGCAATTCATATGACTACCACGACTGGGTCGGCAGTACCTCATCCGATTAAACCATTTTTTTCGGTACAGCCCAAAATCCACACCAAACAGTGACTTGTTGAGGATGCATTGGCTTCTTAAAAGTCACGTGTGTTCTTTGCAGCAATTTTGCTTATTGACATAGTCACCGAGATAAAAATGATCTCTTCTCGAAAAAGTTCCACGTAAATTTCTTACAGTTTGCGATAAAGAATCACTACTTTGGAACTAAGTTCTTAATATTTCCCAATTTTGTTCGATCGTATAGCGTCCCATTTTGAATGTTATTCTACCTTTCAAAGTCAAAGTAATTGGTAGTTCAAAATTAACCCTATACTTCTCGTAGAGTATTTGCGGCTCATGAAAATTTTGCAAAAATTACAGGAATTTACGAGTAATATTCCTCCTAAAAATAATACTAATATGTATGTGATGTCAATTTCCCAAAAGTGGGTTCAATTTAAATGGAATCGATTTATGAACTATACAAGTTTAATGTTTCACAAGAGCGTAATTTTTATTTAATTTCACTATTTACTTGATAAATCCATTAAATAATTTATTTGTTGATTAGTTTTTAAAAAGAGGTTTGATATTCTGAATGTAGGTTTAGCTTTAACAACTTTATGCAAACAAAATAGTTAAAAAATCATGTATATAACTTTTTATTAAACATGTAATAAAACGCTGTATTTGACTGAAATTGAAGTAAATTTAAATACATTTTATACATAGAGCTGTTTTAATAAATTTAAAAATAGTAGTTGTACTAGTATTCTTTATTTATCATAATTTTACATTTTGTTTGTTATAGACAATTATTAGCAATATATGTAATTAAATGCAAAAAGGTAAATAAAAGGATATATATGTTGTCGTCAGTCTTCATTCTAGACACAATATGAAATATATAGGTTTTTGTTTTTCAGAAATAAAATTCAAACAATAATAGTTTCCTGTATTGAATACACATTTTTATAAAATTTACTAGAGCCTTCCAATTAATGACTACACCATTTAATATATTTACTAACTCGCCTTCATTAAGCAAAACCTTTTGGAAGAACATTAATCGGAATTCTTTCAATGCTGGACAGCGGCCTAGAAAATGTTGCAAATTTTCTATTTTTCTCATGTTGCACATTGAACACTGTCGATCAATATTTGGTCGGTACTTGCTGCCGTTTATGTCAATCAAGTCACTTCTGGCCTTAAAAATCCACATTATATCCTCTTGTTTTAAATTCTCAATTAAATATGTTTGGCCAACAGTAGGGTCTAAATTAGAATAAAGACGGCTTGTCTGACTGGCTTTGTGCATTGCTTGGTTTTTATTCCTAACATTTAAAGTTTGAATCAAATGATACTTGTTGAATACCCAATGCTGTTTTGTTTGATTTTCCAGAAAGGGCTCGAAATTATTTTCCGACATCAGCATATTTATACTGTTTGCCCAAAATATTTGATGATGTAGTATCTTTTTAGCTAGTTTATGGAGCAATCTTTCTTCGTTATAATCAAAGAGAACTCGAATTATATATGTTAAGTGGGATTCCAATGTGTAAATATGTCCATTTTGAATACCAGTTTCTAGCATGGCCAAGAAAAAGTCGCTTAAAAAGTCGTGTAACGGATTTGGTCGAAACATACTTAGGGTCTTAAGTCACTCCCAAATGACCAAATGATATATAACATCCTACTCTGTAGAATGAGGGCATAAAAATAATTGTACAAAAATATAAAAGTCTAAATATGGATGTGCTTCCAGCAATTATTTTTCAGAGGTGTGTATTAATGTGGGCCCATTTGCATCTGAACTTCCTCCTGCAGGCGTAGAAGTGACAGGGTGCTTCTTTTTTCTTTCCTCCAAATTCATTTTCCTGGGAAAACTTGGTGTTTAGGGTGATATCTATATAGTTCATCCCGCGATAGTTGGTTCAGTGACCTTTATATGATCTCGCTGATCGTTGGTATACATTTGCATCTGACCAGAAGCACCACGTCGTCCGCATAAGTTGTAATCCCGAAATAGCATAACCAAATCGAAAAGTAGTGCACTATCCCACACTACTGTCCATATTACAAATAATTTGATAGGTGGATGTTAAGTAATCAAGTAGTGACTTAATCCTGACAGAAACCTCTAACTCCATAATCGTGCAACTTTCTAAAAAAATTCTATCTGACATCGCCGTTAAAGCAAGTAAGTTTTGACGGCCTTCTATCCGATTTCTGATCGAATTCGAAGCAAATTGTTTGCTGGGCACTTGTTTCAGACGATTTATGCTAACAATCGAAAAGATATACGCTGTATGTGTGCACTTTATAAATGTATATATGTGTTATCAAAACCAAATATTTGAAACTTAAGGTTGAAATTGATTGTTCAAATGAATGACAGACAGATAGCTTCCTCTAACTAATCCTTATGATGAGAAAAGTTCATCCAGTAGAGGTTGGATGTGACATCATAAAACTTCCTAAACACAATTTGACTCCTTTTTTGGGTCAGGGGCGGGGGTAAACCATCAACAAAATGTCCACACACAAACCCCCTTAACACAGTCATTACAACCGATTGAACTCTGCTGCTGTAGAAGAGCAAACTTTCCCAGTTCTAACGGCCCGCACAGCTCCGCACCGCCCGCCCGACAATGAAGTTGATAATGATGTTGTTGATGGGCTCTGTGTGGTGTGTACGCCGCACAGGGCGAAACTGAGAGGGTAAATTCCCCCTTTGGAAAACAAACAAATTAAAATGTCTTTCTGTTTGTGTGGGTGTATATTAGAGTGGTTCGACATACTTCTTTTTTTAAATGAAATTGTAATGCAGCATATTATAGGAAAATTGTTTAGCCTTTCCGACTGTTATCGTGGTAATATTATTAAATATTGCTTTGAACCTGATGGCCATTTTCACACCCTGGGACTCATGAGACGAATATTATTGAATATTACTTTGACCTCTGATAGTCATTTTCGCATCCTTGGACTTGTCAACTGACATCCTTTACGCATGAAAAATTACATTGAGATTAGATTATAATTGTGGTCTGTATTTAAATATAAATAACGCATTGGTCAATAGAAAAATGTAGCAAGTATTACTAGAAATCGGTTACTTCAACCCACCCTAGTGTATCTGTGTATGCGTATTATTATGGACTGTGAATGACTCGATTACGCCTTTTATTACGGTGAGAGGCAAATACATACAACGTGCCTAAGTTCTTAAATGACTGTTCTGCCACAAAAATACTGTTCAGAATATTATTGTTGCTGTTGTTGGAGCAACAGCATTTTCATATGGAAATTCGAATGGAGGGAGGCTGGCTGCTGCGCCGTTGCTGTTCGGTTGGCATGTTGGTTTGGGAAAGTGTGCAGCATGTCTGACGGATGTGCCCTTTTTTCGTGACTAATGAAAGACAAAGGTCATGTCAATTAAAATTAATCAAAGATTGTAATAAAGTATTTGATGTCAATTCATTAATATCAAGAATATACGAGTACACACGAGTGCGTTGTTGACAACAATTTAAAATAGTCGAGTTGATGTTGATGGACCTCGCAATTTAAAATCTCAACGGCAACGAGGACATAGAAGTCCTTTCTACAACTCTGGCCAACCAATGTGATTTGCAATTAATCCAAAAATGCGAATGACAAATCATTTGGGAGACTTTTTACATATGTATGTGTATTAGGCTGGGTCGCCGTCCATACAAATGGAAAATCAAGTTCCAGTCACCCCACGAAAATAAAGTTTGAATTGTTTAATGATGATTTGCGAAATATTTCTTTTCTAGATCAAGCCATCTGTGAGCTAAACGCTCCTGAAAATAGTCATAAAAATCATGTTTTTCCGGTATAATTTTTATACACTTTTCTAATTTGTTTGTAACACCCAAAAGAAAGCGAGACAGGCTCATTGTTAATTATACCGAAGGACTTAGAATCACTTTTTGAAATTTGGCACAACATCTTATAATCCAACTATAAACATCTATGCTGAAAGTGGGTAAGATCGGTTCAGATTTAGATATAGCTCCCATACAAATGTTCCTCCAGATTTGACATTTCGATTTTCTTTAAAATTGGCACAACATCTTATAAACCAGCTAAAACACCTTTGGTGAAAGTGGGTAAGATCGGTTCAGATTTAGATATAGCCCCAATACAAATGTTGCTCCCAAATGTTTAACCGATTTTGGCCAAACTATACATATTATATTTCACATATTTCCTTCCAGGTTTCAATATATCCCCATACAAATGTCCTTTCCGATTTAAAATTTTTTTGTCAAAGACATACATTTGCATTTTATTACCGAATTGAATTGTATTCGGATAGAAAGTGGAGTGTATCATATAGTCGGCTCCGCCCGACTTTAGCCTTTCCTTACTTGTTTTGTGTTACGTTTGTTCTCAATTTTTTTTCTGAAATAATAGACCCTTGAAAGCACTTAAAATATAAATTTTTATTCTTGTCATAGAGTAGCTTATCGGTCGAATTATTGGACGTTTATATAATTTTTTGTGGATTTTCACAGTTACTACTGAAAACTATTCTGTGTCTTGTGGTAGAGTTTTATAAAAAATAAATGCCTAAATGATGAACATCGGAATGAAATTGACGCCACAGCGCCCATTTTTGTAAAAAGTGTTTGAACAGTTTGTTCACAACCATCGCCTGTATTAAATTATTTCACAAATTCATTGACGTCGTTTTTCGTCCGCTATTCATCATTTAGGCATCATTCGAATTCCTTTTTTTCCTCCTATTTATTTTTCATTACATCTCTTACAAAATGTTTCTTAGAAATATGAGTTTTTAGCTGTTACCTTGAAAACACGTAAAAAATCAATATAAACGCCCAATAATTCTACCAATGAGTTATTCGAAGATAAGAATAAAAAAAATTATTTAATGAGCTTGCAAGGGTCTATTAACTCAGAAAAAAATTTGGACAAAAATGCAACATAAAAAAAATTACACGAGAAAAACATGATTTTCAGGAGCGTTTAGCTCACAGATGGCTTGACCCAGTGACGAAATATTTAGTAGATCATCATTAAACAATCCAATTTTCAATTCTGGGTGGTGATGGCTGCAATTTATTTTCGTATACCCTCACTCTCAGAGAACATATATACGGAAATTATAAGTATAAAATTTAACGTACGGCAGGATAATTTGTGTGGAAGTTACTAGGAGGTTCATATCACATTTCCACATTTATAAAATAAGTGTAAAAACATCATGTCAAGTCATAGTGGACCCCATACACCAGTATAGAAGTTATGAAGGATTTAATATTACCTGGGATAGAGACAATTGTGTGGGTGGTACAAGAAAGAAATATTTTTCAAATTTAAAGTGATTATAAAAACATTTTTAAATATCAAATTGCAAATGATTTTGAATACCCATATGGATGTTATGTCAGTTTTATTGCAACCAAAGATTATACCACTTTGTGGGATAATACCATTCTGGTACTTTGGGAGGTACCAGGATGGGTGTGACAAGATAGATATATCAAAAGTTTACAATAATTTTTTTTATGAAATAATTCTTGTAACATTGAAATTTAAGAACTTACGACAATACAATTTGAATACCCATATGGATGTTATGTCAGTTTTATTGCAACCAAAGATTATACCACTTTGTGGGATAATACCATTCTGGTACTTTGGGAGGTACCAGAATGGGTGTGACAAGATAGATATATCAAAAGTTTACAATAATTTTTTTTATGAAATAATTCTTGTAACATTGAAATTTAAGAACTTACGACAATGATATTATGTCGTCTGTCGGAGATTTGATATGAATATTTTCTTTGTATATATATTCAATTAACGATATTCATTTATTATTGATTTTCTATATGATAAGGCATTTATAATACAGTTAAATAAATTACAGCAATTTTCGTCCTCTACGCACGCCATTTAAGGCATTTATTATTTCCCACTCAAATAGAACGGGTTTACTAAAATATCGTAGCCTATATTCTTTTAGGATGGGGCATATTCCCAAGAAATGTTTCATATCTTCCTCCTCATTCAGATTACACAGGGAACAGATGTAATTTGTATCATTTTGATGAAAATTGTTGTTTAAAATTATAAGACCACATCTAGCTTTATATATTAATGATATTTTGTTACTTCCATAGGTTTCTTTGAAATATGTTTTGCCAACGTTGTGATCGAGTGACTTGTATATCCTTGTGTTACTTTGTAGTGACTTTATCCACATATTTTGCATGTTGTTGAGTTTTATATGATCCAGTAGCCCGATAGCCTTATTAGACCAATCATTTTTGTTCATGTTTGTTTTAGTCCACTCTAACCCATATGTTCTGCTTAGTTCATTTAGGTCTTTAGCCCAGTACGCCTTCTTTTCCAATACTTTCCAAGACAATTTGTTTGGTAGCCTATTTTTTTATATTCAAAAATATATACACATCTTAGATGTAAGTTAAGCGTGTATAGATGACTGCTGTCAATACCAATCTCTAGCATTATGCAGTGTTTGGGTGTGTAGACTGGCAACTTAAGAATTTTTTGATAAAATATAACTGCAATTTATCAACTTCTTCAAAAAGTGATCCACCCCATACTTGTGCAGCATAGCTTTGAATAGCTCTGCAAACAGCCTGAAAAAGTATCCACTTTGCGTCCAGAGATATATAGTTTTTACTTAAGTACTCATTCCATGCCATAATACTTTTTTGCTGCATTGTTTCTGGTTTCTAAAAGTTTTCTAAAGCTCAGTTTTGGTGTTAGCAAGACTCCTAGGTAACAGTACTCATTTACAATGATAATCTCGTTTCCACGGAACGTCCACATCTCTTTTCTTGTCAGTTTTCCACCACGTCTAAATACCATTATGGCCGATTTGTTCAAATTTACTTCCATACCCCAGGTGTCACAGTATGATTCCACCTTGTTAATCATTTGATGTAATACATCAATATCATCTGATACTATTACAATATCGTCTGCATATAGAAGGAGTCTAATGTTTAGTTCGCTCAGATATAGTCCTCCTCCAAAGCAATCGTGTAGATCATTTAGATATAGTGCGTACATTAAAGGAGACATTAAGCAGCCTTGCTTGACGCCTGAGTTCGTGCTGAATTCGTCTGAAAATGCATTTCACAAGTTTGGTAGAAATTCCAATACTACGTAGTTTGTACATTAACAGCTTTCTTGGTACCTTGTCAAATGCGGCTCTAAAATCAACAAAGAACGCATATACTTTCTTCTTTTCTTGATGTTTAAGTTTTATGATTGAAGTGAGGTTATATATGTTGTCAGACGTGGAGTACTTTTTACGAAAGTCAGCTTGCTACTCTCTTAATAATGGGTGTGACAATATCGCCCATAATCCATTCGAATGTAACCTCTATAAAAGCATTACCAAATATACAATTTCGCAGTATTCCAATCATCCGTATAGAAGTTATAACAGCTTTAATTTTTCGTAGGTTTGCGTGATTTGTGTGGGAGGTACTAGAAGAGGCGTGGCAAAACCCGTCATATTTAGTACACTTAGAGATACTATAAAAATATTATCAAATACCAAAATATAACTGATTCCGATTATCCGTGTGGAAGTTATATGGGTTTTAATTTAACATTGGAATATGGGTTATTTATGTGGGAGGTACCAGAATGGGCGTGGAAATTTAGCCTATCATCGAACTTAAAATATTACTATGTGCAAAGTTTGAATTGACTCCTTCCGAGAAAATGATCACTTTTTTGCAAAAATTACACCAAGGCCCCAAATCTTTTGGGCCCATAAAAAAGTGCATGACTTTAGGCAAAACTGGGAGACACTGGTCTTTTTTGGCCTTTTATCACGTAGTGGTGTCCGTATATGGTTATGTTTTCATGACTTAAAAAATTACACACAGTGTAATGTTTGTTCTTTTGCGGGTGATATGGGTTGCAAATGAAAGAGAAGAATATCTGTTAAAATACTTCAGATTTCGTGCACATGGGAAGTAATGCAGTGCATTGCGTTGGCTAAATAAAGATAAGGAGTTAGAAGGAGGAAAGAGGGAAAAGTACATGTTGACATCTGAATCTCTGGCGGAAAAGATATTTCCCGGAAGTCGATTCCACATACGAGTTGATACGAATTCATTCTGTAATGTGTTCACTCGGAAAAAAGCATTGATAAATCTAAGTGAAATCCATACTCCAATTTATTTAGTTTTAAATTTCCTTAATCGTAGGAAAATTAACTTAGTATGAGTAAAGTTTCCTAATTTCAAAGTTATGGTAAACAGTTCATTTACTTGAAATAGGGCCGTACATTCACTTAAAAATATTTCTTGGAAAATATTCTTACAACTGAGTCAACTTATATAGGGTCCGCCAAATAACTTTTTTTGAAAATGCCATAAAAAAACTACTGAATATTTTCTCAAATTTCTTTTTTTATTTGAAAGTACAATCCTTCCGGTTAATAATGGAAAATAATTTCATTCAAATGGCTTCTGAGGGCACCCCATAAATAATAGCCCAACGGTTGAATAGTTGAAAAAAAAAACGTTAGATGGCGGACCCTATATTTGTGTGGTTTTAAGTAAGATTTCCTAAATTTATTGTGTTTACTTATTTAAATTAAAATTTAAATTTGTTCTTCATACATTTGAGTATTATTGAACTTGTAAAAAATCACTTCAATGTGTATAGAAAATTCCTGAATTGAAATCTATGAAACAATTCTGGTTCGTTTGCCGAGATTTACTTCTTAAATACTTCAAGTATTATTCTAAGCAACCACCAAACAGCAATCATGGAGTAATGCCTCACGTCTTTATGACACTTTATAACACTTTTGAGAATTATTTCATGCTGTCAGTTTTTGTATTAGTTTTTCATACCCTGAATAAAATAAATTTTGAAGTATTGAGGTATCAGTTAAATTGAACTTATTTTAAGTTCACTTTTTTCTAAATATCAAGTAAAATTTAAGTAAAAATGTACTAGCCTTAAAGAAAAAATCCTTGATACATATTAGGATATATTGTTTTAGCGTTATACGAAGTTAAATTTTCCTATTTATGATATTTAAAAAGGTACAAAGAGATGTTGGCATTGAAGAGTCCGTAATTATGCAAATGGTAACGGAACTTAAAACAAGTAAGGAAAGGCTAAAGTCGGACGAGGCCGACTATGTGTTTCACTTCCACTTTCTATCCGAATACAATTCAATTCAGTAAAAAGTGAAAACGAGAAGGATTTTTTATGTTTCCTAGTCATAGGCTGATATGACCTGACCCAATTTGTCAAATCGAGGGCTATATCCACTTTCACAATAGGTTCTTCCATTTAAAGTATAACGTGTTATGCTCAATTTGAAGAAATTCGGTGAAAATACGTTGTTTCTGGGGCGGAAAAAGTCAAGCCGGGAGCGAAATTTGTAGGGGAGCTATATATAAATCTGAACCGATCTGACCTATTTTCACAACAGGTGTGTTTCTATAAATAGAAAACTAAATATTTTACTTTAGTTTTTAACAGTGAAAACCTATGGATACATGTACTTGTAGCAGTAAGAGATTTTCAAAAAAAAAAAAAATAAAAAATTAAACCAAATTAAAAAATAAACCAAATTAAGTATCATATTTTTCTATTATTAATGATTTTTGTGTGCCAACAAATATCGATTTAAAAATATCTATTTTTGATGTGCGCACCCACTATAAGAGAAGTGGAAGAGACAGAAATCTTAAATACTCTAAATACCACATTAATACTATATACAATAAACGTTAAGGGTTATTGGGATATTTAATGGCCTTGTTAAGGAAACATTTTTCCCTCGAGAATTCACACATTTACAATCCTAACCGATCTACAATTATTAGATGTATTCTCGGACATTTTGGATCTCGTAACTCCTTTCGTTCAGATGCTTTCAACAGATGTACGGAGAGATTTTTTAAGAAGATAGTCTCAGGTCGATATTTCAACAGGAATGACACCCCTTCCCCTGGAGGAGGTTATAAACATATAAAAATTTAAATGTAAAAATATGAAATATTGAATAATAAAAGATTACGTTTGAAAATGTTATCTTCAGTGTGTACTTACCAATGCAATACGCACACACTCAGTCCTTAGGTATGCCTCGAACATATAAATGTTGTCTGCCACAATACGAGTCTCCTCTGGAAAAGATAAAAACGCAGTTTTCTGTTAATCACTTGTGGTAAACATTGTCATATGAATTAAATTTCTGACATGGAATAAAATAAAACCAAATATATGACCATCCATCACATTCGTCGGTTTCTCATTTCCAGTCGATTATTACATTATTATCTATGATCATGACAAAAGGTTCATTTCTACTTATTGGTATTTTAGTCGGTTAAACCAAGTTGGCTCAGAGAGTATCTGTGTCGAATTTATAAAACTGTTTTTTTTTTTTCACATACAGATTTTTGTTTTACTCAACACATTTACAAGAAAAATAGTATCACTTCGCATGAGTTTTGGACTGTCACACAGTTTTACATGTGCAGCATATAAAACAAATGAACGTTAGGAACGTGTGTTTTTGCTGTTGTTTTACAAATGGGGTAAGACCCGAGAGGAGAAAAGGATTGTTGATATAAAGGTTGGTTAAATTTTAAGGCCCGATGTTGATTTTGAATAAAACACAATTTTTTAGGAAATTATTGTCATTTCTTTTTATTATGATAATATTTATATGGTTCAATTATGTATGGAACAAAATATCGGCCAAATGGACGCCGTGACCTCGGCGGCACACCTCCATCAGATGGTCCAAATTTTCGATGACGCTGAGGCATAATTGAGGTTCTATGCCGTTAATGTGTCGCATTATCTCATCCTTTAGCTCTTGAATTGTTTTTGGCTTATCGACGTACACCCTTTCTTTCAAATAACCCCAAAGAAAGAAGTCCAACCGTGTCAAATCACATGATCTTGGCGGCCAATTGACATCGCCACCACGTGAGATAGCATGACAATTGAATTTGTCGCGCAAAAGAGCCATTGTTAGCTGTGTGGCATGTGGCACCGTCCTGTTGAAATCACATATGATCCATATCTTCCAATTCGGGCCATACAAAGTTCGTTATCATCTCACGATAGCGAAGACCATTCACAGTAATTGCCTGACCGGCCTCATTTAGGAAAAAATACTCCCCGATGATGCCGCCAGCCCATAAACCGCACCAAACAATCACTCTTTGTGGGTGCATTGGTTTTTCGACAATCACTCTTGGATTATCATTCGCCCAAATGCGGCAATTCTGCTTATTGACGAATCCAATGAGGTGAAAGTGTGTCTGTGTCACTGAAGATGATTTTCTTCGCCCGTTTTCATAATAAGCCTGAATAACTTTAACTCGATTGTGTATCTTTCCATGGTTCAAATTGAGATAGTCTGAAATTGATAAATGTCAAATGAAATGCAGACAAAAACTTGACGTTTAGGTGTGGTTCACATTCAACATCGGCCCTTACAATTTAACCACCCTTTACCTTCACCATCCCATTCACACTAACCTCTAAAATTCACTAACCCCCAGAGTTACAAGCCGAACCGTAATTATCGGCGGCGGCTGCTTTCGGCTGATTTACCGGCTCGTTCTGTCATTCGATCACCCCCATTACGAAATTTATTTAACAATTTTGGGAAAAGAGAAGGAACAATTTGTATTGGTTTTTAATACTTTTTCTTTTATTTTTTGGCAAGTAGTTCAATATTTGTTAATATTAGCCGATATTAGCCAATAATTTCATATTATTATCTCATACAAATTTTTTTTGGGAGTGGAAATCCATCCCAAAATTTTTATAATATAGATGAATTTAATAATTTTTTTGTGATTACAGCTTTTCATGTGAGGCATATTTGACCAGACATTCTGAATATCACAATCCTTTCAAAGAATGGTAAAGCTCTACCTACTTTAACACACCAAAGAAGCATAATATTAAGGTTCATGTTCCAAAAGTGTCCGAATAGTGCAAATGGTATTGTAGTCGGAGGACAGATTCAACAAATTCAAAGAAAGATCCATATATTGCACATTAGTAGGTTATCTAAGTCGTTATATATTCTTTCGTTATATTTTCTTTTGTAATTTTAAGTGGGTTGTATATTTTTGTAGTAAGATTTGACGGAGTTAGACCTCCTTCAGATCTAAACAATTATCGGCGGCGTGGTTGAAGTCGATATGAGCCGATGAAATCGGCGGCGGCGCGGCTCGTTCAGAAACGTACGGCGGCAGCGGGTTGTCGGCTTAAAATCGGTCGGCTTGTATCTCTGCTAAACCCCTAAATTTCGGAAATGTACGAAATTAACCATAAAATGGATTTTAAGTTTTTGCCTAATTCTGTTATTTAAGTTATGTTTTGATTTTTGGTGTATTCAGAGACATATAGTAGAATCTTGTGGCAAATATTTTTGTTTAACATTTTGACCCGTTAATCTCCTGTTTTAGGGACGTTTTTACCCTCTCGCACAAAATGGACCACAAATATGTTCATCGTAGTGTTTTAAGTGAAATTGCTGAACTCATCCTATTTTTTTTTCACTGAACCAACACGCAATGCAGTGCACTGCGTTGGCTAAAGGAAGATAAGTGGTTGGATGGAGGAAAACGGGAGAAGTATTTGTTGACATTTGTTTTAAATCTCAGAATGTTATAATTGGCGGAAAAGATATTTGCCGGAAATCGATTCCACATACGAGTTCCGCTAGCAAAGAACGAATTTATTCTGTAACGTGTAGTGCGGCCAGCCAATCGTCCAATCGATAGCAAATGGGTGAGAGTTCCTTGAAAGTCGCGTATCTCTACCGAATGTCCTCCCGTCCGGCAAGAGATCACGAATATCCGAGGGACAAACACCATAAAATCCACATTACGACGATGATCAAGTGAGACACTAGAATTGTATATCCTACTGTCTCTTATCAACTTCATCGCCCTACTCTGAACACAATCAAGTAGCTCCATGGAAGATCTTGTTGCACCCGACTATATATGGGAGTTGTACTTCATCTTAGGTAATGTAATGTAGATATTGAGAAGATCGGAGGGAGTGAAGTATTTCTTACACCGCTTTAAAAAGCCAAGACACATGATATCCACACCGTTCATTGAAGTGGACGACACCGTTGGATCTGTGAATCGCTTGTGGGACAACAAGGAGCACTGAGTTTTACATGCATTAAAGTCTACTCTATTCACTCGACCCCAGTAAATACTGGCAGAATGACTCATACTTCAATCGCCTTTTGTCCTCACTTTCTTGAAGACTTGATACATATGACATATGATCAAATGAGTATGAAAGAATACAAATATTTAAAGATACGTTTATAAGTCAAGGCTACCAATACGTTTACATATCGATACTTCAAGTCCGTTCAAAAAATAAATATTCTTATATCTATATTTTCAAAAAGCTTAAATACCATAAATAGTGGTATATAGTGGGTGCTACAGCTGGTTGTATTTCCATTCTATTTTAATTTAAAATTTTAAAGTTCAAATTTTGAAAATGCGTACAAGATAACCTAACCTTCATGATTCAACCAATTTTTGCCGTAAATGTAAAATGTACGAATTTGGAAAAATCTTTTTATTTTGCGTGTCCATGCACTCAGAGGAATGTAAAGGGTGATTTTTTAGCTATTATCTTTATGGCAACACTGGTTTAAGCAGCTGGCACACGTTTCGTGTTTTGTTTCACTGTCAAACATCTTCATTTTGGTCTATAATTTAACCATGAATCGTCTTACAAACGAACCATGCTTGCAAATTATTGAATTTTATTATCAAAATGCGTGCTATGTTAAGAAAGTTCATCGCGCGCTTCCATTTTATGGTCAGTTTAATCGGCCCATTGAAGCGGCTATTCGGGCTATTGTGACTAAATTTCGCACCAAATTTACATTGTTGGACATTAAACCACCAACACGCTTACGTAGAGTGCGAACTGAAGAAAATATCGCAGCTGTATCGGCCAGTGTTAATGATGACCATCAATTATCGATTCGTCGCCGTTCGCAGCAATTGGGCCTCTGTTACTCAAAAACGTGGACATGCCAAAATTGGACTAAGCGGATGGACCATTTGAGGCGCAGTCAATGTCAACATTTGCATGAAATAATCATTCAAACATTAAATTGTATGGACTGTACCATCGATTCAAATAAAGATTTCATGCATTTTTCTGAATTTTATGTGTTTTTTTAACTTTCCTATAGCTTTTAAAAAGTCACCCTTTATACATCGAATTTCATGATTCTAGCTGCGGCCATTTACCATTACTATTTTTATCCCCTTTTTTCCTATTTTACTCCCTTAATAGTACGTCTTTCTAAAATCTCTTTATTTTACGTGTCTACGCAATTAGAGGAATGTACACAGAATATACACATGTATACACCGAGTTTCATTATTCTAGGTGCAGCCGTTTGGTTGGTACCATTTTTATCCCTTTTTTCCCATTTTACCCCTTAAAAATACGAATTTGGAGGAAATACTTGTATATTATGTATCTACTCAATTAGAGGAATGTACACACCGAATTTCGTGTTTCTAGCTGTTCGTTTAATATCTACTATTTGTGTTCCTTTTTACCCCATTTCACCCCCTACGAATAATAATCACTTTATGGAGCACGTTTTTGCTATAGGGGAAATGCGCATACCCAATATCAAGTAAGTACAAGCAGACATATTGAAAAAATATGCTTAAATACTCTAAAATGTTAGGGGTTATTATGTGTACTTTTAGTCCTTTGTTCCGATTTTGCTTAGTTTTAATCCCAACCGATCTACGACTATAAGACACATTTACGGAAAATTTGGACGTCCTAGCTCCTTTCGTTTAGATGATAGCGTGCTATCAACAGACCGACAGACGGACTGACGAATTTTAGGGCGATCAAGAATATATATACTTTATAGGGTCTCAGGTCGATATTTCAAGGTGTTACAAACGGAATGACAAAGTTAGTATACCCCCATTCTGGTGGTGGAGGGCATAAAAAGGGAGGGGAAAAGACACAGCCCTGTGCTCGTCGTGTAAGAACAGCAACACGTATAATGCGCGATCTTCGAGGAAACTCGATATAAATCGAGAGAAGTCACTACCAACTAGAGCAACGACCTTACTCTCACAAAACTGGTGGATGGATTCCACTTTTCGTACAGTAGCGTCATCAGGTCCCCGTAGATCGATTCCTACGGAAGCTATACGGTCGATCATTAAGTTAGTCATTGGTCTCCAAAGACCTCACAAGATGATGGTTAACCATCCATAACCTGGTGGTGGTTAATCTTCATAACCTTCGAGAGCGCAGAGCAAATCGCAATCGGCCGGTAATTAGCAGGGTTATTAGTCTCACCTTTTTGGAGATTTACTGGAGGTTCACAACATTCCAACGCGCTGGAAAGACCCCCGTGCAGTATATGCACTTACATAGAGGTGATTCCACGTAAAGTGACCTTTTTTAACAAAATTTCAAAACCAATTTCAAAATCAAAAATTCTATCAACAAAAACACCAATAAACATTCGTAATGTTTGATTATATTTCAAAAAAAGATGACAACAATAGGTGTGATCATTTCCTCTTCCAGATATAGACTGGTGTCGTAACAGAATTTCCGTCAAAATGTCACGCCCGTTACAATTTAAATATGCTATATTTCCTATATTCATAGAGAAATGACGGTAACAAATACTTTTGAAGAAAATGATTAACTACTCTTTCGATTAGCAATAATGAATAAAGTCATGTAATGGAAGAACATTGCAGAATTCAAGAAAATGAGTAAAACCTCAAGATTTTCTTCAAAGCTAAGGTCACACCCGTTACGCTCCTGTTTGTTGTATATCTCCAATATTTAAAACGCTAAGACATATTTATATTTGCAATAATATTCAGATTAACCTGACGTTTTCAATTGGCAATACAGTCAGTGAATATGGGAGATATTTAAATATGTTTAAGGAAAGGTGTCACACCCGTTCCAAGGCTAAGTGTGTAAAGTGTAAAATATTCTGAAAGTTTATTTCTCAAATATATTTAAGTTGTTGTGAATATCCCACATGTCCATGCAAACAAAAACCGAATGACCTCACTGTGTGAAAAACATCAGTTTCACTAAAATGCCAACGGAAGATATATTATTTTTCAATTTGAGTAAAAAATAGTATCCATGGTCAAAATAGAATTCGTCCATTAAACCGTTCAACTGACTGGAACTTTTACCAGTTTTCATATATTTGTACTTTGCTCTTTCAACATCCATACATACCAGCGAAGTGAAGAGGAAACAAAGAAATGGATTTAAATTTTTGAAGTGCTCATATATTTCACGCTTTAATAGTTCTGCAATTATTTGATTTCAAGCAATTAAATATGTGAAAACAACTTGTTGTGAAATTCGAGTTGTTTTGAACTCAGTTGCGCTTCGTGCTCGCTCCTTCGTGGGTCTTGCTGGAATTAGCCATGTATCTACTCAAATCTACTTTAATTGCTGTCCTTGTGCTGTTGCCGATGACCAGATTCTACGTGAGTGAATCGATGAAGGTGAAATTCATCAATTTACAATGCAATATTTCTGATGAAGCATTTGGGTCGATCAAAAAATGTATTTTGAAAGCCAAAGCTCGAGATGTTGTCAGCTTATATCTGAACGTGCAATTGCATCAATTACCTCTCAGTAATATAACGGTAAGGATAGTGGACATTATATATCGGGGAAACATCGTTGTTTATATAAAGGGTGATTTTTTAAGAGCTTGATAACTTTTTTTAAAAAAAAACGCATAAAATTTGCAAAATCTCATCGGTTCTTTATTTGAAACGTTAGATTGGTCCATGACATTTACTTTTTGAAGATAATTTCATTTAAATGTTGACCGCGGCTGCGTCTTAGGTGGTCCATTCGGAAAGTCCAATTTTGGGCAACTTTTTCGAGCATTTCGGCCGGAATAGCCCGAATTTCTTCGGAAATGTTGTCTTCCAAAGCTGGAATAGTTGCTGGCTTATTTCTGTAGACTTTAGACTTGACGTAGCCCCACAAAAAATAGTCTAAAGGCGTCAAATCGCATGATCTTGGTGGCCAACTTACCGGTCCATTTCTTGAGATGAATTGTTCTCCGAAGTTTTCCCTCAAAATGGCCATAGAATCGCGAGCTGTGTGGCATGTAGCGCCATCTTGTTGAAACCACATGTCAACCAAGTTCAGTTCTTCCATTTTGGGCAAAAAAAAGTTGGATATCATCTCACGGTAGCGCTCACCATTCACAGTTACGTTACGATTCGCATCATCTTTGAAGAAGTACGGTCCAATGATGCCACCAGCCCATAAACCGCACCAAACTGTGACTTTTTCTGGATGCATTGGTAGCTCTTGCAATGCTTCTGGCTGATATTCACTCCAAAATCGACAATTCTGCCTATTTACGTACCCATTGAGCCAAAAATGAGCTTCGTCGCTGAACACAATTTCTTTCTTTCTGAACTTTCTTAACAGAGCACGCATTTTGATAATAAAATTCAATGATTTGCAAGCGTTGCTCGTTAGTAAGTCTATTCATGATGAAATGTCAAAGCATACTGAGCATCTTTCTCTTTGACACCATGTCTGAAATCCCACGTGATCTGTCAAATACTAATGCATGAAAATCCTAACCTCAAAAAAATCACTCTTTATGTATACACATTTATGGTTCCAGGTCAATGCAGAACTGTTCCAGAAGGGCAATGGCTATCGGCCATTTATGTACAATACTACAATGGATCTTTGCCAGTTCATAAAAAATCCTTATCGTTACATGTTTTGGAAGCTTGGGTACGATAGTGTGAAAGCATATACGAACTACAATCACTCGTGTCCATTTGATGTAAGCATTGGAATAACTCTTTCAATCGTTAGAAAATATATTTGATTTTCTGTTTCCATCTTCGTCTCCTTCTAGCACGATCTGATCATTGATGAATGGATTTTGAATGCTGATATGTTTAAACTGGTTCCATTTTCCCCTAATGATTATATGATCCAAGTGCAGTTGGCCAATTACAATGTTTACAAACTTAAAGTGAAGATGTTTTTTACAATTTATGAATGAATTTTGATATTCACGTACTATGCATGTTTTTGTGTTTTTAAATGTTTTCTAAATATAAATAAATCAGTGGTCACGGGGAAAACGACTTTTTCAGTTTTTAGGCTAACAGTGAGTGAAGGCAGTCACAATGATATCTTTATACCCGTAATTTCAAGAAAACGCAAACGACTCAAAATTGAGTCAATTGAAAAATATTTTTCCACCGAAGCACAAATTTTTTTCTTAGAATATCCTACTACTATATCGAACTTTTATACAAAACAAGTAAAAACGGCGTTAAAGTAAACTAAACGGGCCGAACTTTTTATACCATCCACCATGGATTGCATTCCACAGAGGCTGTCGATTTTCGTAGTAGAACAGTAATATTACAGGAAAATATATATTTTTTTATATATCCAAACCAAAATAAATACAAATATTGAAAAAAATAATTTTATAAATAAATATAATATTTTTATTACTTCAAGCCACGCTTATAAGACAAGGCTATACATACGTTTGCACTATATATATCGAAATAATACTTCAAGTCAATTCAAAAAATAAATATTCTTATATTTATATTTTCAAAAAAACTTAAATATTACTATAAATATTGGTAGGTAGTGGGTGCTACAGTTTGTTGTATTTCTATTCTATTTTAATTCCAAAGTACACATTTTGAAAATCCATTATTATAGTGCAAAATTACTTAACTTCATGATTCAACTAATTTTTGCCGTAAATGCACGAATTTGGAAAAATCTCTTTATTTTACGTATCTACGCAATTAGAGGGATGTACACACCGAATTTCTTCATTCTAGCTGTATTCGTTTAGTTGGTACTATTTTTATCCCCTGTACCCATTGTATCCCTTGAAAGTACGAATTTGGAAAAAACGTTTTTTTCGTGTCTACGCAGTCAGAGGAATTTATACTCCGAATTTCATGACACTAGTTGCGATCATTTGGTAGGTACTATTTTTATCCCCTTCTTCCATTTGAACCCCAAAAAGTACGAATTTCGAAAAACCCCGTTTATTTTGTGTGTCTACGCAATCAGAGGAATGTATACACCGAATTTCATTGTTCTAGGTGCAGCCATTTGGTTGGTACCATTTTTATCCCTCTATGGGAGTAGGGGATAAAAATAGTACCAACCAAGCGACCCTTAAAAGTATGAATTTGGAAAAAATAATTTCATATTATCTATCTACTCAATTAGAGGACTGTACACACCGACTTTCGTGTTACTAGCTGTAGTAGTTTATATCCCATTTTTCCCCCTTTTTCCCCTACACCACTTCGTGGACTAGGGTATTATAAGTTAGTTTTCCGCCACCTTTAAGTATACGGATCGGCTTAGAATCACCAGCTGAATCGATTTAACGATGTCTGTCTGTCCCTCTGCTGTCCATCTAAGCTTGTTCGCACTCGACAGATTGCAATTGTAGTCCGATTGTCATGAAATTTGGTAGAAGTTACTTTTTTGTCCAAGGACGATTGGTATTGAATTTGGAGATAATCGGTTCAGATTTAGATATAGCCTCCATACAAATATCCCCACAATTTACACTATTACTGCTCTAGAATACACCTACACGCTCTAGAACACACATCTTACATTGGATCTTGATAAAATTGTGCAGATCATGTTATATATCAATAAAGAATACCTACTTTGAAAGTTATCTATAAGGCCCACTTTTTAATGTAGCGCCCTTACAAGTGGACTCCCATTTAATTATTACCTCTCTAGGACCTACATTATACATCGGAAGTTTTTCAAATTTTGCAGATTATTTCAACTAAGAGTACATACTATGAAAGTCAAATATATTGGTCCATATTTTGGTATAACCCCCTTACAAATTGGGCCCCATTCTACTCTATTACATCTCTAGAACCCACATTGTGCATTGGATCTCGATATAATTGCATGTCATATTTCAACTAAGAATACCTACTTTGATGATCTACAAATATATGTGTCCATACTTGGGAATAGCCCAAATGGGCCCCTTCTACTCTATTACAGCTCCAAAAACTACGTCCTACAAAGCATCATGATATATTTCAATTAGGAATTCCTACCGTGAATGAGAAATATATAGGTCCCAAGTGTTGTTATAGGTCCCCTTTCAAATGTCGGTCCGATTTATCCTGTCCCATTCCATTTACCTGATTCCTTTGTAGCTTTTGGACGCGTCAGAAATATTTAAAATATTTAGACAAACCAAACGCCAGTCAGCAAAATTTTGTCGGCCATTGAAATTTATAAATAAATGTAAGGTATTTTAAAAAAGATTCAAATTTAAAAAGTGGAAAGAACTTGGTCTCACGTTTGATCTTCGAAAAATAGATGGATGTGGCACCAGGACCAATGGAAGTACTTCTCGTGGCGCATTTGAATTCATGAAAAGTTTGCAAAAATTACAGGAATTTAAGAGGAGTCAATATTTCGCTTAAAATAATGTCAATTTCCCATGAATTTAGATAACAGCAAAAGTGGGGTTTCTTGCTAAACAAAATAGTTTTAAAAATCATCACTTTTTCCATGTTTTCCAAACATGTCATAAAACGCTGTATTTGACTAAAATTTAGGTAAATTTAAATAAATTTTAAACATAAACTAAAATAAAGATGGTTTTAATAATTTTAATTTAGTTTTGGCCAAGAAAAGTGGTCCTCGAGGCAATAGTTGAACTCTTCAGGTAAAAACGTAGTCTACGGTAAATTCTAAGAACGTTTCTCCAAGAAACTATGGTTCTGATATGAATTCCTAGCTAGCGAAAATTGACTTCAAATTTGAGACAGCCAGATGGAATTGTTTTGATCGTCGTACCTATATTGGTACTAATTTTATCCCTTTTCTCACCGTTTCCCCATAAAAGTAAGAATTTTGATAATTTCATACGAATGTACATACCGAATTCCGTTATTCTAGCAGTTGCAATTTGGTCGGTACCATTTGTATCACTTTTTCCACATTTCCCCTCTTAAATCCCCTTATTTTACGTGTACATCCTATTAGAGGGATGCACACATTGAATTTCATTATTCCAGCTGCCGTCGTTCTATCCCGCAATTTTACCCCTTACAAATTGGAGAAAAGCCCTTTATTTTTCGTGTCTACTCAATAGGTGCCAAATTATCTCATCCTTTAGCTCTTGAATTGTTTCTGGCTTATCGACGTACACCTTTTCTTTCAAATAACCACAAAGAAAGAAGTCCAACGGTGTCAAATCACACGATCTTGGCGGCCAATTGACATTGCCACCACGTGAGATAACACGACCATTGAATTTGTCGCGCAAAGAGCCATAGTTTCGTTAGCTGTGTGGCAAGTGGCACCGTCCTGTTGAATCCACATAACGTCCACAAAAAGTTCGTTATCATCTCACGATAGCCTGATCGGCCTCATTTTGGAAAAAATACTGCCCGATGATGCAGTCACTCTTTGTGGATGCATTGGTTTTTCGAAAATCATTTTTGGTTTATCATTCGCCCAGATGCGGCAATTCTGCTTATTGACGAATCTACTGAGTTGAAAATGTGCCTCATCACTGAAGATGTAAAAATCACGAAGCCCAATAATAAGCCTGAATAACTTTAACGCATTGCTCGATTGTGTATCTTTCCATGGTTCAAATTGAGTTAGTCTGAAATTGGTAAATGTCAAATGAAATGCAGAAAACAACCTTGACGTTTAGGTGTGGTTCACATTCAACATCGGCCCTTACAATTTAACCACCCTTTATAAGCAGACTATAACTATACTATAAATATTAGGGATATTTTCAGTTCTTGTGAGGGATAAATTTTTCTCTGTGGAGCGATTTCGCCCATTTGCAATACCAGGCGATCTACAAGACGTACTCCTGCAAAATTTGGACGTCCTCTTTTCGTTTAGATACTAGCGTGCTTTCAACAGACTTAGAATTTTATGAGGGTTTAAAAATTGTTTTACGTGTCTACTCAATGAGAGCAATGTACACACCTAAATTCGTATTTCTTGCTGTCGTCGTTTGATAGGTACCGTTTTTATCCCTTTTTGCTCCATTTCACCCCTTACAAATAAGAATCGCATTATAGTTCACGTTTACGCTATAAAAGGGAATGTACATTAGGATGGGCCACGAAAATTAATTGCAGCGGTCACTCCCTAGAAATGAAGATTGGATTGTTTAATGATGATCTGCAAAATATTTCGTCACAAGGTCAAGCCATCTGCGAGCTAAACGCTCCTGAAAACACCTCCAAAAATCATGTTTTTCCCGGCCCAAAAATCATGTCTTTTCCCGTTTAACTTTTTTATGTTTGACAGCAACATTTTTTCTGAATTGATATACCCTTGGAAGCACTTTAAATAAAAATTGTTATTATTGTCTTAGAATAACTCATTGGTCGTATTATTGGACATTTAGATTGATTTTTTTGTGGGCTACAAACTCATATTTATTGCGAAAGTTTTGTAAAATGTGTTATGAAAAGTAAATAGAAGGATGTATAATGATGCCTAAATGATGAATATCGGACGATAAATGAAGTCACGTCCATATTTGTGAAATAATTTAATTCAGGAGATTCAGAGCAAAAATGTTCAATCTATTTTTACAAAAATGAGCGCTGCGACGTCAATTTCTTTCCGATGTTCATCATGTAGGCATCATTCGAAAGCTATTGACTGCAGCTATTTATTTTTTATCACATACTGACACCAAATAAGAGAAAGTTTTCAGTTGTCATTGTGAAAAAACGAAATAAATCGCTATAAACGTCCAATAATTCGACCAACAAGTTACTCTCTACAGGAATCAAAATTTAAATTTAAAGTGCTTCCGAGGGTCTATTAATTCAGAGAAAAATTTTGGACGAAAATGCAACGCAAAAAACAAAATTACACGGGGAAACATGATTTTTGGATGTGTTTTCAGGAGCGTGTAGCTCACATATGGCTTGACCCAGTGACGAAATATTTTGCAGATCAATCCAACTGCAAACAATCCAAACTTTCGTGGGGTGACTGGAAATTGTTTTTCCATTCGTATGGGCCGCTACCCAGCCTAATGTACATACATAAATATCAAGTATCAGGGGTATTTTCCGCCCCAGTTAGGGAAATTGTTTCACTCTGGACCAATTTTGCCCATTTTCACTCCCAAGCGATCGACAACTATTAGACGTATTCTTGGAAATTTTGGACGTCCTTTCGTTTAGATTCTAGCATGCTTTCAACAGACGGACGAATGGACGGGTGTGGCTAGATCGTCTTAGAGCTTTATGACGATCAATAATATATAATTTATAGGGTCGATATTTCAAGATGTTACAAACTTAGTATACCCCCCATCCTGGAGGTGGAGGGTATAAACATAATAACGATAAATAAATTTTGGAATTTTCCATGGATGTATCGCGGAATTGGCACATTTCTTCGCGAAAGCGATTATCGGGATTGAACATGTTGGCAGGGAATGCATGTATGAACAGATTTCCATCAGGATGATGGCACTGTTGGTCTCCCCTAGACGGAGTCTAGAGGAGACAATTCAAGAGCTAACAACACGAATTTTGTTTTTTAATATTTTATTAGATCAAGTGTGTTGCTGCGTTCGGTGTACACAAAAACTACAACTAGAAAATTAACTATAACGCCATCTGTATTTGAACTGTACTGTATTGTCATACGGTGATATAGATCATATGGTCGATTTTTATGCTGCCAGCATCAGCTGATGTTGATCATATGGTGGATCTTCAACAATGTATGTATATATACCAAGCATATATTTTGTTTGTCGATACAACTGAAATTTAAGTGAACAATCGTCCAATAATATAAAACCATCCGCTGATGGTTGTGGTCATGTGATTTTATATATTTGAAATATATACATATATCGTTTGTGTCCATTAAAATCCTAACAATGAAATTGTCATTCTGATAAATTTTCTAAGTACGTCCACTTAAACTTTGGTTGCATTCATATTTTGTTACTTTGCTCTTTCCGCACGAATTGATTTAAATTGTTAAAATATATATTGCGAACGGCTTAAAAGGTTTGTAATTGCTTACGTTTATCCAAACCAAAAATACCCCCAGTTGTATGAAAATATTTAAAACCCCTTGTCCATGTGAATTAAAATGCACTTCGTGTACGTTCCTCTGTCGGTCGGGTATTAGCCATGAAACTGGTTAAATTTGCCGCTTCAATCATCACAGTCCTTGTACTGCTGACAAACTTCGTCCACGTGACTGAAGCGATGAAAGTGAAATTAACCAATTTGCAATGCAACGTTTTGGACAAATCATTTGGGACTTTCAAAAAATGTATTTTGAAGGCTATAGCTCGAGATACCGTCCGCCTCCAGGTGGAGCTGCAATTGCATCAATTACCTCTCGATAATATAACGGTAGGCCTTGAAATTGATTATTCTAGAGAAATATTGATTTTTCCATCCATTTAAGGTCAATGGAGAACTGTTCCAGAAGGGCAATGGCTTTCGGCCATTTATGTACAATACCACAGTGGACTTTTGCCAGTTTCTAAAGAGGCCCTCTCGTTACATGTTCTGGAAAATTATCTACGATGCTTTGAGACCGTATTCGAATGTCAATCACACCTGTCCATTTAATGTAAGCTCTGGTATATTTTAGTTAAACCCAATTTCATAAAATCCTAACGAATTTTTATTTATTTTTTTTTTTCATCTCTCTGTAGCACGATATGATTGTCCATGATTTGATTTTGAAGGCTGATATGTTTAAGTTGATCCCATTTCCCGCCAATGACTACATGATCCTCATTAATCTTGGCGTTTACAATCAATACAAAATTCAAGGGAGGGGCTATTTTAAAATTTTCGATTGAAGTTCGTTTATTATTGTTAATTATGAAAAATATTCATATAACGTCTATTGTATATAAAAATTAATAAATAAATTACAGGCAAAAACAATTTAAAAATTTTTAGAATAAAAATGAGTCAAGGATCAATCAGGACGATTACCTTAGTCGATAGTACCACGTAACAAATATGAAGAGCGCGAAGTTTGGCCATAGAGACTCACCCACAGGCACACTACACCATTTTTATTTGTAATTAAAAAAAAAAACAATTGAAATTCAATAAAACACCAGTTGGAATTCAAAACTCATACTGTGTCAGCCGGCCATTCATATTACAATTGCGGTACCAAATGAAGTGAAATAGTAATTTTATTTTGGAAACTATTAGTATGTCATGATTTTCATCCACCAAGAAGCCACCTCATATAATTATATAAAGGGTCCGCCATCTAACGGTTTTTTTTTTTCAACTATTCAACCGTTGGACTATTATTTGTGGGTTGCCCTCAAAGATAAGTATTACGCCGACAAGCCAGAGACAATTGACGCATTAAAGGACAATATTCGTGAAGCCTTTGGTGAAATACAGCTGCACACCATCGATAATGTGCTTAAAAATTAGACCGATCGTGTAGGCTACTGCATGGCCAGCCGAGACAGCCATTTGAATGAAATTATTTTCCATTATTATCCGGAAGGATTGTACTTTCAAATAAAAAAAGAAATTTGAGAAAATATTCAGTAGTTTTTTTATAGCATTTTCCAAAAAAAAATGTTATTTGGCGGACCCTTTATATAACAAAGGGTGGTTAAATTGTATGGGCCGATGTCTCAATTTCAGACCAACTCGATTTGAACCATGGAAAGATGCACAATCGAGCAACGCGTTAAAGTTATTCAGGCTTCTTATGAAAATGGGCGTTCAAATCAAAATGCATATCGTGCACTTCGTGATTTTTTCGATCAATTTAATCGTCCGAATGTGCGTCCAATTGGAAAAATCGTTCAAAAATTTGAGCAAACCGGGTTTGTAGGAGATATGAAAACACCAGTGCATGCTCGCACGAGCTGTGCAGAAAATATTGCTGCTGCTCGGGATAGTGTGGTGGAAGAGCCGTTCACCTCAACTCGTCGTCGTGCCCAACAATTCCACCTCTCACGCTCGTCGTTGATGAACATTATGGATAAAGACTTGCATTTACACGCTTCGAAGGTGCAATTGACTCAAGAACTAAAGCCTCTTGACCATTCCAAAAGTCGTCAATGGTCAGAATGGTGGCAAGAAATGGCAACAGTGGATGATCAATTTTCGAAGAAAATCATCTTCAGTGATGAGGCACATTTTCACATCAGTGGATTCGTCAATGAACAGAATTGCCGCATTTGGGCGAATGATAATCCATGAATGATTGTCGAATGCACCCACAAAGAGTGACTGTTTGGTGCCGCCAGCCCACATAATCGGGCCGTTTTTTTTCCAAAATGAGGCCGGTCAGGCAGTGAGATGATAACGAACTTTTTATGGCCCGAATTGGAAGATATGGATGTGGACGATATGTGGTTTCAACAGGACGGTGCCACTTGCCACACAGCTAACGAAACAATGGCTCTTTTGAGCGTCAAATTCAATGGCCGTGTTAACTCACGTGGTGGCGATGTCAATTGGCTGCCAAGATCATGTGATTTGAAACCGTTGGACTTCTTTCTTGGGGGTTATTTGAAAGAAAAGGTGTACGTCGATAAGCCGGAAACAATTCAAGAGCTGAAGGATAAGATAACTCGGCACATTAACGGCATAGAACCTCAATTATGCCTCAGCGTCATCGAAAATTTGGATCATCGGATGGAGGTGTGCCGCCAAAGTCGCGGCGGCCATTTGGCCGATATTTTGTTTCATAATTGAACCGTATTATTAAAAATCAACATCGGCCCTTAAAATTTAACCACCCTTGAATTCTAATTAATGTTTTAAGAATTTCAAATGATGTCTTTTGAAATTCAAACGGTGTCTTTTCAGTTTCAATTGACGGGTTTTTAATTGCAAATGACAAGTTGTGAATTTCAGATGGTGTTTTGGATTTCAAATATTGTTTTTATACCCTCCACCTACTGGAGGGGGGTATACTAATTTTGTCATTCCGTTTGTAACACATTGAAATATCAACCTGAGACCCTATACATTATATATATTTTTGATCGTCATAAAATTCTAGGACGATCTAGCCACGTCCATCCGTCTGTTGAAAGCACGCTAGCATATAAACGAGAGAAGCTGAGACGTCCAAATTTTCCATAAATGTGTCTTATAGTCGTAGATCGGTTGGAATTGCAACTGGGCGAAATCGGTCCAAAGACAAAATTTTTTCCCCCACAAGAACTAAAAATACCCATAATAACCCATAATATTTTGGAGTATTTAACCATTTTTTTTCAATTCATGGCAGCTTGTACATTCTTGATATTATGTATGCACATTCCCCCTATAACTATATTATTAAACGACAACAGCTAGAAACACGAATTCGGTGTGTACATTCCACTAAATAAATGGATACATAATATAAAAGAATTTTTTACAAATTCGCACAAAATGGAAAAAGAGTATACATGAAATTCGGAGTATATATTCCTCTGCCCGTGTAGACACGAAGAATAAAAAAGATTTTTCCAAATTCGCACTTTCACGGGATACAATGGGAACAGAGGGATACAAATGGTACCACCTAAACGGCTACAGCTAGAATGTTGAAATTCTAATTGCGTATACAGGTAAAATAAAAAGATTTTAGAAAATCGTACTTTTAAGGGGGAAACATGGGAAAAAGGGGATAAAAATGGTACCAATCAAATGGACGCAGCTAGGATCATGGAATTCTGTGTATACATTCCTCTGACTGCGTAGACACGCAAAATAAAAAAGATTTTTCCAAATTCGTGCTTTTTTACTTTTAGGGCAAAAATTGGTTGAATCATGAAGTTAGATTATCTTGCACTGCGTACGTGAGAGATAAGGGATTTTCAAAATTTGTACTTTTGAAATTAAAGTAGGATGGAAATACCACCAACTTTTACACCCACTATATACCAATATTTATGGTATTTAAGTTTTTTTTAAATTGGTGCCTTATATTTTCATTTTGAATTGACTTGAAGTATTATTTCGATATATATAGTACAAACGTATTGGTAGCCTTGTCTTATGGAGGTTTGAAATAATAAATATTTTTTATTTATATATAAAATTATTTTTTCAATACTTTTATTTGTTTTGGTTTGGATATATTAAAAAATTGGTATTTTCCTGTAGTCGACTGCACTTCTACGAAAATCGACAGCCTCTGTGGAATTCAATCCATGGAGGAGGGTATATAAAATTCAGCCAGGCCGAACTAAACGCCGTTTTTACTTATTTGAATTGCAATAGATATTTTTTAATTTCAAATGGAATTTTTGAATTTCAATTATTGCCTTTTGAATTGTATGCCACATCTTACAATTGGAAAGTTGTAGCAAATATAATGCATAGATTTTTTTTTTGGTATCAAGTCTACCCAAAAAAAATAGTGTTCAACATTATCGAACTTCAAAGAATAGCGTATCGTCCTGGTTGACTGTAGAACTGTTTATACTTCGTAAGGATTTACGCCGAGATATCATAGCAGATATGACGTGGGCCTACAAAAAAACCATAGCCCCGACAAAGTACATAGTGATTCAAATTTGCTCCAATTCTTTTTCGTACAGAGTTTGGCTAAAACTATACATATGATATGCCATTGAAGCGGAAAATGATGAATTTTGACTTATCTTTGAAAGTCTAAATCCAAATTTACATTACGGTGGCGGCAAATTAATTGTTAGTGCCAAAATGACGGCAACCAGGCACTGCACTATTTATTTTTCAAAATTATGACAACTTCCTCTCTATCGACAGTGTTTGTATTCAATCTCAATTCCCAGTTCCGCTTACATTTTAGAAATCTATTGAATTTGGATTAGTTAGTTATTCTAGTCTACCTGAAGCATTTAACCATTGAAGAGTTGAACATTGAACAGTATCTAATTCTGGTCAGAAAAGGACTTCTTACTAGATAGACCCTAGGGCGGGTTGATTTGTATGGATGAAAAAAATTAATAAATTAAGTAATCTATATTAAATTTGAAGAAAATTCTCCGAAGAAACCATGGGTCTAAAATCAAACCCCAATCCGTGCCTCTCGACTTGAAAATTTTTACTTGGGTGAATATATTTTTTAATGAAAAAATTTTGAGTGTAACAAAAATTTAAAGTGTAAAAGAACTACCTTACTAAGCAATTTTATTCAGAAAATTCGATTTCTTTTCGGAAAAAACTATTCTTTCTAACATTTATTTTTTTTTGCAAAGGTGGGCATACACATTTTCAAGTCGAGAGGAGCGGATTAGGATTTGACCCATGGTTTCTTCGGAGAATTTTCTTAGAATTTAATGTAGATTACGGTTTTGCTATACGATTTAAAAAATCAACCCGCCCTACTGTACATGGACCAAATTTGTTTGTCGAAAAACATTGGCCTTCCCAGCAAAACCCTTTGGTGACTACAACTGAATTTTTTCGACAATTTTTTTTCATAGCACAATTTAATCCTAAATGTCCTTTTTGAATGAATTTTTCGTGATTCTATCGAAAATGGGTCAAATTGACCCATAAAGAGAGGAGTCAGAGGGTTAAGATATTCCAAAATGATCCTCATAAAATTGCACAATATAGTTAGTTGTTACACAAATAATTCTCTCAGCCATTATCTTACAGCTCTTTTTTCTTGATGATCTACTCAACATGCCCTTTCAGAATTAAAGGTTCGTTACTCTGTTGTTAAAAAGTCTTAATTTGTTGATTCTGTTATTATTCTGGACAAAAACAATTGTGGAAATAAGAATATATTTATTTTGTTCATAAAAAATGATTTTACCACCAAAAAGTATCAACAAAATATTTCATGGTCATATTTCAAGATCACTTACTGTCGAGTATAAACAAAATAATATTTTTTTAATACGCACATATGTACATACTGTTTGTTGTGGTAATTTGTAAATAATTTTTCAATTTGAGAAAAAACAGAAAGTCATTGTTATTGAGATTTCATGTTCAGCGTTAAAATTAAATTCGCCTATAACTCCGTTCAAACCACTTAAACCTTTTTACTTGGTTACATATTTTGATACTACAGCGTGACCCACGTGATGCGAAACACAAATAACTTTTTTTATTTTCTCGTATATAATTTACTTTTTTCGTTTTGCAGAATATAACTGAACTCTTGGAAATTTAAAATGAAATTAAAGCAATCGAACTTTACTATTATTCTCAGTGTAATTATGGGCCTTATTTTAACTCGTGATCAGCTCACACATATTTCATGATTATGATAGTTTAGTCCGCCATTTTTAGGATTTAAGTTGCAGAAAGTCCTCGAAGAGGTCCATACTCATAATATTAGTACTGAATAACAACATTGCACACGATTTTAGAAGCAGACATACAAAATTCAGATTGTGCTACAAGTTCGACTACATAATTTAAAACAAATAAAAAAGTCAGGGCCGGGCTGAATCTTATATAACCTCCACCACGAAGTGCATTTCACATACCCTGAAGGTACGAATATCGAAAGATCTCTTTATTTTTCGCGTCTATGCAATCAGAGCAAATTTCACTATTTTAGCTGTTGCCATTTGATTGGTACCATTTTTATCCCCACTTTCCCCATAAAAGTACAAATTTAGAAAACATTCTTTATGTTTTTCGTCTATACAGTTAGATGAAAGAATTTCATGATTTCAACTTCAGCGGTTTGGTTGGTACCATTTTTATCCCTCTTTTTCAAATAGATCCCTTAAAAGTGCTAATTTCGAAAAATCCTTCTATTTTGCGTTTCTACTCTATTAGAGGGATCTAAACACCGAATTTAATGAATCTATCTGCCGAACGAAATGAGCTATGAGGTTCAAATTTTCCCTAAATGTGTCTTATGGTTGTAGATCGGTTGGGATTGAAAGTGGGCGAAATCGGGCCGGAAGGAAATTTTTTCCCTAACAAGGACTGAAAATACCCCCTAATATTTAGATCATTTAAGCAATTTTCTTTAAAATTTCTGCTCTATTTCTGCTGAAAACATTTAGCGGGTGAAATATGACTAAAAGGGATAAAAATGGTACCAATGATACGACAACAACTTGAATCATGCAATTTGGTATGTACATCCCTATAATTGCGTAGACACATAAAATAGAGGGATTTTTCGAAATTTGTACTGTTGGGACGAAAAGGGATAAAAACGGCATCCATGATATGACAGACAGACGGACACGTCTAAATCGACTTAGAATTTTACCAGGATAGAGAATATGTATACTTTATGGGGTCTCCATTGAATATTGCAAGGAGCTACAAAACGGAATGACAAAGTGAAACCCCCATCCTAAGGTGGAGAGTATAAGCATAGTTTTCCATTGACCACCTCGTTCACCAGATGTTTAATCTGCGCCCGATTTGTATACTCTCACTCTACACAGTAGGGCAGAAAACATTTGGGACAGAAATCAAAACCAATGTAACTTCCACACGGAAATTTGGAATCGGCTATATTTTGGTATTTGATAAAGTTTTTATAATCACTTTAAGCATACAAAATATGACGGTTATTGCCACGCCTCTTCTTGTACCTCCCACACAAATCTTCCTAACCTACGTAAACTCAAAGCTGTTATAATTTATATACGGATGATCGGAATACTATGAAATTTGATATTTGGCAATGCTTTTATATATGTTATATTCATGTGGAATATGGGCGATATTGCCACACTCTTTCTGATACCTCCACACAAAGTGGCATAAGCATCGGTTAAATTAAAACCGACATAACTTCCATACTGGCAGTCAAAATCATTTGAAATTTGCTATTTGAAAATGTTTTTTATAATCACTTTAAACCAAAAAAAAAAATATGACTTAATATTTGATCATGTTTTTTGAAATTATGGAACTGTGGAAACTAGGACCAAATGCCGTGAACATTCTAAAGGCTCCGCCATATAACTTTGTTTTTTTTTTTTTTTTTAAATGCTATAAAAAAACAACTGAATATTTTCTCAAATTTCTTTTTTTATTTGAAAGTACAATCCTTCCGGTTAATAATGGAAAATAATTTCATTCTAATGGCTGCCTCGGGCAACCCACAAATAATAGTCCAACGGTTGAATAGTTGAAAAAAAAAACGTTAGATGGCGGACCCTTTAGTACCTTCCACACAAATCATACAGCCCTATGTAAAATTTAAGTAATTATAATTTTCTTAGATATGTTCTCGGTCGGTTTAGCCGACTGACGTTTTCCTTCTTCTTTATATTTAAATTTGTTCTAATATCTCAGAAACTTCTGAAATTTACAGAGTATTTAGAACATATATGTAGCTATTCTGAAAAAAATATTATTTTTTTTTTTAAGTTATATTTTTAAATATTGAAAAATATTTTTTTAATTTTTTTGTTCAAAAAATAAAAATTCTCCCGAAAATGTTTTTAACATATTGCAAAAAGTATATTTCTGAAATAAAAAATTATTTTTTTTTTTCAAAAAATTATATTTTTAAATTTTGAAAAATATTTTTTTAATTTTTTTTTGTTCAAAAAATAAAAATTCTTCCGAAAATATTTTTTAGCATGTTGCAAAAAATATATGACTGGTTCTGCCTCTAAATATGTATGCACAAGTGTAGGCTGCTATTTTCAGAAAAAACAAATAAAATTAAAAAATAAATTTAATTTCCACTTACGCTAAAATCCATCAATTATCCAACACAAAAAAGGGCCTTAATATCTTTTATAGAACAACATTTTTGATTGGTGACCTAAACTCCATTTTGTAAAATATTTCTTTATACTATATATTTCTTAATCTATATATATGAAAGAGTTGCGTGATTGAGTTACTGAGTGACTGACTGATCACTCCCCAGACCAAACGGCTAGAGCTAGAATCATGAAATTTGGTGTGTACATTTCTCTTACCGTGTTGAGGTGTGATAAGAATTTTCGAAATTGGTACTCTTAAGGGGTAAAACGGGGTAAAAAGGGATGAAAATGGTACCACCGCAATGACCAAACGGCTGGGCCTAGAATCTTGAAATTTGGTATGGATATTCCTCTAGCGGCATCAAGACATCGCAAAAAGTTACATTTTAAAAATTCGTACTTTTGGGGGGTTAAATGGTACCTACAACATGGTTGAAGCTAGAATCATGAAATTTGGTATTACATTTCCCTTATAGTGAAGAAATCAGATTTGAATGAGGTTTTTCGTAATTCGTACTTTTAAGGGGTAGAAAGGGTTAAAGAGGGATAACAATTGTACCACCGCAATGACCAAACGGCTGGGACTAGAATTTTGAAATTTGGTAAAAAATTCCTCTTATAGCTTCAACGCGCCCAAGAAAATATTTTTCAAAATTCGTACTTTTTGGGGTGAGATCGGGTAAAAAGGGATAAAAATAGTACCAATAAAATGGATGGAGCTGAAACCATAAAATTCGGTGTGTACATCCCTTAAAATTCTAAAAAAAATAGAATAGCAAAATGGAAGAATTTTTCGAAATTTGTACTTTTAAAGGGAAAATGGGATAAAAAGGTACCAACAACACGAATAAGGGATTAAATGGGATACAAATTGTACCACAGCCCAGACCAAACAACTGGGCCTAGAATCATGAAATTAGGATTGGGCTTTACTTTTACAACACGAATGCGACTAAGAAAATATTTTTCAAAATTCGTACTTTTTGTGAGTGAAATTTGGTAGAAAGGGATACAAAATGGTACCAATCAAACAGACGGAGCTGGAATCATGAAATTCGGCGTGTACATGCCTGAAAATGCAAATTGAAGGAATTTTTCGAAATTCGTACTTTTAAAGGGTAAACGAGAAAAGCGGGATAAAAAAGGTGCCAACAACATGGATGACGCTACAATAATAAAATTCGGTAAAATTCTTACAGTCTAGATGAGTAATATCAATAACAAATGGGTTAAAAATTTTACCACTAAAATTGTACCAAAAGACGGGGCCTAGAATCTTGAAATTTGGAACGCATATGACTCTTATAACGCGAATACGACCACGAAAATATTCTTTTTCGAAATTCAATATTTTTCAAACTAGAATCGTGAAATTCGGTGTGTATATTCCTCTGACAGTGTAGACGCGAAACATTAACTGATTTTCAATATTTATATCCTTCATGTTTTCACTTTTTTACCGAATTGAATTGTATTCGGAGAGAAAGTGGAGTGTGTCATATAGTCGGCCCCGCCCGACTTTAGCCTTTCCTTACTTATTTATTACTAGGTTTCATTTGAACCAGTACGAACTGGTTTCAATTTTCATAGTGTTTTTTGTACGACTTAAACGGTTTGTAATTGCTTACGTTTAGGCAACCAACCAAGCAATTCCCAATTGTTTAAAATCCTTTGCTGCTGTGAATACAGTTGCATTTCGTTTTCGCTACTCTTTTGGCCGGCAAGTAATCATGAAACCGGTTAAATTTGTTTTAATCGCAGTCCTTGTGCTGTTGGCGCACTTCGTCTATGTGACTGAAACGATGAAAGTGAAATTTACCAATTTGCAATGCAGCGTTATCGATAAATCATTTTCGACTTTCCAAAAATGTATTTTGAAAGCTATAGCACGAGACACTGTCAGTCTCAATGTGAACCTGGAATTGCATCAAAAACCCCTCAAGAATATAGCGGTAAGCCTTGAAAAATTCTTCTCGAGATGAATTGATTTTTCAATATCAATTGGTTTTTTTGCTCAATCCATACAAGATCAATGTTGAACTGTTCCAGAAGGGCAATGGCTTTCGGCCATTTATGTACAATACCACAATGGAGTTGTGCCAGTTTATAAAAAAGCCCACTCGTTACATGTTTTGGAAAATTTTGTACGATGCTCTGAAACCGTTTGCGAATGTCAATCACACCTGCCCATATAATGTAAGTTATCTCTACGACGATATTTCTGAAAAAAAAAATATATATATATATATTTCATAAAATCCCAATGTCTTTTTGCCATCTTCCTGTAGCACGATCTGATTGTCGATGGATTGATTCTGAAGGCTGACATGTTTAAGTTGGTTCCATTTCCTTCCAATGAATACATGATCAACATTAATCTTGGTGTTTACAACGAATACAAAGTTCAAGTTAAATGCTACTTTAGTATTTTTGATTGAAGTTCGTCTATTATTTTTTAAACACGAGTCATATACTCGTGTGTATATTCATTATATCTTCTATGGTATATAAATGTTATATAAATAAAAATAAATAAATTTCAGACAAAGATGACATACAAATTCTTAAAACAAAACAATGAGTCAGGAGTCAATTACGACGATCACCTTAGTCGATAGTACCACATAACAAGTATAAAGAGCCAGATGCTCGATCTGACGGGATCACAGATAGCCTGCTCCACTGGAGCGCATAAAAGTGGATACGTGACACTAAAGTCCACGAACGTTAACAATAACCATTGGAAACATTAATATTACTATAGAATCGAAACTATTTTATTTTTTAGATTTTTTCTCAGCAAATGACTGCAATTGTGTTGTAAATACTCATTAATTTCAGAGTGTGTTTCTCAGAAATGTCAGCCAAAATTTTAGAGATACTCATATGTATTTATTTGTATACCCTCACTCTACAGAGTAGGAGGGTATATATCATTTGGGACAGAAAATAAGTGTATCGCATTTGTGACAGCCAAAACAATTTAAATTTAATTTTTATATCCAAAGTACGGAACTTGAATGTAAAATCCATAGAATAACAGTTGCTGGGTAATTCGGTAGGTCACCTTATATTAACATAGTTGTACAGTACTTATGAGCAGAACGACGTGAGCAATATGATACTTCGCTGAAATTGTACTTTTACCCTCAATTCGGATCTTTGGTACTTTTGTAAAACGATTTTGACAATTTGTTTTGTGTTATTTCTGTCTTCATGAGAGTGGGATGAGATTTTGCACTTTTGTGCAATAGTCAGAGATTCGGTTGTACAGTAGGGGACGAAAATTGTACTCCCATTGATACTATTTTAAAAATCTCACTTATCTATGACATTCTACGAGAGCACATTTATTTTGAAGTTTCTTTTTCACTTTCATGGCTGAGTACTTCCTTTTCCAAAATCAGACGTCGTCAACACAAGTTCTCCAGTAAAAAAATTTGGAGAAAAGCTAAGAAAAATTTAAGAAAAATCCAAGTTTAGTTACCACATCACGTTGTAATTTTATTATTACAAGACTGCACTATTTTCTTGAAAAATTTGGTCAGCCCCAAATACTATTATTGGGTAAGTTGCTGAAAGAGTGAATTGAGATAAATTATACAGTGGTATTTTTTTTAGAATCTTGCTTGGAAATTGTTTTATTAAAGACCGAAAATCTAGGACAATGTCCTACGATTAGGTTGGAAATTTGTTCTCTCATATTCTCGACGAAGTGCAGGAGAAAACAATTATTGATAAGCGCAGTTATTGTATTTATTTTTTATGCCTATGAAAAATTGTTCGCTCATCGTATTAGGGTTCTCATGTTTTCATATCATTATATTTACTAAAAAACAGCGCCCCATTTATAATGAAAATCAATTTGTATAATTTTTAGTCCGTATTTGAAATATACATATCTCCATTAATTCCTTTAATATGACATGAATGTAAATATATTTAGATTTTTTCGGGTCATTTAAATGAATTAAAAATGAAAGTTTAAATTGTAGTATTTTCCTTGGTGGTTGATTTGAACAGGGTAGGTTGAGATTTAAAAGGGGATTTCGAATTTAAAATGTACAAAGGAAATCATGGATTTGGGTGGGATAAGCGAACGTGTTCAAATTCCATCTGGGACTACCGTTCAAACGATTCGAAAAGGATACATTTTGTTGTAGTTATAATTATATGAGATATCAATCATTATTTCTTTTCGTCATCTATATTGATATTTTGGTCCATGTATTCAGATTATAAAGCTTTTAGGTTCCAGGGACTCTGACAATACAAATTAAAATGTGACACTAAAAATGCTGGCGGTAAGGAAGTCAAGAACCCCCCAACGGGCTGATAGCTAGTCGATTAGATGGGTCTCGCCCGACTTCAGTTACCTCAGTAACAGGTTTTCGAACTAAAATCTAGGTGTACGTTACACATTGAAGGAGTGACTCAAGACCCTAAGTATGTTTGGACCAAATCCGTTTCATGACTTTTTAAGATGTTTGAGACATATCCCTCCGTCCGTCCGTTCGTCAGGCTGGAGCTAACGAATCAATTAAAACTTTGCTCATGGTAACATTTTTTCCAAACTTAGTTTAAGTTCGAATATGGGCGAAATTAAAATGCCCTATCTGGTACCTCCCACAAAAATGACCCATATTCCTGTGTCAGATTAACACTAATGTAACTTCCAGGCGGATCTTCAGGATCTGGTCTATTTTGGTATTTGATAATGTTTTTGTAATCACTTTAAGTGTGTTAAATATAGTGGGTTGTGGGGTGTGGCAACCCCTTCCAACACCTGCCAGACAAATCACCCTAAACTACGAAAAATTAAAACTTTTATAACTTCTATACGGATTAGGGTTTACATTTCCCATACTTTTTAGTTCCCAGGAAAAGAGAATTATTTTTTCAATTTCCCGGGATCCCGGGACAGCACGGGAAATCGTCAACATACTGTTTACCATGAGTTAAGCTTATTTTTTCCAATGAAACAATTACATTTTATTAAAGTAAAATAAATATATATTTCACAACGAACCTGTTACAGAATTCATATAATAAAGCGCAATGTGAGATCAATTCAAACATCTCTTCAAGTTTCAAAATTAATTAAAGATCAGATGTTTCTTATTTTATTGGCAAATGTGGACGCGACGGAGAACGATCGTTCACATTAATAGTGAATAGAGCATTAAATGAAATGTTTGTTCTTTGTACTGTCGTTTCGAAAGCTTTAAATTCTTTATTTTTGGTGTTCGGATACACGCCCAAAATCTATTTTTCCCTGATTTTTTTCATATGGATCTTGAAAGGAAAAATCCGAAAAAGTGGATTTTGAGTCTACATCCGTTTGCAGCTTAAAAATATTTTGTCATCCAACTGCAATATTTGACATACCAGATTAAAAGCTATGTGATCTAAATTTTTATACTACATTTTTAATTTTATTGTGGAAATGATGGAAAACAATATGCCAAGAAATATGTAAAATTGTCTACTGAATTCCCGCGGGATTCCCGTACGAATTTCCCGGGATACGGGAAATGAAAAATGTGAGAATTCTCGGGAATTTTCTCGCGGGAAATCCCGGGATGCAAACCCTAATACGGTTGATTGGAATGCTGTAAAATTTGATATTTGGAAATACTGATTTGAACTGGGATATTGTCCTGGCTTAAGACCATTTTGCATCTATATTTAATAGAATGCAAATTTATTTACAAATGGCATGGTGACATTTATTACTTGGCTGCAGACTACCACTATCATGATTTCCACCCTGTCTAAAGGTTTCATTCAGGTGGCTTCGCAACGACTTTTCAACATCAAACCCGGCCTCTATAAGGAGATGATTTTCACAAACGAACGAGAATCACAACTCACTTGCCGAATTTGCGTTTAAAAAATCGCACCAAGTAATAAAGTACACATGCCATCTTACAAGCATCTCATTGAGTTGCATATGTAAGTATGTGTATATGCAGGTATAGTTACCCAGCAATACTTCTGCCGTGCCAACTCTCATTTTATAGAGGTTACATTCGCATGGAATATGGGCGATATTGCCACACCCCTTATGGTACCTCCCACACAAAGTGTCATAAAGTTTGGTTACAAAAAACCGATAGAGCATTCATACGGGTAATCAAAATCATTTGCAATTTAATATTTTAAAATTGTTTTTATAATCACTTTAAACAGAAAAAATATTTACGATTTAACCACACCCCTTCTTGTACCTCCCACACAATATTCCTTATCCTATGTAAAATTAAATGCTTTACAACTCTTTTACCGGTGCCTCAAATCCATTATCACTTCATATTTGATCTTGTTTTTATAATTATTAAGAAATGTGGAAGCTGGGTCCAATTTGTACAAACTTCTAGAGCATTCATACGGGTAATCAAAATCATTTGCAATTTAATATTTGAAAATGTTTTTATAATCACTTTAAAGAGAAAAAATATTTACGATTTAACCACGCCCCTTCTTGTACCTCCCACACAATATTCCTTATCCTATGTAAAATTAAATGCTTTACAACTCTTTTACCGGTGCCTCAAATCCATTATCACTTCATATTTGATCTTGTTTTTATAATTATTAAGAAATGTGGAAGCTGGGTCCAATTTGTACAAACTTCTAGAGCATTCATACGGGTAATCAAAATCATTTGCAATTTAATATTTGAAAATGTTTTTATAATCACTTTAAACAGAAAAAATATTTACGATTTAACCACGCCCCTTCTTGTACCTCCCACACAATATTCCTTATCCTATGTAAAATTAAATGCTTTACAACTCTTTTACCGGTGCCTCAAATCCATTATCACTTCATATTTGATCTTGTTTTTATAATTATTAAGAAATGTGGAAGCTGGGTCCAATTTGTACAAACTTCTAGTACCTCCCACAAACATAATCCGTCGCTAAGCAATATTTAATTTCATCTCTGAGAGTGAGGGTCGGTTTAGCCGACTGACGTTTTCTTACTGGTTTTAATTATTACAGTGCAACAAAATGAAATTTCCGAAAATAACAAGGTTCTGATAGAGGGAGTAAAAAATAATATACGTGCACTGGTGGATTGAAAGTTTGCGTATGGTGGTTATTTTAGAGGGGTCAATATTTCCCGCATTTGCAAATTTTTATGATGAACCGGCAAAGCAAACCTTGTGATACAGTAATATTAGTTAAAACACTACGAGGAACATTTCTGTGGAACATTTTTATCCTCTAGCTCCTCAGTATAGGGAATTTTTTGGGCCCTCTTATGCAAAAGGGTAAAAAACACCCCTAAAACGTGAAAGTAATGGGTCAACATTTTCTTCAAAACTATTGCCATAAAATTCTACTATAAGTCTCTGAATGTTTCGAAAGTCAAAACTCAACTTAAATGCCAGAAATAAGTCAAACCTTACAATTCATTTTAGGGTTAATTTTGTAATTTTTCCGAATTGATGTTAAACTGTCCCTTAGGGGGTTGGTGTGAATGGAAAAAATATTCTACGTCACAAAAGAAACAGAAGCAAGAATGAAAAAAAGAAGAAGAAAGAATATATATATATATATATAATATCTGTGCCAATTTGGGTATTTAAACAATATAGAAATGTTTGCCTTTTATGATAAATCGGCATTCGAAACCTTGTGATCCTTACATTTAGTTATAGGATGTGTTCAGTAATATTACTTAAAACACTACGAGGAATTAAAATGTGGCACATTTTAACCCTCTAGCTTCTCAATACAGGGTATTTTGCGTCCCATTTTGCAAAAGGGTAGAAAACAGTACCAAAACAGGGATTCAAAATGTTCTTCAAAAATATTTGCCATAAAATTCTACTATAAATCTTTGATAACACGAAAACTCAAAACTCAACTTAAATGCTAGAAATAAGTCGAAACTAAAAATTCAGTTTAGGGTTAATTTCTTTTTTAGAATTGCTGCTAAACTGTCCCATAAAACTTAACTTGAGGGGGTTGCACGATGGGGCCAAACACCAATTTGAGAGACAAAAAGTCCAAAAAAGTAACGTATTTTCAGAAAGTAATAATGACAGATTGTTGTCAACACTTTAAAATGGCAAAATATAAAAATTTGGAACCAGGTGGCAATTCGTTTTTTCAAACCTTGCTGCCAAAGTTACTACTTTTTCCCTTGCTTCATTTTTGATATTTCAACCTAAAGTAATAACGAAAACGAAAAGGCACAAGCTTTAGATACAAGATTTAGATATATCCCCCATATAAATGTCGCTCTCGATTTGACATTTTCCACTCTAGAAACCACATATTGTACCCGATTTTCTTTAAATTTGGCACAACATCTTATAATCCAACTAGAAACACCTATGCTGAAATTGTGTAAGATCGGTTCAGATTTAGATATAGCCCCCATACAAATGTCGCTCCCGATTTGACTTTTGCCGCTTTAGAAACCACATATTGTACTCGATTTTATTTAAATTTGGCACAACATCTTATAATCTAACTAAGAACACCTTTGGCTAAAGCGGGCAAGATCGGTTCAGATTTAGATATAGCCCTCATTCTAATGACGCTCCCGATTTGACATTTGCGCTCTAGAAACCACATATTGTACCCAATTTTCTTTAAAAGTGGTACAACATCTTATAGTTCAACTAAACAAAACTATGGTGAAATTGGGTAAGATCGGTTCAGATTTAAATGTAGCCCAAATACAAATGTTGCTCCCAAAAGTTTAACCGATTTTGGCCAAACTATACATTTTATATTTCACCTATTTCGTTCCAGGTTTCAATATATTCTCATACAAATGTCCTTTCCGATTTAAAATTTTTTTGTCAATCACATATATTTACAGGATACAAAAAACCTTCCAGTTTTCACTTTTTCACCGAATTGAATTGTATTCGGATAGAAAGTGGAGTGTATCATAGAGTCGGCCCCGCCAGAATTTAGACTTGTTTTCATGTATATTTACGAGTCGTTCCTGTATTTCTTGGAAAGATAAACAAATCCGGACGTATCCGCTGAACCATATATATGAGAAGAAAGGTTAAAAGGTGCACTTTAATATACCGGTAGAATGGGCTGCAGCAAACTGCCATGAATTAAGAAAATTTCTGACATAAAATTTTATTAAAGTTAAAAATGCAGATATTGTAAAATAAGTAATAAATAAGAAAAGGCTAAAGATGGGCGTGGCCCACTATGTGATACGCTACACCACTCCTTGCACCTATACCTGGTTTTAATAAATACTGATGTTGTAATAACAGTGGGTATAGTTTATACAGTCCATATAAATTATCCAGTGTACTACAAATTCATATTTAACGAAATATAAAGTAATATGTAAAATTTTATATGTTATGATACTCATGTGCAACGATGGGACCAAACACCAATCAATTTTTTAACTGTCGCATTTTCAAAAAGTGATATTGGCAGCGTGTTAACAACATTTTAAAATTTCCAAAAAATGGAAAATTGGAACCAGGTGGCAACTCATCAAGATAACTGCAATACATTTTAAAGATCTACCTGTAATTGGGGTGGCAGTAGATTGATCAATTTAAAATTTTGCTAGACAAATTCGGCAAGCACCATTCGTACATGTACGGAATTTAAAGGCATATCCGTTTCCTAAAGTGTTTTTCTTAAAAAAAAAACTAACTACCATCCCTCTGTAAGAGGGCGTGGCAGTAGGTTGAGAAACTTAAATTTTTTATAAAAAACTTTGTAATCAGCATTAGTATGTTTCCTAAGGTATTTTGCCCCAATAAACTACTTCCATCCCACTGTAAGTGTGCGTGGCAACTCAAAATGTTTATAGACGACTTTTGTAAGCAACATAAAGGTGTAGCTGCCTCGAACTCTTTTTTGCCTCTAAAACTGGTCATCTGCCCCACCGTGGCTTGGTGTGAATGGAAGAAATATTCTACGTAAAAATTATAATTATTTCTTTGAATCTAGTAAAACATTTCGTGGAATCTGAAAGTCTAATGGTCGTCAATCGGCTGAATTGATTGAAAATGAGCGAAATCGATCCAAAGGAAAAAAAATCCCTAACAACCCAACAAAAAAGCAGCATCCAAAAAAGTGAAAATTATATTTATCTTTTGATTCGGAAGTAGTAAAAATTGGAATCTTCAACATGGAGTTGTCATAGGAAGGTTGTCCTTTATTTTGAAAGACTTAACATTTATTTAAAAGTAGTTGCAAAGAACCACTTTTTCGCTAGTTTCCATTTCTGTTTTAAAAAAATCCGCCGCTTCCGGGGGTAGCACAGCAGACCTTCTGGTTGCTACTACGGCACTCTAACCATCTCAGTTATCCTCTGGTGTAATAACTAAAGCAAATCATTTAGTTCGCTATAACTGACAATAGGAATCTTAACAAAATATTTATTTATTATGAATTAATATATAACGTAAATTAATATTAAATTAAATTAGCATAAAATAAATTAAATTAATTGAGTAATTTTACTGATATTATGTAATATTAATAATTAATACAAACTTGAATATTTGAAGAACATTTTTAAGCAAACATTTTTAAATTGTTAAAATTAAACATTTTTATACCCTCCACCTCCAGGATGGGGGTATATTCACATTGTCATTCCGTTTGTAACACCTTGAAATATTCATCGGAGACCCCATATATATATATATATATATACTTTATATATATTCTGGGTCGTGGTAAAATTCTAAGACGATAGAGCCATGTCCGTCTGTCTGTCTGTTGAAAGCACGATAGCGGCCGAACGAAATGAGCTAGGAGGTTAAAATTTTTCCTAAATGTGTCTTATGGTTGTAGATCGGTTGGGATTGAAATTGGACGAAATCGGCCCAGAGGGAAAAATTTTTCCCTCACAAGGACTGAAAATACCCCTAATATTTAGAGTATTTCAGCATGTTTTTTGAACATAGTAGCTTGTAAATATTTACTTGATATTTGCAATTCGCATTCCTTTTATAGCATTAAAGGGCACCATAGAGTGATTTTTATTTGTAGGGGGCGAAGTGGGACAAAAAGGGATAAAAATGGTACCTATAAAACGACAACAGATAGAAACACGAAATTTGGCGTGTACATTCCTCTAATAGAGTAGATACATAATATAAAAGTATTTTTCTAAATTCGTACTTTTAATGGGTTAAATTGGGTATATAGGGACACAAATAGTACCAACCTAACGGCTGCACCTAGAATAATGAAATTCGATATATACATTCATCTGATTGCGTAGCCACGTAAAATAAAAGATCTTTCTAAAATTCGTACTTTTAGGGGTTCAAATGGAAAAAGGGGATAAAAATAGTACCTACTAAATGACAGCGGCTAGAATCATGAAATTCGGAGTATACATTCCTCTGACAGCGTAGACACGAAAAATAAAACGTTTTTTCCAAAATTCGTACTTTTAGATAGTCGTACTCTTGAGGGGGCAAAATTGGAAAAAGGGGATAAAAATGGTACCAACAGAATGGCCGCTGATAGAACCATGGAATTCGGTGTATACATTCTGACTATGAAGGCAAAAAGGTTTTTTTTCGAAATTTGTACATTTGGGCGGAGAATGGGGCGAATGGGGATATCTTTAAAATGTATACTTTTCTTATCACTTTGTCTGTATCTGAAAATGCTTCTTTCTAATTGCGACTGACATTCACAATTTCAGCATTTTATTTATATATAGTAGTCGATTCTAAACAGTGCGCATAAGTATACATTATAGTTTGAAATAGTAAACAATTATAGTAAATGTGCATAAAAATATCACAATTTTCGTAATATGGTACTGTGCTTCTATGTAAAGTCGACATTTTTTAATCTGCTGGTAATAGTGTGGAATGCACTCCGTGATGGAGGGTATATAAGATTCGGCCCGGCCGAACTTAACGCCTTCTTACTTGTTTTATTTATAAATGTAATAAAAAAACAAAAAAAGTTTTTCCCGAGCCACGATTCGAACCAGAGCTGTTAAATTTCGATTACGATTAGTAATCAATTACATTACTTTTTAAAAAGAATCGCAATGATTATATAATCCACTATTCAACAATTTCTGATTACTAATTGATTACGATTACAAATAATCAAAAAACAATCAGGATTACTTGCGATTACCGTTACCTTTCGGTTTTAGCTGGCAAAAGAACGAGAACAGAAAAAATCAAAACTGACATATATTGAAAATTCAAAAGTTTTGACAAACAGACTACTAAGGGTGTTTATTATTGAGGTATAGAACTTCGAATTGAAATAAAACACAAGAAAATCGTTTTAATGTCCATCAATTTGGCTTTATTGGAAGGATAATTTTATGCCATTAATGTTTAAATATGATTTCGGGCATGTGGCCGCCGCGGCTGGCTCGAATATAGCCAATTCTACAGGTCCAATTTTCAACCACTTTTTCGAGCATATGGGCCGTATGTTGACAATAACGCCACGAATGTTGGCTTCCAAGTCCGCTAACGTTTCTGGTTTGTTGGCGTAGACGAGCGACTTCACATATCCCCAAAGAAAATAATCCAATGGTGTCAAATCACACGATCTTGGTGGCCAATTGGCAGGTCCTTTCCGCGAAATTATGCGCTCATCGAATGTTTCCTTCAATAATTCGATTGTGACGTGCGCTGTGTGGCATGTAGCGCCGTCTTGTTGGAACCACAACTCATCCACATTCATGCCATCCAATTCGGGAACAAAATAGTCGGTTATCATGGCTCTATACCGGTCTCCATTAACGGTAACTGACTCTCCAGCATTATTTCGGAAGAAGTATGGCCCAATGACTCCACCAACCCATAGAGCACACCAAACAGTCAGTTTTTGTGGATGTAATGGCGTCTCAAGGGTCTCATGTGGATTCTCTTCACTCCAAATGCGGCAATTTTGCTTGTTGATGTAGCCATTCAACCAAAAATGAGCCTCATCACTGAACAAAATTTTGTGATGAAAATCAGAATCGAGATGAATCTCATTTTCGGCCCATACACCAAAATCACGGCGCATTGCATGGTCTCGCGTCTTTAATTTTTGCACAAGCTGGATCTTGTAAGGTCGCAAGCCAAGATCTTTGCGCAAAATCTTCCATAAAGTTGATGGACAAAGCTCCAATTGCTGTGCACGGTGGCGAATCGATTCATTCGGGTCCTCTTCAACACTTTGCTCTACAGCGGCAATTGTTTCTTCGGTGCGCACTGTTCGACGTCTCTGCGGATGCGTATTATCACATAGAGTAAACGTAGTGCGAAAACGATCCAGGTTAACCGAATTAATTGCTCTGATGGACGATTATGTCGACCATAAAATGGACGGAGCTTGCGGTGAACTTCGCGAACTGAACCATTACTTTCGAAATAAATTTGCACGATTTGCAAGCGTTGTTCTTTTGTCAACCTGTTCATGATGAAATGGCAAACCAAACTAAATATTAATCACTTGAGAGCTGACAAAATGGCCGCCAGTTAAAAAAGTGATGCCAACTTAAAGTTCTATACCCCAATAAAAAAACACCCTTTATGACTCTCATACCGATTTCGCGAGAATCAAAAGTAATCACAAAAAATCAAAAGTAATCAAAAGTAATCTAAAATAGTCAAAAGTAATCTTTTAAAGTAGCCGAACTCATTTTTGATTACTTTTGATTATTTTTGATTATTTTTTCAGTAATCGCAAGTAATCCTGATTATTTTTTGATTACTTGTAATCGTAATCAATTACTAATCGTATAAAACTGAATGTAATCGTATTGTAATCATTACTTCTACTTAAAAAAAAAAAGTAATCTAATTACTAATGATTACGATTACTTATCATTACTTAACAGCTCTGATTCGAACCCGAGAACCGAACCTTCTAGGTGCAAAGCGGACACCTAACCTATATGAGCCATACAAAAAATTCGTTTCCATTCGTGTCCGCAAACCAATAAATTTGCTACAATTAAGCCAAAGCCTGGGGATATTTTTAAGTAGAGAATACTGGAGACTCTGGAAGATAGAGCTAAGTGATAGATCCGTTTAATCAGCCTATTATTACTATCTATCCATTACTGAAGGATAACCTATATGAGCCATACAAAAAATTCGTTTCCATTCGTGTCCGCAAACCAATAAATTTGCTACAATTAAGCCAAAGTCTGGGGATATTTTTAAGTAGAGAATACTGGAGACTCTGGAAGATAGAGCTAAGTAATAGATCCGTTTAATCAGCCTATTATTACTATCTATCCATTACTGAAGGATAATAGATTGAACCAAAGATACCAACGCTGGCAGTTTAATCCACATTCTGAATGGGGTGATAAAATTGCAATCGTACGATATTCTGAGTAATATAGGAACATGTAAAAGAAATCACTATTTAGAATTTGAAGTAATGGTTACGATACTGAAACCTATTATAGGCAGAAAAATTTATATTTACAATTTGTTAATGAAATTTAGCATTTGTTTGAGCAAAAAGTTTCTTTGACGTCATTAACATCTAGCCGACAACAATATGTATCTTTCGACATACCAATGCCAATGTCGCTAACGATATTCTATGTTTTCCTGGAACCTATTTCGGAGCTGAATCGCTGATAACAATAAAAACATAGTTGTTCAAAAGAATTTTTCGTAGCAATATTAATATTGTTTTTAAATACAAAAAAAAAATATTTCCATTTCAAGGTTAAATAAAATTCGCCTATAAATACGTTCAACCGACTGGAACATTTCTACCATTTACAAAAATATGTGAAACAGTAGAAAAATTCCAGACATCTCAGTCATTTGTCTATATTTACCCGCGAAATGATCAAACAAAGAATATTAAATTTGTATTTTTTACCGGCTAATAGTTTTATAATTGTTCTTTAATTGGTTTGGCAAGCTGTACCATCAGTATTTAAACCAGAAGTTGCTGCACAATTAGTTGCACTATGCGCTCGCTTCTCAGACGGAAAAGTCATGCAACCAGTGAACTTTGTTTTAATCGCACTGGGTGTGCTTTCGATGAACTTCTTCTGCGCGACTCAATCGATGAAGGCGAAATTTACCAATTTGAATTGTATTTTGCTCGATGAGACATATGGATTTGTAAAAAAATGTTTTTTGAAAGCTATAGCTCGAGATACGGTCAGGCTCCAGATGGAACTGCAAATACATCAATTGCCCCTCAAGAATGGAACGGTAAAACTAGAAAATTTCTACTGGATGACCATTGATGTTTATTTACCATCTCGTTCCAGATCAATGCGCAACTATTCCAGAAGGGCAATGGCTTTCGGCCATTTATGTACAATAATACAATGGATCTTTGCCAGTTCGTAAAGAATCCTTATCGTTACATGTTTTGGAAACTTGCGTACGACAGCATGAAACCGTATACGAACTTTAATCACACCTGTCCATTTAATGTAAGCCTTGTCGCCTCTAATGATTACATAGTGTTCAGATAAGGGGTTATTAGTTATTTTCTTCTTCTCATTTCAGCACAGTCTGATCATGGATGGATGGATTTTGAATGCAGACATGTTTAAATTGGTTCCATTTCCGGCCAATGATTACTTGATACAAATCCAGTTAGCCACCGACAATGCTTACAGATTTAAACTGAAGATATATTTTCAAATTTATGATTGAATTCAGTATTCATGTCTTTTATGTATATTATACTATAATGTAATATGTAATGTAATGAATAAAAGATATATAAATAAATCAATGACCAAATGAAAACGGCTTATACGTTTTTAAGATAAGTAAATCAAAGTAAGTTCCTTAATCCATACCAACACCAAAGGTCAAGAGTAAAGAATATTAAGTTCACCTTGGTTAAAATAAAATAGTTGCAATTTTATATTTGAAAATGTTATTATAATCACATTAAACCTAAACAATATTTATGCTTTAGTCACGCCCCTTCAGTACCTCCCACACAATTGTCTCTATCCTGGAAAATATGGAAGCTCGGTCCAATTGTCATAAACTTCTAGTAGCTCCCAAACACATAATCCGGTGCTAAGTAAAATTTAAGTCCTTCCATAGACCCATTGCTAAGTATGCATATCGATTGACTTAGCCATGTCCGTCTATCTGTCCGTCCATTTAAGAAAATCGTTTCAGAATTAGATATAGCTCCCATACAATTTCCGGTCCCGATTTGACTTTTCCGTTCTAGAAACCACATATTTTATCCGATTTACTTCAAATTTGGGACAACACTCTATATTTGAACTAGAAACATCTGTGGTGGAAGTGCATCATATCGGTTCAGATTTAGATATAGCTCCCATATAAATTTCGGTCTCCATTGAACTTTATGCGCTCAGCACCATTTTCAATTGTAGTTCAAAAGACATCACTTGAAATTCAAAAAATATCAATTGAAATTCAAAAATTCCAGTTAAAATTCAAAAAATGACATTTGAAATTCAAAAATTCCATTTGAAATTCAAAAAATTTCAATTGAAATTCAAAACTCGTCATTTGTAATTCAAAAGACAACATTTGAAATTCATAAGTCGTCATTTGTAATTCAAAAGACATCATTTGAAATTCAAAAGACATCATTTGAAATTCAAAACTCTTCATTTGTAATTGAAAACTCGTCATTTGTAATTCAAAAGCCATCATTTGTAATTCAAAACTCGTCATAAGTATTTCAAAAGACACCATTTGAAATTCAAAAGTTTTCATTTGAAATTCAAAAATTGTTCCATTTGCAATTCAAAAAGGGTAAACAAAATTATTTAAGCAAAATATACATTAGGTTGGGTAGCATTTATTTATTTCTGTAAATTTAAATATTCTGCTGATTACCCCCATTTCGACTGATAGATAGACGGACCTGGCTCAAATAGCATAGAAAGTCTGTGGAGTGAGGATATGAAAATAAGAACATTACCCATTGAGAAATATGTTTCGATTTTAGAATACACACGGAGAAAATGTGATGTTATAGGGATGAGTTTAAATTAAAATATTCATAATTTCCTTTAATTAGTTTATTTAATAACAAGAATCAACGGAAATAATTATGATTACAAACAATAAGTGATTAATTCGGGTCGCAAACAAGTTTTATTTTGTAAAATCAACATAGTGTTATAATACATAACGATTACAACTAATTAATATATGTAGATATATTGATGATTACATATAAAATCAAGATGAATAATTAATAAAAATAGATTTAAACAAATAAGGATTGGAATATAACGGTAACGAAGAAATAATATTTACCTTTTTAAATTTACGAACATTTTGTCACTAATTGCAAATGCCTTTAAATATCTATTTGACGTTCTACACATACAGTAGTAAGTATATCATAAATGTTGTTTCTTCGTTAACTGAAATTTCAACTGACTTTCCTTATACATACTTATCCTTGTTTTTTAAATCGATTTTTATTAATTTTTATCTTGAAATGTCATTATCTGGTATTGGAAACTTTTTTACCAATTTTTTCTGGGTGTGTCTTCTAAAATCGAAACAAATTTCTGAATGGGTAATATTTTTTTTATATCCTCCTGAATGGGTAATATTTTTTTTTATATCCTCACTACAAAGAGTGAGGAGTGACTTAGACCCTAAGTACGTATGGACCAAATCCATTTCAGAACTTTCTAAGCTGTTTGAGTTATGTCCGTCTGTATATCTGCCTGGCTTATGTACACGATAATATTCGAAGGGAGTTAAGGAATTTATTCAAAATTAGTTTACGTTCGTAGATGGGTGACATTGAAACGGCCCTTCTGGTGCCTTTCACAAAAATGGCCCATATTCCCATGTACAATTGAAACCAATGTGTTTTCCACACGGATATTCGGAATCAGTTATATTTTGATAATTGATACAGTTTCTATAATTACTTTGATCGTACGAAATACAGAGGACTTTGCCACGAACTTCTCACGCAAATCACTCTAACCTATTTAAATTTAAAGATTTTATAACTTCTATACATTTTACATCATTATTATTAATTATTAGTTGCTTATCATTTTATTAAATCTGTTTTCAAAACTGCAGAATATTCAAATTTGCAGAAAAACTAAATGCTACCCCACCTAACGTATATTTTTCTTAAATAATTTTGTTTACATTTTTGAATTTCAAATGGAATAATTTTTGAATTTCAAATGGAATAATTTTTGAATTTCAAATGAAACTTTTGAATTTCAAATGGTGTATTTTGAATTACAAATGACGAGTTTTGAATTTCAAATGACGAGATTTGAATTTCAAACGATGAGTTTTGAATTTCATATGACGACTTATGAATTTCAAATGGTGTCTTTTGAATTACAAATGACGAGTTTTGAATTACAAATGGCGAGCTTTAAATTTCAAACGATGAGTTTTGCATTTCAAACGATGAGTTTTGAATTTCAGTTTATATTTTTTGAATTTAAAATTTAATTTTTGATTTTCAATTGATATTTTTTGTAGATGTATGCCTCATAAATATATCGCGAACAAATAAAAAAAAAAAACAAATATGTCATGCGTACACATCATTTTAGTCATATCTCCCGCGAAAGTGAAAATTTTTAAAGTAAAAGTTTCGACCCTCATCGTAGACGCAAACGAATTTAAAAAAAATCATGATTTTGTAAATTTGATATACGAATAATTTGTTTTACTTTATACATAATATGTTTTTTTCTGTTTCATTCATTTTTGTAGATTAATCGCTACTTGGGCTAAAGTCGCTTACTTGCAGATTGTTATTTTGGCGTTTTCGAGTTATTGCGAATGTTGTTTTGTTTAAAAGAGTAAAAACATTAAATTTGTAATTCTAAAAATATTGTAGTTGGGGGAAATAATAATAATGCATTTATAATTTGTATTGAAAAAGTATGTAATTTTTTTTTAAATTATGGTCCAGTTCTTTCAGTTTCACTTTATCGGAGCATTGTAACCAATTAATCGCCATCCAAACTACCATCGTTGTCTCTAACAAACTGCTATAGAGAACACTGAAGGCTAAGGAAGATTGAGCCGAATCCTCCTTCAAACATACTTCCCAGGATCAAGGAAATCGATCTTGAATTCCCAAGGCAGGAAAACGATGTCACGAATACGCAAAAGCATTTTTGAATGTACAGATAAAGTTGCATAAAGGCCATGAAAATGATGTCACTTTTGGTGTGACATAACGTTCATGGACTTTGCGACATGCCAGCCATAATATTATTAAAGAGGTGACATGTAAAAAAGAAGATGCATGGCTGAGATGCTGCTTAATACATTTACACAGAAAAAATATTGGTTGTTTATTTTTAATTATTCATATTAATTAATTACCGAGTCACGGCTACTAATTATAAATTATATTCATTTGGCCACAGTGGACGCACAAATCTTCCACTCCAGGATTTTTTTTGGTTTTTGGCTAAAAATTGATAATATATTGAAGATTAGTTAAGAATTTTGGCCTATACACTGTGAAACAAGAAGCTACTAGTTTCAATTTGGTCCAATGGACAAAAGTATTTCCATATGAGCACAACGGAAATTTTAAGATTTTTTTGGCTAATAAATTATATTTTGTATATTATTTCAGAATTTTGGCTTATACACAGTGAAACTATAGCTTTCATTTGGTAGTAGTCCAATCGACTAAAGATTGGCCACAGTGGACGCCTCTTCAGGTATTTAGGATCTCATTTAACGGTACGGTTAACCCGATAACAGCCGCCAGTTTTAACAGTGGTTTGTGTCTTTGCTACTTAAATTTCGAATTTCACATAAACATATAGGGTGTTTTTTATTGAGGTATAGAACTTCGAATTGAAATAAAACACAAGAAAATCGTTTTAATGTCCATCAATTTGGCTTTATTGGAAGGATAATTTTATGCCATTAATGTATAAATATGATTTCGGGCATGTGGCCGCCGCGGCTGGCTCGAATATAGCCAATTCTACAGGTCCAATTTTCAACCACTTTCTCCAATTGCTGTGCAGCTCCAATTGCTGTGCACGGTGGCGAATCGATTCATTCGGGTCCTCTTCAACACTTTGCTCTACAGCGGCAATTGTTTCTTCGGTGCGCACTGTTCGACGTCTCTGCGGATGCGTATTATCACATAGAGTAAACGTAGTGCGAAAACGATCCATGGTTAACCGAATTAATTGCTCTGATGGACGATTATGTCGACCATAAAATGGTGAACTTCGCGAACTGAACCATTACTTTCGAAATAAATTTGCACGATTTGCAAGCGTTGTTCTTTTGTCAACCTGTTCATGATGAAATGGCAAACCAAACTAAATATTAATCACTTGACAGCTGACAAAATGACCGCCAGTTAAAAAAGTGATGCCAACTTAAAGTTCTATACCCCAATAAAAAACACCCTTTATAATCACAGCAAACCAAATCTTCAGATTTTTTCTTGCGTCCGATAATTCTGCACATTGTCTGGGGTCTTCGGACATATCCCGCAGACATATCGTGCAGAAATGTCTTCACATATTACAAAAGATTTCTGGCAGATGATTCTGTGTTTTGGTATTTTCCTTCATTTGTTGTGTACCAAATTGCAGATGCCGTTATTAGCAGTGCGACGTAAATTCCAAAAACAATAAAATCAGTATATTTAGAGGATGAACGTTCAAATCTCTGTTAATGCTGAACTAATACACACAGAATCCCGAAATTTGAAGTATTTTTAACATATATTTTTCTCTTTAGTTTGACACTTATATCAGTATTCTAGGGTGTAGACAACCTAAATATTTATTTTCATAAATGGTAGCCTTTGAAAGTTGGCGGACCTTTTAAGGGGCGATAGGACAAGGTAATAAAAACACCAATTACAATTTGCCTATAGTTTCAGACGTATATCATTTAGTTCAAGTAATATGGATTTAATTAAAATATACAGTGACTGTGAATCTAACTAAAGGGTGATTTTTTAAAAGCTATAGGAAAGTTTTTCACAAAAAAACACATAAAATTCAGAAAAATGCATGAAATCTTTATTTGAATCGATAGTACGGTCCATATAATTTAATGTTTGAAGATTATTTCATGCAAATGTTAACCTTGACTGTGCCTCAAATGGTCCACCCGCTTAGTCCAATTTTGGCATACTCTTTCCAACATTTCGGTAGGTATCTCACGAATAAATGCTTCAATGTTGTCTTCCAATGCGTCAAATGTAGCGGGCTTGACATGAACTTTAACATAGCCCCACAAAAAAGAGTCTAAAGCCGTTAAATCGCACGATCTAGGCGGCCAATTGACCGGTCCCGAACGTGAAATAAAATGTTGCGCGTGCTGTGTGGCATGTGGCACCGTCTTGTTGAAACCACATGTCATGCAAGTCAAGCTCTTGCATTTTGGGCAAACAAAGTTGGATATCATCTCATGGTAGCGCTCACCATTCACAGTTACGTTACGATTCGCATCATCTTTGAAGAAGTACGGTCCAATGATGCCACCAGCCCATAAACCGCACCAAACTGTGACTTTTGCATTGGTAGCTCTTGCAATGCTTCTGGTTGATATTCACTCCAAAATCGACAATTCTGCCTATTTTCGTACCCATTTAGCCAAAAATGAGCTTCGTCGCTGAACACAATTTTTCGCGCGATGAAGTTTCTTTACGGAGCACGCATTTTGATAATAAAATTTAATAATTTGCAAGCGTTGTTCGTTTGTAAGACGATTCATGGTTGAATTATAGACCAAACTGAAAATGTTTGACAGTGAAACAAAACACGAAACGTGCGTCAGATGTTTAAACCAGTGTTGCCAAAAAGATAATAGTTAAAAAATTACCCATTAAACATTAACTTTAGTTTTACATTAATTTTTTTACAATTATAAAACATTCTAATTGTGATCATAGAACTTGTCTCAGGCTAATAGATGTCCAAGCCTTTATTTACTCTTTTATTTTTCAAACTTTCTCTGGAAATATATTATAATTTCTAGTAACGAAAAAACATTTACCGACTCCAGCAAATTTCTCCGACTCCTACTCTTAGACTCCGACTCTGACTCAACAGCCCTGCTCAGACGAACACTTTCACTTTTACACTTTGAATCAAGTTGAGTCCTACATATAATTGTTGGTGCACGTAATTTCTAGGAATCACAAAATCAGAACACTTAAGAAAACTATCACAATAATCACACTGCCAAATAATCAATTTATTTCTTTATTATTTTCTTGTTACGCCTTGATTTTAAGTAGTTTGTTTAACTGTTTTAGACCCGAACTAATTCCACTTGTTGGAACCGTAAACTTTAAATACCAGTGTTTCGGTGTTGCCTGGCCTTCAATTTCAATAATATTTATTATTTTCATTTTGTTTTTATAACTACCCGAATTAATCCCACTTGTTTGAACGACAAACTTTAAATACCTTTCAGTGTTTCGGTGTTGCCACCTAGTTTCTCCAGTACATTTTCTTGATTCCTTGGGGTGTTACCGTAAATAACACATTTAACAATTTCCAATTTATTTCTTCTTCGTCTTCTATGATTGCAGCAGAGTCTTCATCATCATATCACAACCTTCTCTTGATAGGTTATCTACTCTTAGTACACTTCCATAACATCATTTTTTATTAAAAAGCTCCCAAAACTATTTTAATGCCATGGCTGGGGCAACGGTCATGGATTTGCGTCAGACGCTCATAGAAACTGTATTTTGTATCTTCGAATTTTTCCTCTGTCGGAGCATGTGGAACATATTATAGGTTGATGTGAAAATACTTCTCGTTAATATAGTCGTTGGTCTACTGACGTGAACCTGGAGACTAGATGTCGTAGACTTATTCACTGCAAAAGCACATTCGTGCGAGATTATCTTGTGAACATTCATTGTCCTTCCCACCTAACAGGGATGACTGTAACGTCAGGTGCAATCGCAAAATTGTGGTCTTTAAATCGTTTGCGCCAATATAATTGGTGGTTCTTTCTAATTTACATTTTGTTTTCTATGTTTGGGACTAGTGACAGACACAAATCTGCAACCATTTGTTGACGTTTTTGGGTGAACAGTTCGCTGTACATGGTTCCAACGGCTGTTGGAACAGTGACGCCTGAGCTAGAGGTCAGTAGCAGACAGTAGGAGACTGCTACCCATATGACGCCTGAGTTAGACTCGGAGGTCAGTAGTATCCACTTAAGATGATGGATAAGCTCTGGGTTTTCCAGGTTAAACCGATTAGACCATTGCTTTTATTTTACGCACCAATAAATAAGCAAAAATAAAATTCAAAAATTTTGCATAAAAAAAATATAAAATGTTCTTACTTTATAAACAGAACATTAAACGGTTGTTTATATTAAAACATTTTCATAATTTTTTGATTTCATAGACACTTATTTATTGGTGCGTAAAAATAAAAAACAACAGTCTGATCGGTTTAATCTGGAAAACAGCGCAATTATGGTAACATTTAATGAAAGATGGCTGTTGTTGGTTTTTGTTTTATTGTTCACTTAAATGTTTCAGCGATTTTCGCTATTTAAAAAACCGGGTTTTCGATACCAAATAAAAAATAACAAGTTTTTAATTTTTTTAATGAATAATATTTTCAATGAGACTTCATATTTTCAGTAAAAATTTAAATTTCTCTTAAAATGCCTGTCTTTATCGGTTCATTGTTACGCCGACAATTTACAAACGATGTAGTCCTCTGCGCTCTACATAGTTACAGGTTAGGGGTGGGATAGTGTCGTATGGGAATTTTAGGAGTTCGATTTGGAAACGCTAGAACACCCTATTTTGTGAGGTTCGAAAAAATAAATTCATAACCCAAAACTTGGTGTGGTTGGGCGGGTGCAAATGGGCGCTCATCGGGGTCTAATGTGAGGGAAAAGCGGTAAAAATACATATAAAGCCCCAGAACTATCTCTGAGTCCCCCAAAGGGGTTAAATGTACGACCGAACCCCATTAACATTTTTTTCGAACACATATATCCCCTATCTACACTCGTTAAGGGGATTCCCATACAACAATTATTTATTTATAAAACTTTTTCCAACCGCTCTTACTGGCCCAATTAGTCCGCTAGTGGAGTCAAATGTATGGCCAGTCCCCAATTTTTTTTCAGCCCCAATATTTTCTCATAACACAACTACCCACCATCTACAACCTTTAAGGTGGACCCAATACATTTGCCTATTTTGAATTTTGCTGTATTCAGAGACTTCCAGTAGAATCTTACGGCAAATATTTTGTAGAACATTTTAACCCGTTATATCCCTTTTTAGGGGTGGTTTTTACCCTCTTCCACAAAAGTGGCCAACAAGACCCCATATATTGAGGAGACAGAGGGATAAAATGTTCCACAAAAATGTTCCTCGTTGTGTTTTAAGTAATATTGCTGAACACATCCTATACTTAAAACTTTAGGGATCACAAGGTTTCCTATGCCGATTCATCGTAAGAATGTGCATAGGGGGAAATATTCACCCCATTTAAAACTACCACCACAAGTAAACTTTCAGAACCCAGAAACACGTTTATTATCTTTTTAATCCCTCTATCAGAATCCGTTGTCTTGTCTTGCTATTTTCGAAAAAATCCAATTTGTTCCACAGTGAAAAAAAAAATAACTCCGGTTTCTCAGATTTGACGAAGTTGGCTTCGATTTCGGTTTTGGCAACTCTATCCTCAGGACGATATTTCATGGTGTTGCAAACGAAATGACTTTATTAGTGTTCGCATTTACAGATCAATGATAAAGTTCAAATATGATATAAATTGATTTAATTTTCATGGATGAATAACTGGATGAAGTACGAATATATGCTTTTGACCGAACCTATAAAAAGGCCGTACGTTCCTATGGCGGACAATAACTAGCCATGCAATAGTTTATCACAGTCCTAGTGCTGTCGACGAGTCTCTTCTACGTGGCTGAATCAGCGATGCATCATTTGCTGCATAAATTTCTAATCTAATCTAAATATGAATCTACTATGCAAGACAATGATGCAAACTGATGTTTTTCCTACATTTTGTAATATATCGCTTTTCTGGCACGATAAAAACGCATTAAAAGCAGATGATATTAAAGAAATATATATATATATATATACTCTAACAGGTGGCATTCTAAGGAAGAAACAAGTAAGAAGGCGTTAAGTTCGGCCGGGCCGAATCTTATATACCCTCCACCACGGAGTGCATTCCACAGTATTACCAGCAGAATAAAGGACTTTACATAGAAGCCCAGTACCATATTACGAAAATTTTGATATTTTTATGCACATTGCTATATTTGTTTACTATTTCCAACTATAATGTAAACTTATGCGCACTGTTTAAATTCGAGTACTATATATAAATAAAATGCTGAAATTGTGAAAGTGAACATGCCTAAATATTAGGCGATTGTCAGTCGCCATTAGAAAGAAGCATTTTCAGATACAGACAAAGTGATAAGAAAAGTATACATTTTAAAGATATCCCCATTCGTCCCATTCTCCGCCCAAATGTACAAATTTCGAAAAAAAACCCTTTTTCGAGTATTCATAGTCAGAACGAATTTCATGATTTCAACTTCAGCGGTTTGGTAGGTCCCATTTGTATCCATCTTTTTAATTATATCCTTTAAAAGTACGAATTTCAAAAAATCCCTCTATTTTACGTGTCTATGCAATTAGAGGAATGTATACACCGAATTCCATGATTCTATCAGCGGCCAATTTGTTGGTACCATTTTTATCCCCTTTTTACAATTTTGCCCCCTCAAGAGTACGACTATCTAAAATCTCTTTATTTTACGTATCTACACAATTAGAGGGATGTACACACTGAATTTCAGCATTCTAGCTGTATTCGTTTAGTTGGTACTATTTTTATCCCCTGTAGCCATTGTATCCCTTGAAAGTACGAATTTGGAAAAAACGTTTTATTTTTCGTGTCTATGCAGTCAGAGGAACGTATACTCCGAATTTCATGGTTCTAGCTGCTGTCATTTGGTAGGTACTATTTTTATCCCCCTTTTCCATTTGAACCCCAAAAAGTACGAATTTTGGAAAGTTCTTTTATTTTACGTGTCTACGCAATCAGAGGAATGTATATATCGAATTTCATTATTCTAGGTGCAGCCGTTATGTTGGTACTATTTTTATCCCTCTATCCCCATTTAACCCCTTAAAAGTACGAATTTAGAAAAATTCTTTTATATTATGTATCTACTCTATTAGAGGAATGTATACGCCAAATTTCGTGTTTCTATCTGTTGTCGTTTGATAGGTACCATTTTTATCCCTTTTGTCTCATTTCGCCCTCTACAAATAAAAATCACTCTATGGTGCCCTTTAATGCTATAAAGGGAATGCGCACTGCAAACATCAAGTAAATACAAGCTAATATGTTCAAAAAACATGCTGAAATGCTCTAAATATTAGGGGTATTTTCAGTCCTTGCGAGGGCCGATTTCGTCCACTTTCAATCCTAACCGATCTACAACCATAAGACACATTTAGGAAAAATTTGAACCTCCTAGCTCATTTCGTTCGGCCGCTATCGTGCTTTCAACAGACAGACGGACAGACGGACATGGCTATATCGTCTTAGAATTTTACCACGACCCAGAATATATATACTTTATGGGGTCTCCGATGAATATTTCAAGGTGTTACAAACGGAATGACAAAGTGATTATACCCCCATCCTGGAGGTGGAGGGTATAAAAAAGGTCTATTTGAAAATCTATTTCCTCCAGACACGACAAAAAACATCAATAGAAAAAAATTAAAAAAATATTTTGTTTTATTTGGCGTTAAGTACGGCCGAGCCGAACTTTATATAGTCTCCACCATGGATTGCATTCTACAGAGGCTGTCGATTTTTGTAGCAGTGCAGTGGCATTACAGGGAAATGTAACCAAAACAAATAAAAATATTGAAGGTATTTCCATCCTATTGTAATTCCAAAAGTACACATTTTGAAAATTAATTATCTCTCACGTGCACAGTGCAAGATAACCTAACTTCATGAATTTGGAAAAATCGTTTTTATTTTGTATCCTCCGAATTTCATGACTCTGGCTGCCATTTGGTTAGTACAATTTCTATTTTAACCCCAAAAAGTACGAATTTCGAAAAATACCTTTATTTTACGTATCTACGCAATCAGATGAATGTATACACCGAATTTCACTATTTTAGTTGCAGCCGTTTGGTTGGTACAATTTTTATACCCCTATTCTCATTCTACATTCCACGATAGTATTATGTCTTTGTGCATTTGTTTGTAACACTCAAAAGGAAGGGAGATAACCCATTGTTAATTATACCGATCGACTTTGAATCACTTTTTGAATCGATTTAGCAATGTCCGTCTGTCTGTCTGTCTGTCCATCTATTCTTGTAATCACGATACAGGTCGCAATTGTAGACAGAACCAAATGAAACTTTGCACAACGAAGTTTTTCGATACAAGGACGAACGCTATTTAATTTGAAGAAAATCGGTTCAGATTTATATATAGCACCTATACGAATTTCACTCCCGATTTGACTATTTTCACTCTAGATACCACAAATTACAACAGACCAACCCCCACACGAAAACTTTCGAAACGCCGATACACGTATATTCTTCTTTCACCTCCTCTATCAGAATCCGGTTGCGAAAAAGTTTCAATCTCTTCCACAGTGTAATTAACATACCTTCGGTTACTCAGATTGAACGAACTTGGATTTAAACAAAATCTGACGGTGGCGGTGGCTAGCACCGGTTAACCGGGTTCTATTTCGGTTTTAACAACTCTATCCTCAGGTCGATATGTCATAATGCTACCAATCACATGTCCAGATCAATGATAAAGTTAAAATATGTTCTAAATTGGTTACATTTTCATGGATGAGCAACTCTCACAGCAAATGCTTTTGGCCGAGCGTATATCGAAATACCAAAACAGGTCGAGTTAGTATTACTTCATAACGTTCGCACAGCGGACTAACTAGCTATGAAATCGTTAATCGCCGTCCTAGTGCTGTCGACGAGTCTCTTCCATGTGACTGAGTCGCTGAAGGCGAAATTTACCAATGTGGAATGCAGCGTTTTCGATGCATCATTTGCGTCTGTGAAAAAGTGCTATTTGAAGGCAAGAGCTCGAGATGTTGTTAGCCTCCACATCCATATGCAACTGCATAAATTGCCTGTGGACAATATAACAGTAAGCTTTGAAAGATTACATTCGAATACTCATTCATTTCATATTGGAAACCATTCTACCACTCTAGCTCAATGCGGAACTGTTCCAGAAGGGAAATGGCTATCGGCCATTTTTGTACAACACCACAGCGGATTTTTGCCTGTTTCTAAAGAAACCCCATCGTTATATGTTCTGGAAAATTATCTACGATATGACGAAACCATATACGAATTACAATCACACCTGTCCATTTGATGTTTGTTTTTTTGATAGCAATCGTGCGAAAACCTTTTTGAATGTTCTGTATTTTCTCTCCTCTTCTTGCAGGAAGATGCCATTTTCGAAGGAATGATTTTGCAGTCTGGCATGTTTAAATTGATTCCCTTTCCAGCCAATGATTACATGTTGAAATTTCAGTTTGCCGCTTACAACCAATATAAATTTCAAATAAAAGCATATGTGAAGCTGTTCGATTGAATTTCGTGTCATTAATAATAATGCTTGTGTATCAATATCTATGTTGTTTGTAAATATATAAATTAATCAGCACCCACCCCAAAAAAACATCCAATGAGTTATTAGTATTACAAGGGATTGACTGAAAACACCTTTTGAAAAAAGTATTATTTTTTCTCTGTTAAATTGGTCATAACTCGTGAAAAAAACTTCTGGATTATTGGAAGGTTTGTAAGTAATAAAACCGTTATAAAAATTGGAAATGATTTCATTATACCTATGATAGGGACAATTAGGTACTAGAAGGACTTGGTAAAAGCATAAAGTAATTATAACAAGTAAAAACGGCTTTAAGTTCGGCCGGGCCGAACATTTTATACCCTCCATCATGGATTGCTTTACACAGATGCTGACGATTTTCGTAGAAGTGCAGTATCTAATATTACAGGAAATCGAATGGTTTCTCACACATTTTAAGAGATTTTGCACTCAAAATGACTAAATTGCGCCAAGGAACTAAAAAATCGGACTTTTTGTACTGAAAAAACGTGGAACCTTATAACCTTTCCAAATATGTATATATTTCGTTAAAGGCTTTTGAAGGACAAAAGTTGTGTTGGTTCAAAGGCAGACATTTGTTCAAAAAGGATATTTTTTACAATATTCATTACAACCAAACTATATTTGGCACAAACATAGTTTTGGCGTCATAATAAAGTTAAGAAACCGCAATTTCGCAATTTGCATAATCTCCTGTAATATGTGTGAAACAATTCGATGAAGTCAAAAAAATAAATTACGTTTTTCAATTTTCAAAATCTGAAAATCTGAAAAGGTGAAAATCTGTAATACAAAAAAATATTTTTTTCTTCGCATTATGAACAAATACGTAAAAATATGTTTAAAAAAACATAAAAACAAAAAAATAAAAATTTTTATTTTCTTTAAAATCGAAAAGTACAAACAGTATTAAACTTTTGGTCGATTTCAAAAAATATATATTCGATTTTTAGATTTATTTTCAAAATAATCATTGGGTCCCTGTCTAATTTTGTTTTTTACAGAACTCAAAAATGTCTACTAGAACAAAAGTTATTGAATTTTGGCCGATGGATTTTGATTCTGAACCACTGTGCGGCGTTGCTTTATGTTACAATAAAACGTCTTATTAGTGGACGTTTATATTATACTGATCCTCATAAAATTCCACAATATAGTTCTGACAATAAGAGTTCGCTCAGACATTAAGTTACAACACTTTTTTCGCTTAGTATAATGCTCCGTTCGATCAAAAATGAAAACTTTGACCCGCTGTAGAAAGAAACTCAGACCAGCTGGACTATACGTTTATTCTACAAAAATGATCTACTCAACATGCCCTCGCATAATTATTTAGTCGCTACTCTGTTTCAAAAATGCTATTGCACAGTGTTATTTTCAACCATATTCAACTGACTTGAGCAGTAATCATATTATGCTTGCAAAAATCACATGCCTTCTCTGAGTGTATCATATATTATTTACATTGAGTTTTTTGATGATTTCTCTCCTAATGTTTTTTCTATTCTATTTATTTCTCTCTTTGCAATAGAGGATGGTGACTCAACACCAATAAGTCTTTCAGCAATTCTACCAAACTCGTCAGGACGACTAGTAGAAAAGTGAGGAATGTAAAGAATTTTCATTTTATTTCACCAGAAGTTGATATCATCATTCAACGATATTAATACCTGTGGACATACCCATTAAAACGTTCTCATTAAATCGAACGATGGAGTTAATGAACTCATTACATTGGTAAACAGTAAACATGCATCTTCAGATTAATAGTCAATTTTTGATAAGTCGAGTTCGCTGATCGCGAAAATGGCATTCTGGTGCATGTGGGAGCAGTGACTGGTTCGCATTCAGCAGGAACAATTTGAACATTTCTTTCTGGGGTTTTGTATTGTTTTTGTAGCCTGTTGGTTAACACTAATGAAGAAATTATCATTCTGATGACTTTTTATACCACCTGACTGACCTATTATAAGTTAGTTTCGCGCCAAATGTTTGTAACACCAAGAAATAATCGAGCTAGACCCACCTTTAAGTATAGAATCACCAGCTGAGTCGATTTAACGATGTCGGTCTGTCAGTCCTTCCGTCAGTCTGTTGTCCATCTATGCTTGTTCGCACTCTACAGGTCGCAATTGTTGTCCGATTGTCATGAAACTTGGCAGAAGTTATTTTTTCTCGCCAAGGACCATCGGTATTGAATTTGGAAGAAATCGGTTCAGATTTAGATATAGCCCCCATACAAATGTCGCTCCCTATTTCACTTTTTCCCCTTTAGAAACCACATATTGTACCCGATTTTCTTTAAAATTGGTACAACATCTTATAATCTAACTACAAATACCTATGCAGAAATTGGGTAAGATCGGTTCAGATTTAGATATAGCCCCCATACAAATGTCGCTCCCTATTTCACTTCTTCCGCTTTAGAAACCACATATTGTACCCGATTTTCTTTAAAATTGGCACAACATCTTATAATCCAACTAGAAACACCTATGCAGAAATTGGGTAAGATCGGTTTATATTTAGATAAATTGGCACAACATCTTATAATCCAACTAGAAACACCTATGCAGAAATTGGGTAAGATCGGTTTAGATTTAGATATAGCCCCCATACAAATGTCGCTCCCTATTTCACTTTTTCCGCTTTAGAAACCACATATTGTACCCGTTTTTATACCCTCCACCTCCAGGATGGGGGTATATTCATTTTGTCATTCCGTTTGTAACACCTCGAAATATTCATCGGAGACCCCATAAAGTATATATATTCTGGGTCGTGGTAAAATTCTAAGACGATATAGCCATGTCCGTCTGTCTGTTGAAAGCACGATAGCGGCCGAACGAAATGAGCTAGGAGGTTCAAATTTTTCCTAAATGTGTCTTATGGTTGTAGATCGGTTGGGATTGAAAGTGGACGAAATCGGCCCAGAGGGAAAAATTTTTCCCTCACAAGGACTGAAAATACCCCTAATATTTTGTGTATTTCAGCATGTTTTTTGAACATATTAGCTTGTATTTACTTGATATTCGCAATGCGCCATCCCTTTATAGCATAAAAAGTGATTTTTATTTGTAGGGGGCGAAATGGCACAAAATGGGACAAAAAGGGATAAAAATGGTACCTTTCAAACGACAACAGATAGAAACACGAAATTTGGCGTGTACATTCCTCTAATAGACTAGATAAATAATATAAAAGTATTTCGTCTAAATTCGTACTTTAAAGGGGTTAAATGGGGCAAAAGGGATAAAAATAGTACCAACATAACGGCTGCACCTAGAATAGTGAAATTCGATATATACATTCCTCTGATTGCGTAGACACGTAAAATAAAAGAACTTTCCAAAATTCGTACTTTTTGGGGTTCAAATGGAAAAAGGGGATAAAAATAGTACCTACCAAATGACAACAGCTAGAATTATGAAATTCGGTGTGTACATCCCTCTAATTGCATAGACACGTAAAATAGAGGGCTTTTTCGAAATTTGTAATTTTAAGGGATATAATTAAAAAGAGGGATAAAAATGGGACCTACCAAACCGCTGAAGTTGAAATCATGAAATACATTCTGACTATGAAGACTTGAAAAAGGGTTTTTTTTGAAATTTGTACATTTGGGTGGAGAATGGGGTGAATGGGGATATCTTTAAAAGTCGACATCCTTTAATCTGCTGGTAATACTGTGGAATGCACTCCGTGGTGGAGGGTATATAAGATTCGGCCCGGCCGAACTTAACGCCTTCTTACTTGTTTTCTTTAAAATTGGCACAACATCTTATAATCCAACTAAAAAACCTATGATGAAAGTGGGTAAGATCGGTTCAGATTTAGATATAGCCCTTATACAAATGTTGCTCCCGAATGTTAAACCGATTTTGGCCAAACTTTACATATTATATTTCACCAATAAACAGACATTGTGAAAGCGGGTCACATCGTTCCAGGTTTCAATATACCCCCATACAAATGTCCTTTCCGATTTAACATTTTTTGTTAAACACATAAATTTACAGGATGCAAAAATCCTTCCCGATTTCACTTTTTTACCGAATTGAAATGCAATGACAATTGCTTGGGTGATGCCCATATGTCCATACTTTGGTATAACCCAAATGAGGCCCATTCTGATCTATTACAGCTCTAGAATCTACATCTTACACCGGATCTTCGTCAAATTTTGCAGGTCATGATATTTTTCAACTAGGAATACCTACAGTGAATGAGAAATATAAAGGCCCATGTTTTAGACCAGGCTCAGAATGTTGTTATAGGCCCCCTTTTGAAATGTCGGTCCTATTACAACTGTATAATTTGTATTTGTCTGTCGGATAATTGGATCAATTACCATATTATTTACCATATTCGTAAAATTTGACTAAAGATGAATTGATAGTAACTGTATAATTTATATCAACAACATAAAATTACTCCCATGAAATATGTTCTTGGGTTTAGTAATCAAAGCGAGGTACGTACACAGGGAGTGGTGTAGGGTATTATATAGTCGGCCCCGCTCGACTTTAGCCTTTCCTTACTTGTTTAAAAATAGAACAAATTTTTTCACAGTCTAATAAAAAGACACAACTTTAAAATTGAAAAAAGGTAATTATTTAAATTATTCTATCTTTCATAGTCAAGGTAATCGCTAGTTTTAATTTAAAATGTTTAATTTTAAATGTATGAAAACAAGTAAAAAAGGTGTTAAGTTCGGCCGGGCCGAACTTTATATATCTTCCACCATGCATTGCATTCCACAGATGTTGTCGATTTTCGTAGAAAATGTATTTTTTAAATATAAAATATTTAAATAAATATATATAAAATTTATTTTTTCAAACAACGCTTATAAGGCAAGTTTGTATGTTTATTCATATATATCGAAATAATACTTCCAGTCAATTCAAAAAATAAATTTAAGAAGATTGCTGTCTTCAAAAAGGCTTAAATACCATAAATCAGAGTTACAAGCCGAACCATAATTATCGGCGGCGGCGGCGCTGTTCAAAATGGGTCGGCGGCGGCGGCTTTCGGCTGTTTTGCCGGCTCGTTCTGTCATTTGAATACCCCTATTTGGAAGGAACAATTTTCTTTTATTTTTTGGCAAGTAGTTCAATATTCGTTAATATTAGCCAATGTTCCAATAATTTAATATTGTTAGTAGGGCATCCAATTATTCGGACGTTTATGTTATTCGATTTTTCGTTTATTTGAAAACAAAAAATTTCCAATTAATCGAATAATGAAGTCGAGAGTTATTCGATTAACCGAACAATTGTCCACATAAATAAAATATAATTAATTAGAGTTATATAGACAAGACACGGCAATTTACGGGTAGTTCAACTATATATTGAACGTTTATTATGTATCTGATTTTATTTAAAAATTTTAACATCAAATTCGAAATTCTTATGGATCGAATATGGATCATATGATTTATAACAGAACTGACTTTATTATCACAGTGTTAACCTCAATTTTTCTATGAATTTACTATTCTTTAAATTTTAAATAATTCCGTAGCTATTTGCCAGTTTTTGCTATTTCTAAATGAAGTCGGATAAATCGTTATTTTAATATCTGTGGAGCATACAAATCAAAAAACAAAAAAAAAATCGTTTTATATTTGGTGTACCCAAATGGAGCAAACTGGTTATTCAAAATCAATTTATCACACAAATCATACGACGATTTCATTAGTTTTTTAAGGCAAAACTTATAATATCGATTAATCGATTAGTTGGGACAATTTATTCGAATTATTCGTTATTCGAAAATCATGATTTTTTATTATTCGAACAAATATTTGACAAAAATTATTCGATTAATCAAAAAAAATTTAATCGGTTGGATACCCTAATTGTTAACCCATACAATTATTTTTTGGGAGAAGGAATCCATTCCCAAAATGTATAATATGGATAAATTTAATAAATATTTTTGCAATTACAGCTTTTCATGTCAGGCTTCTTAATCCTTCCTTCCAATCCAATCCTTCCTTCCTACATTGACAAACTAAAGAAGCACAATAGATATTGTTATTTATAGGAACACATGGCCACACGTACTGGAATTGACATATATAAATGAAAGATAGATCAATATATTTCACAGCAGTAGGTTGTCTAAGTTGACATTTATATTTTCTTTTGTAATTTTAAGTGGATTGTCTGTTTTGCTAGTAAGATTTGACTGAGTTAGAACTCCGTCAAATCACGGCGGCGTGGTTGAAGTCGATATGAGTCGATGAAATCGGCGGCGTGGTTGAGTCGATTTGAGCCGATGAAATCGGCGGCGGCGCGGCTCGTGCAGAATCATGCGGCGGCGGCGGCTTGTCGGCTTAAAATCGGTCGGCTTGTATCTCTGCCATAAATATTGGTATATAGTGGGATGCTACAGTTGGTTGTATTTCCATCCTATTTTAATTCCAAAAGTACAAAATTTTGAAAATCCATTATCTCTCACGTACACAATGCAAGGTATCTTGATGATTCAACCAATTTTTGTCGTAAAAGTAAAAAAGTACGAATTGGGAGAAATCATATTATTTTGTTTATGCAATCAGAGGAATGTATACATCGAATTCCACGATTCATGAGACTTTATAACGAGTTTGAGCCATGTCCGTCCGTATGTCTGGCTGGCTGGTGTACGAGTTAAGGAATCGATTCAAACTTCGCGCATGGTAATATTTTTTCCCAAACTTAGTTTAAGTTCGAAGATGGACGAAATTGCCTCGCCCCTTCTGGTACCTCCAACACAAATAGCCATATTCCAATGTTAAATTAAAACCCATATAACTTCCACGCGGATATTCGGAATCAGCTATATTTTGGTATTTGATAATGTTTTTATAATCACTTTAAGCGTGCAAAATATGACGTGGGTTTTGCCAAGTCCCTTCCAGTACCTCCCACAAAAATCAAGTAAAACTACGTAAAATTAAAGCTGTTATAACTTCTATACTGATGATCGGAATACTATGAAATTTGATAGTTGGAAATGCTTTTATATATGTATGCATTCGTGTGAAATATAGGCGATATTGCCACACCCCTTCTGGTACCTCCCACCAGAGATACAAGCCGACCGATTTTAAGCCGACAAGCCGCCGTCGCATGTTTCTGCACGAGCCGCCCCGCGCTGATTTCATCGGCTCATATCGACTTCAACCACGCCGGCGAGATTTGACGGAGTTCTAACTGCGTCAAATCTTACTACCAAAATAGACAACACACTTAAAAATACAAAAAAATATAACTGTCGACTTAGACAACCTACTACTATATGATGACGTTGAATGTTGAGTGATTGTATTTTGATTTGCATTTATATAAATCAATTCCTATAAAAAAACAATAAACAACAGCTACTCTAAGTAAAGTAGGAGATTGGAAGGCTTTATCCATATTAATCCATATTAAAAATTTTGGGAATACATTCCACTCCCAAAAAATAATTGTATGGGATACTAATATGACATTATGGGAACATTGACTAATATTAAGAAATATTGAACTACTTGCTAAAAAGTAAAAGAAAATGTATTAAAAACCAATAGAAATTGTTCCTTCCCTTTTCTCAAAATTGTCAAATAAATATGGGTGATCGAATTACAGAACGAGTCGGCAAATCAGCCGAAAGCCGCCGCCAATAATTGTAGTTCGGCTTGTAACTCTGCCTCCCACACAAAGTGGTATAAGCCTTGGTTAAAATAAATAAATATAAGTTCCATACGGCTGGTCAAAATCATTTGAAATTTGATATTTGAAAATGTTTTTGTAATCACTTTAAACCAAAAAAGTATTTACGGTTTAGCCACGCCCCTTATTGTACCTCCCACACTATCCTAGGTAATATTAAATCCTTCATAACTTCTATACTGGTGCATAGGATCCACTATTGCTTGGTATTTGATCACGTTTTTACAATTGTTAGCCGACTGAAACTTACGTACTTGTTGTTGTAGCCGTTTAGTTGGTACTATTTCTATCCCTCTGTTCCCATTGTATCCCGAATTTCGAAAAATCCCTTTATTTTATGTGTCTACGCAATCAGAAGAATGTATACACCGAATTTCATTATTTTAGGTGCAGCCGTTTGGTTGGTACCATTTTTATCCCTCTTTTCCCATTTTACCCCTTAAAAGTACGAACTTTGAAAAAATACTTTAATATTATTTATCTACTCATTTAGAGGAATGTACATACCGAATAGTGTGGTTCTCTAACTGTTTTCGTTTGCTAGGTACCATTTTTATCCCTTTTTGACCCATTTCATCCCCTACGAATAAGAATCACTTTATGGTGCACGTTTTTGTTATAGGGGAATGCGTATACCCAATATCTAGTATGTACAAGCAGACATATTTTGAAAAACCATGCTAAAATAATCTAAAATATTACGGGTTATTATGGGTATTTTCAGTCCTTGTGAGGGAATAATTTTACCAACTGATGGACGTCATAGCTCCTTTCGTTTAGATGCTAGCGTGCTTTCAACAGACGAACAGAATTTTAGAATTTTATGACGATCAAGAATATATATACTTTATAGGGTCTCAGGTCGATATTTGAAGGTGTTACAAAAGGAATGGCAAAGTTAGTATTCCCCCATCCTGGAGGTGGAGGGTATAAAAATTCGATCAGGTATGTCCGTATTTGCAGGCAATCGGCTGAACACACATTTATGAAAATAAAATAATTTCACCAAAGTTAAATTAATCATAACTCGTGATTTTTTTATTTTCTTCTTGAAATACGTAATAATTCGAAACACTCCAAGCTAGCGATGTACCGTTCGGCATGGAATTACTCATATGAAATTCTGACTATCACAATTACCAATTTATTAGTTTAAAACCTCCATGCCGATTCAATTACGATAATGAAGCTGGGGAACTCAAATTTCACAACAACAAACTATTCGGTTGCTCTGGAACGTCACAGCTTTGAAACTCAAAGCGTCACAGCATTTATAATTTATCTTAGTCGCTCGTAGACATTCGGGCGAAAAAGTGTCAAACATGTAATTAATTACGGAAAATTTAAATCAAAATCTAATTAAAATTGAATGAACACTGACAGCGAACATTGACAATAGCAACACCAAAAACAACAGCAGCAGTAAAGATGCCAGTAACAAACAGCTCTAGCAATCGAGCAAGAGCAAAATATTTAACAGTTTTTAGAACTCTATTAAAATGATTGAATGCTATTAAGACAAAGACAGCAATAATAAGAACAACAACAAAACGAATGCTAGCACCCAGAAATAGAAGGAGTGTTCCCAAGCGTTGTGAACTACACCGGCTACACCAAGAAGACAGACCAAACCTCGAAAATACAAACGTCTGCTGTGCAAACAGTACCAGGTAATGGAAGACAAGGCAGCAGCAGCAAAATTGTTTACTTCATTTAAAGGCGAAACCGCTTCACAACAAATAGATTTTTGTATTTATTCGGATAAGTGCAATGTGTTGCAATTAACCAAATTCACCTCAGCCTCATTGTACCACTTTATTAAAAATTAATCCTTTCTACGCTATAATGGAGAATTCGAAGTTTTTCCTATCATAATATCATGAAAATATTAATTATAGACATCAGGACCACAGATATTGATCCGGTTTTCGTCAGAAATGTTTTCCTATTCCAGTTGTTGCGTTGTTGAAATTGAGGCAGGTGAGATTTAGTGGCGGTATTTTCTACAATTTTCGACGCTTTAGTAACTTGCACGTATTTATAGTAAATATTATAGATTGTGGTTTTGCTAATGTTCACTCCTGCAATAGATCCAATTTTATTCAAAGCCATACTAGAATTCGAGGACTAGTGAGCATCTCGAGCAGTAAAAAAATCTTTTTTACAGTGTTTCTTCCCCGCAAAAAGCGGTTACAATGCTCTTTGTTGCGGTAATCGTCTTTTTTGAAAACAGTTTTCTTAACAAATATTATTGGGAAAATATAAATAAGCAATAAATATTTTGAAAATCGACATTGAGGCTAATCTATCTTAACACTGAAAATCATATGTTTTTACAATTGTATACGAAAAATATACAGTATGTCAATAATGACTTTACACATACAAAATAAATCCAAAATTTCATCCTTTTTAGCAATAAAATGTATATTTTTTATTTATCACATATATTTTTTTTTATTTTAACGTACAGTTGAACTTCGATTAACCGTGATGCTCGTTACCGGGCTAATCACGGATAACCGAAAATCACGGTTAAAAGAGGTAAAATTTTACATGTATAAATTTTATACATGTATTTATACACTCTACGAGAGTATTATGTCTTTGTGCATTTGTTTGTAACACCCAAAAGGAAGCGAGATAGACCCATTGTTAATTATACCGATCGACTTAGAATCACTTTTTGAATCGATTTAACGATGTCCGTCCGTCCGTCCGTCCGTCCGTCCGTCTGTCCATCTATTCTTGTAATCAAAGTACAGGTCGCAATTGTAGTCAGAACCAAATGAAACTTTGCACAACAAAGTTTTTCGGGATAAGGACGAACGCTATTTAATTTGAAGAAAATCGGTTCAGATTTGGATATAGCCCCCATACGAATTTCACTCCCGATTTGACTCTTGTCACGCTAGATACCACATATTAAAACTGATTTTCCTCAAATTTGGCAAAACATCTTACATTTCAACTAGAAACACCCACGGTGAAAATTAGCCAGATCGGTTCAGATTTAGATATAGCCCCCATACGAATTTCACTCCCGATTTGACTCTTTTCCCGCTAGATACCACATATTAAAACAGATTTTCCTCAAACTTGGCAAAACATCTTACATTTCAACTAGAAACACCTATGGTGAAAATTGGTCAGATCGGTTCAGATTTAGATATAGCCCCCATACGAATTTCACTCCCGTTTTGACTTTTTCTGCTGTAGAAACCACATATTTTTACAGATCTTCTTCAAAATTGGCAAAACATCTTCTATTTAAACTAGAAACACCCATGAAACAGACCAAATGAGCCAGATCGGTTCAGATTTAGATATAGCCCATATACGAATTTCACTCCCGATTTGAGTTTTCCGCTCCAGAAACCACGTATTTTCATCGAATTACTTAAAATTGAGAACTGGAAGAACCTATTGTGAAATGGGTCACTTCATTCCATGTTTGGATATAGCCTCGATACAAATATTCTTTTCGATTTGACAAATTGAACCAGAACATATTAGCCTATGATTAGGAAACATACAAAAATTCTTCCCGTTTTCACTTTTTCCGAATTGAATTGTATTCTGATAGAAAGTGGAGTGTATCATATAGTCGGCCCCGCCCGACTTTAGCCTTTCCTTACTGGTTTTTAATTATTTTTGACAAAAACATGTAAATCTGCGTCTATAAATAACTTATCATATCTCTAGGAATACATACATTTATTTAAAATAATCTTTTATGGAAGTCTGTCTTATGCTTTTAGCTTTTGATTGTTCTTCCAACAAATGAGTTTGTATGCGATATATTTGCATTTTATCTGGTTCTGAAATACTTGGACAATTAAAGTTTTCTAAAAAACCTAACAAAATACTACTAGCCTCTATTGCCTGAGCCAATGTTGGCATTTCGTCCGCATTTCCTCCATCTGATTCCTCGGAATTTGAATCAAGCTCATCTTCTTGGCTTTGGGTAACCATGTGTACGATTTCGTCTTCAGATATAATAGCAAACGGAGCGACATCAGAGTCGCACACCATCCGTTTTTCGACAGCATCAATCGCACATCCAGACGGTATGGTTATATCTGTTTGTATCTCAACAAGGCTATTTGGAGCATCTTCATTATGAGATAGTAAGTTATTCCAAACTCTTTTTAAAACTTGTGGAGTTACAGAGTCCCACGAAGCTGCGGCTGCCCACAAAGCTGTCTTAATATTCAAAGATTTAGCACCAACAAGTTTTTGAACGATCAGTTTACGGTAGTGACATTTGAAGCTCCGAATTACTCCTTGATCCATAGGCTGAATCAAGGACGTGCAATTTGGTGGGAGATATTTTACTGTAACGTTTTTAGATATCATAGCATTTACATCTACCGTAGATTTCAGTCGACGGATTCCATGACGTTTTTTGAATTTATCCAACCAACCAAATGAATAAGCGCACTCTGAATTCATGTTTAACTTCAAATGGAACATTTTTGCCTTTTCGACAATCATTTCGCCTGAAGTTTCAGAAACAAATTTCAGTTTAAGTTCATACAATATCTCGATTTCAGTTAACTTACCTGAAATTGGAGTTCCCTTAAATCTTTCTTGCCGAAACCATTCATATGTTGCGAAATCAACTTTTGGATTTTCGGATGTTTTTAGTGTATATCTGTGTTTAAGGTCAAGCATTGAATCAGTATCGGAGCAAAATTTTAAAATCCGATCTTTGTTTTTTATTAAATCGGATACAGTTTGAATGCCAACTCCATATTTTTCAGACAACATTTTAAAAGGTACTTTACGTTTTGAGTATTCATTAATCAGCTACATTTTATCTTTAATTGAAAGAACCTTTCTTGCTCTTTTCGCGGAATGTAAGGAAAACACGTCTTGACAGATCAAATTTCACACTGATGAATGAATATGAAATTTGATATGAAAATTACACTTTCATGAAAAAGGGGAATCACCGAATTTTAATATGAGAGATGTGTGTGTATTATACGAAAAAAACAAACAAGCAGTCACATGGACATGTGCATCACGGATAATAGAGGTAAATCACGGTTAATAGAGGTAAAAAATCAACCACTCAGCTTCACGGTTAATAGATAATCACGGTTAATAGAGTCACGGTTAATCGAAGTTCAACTGTGTATGATTATACACGTTATTTAGTTTGGGTTATTAAAAAAAATAAAGCAAACTCCATGCAAAATAAACTGAACGTACAACAAAAACAAATATTTCTCCAGTTTGGCAGTGTCAAGAAACTCTTTTCACAAATGTGTTTATATTAAATCTAATAAGTCTTTACGCTGTAAGTCTTGCGGTATCTCTTGCCATTCGCCCAATATAGCTGCTTTGAGTGCTGTCTTGTTTTTGGGTTGGCGTTTGGCGACATTTTTCTTCAACTGGACCCACAAATTTTCAATAGGGTTTAGGTCAGGACTGAGGTGGCGTATCTATAACTTCTCCGCAATTATAGAGAAGCCACATCTGCACCATTTGTGACTTATGCTTAGGGTCGTTATCCTGATAAAATTTGAATTGTTTTTTGTTTTCTCTGGTGAAGCCAAATTTCCTCGCGCTGCTTACCAAATTGGTTCTAAATATTGCTGAGCGTCCATTGAGGTTTATAAAGGGTGATTTTTTAGCTGTTATCTTTTTGGCAACACTGGTTTAAACAGCTGACGCACGTTTCGTGTTTTGTTTCGCTGTCAAACATCTTCAGTTTGGTCTATAATTTAACCATGAATCGTCTTACAAACGAACAAAGCTTGCAAATTATTGAATTTTATTATCAAAATGTTATCTGTTCATCGCGCGCTTCCATTTTATTGTCAGTTTAATCGACGCACTGAAGCGGCAATTCGGGCTATTGTGACTAAATTTCGCACCAAATTTACATTGTTGGACATTAAACCACCAACACGCTTACGTAGAGTGCGAACTGAAGAAAATATCGCAGCTGTATCGGCCAGTGTTAATGATGACCATCAATTATCGATTCGTCGCCGTTCGCAGCAATTGGGCCTCTGTTACTCAAAAACGTGGAAATGCCAAAATTGGACTAAGCGGATGGACCATTTGAGGCGCAGTCAAGGTCAATATTTGCATGAAATAATCTTCAAATATTAAATTATATGGACCGTACTATCGATTCAAACAAAGATTTCATGCATTTTTCTGAATTTTATGTGTTTTCTTTTGAAAAACTTTCCTATAGCTTTTAAAAAATCACCCTTTATAAAGGTTAAGTCTCCGACTCCTTTGCATGAAATGCACCCCCAAAACATAACTGACATTTTTCCAAATTTAACACTTGGAATGATGTTTCGGTTTTCTAGTGATGTTAACGGCTTTCGCCATACTCTAGACGGCCCATCGTTGTAATACAACATCATTTTCGTCTCGTCGCAAAATATGACGTCATCCCAATAGTCACTCGTTCGGGAAACATTCATCACAGCGCTTCTCTACATTAACTAAAGAAAGAAGAGGTTTTTTTTCTTGCTGCTTGATGAATATTTGTTCTTCAGTATGGCCTGTCGGACTGTTTCATGAGAAACAATTACTCCACACTCTTCCTCGAGCTCCCTTGCAAGAGTTCTGGTCGAAATTTTGGGGTTTCGATTAATTTTCCTAATCATTAGGCGTTCCACACGTTCAGTTATTTTGGGCTTAGGACCTCCTCCGCGCTTTGGCTCCAATCTACCCTCATTTTCAGCCCGATTTAGTACATTATAAATTGTCTTTCGTGTTACTGAAAACATGTCCGATAATTCTTTGGCACTTTTTCCCAAATCGTGGTTATAGTAAATCAGCTGAATTACATCGAACGGCAATATTTTGCCTGGCATTTTAAAAACAGAATATTTGACGAAGTGATTTCCGTACAACATAAACTGATCAACAACTGACTGCCGCTATCATTGACAAAAGCAATGCAAATCATAAATAACTGTCAATCACAAATAAATGTCAAAAATTTAAAAAAATGCGAGCTGTGAAAAGAGTTTCTTGACACTAATAAAAATGACTGTGAGATGCTTTTGTCTTAATTTTTGTTTATTACAACAGGATTTTTCGTTTCTTTTTGGCCATACCATTGCAAATGCTATATGTAATCAAAATATATAAAAAAGAAACAAGCTAAAAAACAATAAGTGGCCTTTTCATAAAAATTATATTGAAATTATTATTTATTTCTAATGTGTAAACTGATTCTTGACATACTGTATATTTATAACGAAATAGTACAACCTATTTCCAATGGCATTAAACATTTATGTTGACTTTTGTGGGAATATCAAAATATGAAATTTTATTTTTAATTTCAATTGGGGTTGGTAGTTTTCAACAGAGAGATATATTGACACGGCTGTATTGTCTGAGAATTCTACCACGACCTAGAGTATATATTGTATGTATAGGGTGGGCCATTTAAAATTTTAAATTCGAACTACCGATTACGTTGACTTTGAAAGATAGAATAACATTAATTTGTATTTTTATTTTCAGGTTTATGTTTATGTTTGACATTTGCTAAATGGGACGTTATACGCTCGCACAATATTGAGAAATATTATAAACTTACTTCCAAAGTAGTGAGTCTTTAACGCAAACTGAAAGAAATTTACCTGGAAAATTTCGAGAAGAGATCAACCATCAGTTCAGCCTTCATGAAGCTCATTTTCATCTCGGTGGCTATGTCAATGAGCAAAATTGGCAGATATGAGGTTCAGAGAACCCACACGCGACTGTTAAGAAGCCAATGGATCCACAAAGAGTCACTGTTTGGTGTGGATTGTGGGCTGTACTGAAAAATTGGGCTGATCGGATCGGATGAGTACTGCCGAGCCAGTCGTGGTAGTCCTATGAATGATATTGTGTTCCATTATTAAATGACAATGTTTTTATACCAGAAATTTGGAAAAAAAAATTTTTTATATCCGATTCTAATTTTAAATATTAAATGGTCCACCCTATATATAGGGTGAAAATTGCATAAGGTGGACCGTATAAAAATATTGTTTGGATTTTTTATACTTAAGCGATCACTTTATCTCTGTTTTACTTAGAAGTAGGTGCGAGTTTAGGACTGCTATCTCTTTTATCTGTCTTTGGCAAGCTACTGGAGTACTTTGTATGAGTACTAGCCAGGTAAGAGTTATTCTAGACGGATACGGAATTCCTTTCTGATAACCAGTTCGGATTTCCACAGGGTCTTTCGACACCTTGAGTACTCATGGTCGTAAGGGGACTATGGGAGCAAGGGTCTGAAAAGGATAGTTTAGTTAGTTAGTTCACTAGGCCTTTTTGTAATCCATGGGATGATGACATTATCTATAAGATTGTATGGAACGCCTGCAGAATGATGACGAACTTCCTGAAAAGCCGAACCTTTATGATGAATGTCTCTGGCACTAGGGAAGTGTTGACAGGAGTTCCACAGGGAGATCTTTTGGGACCTGTACTGTTCGTTAGTAATATTCCGCAACGGGTCTTGGTATATATTGGACCACGAACTCAAAGGGAAACATTTATCTAGAGGATCTTCAGCAATTGGAAAATGTAACTGAACTTCGTTAAGTGAGAAGGAATTATTTGCAAGTGAAGGAGGGTTCTCTCCACCCTAGTACAAGGTGTTCTTCATATTGGAGGCAATATGATTCGTACTTACGACAGAATAAAACATCTGGGAGCTAACCATATTTTGACCAAAGTGAAAACTTTCCGGAGTTATCGGCACGTCTTACGATAGATCTACAAACAGATCATTAGGTACAACGAGATTCCCGCCGAAGTTGAACAGATATTCGGCTTACTTTGTATTAAATGTAACATAAAATTGATGTAGAGCACATAAACAATTTAAAACATCTCCTGCAAGATGGGTGGCTCCTAGAGGGTTAACTACTGCATATTAGTTCTACAGATCTACGACCAAAACAATTCTTGTGAACACAATTAACCTCTATCTGGCACCCTTTTAGAGGATCAAAGCAAAAAATAAAAGAGAATAGCAAAACAAGTAAGGAAAGGCTAAAGTCGGACGGGGCCGACTATATAATACCCTAACCACTCCCTGCATATATACATCGCTTTGATTACTAAACCCAGGTATTCCATGGGAGCAATTTTATGTAGTTCATATAAATTCTACAGTTACTATCAATTCATCTTTGGTCAAATTTAATGAATATGGTAAATAATAAAGTAAGTGATCCAATTTTCCAGCAGATATTCCGAGTAAAGTAAATATAACATGATATGGAAAAATTGATCAAAATCCATAGGTTTTTTAGTTGGATTTTTAGATGTTGTGTCAATTTTAAAGAAAATCGGGTACAATATGAGGTTTCTAAAGCGGAAAAAGTGAAATCGGAAGCGACATTTGTATGGGGGCTATATCTAAATCTGAACCGATCTTACATACTTTCAGCATAGGTGTTTCTAGTTCGATTATAAAATGTTGTGTCAATTTTAAAGAAAATCGGGTACAATATGAGGTTTCTAAAGCGGAAAAAGTGAAATCGGTAGCGACATTTGTATGGGGGCTATATCTAAATCTGAACCGATCTTACCCACTTCCAGCATAGGTGTTTCTAGTTCGATTATAAAATGTTGTGTCAATTTTAAAGAAAATCGGGAACAATATGTGGTTTCTAAAGCGGAAAAAGTGAAATTGGGAGCGACATTTGTATGGGGGCTGTATCTAAATCTGAACCGATCTTACCCACTTTCAGCATAGGTGTTTCTAGTTCGATTATAAAATGTTGTGTCAATTTTAAAGAAAATCGGGAACAATATGTGGTTTCTAGAGCGGAAAAAGTGAAATCGGTAGCGACATTTGTATGGGGGCTATATTTAAATCTGAACCGATCTTACCCACTTCCAGCATAGGTGTTTCTAGTTCGATTATAAAATGTTGTGTCAATTTTAAAGAAAATCGGGAACAATATGTGGTTTCTAAAGCAGAAAAAGTGAAATCGGGAGCGACATTTGTATGGGGGCTATATCTAAATCTGAACCGATCTTACCCACTTTCAGCATAGGTGTTTCTAATTCGATTATAAAATGTTGTGTTAATTTTAAAGAAAATCGGGTACAATATGTGGTTTCTAAAGCGGAAAAAGTGAAATTGGGAGCGACATTTGTATGGGGGCTGTATCTAAATCTGAACCGATCTTACACACTTTCAGCATAGGTGTTTCTAGTTCGATTATAAAATGTTGTGTCAATTGTAAAGAAAATCGGGTAAAATATGAGGTTTCTAAAGCGAAAAAAGTCAAATCGGAAGCAACATTTGTATGGGGGCTATATCTAAATCTGACCACTTTCAGCATAGGTGTTTCTAGTTCGATTATAAAATGTTGTGTCAATTTTAAAGAAAATCGGGCACAATATGTGGTTTCTAAAGCGGAAAAAGTGAAATCGGAAGCGACATTTATATGGGGGCTATAACTAAATCTGAACCGATCTTACCCACTTTCAGCATAGGTGTTTCTAGTTCGATTATAAAATGTTGTGTTAATTTTAAAGAAAATCGAGTACAATATGTGGTTTCTAAAGCGGAAAAAGTGAAATCGGAAGCGACATTTGTATGGGGGCTATAACTAAATCTGAACCGATCTTACCCACTTTCAGCATAGGTGTTTCTAGTTCGATTATAAGGTGTTAAGCGAAATTTGAAGAAAATCGGGTACTATATGTGCTTTATAGGGCGGAAAAAGTCAAATCGGGAGCGACATTTGTATGGGGGCTATATGTAAATCTGAACCGATTTCCTCCAAATTCAATACCGATGGTCCTTGGCCAGAAAAAATAACTTCTGTCAAGTTTCATGACAATCGGACAACAATTGCGACCTGTAGGGTGCTAACAAGCTTAGATGAATAGCAGACGGACAGACGGACGGCAGACAGACATCGTTAAATCGACTCAGCTGGTGATTCTAAGCCGATCGGTATACTTAAAGGTGGGTCTAGCTCGATTATTTCTTGGTGTTACAAACATTTGGCGCGAAACTAACTTATAATACCCTAGCCCACGAAGTGGTGTAAGGTATAAAGAACACCTAACTCTCCAGTGGGTCCAGGAGGGTTCAAATGTTAGAACATGCCCTACTATTTTCCATTCCCGACAAGCGAAGAACTTTAACTAGTGAAGGTCAATTATTTAGACTATTTAGACTATTGTCTTATCACAAGAATATGGTCTTAGGAACCAAGAATATGGCTAATGTGGTGTACAACAGCTATCATTAAGTATTGTATTATAAATTTGAACTACCGATTACTTTGACTTTCAAAGGTATAATAGCAGTCAGTCAAGCCGTTTGTGAGCTAACCGCTCCTGAAAACATTTCTAAAAATAATGTTTTTATCGTGTAATTTATGTTGCATTTTTGTCAATTTTTTTTTCTGAAGTACTTTAAGTACTTGGAAGCACTTTAAACATAATTTCTTATTTTTGCCTTTGAATAACTGATTTTTTATAGTGATAGTGATTTTTCATAGTGATCATTCGAAAGGCATTGACTGCAGTTATTTATTTCTTTAAAAAATTCTACCACCTAGTACGACATAGTTTTCAGTTGTCACTATGTATAAACGGTAAACGTTTAATAATTAAATAAATACGTTGTTCTAAGAGAAGAATCAAAATTTATATATAAAGAAAAATAAAATTTAAATTCAGAAAAAAAAACACGGAAAACATGATTTTTAGAGATGTTTTTAGGAGGGTTTAGCTCACAGACGGCTTGATATAGGAACGAAATATTTTGCAAATCATCATTAAACAGTCTAAGCTTTATTTTCATGTCTCGAACATTTATGTATATTGACAAAAAATATATTAGGGAAATGTATTTGTATATACGCTAGATATTAAGTAAAAATGTTAGACGTACTTCAAACGTTTGACGTTTATAGGAATTAATAAATATAAATATGAATCTGTACTTTGAAGTGACTGTATTACACAAACTCTATTTAGCCACAGTTCACTGTATCTATGAAAGCTAATTTAATGGCAAATATGTAGTGTTAAGGTAAAATAATTATACATACAAGAATATCTGTATGTACATATACATAATATATGTACAAATACTGTAGCGACATACAATATGTATGCATGACTGTGAGTGTGTGTTTTGCAGTTTATATACGGGTATTTAAGTTGCTAATAATAAATAAAACATAATTCCAAAGAAATTGCTTAACTTGGCAAGAATTAATTTTCAGACAACATTGACAAAAATGTTAACAAAGTTATATAGTCATACAAACATACATAATTACACACACACACAATGTCTGAATTTACTATGAAGACTACGTAAAATTGATGTATTTATGTTTGTAAGTACAAAAGCAAACAAGAAAAACAGAAGACACTTCAACTTCCTATCGATACTCGGCGATATGGTGGGGGGAGGAGATTGCTATCGATGTTGAATGGTGAAACTGAACTTCAGCAATAATATTCAGAGGATTTTCTAGATATAAACACTGAAAGAAAAACCATTATTTCCCCAATGAAGTCATACATTGTATCAGTAAAAACTGTCATTGTGTTTCATTAAAGTAACAATCATTGAACACACAGTGTGAACACTGTGTATACACTGTAATAAACTTGTTACAGCGAATAGTTTCTTTAACAATGAAATATTAGAGTAACAAATATAAACGACATAGCTCTACGAATAAATAATAAAAATATTTTATACGTTTTCTAAACAATAAAAAAAACATGTCACGAGTTATGACCAATTACGATTTTTTCATAAAGGTGTGCTCAATTTATCTCTTGTAATTCCTGTAACAGTTGACCAATTGTAATGCACTTTTATTTTATTATTCGTTTTTGCAACTTTTTTATTTTGATTTTCGAAAAAAAAAGATTATTGTAATCAATCTTTTTGAAATTTTAGGGGAATCTCCTCGGATCTTGGAATAGTGAGATGCTGGCTTCAAACAACAAGACTACGCAGACATTGTTGAGTTTAAAAATTTACCCTTGTTTAAAAGGCAAATTGTTACCTTGTCTATTTAAAAAAATAATAAAAGAGGTATTCCTTGTAAATGTTGATATATAATATTTTTATTTTGTTGCCAACTTGATCCCAAAAACACGTATTGGCGAGGGGCTAAATAATTATTTTGTAAAACATTATATTGTAAATAAATATTGGGTTAATAAAGTAGATGTTATAAGATTAATTAGTTCAACAAACTTTAGATAACTTCATTCAAATATAAAACAAGTAAGGAAAGGCTAAAGTCGGGCGGAGCCGACTCTATGATACACTCCACTTTCTATCCGACTACAATTTAATTCGGTGAAAAAGTGAAAACGGACAGGATTTTTGCATCCTGTAAATGTGTGTGTTTGACAAAAAATTTTAAATATGAAAGGACATTTGTATGGGGTATATTAAAATCTGGAACGAAATAGGTGAAATATAATATGTATAGTTTGGCCAAAATCGGTTCAACATTTGGGAGCAACATTTGTATTTGCGCTATATCTAAATCTGAACCGATCTTAGCCACTTTCACCATAGGTTTTTTACTTGGATTATAAGCTGTTGTTGTTTTACAGCGGAAAATGTCAAATCGGGAGCGACATTTGTATGGGGGCAATATCTAACTCTGAACCGATCTTACCCAATCTTTGCATAGGTGTTTCTAGTTGTATTATAAGATGTTGTGCCAAATTTAAAGACAATCGGGTTCAATATGTAGTTTCTAGAGCGGAAAATGTCAAATCGAGAGCGACATTTGTATGGGGGCTATATCTAAATCTGAACCGATCTTACCTAATTTCTGCATATGTGTTTCTAGTTGGATTATAAGATGTTGTGCCGAATTTAAAGAAAATCGAGTATAATATGTGGATTCTAGAGCGGAAAATGTCAAATCGGGAGCGACATTTGTATAGGGGCTATATCTAAATCTGAACCGATTTGCCTCAAATTAAATAGCGTTCGTCCTTGATCCTTAAAACTGACTTGTGCCAATTTTTGTTAAGATCGAACTATAATTGCGACCTGTAGTTTGATAGATACACTCCATACACTCCACGAGAGTATTATGTCTTTGTGCATTTGTGTGTAACACCCAAAAGGAAACGAGATAGACCCATTGTTAATTATACCGATCGTCTTAGAATCACTTTCTGAGTCGATTTAGCAATGTCCGTCCGTCCGTCTGTCCATCTATTCTTGTAATCACGATACAGGTCGCAATTGTAGATATAACTAAATGAAACTTTGCACAATGAAGTTTTTCGGGACATGGACGAACGCTATTTAATTTGAAGAAAATCGGTTCAGATTTAGATATAGCCCCCATATGAATGTCACTCCCGATTTGACTCTTTTCTATATACCACATATTACAACAGATTTTCTTTAAAATTGGCAAAACATCTTATATTTCAACTAGAAACACCTGTGGTAAAAATGTGTTAGATCGGTTCAGATTTATATATAGCTCCCATACAAATTTCGCTCCCGATTTGACTTTTTCCGCTCTAGAAACCACATATTGTACTTGATATTCTTTAAATTTGGCACAACATCCTATAATCCAACTAGAAACACATATGCTGAAAGTGGGTAAGATCGGTTCAGATTTAGATATAGCCCCCATACAAATGTCGCTCCCGATTTGACTTTTTCCGCTTTAGAAACCGCATATTTTCCCCGATTTTTTTTTTGGAAAATTGGCACAACATCTTATAATTGAACTAGAAACACATATGCTAAAATTGGGTAAGATCGGTTCAGATTTAGATATAGCCCCCATACAAACGTCGCTCCCGATTAGATTTTTTCCGCTCTAGAAACCACATATTGTACCCATACAGATGTCCTTTCCGATTTAACATTTTTTTGTCAAACACACACATTTACAGGATTCATAAATCCTTCCCGATTTCACTTTTTTATCGAATTGAATTGTAGTGAAATAGAAAGTGGGGTGTACCATATTATATACTTATTGGTGAGAAGCCCATATGTCCATACTTTAGGAATATCTACCGTGAATGAGAAATATATAGGCGCATGTTTTGACACAGGCCTCAAGTGTTGTTATAGGCCCCTACAAATGTTCGTCTGATTTATCCTATTACCGCTGTATTATCTGTATTTATCATTGATCAAGATGATCAATTTTTCCATATCATGTTTTATTTACTTTTCTAGGAATATCTGCTGGAAAATTGGATCAATTACTTTATTATTTGCCATAGTCATTAAATTTAACTAAAGCTGAATTTATGGTAACTGTATAATTTATATGAACTACAAAAAATTGCTCCCATGAAATACCTGGGTTTAGTAATCAAAGAGAGGTATATACTCAGGGAGTGGTGTAGAGTATTATATAGTCGGCCCCGCCCGACTTTAGCCTTTCCTTACTTGTTCAATTTGATTTGATGTTACAAGTAAGATATTATGAAATGTACACTACTTCTGAAATGTTATTGTATTATTTTTCTTCATAAGTAGGGCGAGGTGAGCATCGCGGAGAAGAAAATCGAGTTCATATGAAAAGGCTGAAATCTTAGGGAAAATTATATAGTGAAGTTCGACTTTTATTCCAGTGTTCTATTAAAATGATCAGAAATTCAATATTATAAGAAGAAAAAGAAAAAAATCCGTTTATATCACCTACAACCTTCGCCGAATAATAATGTCTAGTACAAAAAAAAACCAGTTACGCCCGCCACCGAAATAAAAAACAATGAGAGTCTAAAATGTTCGTAGAGTACTAAGAAAACATAATCTGTAAGCCAGAAGTCCGAAAAAAGTCCCACTTATAAATAAAAGACATGGCACAAAAAATTGCAATTCGCAAAAACACACCTGCCAAAAAGTGGGTGCACGTTTTATGGTCAATTGAATCAAAAATTGTTTTATATGGTGGGACAGTCCCTCGACAGTTTGTAAGACGTCCACAGAACAAGGAATACATCTCCAGCATAATGGCTTGGGTGTGTTTTTCTTATTATGGAGTTTGGTCAATACATTGGCCCAGAACTACTATGGCTTTGCCCAGTACATCAAAATACTGCCTAATATTATGCTTACGTATGCAGAATATGGAATGCCCCTTAAATGAGTCTTCCAGTAGGTCAATTATCCCGAAAACACCAGCAGACTCGTAAAAAGGTGGTTTGAAGTCAATAATATCGATGTTATGGAATGGTTCGGGCAGACATCGCATCTCAATATAATTAAAAATTTGAAATGTGATGACTAAAATGAGGTCTCACTAGCAATACGGAGAAACAATATCGAGCTTGGACACGATATTATAGTGGTATGGGCAAAAATATCGGGTAAAAATTGTCACCACTTCGTGGTCTAGGGTATTATAAGTTAGTTTCGCGCCAAATGTTTGTAACACCAAGAAATAATCGAGCTAGACCCACCTTTAAGTATACCGATCGGCTTAGAATCACCAGCTGAGTCGATGTCTGTCTGTCCGTCCGTCCGTCCGTCTGCTGTCCATCTAAGCTTGATCGCACTCTACAGGTCGCAATTGTTGTCCGATTGTCATGAAACTTGGCAGAATTTATTTTTTCTGGACAAGGACCATCGGTATTGAATTTGGAGGAAATCGGTTCAGATTTAGATATAGCCCCCATACAAATGTCGCTCCCGATTTGACATTTTCCGCTCTAGAAACGACATATTGTACCCAATTTTCTTTAAATTTGGCAGAACATCTTATAATCCAACTAGAAACACCTATGCTGAAAGTGGGTAATATCGGTTCAGATTCAGATATAGCCCCCATACAAATGTCGCTCCCGATTTGACATTTTCCGCTCTATAAACCACATATTGTACCCGATTTTCCTTAAATTTGGCACAACATCTTATAATCCAAGTAGAAACACGTATGCAAAAATTGGGTAAGATTGGTTCAGATTCAGATATAGCCCCCATACAAATGTCGCTCCCGATTTGACATTTTCCGCTGTAGAAACGACATATTGTACCCGATTTTCTTTAAATTTGGCAGAACATCTTATAATCCAACTAGAAACACGTATGCAAAAATTGGGTAAGATCGGTTCAGATTCAGATATAGCCCCCATACAAATGTCGCTCCCGATTTGACATTTTCCGCTCTAGAAACGACATATTGTACCCGATTTTCAATAAATTTGGCAGAACATCTTATAATCGAACTAGAAACACGTATACAAAAATTGGGTAAGATCGGTTCAGATTTAGATATAGCCCCTATACAAATGTCGCTCCCGATTTGACATTTTCCGCTCTAGAAAAGACATATTATACCCGATTTTCTTTAAAATTGGCACAACATTTTATAATCGAACTAAAAACACCTATGCTGAAAGTGGGTACGACCGGTTCAGATTTAGATATAGCCCCCATACAAATGTCGCTCCCGATTTCACTTTTTCCGCTTTAGAAACCTCATATTGTACCCGATTTTCTTTAAAATTGGCACAACATTTTATAATCCAACTAAAAAACCTATGATGAAAGCGAGTAAGATCGGTTCAGATTTAGATATAGCCCTCATACAAATGTTGCTCCCGAATATTTAACCGATTTTGGCCAAACTTTACATATTATATTTCACCAATAAACAGACATTGTGAAAGCGGGTCACATCGTTCCAGGTTTCAATATACCCTTATACAAATGTCCTTTCCGATTTAACATTTTTTGTCAAACACATACATTTACAGGATGCAAAAATCCTTCCCGATTTCAATTTTTTACCGAATTGAATTGCAATGAGAATTGTTTGGGTGATGCCCATATGTCCATACTTTGGTATGACTTTGGTTAACTACTGTATAATTTGTATTTGTCTGTCAGACAATTGGATCAATTACCATATTATTTACCATATTCGTTAAATTTGACTAAAAATGAATTTATAACATATAAATTATATGAATATAATTTATATAATTTGTATGAACTACATAAAATTGCTCCCATGAAATACCTGGGTTTAGTAATCAAAGCGAGGTACAGACGCAGGGAGTGGTGTAGGGTATTATATAGTCGGCCCCGCCCGACTTTAGCCTTTCCTTACTTGTTTTTTTAAGCTATTGCCCATAAAATTAAATATATTTCACCACCCCATAAGTTTATTTGGTACGATTTATATGTTCGACTTTATAAAATATTAAAACTACATTCAGATTGAAATTATAAAACTAAAAGACATTTTTAAATGAAACATAAATCCTTTCAAACACAGATCAGAAAATGAAAACTTAATTCGAAGTCCGCGTACTGTCTTGTTCATTTACTTCAGAAAAATAACTATTGCAGTAGGAAAAATATAAAACAATTTCTCTTAGTGTATAACAGCATAAACCACTGCCTTTAGTTTGGTAACAGAGAGAGACACGTAAGACGTAAGAAGTTGTGCTATTTCGTGGTAAAAATACATTTAAAACAGTTTTAGTTGGCAACAATGAAAATAAAATGTGGGTGGTCTTAAGTTTATATACAACAACAACTCAGTTAGAAGAATGTGAAAACCAACGAGCGAACCTGATGCCTAAATGGCCGTATTGTAATAAATAGTCGTAGTATGTCGTTTTATGTGACGTACCACCCCACCCGTCTGGCTGTCATACAGACAGAACGACACACACACAACGAAAAACAGACGGACAATTATTGAAGATTGAATATTCTTCACAAGAATTCATAAAGTAGACAAACATACATCAGCATGTCTGCTGAATACATGAATGAATATCTGATGTACTATTAAGACGTTCTTTCTGGCCACTCTTTCTGTCAGTGGAATGGTACCAATAAGTTATCAACGTTTCCTCTGACTACCTAGTATGGTATGCGAAAAAAACGTGTGTATTGTAGGGAAGAGCCATCTGGGAAGAGACATGAAAAACAGTGTTTGAAACTAAATTATATCTCAATCATATCAATGAACATTGTGAACCTGCATACGTGTATTGGGATGAGGCGAAGTTTCATAAAATGATGAACGATTCTTTAAATAAACAAAATTCCTCGAAACCCCATACAAACGACATTTTTAAGTGAAAAAGTTTGGTTTTAAAATTTCTATTTTTAACGGAGGCAAACAAAACTCATCATTTGAAATTCAAAACTCGTCATTTGTAATTCAAAAGACACCATTTGAAATTCAAAAGTTTTCATTTGAAATTCAAAAATTATTCCATTTGAAATTCAACAAGTAAGATGGCGTTAAGTTCGGCCGGGCCGAATCTTATATACCCTCCACCACGGAGTGCATTCCACAGAATTATCAGCAGATTAAAAGATGTCGACATAGAAGTACAGAACCATATTACGAAAATTGTGATATGTTTATGCACATTACTATATTTGATTACTATTTCAAACTATATACTATACTTATGCGCACTGTTTAAAATCTACTACTATAAATAAATACAATGCTGTAAGTGTGAAAGTGAGCATGCCGAAAATATTAGGCGATTGTCAGTCGCCATTAGGGAGAAGAATTTTTAGATGCAGACAAAGTGACTGCATTATTTTGATAAGAAAAGTACAAATTTTAAAGATATCCCCATTCGCCCCATGCTATACCATACTATACCATGTTTTGGAATGTAAACTATTACTTTTAAAATATTTATGTTTTATTTTAGTGATGATATTTTACTAAAATTTTGTTAATTTTCAAAAAAAATAAAGAATCAATCGTGAAAAATATTTCATTTCATCACTTCCAAACTAACACAGTCGCTAAAAAAGACATCTAAGAATTTTCATCATTTCAAAAATAAAAATAAAAGAAAAAAATTTGTAAAATCTTTCAAAGCACAAGTCACTTTAATATTTTAAAAGTTTTAAATTGAAAACATCAAGGTATAGTACATTAAAAAAATATTTACAAAAAAATATTCATCCAAATCAAAAGACCTTCGAAATTTATTTTATTTTCTAAAAACATATATTTTTTACTTTTTCGTTTGTTTTATATTTATTACTTTTAATATTTTTGTAAAAAAATATTAAAAATTTCAAAAATATATATATAAATATTTGCAAAAAAAAAACACTCAGCTTTTTCATTCATTCGTAAAACCTTCGAAAATTTCCTTTATTTTCAAAAAAATATTTCTGTGAAAACACTCACTTTTTCTATAAAAAAATAGTTTTCTATTGAAAAAATCTATTTCGATTTGTCTCATACTCAATTCCTACCATCCCAAGAGAATCAGAAATACTGCAGCGTTACATTCACCTGACATTTAACGAACAGTAAATTGTGGAAGTTGAAATCAATTCTGGCGCCCAACAGACGAGCGCTTAGTTAATTTCACGATGTTGACTTGATTTAGATGTATTCTTTTAGATGTCAACATCTATCTTAATTATAATTATCATATTTTTGGTTCATTATAATCATAGTAACGATCATATTTCCAAATCACAAATGTAATCATTTCGAAAATCAAAATAAAAGAAATAAACTTGTAGAAATATTAAAAAATCCAAAGCGGCGATGCAAAACCACTTCAATATTTTAAATTGAAATTATCTTCTAATCAAGTTATAATATATCACAATCGTAATTTCACAACTGTTAAATTGGTCATAACTCGTGAAAATATTTTTTTTTTTTTCCAAAAAGTAAATGTGTGAAATGTTTTTAAGCGAAGAATGCATATACAAAATTTCAAAGCAATCCAAGCTCTATTGAGGTCAAAAATCGTACCGCTTGACATGGAATGACTCATATGCTTGTGAACCTTACATTTTAAGTACAGGATGTGTTCAGTAATATTACTTAAAACACTACGATGAACATTTTCACCCTCTATCTACCCGATATAGGGGTCTTTTTTGGTCGCCAAATGTACACATTTGGAAAAAAAACCTTTTTGTTTCGAGTCTTCATAGTTAGACCACCGAATATATCACCGAATTTCATGATATCAACTTCAGCGGTTTGGAAGGTCCCATTTTTATCCCTCTTTTTCAATTATATCTCTTAAAAGTACTAATTTCGAAAAATCCCTCTATTTTACGTGTTTATGCAATTAGAGGGATGTACACACCGAATTTCATGATTCTAGCTGTTGTCGTATCATTGGTACCATATTTTATCCCTTTTTGTCCCATTTCGCCCGCTAAAACTTTTATTTTCTTTGTGGTGCTTCCAAGCTACAAGAGGAATGTCCGCAACAAATTTTAACTGTATGAAAATAAGAAATTTAATTAATAAGCCAAGGCTACCAATATTTTTATACTATGTATATATAATGGAAATAATACTTCAATTCATAAAGTAAATATAAGGCAGCAATCATAAATACCCTAAATATTGGGGGATAGAGAGTGTATTTTCAGCTGCAGTCCTTTGGTTGGTTGTATTTCCATCTATTTTAAATTCAAAAGTATACATTTTGAAAATACCATATCTCTCACGTACGCAGTATAAGACAACTTCATGATTCTACCATTTTTTTGTCGTTAAAGGAACAAAATAAAGTAAGAACTAAAAAAATATATATTTCACTTGGCTATGCACTCAGAGGAATGGGTATATACCCAATTCCATGATACTATCTGCGGCCATTTTGTTGGTACCATTTTTATCCCCTTTTTCGCATTTTACTCCTTAAAAGTACGACTTTCGAATATTTCATCATTCTAGCTGTAGCCTTTTAGTTGGTACCATTTTTATCCCTCTGCTCCCATTGAATCCCATGAAAGTACGAATTTGGAAAAACGTTTTTTCGTGTCACTCAGTCAGAGGAATGTATACCGCGAATTTCATGGTTCTAGCTGCTGTCATTTGTTTGGTACAATTTTTATTCCCTTTTTCCATTTTACACCCTAAAAGTACGAATTTCGAAAATTTCCTTTATTTCAAGTGTGTACGCAATCAGCCGTTTGGTTGGTACTATTTTTATCCCTCTATCCCCATTTAACCCCTTAGAAGTACAAATTTAGAAAAAATACTTGTATATTATGTATCTACTCTATTAGAGGTATGTACACGCCAAAATTTCGTGTTTCTATCTGTTGTCGTTTGATAGGCACTATTTTTATCCCTTTTCGTCCCATTTCGCCCCTTACAAATAAAAATCACTATATGGTGCCCTTTTTGCTATAAAGGGAATGCGAATTGCAAATATCAAGTAAATACAAGCTATTATGTTCAAAAAACATGCTGAAATACTCTAAATATTAGGGGTGTTTTCAGTCCTTGTGAGGGAAAAATTTTTCGCCCACTTTCAATCCCAACCGATCTGCAACCATAAGACACATTTAGGAAAAAATTGAACCTCCTAGCTCATTTCGTTCGGCCGCTATCGTGCGTTCTACAGACAGACAGACGGACATGGCTATATCTAAGAATTTTTCATAGAATTTTACCACGACCCAGAATATACATACTTCATGGGGTCTCCGATGAATATTTTAAGGTGTTACAAATGAAATGACAAAGTGAATATATTCCCATCCTGGATGTGGAGGGTATACAAATGTAAACAACCTTATTTACGAAAAATATACATTAGATGGAGTAGCATTTATTTTTTCTGCAAATTTGGATATTCTAAAGTTTTGGACACAGATTTAATAAAATGATAACCAACTAATAATTATAATGATGTAAAATGTCGGTAACTTCATATATAATTTATAACCTTCACCAGCTCAGAGAGCATCTGCATATAATTTATAAGCACTTGCATTTTACTTAGGGTCGGATTATTTGTGTGGGAGGTACAACAAATCATAACTACTTTACAGGTGTAAAGTAGTTGTAAAACCATTTCCAATATTAAATTGTTACTGATCAGTTTTATTTTAAACAAAGCTTATGCCAATTTGTGTGAGAGGTCTTGCAATATCGCTCATATTGCAGGTTTATATAACGTCTATGAAAACATTACCAATGATCAAATTTCAGAATATTCCAATCGTCCGTATAGAAGTTATAAAATCTTTAAATTTGAATAGGTTAGAGTGATTTGCGTGAGAGATACGTAAATCTGTTTTCTTAACAGCAGAATATTAAAGTTTACAGAAATAAATAAATGCTACCCAACCTAATGTATATTTTGCTTAAATAATTTTGTTTGCCCTTTTTGAATTGCAAATGGAGTAATTTTTGAATTACAAATGGAATAATTTTTGAAAACTTTTGAATTTCAAATGGTGTCTTTTGAATTACTTATGACGAGTTTTTAATTACAAGTGAAGAGTTTTATTTCAAATGATGCCTTTTAAATTACAAGTGATGTCTTTTGAATTTCAAATGATGTCTTTTGAATTACAAATGACGACTTTTGAATTTCAAAGGTTGTCTTTTGAATTACAAATTAAGAGTTTTGAATTTAAATTGACATTTTTTGAATTTCAAATGGAATTTTTGAATTGCAAGTGATATTTTTTGAATTGCAAATGGAATTTTTGAATTTCAACTGGTGTCTTTTGATTTTCAAGTGATGTCTTTTGAATTACAATTGAAAAACGTGTAGTTTCGGATTGTAGCAAAAGTAGCTATGTGCTTTAGGTATAAAAACTCTTATCAAAAATAGCTATTTATGTGTTCTCCAGCACATAGCTAATTTCTTCCGAACAAATTTCAAATGAAAAAATAAACATTTTTATTAACACCCTGAAATTTGGAATGAAACCAAATGAAGGATAATTTTTAACGATTTAACAGTGTTTTGCGACACATTGTAACATGAACCAATAATTTAGAGTTTTGTACCAAAACGGATGTAGAAAAAGGCTATTTTGATCGAAGAAGCTGGGAACTATTACATTATTCGTGAACGTAAGTATTATCACATCGTAAGAATTGTCGACTTTAATTTTCTAATCGATACTTTGCGATATGAGACTTTTTTATATTGGAAATTTTGAAGAGGACATTATGATATTTTCTCGAAAATAAAAAAAAATGCACCTGCGTTGGAAACAAAAAATGGAAATTTTGTTTTCAGAAAATGGAAGTTTTGTTTTCAGAATAGTATAACTTATAATAAAGGGTGGTTATATTTTAAGGGCCGATGTTCATTTTTAATAAAACACAAATTATTTAGGAAATTATTGTCATTTCTTTTTACAATGATAATATTGGTATGGTTCAATTATGTATGGAACAAAATATCGCCCAAATGGCCGCAGCGACCTCGGCTGCACACCTCCATCCGATGGTCCAAATGTGCCGAATTATCTCATCCTGTAGCTCTAGTATTGAACACATTTTCTTTCAAATAACCCCAAAGAAAGAAGTCCAACGGTGTCAAATCACATGATCTTGGCGGCCAATTGACATCGGCACCACGTGAGATAACACGGCCATTGAATTTGTCGCGCAAAAGTGCCATTGTTTCGTTAGCTGCGTGGCAAGTGGCACCGTCCTGTTGAAACCACATATCGTCCACATCCATATCTTTCAATTTGGGCTATACAAAGTTCGTTATCATCTCACGATAGCGAAGACCATTCACAGTAACTGCCTGACCGGGGCCTCATTTTGGAAAAAATACGGCCCGATGATGCCGCCAGCCCATAAACCGCACCAAACAGTCACTCTTTGTGGGTTCATTGGTTTTTCGACAATCACTCTTGGATTATCATTCGCTCAAATGGGGCAATTCTGCTTATTGACGAATCCACTGAGGTGAAAATGTGTCTGTGTCACTGAAGATGATTTTCTTCGAAAATTGATCATCCACTGTAGCTATTTCCTGCCCATTTTCATAATAAGCCTGAATAACGAGTTGCTCGATTGTATATCTTTCCATGGTTCAAATTGAGTTAGTCTGAAATTGAGAAATGTCAAATGAAATGGAGAACAAAACTTGACGTTTAGGTGTGGTTCACATTCAACAACGGCCCTTACAATTTAACCACCCTTTTATTTAACAACAATATATTTTATTTAAAATTTTATAAGCAATCTAACAATATCTCACATATGTCTTTAACTAAAGGGCAATTTTTCTATTATCGAACAACGCTTGCAAATTATTGAATTTTATTATCAAAATGCGTGCTCTGTTAAGAAAGTTCATCGCGCGCTTCCATTTTATGGTCAGTTTAATCGACCCACTGAAGCGGCTATTCGGGCTATTGTGACTAAATTTCGCACCAAATTTACATTGTTGGACATTAAAGCACCAACACGCTTACGTAGAGTGCGAACTGAAGAAAATATCGCAGCTGTATCGGCCAGTGTTAATGATGACCATCAATTAGCGATTCGTCGCCGTTCGCAGCAATTGGGCCTCTGTTTCTCAAAAACGTGGAAATGCCAAAATTGGACTAAGCGGATGGACCATTTGAGGCGCAGTCAAGGTAAAAATTTGCATATGGACCGTACTATCGATTCAAATAAAGATTTCATGCATTTTTCTGAATTTTATGTGTTTTTTTTTTTTGAAAAACTTTCCTATAGCTTTTAAAAAATCATCCTTTAGATACTGATATTTTGACATATTTACGAGCACTACTATTAATGGCCTAGGATCCGCAAAGAGTTAAAAGGAAAATTATCAGTGTGCAAAATATATTTGTAATCGGTGCATAATTGCCATTCATTTCAAAATTTGTCATGGTCAAGGCTATCTTAGCTGAAATATAACATATGATCAAGGCCCTATTTAAAATGTGAATTCTGCATCAGTCATAGAGCAATTCAATTGAATAGATCTGATGTGATAGAAAATCGCCTGCATTTGGTGTGGAATTAGCTTAAAATACCCATTATACTGTGGTGTTGGGTATAAAACTTAAGCGATTTTTAAATTAGTATTACTAGACAATATTTAGATGAACTACTATATTTGTCCATTTGAAGTAACTTATATGGAATATAAGCATTTCATCTTAATTCGCTAAAACTCATGAACATTATATCAAAGATATATTAAATAATGATACTATTAATGGATTTTCAAACTTCCATGCCTAACAATCTCCTAATTTCACAAAGTCTATTTCAACAAAACTAGCTATGTGTATGAAATAATCAAATTTCAATAAATAAATTCCAAGCCAAAAAGGCATAAATTAATGAAAACATTTTTTGATAAACTTATGAGAAATGTGTGTAGGGAAAAACCAAAAATCAATCATATTAAAATTATCGCGAAATGAAAAAATTAAACTGTTTTTTTTGCTCTCCTGAAAAACTGGGAAAAAACACATAGTTACTTTTGTTACGACGGCGACGAAATATAATTATACCCTCACTCTACAGAGTAGGAGGGTATATATCATTTGGGACAGGAAAAAGTGTAACGCTTTGAAGGAGTGACTTAAAACCCTAAGTATATTTGGACCAAATCAGTTTCACGACATTTTAAGTTGTTTGAGCCACCAATATTCCTATATCAAATTAAAACTAATGTAACTTCCATACGGATCTTCGGAATCAGCTCTATTTTGGTATTTTATTATCACTTTTTTATAATCATATTGCGGTTTTTACCATGACCCTTCCAGTGCCTTCCACACAAATCACCCTAAACATCCATACTGATAGTCAAAATCAGTTGCAATTTGATATTTGAAAATGTTTTTATAATCACATTAAACATAAACATATTTATGCTTTAGCCACGCCCCTTCTAGTAACTCCCACACAATTGTATCTACCCTAGGTAAAAATAAATCCGTTATAACTCCAATACCGGTACCTGAAATCCATTATGACTTCAAATTTGATTTTTATAATTATTTACAACTGTCCAATTACCACAAACTTCCAGTACCTCCCACACACATAATCCGGCAGTAAAATTTAAGTCCTTCCATACACATGTTCTCTGAGAGTGAGGGTATATAAGTCGTTTTAACCTATTGAAACTTACTTACTTGTTAGACTCAGTTTTACTATGCCGACTATATAATACACTCCACTTTCAATCCGAATACAATTCAATTCGCTTAAAAAGTGAAAACGGGAAGGATTTTTTATGTTTCATAATCATCGGCTAATATGACCTGACCCAAGTTGTCAAATCGAGAAGAAGATTTGTTTGGGGGCTATATCCAAACATGGAATGAAGTGATCCACTTTCACAGTCGGTTCTACCAGTTTAGGTATAACGTGTTATGCTCAATATGAAGAAATTCGATGTGAAAATGCGTGGTTCCTGGGGTGGAAAAAGTCAAGCCGAGAGCGAAATTTGTGTGGGAGCTATATATAAATCTGAACCGATAAAATATGTGGTTTCTAGAGCGGAAAAAATCAAATTGGGATCGAAATTTGTATGGGAGCTATATATAAATCTGAACCGATCTAAGACATTTTCACCACAAGTGTTTCTAGTTCAAATATAAGATGTTTTGCCAATTTTGAAGAAAATCTGTTAAAATAATGTGTGGTATCTAGAGTGAAAAGAGTCAAATGGGGAGTGAAATTCGTATGGGGGCTATATGTAAATCGGCACCGATTGCTTCAAATTAAATAGCGTTCGTTCTTATCCCGAAAAACTTCGTTGTGCAAAGTTTCATTTGGTTCTGGCTACAACTGCGGACCTGTACTTTGATTACAATCGATTCAAAAAGTGATTCTAAGTCGATCGGTATAATTAATAATGGGTCTATCTTGCTTCCTTTTGAGTGTTACAGACAAATGCACAAAAACATAATAGTCTCGTGAAGTGTATAAAAATGATGTGTACACTTGATTGAGATGTTTTTTATTATTATCCAATTCATTTGATATCCATTAGATTGTAAAGGGCCCGTCATCTAACGTTTTTTCAACTATTCAACCGTTGGACTATTATTTGTGGGGTGCCCGAGACAGCCATTTGAATGAAATTATTTTCCATTATTAACCGGAAGGATTGTACTTTCAAATAAAAAAAGAAATTTGAGAAAATATTCAGTAGTTTTTTTATAGGATTTTCAAAAAAAAAAGTTATTTGGCGGATCCTATATAAAGCGAAATGCACTGCAATTTTACTGAAGCTTGTTTACGACATTGTATGATCAAAATATTGATCTGATTGTTGACGAATTAACAAATCATTGATAATTTGTTCTGGTCAATTTCTTTGAAACAAAAAAAAAAAAAACTTTTTTTATTTTACGATTATTGAGGATTTTTCATGGCTTTAATTCTAAGAGGGCGTAACTGTACAAACCGCGATGGAAAATATGTCTAGATTTTTAGCCTACCTTAGGAAAATCATGAGCCCGCCGAAATGTTAAAGACTCCCCATGAAGCTAAAGTTGGTGAAATCTCTGCACTCTAGAACACTTTATCACATATTTTTTGTTTCAAACATAGTTTTTTCAAATAAACGTTATTAGCATTCTTTAATTTTAATTTTATTGCCTCGTTACTCGTCTGTGGTTTTCCTTTGGCTTTACTCCTTCATACCAGTATATGTATATGTCTCAGCATAGTGCGATGGCAGTGTGCTGACGTACATTTACTATTTTCCTCGTTCGCCAAAACGATTAATTCCATTTACAAAATAAATAAAAATATCGAACTGGGATATTATACTGGCTCAAGATCATTTTGCATCTGTATTTTAGTATGCAAATGATTTCCATCCTGAGAAAGATCTCCTCAGGTGGCTTTGTAGCAACTTTTCAACAACATACCCGGCCTCTTTAAGTAAATGATTCTCACAAACGAATGAGAAGCACAACTCACTTGCCGAATATCCTTTTAAAAGTAGCACCAAGTGCGATTTTAAACTGTATGATCCCTGTCTAACCAGACGGAAATTTTCCACATGACTTCCATTTTGAAATATTTTACACAAATCATAGGAAAAAACTTTTATAGGCATTTAAATTTCCACAAAAAAATTATTTCACAGAAATTTGTACTTTTCTATGTGACGAATTAAGCTGCATTTCGCGATTTTCAAAAAAAAAGGGAAATCGGCCCAGAGGGAAAATTTTTCCCTCCCAAGGACTGAAAATACGCCTAATATTTCGAGTATTTAAGCATGATTGTTGAATACGTCTGCTTAAATTTGCCTGATATTTGGTATGAGCATTTCCCTCATAGGAAAAATGTTCACAATAAAGTGATTCTTATTTGAAAAAAACGGGATAAAAATGTTACCTATCAAACGACAGCACCGACGAAAATCGGTGAGTACCTTTTTCTAATTGAGTGGATACATAATATAAAAGTATTTTTTCCAAATTCGTCTTTTATGGGATACAATGGAAAAAGGGGATAAAAATTGTACCAACCATACATTCCTCTGACTACGTAGACACAAAAAATAAAAAGGTTTGTCCAAATTCGTACTTTCAAGGGATATAATCGGTAAAGAGTTTTTCGAAAGTCGTACTTTTAAGGGTTAAAAATGGTACCAACCAAATGGCCGCAGCTAGAATCATGAAAATCCTCTGACTGTGTAGACACGGAAAATAAAAAGGCTTTTCCCTAGTTTTCCTGTAAACCTAGCCATTAAAACTATTGAGAGAAAGTGGAAGAAAATAGAGACATTTACCAAAATACCAAAGGACTTATTTCTACAAATATTAAGATTCTGCATCAAGGACACCCGATATTTTAAATATAATGACCACATATATGAACAAAGGAAAAGAATGCCCAAGGCAAGAGATGCCGCGGCTTCCCCTGTGATCGCTGACATTATCATGGAAGAACTGCTGGACGCTACAATGGAGAAATTGACGATAAAACCAAGAATTCTCACAAAATATGTAGATGATGTGTTTGGGATACTAAGGAAGGAAGAAGTTGACAATACCCTAAAAACACTGAACTCATTTGATCGACAAATACAATTCACTATGGAAAAATAAGAAGACAATAAACTTCCATATCTTGACTCTATAGTTCATAGACAAGGAAGCCTGCTAAAATTTAACTTGTACCAGAAGCCAACGTCATCTGCAAGACTTATAAATTTTCATTCCAAACACCATAGACGAACAATAATCAACACAGCGACGAATTTTATAAATAGGGTATTCAATATAAGTGGCTCATCATATCACAAAGACAATGAACGCAAAATCAGGAAAATTCTACGATCAAATGACTTCCCTAATCAAACCATCGACGATCTGATAAACCATACTAAGATGAAAAAACATATAAATGACAAAGAAAAGGGGGAGAAAATCTATAAACCGCTGATGTATGTACAAGGATTTTCTGAAAGCTGACATTTTCAATTAACACTCAAAACAAATAGTACAGTAAATAATTTATTCAGCAAAACTAAATCTAAGATATAAAAGAGGACAAGTCTAATGTAGTATATAAGATTCCTTGCAATGGTGACAAGTCCAACATAAGCCAATAGTTGGTACTACCAAGACGAAACTAAAAACTAGACTTTATTCACATAAATCGGACCAAAAAACAACTGGCAAACCAATAGAGCAAAAAACAGCTTGCGGCCCACTGACAGGCAATACGGCAAACTTCAAAGACGTACAAATATTAGCAGAGGAGAGAAATTATAAGCGAAGAAGTATTGAACATTATTGACGTTCTCACGGAAAAGAGGATGAATTACAAAACAGACACAGAAAATTGCGCGAAAGCTTATCGGCATATAATACAAAAATACAGCCGACATAGAGAGACTTTTAGTTGACAATAATTTGTGCAGACAACAGGACGACGCCTATTAATTTTTAATGTCATTATTATTGAATTTTTTGTGATATTGATAGTGAATATTTGTTATAAATTGTATATATTTTTGTTTAGTGTTTATCCCCTGATGATGGATGACGAAGGCAACCGAAATATTGGGAAAATAAAATAAACAATAAACAACTAAAAACGGCGTTAAGTTCGGCCGGACCGAACTTTATATACCCTCCACCATAGATTGCATTCCACAGAGGTTGTCCGTTTTCGTAGAAGTGCAGTAATATTACAGGAAAATATAAATTAATATTACAGGAAAAATAAAATATAATATAGCCATACCAAAACAAATACAAATATTGAAAAAATAATTTTATAAATAAATATAATATTTTAATTATTTCAAACCATTATTTATCTTAAATCAAATAAATATTCCATCATTTATATTTTCAAAAAGCTTAAATACGATAATAATGGGTGATATAGTTGGTAGATAGTGGGTGCTATAGTTGGTTGTATTACCATTCTATTTTAATTCCAAAAGTACAAATTTTGAAAATCCATTATCAGACGGACATAGTGCAAAATTTTTGCCGTAAAAGAAAAAGTACGAATTTGGATAAACAATTTTTATTTTGCGTGTCTATGCAGTCAGAGGAATGTATACACCGAATTCCATGATTCCAGCTGCGCCCATTTGGTTGGTACTATTTTTATCCCCTTTTTCTATTTTGGCCCCAAAAAGTACGAATTTCGAAAAATCAGTTTATTTTCCGTGTCTACACAGTCAGAGGAATGTATACTCCGAATTTCATGACTCTAGCTGCGGTCATTTGATTGGTACAATTTTTACCCCCTTTTTCCATTTTACACCGTGAAGTACGAATTTTAAAAAATTTCTTTATTTTATGTGTGTACGCAATTATATACACCGAATTTAATTATTCTAAGTGCAGCCGTTTGGTTGGTACTATTTTTATGCCTCTATCCCCATTTAACCCCTTAAAAGTACAAATTAAAAAAATACTTGTATATTATGTATCTAGTCTATTAGAGGTATGTACATGCCAAATTTCTATCTGTTGTCGTTTGAGAGGTACCATTTTTATCCCTTTTCGTCCCCCTACAAATGGTGCCCTTTTTGCTATAAAGGGAATGCGAATTGCAAATATCAAGTAAATACAAGCTATTGTGTTCAAAAAACATGCTGAAATACTCTAAATATTAGGGGTATTTTCAGTCCTTGTGAGGGAAAAATTTTTCCCTCTGGGCCGATGTCTGCAACCATAAGACACATTTAGGGAAAATTTTAACCTCCTAGCTCATTTCGTTAGGAAGATAGCGTGCTTTCAACAGACAGACAGACGGACATGGCTATATCGTCTTAGAATTTTACCACGACCCAGAATATATATACCTTATGGGGTCTCCGATGAATATTTTAAGATGTTACAAACGGAATGACAAAGTGAATATACCCCCATCCTGGAGGTGGAGGGTATAAAAACACCAGCAGTTTTTTTCATGGCCTCAAGCTGAATTAATCGATAAGAAAATTAAATAAACAAAAAGGTCAATGATACATAAAGAAATCATACAACACGGAAGGCACGCCGAAATCACAGAAATCAATTATGGTTTTTCCAAATTAGTATCTTCAAAGGATATAAAAATGGTACCAACAAAACGGCTACAGCTAGTATGATGAAATTCGATGAGATTTTTCCACATTCGTACTTTTTTACTTTTACGGCAAAAATGGGTAGAATCATGAAGTTAGGTTACCTTGCACTGTGTACGTGAGAGATAATGGATTTTAAAAATTAATAATTTTGCAAATAAAACCAAGCAAATGGCTTTAGCTGAAAATGCACCCACTATCCCCCAATAGTTGCGGTATTTAAGCTTTTTTTTGAAGATTGCTGTCCAATATATACTTTTTGAATTGACTTGGTGTATTATTTCAATATATATATTACAAACATATTAATAGCCTTGTCTTGTAAGCGTGTTTTAAAATAATTATAATTTTATATTTATTTATAAAATTATTTTTGCAATATTTTTATTCAATTTTTTTGAGTTTGAAGAATATTTTACATTTTCCTGTAATGTTACTGCATTTTTAAGACAATCAACAGCCTCTGTGGAATCAAAACCATAAAGTTCGGCCCGACCGCACTTAACGCCGTTTCTACTTGTTTTTCCATTTATTTTTTATAAATAAAAATATATATCTTCAAATTTTAAATCTTAAAATAATTTTTATTAATAGTTAATAATGTCAGTAAGAGTCTTCATAAATTTAATGATGGTGTTTCCGGTACTTACTCTACAACAATTATAAACGTAAATTGCAGTATATATATAGAAAATAATTTAAACAATATACGTTAGGCTGCCTTCAAAAAATTGTGGATGTTTCCGACTAAAATTAGTATTTGATTTAGTTCATTTCTTCTCCCAAAATGGTTCAGATTTTTATCCTCAATCGGTTACTTTTGAAAATAATGAAGGAAAGTCTAAATCTAACTAAATTTTGATGTCATAATAAATAAAGCATATATCAACACGAATAGTAAGAATTTATTCTGCCGTTTTCATCAATAAAATAATATAACGATATTTTCGATTTGTCAATAGACAGTTCATTATATCGAGATTCTACTGTATACTAAATATAATCTCAGATATAAATGACAAGGTGTCACAAACAAAAAAAAAGCTGTGTTTTTTTTAAAAACGGAGTTAATCGTTTCGCCCCATACGCTGTCGCGCGTTCACATGCATATTAGCAGACATAGATCTTCCTGGGTAGTCTGGGTATGGCTGAGAGTTTTGTAGCAAGTGTGCCTCCTCACTCCATGTGAGCAATTCGACGAGGGCGCGTAGTACTTGTAGAACACGCTTCGCGCGTCTGTGTGTGTGGCACTGAATGAAGTCAATTTGCATATTTGACACAATATGACACAATTCTCGGGAAATGCTCCGAGTTAAGTGACTTTAATGCCACTGTATGGCAATACTCTTTTCATTGTTACTTAGTACGAGAATATAATGCCACAGGATTAAGTTGATGATTGGAAAAAAAGTTACTACTCGGCCAAAAATAAATCCGCATGTCAATGTCTGTGCCAGGCATAGGGCACAAGGTAAAGTGAAGAGTGGTCGGTCTGTGTGATAATGGAATCAGATTTTGAAATTCTACTGAAGCCGTAAAGAGATATGCCACTGAGAAGCTACTCCACAAACTATAATATTCAAGAAGTCCACAAATATGTGGTATATTTTCATTACGAAAATTCTCCCGAAATATAAATCAAAATTTTCGATTTCCCCAAATTTGAATTTTTGACGAATTTTCCAAAATTTCAAACGATTTTAATATTGTACTTGTACTTAAGGACCGTTGGAAAAGTAATAGCAAACAGCTATAATTTGGTTAACTTTTATTTTTATATTTTGTTAATTATACCCTCCACCTCCAGGATGGGGTATACTAACTTTGTCATTCCGTTTGTAACACCTTGAAATATCGACTTGAGACCATATAAAGTATATATATTCTTGATCGTCATAAAATTCTAAGACGATCTAACCATGTCCGTCCGTCCGTCTGTTGAAGCATCTAAACGAAAGGAGCTAGGACGTCACAATTTTCCACAAATGTGTCTTATAGTCGTAGATCGGTTGGGATTGAAACTGGGCGAAATCGGCCCAAAGGGAAAAATTTTTACCTCACAAGGACTAAAAATACCCATAATAATAACCTAATATTTGAGAGTATTTAAGCGTGTTTTTCAATCTATCTTACTTGATATTGGGTATGTACATTCCCCCTATAACAAAAACGTGCACCATAAAGTGATTCTTATTTGTAGGGGACGAAATGGGGCAAAAAAGGGATAAAAATGTTACCTATCAAACGACAACAGCTAGAAACACGAAATTCGGTGTGTACATTTATTTAATTGAGTAGATACATAAAATAAAAGTATTTTATTCAAATTCGTATTTTTAAGGGGTAAAATGGAAATTGAGGGATAAAAATGGTACCAACCAAACGGCTGCATCTAGAATAATGAAATTCGGTGTATACATTTATCTGATTGCGTAGATACTCAAAATAAACGGATTTTTCGAAATTCGTACATTTTGGGGATAAAATGGAAAAAGTGGATAAAAAAGTACCCACCAAAAGACCGCAGCTAGAATCATGAAATTTGGAGTATACATTCCTCTGACTACGTACAAACGAAAAATAAAAGGTTATTTTCAAATTCGTACTTACAGAACCGTGATTTTAATAAACCCGACGGTCGGTCTCAGTTGAAAAAACCGGTTGGCCCGGTTTTCGGTTTCGGGTTTGATCACTCTATTCCCGAGTATTTTTTTTGTGCAGCATTTGTGTCGAAATTTTTTCTGAAATAATACCCTTGAGAGTGCTTTAAATATAAATTTTGATTCTTGTCTTAGAGAAACTTATATTGGTCGAATTATTGGACCATTATAGTAATTTTTTGTGTTTTTTTTTCATAGCGACAACTGACAGATTTTTCGTTTTGCTGTTAGCATTTTATTAAAAATAAATAGCGGCATTCAATACCTTTAGAATGATGCCTAAATGATGAATATCGGAAGGAAATTGACGCCGCAGAGCTCATTTTTTTAAAAGGAGTTTGAAAATGTTTTCTCTGAAAATCCATCGCCTGTATTAAATTATTTCACAAACAAGGAGCCAGTCACATCATTTTTCATCCGATATTCATTATTTAGGCATCATTCGAAAGGCGATTATTGCTTCTATTTCTTGTTCATAACACCTCTTACAAAATGTTTCCAAGAAATATGCGTTTTTAGCTGTCACCTTGTAAAACCAAAAAAAAACCAACGAGTTATTCTAAGACAAGAATACAAACTTTTATTTAAAGTGCTTCCAAAGGTCTATTATTCAGAACGAAATGTTGGACCAAAATGCAAAATAAAACAAGTAAGGAAAGGTTTAAGTCGGGTGGGGCCGACTATATGATACACTCCACTTTTGTATGCGAGCTATATATAAATCTGAACCGATGTGACCAACTTTGCCAACAGATATAAGGCGTTGTGCCAAATTTGAAGAAAATCGGTGAAATACGTGGTTTCGGGGGGGGGGGGGAGAAGTCAAGCCGGGATGGAAATTTGTATGGGAGCTATTAACATATCTGAACCGATCTATCCCATTTTCACCATGGGTCTTTCTAGTTGAAATATAAGATGTTTTGCCAAATTTGAATACAATCTGATAAAACATGTCTGACCTATATTCACCATGGTTGTTTTACCAAATCTGAAGACAATCTGATACAATATGTGGTTTCTAGAGCGGAAAAAGTCAAATCGGGAGCGAAATTTGTATGGGGGCTATATCTAAATCTGAACCGATTTTCTTCAAATTAAATAGCCTTCGTCGTTGTACCGAAAAATTTCGTTGTGCAAAGTTTCATTTGATTCTGTCTACAATTGCGACCTGTATCGTGATTACAAGAATAGATGGACAGACGGACGGACATTGATAAATCGACTCAATAAGTGATTCTAAGTCGATCGGTATAATTAACAATGGGTATATCTCGCTTCCTTTTGGGTGTTACAAACAAATGCACAAAGACATAATACTCTCGCGGAGTGTATAAAAATTACACGGGACAAACATGATTTTTAGAGGTGTTTTCAGGAGCGTTTAGTTCACAGATGGCTTGACCCAGCGACGAAATATTTTGCAGATCATCACTAAACAATCCAATCTTCATTTCTGGGGGGTGACCGCTGAAATTTATTTTCGTGACCCATCCTAATGTACATATATGGTGTCCCATTCAAATCTTTAAATTGGAATCGGCTATAAAAAAGTAAAATTTCTCGTTTATTGGAAATGTTGACGTTTGTCATTTAATAATGGGACACAATATCATTCATATGAGTACCACGACTGGCTCGGCAGTAGCTCATCAGTTTTTAAGTAAAGCTCAAAATTCACACCAAACAGTGACACGTTGTGGATGCATTGGCTTCTCAATAGTCACGTGTGGGTTCACTGAGCCCCATAAGCGTCAATTTTGCTTATTAACATAGCCACCGAGATGAAAATGAGCTTCATGAAGGCTAAACTGAAGGCCGATCTCTTCTCGAACATTTTCCACGTAAATTTCTTACAGTTTGCGTTAAAGACTCACTACTTAGGAAGTAAGTTTTTAATATTTCCCAATTTGGTTCGAGCGTAAGCGTCCCATTTTGCAAATGTCAAACATAAACCTGAAAATACAAATGAATGTTATTCTACGTTTCAAAGTCAAAGTAATCGGTAGTTAAAATTTAAAATATTATATATTTGGCTGGGTCACGAAAATATTTTTTTTTTTTGAAATTCAAAGTAAAAAATCAAATCTAATTCCATCATTCCAATATGCCAAAAATGTGAATTTTTAATTTTTGTAACAATTGTAATTATTTTTGTGGCAGATGTTCATGTGACAATGGTTCTTAATACACATTAAAAAAATCAGCTCGATCTGGATAGCTCACACGAAAAGTCGTGCATAAATTGTTTAGCCGTGAAAATATTTTTTTTTTTTTTCAAAATTATCTAATTTGTATTTTTGTTTGTCTTGCTCTACTAAAATCCACTTTTAAAAACACATAAACACGTTTCATAAATTGTTTACTCTTCACACTATTTCTATTTTTGGTTATTGAGCTTTGCACTTTTTGATTTGATATTGAGTCACGACAATATCCCAGTTCAAATCAATTAAAAACATCTTTAAAATAAAAAAAAATTAATTTAGAAAAAAATAAGTAAGGAAAGGCTAAAGTAGTGCGGAATTGACTATATAAACCCTACACCACTCCCTTCGTATATTATTTTGATTACTAAAACCAGTTGTTTCTTGGGAGCAATTTTATGTAGTTCATATTAAATATACAGTATACTATAAATTCATCTTTAGTCCAGGGTTGTCAGATATGGCGATTTTTTAATGTGTTTGGCGACTTTTTTTGATTTGGCGACATGGCGATTTATAAAATAGTTGGCGATTTTTTTTGGCAAATTTTTGGGAAATTGTAATTTATTCCTATATTTTTATTAATTCAGCGATTTTTTGTATTTTGTCGTTTTATATGTGATTCAAAATTCACATTTTTGGTATTTTATAGCGAAACATAACGAGGTTTAGAGCAGTGGGTTGGGCTAAAGTACCATTTCTCACAAATATCTGCCGTCGAAAAGGACCAAACGGCCCAAAATAAAGGGTGAATTTTTAAAAGCTATAGGAAAATTTTTCAAAAAAAAAAAACACATAAAATTCAGAAAAAATGCATGAAATCTTTATTTGAATCGATAGTACGGTCTATATAATTTAATGTTTGTTTATTTCATGCAAATGTTGACCTTGACTGCGCATCAAATGGTCCACCCGCTTAGTCCAATTTTGGCATTTCCACGTTTTTGAGTAGCAAAGGCCAAATTGCTGCGAACGGCGACGAATCGATAATTGATGGTCATCATTAACACTGGCCGATATATTGATTATTGTTTAGTTGGACTAAGCTCTATCATAGATAGATAAAGTTCTTTATGTCTCCAGACACTATAAATTTTAGATTGGATTTTGAAGTCGAACAACGTACAAATGGATGTATGTAGAAGAAACACATATACTGAAAATTGTTTTGTATATTTTAAACAGCTTTTAAAAGATATGACGAAAAATTCGTTATCCCAAACAAAATTTTCGGTTGTCCGAGAAGTCATAAAATAGTTTATGGACCCAAGCGTATCATTAGATGTGTATGAAGGGTATTCTCAATTATGAATTTTACCAAAACTTACGGAATAAGATCCAATTTGAGCTTTTGGACGCTCTTTTAAGAATAATAAATCACATGAATGCCAATAACATTTGTTGTATTTCTTTCACACCAACTCATGAAATGTTGAAAAGATTCAATATAAGTATGAAGTTTCAGAAAAACAAAATGAAGCAGATGAAATATAATATAATTTGGAAATTTTGAAAAACTTGCGATGTAAAATGTGCGTCGTAGAGGGTAATAATAAAAAAGGGGGCCCATTTGTAAGGGCGCTACATTAAAAATGGGCCCTTATAGATCACTTTCCAAGTAGGTATTCTTAGTATGAAATATGAATATAATATAATCTGCAAAATTTGAAAAACTCCCGATGTCCTAGAAAGGTAATAATTCAACTGTGGGCCCACTTGTAAGGGCGCTACATTAAAAATGGGCCTTATAGATCACTTTCAAAGTAGGTATTCTTTATTGAAATATGATATGATCTGCACAATTTTATCAAGATCCAATGTAAGATGTGGGTTCTAGAGCGATAATAGTGTAAACTGGGGGCCCATTTGTATGGGGGCTATACAAAACATAGCTTTCAAAATAGGTGTTTCTAGTCTATATGTAACATTGTGTGGGAAATTTAAAATGTGTAAAATGTGCATTTTATAGCACTAATATTGTAAATCTGAGGTACATTTGTATCCTTGGCAAAAAAAAATAACTCGATGTTACACATTTGGCGGAAAACTAACTTATAATACCTTAGTCCACGAAGTGATGTTGGGAGACCTTTTTTCTGAATGCTACGACAAAGACAGTTATCGATTATCATAACTACAATCGAAGATGTGATCATTAAAAAAATCATTGACATTTTCATTAAAATCACAGACCTAACACTAAATTAGTGGTCTGTTTGCCATGAAATTGCTCCCAAAATTTTTAATCTATATATATATATAAAAGTGTTGCGTGATTGAGTGAGTGACTGACTAATCACTCTCCAGACCAAACGGCAAAAGCTAGAATCATGAAATTTGGTGTGTGCATTTCCCTTACAGTGTAGAGGAGTGATAAGAAATTCGTACTTTTAAGGAGTAAAATGGGGTAAAAAGGAATAAAAATGGTACCACCGCAATGACCAAACGTCTTGGCCTAGAATCTTGAGGGTAAAAAGGGATAAAAATGGTACCACCGCAATGACCAAACGTCTGGGCCTAGAATCTTGAAATTTGGTATGGACATTTCTCTTGCATCCCAAAAAGTGGCATTTGCAAAATTCGTACTTTTGGGGGGCAAAAAAAATGGGGCAAAAATGGTACCAACAATACGGCTGAAGCTAGAATCATGATATTTGGTGTGCTCATATCTCTTATAACGTAGATATCAGATTTGAAGGCATTTTTGGTAATTCGTACTTTTAATAATAGAAATGATACCACCAGCAATAACCATGCATTTAGCCCTAAATCTTGAAATTCGGTACAAAAATTACTCCTATAGCTTCAATGCACCCAAGAAAATACTTTTCAAAATTCGTACTTTTGGAGGGTGAAATCGGGTAAAAATAGTACAGTAAAATGGATGGAGCTGGAATCATAAAATTCGGTATGTACATCCCTCAAAATACTTAGAAACGAAAATGAACGACTTTTTTGAAATTTGTATTTTAAAGGGTAAACGGGGAAAAGGGGATATAAAAGGTACCAGAAACACAGATGACGCTACAATAATTACATTCGGTGTGTATATTCGTTATAAAGCACAGATCGTTGATTAGAAGGCATGTTTAGAAATGTGTACTTTTAACGGATTAAGTGGGATAAAAAATGTACCACCACCAAAAAAATATTTTTCATAATTATTACTTTTTTGGGTTAATTTTTCGAAATTCCTTCTTTTAAAGGATAAACGGAAAAAGGGGGATAAAAAAGATACCAACAACATGGCTGACGGTACAATCATGAAATTCGTTTTACAGCGTAGATGAGTGATAACAAGGAATTTTCCGAATTGTGTGCTTTTAAGAGATCAAATGGGATAAAAATTGTACCACAGCCCAAACCAAACGGTTGGGCCAAGAATCTTGATATTCAGAACGGCCATTGCTTTTACAGCACAAAATCGATCAAGCAAATGCTTTTTAAATTCGTACTTGTTGGGGGAGAAATCGGGTAAAAGGGGATACATATGGCACTAATCAAACGGATGGAGCTGGAATCATAAAATTCGGTATGTACATTAGGGCGTACCTCAAAAAAAAAGTTCGCCGTACACCTTCGAATATGAAGTATTATTGAAAGGTAGTTTCAAAATTTTTTTTTATTTTTTTATGCCGAACGTAGGGGTCGCGCTTTTACATTTTTCTATATAACTTCTGCATTTATAAACGGATTTTAAAGTGTGATACATCGATGTTTTTGTGTTGACGAGGCCGATTTTTTTATCTTTGAAGTCATTGAGCTCAAGCACCCCCTTCTGGTACTTACCCATCATATCGCAGTTGCTACTACCCTAATGTACCACTCTAATATCAGAAAATTAAAGCTCGCATAAAATCATGAATCATGCTTGAGCTCAATGACATCAAAGACAAAAAAATCGGCCTCGTCGAGACAAAAACATCGATGTATCACACTTTAAAACCCGTTTATAAATGCAGAAGTTATATAGAAAAATGTAAAAGCGGCCTACGTTCGGCATAAAAAAAAAATTTTTTTGAAACTACCTTTCAATAATACTTCATATTCGAAGGTGTACGGCGAACTTTTTTTTTTTTACTTGTAACCTGGTACGCTCTAATGTACATCCCTCAAAATACTTAGAGACGCACAAAGAACGAATTTTTCGAAATTCATACTTTTAAACGGTAAATGAGATAAAAAAACGTGGGTGACGCTACAATAATAAAATTCGTTTTACAGCGCAGATCACTGATAAGAAGGAAATTTTCGATTATTTTTACTTTTAAGGGATTAAGTGGGATAAAAATTGTACCACAGCCCAGATCAAACGGTTGGGCCTAGACTCTTGAAATTCTGAGCGGCCAATACTTTTACAGCACGAATGCAACCAAGAAAATATTTTTCAAAATTAGTACTTTTTGTGGGTGAAATTGGGTAAAATGGGATAAAAATTGTACCAATCAAACAGACGGAGCGCGTACAACCCTTCAAAATGCTTAGAAACGCGAAATTAAAGAATATTTCGAAATTCGTAAAAAGGTTGATGCTACAATCATGAAATTGGGTGCGTATATTCGTCTTACGGCGTAGAGAGTGATAACAAAGAATTTTCCGAAATTTGTACCTTTAATTGATTAAATGGGTTAAAAATAACATCACCGCTCTGACCAAACGTCTGGGCCTAAAATTTTGAAATTTGGAACGGACATTATTATTATAGCAAGCTCATCTGACCTCTAAAGGATTTTTCAAAATTTATACATTGAAGTATAAATCGGAATGGTACCCACCATTGTATCGAACAAGGTATATAAAGAGTGATTTTTTTGAGGTTAGGATTTTCATGCATTAGTATTTGACAGATCACGTGGGATTTCAGACATGGTGTCAAAGAGAAAGATGCTCAGTATGCTTTGACATTTCATCATGAATCGTCTTACAAACGAACAACGCTTGCAAATTATTGAATTTTATTATCAAAATGCGTGCTCTGTTAAGAAAGTTCATTGCGCGCTTCCATTTTATGGTCAGTTTAATCGACCCACTGAAGCGGCTATTCGGGCTATTGTGACTAAATTTCGCACCAAATTTACATTGTTGGACATTAAACCACCAACACGCTTACGTAGAGTGCGAACTGAAGAAAATATCGCAGCTGTATCGGCCAGTGTTAATGATGACCACCAATTTTCGATTCGTCGCCGTTCGCACCAATTGGGTCTCTGTTACTCAAAAACGTGGAAATGCCAAAATTGGACTAAGCGGATGGACCACCTAAGACGCAGCCGCGGTCAACATTTAAATGAAATTATCTTCAAAAAGTAAATGTCATGGACCAATCTAACGTTTCAAATAAAGAACCGATGAGATTTTGCAAATTTTATGCGTTTTTTTTTTAAAAAGTTATCAAGCTCTTAAAAAATCACCCTTTACATAATTACTCTGACGTGCAATACAAATGTATTGTATCAAAATGTGTACTTTAAAGGTGGAAGGATCAAAAGTGATACAAATCGTACAAACCAAATTGTGATAAATATGGTACCAAGCAAAGTTTTCAGCTAGAATATGAAAAGGCTATTAGAAATTCGGAGTGTACATTTCTCCGAGTACGTAGACGCGAAATTTTTGGAAATTTGCACGTTTAAGGGCGACACAAAAAGGGATAAAAACGTTTACAAGTGATTTACTCTGCAAGTGATATGCATACACCGCGTACGAAGTAGCGGGTATTTGCTAGTTTTACATAAAATCTCAACTCTTATGATGTGACCAGTCACATGTTTGCAGTATAATGGTCCGTGATGGCTATAGTCCATGATCCGTACCAAACAGTGATTTGTACCGGATTTGTCTCTTAACAATCACTTGTGGAGCCCCCACTGCGATGAAATTAAATCTGATCGATGAAGATGATGATTTTGTTCGAAGAGATTTCATTAATTGTAAAATATTGTCTTACGCTTTTGTCAGGCAAAAATAATTATTACCTCTGAAATGATACGAAATTAAAATTTGAAGTGAATTTTGGGACACCATCGATATTTGTTAACAACAAAAGTTGGACCATTTCTCCTTTTTTTACCATTTACCAGGATATCCCTTAAATTACGATGGCATTGTTTCACTAACAAATTGCAGTGAATTGCGTCAAAAATAAACAATTACAAGTCGTACGACGAGAGCTGCAATACACACCAGGATTGGACAACGGGATTGTGATAATGATGACAAACGATAACGATGATGACAATGTAATGTTGTGCAGCCCTCCAACAGTGGCCTCCAACATATGGACAACATTTACAACTCATTACGGCGCGCGGACAGAGTGACAACGACGACAACGATGTGTGGAGGAACAGCGACCGAGGACAGGACCACCGCTAACTGCTTTATCGCATTGTGGCAAATAATCTCTGCACTCTGCCAGGGACCTGTAAACAACAGCAACAACAACAGCAGCAGGCAGCAACACAGGCGGATGGTGGATGAATGCAACGGGAACTACGAATAATGGGGAAGTCATCAACTCGCACCTACAAACTTTTTCCAGGATGATTGTGTGGCGCACGTGTACACGACGAGGGCAACAGGGCACGCACTTCCATACAAGGATACAATGTTGCCGAGTGAAAAGGGGATGTATGTATGTAAATACTGCTGCTGTCCGTGTACGTGTTTGTTTGCATGCATTAAACGGAAGTTCCAAAGTAATTTACTCCGACTGCAATGACGTTGCGTATGATGAGGACAATGATGGCGGAGCTGGAGGATGAGAATGGCGATGTCGAGGTTGATGTGAAATGTAAAATGTGCAAAATGCTCAAGAGCTAAGATTTATTTTTAAAATGAGTCCTCGCTGCATTTATTGTAATTAAAAAGGATTTTAATGAAATTAAGGACATTTGAGTTGTTGCGTTGTTTGTCCTTTACATCGCTTCAGCGAGGACATAAATTTGCTGGCACGAATGAATTTAATAGTAGCGAAGTTTATTAAATACTTTAGCCATGTGACAATTCAAGTTATTGACAAGAAGTGAGCATTGTTTTAGAGTTGGTTAGGAATTTTGGAGTGCCTAGATAAGGATTGAAAAAGTAGGAGATGGACCGGCGATACAAAGCCGCAAATATACCCCAGATGATTCTTCTCATACACATGGTGAGAAATTTCATGCTTTTATGAATTTTTATGAAAATCGCTTAGTTACTTTCGAAATTATTTAAAAAACTTTAAAACCTGTGAAATTTAAAATTTTAAATTGATAACACTCGTTCGGTGGTTGGTACAAGACTGACTCGTCCTTTATTCTTTTCTTTCTTACTTACAATCAATCCATTCTATGTGGAGTTGCCAGATCATTCATAATAGTTCTACTTTATCATTAGTGTTGACAGATCGTTAACATAAATTGGTAAATTACATGAATACTTACAGGAGGTAATCGGTTTAATATTAGTTTACAATTAGATAAATTATATAATATACATTAAAGGTAATCAAGTATTAACATTGAGTATTCGTAAATAGGACCTTTTAGTGTATGCATGAGATGGAAATGCTTACAACTCGGCCGTTCTGACAGTAAGGATCTCCCGATCCGAGATTAATGTGTTATCATCGTTCTACTACATTAACTATTCGTTACTTCACGAGTATGTCCTTCGTTAAGCCAAGGTTTAATGTTAGCCACAGCCCAAATGCCCTTGTAGGGGATTTGCGTTTGCTGTATTCCCTCCACATCTTCTACAAGGTATCTATCATTTTCCAATATTTTGGTGATTTTATAAGGGCCTCTATATTTTGGAATAAGTTTGCTCGAGATACCTATTCTAGAGTCAAAATTTTTAACCATGACGTATGCACCTAGTTTATATTGTTTGGGGGGTAGACGGTGAGAGTCTACATATTGTTTATTGTACGATTGCGATCGATTTTGTTTTGCCTCCGCACGATCTCTAATCTTCTCTTTGTTTAGGTTACATTGCACTTGCTCATTGGCTATTATATTTTCTCTCAAAGTATCTAAAACTTCACCCATTTGACTAGTTCCGAAAAGCATAACACTAGGATGTTCCCCTATGGTACGGTGTACCGTATTGTTAATTGCGAATTCGACCGTATCCAATGTTTTATCCCAATATATTTTTTTATCCTCGTCTACTAACTTTGATATCATCGGACCCAAACATCTGTTAACGCGTTCTACCTGTCCGTTTGCCTGTGGAGAAGCTGTTGCAATTTTAATGTGCCTTATGTTATTGTCACTTAGATATTGTTCGAATTCACTGGATGTGAAACTAGAACCTCTATCAGATATAATGCATCTAGGACGACTATAATATCTAAAATATTCTTTGAGTGCAACAATGACCTCCTTTGAGCTAGTAGTCTTCGTTGGGTACAATTTCACTAACTTCGTATAAGCATCGATCACCACTAATATATGTTTTTTACTCGTATGCTGGCTATTAATTGGACCGTAATGGTCTATGTGAACTACATCGAATGGTTCGCTTCCCTTCGGAATTGTGTGTAAAAATCCCTCCTGTTTGCCGTACTTAGGTGAGAAAGCTATACATTTAAGACAATTACTAATATGTCCCAAAGCTTTATCTTTCATTTTAGGAAACCAGTAACTTTTCGAAATTAGATCAATAACTTTGTCAACGCCTAAATGTCCCATTTCATCGTGATATTTGTGAAGTACCTGTTTCTCCATAGATTCTGGCACGCAAAATAAAATACGGTCGCCTCTTTTTCTATACACAACGCCATTACGCATCTCATATAGGCTGTGTTCAGAATTTTGTAGGCACCTTCTAACTTCCTTCAATTTTTCATCTTTACCTTGGCAAATAATTAAGTTTTCCTCGAACGTGTTAGTGTCAATCACAAGTATATTAAAGTTTCTACTAAGTGAATCTACATGCTGCATTCTCTTCCCTGACCTGTGTTCTAGTATGTAGTCATAGTTTTGCAGCTCTAGAGCCCAACGTGCGATTCTAGGATTGAGCTCTTTTTTATTTAACGTCAGAGTCAAAGAGTTGCAGTCTGTCACTATTTTGAATGTAATACCATGTAGGTAAACTCGAAATCTCTTCAATGCATAGACAATTGCCAAAGTCTCCAGCTCGAAACTGTGATACTTTGACTCTGTTGGAGAGGTTCTCTTTGAAAAATAGAATATTGGATGAAATAGTCCGTCTTTTTTCTTCTGCATAAGAATGGCTCCAAACCCGAGAGAGCTTGCATCACAGTGTAGTTCCGTCTGATCTCTGGGGTCATATATGGCTAAAATAGGCGAGTCCGCCAACATGTCTTTTAATTTCTCAAACGATTCAAGTTCCTTAGGCCCAAAGTGAAATTTTTTATCTTTTCGAGTCAAATCGTAAAGTGGTTTGGCAATGATAGAAAAATTCTTTACGAAACGTCGAAAATATGAGCACAACCCAATAAAACTCTGAACTTCATGAACTTTGGAAGGAACTGGAAAGTTTTTAACCGCCTCTATGCCTTTTTCATCAGCTTTGATTCCGTTGCCTGTAATCGTATACCCTAGATATTTGATGCTACTTTGCAGAAATTCACATTTGTCCAATCTGAGTTCAAGTTTGTTATCTACCAGTCGTTTAAAAATTTCCTTTAAGGTAGTAAAATGATCATCTATTCCTTCAGTTGCCACTAAGATGTCGTCCAAATAAATTGTAACTTTCCCGGATTTAATCATGTCAGCAAATATTTTACTTATAAATCTCTGAAAGGTTGACGGCGCATTTCGAAGTCCAAATGGCATTCGTAAAAATTCGTACTGACCAAGCGGTGTAGTAAATGAAGTATATTTTACCGAATCTTGTTGCATATACACGTGGAAGAATCCATTTTTCAAATCGAGCTTCGAAAATATTTTTCTATCTAACAATCTGTCTAACAGGTCATCTATGAGTGGAATTGGATAGTTGTCTTTTGCCGTCACCTTATTAAGCTTACGGAAATCGACGCACATTCTCGTTTCGCCTGTCTTTTTTTTAACCAAAACGATAGGAGAAACGAACTCCGACTCGCTATGCCGTATGTAGCCTTTCTCTAAATATTCATCTAACGTTTTCTGCAACGACAACTTCTCCACATAGGACAGTCTTCTCGGTGGACAGTTAAATGGCTTTACTTCGTTTAAATTAAGAATCATCTCACACTTAGTTTGAGGAACCTCAGGTCTTTCCGGTGAAACGTAACATTCACGAAATAAGCTCTCAAAGTATTTTCTATTTGAAAAACTTACTTCATCCCCAAGAACAAAAACATTATTATTGTGACAGTCATAATCTATCATTAAAACTTGGCTTTCAAAATCATCGACTAAACAAACTGTGTTGACATTTTCTACATTTACATTTTCGCGTTTCCCTTTTGCTGAATGTTTCATTACTTCGCAGACTGTATGCATTTTCTCATCTTTAGCATCAACAAGTGTTCTTTGATTATAATGCTGATACTTATTTTCTAAAGCATAGACATTAGGATTCGTTAAAACTAACCTAGCCTCGCTTGCTTTTAGGAAATCCCTACCTAGAACAACAGGAAAACCCATAGAATTATTTGACACAACGTATAATTCAATATCTACGTTTTTCTTATTTATTAAAACACAACAAAAAATCTTTCCAAGAATATTTAACTGGCTATTATTGATACCAAAATAAAAATTTTCATTTACTTCATGTTTAGTTGCACTTGAAGGCACGCAAGAACTTTTGACAAAACTTATGGGGCTTCCTGAGTCTAAGAGGCATTCTGAGAAAAAACTTATGTTAGTACTAGATTTTACTGTAATACATAAATATCTTACATATTCATTTGTCTTTGGTGCACTCTTCTTGTACTGGCTGCAATCTTTAGCAAAGTGTCCCATCTCACCACAAGCATAACAGGAACCAAACTCACGTCGTGGCTTGCGACAAACTGCTGCCAAGTGTCCTGCACTGTTGCAATTGAAACATTTCAACGTTGTACTCGATGAATTGTTGTTGGCTTTGGTAGCACCGTCAACTTGCCTCGGTATGTTTTGTTTTTGTTGTTGTTCGACTCCTTTAAAAATTTGAAGAAACTCTTCCTTAGATTTGTAGTTTTGAAGTTTAGCCTGAGTGCGTAACTGAAGACTGGAAATGCCATCCACCAAATATTCCAGCAACTCGTCGTCATGCAGGTGTAAGTCGTTTGACAAAATTACTTTGGCATTGTAATAATCTACAAACTTTTCACCATATTTCCATTTTCTTTCTTCAAAATTCCGGCGTAAAGTAATTCTATTTATCTTGACATCAAACATTTCTTTCATTTGCTGCATAAGGTCTTCTACACTTATGTCAAGAAAATAGGGCTTTGAGTAAAGCCATGCCTTAGCATTTTCCTCCAATTTCGAACATATCAACGCACGCATATTTTTCTCAGAAACATTGTATGTGTTTTTAATACTCGTTAACTGAGCAAACCAAGTTCTAAATTCAGCTCCTCCATTACAGGAAGGTAATAATTCTTTTAAAGTACTGAATGGGACGTCTATTTCGCTTTTTGCTGTTGCACTCGGCAAGTTTTGGCAAATCAGTTTATTTTCTCGCACTAACAGTTCATGTTCACGTTTTAAAAGGCTTATTTCCCTAAGTAACAATTCCTTTTCTCTATCTTCTGTAACTTTGTTATACATTTCTTTGCCGTCTGCTTTTTTGTTTTTACACATAATTTCGTTGTTATTGTTTCTTTTCATTGTCAAAACGTTGTTACTTGTTTCATTGTCGTTGTTTGTTTTTTCGTTCCTTTTTATTGTTTCGTTGTCATCTTTATCGTCGTTGTTGTTGTTGCTAACATCTTCATTGTTTCCATCGTTGTTTGCTAAAACGAACATTGCCTTTACCCCTTCTCCATCGTTTAACGTTATTGACTCAACACTACTCTCACTGCATGTGTGATTCTTGCTGCACTCTGTCTCTGCTTCTAATTCTCTCTCTGCCTCTGCGTACGGTTGCCGCTGCTGCTCCTCTGTAGCGTCGTTGTCTGAGATGCCTGGTGCAGAAGTAACGGTTTTACCAAAGTTATTGGAATTTGAGGAATGCGTGTCACCATCTTTATAATGCGTTGTTTTAATAAACTTTGACAAACAATTGTTGAGAACATCAGATGGCACACTATTCAATCTTGCAATTAATACTGCCTTTGTACCGTTTGACGATAAATGTAGTTCTTCGCAATACAGTTTTAACTGTTGCAAAGTGTGATCCTCAGCAAATATCATTTTGTTTCTTTTTTTTTTTTTTTTGTTAAGGCGGGATCGACCACTTCTGATAATTGATAACACTCGTTCGGTGGTTGGTACAAGACTGACTCGTCCTTTATTCTTTTCTTTCTTACTTACAATCAATCCATTCTATGTGGAGTTGCCAGATCATTCATAATAGTTTTACTTTATCATTAGTGTTGACAGATCGTTAACATAAATTGGTAAATTACATGAATACTTACAGGAGGTAATCGGTTTAATATTAGTTTACAATTAGATAAATTATATAATATACATTAAAGGTAATCAAGTATTAACATTGAGTATTCGTAAATAGAACCTTTTAGTGTATGCATGAGATGGAATTGCTTACAAAATTTAATTTTTTTTAATTTTTAATTTAAAAATTTACGTGCAAAATTTTGGATGAAAAATCGGCCTTCAGTTCAGCCTTCATAAAGCTCAGTTTCACCTCGGTGGCTATGTCAATAAACAAAATTGCCGCATATGGGGTTCAGAGAACCCACGCGTGACTATTGAGAAGCCAATGCATCCATAACGAGACACTGTTTGGTGTGGATTTTGGACTGGCGGCACCATTGGTTTGAAAGGATGAGGTACTGCCGAGCCAGTCCTGGTAGTCATATAAATGATATTGTGTTTCATTATTAAGCGACAAATTTTAACCTTTCCAATAAAACCAGATATTTGATAAGTTTAGTTTGAAAACATAATCAGTACTTTTTTATAGCCGATTAAAATGTACAGTTTTAAATGGCCCACCCTGTATGTGGATCAAAGAAAAGAGTATTTTTTTAAATATTTTCTTTCTGATCATAAAGCTTATACACAATGAAGTGTTGATGGGTTGTGTTTCCGTTGCTTCGCACAGTGGGACAGCTCCATACATTTGAGACAAATATAAAGAGTGTTCTTACGAACGAAATTAAGAAAAATATGAAGTATCATCAAAATCGGCCTCACACTCAGCCCATGTAACTCAAAATGATTTTTTCATTTTTCCGAATATCTTGAAATTTTGACAGAATTTACTATTAACAAAATGAAAAGGTTCTGAAATTTTTATTAAAATCGGTCAATGTCCGTCCATATAACTCAAAATGAAGTTTTCATACAAAATTGCGTTTTTAGGTCCGAATGTCTTGAAATTTTGCATCGAGTTTGAACAGGTTCCAACCAGTATTGTGGCCCTGTTGGTCTCCCCTAGACGGAGTCTAGAGGAGACAATTTATTAAAACAACACATAACAGAAATGATAGCGCTATCTATCGGATTTTTCCTTTTGTTCCAAGGAAAATTTGCAAGCGCTGAATTTCATAAAGCCAAATTTATTCGCTCATATCAACTAAACTACACATGCAATCCGGATAACATTTATTTAAATATAAAGAAGGACCTGTTTTTCAATAAACTTACATTAGAACATTGGCTTAGGACGGGTGGGCTAAGCAAACCCCCAGAAAAATGTTAGCCCCCCTCGTACAATTTTAAATTAGTATAATACAAATTTTACTATTTGTCTACATAACACAAAAATCTTATTTTAAGTGGTAAAAATCATTGTCAACACAAAAAATATAAGTTTTCAAATTGAACGTGAAAAAAAGGATTGCATTTAATTAAAGATGTTTCATCAGTTTTTATAATTTCGCAAATAAGAGCAACAGCAGCTGCCATGTTGTTTTGCATTGTTTTTTATTTACCAAAATTGTATCAAAAATTGTCTAGCTTTAAGTGAATAAATAAATACAAAACATATTCATGTGTAAACACCCCTAATGTTTCAAATCGTTGTAGGAACATTCGTTAATTGTAGTGATTTCTTTAACTGTAGTATTTACACAAACAACCGTTTTTAGGGCTGTTTTTCTTTAAGCCGGGATAACAAGCTGTGACAAAAAACCTCAAAATAAAAACATATTTTTTCACATTGTCGTCAACTACAATATAAATAGTTGTATCAAAACAAATTTTCCAAAAAATATTTTGGGTTGACTTTTTTGGACTTAGCTTCGATAACCATAAATGTTACTTACACTGAATAGTTAATTATCCAGGATAAGTTAAAAATTTATGGCATAGAATTATTTTAAATAAATTTTTTAATTTATTTTAATTTAATTTTAAATAAATTTTGTTTTTATACACACATTTTATACAATAGCGTCGTCCGTGTTGTTGGTACCTTTTTTATCCTCTTTTCCCTTTAAAAGTACAAATTTCGAGAAATTCCTTCATTTTGCGATTCTAAACATTTTGAGGCATGTACAAACCGAATTTTATGGTTTCAGCTCCATCCATTTTATTGGTACTATTTTTATCCCATTTTACCCGATTTCATACCCAAAAAAGACGAATTTTGAAAAATATTTTCTTGGACGCGTTGAAGCTGTAAGAGGAATTTTTTACCAAATTTCAAGATTCTAGTCCCGTTTGGTCATTGCGGTGGTACAATTAGTATCCCTCTTTAACCCATTTTACCCCTTAAAAGTACGAATTACGAAAACTCCCTTTATATCTGATCTCTTCGCTGTAAGAGAAATGTACATACCAAATTTCATGATTCTAGATTCAGCCATGTAGTTGGTACAATTTTTGTCCCTTTTTGTCCCATTTGACCCACCAAAGGTACGAATTTTGCAAATGAAATTTTTTGGGATGTCTTCATGCCGCAAGAGGAATATCCATACCAAATTTCAATTTTTCTAGGCCCTGCCGTTTGGTCATTGCGGTGGTACTATTTTTATCCCTTTTTACCCGATTTCACCCCCAAAAAGTACGAATTTTTAAAAATATTTTCTTTGGCGCGTTGAAGCTATAAGAGGAATTTTTGTACCAAATTTCAAGATTCTAGTCCCAGCCGTTTGGTCATTGCGGTGGTACAATTTGTAACGCCCTTTACCCCATTTACCCCTTAAAAGTACGAATTACGAAAAACTCCCTTCAAATCTGAGTGTGTGTATAAAAACAAAATTTATTTAAAATTAAATTAAAATAAATTAAAAAATTTATTTAAAATAATTATATGCCATAAATTTTTAGCTTAGCCTGGGTAACTATCCAGTGTAAGTAAAAATTGCCGTTGTGGACAATTTTAAAAAATATTTTTTTCTTATTTTGAGTGAAATTTAAACATATTGTTCAGATTCTTGTTATCTCAAATTTTATAATATTTTTCTGGCTTAAAAAAAAGAAATTTGGGGGCCTATAGCCCCCCTAGAAGAATATCCCTCCTACGCCAATGCATTAGAATGTTAGCAGTGAAAATATCGGACGTGTATAAACTACTGAGTTGCATGAACATTTTCATCAGTTTTCGTATTACAATAATTAAGTGACTTCACTCCATTTTTTACTACTTCTTACTAAAAATACCTTCTAAATTATAAGAAATATGTGAAAATGCTTCTAGTGAAAAAATAAAACTGTCCACCAAATTAAGACTTTTTGTTTGGAACAGAATAGCTACCATATAATTCTGAAAGTGCATGTTCAACAGACCATTTTTGTAGAATAAACTTATAGTTGGCGCATAATTTTGCTTTTTAGGCGTGAATAGCTTTATTTACAACTTTGGTGTCTTCGATGATCTCCACTGAAATTTCTCTGCATTTTTTTCGTAGAACAGTTTAATCCTTAAATGTCCTTTTTGCAAGGATTTGTTTTGATTTTCTCCACAAGGGGGCCAACTTGACCCATAAAAAGAGGAGCTAGTGGGTTGAGATCTTCCACAAAAATGATCCTCATAAAAGTCTACAATACATTAGCACTTTTTTCCTAAGTATAATGTTACCTTCGACCAAAATTAATAAAACTCAGAAACTCCGGCCAGCTGGTCTATAAGCTTATTCTACAAAAAAGGATCTACTCAATAAAACCTTTCAGAATTATAGGGTCGCTAGTCTGTTCCAAAAATGCTGTTGGACAGTGTAATTAAATTTTTGATTTTCAAAAACGTGTAGTTAAACAGTAAGAAATCGTCAGTCAGATAAACCCACTTATATATACCCTCACTCTCAGAGTACATAAAAACATTATCAAATATCAAGTCATAATGAATTTCAGGCACCGGATATAGACAATTGTGTGGGAGGTACAAGAAGAGGCTTGGCTAAAGCGTAAATATTTTTTTGGCTTAAAGTGATTATAAAAACATTTTCAAATATCAAATTTCAAATGAATTTGACTACCCGTGTGAATGTTACACCGGTTTTATTTTAAACAAAGCTTATGCCATTTTGTGTGAGAGGTACCAGAAGGGGTGTGGCAATAGCGCCCATATTCCACATGAATGCAACATCTATAAAAACATTGCCAAATATAATATTTCATAGCATTCCGATCATCCGTATACCAGTTAGAACAGATTTAATTTTACGTAGTTTAGGGTGATTTGTGTGGGAGGTACTAGAAGGGGCGTGGCAAAAACCGCCATATTTAGTAAACGTAAAGTGCTTATAAAAACTTTATCAAATACTAAAATGTAGGTGATTCCGAACATTGGTTTAAAATGGTTTCAATTTAACACAGGAATATGGCCCATTTGTGTGTGAGGTACCAGAAGGGGCGTGGAAATTTCGCCCATATTCGAACCTCAACTAAGTTTGGGAAAAATATTGCCATGTGCAAAGTTTGAATTGATTCCTTAACTCTCTTCGAGAGTTATCGTGTACACCAGCCAGCCAGACGGATGGACGGATATGGCTGAAACATCTTAAAAAGTCGTGAAACGGATTTAGTCCAAATATACTTGGGGTCTTAAGTCACTTCTTCAATGTGTTACAAATCTATCACAAATCCCCTCCTACTCTGTAGAGTGAGGGTATAATAATGTATTTAACGATTTATTTTATTTTTTCTCTAGAAGTAGCCCAATGTATTTGCTTTGAATTGCAAATTGAATGACAAATTCATGGGAGATTTTATTTTCCAAAGAAATATAAAAAATATATATTTTTTAAAATTTCATAAATTTGTACACTGTGACGATTGTTAACTTCAACGATAATTTCATAAGGATTTATGAAATCACTGGCATTTGTTTTAATAGCAAATTAACTACAAAAAATTCTTCAAATGAAAACTTTGACCCACTGTCAACGGAACGTTTGACTATAATTGTAATTTTAATAAAAAAATAAAATTATTTTATACCCTCCACCTCCAGGATGGGGGTATACTAACTTTGTCATTCCGTTTGTAACACCTTGAGATATCGACCTGAGACCCTATAGAGTATATATATTCTTGATCGTCATAAAATTCTAAGACGATCTAGCCATGTCCGTCCGTCTGTCCATCTGTTGAAAGCACGCTAGCATCTAAACGAAAGGAGCTAGAACGTTCAAATTTTCCATAAATGCGTCTTATAGTCGTAGATCGGTTGTGATTGAAATGGGGCGAAATCGGCCCAAAGGGAAAAATTTTTCCCTCACAAGGACTAAAAATACCCATAATAATCCCTAATATTTTAGCGTATTTAAGCATGTTTTGTGAATATGTCTGTTTATATTTGCTTGATATTTGGTATGCGCATTCCCCTTATAGCAAAAACGTGCACCATAAAGTGATTCTTATTTGTAGGGGGTGAAATGGGGCAAAAACGGATAAAAATGGTACATATTAAACGACAACAGCTAGAAACACGAAATTCGGTGTGTACATTCCTCTAATTGAGTAGATACATAATATAAAAGTATTTTTTCCAAATTCGTACTTAAAAGTACGAATTACGTAAAACTCCCTTCAAATCTGAGTGTGTGTATAAAAACAAAATTTATTTAAAATTAAATTAAATTAAAAAATTTATTTAAAATAATTCTATGCCATAATTTTTTAACGTAGCCTGGGTAACTATCCAGTGTAAGTAAAAATTACCGTTGGAATAGGAATAGAGGGACAAAAATGGTACCAACCAAACGGCTGTACCTAGAATAATGAAATTCAGTGTATACATTCCTCTGATTGCATAGATAAGTAAAATACACGGATTTTTCAAAATTCGTACTTTTTGAGGTTAAAAGGAAAAAAGTGGATAAAAGTAGTACCAATCTAATGACAGCAGCTAGAGTCATGAAATTCTGAGTATACATTCCTCTGAGTGTGTAGACACGGAAAATAAACTGATTTTTCGAAATTCGTACTTTTTGGGGTTAAAATGAAAAAAGGGGATAAAAAATAGTACCAATCAAATGACCGCAGCTAGAGTCATGAAATTCGGAGTATACATTCCTCTAACTGCGTAGACACGGAAAATAGACGAATTTTTCGAAATTAGTAAGGGATACAATGGTACAGAGGGATAAAAATAGTACCAACTAAACGACTACAGCTAGAATGATAAAATTCTAATTGCGTAGAAACGTCAAGGGGGTAAAAGTGGTACCAACCAAATGGGTGCAGCTGGAATCATGGAATTCGGTGTATACATTCCTCTGATTGCATAGACACGCAAAATAAAAAGTTTTTTCCAAATTCGTACTTTTTCTTTTACGGCAAAAATTGGTTGAATCATGAAGTTAGGTTATTTTGCACTATGTACGTCTGAATTTGTACTTTTGGAATTCAAATACAATGGAAATAAAACCAACTGTAGCACCCACTATCTACCAATATTTATGGCTTTGAAAATATAAATATAAGAATATTTATTTTTTGAATTGACGTATTGGTAGCATTACCTTATAAGCGTGGTTTGAAATAATTAAAATATTATATTTATTTATAAAATTATTTTTTCAATATTTGTATTTGGTTTGGCTACATTAAGAAAAATTATATTTTCTTGTAATATTACTGCACTTCTACGAAAACCGACAACCTCTATGGAATGCAATCCATGGTGGAGGGTATATAAAGTTCAGCCCGGCCGAACTTAACTCCATTTTTACTTGTTTTATTTTGGTCTGTAATGGATATTTCATTTGAATTGGGATATTCTCATGGCTCAAGACCTTGCATCTATATTTTATAGAATGCCAATTTTTTTAGCGGATATTCGGCAAGTTAGTTATGCTTCTCGTTCGTTGTGAGAATCATTTACTTAAAGAGGCCGGCTATGTTGTTGAAAAGTCGCTGCGAAGCCACCCGAAGAAACCTTTCAGAGGGTGGAAATCATGATAGCGATAGTGTGCAGCCTAGTAATAAATGTCACCATGCCATTTTGCCAGGAGAATATCCCAGTTCAAATCAAATATATTTTTTAAATTTCAAAAACGTTTAGTTATTAAAGCATGTGATATTCTTTGTCATTCTCCGACATATTTTTATTTTTGTGATAAAATTTAATTTAGGTCGGTAAATCGTCAAAAGAAAAATCAATTAAACAACACGTACTAAACCACTGTTTCTACGTGAATGATACATTTGCAACATTCTGTGGCCCTGGCAACTACCTTAATTTTAATTTATTAGTCTGCTCGATTGGGATTATACTTCAATAATAAAGGTACATTCCATGATAATTGTAATTTTAATAATTTAAATTTAAAAACGTCTATTTATGAAAAATGTGGTATGCTTTGCCGATATAGTTTTATTTTTGTGATATAATTTAGATTAGCTCGAAAAATCGTCAAAAGAAAAACGATTTAAAATAAACACGTTTTTTTGATTTTTTGACGATTGCAACTAAACACCACTGATTCTAAATTTACTAAAATTTCAATTTTCAGCGAAGGTGCCTTGAACATTTGTAGTCTGACTTTGGAAATATATGTTCGATAACACACCGTTATATGTTAAATTAAAGGTAAACATGATGGCTGTGTTAAAAAATATTTTTTTCAAAAAAAAAAAATATTTTTGCTATTTTCTTAAAATAGAAAAAAACGGAAAGCAAGTATTTTTTATTTTTTAATATCTACTATTCTAACACAAAAAATGTTTATATATAAAAATCTATAGATAAATGTAGATGTTATGATACTCTTTGTAGACGCAAACGTTATTTTAAAACATATTTTTTTAGTTTTTGTTTAAATACCACGAAAAATCCCTTTACAAATTAGATAACAGAATATTTTATTCGAGTTTCTAAAAGCTAGTATCTTAACGAAGAAAACAAGGCGTAGTTAAAGAAAATCTATGGATAAATTTAAAAGTTATGATCCTTCTGGTAAAAGTAAACGTCGTTTTCGCGTAAAAAATGACACAATTTTTTAAAATGTTACTACTTCAACATAAGGGTCATAACTTCTACATTTGTTAAAAGATTTTCTTCAAAAATACCTTTTCTTTAAGATGACAGCTAGCACAAAATAACATTTATTCCATTGTATAATTTGAAATGGAACTTCTTCTATTCTTCTATTTAAACAAAAATTAAAAAATCATGCTTTAAAAAAAATTGCATCTACAAAGGGTATCATAACTTCACATTTATCCATAGGTTTTTCACATATAAAAATAGTTTTTTGCATTACAATGTTTGCTATTGAAAAATAAAACAAAATAATTTTTCCGAATTTTTTTCTATTTTTTATGATATTTTTCTTGCTAGCTAGAATAGATTTTTTTGTGAAAAAATTGTTTTCCAAATTTTTGGAGGATGTAAGGATGTAATTCACAAGATTTTGAACCCATTGGACCAATGTATCTAAAATGAGAGTACAAGTATTAAAGGTACCTGCGACGAAAATTTAAATTTTAGTAAAAATAAAAAAATATCCATAACATTTCTTGTGATGATTTTATGAATCACCATGTCTCAATGCAAAAAATAATTCTTTCGGCTTGGCTACAAAATTTGTCTGTTTTTGTTGCATAGTCTTATAGGGATTATGACAGTCAATCATCGGGCTACTCCTGCGGCATTGACCAACATTTTGTTGCCCATTGTTGGATTGTTGTCGTTGTGAGGAATCGAAAGTTACTTAATCTCTGTAAAAGTTCAGACTCAGCTACGAATGATTATTCGTTGAAAACTTTACAATTTATTTTCACCCTTTTGAATGAAATTACGAAAAACACATACAACCAACCACAATGAAAGATTTGTACTCCGAGATTAAAACACAAAATGCTTTAATTTCTAACATTGGCCACATCCTGTTCGTCCTGTGTACATATTGCATCTACATACATACATTCGTGCATATATCCATATGAATGTTGCAATGTTGAAATGTGGCTCGTAATTGCTTTTTAAAATCCTTGTTTTTTTTTTTGCTGTTGCTCTCTAGCCTTCGTCCTTGTCCATAATGGAGTGTACTTGTCATTGTGCAGGAGGATTATATCGTAGTTGTGTGTGTTTGAGTGTGTGTGAATTTCTAGTGAAACAAGTTTAACTTCAAAATCCTTTTCCTTTTCGACATTTGCAATTGTTATCGTGTAGAAATTCTCCGTACTGCTCCATACAGCGCACTTAATTACACACTCACGACACGAAGTAAGAATATGAGTGCATGTGTTGCGTGCCACATACACACGCACTCCCGTATAGCACGTGCTAAAAACTCTCATTTGCATGATGCGAGTTTGTGCTGGTGCTGGTTGCTTGGTTGGTCCTCTTGATAGTTTGACTTTATGTTTTCTGTTGCTGCTGCTGCTGCTGCTTACTTTTCGAAATGACTTTATATTGCATCTTAATTGTGGGTATTAAACGGAAATTGCCATTTACGTATGTATACAGGGTGTCGAACTTAGATCGACTGATGTGTGGGAAAAAATAAGTTACACTTCGCACACGGGAAAAATTTAACCTCTACCAGTTTCTATTCTTTTCTGTCTATTAACGATTTTGCATTTATTTGTTCGAATCATGTGTCTATAATTTGTTAATTAATTTACAACATTTACTTACGATTTGACATTTTATGACATGTCTCAGTAATCTATTTTTAAATCAAATAACAACGCAGCCTCGAATTATATTTTATCAGCGTACATTTTAAATTAGAAACTTATTTTGATTAAGAAAATAAAGTTTAGAACAAGGACAATAAAGAAATCTTTTAGAATTTGTTATCATTATTATTATTAGTAGTATATGAATGTCACACAGTGTTCCGGAATCAAATTACGTGGGTCAAAATTCAATAAATCGTGTTCTAATAAACATGAGTTCTGTAAAAACTGAAATTAAACATGGACCCATTATTTTGAGGTATTTTTGAAATTAGCCCAAATTGACTACTTTTCCTATTTTTCGATTTAAAAGAAATAAGATTTTTTTTTTATTTTTTGATTTTAAAAGCCTTTAAAGACATATTTAAAGATGTTGCAGGGTTCCCCGTTTTGGCAGGTGAACTTTTGCCTTGCAACCCTGGAAGATAAGACACGCTCATTTTGCTCATTTTTTCTCATTAAATTTTAAAAAGTAATTACGAAGCTAAAAAGATGGGAACATTTCCTTTATCCTCAAGCTCAACTGCAAATACTGGTAAACTGCGTCGTCCACCTTTGTTGTATTTTTTAATTCTAAGGTTTTTACATATTTCTTTAAAAAAATACATTAGACAGGTAAAAAATTGCATCCATTTAACCCGATAAATTAACTTTTATATATTTTTTGAAAGACCACAAAAAAGTTTACTCATTGAAATTATCTCATTTTGAAATGGATATTCTCAATTTCAATTGGAATCTTCTTACTTTGTAATGAAAAATAACAATTTCAATTGGAATTTTCTCAACTTGAAATGGAAAATTTCAATTTCATTTGGAATTTCTCAATCTGAATTCGAAATTCTCATTATCAAGTGAAATTTTCTCATTTTGAAAAGGAAATTCGAAATTTCAAATCGAATTTTCTCAATTTGAAATGGACATTCTCAATATCAATTACAATTTTCTTAATACGAAGTGGAAATTCTCAATTTCAATTGAAATTTTCTCGATTTGGAATGGAAAATCTCAATTTCAAATGGAATTTCTCAATTTCAATTGAAATTTTTCCCAATTTCAATTGCAAAACTGATTGAATTTTGAATAATGGAATTTGATCCTGAGCCACTATGCATAGATAATTAGTGAAATGAGCAGGACTGCACTTCAAAATCCGCGTTAAAGTAAACTCAAAGAAGTCAGGAAAGCGAGGTCTACTGTCAACGCAGTGAAATGGGCAACAAATGCGAATAATTCTGCGACGTGAAGAACGCCGCAAGTTTGGGATATACGCGGGATGCCTTATGCTGATAGAAACCCCAAGGTATATTGTGGAACTAATAACAAGCCATATGGTGAACAGGAGCGACAACGGACCGAAGCAATATAAAACCTCAGCATCTATTGTGGATCATAATTAGGTTTTGAAAAATTTCATTCCCGGGAAAAAAGTAATTTATTTATAGGAATGTTTAATATGGTTTAAAATATCAACATTTAATAAATGGTGTGTGTGTTTTTTTCAATTCTGTCATATTACAAATTAAAAACGAATGTTATTGTCAAAATATTTTACAAATTATTTTTCATTTTACAAATATTTTACTCTACACCTTTTCAAGGCTATATTCGGAACATACAAATTTATATTGAGAAATGTAAATTCATATTAGGGGCATATAAAATCATAATGGGTAATGTAAATTTATAATATGAACATGTTAATTCATAATGAGAAATATAAATTCATAATGAGAATTGTTAATTTATATTGAGAATAATTAATTCATAATAGGAACATACCATTTCATAATGAATTATACAAGTTTTTAATCATAAAATCCAAATTCATAATCAGAAAATACGTTTTCATATTTAGAAAATATGAATTCATAATGAGAAAATATAAAATCATATTGAGAAAATGTAAATTTTTAATGAGAACATTGATAAAATATGTGTTTCTACGAAAATATCCATAGAAAAACGTACATACATAGCTTCGATTATAAATTTTACAGTTCCTGATTATGAATTTATATTTTATGAAAATATATTCCTGAATAAGAATTTATATTTTCTCATTATCAATTTGGATTTTTTCATTTTGTACTTATATATCTCATTATCAATTTGTATGTTCTTATTATGATTTTATATTTCTCAATATGAATTTACATTTCACATTACGAATTTAGAGTGCTGATTGTGAATTATCATGATCACTATTATGAATTTACATTTCTCATCATGAACCTACATATTCTGATTATAAGTTACATTTTCTCATTATAAACTTGAAAAGGTGTAGACTAATCGTCAGGATTGGACATTTATATCGCAGGTAGAAGTGACTGACACATACACTAGATTCAAAATTGAAAACGATTAAAGAAACAAATAACTCATATGACGGAGAATGTTAATGACACATTTAATTTAGAATATTCATTCGTCTGGAGACAAAAATATTTTATAGAAACAGGGGGGAATATTCTAAACTGTAAAAACAATAGAAGCATAAACAATTAATATTAATTTAATAAATTCATAAAAAATAAAAATATTGCCATAGTCCATTAATTCTTACTAATGACCATTGAAATACACTGTAGAATATATTTATATTCCTATTAGATTTCTCTTGAAAGTTTCCAGGCGAACAATTTTTATTGTATTCCTATTTTTAGACCATTTCTTTCTGGCTACATATGTAAAGTAAATTGTTCTTGAAGAATATGTTCACCTCGATTCTTCTAGGAAAACAAAAAAAATTACATTATGTAAGCCATAGTATTGTCGACATGATATTTTTATTTCACAATAAAGATCCTGCAAATAGCCTCACAAAAAGTTTTTATTCTCCCAGCTGGGTTTCGCATAAAAAAGTTTTGTTTTTAGTAATATAATATAAACAAATACTCATTATTGTCAGTAATGTAAATACATATATGAATTTGAAATACATCTAAAAATTACAATTTATATAGTAACATTAAATTATTGGTCAACGCAATAAATAAATTATTTTTTTAACATTTCCCGTATTCCCGGGAAATTGAAAAAAATTTAAATTTCGGGAATTCCCGGACCCCAAAACCTAATCATAATGTACGTCGAGGTACTGAGGCTCCACCTTGCAAATGGAGTGAAAATTATAGGTTTTATGGATGATGCCGCGATAATAACAGTGGCCAAACACATCGACAAGGATGAAAAAGACACTGCTCATTTGCAACTAGGTGTCCATAAGACTGAAGTGGTGCTTAAGACTAGTTGCAAAAGAGCGGAGTATTTAAATATGACAGTTGGAGACCAAGTTAGCAGATCCTCCATGTACCTAAAGTATTTACGAGTCTTAATTGATAACATCGTGCGACACGATTTTCCTCGTAAACACGAGACTTCATAGAATTGAAACTAAAGGTAGCAGTAGCAAATTCGCATACTAAGTTTTTACATCGCTTTTAATTTCCAAACTATATAGATGTTTAAATAATTTATTTTCGTACTTTTTCGGGTCATAGAATTGTAATATGGGTGTCAAATGAACGTGAAATATACCTGTTAAAAATATTTAAAATTACATGCTTTTATTTCTATTGGCTTACATTAACAATCATTTCAAAAATTTTCCCCTTTAAAGCAAAATATAAATAAACCAAATAAGTAAGGAGGACAATTTAAAATGTTATTTAATGTTAAACTTATAGAGTTAGAAGCATTGTATTTTTTACAGAAACCGAGGGAATAGATGAGAAAGAGCAGAAGTCTCCAAGAAAGAGCGAATTGAGTTAATCGCCACTTGGTGGACCAATTGGGAGTTGTCCCAAAGCAAGATGGACTTAAATCCTTATACCGAACATATCTACATGACTGGGCAGGAAACATGGACACACAAACTTCTATCTTTCACAGTTCCTAGCGGAGCATGGAGATAATACATATGTTATTAATAATTTATAGCCTTTTCAGATTCCAGCTCAAGGTCGATTTATAAATGTCAAATTTATATAATATTTGCAAATTGACCTCGATTTCACATGCAGTCTGAAAAGGCTTTTAGGGGCACGAAATAAATTCTACAACTCAGACATTGTTCTCAAAATAATGCCAGCCAATTTGTTAAGATGTATCAAGTAGTGCCATAAGGCACCGTTTTGAACCACAGAGGAACCACAGTAAGGAAACAGTGACTTTAAATACTATAGGTAGCATTTTTCACGTAAGTGTAGCCGTGAGAAATCAAATGAGGAGATTTTAAACAGCTTTCTCCTGAGTTACGATTAGATTATTAGCAAAAAAAAATTAAAATACAAGCCTACCCCAACAATGGGTAGACATCGAATTTTTATGCAAAATACTATTTTGTACGGATGAGTATAATTAAATGCCGTCTTCATTTTACTTATTGAATTTACTAATAAAACAATTAAAATAAGTCGATAGAAACAATTTTATGTAAGTATATTTTGCATAGCGATATGCATATTTTAAGCAATTGTGGATTAAAAATTTAATTTGTATAAAAATTCCGCTAATAGATCACAAGACGTTCAAAGTGCCTATGACACTGAATATGAATATAATGAGGAGAGTTATGGGTCTTGCGATAGCAATAACTAAATAAAATAACACTTTTCTGTAAAATCAGGTTCAAATATTGTATATGGAGGGCTTATATTCAACAATGAGTCATTCCATGTCAAGCGGTACGATTTTTGACCTCGATAGCTGCGATTGTTTCGAAAGTTTGTGTAGGTGTAAAAATATTGTATACGTATTTATTAAAAAAAAAAATTATGATCAATTTACCAGTGAAAAAAATACTACTTTTTCAAAAATGTGTGTTGATTAACCCTCTAGTTCCCAAGACCGCCTCTAGGCGGTCTAAGTTCAGTACACGGTCAATCATGGTTCTAATTAGGTTTTGCTAAAAAGCTCACAAACACGTTCCTTTTATAATTAAATGACTTTTTGTTAAATAAAGATATGCAGCACCACACAGATACTTTTTTTTCACCTACGTTTATTAATAATATTTATTTTAATTATTTGATTTTCACACTCCGCGCAAAATAATTATTTTTGGTGATTTTCACAAACTTCTGCATTCAAATGACATTGACAACTGACTTTCGTACTAGCGCAAGCTGCAAAAGCACCAATATGAAAATTTGGGATTCCCCAAAACAGATGTAACGAAAAAAAAGCAAAACCTAATTAGAACCATGATTGACAGTGTACTGAACTTAGACCGCCTAGAGGCGGTCTTGGGAACTAGAGGGTTAAATCGGCTCTAACTTCTGAAATCCTTGACTGATTTTAGTGAGTTATACCTTGTTTTGAAGGTAATTTCAATTATTTACAATTCTATATAACAATTTTAATTTTTTCATTTTGTAATGATTAATCCATTTTTCTGAAATTTTGAACTAGTGTTTTTAGGTCTCTTTTTAAGCGACTGTGTGAGTATGAAAGTGGTGAAATGATGGGTGCTATTTTTTTACGATTTTTTTCGATTTTTTCGATAGTCATCAGAACGATAATTTTTCATTAGTTCATAAACGCAAGGTATAAAAACAATAAAGAACAAGAAAAAGTAGGTTATGGAAAAATATTTTTTTATGGTGCAATCGCATTATACAAACAAATGGAAAAAATAACTTTTCATTACCTATTTATTGTTTTGATCGGGCAATAGAAGTAGACGGCAAAATGCCACGTTGTATGTAGGCAGACTTGTTAATGTTCATAAATAAGTACGTTTATAGATAGGCAAGTGAAAAGTCACCAGATATATATTACTAAAAATGTGTTTTTTCAACTTTTACAGTAGATGCAGATGGGATCAGTGATGAGTTTGCCATAAAAAAATTCGTCAAAATGTATATAGGCAATAAAAGCCCTCGGTATGGTTTTCATAAATACATTTTTCCCAGGTAATACAACCATGAACTCCAATAAATTGATTGTTAATATTAATGAAGAAGTATTTTTCTCTTGGTTGGGATAAAAAAACACTGTAAAGTTTGCCAAAGTGCCAAATTTCATTAAATTTGAATGCATTTTTAGAGTGTCTTTTGATATAACATTGCTGTTGATAGTTATATTCGTTTTAAAACGTCACACTCGAAAAAAAACTAACTCCACATAGAACTTTTAAAGAAGATAACATTTTGAATTCAGCTTGCTTCGACTTAATTTCTACCAAAACCTGGAGTTCCGAGGACAATCATATCAAAAGCAATGCTCTAAAATATGCAAATAACATATAAACGTTGAAAGATGTCCTATCTAAAGCTAATGCTAATATCTACGATTTCAATTCAAATTTAATGGAAGTGCTATAAATTCTGCGAATCTCATATCTCTGTATTGGTGGCGTATGCGTTATATTTATTGCGGATAATATTACTCATTCGCGTAATTGTGACACTGGTCTTGAGTCTAGAGTTTTTTAGACCAGCATAAATTTAAATTGAATTTAAACAATAATTGCAAAGTAAAAATTTACTTTATTGGAAATACGGTGCTTTTAGAGTTTGAATGTAATCTGAATCGACTGGTCCATTTTGAGAAATAACGCTTCACGAAGTGTTTGCTTCAATAGGTCGATTATTTGAAGCGATCAAATTAAAGTGAAAGAACTTAAGCTAACATGCTACCAAGAGACTTCTGTTCTTTTAGTTTTTTTTAGTATTTCATGACATTTCATATATTCATATTCACAATAGTGACATTAGTGTGGAATTCATTTAACGCTAAAGAGAATTGAACATATTAATTTAATCTAATAGTACTTAAAATGTAGTAAGTGTAAACTATGTTTACACTGATATTTTTGGAACGATTAATTTAATTGTGAGTAGTTTCCTCCCCCACCAGTATCAGAATTAAATTTGGAACGAAATTGGTATATTGCGCCGAGGTGTCGATTTGATAAATGCCAGCATTTGCGACTTCCGCCCATCGGTCACAGGTGGCGTATGCGTATCGTGCACAATATATATCCATGCCTTGATATAATGATAATTTATTTAATTGGAAACTACACCTATTCATGCCACCCATCGGCGCACTCCCATCAAAACACCCAGTATCGTGTAGTCCTATTAACAGATAGTAAAACCAGCTAACACACACACACGCAGTAGTCATGTTCAAGAATACCCACCACACACACAATCATCCATCCGCTGCGAAAACACACAAAACCACTCTCTGTCGTGCTGAGTGTGCGTGCGTGTGCCAGTGTGTTTACAACACACGGTGGCATGGCACTACATAAAGTTCTCCACTGAATGAAGCAACAAAAACCATACACACACACCTACTGTGTTCGAGGGGTGGGGAATGTGTGTGTATGTGAGTATGAGTGCGTGTGTGTATACACTTCTTCTCATTGAATATTAAAGTCACAAAATGTGCGCTAATTGAAAACACTTGCAAAATTTATGGCAACACACATACATTCAGGACACCGACACAAGGCAAACAAACCGAAGTAAGCCAATAACCCTTATGAGAGTCGCAACGATGAGCGGCAGATAGAGAGAGCGACAATGTAAGAGAGAAAGACAGACAACGGGAGACTATAGTATATTATTGACGAAGAGGAGGGGTGGGGAGAACGAAAGCACATCGCAAAATGTTGCCCAGCCACTTGACCCGTTTGTCAACATGTTGCAGAACTAATAAAATAATGCTTAAAAGCATTAAATTGATTTGTCTGTCTTCCTTTCTGCTTCCGCTGCTTCCTCTTCCATTGTGTGCTGAAAACATGAAAATGAGGATGGCTTTAAGCACAAACACAAACACACACACACACTTCGAGAAGATTGGTATGATATGCCGAGAGTGTAGTTTATTTTTGCAAGAGTAAATTTGTTGGCCTTGTTTGGTGAGAGAGGGAGAGAGGGAGAGAGGCAGAGTGGCAGAGTGTATACATTAAGTAAATGTTGCTGTCATCATCATTATAATTGTGATTATGGAGTATTAAAGGATATAAATAAACAAGCAATCATCTGCACGAAAAATGGATTTACGTCGCCAGAGGTGGCCAGAAGAATTTTATATTTTTTACACAGCTTTTAATTTTAATTTTCCAAGCTTACATTACTTAATTAAATAAATTGATGGATTCTGTTAATCCATGAGGTAAAATTTGACTTTAAACTGAATTTGTGAATTCTTTTGTAAATATTTAAGCTCGAAATGTATAGAAAATGAAAGAAAATTCAAAGGATCACCTATAGATCAAACATGTTTTCGAAAACACTATAATTGGAAATGAATATTGAAATTGTTGAGAGCGCAAAGGAATATCAGTAAGTCAAGCTTCGCATATGGGTCACTCCATGTCAAGCGGTAAAATTGTTGACCTCGATAGCAGTGAATGTTTTGGAAGTTTGTATATATTCTTCTCATATAAATTGTGTATACGTATTTAAAAAAAAATAGAAAATATTTTTCACGATGTCCAATTTAACTGTGAAAAAAATTATTTTTTTTTCTAGAAAGGTGTGTTTATTTAATCGCCTGTAACTCCTGAAATACTTGAGCGATTTTAATGTACTACTCTGAAGGCAATTTCAAATACTTTTAAAATATTGATGGTGTAGCCGCGTTATACAGGGTTTTCCGACAAGAGGTGTTTTTTGGCATTCAAAGAAAAATGTCATTTTGAGATAAATGATCGGATGTTTATTTCATAATAAAGAGGAAGGTATGCCGTTAATAATGAAAAACAACATCAGCCAAATGGCCACCACGACCACGCTTACAGGACCATATCCTTTTCATGAAATCGTCCATAACTAAATCGCAAAGTGGCTGCCCAATGTCCTCGATAGCCTCACGAATTCTATCTTTGAGGCCCCTATCTTTCCGAGCCCCAGATGCGACAATTTTGCTTGTTGACGTAGCCACCGAGGTGGAAATGGGCCTCATCAGTCAAGATGGGTTTTCGATGGAATTCCGGATCATTTTCATTCATGAATTTTAATAATTTCAATGCGTTGTTGAAGCGTGTATCGTTCGATTTTTAGTAATGGCGTAGCTTATACTTGTCAAATGTCAAAAAATAAAAGCTTCAAAAGTGACAGCTACCGAAATACCTGGTGATTCAAAATAACACCTCTTGTTGGAAAACCCTGTATTTTTTAAAGTTTTAACAAATTTATTTCTTTTATTTTGATTTTTGAAATGATCATATTGATTATTTTTTAACTTTAAAGTAGTGTTTTAGATGTATTTTTTAGAGAATGATAAGATAAGATTTTTTTTGCAAAATCAACCAGAATTTCTGTAAAAAATCACCAGAATGATACATTTATTTATTAGTTTATTAACACAAGGTATAAAAACAATAAAAAATAGATGATTTGCTTTATTTTGCAAAAATATTTTTGAAAAATATTCGTAAAGAAATATAACCCAACATTTAACCACTTCACGCAGTGGCTAAAAAATAAACCTCAGAACACTACTTTAATGTAATAATTCCGAAAATCAAAATAAAAGAAATAAAATTGTAAATACTTTAAAAAATATAACGCTGCCATACATTCCACTTCTATATTTTAAAAGTAATTGTAATTGTCTTTAAACAAGGTACAGAACATCAAAACAGGTCAAGTATTTCAGGAGTTACACGCGCTTAAATGAACACACCTTTTTGAAATAATTATATTTTTTCATTGTTAAATTGGTCATAACTCGTGAAAAAAATGCATTTACACAATTTTTATGAGAATAATGCATACACAAACTTTTAAAACAATCGCAGCTATCGAGGTCAAAAGTCGTACCGCTTGACATGTAATGACTGATAGTTATTCTTTGATGATAGTTATTCTTTTCAACTGGTCACCTCATTCATGTAGCAGGCATTCTGAAAATATGAAATTGTTAACAAGCCGATGCTGAGTTACTGCTTTAGAGTGGAATGTTAGTCATTCCTGTTTTCTGGATTGAGTAGTAGTAGTACATACATCTGTTACCCTCCTCCTTCAAACATCAGATCATGTTCCAAACTAACAGTATTAGGTCAAACTATTGAGCTCAATTATGCGACTATACGGGCAATCATTGTGTTTATCATTCAAAAAGGCTCCGTTATTATTGACAACATTCGTTCCGAGAGATTAAAATTTGCGCTACTGTGCTGATTGAAAAGATATTTTGGATCTCACCAATTAATTCAAGAAGGCTGTTCTCTAGACCACTGAAAAAATTCTGAATGGGCATTTTGAGTAGATCATTTTTGTGAATTAAACTGGTCGGAGTTTCTTTTTACAGTGAGTCAAAGTTTTAATTTTTTGGTCGAAGGGTTGCAACTTAAATCATGAAACTCGAATTTTTTAGATATCAGCACTCTTTAGGGGGAACGTACCGAAAGATGATAAAAAATGGTACCAACCAAACGACTGCATCTAGAATAATGAAATTCGGTATAGACAGGAAAATTAAAAAAGATACTGTGGACTGCTCGCCGTGGTGGAGGGTCTGGTATGATTGTGATCTAAGTCAAAATTCTAAAAAATGAGATATGCCAATTTTTCTCTTTACTTTGATCAGATCTCTAATTTAAGAACTGTTCTTTTTGACATTTATAAAAAATGTACCGTTACAATGACATTTCTCACTTTTTGCACACCAAAAGTGTCTTTAGTGTTAGTTTGAAAGTGGTCACACACACACACTATATCCACTGACATTGATGTGTGGTTATGTAAACAAACATTTTTTTATGTCCACTGTAAGTGATTCGGATAATTTAAATAACATATAAAATAAAATTATTTGAAAATTAAATACAAATTTCAATATAAGGTTTCTACATAAACAATCTGTTAATATTTATAAAATATATACATATGGGCATCTCCCAAAAAAGGTCTACCAAAAAAAATTAAATCAGACCACACTAATAGCTTTTAACTTTATTTTTTATAAACAAATTTTCCGCCTTCTAGCTCTCAAAAACACTTTTGCCACGCCTATACCGCCCATGAAACGAAAATTCAAAACCCGGCATCATATTTATCTTTATCGTGGTCAGTAATATATACCTTCCAATTTTCAGCCTTTTAGCTTAAAAAACACTTTTGCCACGCCCACTCCGCCCACAAAACGAAAATATAAATTTCGGCATCACATTTATCATTCTCGTGCTCAGTAATATATATGTACAAATTTTCCGCCTTCTAGCTCTCAAAAACACTATTGCCACGCCCACTCCGCCCACAAAATGAAAATCAGTGGTCAGTAATATATGTAACAATTTTCAGCCTTCTAGCTCAAAGAACACTATTGCCACGCCCCCTCCGCCCACAGAGCAAATTTTTAAAAATTCTATAGCCTATAGTTCCTTCCAGACCTGCATCTATCAGTACTGAAAATTTCGACAACATCGGTTCGGCCGTTTACACGTGATTGCGGAACAAACAAACAGACAGACAGACTTACACTAAGGTTTTATAATATTAATAGGGATAATAGGGATGTAGTACTCTAAAAAAGCTGATCGACTTTTTCAGTTACTTTCTTGTTTTTGGCGTAGTTTAAGGCGTGCGAATGTCGCGTCCGGGCCACTGGGAGATGCCCATATGAGCATGTTTTGCGTTAGAATGTCAGCTATTACAAAATTAATCGACATACTTTTTCCGACTTTTTTCTATTTTTTATGATTTTTTTTTTCGTGCAAGCAAAGATAGATTTTTTTTGGAAAAAAATATTTGTTCTCAATTTTCTGAAGACTGTTCCTAACCCACTGTTTATATGTTAAAGTGTAATTTACAAGATTTGTATACAACATAATTACCTTCCCTTTAACATATAAAAGGGTTCAATCGCATCAAAATAAGAGTACAAATATTAAAGGGACTTAGGACGAAAACCAACCAAACGGCTCTATCTATTTAGAATAACGAAATTCGGCGTAGTATTGGTGGAGGGCGTACTCCGTGGTCGAGTGTATATAACATTCACCCCCTGCCGAACTTAATGCCTATTTACTTGTATTTAAATAATTTTTACTTCTAAGTTTTCTTTAAATAAAAATACATATAATTATTATCGAATTTCCAAAATCGATAACTATGGAAGTTAACGATTACTAAGTCAGTTATCGATAAATAAAAGTTTTCTTTAAAGTACGAGGCATACATTTAATTTATATTTTAGCTTAAAATTAAAATACATCTAATTTTTATCGAATTTCCAAAATCGATAACTATGGAAGTTAACGATTACTAAGTCAGTTATCGATAAATAAAAATGTTATTGATTTTTTATTTTGGTCCATTGGAACGAAAAATCGTTTTTTCCAAGTTGAACGTCCGATATCTCCATAACTAAGCGAGATATTGATAAAATACTCACAATTTTCTGTTTTGAGGTCCTCTAGTCAAAAATATAGTCAAAGCTTCGATGTCATATTCTGTTATAAATGAAAATAATTAATTAATATTTTTGCCGAAGGACTGTGTATATAGCTTTTTCTAATATGTTCTAGCTTTCTAATTTCGAAATCAATATTTACCAAAATTATGAATACTTTTTTTTTAAATTTTTTACTAAAATTCCAATGTTTTTCAAAGGTCCCTTTGAGATTTGTACTCTCATTTTGGAAATATAGAACCGTTCACACCCGTTTATACGTTCAACTAAAGGCAATTATAATGGCTAGAAATGCCACGAATATCCCATCACATAGAAGCTGTGGTTTAAGAACAGCCTGCAAAAACTTGCGAAAAAATAATTTTATGCCTTCAAAATTATTCAATCTATAACAAAAATTGTCCCCAAAAAAGTTTCCGACACAGTATTCTGCAGGAGTTAACAAAATTCTACTCTATCCTGTATAAATTCAAAACGAACTGTCGCCACACCTCTCGCATTGTCTGGCATGTAAGAGAGAGGGAGAGCGGCTCCTGCATTCCATGTTTATTACCATGATTCAGATTTTGATAGTTTCGGGAACATTATTATGATGCTTCCTTCCATCACATGATGCCAGCAACAACAACAACATTAACAAAGCTGTTGCACTTCGGTACCACTTAAACATTATTGTCAGCAGCAGCATCATCCACCTGGTAATGCTACTACTACTCATCCTCCTGCCCTGTCTTCATTATTATGATCATCATCGTGATGATGAAGTTGACATTGTTGTTGCAGTTGTAGTCGCATCGGTAAAATTCTTTTACTGGCTTTTATGCAAACAATTCCTGTCATTGGATTTCAGTTGGGCTCTTCTGTGACATCCAATAAGAGCAACAACGACGACGACGTCGTTGCCGCCGCCATCATCATACATCGTAGCCGGCGGCGTGGATTCCCCTCATTCGTTTCGGCAGCCGTCAAGTCCATTGCGAGTTTCATGCTGGAAAAGGCAGATGAATCAAATCGTTGCTCATACTGCTGCTGCTGCACACCTTTACGTTGTGTTCTTTTTATATCCGTCCGTCCGTCCCCGTTCGTTCGTTTGTTTGTGCCGCAAAGTAAAGTTAACGTGTTTTTTGCTCAATTATTGGGATTTGCGAATCCTTGTATGGAGATGTCGAGATGAGGGGTGTGCTTGTATGTGTGTTCGTACGTAAATTCGTTTCGTTTACATTGAACATGTTTTGCGATATGATGATGTGGCAGCAGCAGACAATTTGCACGTGGCAACAATGTATCCATTTGTAGACTTTTTGTTGCTTTTGTGCAAGATACACACACGTATCATAGGCTCAATACAATATCAATTAATGGAGATGGGAAGCGAGACAAGCAGTGGTAGGAGCGGATCCTTCCCACCTCAGCATTGAAGGACTTTTTTCGATTTGTTCGTTTCTACAATTGAAGTGGTCAGGATCTGGAGAGGTATGTTTTTGGACCTAATAGATTTCAAGTGAGTTGAAATATATAACGATGATATCACTGTTATAATTGGTTTACAGTAAATAGCAGTTCCTTCATGGAACTTTACTTTACAAAAAACGAAAGTATATTCCATTGTTTACTTGAAGAAATTAGCTTGAAATTAAAAAAAATATATATTTTTTTGTATCTCATACCTCAAAGAAGTTAAATTTTTTTAAAATTACCTCGATCCACTCTATTGTATACAAATTCTTATTTTTTGAAAATCGACAATTGCAGCTTTATTCGCCTCATATTAGAAAAATATCAAATGAAATTTGAAATATCAAATTGGAAATTTGAAAGATTTGGAGTTTAAAAAAAATCATTATCGAATGATTATGTTATTTCATATATTTGTACGAACTTACAATGAATATGCAACACGTATGGTTTTGCATATACCCCAGATAAAATCTCTAAGCCAGGTCGAAGTTAGCCAATACACAAAACTTTTACTCTACACTGAAAGAATTTTCCTTCATAATATTTATGAAGCGATTTCAAAAAAGGCTTTTCATAAATTTAGTGAATTTTTTCTTAATATGTATGAAAAATTCATAAATGAAATGAAATGTTTCATACAATAAACATTTCATTTCGTATTTCATAAAACAAAATTGTTAAATTAGTGAAACTTAGTTTCATAAGATCAAAGAAAGATTTCATTGTATTAAAGAAACAATTCATAAATATTATGAATATGTCATAACCAATAAAATATTTGTGTTATGAAATGTCTTCATAAATATAATGAAGGACTTCATAGTTTTTATGAAATGTTTCATAACATACAACTACATTTTTAGTGTGTCGTCTGTAATGGTTGAATGCTAGCAATTCTCATTTGTACTCTGTTAACTCTGACATAAGAATGACATAAGATTTAGGTCATAGACATATTCATTGCAAACACTCTCGCAATGGCGGTGTGTCTTGATTGGTTAGTCAACGAGTCAGAGTTTTTATATTGGAAACTTATATATATATATGTATAAATTATTACTTTTTATGAAATTCTTTCATAAAATTAATGAAGTTTCTTCCAAAATCTATGACAATTTTCATACATCATATTATGAAAAACAAGTAAAAACGGTTTTAAGTTCGGCCGGACAGATCTTTATACACCCTCCACTATGGATTCCATACCGCAGAGACTGCCGATTTTCGTAGAGGTCCAGTAACATTACAGGAATATTAAATTTTTTTGATATAGCCAAACCAAATCAAATAAAAATATATAAAAAATTATAAATGAATATAAAATTTTATTATTTCAAGCCACGCTTATAAGGCAAGGCTTCTAATATGTTTATACTATATATATCAAAATAATACTCCACGTCAACATATTTCATCCTATTTTAATTCCAAAAGTACAATTTTGAAAATCCATTATCTCACGTACACAGGTGCAAGAAAACCTAACCTATTTTGATTCAACCAATTTTTGCCGCAAAAGTAAAAAGTACGAATTTAAAAAAAATTATTTGTTTGTCTATGCAGAATGTATACACAGAATTTCATCATTCTAGCTGTTTAGTTGGTACTATTTTTATCCCTCTGTACCCGTTGTAGCCCTTGAAAGTACGAATTTAGAAAAAACCTTTTATTTTTCTCAGAGGAATCTATACTGCGAATTTCATGACTCTGTCTGCCCTCATTTGGTTGGTACTATTTTTATCCCCTTTTTCCATTTTAACCCCATAAAGTACGAATTTCGACAAATCCGTTTATTTTACTTGTCTGCACAATCAGAGGAATGTATATACCGAATTTCATTATTCTAGGCAGCCGTTTAGTTGGTACTATTTTTATCCCTCTGTTCCCTTTTTACCCCTTAAAATTAAGAGTTTGGATAAAACACTTTTATATTATGTATCTCCTCGAATAGAGGAATGTACACACCGAATTTCGTGTTTCTAGCTGTCGTGTCGTTCAATAGGTACCATTTTTATCCCTTTTTGCCCCTACGAATAAATATCACTTTATGGTGCACATTTTTGTTATAGGGGGAATGCACATACCTAATAAAAAGTATGTACAAGCAGACATATTGAAAAAATATGCTTAAATACTCTAAAAGATTAGGGGTTATTATGGGTGGTATATTGTGAGGAAAAATTTTTCCCCTTTTATGCAGATTTCGCCCAGTTTCAATCCCAACCGATCTACGACTATAAGATGCATTTATGGAAAATTTGGACGTACTAGCTCCTTTCGTTTAGATGCTAGCGTGCTTTCAACGGACGGACGGACGGACAGGACTAGATCGTCTTAGAATTTCATTACGATCAAGAATATATGTACTTTATAGGGTCTCAGGTCGATATTTCAAGGTCTTACAAACGGGGTGACAAAGTTGGTATACCCCCATCCTGGAGGTGGAGGGTATAATAATGTTTTTTTATGACAAAAGTTCTTCGAATGAAGAACTGAATTTCATAGTTTCTAAGAAATGATTTTAACTGGGATATTGTCCTGGCTCAAGACCATTTTGCATCTATATTTAATAGAATGCAAATTTATTTACAAATGGCATGGTGACATTTATTACTTGGCTGCAGACTACCACTATCATGATTTCCACCCTGTCTAAAGGTTTCGTTCAGGTGGCTTCGCAGCGACTTTTCAACATCAAACCCGGCCTCTATAAGGAGATGATTCTCACAAACGAAAGAGAATCACAACTCACTTGCCGAATTTGCGTTTAAAAAATCGCACCAATCTCCTTATAGAGTCCGGGTTTGATGTTGAAAAGTCGCTGCGAAGCCACCTGAACGTTACAGCCGCTTGCATGGTACCAATTTTATCCCGTTTTGATCCTAATGGTACGAATATCGAAAGATATCTTTATTTTTCGTGTCTGCACAGTCACAGCAATGTACACACCGAATTTCACTATTCTAACTGCAACCGTTTAATTGGTACCATTTTTACCCTTTCGCCCCATTTCCGCCCAAAAGTACAATTTTCGAACAAATCCTTTATGTTTCACGTCTACACAGTCAGATAAATGCATACACCGAATTTCATGATTTTATCTTCAGCGATTTGGTTGGTACCATTTTTATCCCCCTTTACCAATTGTGTCCCTTAAAAGTACAAATTTCAAAAACTCTCTACTCTACTTGTACACACAGAATTTCATGTTTCTAGCTGTAGTCGTATCATTGGTACTATTTTTATCCCTTTTGTCCCATTTAATCCACTAAATCTTTTTCGTACTTTTTTGTGATTACACGTTACTGGAGGAAGGTACGAAATAAATTGTGTATAAAATTGGGAATTTTCAAAAAAATAGTCTAAATATTAGGGGTATTTTCAGTCCTTGTTAGGGAAAAATGTTTCCCTCTGGGCCGATTTTGTCCGGTTTCAATCCCAACCGATCTGCAACCATAAGACACAGTTAGGGAAAATTTGAACCTCCTAGCTCATTTCGTTCGGCCTCTATCGTGCTTTCAACAGACAGACAGACGGACATGACTAAATCGTCTTAGAATTTTACCAGGATACAGAATATATATATACTTTATGGGGTCTCCATGGAATATTTCAAGGTGTTACAAATGGAATGACAAAGTGAATATACCCCCATACTGGAGGTGGAGGGTATAAAAAGAATATATATATTTTTTTCAATTTTTAGGCTGTTTCTATGTGAAAGAAATTCTCAAAATTTGTAGACATTGGAATTACCATTGATTCGGCATATAACCAGGTGTGATCGGAAATGTATTTCCAAACTGAGAGTACAAATATTAAAGTTTCCTCAACGAAAAATGGATTTTTGGCAAACAAAAAAGTAAAAAAAATCATATACTCCCTCCACCAAGATGCATTCCATAGTATTATCGGCAGAATAGATGCTGTGATTTGCACGTAGAAGTGTAGAAACATTAAGGAAATTGTGATATGGGTTCGAGGCTACAAAAATGTGTTTTATTCAAAAAGGCAGTAATTTCAAAAATATGCTTAAACACCATAACATTAAGAAATATTAAAATTAAACATTTCATACCAATCTACTACGTTCTTTCCATTATTCAGGAGATTACGCTGAAAAACAACGTTTTTATCCGACTTTCCTTTAGTCCTTGTATAGGAAAAACCTTTAATCCTTGATCGATAAAAACAATTGCAATAATATAAATGCAAACGATAAAGAATATTGCAACCGCTGCAGGACAATAACACATGTTTCTGCAAATTTCAGCCACATACTTTGTGGCATGCAGTTTGCTTTCCACAGACAGACGGACATGACTAGATCGTCTTGGAATTTTAAGTCGATTTCCGCGGACTAGAAATTCATCTTAGAAATGTTCTTAGAATTGTCCGTAGATTACACTGAAAGAAAAATCGCTCGTTGCATCAACGAATCAGCTTCGTTATTGCCATTTCGTTGCATCAACGAAATATTTCGTTCCCACAACAATCCGACACGTTGCTGCAACGATGTGAACGTTTATGGTATGAAATCGATTTTTTGTACTTTTCGTAGTTTCGTTCCTGCAACAATTCAATATTCGTTGATGCAACGAAAATATTCTCTTTCAATTTTTACATGGGAAAACATTAATTAATACAAAAAATCTAAAAACTTCTGATTATAATCATTGTTTTTATACAAATCTATATTATTTTGTCAAAAATTATTAAAATTAATGGAGTTTGGATGGAACACTTTGCCTCAACAACTCATTCGTTGCAGCAACAATTTATTCGTTGGTGCAATAATCGGAGACACACAAATTATGTGTTTTTCTAGTGTGTATTTTTGGGATGTATTAGATAGTAATTCTCATTCACGTTGTTGGAGTTCTGCCTTAAGTAGTTGAGCTGCTGTTGCGAATAATCACTTCGAAGTCCACTACCGGTGGTCATCATGGAACTAAATTATCTATACTGAAAGAAAAACGTTCGAGGCCGGGACGAATTTTGTTTTTGAAAATCAACTAACGTCGGGGCGTTCATTGCTGCAACGATAAAGTTTCGTTGGTGCAACGAAAATGTTTAATTTATTGCCACGAATATTTTCGAAACCACATTGTTTCAGCAAGGAAACCGCGTTGTTGTAGCAACGAAACAGAGTTGTTTCAGCAATGAAAAAGAGTTGTTGCAGCAACGAAACAGAGTTGTTGCAGCAACGAACATATTCGTTGTAGAACTATAATTTCCATTAAATCAAGATTCGTTGCATCAACGAAATTTTGTTCGTTGCAGCAACGAACGCCGACGTTGGTTGACTTTCAATGAACAAATTCGTTCCGGTCACGTACGTTTTTCTTTCAGTGTACGTTATTCATTTTTTCATAGTTGTTAATTTTTTCCACCCATACAAATTTACCCGCTCTAATGTACACATCTAATTGTGCGATTCTAGCTACAGCCGTTTGCTTGGTACCAATTGTATCTCTTTCACCGCCTTTTGTCCATAAAAGTATGAATTTGGAAAGGGGTTTCAGTTCATAGTGGGTAAAAATTTGTCAAAAAGCATTGGTTGGAGCTCACGGAAGCGTCAAGTAGTGCCTTACGGCACCATTTTCAATCAGCAAAGTCTGCAGAAAACACTTCTAATTGTCCTAACCTATGGCAACTCCAAACCTAACTTCGTTATAGAATTTTTGGCAGTAAATATAAATACATATTTTATTAAGTATTAAATAGTAATAAAAAATAATCAATGTTCAAAGTCTCTTCAAATATGTTGCATTATATAACATTGGCATGGTGGTAGGTCTTTAAACTTTAGAAACTCAACTTGGATGGTTAAACAACTGCCCGTGCCGCACCCCTGCTGTTACCAGATTAATTAAAAATTCTCAAAACCAAAGACTAAAAGAAAAACAATAAAACAATATATTCGAAGGAATTTCTATGGCTATTTGATATATCGAACAAATCGACTAGTCTCGACATACATAGATACCAATTATTTGTGAAGTTTTATTATTATTAAGCTTGATTTGGACATGTTAGCGGGTTTTGTGATAATGAAGACATTTCTATGAATCCAAATGCTCAAGCGTTAAATTTTGAACACTGGGTCGACTAGTTTTGCAAGACCATCAAACAGCGTCTCTGTCTCGACGTGGGTGGCGACGCGACATTCGCTTTGATTATTTCATAATTTAATAAATTTCAACTAAAAATATACAATATTCCGGGTTGTTAAAATTTAAATTCATTCAGCACATGAACATATGCAGACGCAGACACAGAGCTAGAGAGAGAGAGTGAATAAAAAACGAAACATTCAATCAACATAATGGCCATACAAAACATGCAGCAGCAGCAACAGAAGACGAAGATGAAGATGACATGGCGCAGCAAAACGATGAAGACGAACAGCAGCAATTAATTAATTATAAAAGAAAATACTGTGAAAATCGAGCAATCCTTTCTTTCTTCTTTCGAAAAAACAACCGATGACTAAGAATGGCAAACAACAACAGCAAGAGAAAAGTACGAACGAAACGAAAACAACAACAGCGAAGCACAATAGTAAAGAAACGAAACGCAGCGAAAAAAACACAACTCGAGAAACTATGAAATGAATGGTGGTGCACAGTGGTATCGAAGAAAAACATGGCTTGTAAAGGGTGATTTTTTAAGAGCTTGATAACTTTTTTTTTTTAAAAAAACGCATAAAATTTGCAAAATCTCATCGGTTCTTTATTTGAAACGTTAGATTGGTCCATGACATTTACTTTTTTAAGATAATTTCATTTAAATGTTGACCGCGGCTGCGTCTTAGGTGGTCCATCCGCTTAGTCCAATTTTGGCATTTCCACGTTTTTGAGTAACAGAGACCCAATTGGTGCGAACGGCGACGAATCGAAAATTGGTGGTCATCATTAACACTGGCCGATACAGCTGCGATATTTTCTTCAGTTCGCACTCTACGTAAGCGTGTTGGTGGTTTAATGTCCAACAATGTAAATTTGGTGCGAAATTTAGTCACAATAGCCCGAATAGCCGCTTCAGTGGGTCGATTAAACTGACCATAAAATGGAAGCGCGCAATGAACTTTCTTAACAGAGCACGCATTTTGATAATAAAATTCAATAATTTGCAAGCGTTATTCGTTTGTAAGACGATTCATGATGAAATGTCAAAGCATACTGAGCATCTTTCTCTTTGACACCATGTCTGAAATCCCACGTGATCTGTCAAATACTAATGCATGAAAATCCTAACCTCAAAAAAATCACTCTTTAACTGAAATGGAGACTGTGTTTATTCCGTATTCAAAAACGATTGTTCCTAAAACAACTGTTTCTGCATGAAAGGGTATCCATCATAATTCCCTTTAATTAAACGCACAACCGTAGGTGAATACTCAAATACTCCCAAAATCATAGTACAGACATTAAAGGTAACTTCTAGGAAAAATGGAAATTTAGATACAAAAATATCCATAGACCAATGTATGGGGCATTCCACGACAAAACATCTATTTACTCTATAAATCTTAAGGCTTGGCTGTTTTTCAGTTTCTTTTTTAAGTTTTGAAAATTTGGAAACACGAAAAAATTTAAAAAACAGTAATTTTTATAGGCCCACTTTCAACCAAGCCTTAAAATTTACAGCCTAAATAGATGTTTAAATATTTTTTTTTTGAGAAAATCGAAGAGTACAAACCATTAAAAAATAAAGTTTAAATTTATTTTTGGTTTTCAAAAAATTAAAAAAAAATATTAATTATTATAGGCCCACTTTCAACCAAGCCTCAAAATTTACAGAATAAATAGATGTTTAAATAAAAATAAGTAAGGACTAAGGACTATATGATACACTCCACTTTCTATCCGAATACAATTCAACTCGGAAAAAATGAAACGGGAAAAATTTGTTTGTTTCCTAATCATATGCTAATATGACCTGGTCCAATTTGTCAAATCGAAAATAATATTTGTATCGTGGATATATCCAAATATGGAATAAAGTGACTAACTTTCACAATAAGTGCTTCCAGTTCAAACATAACGTGTTATGCTCACTTTCGGTGAAAATTCGTGGTTTCTGGGCGGAAAAGTTCTATCCGTGAGTGAAATTAGTTATATGTAAATCTGAACCGATCTGACCCATTTTCACCATGGGTGTTTCTAGTTGATATATAAGATATTTTGAAAGATTTGAAAAATATCTATTAAAATATGTGGTTTATAGAGTGGAAAAAGTCAAATCGGGAGCTTAATTTGTATGGGAGCTATATATAAATCTGAACCGATCTAACACATTTTCACCACAGGTGTTTCTAGTGGAAATATAAGATGTTTTGCCAATTTTGAGGAAAATTTTGTTGTAATATATGGTATCTAAAGTGAAAAGAGTCAAATCCGGAGTGAAATTCGTATGGGTGATTCTAAGTCGATCGGTATACTTAACAATGGGTCTATCTTCCTTCCTTTTGGGTGCTACAAACAAATGCACAAAGACATAATACTCTCGTGGAGTGTATTAAAAACAAAATATATAAATAATATTTAGGGTATTTAGCACATTTTTTAAGATTGCTGCGGGAGTGTTCTTTAAAATTATTTAAAATTTTCTAATATATCACCAAAGAAACATTACAATTTATTTATAATTTATATAAAATTATGTGTGACCCAACTTAACTTCATTTTACCTTTATCAATTTTTCATAGTGTTGGATGCGATCCTATGATTTCTCCTATGATTTACTTTTTCCGCTCTAGAAACCACATATTTCAACAAATAACTTTTTTTGAAAATGCTATAAAAAACTACTGAATATTTTCTCAAATTTCTTTTTTTATTTGAAAGTACAATCCTTCCGGTTAATAATGGAAAACAATTTCATTCAAATGCCTGCTGAGGGCACCCCACAAATAATAGTCCAACGGTTGAATAGTTGAAAAAAAAACGTTAGATGGCGGACCCTATATATTATTGAAAGTGATTTTTATACAAGATTGTATCATTATGGTTTCCTTTAATAAACTATTTGTCATTCATTGTCGTGTCTTCATAATATATGTTTTAAATTAATCAATTGAACAACGTAGCACTAAATTACATTTTATCAAAGTATAGATTAAATTACTATTAATGATCTTAAATGTTCACTTAAAACTTGAATCAAAATTTAGAATAAGGGCATATTATTAAATATTTTCGAAATTTTGGACTTTTAACGGTTACCAACTATTTTTTAAGTGACATTTTTTAATCGATATTGTCCCAAAAATAATGTAAACCGAACAAGCAAGGAAACGCTAAAGTAGGGCGGGGCCGACTCTATGATACACTCAACTTTCTATCCGACTACAATTTAATTAGGTGAAAGAGTGAAAACGGACAGGATTTTTGCATCCTGTAAATGTGAGTGTTTGACAAAAAATTTAAAATAGGAAAGGACATTTGTATGGGGTATATTGAAATCTGGAACGAAATAGGTGAAATATAATATGTATAGTTTGGCCAAAATCGGTTAAACATTTGGGAGCAACATTTGTATTTGCGCTATATCTAAATCTGAACCGATCTTAGCCACTTTCACCATATGTTTTTTACTTGGATTATAAGCTGTTGTGCCAAATTTAAAGAAAATCGAGTACAATATGTGGTTTCTAAAGCGGCAAAAGTCAAATCGGGAGCTACATTTGTTTGGGGGCTATATCTAAATCTGAACCGATCTTACCCAATTTTTGCATAGGTGTTTCTAGTTGGATTATAAGATGTTGTGCCAAATTTAAAGAAAATATGGTATAATATGTGGTTTCTAGAGCGGAAAATGTCAAATCGGGAGCGACATTTGTTTGGGGGCTATATCTAAATCTGAACCGATCTTACCCACTTTCTGTATAGGTGTTTCTAGTTGGATTATAAGATGTTGTGCCAAATTTAAAGACAATCGGGTTCAATATGTAGTTTCTAGAGCGGAAAATGTCAAATCGAGAGCGCCATTTGTATGGGGGCTATATCTAAATCTGAACCGATCTTACCCAATTTTTTCATAGGTGTTTCTAGTTGGATTATAAGATGTTGTGCCAAATTTAAAGAAAATATGGTATAATATGTGGTTTCTAGAGCGGAAAATGTCAAATCGGGAGCGACATTTGTTTGGGGGCTATATCTAAATCTGAACCGATCTTACCCACTTTCTGTATAGGTGTTTCTAGTTGGATTATAAGATGTTGTGCCAAATTTAAAGACAATCGGGTTCAATATGTAGTTTCTAGAGCGGAAAATGTCAAATCGAGAGCGACTTTGTATGGAGGCTATATCTAAATCTGAACCGATCTTACCTAATTTCTGCATATATGTTTCTAGTTGGATTATAAGATGTTGTGCCGAATTTAAAGAAAATCGAGTATAATATGTGGTTTCTAGAGCGGAAAATGTCAAATCGGGAGCGACATTTGTATGGAGGCTATATCTAAATCTGAACCGATCTTACCCAATTTTTTCATAGGTGTTTCTAGTTGGATTATAAGATGTTGTGCCAAATTTAAAGAAAATCGGGTACAATATGTGGTTTCTAGAACGGAAAATGTCAAATCGGGAGCGACATTTGTATTAGGGCTATATCTAGGGTTTGGGGTTTCCCGGGCTTTTTTCATTTCCCGGGAAAACGGGAATGAAAAATTTCATTCCCGGGAATCCCGGGAATTCCCGGGAAAAAGTAATTTATTTATAGGTATGTTCAATATGGTATAAAATATCAACATTTAATAACTGATGTGTGTTTTTTCAATACTGTCATATTACAAATTAAAAGCGAATGTTATTGTCAAAACATTTTACAAATTATTTTTCATTTTACAAATATTTTACTCTACAATATTTTACTCAAGATTATATTCGGAACATACAAATTTATATTGAGAAATGTAAATTCATATTAGGGACATATAAATTCATAATGGGTAATGTAAATTCATAATAGTTACATGTTAATTCATAATGAGATATATAAATCATAATTCATTGAGAACAATTAATTCATAATAGGAACATACCAATTCATAATGAAATATACAAGTTTGTAATCAGAAAATGCGCTTTCATATTCAGAAAATATGAATTCATAATGAGAAAATATAAAATCATATTGAGAAAATGTAAATTTATAATGAGAAAATCGATAAAATATGTGTTTCTACGAAAATATCCATAAAAAACGTACATACATAGCTTCGATTATAAATTTTAGAGTTCCTGATAATGAATTTATATTTTATGAATATAAATATTCAATAAGAATTTATATTTTCTCATTATCAATTTGGATTTTCTCATTTTGTATTTATATATCTCATACAAATTGATAGTATGTTCTTATTATGAATTTATATTTCTCAATATGAATTTACATTTCACATTACGAATTTACAGTGCTGATTATGAATTATCATGCTCCTATTATGAATTTACATCTCTCATTGTGAACTTACATATTCCGATTATAAATTACATTTTCTCATTATAAACTTGAAAAGTTGTAGACTAATCGTCAGAATTGGACATTTATATCGCAGGTAGAAGTGACTGACACCTACACTAGAATCAAAATTGAAAACGATTAAGGAAACAAATAACTAATTTACGGAGAATTTAATTTAGAATATTCATTCGTCTGGAGACAAAAATATTTTATAGAAACAGGGGGGAATATTCAAATAGAAACATAAAAAAATTAATATTAATTTAATAAATTCATAAAAAATAAATTTATTGAAATAGTCCAGTCATTAATTCTTACAAAGGGCCATTTAAATACACCGCAGCATATATTTATATTCCTATTAGATTTCTCTTGAAAGTTTCCAGGCGAACAATTTATATTGTACTCCTATTATTAGACCATTTCTTCCTGGCTACATATTTAAAGTAAATTGTTCTTGAAGAAGATATTCACCTCGATTCTTCTAGGAAAACAAGAAAATTTACATTATGTAAGCCATAGTATTGTCGGCATAATATTTTTATTTCACAATAAAGATACTGCAAATAGCCTCACAAAAAGTTTGTATTCCCCTAGCTGGGTTTCGCTTAAAATGACTATTTAGCGAATGTAAAAAGTTTTGTTTGTAGTAATATAATATAAACAAATACTCAATAAATACTCATTATATCAGTATATGTATCTAAATACATATATGAATTTGAAATACATCTAAAAATTCCAATTTATATAATAACATTAAATTATTGATCAACATAATAAATAAATTATTTTTTAATATTTCCCGTATTCCCGGGAAATTGAAAATTGTTTCCCGGGAATTCCCGGAAAAAATTTGACGGGAATTCCCGTGAAAAACGATTCGGGAATTCCCGGACCCCAAACCCTAGCTATATCTAAATCTGAACCGATTTGCCTCAAATTAAATAGCGTTCGTCCTTGATCCACAAAACTTACTTGTGCCAATTTTTGTTAAGATCGGACTATAATTGCGACCTGTAGTTTGATTACAACAATAGATGGACAGACAGACAGACGGACATTGCTAAATCGACTCAGAAAGTGATTCTAAGTCGGTCGGTATACTTAACAATGGGTCTATCCCGCTTCCTTTTGGGTGTTACAAACAAATGCACAAAGCCATAATACTCTCGTGGAGTGTATAAAAAGCGGGATAAAGCGGGACTTTTTGTCAAAAAGGGAGATTATGCGGGATGGACATTTTTAGCGGGACTGGGCATCAAAAAGCGGGATAGTCCGGCGAAAAACGTGATGGATGGTTACCTTATATATACCTGATCCGCCTACTTTTACGCCCACCTCCCATAGAAAAAACATGAATAAGTAATTTAAGTATAGTCTTTTAATAATTTTTTAACATCATTATCATACTATTATTGTTATAGTTTTTACTGATTTTTTTTTTGGAAAGGAGTCATTTACGAAAATATGCGATAAAGTCAAATGATAAGTTTACTGTGATTGTACCAAAGGATTGAATATTCAGTAAATTTGCATGCCATTTTAAACAAACTTCGAGTGTGTCTGTCCAAACATATAATAAATATATCAGCCTAATATTACGGAATCATAATACTCAGATATCTGACAACAAAATACCAAACAATTATCCAAATCGGCGAACATGAAAAAAATGGTTTTCGGAGCATTCGGACCAATGCACCATTTTTCTTCGAAAATGAGCAGGGAGCCGCTGCTGCCGTCATGCTCAACGAATTTTTGTTTCCAAAAATGCAAGAGAATGACATGGACGACTTTAGGTTTCAACAAGACGGGGCCACATGGCACACAGCCAACGCAACCATTAATATTTTTGAAAATCGAATAATCAGCCGAAATTGGCCGCCTCGTAGCCTCGGATTTTAGCCCTTTGGATTATTTTCTGTGAAGAGCCATTAAGGATATATGTTACGCAAACCAACCATTGATATCGATGTTGCCTTTAAGGATATTCGAGTCGGAACAATAGAAAATAAACTGAAAAATTGGGTTGATCGGAAGAGGTATTGCCGAGCCAATCGTGGTAGTCATATGAATGATATTGTGTTCCTTTATTAAATGACAATAAAACCTTTTTTATAGTTGATTCTAATTTAAAATTTTAAATGGCCCTGCCTGTATTTGCAATCATTCACTTGGCGCTGCAGTTTTGCTGGCTTGGTTTTAGTTTCGCGTAGAAACCATCAACTTGGGTTTGCTTTATTTCAAAATGCTTATTCCAAAAATATCGCCGGTTCCTTTTCGGTGATAGTAAAGATTCCGCAAACAATGTCATTCACATATCCATGTTTTGTTATTACTCAGATACTCTGGGCTATTGCTGTCTTAACTTAATTTTGGCTGGTTGATTTGGCGTCGTCATCTGGAATTGTTGTCGAATCATCATCATACCGGTAATCAACAGCTATAAACATTTTGGAGCAACGTTTCAACGTTTTTTTACCTCAGTTTTGCTATCTTAATTTTTCACACTAATTTTTTTTGAAAATGGAATATGTATTCCTCTTCCCAAGTTCTGTCGAAACCTCATACCCTCGCTACCGCCGGCATTGTGGCTCTATCTACAGCATTTTTTCTGCACTAGAGTTTTATTTGTAGAGGTTTCTGAATCTCAATTATGCTGCGTTCGGATGCACATCAAAAAATCACTTTTTTTAGATTTTTTATTTTTGTTATATGAATATTGACAGGCGAAATCAGCTCAAAGTGGATTTTGTGTACATATCCGAACGCAGTATTACGATATTTTGGGCATTGTCCCAGTAATATGTTGCAATTGCATTAAAACCAATCGAATAAACAACATTTCTATAATATTCGATCGATTTCCATTCAGTGCAGTATCTATGCGTATGCTTAATATTATTCGCAAGAAATATAACACATACGCCTTCAATACTAGATGCCTAGAGAACGGCAAGCTTTATAGCACAACGATGTCCACAGTCATTCATATGGGTTCTTTACATTAGACACGCCGAGAAAAAAATGTTCTTTTATAGACACTAGGGCGTATAGATTTTGTATTTATAACCTACACCACAGGGTATATTGTTTTTGTGCATTTGTTTGTAACACCCAAAATGAAACGAGATAGACCCATCTATTATTATACCGATCGGCTTAGAATCACTTTTTGAGTCTATTTAGCGACCGCCCATCTATTCTTGTAATCAAAGTCCAGGTCGCAATTGTTGTTAGAACTAAATGAAGCTTTGCACAACGAAGTTTTGTGGGATAAGGACGATCGCTATTTAATTTGAAGCAAATCGGTTCAGATTTAGATATAGCTCCCATACAAATTTTGCTTTCGATTTTACTTTTTCCGCTCTAGAAACCACATATTTCAACTGATTTTCCTCCAATTTGGCAAAACAGCTTATATTTCAACTAGAAACAGCTCTGGTAAAAATAGGATAGATCGGTTCAGATTTATATATAGCTCCCATGCAAATGTCTCTTCCGATTTGACTCTTTCCGCTCTAGAAACCACAAACTTTGACAGATATTTTTCAAATTTGGCAAAACAACTTATATTTCAACTAAAAAGAGCTCTGGTGAAAATAGGATAGATCGGTTCAGATTTATATATAGTCTCCTCCAATTTGACTCTTTCCGCTCTAGAAACCACAAACTTTGAGAGATATTTTTAAAATTTGGCAAAACAACTTATATTTCAACTAAAAAGAGCTCTGGTGAAAATAGGTCAGATGAGTTCAGCTATATATATATCATTACAAATTTCGGTACTGAATTGATTGTTTCCGCTCTAGAAATAGCATATTTGAACAGATTTTCTTCTAATTCGGTACATCGGCTAATGTTTCAAATAGAAATTACTATAGCGAAAGTGGGTCACATTGGTTCAGATTATATATAGCTCCCGATTTGATTCTTTCCCCTCAAGAAACCACATATTTAACACTCCATAAAATTTGGGAAAGCGTATTTATATGTTACCAGGCCAGTTCGTTATATGCAGACTAGAGGATGGGTCACGAAAATAAATTGCAGAAATAAAGATTGGATTGTTTAATGATGATCTGCAAAATATGTCGTCACTGGGTCAAGCCAGCTGTGAGCGAAACGCTCCTGAAAACGCCTCTATGTGTCATGCTTTTCTCGTGTAATTTTTATACCCTCCACCTCCAGGATGGGGGTATATTCACTTTGTCATTCCGTTTGTAACACCTTGAAATATTCATCGGAGACCCCATAAAGTATATATATTCTGGGTCGTGGTAAAATTCTAAGACGATATAGCCATGTCCGTCTGTCCGTCTGTCTGTCTGTCTGTCTGTTGAAAGCACGATAGCGGGCGAACGAAATGAGCTAGGAGGTTCAAATTTTTCCTAAATGTGTCTTATGGTTGTAGATCGGTTGGGATTGAAAGTGGACGAAATCGGCCCAGAGGGAAAAATTTTTCCCTCACAAGGACTGAAAATACCCCTAATATTTAGAGTATTTCAGCATGTTTTTTGAACATATTAGCTTGTATTTAGTTGATATTTGCAATGCGCATTCCCTTTATAGCATAAAAGGGCACCATAGAGTGATTTTTATTTGTAGGGGGCGAAACGGGACAAAAAGGGATAAAAATGGTACCTATCAAACGACAACAGATAGAAACACGAAATTTGGCGTGTACATTCCTCTAATAGAGTAGATACATAATATAAAAGTATTTTTTCTAAATTCGTACTTTTAAGGGGTTAAATGGGGATAGAGGGATAAAAATAGTACCAACCTAACGGCTGCACCTAGAATAATGAAATTCGATATATACATTCCTCTGATTGCGTAGACATGTAAAATAAAAGAACTTTCCAAAATTCGTACTTTTTGGGGTTCAAATGGAAAAAGGGGATAAAAATAGTACCTACCAAATGACAGCAGCAAGAATCATGAAATTCGGATTATACATTCCTCTGACTGCGTAGACACGAAATATAAAAGGGTTTTTCCAAATTCGTACTTTCAATGGATACAATGGCTACAGGGGATAAAAATAGTCCCAACTAAACGAATACAGCTAGAATGGTGAAATTCAGTGAGTACGTCTGCGTGAGTACTATTGTGTAGATACGTAAAATAAAGAGATTTTAGATAGTCGTACTCTTGAGGGGGTAAAATTGGAAAAAGGGGATAAAAATGGTACCAACAAAATGGCCGCTGATAGAATCATGGAATTCGGTGTATACATTCCTCTGACTGCATAGCCACGTAAAATATTTTGTTTTCCCAGTTCGTACTTTGCTTTGTTGCTTTTACGACAAAAAATGGTAGAATCATGATGTTGTCTTATACTGCGTACGTGAGAGATAAGGTATTTTCAAAATTTATACTTTTGAAATTAAAATCGTATGGAAATACAACCAACCAAACGACTGTAGCTGAAAGTACACTCTCTATCACCCAATATTCAGGGTATTTATGATTGCTCCCTTATATTTACTTTATGAATTGAAGTATTATATCCATTATATATATAGTATACAAATATTGGTAGCCTTGGCTTATTAATTAAATTTCTTATTTTCATACAGTTAAAATTTGTTGCGGACATTCCTCTTGTAGCTTGGAAGCACCACAAAGAAAATAAAAGTTTTGGTGGGCGAAATGGGACAAAAAGGGATAAAATATGGTACCAATGATACGACAACAGCTAGAATCATGAAATTCGGTGTGTACATTAGGGCGTACCTCAAAAAAAAAGTTCGCCGTACACCTTCAAATATGAAGTATTATTGAAAGGTAGTTTCAAAAAAAAATTTTTTATTTTTTTATGCCGAACGTAGGGGTCGCGCTTTTACATTTTTCTATATAACTTCTGCATTTATAAACAGATTTTAAAGTGTTATACATCGATGTTTTTATCTCGACGAGGCCGATTTTTTTGTCTTTGAAGTCATTGAGCTCAAGCACCCCCTTCTGGTACTTACCCATCATATCTCAGTTGCTACTACCCTAATGTACCACTCTAATATCAGAAAATTAAAGCTCGCATAAAATCATGAAACTCTTCCTAAGGAAGTATGTCGATTTTCGCAGCAGAAAAAGTGTTAAACTAGTTTTTTCCTTATTTTACCGAGAGCATTGCATGTATTTATAAGTTGTTCTTTGAATCTTCGATGTTTACAGTCGGTTGTCAAAGTGTAATACATATATTGGTGTTTTTGGCCCATGCGTTGCTCATCGGTGACCGCCATAGCTGATTCATGCACAACATGAGCAAAACTACTTTGTCACATTGTTTCCCTATTGCAAATCGTTTTACCTGTGAAGTAACGGTCTATATTTTATTGTAACAATAGAAGAAATTAGTTCAGTAATAAGGCGTTGGTGGCTCAACAGAGCATTATTAAATATTTAAATTTCCATTATACAACGATAAAAAAAACTAAAAAAATGTCTTTTACGATCAGTGCATTAAACAACACTATGTTACCGACTAAGTACGATGTTATTAATTATTTCTTGTATCTGCGGCATAACACTAATCCCAATAGAAAATTGAGTGCTTTTAAACAAGAAGCTTTCAGAAGCATTACCCTTTTATGGGAGCGGGCAGACATTCCAATTATATCGGTATCAGGTGTTCGTAAACGGTTGGATAAACTTCTAGACGATTACTATAAATTGGTTAAAAGTCCATTGAAATGCAATGTAAATGAGTGGAATAAATTGTTCTCAATTTCGCGTTGTAAGTGTGGCATAGAAAGAAATGTTCCATGCAGTTGCACCGCCTCTGATAAAATCCCAGACGATGCGAAAGACTTTTTCATCGATCAATGGGGTCCACGGCTGATGACTTTGGATAATGTTTATCATATGATGTCGATGAAAAATTGCGGTGTTCAAACGTGCTCAATTGTTGCACCATCAAAAGCGGTATATACCGAGTTCAACAGTATTGGGTATCAACCAGGCAGCGATGAAGAGCTAGAATTTGAAGAAAATGTTGGCGATTCCTCAGAGAAGATTAAAACAACATTTACGGTGGCGGACATTTCTTTGCGTAATTTTAGTTCGGCTTTGGATCGCAGCGATACTTCAGTTCGCTACGGTGCCTTGCTTGCGACCATGTTAATAAAAGATTTAAAATTGTCTATTGCCGCAAAAGCCAAAGAAGAGTTATCTGCAGAAACAGCCGAAAATATATGTCAGTTCTTTGAAGGGCTTATCATCAATAAAAATAAAATATTTCGAGAACGTGTGAAGTTCCGTAAGGAAGCAAAAGCGGCGGCCAAATGCCATCAATTATTAAAGTGTATCTCTTTCGATGGCAAGAAAGAGCCAACTTTGAAAAAAGTAACCGAGGCAAATGTGACGCGAAATATTGTTTTAAATGAAGAACACATCACCATTGTAAAAGAGCCTGATTCCAAATTCATTGGTTATGCTACGCCCACTGATAGCTCTGCTTTGGGGATCCAGAGGAGCATCGTGGATTACTTGAGTCGTGAAAACTTCAATTTGGATGACTTAGTTGCCATAAGTTGCGATGGAACTGCTACCAACACTGGGTACAAAAGTGGAGTCATTGTGAGAATGGAACGCCATTTACAGAGACCGCTGCAGTGGTTCGTGTGCCTTTTCCACTTCAACGAGTTACCATTTAATGCGCTGTTAAGATCATTGCTTGGAAAACAGAAAGGACCTGGAATCTGGCCCGGAAGTATCGGAGAAGGCATTCAAAATTGCATACACTACCCTGTAAGTTTAATATATTAATAGTGTTTCGTGTCCGTGTGTTCCGTATACTTTACTTGTGAGCATTTTATTAATTAATAATTCGCATATTTTGTTGCTTATTCCGTTTGGTCAGGTCAAACAAAATTTCGAACGCATTACAATGGGAGAAATGCCAGCGAACATAGATGGGTGGAATATTCGAGGCGACCAGCTTTACTTGTATCGTATGGTTCGAGCCGTTCATACCGGAGAATGCGATGAAAAATTAGCCAGAGAGAAGCCCGGCGCTATTTGCAAAGCGCGCTGGCTAACAACAGCCTCTCGAATTCTGCGCTTTTATATGACGTGTACGCAACCCTCGATGGTATTGAGAAAACTGGCTCAGTTCGTTGTGAAAGTGTATGCACCATTCTGGTTTCTTGTAAAAAGCCAACCACTGGCAATTCACGGAAGTCGGAATGTTTTCCTTTATATATGTTGGATTCGTCAGTTGCCAAAAGATATTCAAGAGGTCATCCGTCCGTTCATTGAAAATAACGGATATTTTTTTCATCCTGAAAATATTTTGTTATCGATGATAACAGACCCAGATCAACTAGTGCGTTCAGATGCCTATGATAAGATTTTATCAGCCCGCAATGAAGCCACGGGAAGCATTCGACAAATGTTCGGTCCACCAGTTCATAATTTTATCAATTTTGATAGTGACTCATATTTCAATATGATCGATTGGAAACAATTTGAATTGACTGAGCCGCCATGCTTGCAGTTTTTTTCGCAAGAACAGTTAGAAACATTCCAATTTTCAGAAGAAATTATCGATTTACCAGGTTAGCACAAGAAAAACTTAATTTGATTGCTTTCTTTGCTGAACTCATTTATTTTCACAGATTATCCATGCCATTCTCAAAACACCGAGCGTTTTGTTCATGTTGTGCATGAATCAGCTATGGCGGTCACCGATGAGCAACGCATGGGCCACATCTTTTCTAAACTTGAGAGCCGCCAAAAATACACCCAACTTGAATCGCGTCGAAATATGGTTGATTAAAATTTTAATTGTACCTTAATTTTTATATTTATTGTTCTAAGAATTGAAATATGATGCGTAAATAGTAGAAGGGGGTTGTTGAGGTCAACGACTTTAAAAACTGAAAACCTGTTATGTGCGGGACAAAAACACCAATATATGTATTACACTTTGACAACCGACTGTAAACATCGAAGATACAAAGAACAACTTATAAATACATGCAATGCTCTCGGTTATTTTACCGAAAAAAAATAGTTTAACACTTTTTCTGCTGGGAAAATCGACATACTTCGTTAGGAAGAGTTTCATGATTTTATGCGAGCTTTAATTTTCTGATATTAGAGTGGTACATTAGGGTAGTAGCAACTGAGATATGATGGGTAAGTACCAGAACGGGGTGCTTGAGCTCAATGACTTCAAAGACAAAAAAATCGGCCTCGTCGAGACAAAAACATCGATGTATCACACTTTAAAATCCGTTTATAAATGCAGAAGTTATATAGAAAAATGTAAAAGCGCGACCCCTACGTTCGGCATAAAAAAATAAAAAAAATTTTTTTGAAACTACCTTTCAATAATACTTCATATTCGAAGGTGTACGGCGAACTTTTTTTTTTTTACTTGTAACCTGGTACGCTCTAGTGTACATCCCTCTAATTGCATAGACACGTAAAATAGAGGGATTTTCGAAATTCGTACTTTTAAGGGATATAATTAAAAAGAGGGATAAAAATGGAACCTACCAAACCGCTGAAGTTGAAATCATGAAATTCGGTGTATACATTCTGACTATGAAGACTCGAAAAAGGGTTTTTTCGAAATTTGTGCATTTGGGCGGAGAATGGGGCGAATGGGGATATCTTTAAAATTTATACTTTTCTTATCACTTTGTCTGTATCTGGAAATGCTTCTTTCTAATGGCGACTGACAATCGCCTAATATTTAGGCATGTTCTCTTTCACAATTTCAGCATTTTATTTATATATAGTAGTCGATTTTAAACAGTGCGCATAAGTATACATTATAGTTTGAAATAGTAAACAAATATAGTAATGTGCATAAAAATATCACAATTTTCGTAATATGGTACTGTTCTTCAATGTAAAGTCGACTTCCTTTAATCTGCTGGTAATACTATGGAATGCACTCCATGGTGGAGGGTATATAAGATTCGGCCCGGCCGAACTTAACGCCATCTTACTTGTTTTACGTTGGATTGTTGTCCAAATGTTTTTTCTGAATTAAAAGACATTTGGAAGAACTTTAAATAAAAAATGTATTCTTGTCTTAGAATAACTAATTGGTCCTATTATTGGACGTTTATATTGATTTTTTTGTAGTTTTGCAAGGTTACAGCTAAACCCACATATTTCTTGTTAACATTTTTTAAGAGGTATTACAGAAATAGATAGAAGGAATCAATACCTTTCGAATGATGTCTACCTGATGAATATCGGGCGATAAATGACGTCACTGTCTCCATTTTAGTAAAATATTTTAATACAGGTGATGGATTTTTAGAGCCAAAAATTTCAAATTCAATTTCCTTCCGATGTTCATCATTTAGGCATCATTCGATAGGTATTTATTTTTTATAAAATGCTAAAAACAAATATGAAAACAATTTGCAATTGCCACTAGGAAAAAAACACAAAAAACTACTGTAAAGGTCCAATAATTCGACCAATAAGTATCTCTAAGATAAGAATCAAAATTGTCTTAGACCCTTGAGTCTATTATTTGAGAAAAAAATTGATAAAAATGCAGCACAAAAAAATGTGGACGGGAAAAACATGATTTTTAAGGGGTACTAAAAAATCTGACTTTTTGTACTAAATCTTCCAAGTATGAAATTTCGTGCAGGCAAAAGTTACCCTACAAAAACGGGAAACCCTTCAACCTTTCCAAATATGTATACATTTCGTTAAAGGCTTTTGAAGGAAAAAAGTTGTGTTGGTCCAAAGTTAAACATTAGTTCAAAAAGGATATTATTTACAATATTCATTAGCACAAAACATAATTTGGCACAAAAATAGTTTTCACGACATAATAAAGCTATAAATAAACCACAATTTCTAATAATAAAAATGTCAGTGCAAAATCTTGTAAAAAGTGTGAGAAACAGTTCGATAAAGTCATAAAAATAAGTTACGTTTTTTTTTTTAATTTTCAAAATCAGAAAAATGTGAAAATCTATAATACAAAAGAAATAAAATGTTTTCTTTGGATTATGAACAAATACGTAAAAATATGTTAAAAAACTTAAATACAAAAAAATACAAATTTTAATTTTCTTTAAAATCGAAAAATAGGAGAAGTAGTCAATTTCGGGCCGATTTCTAAAATATATCCGATTTCCCGATTTTTAATGTTAATATATTAATATCTTGGCTCCTTGTTTAATTTTGATTTTTTACAGAACTCAAAAATGTTTACTAGAACAAAAGTTATTGATGAATTTTTATTCTGAACCACTGTGCGCCGCATTGTGCGATTTAACTACTCAGGAGGAGAGGGCGCGGAAATTGTAGAAGACTGTATCTAAAATTATTGTAATTAAAGCGAAATCATCAGTACTACAGAATGAAGGACCGCCACATCATGGAATATAGAACGCACAACAATTTTCTATCAGTCCATCTATACCACTGCATACATTTTTGTCACTTTTATTTTTGTTCGGACCACAGTGCAGGGGCTCATAATTATCTATTTGCAGCACATCGGCAGCAGCAATGAAATCAAGTCTTTTTCTATCATCGTCGTCATCACCATCAGCAGCATCGGCAGCAGCAGTTGAACCACCATCAATTAGTAACACTTACTCGAGTAGTTCATCATCAGTTGAGGCGGAGGGCAACCAAGAGGAAGGGGAAACAAGAACAACATCAAAACATGATACAGAACAATGAAGACATGAATGACTCGTATCTCAATAGCAGACAATAGCCCAGCAGGAGTACTGGTAGTAGTAGTTCACGTACGAGCTGCACCAGCACCAGTGGTACCAGTAATCTTAACAAACATTGCATTCCCATCCCCATCAACATCCCCATGGCCACATCTATCATTTTCATTGCGAGTGAGACGGGAAGAAAATCAAAACAGCAACAGCATCTGAAATACGTATTACTATACATAGGGTGATTAAAAAAATAGCAGATTTTCGCTCATGACGATTTTTTGTGGTCCTAGAGAAAGTGATAGAAAATGGTAGATTTTGGACTAAAAAACATGATGAAAAATTTTAAGTAAAAAAATTCTGTGTTTTATTTATTAAAGAAATACTGTCATCTTATTGAATCACCCTATATGTATAGTGCTACTTATGTATGTACATGTGAGAACTGCAGATAAATTGTAATGCCAAAGCGGAAATAATGAAAACAAATTGCAATAGCGCCAGAAAAATGAAAACACAATTATTACAAATTAATTTCAAAGAACCAGATACAATCAATTTACCATTTCTCGCACTCACATACATAGATAGTCAGCCATAGAGCACACTTGCCCGCAAAGTATATCAAAATCGAAGGTTCGCGGAGGGGGCAAAGAAAAAAGGAAAGCTATTCTAGACTGGCCACGGTAGGGCCCTACACAAAGAGAAGGTTTTTGATCATTTGATTACATTAAATGCATTATGCATTTATCCCCTAAAGCTCATTCCAATCATACGACCATTTGAAAGCAACGACAAAATTTAAACTCACCCATCGATATTTTGAGTAATTTGGCATGATTGTTCAATCAAGTCAGACCAAATCACATGATAAAATATAAACCTCACACTTATGCGGTTCTGTGACCTTTAGAAGAAATCGTAAAAATTCTCCATAAGTGTTAAAACATAATCACAGATATCTCTAAAAATATTTTGAGTACGAAGTTCATTACGGTATCATTTGAAGGTACTGATTGAAATTAACCGCAAAAATTAATGCAAAAATTGTTTATGTAAAATCGTTCAAAAAACTTAGTTTTTATTCTTATTAGCTGAACCCCCACCCGCTTCGCCAGTCAGAAAAACAAACGGAAATAAAAATCATATTGTTTATTCTTGTGATCGGTATTATATGTACCACTTATAATAACTTCCCTGATATACAAAAGAAATGGATATGTTCCATGGAAAATATTGAAGTACGGCGAATAAAGGAAGAAATGTCAAAAATCAAATTGATTTTAGGTTGATTGTGATTCTCCTCCTTTCTATTACCTAAACAAAAGACTGCCTACGTAAGAAGAACTTACTTAATCGAATAGCTGGAATTCGAATGTACTACATTCAAAACACATAGAAAGTCAATCAAATTGTTGTGTTGTTGTTGTTTGGCGATATTTCTTTTTTTTTGTAATCTTTCTTTGCTATTATGCTAAGAAAATGCAAACAAAACGTGTAATTTTACAAAATTCAAATCAAAAATTCCACATCTTTCAAATCCCGCCCATTTGTAAAACAATATAGAAATCTCGGTGTCGAATATACTCTAAAACCGGGTTTAATTTCATATGGGAAGGGCCACGCCCACTTTCTGTCCATATTTGCACAACTATTTACACTGGATCTATTCAAACAATTTTTCAGCACTCTAGGTTTTATAGAACTGACAATATGCAATACCGCCCATTTTTGGTACAACTACGAAGGTTTATGCTAGATGCATTCGCAAGTATTGTAGCTGTAATAAAACTGAATATATTCAATAATAGGTTTTAAGTTTGCATGTGAGGTAGCACGCCCACTTTTCCAATACCGTAAATTTTTGACACAACTACCCATATTGATGCTAGATGTACTCACACAAAATTTCAGTATTGTATCTGTCATAGAATTGAATATATTCGAAAATAAGTTATAACTTTGTATGGGAGGTGCCACACCCACTTTTCCAATATTGACCATTTTTGGCACAACTACACACATTTATGACAGATGCACTTACACAAAATTTCAGCACTATAGGTTTCATTGAACTGACAATATTCAATAATAGGTTTTAACTTTGTGTGGTACCACGCCCACTTTTCCAATACCGCCTATTTTTGGCACAACTATACATATTCCTGATCATCATAAAATACTACGACGATCTAGGCATGTCTAGTTTCAGATTGGGCGAAATCGATCCAGACGAAAAATTTTTCACGAACAAGGACATGAAATGCCCCCAATAGCCCCTAACATTTTGAGTATTTAATCATATTTATACACTCCACAAGAGTATTATGTCTTTGTGCACTTATTTGTAACACCCAAAAGGAGGCAAGATAGACCCATTGTTAATTATACCGATAGACTTAGAATCACTTTTTGAATGTCCGTCCGTCTGTCTGTCCATCTATTCTTGTAATCACGATACAGGTCGCAATTGTAGTCAGAACCAAATGAAACTTTGCACAACGAAGTTTTTCGCGATAAGGACAAACGCTATTTAATTTGAAGAAAATCGGTTCAGATTTAGATATAGCCCCCATACAAATTTCACTCCCGATTTGACTCTTTTAACTCTAGATACCACACATTTTAACAGATTTGAATGAAAATGGGTAAAACATCTTATATTTCAACTAAAAACACCCATGGTGAAAATGGGTCAGATCGGTTCAGCTTGGTATATAGCTCACACACGAATTTCGTACCCAATTTGACTTTTTCCGCTCTAGAAACCACATATTTTATCAGATTGTCTTCAAATTTAGCAAAACATCTTATATTTAAACTAAGAACAATTGTTGTGAAAATAGGTCAGATCAGTTCAGATTTATATATAGCTCCCATTCGAATTTCGATCCCGATTTGACTTTTTCCACTCTATAAACCGCATATTTTAATAGATCTTTTTCAAATTGCAAAATATCTTATATTTCAACTAGAAATACCCATGTTGATTTCAGATTTATATATAACTCTCAAACAAATTTCGCACCCGAATTGACTTTTTACGCCCCATAAACCACGTATTTTCGCCGAATGTTTTCAAATTGAGCATAGCATGTTATACTTGAACTGGAAGTACCGCTATAAATGCCATATTAAAGAAGAGACTATGTCCTAAAAATACTTCGAATTTTAAGCTTCTATCTGTAATAGTTTAGCATTAACAATCATTTCAAGTTTTTGCTTTTAAAAAGTAAAGTAGTTTTTAATGCTGATCTAATATAGATAGAACCACGATATTCGAAGTATTTTTAGCAGATATTCTTCTCTTTAATTTGACACTAATACCGTTATCATACGGTGCAAATAAGTATTTAAAATAACTTTTGAAAAAAGTTATGCTTTGGCAATTTGAAGTCCTGCGAGGAAATGAAAAACTAAAAACGCCAATTATCTCAATTTAGCCTATACGTATATCATCCGGTTCAAGTGTAACGACTTTTTTTAAAAATTGTCGTACGGTGTTATATTTACTTTATATTTATTTGATATGCACATTCCCCTCAAAGCATAAACATATATCGACGAAACGATTTTTATTTGTAGGGATGAGAGCAAAGCGAGATAAAATAGTCCCTGTCAAATGAAAACAGCAATAAACAAGAAATGCAATCGATGCATACATCCCACTAATTGAGTGGAAACGTAAAATAGAAGGATTTTTCCAAATTCGTACTTTTAAAAGGGTAAAATGGGAATAGAGGGATAAAAAAATAAAAATAAAATGTTTCTTTTTCCAAATTTGTACTTTAACGGGGTCAAATGGGAACATAGAGATAAAAGTGGTACCAACCAAATGGCTACATCTGGAATAATGATTTATGTTGTATATTTACTTGATATTTGGTAAATTCAATCCTTTAATAGCATGAAAGCGTACCATAAAGTTATCCCTCTTTTTAGGGAGTAAAAAGTGGGAAAAAGGGATAAAAATAGTACTTTTGAAACGACAATAGCTAGTAAACCAAAATCGTAAATTCGTACCTTTAAGTAAGGGGTCTTGTGGAAAAAGGAATACAATTGACACAAATCAAACCGCTACAGCTAGAATAATGAAAATCAGTACTCTGGTTGCGTAGACTCAAAATATAATGCGATATTTCGATACTCTGAGAGCGTACTGGTCCTGTTCAAGTTCAATAAATGTAAAAATGTTTCAAAAACGTTTCAAGTAGAGTACCAGTGTTTGACAATATACAGAAGCACGTATCAGAATTATAAAACCATGTTCCAAATGTCACAACTTCGGACTAAACTTACAAACTTAGGCTCACTCCAAATAATGTGCAAATGACTCAAATATAAAATACATATATGTCCGTTAGTATGATAGTCATCTAGTCACACGTTATCCGTGTTGAGATAAACAATGGTTTGCGTTTAAGTCAATTGAAAAAGATGTTTCCACCGAAGCACACACTTTTTTCTTTGAATATTCTACTGGTATTTCGAAGTTTTTTTTTTAAATAGACATCATTTAACCTCTAAAGTAAACAGTACTTTCAAAGGATGCAATGACTTAGACCACTTTCATTCTATTCAAAAATGAAAAATAAAAAAATCTGTAATGAGGGATATGTATTTTGTACAAATAGTTTTGGTGAGCACCTAATTTTGTATTTCAGACTTAGATCGCCACACCTCTAAATTATTTTCCTTGGAATTATGAGAAATCAAAAATCTAGTACGATTCAACGCTTGGAAGCCGCCTTACTCGCGCAATTCCCGACATATCGGTGACAAGGGGAGAACATGACATCCCCAAGATCTGGATAGAGCACCTCAAAATAAGAAAAAAATGGTCGACATTTTATCGATATGCCGCTTAGTTAACGAGTTATCGGACGTTAAAGTTTGAAAAATATCGTTTTTTATACCCTCCACCTAATTCACTTTGTCATTCCGTTTGTAACACCTTAAAATATTCATCGGAGACACCATAAAGTATATATATTCTGGGTCGTGGTGAAATTCTAAGACGATATGGTCATGTCCGTCTGTCTGTTGAAAGCACGCTAGCTTCCGAACGAAATGAGCTAGGAGGTTCAAATATTTAGAGTATTTACCTACCCCTAATATTTAGAGTATTTCAGCTTGTTTTTTGAACATATTAGCTTGTAATATTACATATTACTTGATATTTGCAATGCGCATTCGCTTTATAGCATAAAATGGCACCATAGAGTGATTTTTATTTGTAGAGGGCGAAATGGGATAAAAATGGTACCTATCAAACGACAACAGATAGAAACACGAACTTTTAAGGGGTTAAATGGTGATAGAGGTATAAAAATGGTACCAGCCAAACGGCTGCACCTAGAATAATGAAATTCGGTGTATATATTTCTCTGATTGCGTATACACGTAAAATAAATGGATTTTTCGAAATCCGTACTTTTTGGTGTTAAAATGCAGAAAGGGGGATAAAAATTGTACCAAATAATTGACTGCAGTTATAGCCATGAAATTCGGAGTATACATTCTCTGACTGCGTAGACAAAAAAAATTTCCAAATTCGTACTTTCAAGGTATACAATGGGAACAAAGAGATAAAAATGGTACCAACTAAACGGCTGCAGCTGGAAAGATCGGTGTGTACATTAGGGCGTACCTCAAAAAAAAAGTTCGCCGTACACCTTCGAATATGAAGTATTATTGAAAGGTAGTTTCAAAAAAAAATTTTTATTTTTTTATGCCGAACGTAGGGGTCGCGCTTTTACATTTTTCTATATAACTTGTATTTATAAACGGATTTTAAAGTGTGATACATCGATGTTTTTGTCTCGACGAGGCCGTTTTTTTTTGTCTTTGAAGTCATTGAGCTCAAGCACCCCCTTCTGGTACTTACCCATCATTTCTCAGTTGCTACTACCCTAATGTACCACTCTAATAATCGAAAATTAAAGCTCGCATAAAATCATGAATCATGTTTGAGCTCAATGACTTCAAAGACAAAAAAATCGGACAAAAACATCGATGTATCACACTTTAAAATCCGTTTATAAATGCAGAAGTTATATAGAAAAATGTAAAAGCGCGACCCCTACGTTCGGCATAAAAAAATAAAAAAATTTTTTTTGAAACTACCTTTCAATAATACTTCATATTCGAAGGTGTACGGCGAACTTTTTTTTTTTACTTGTAACCTGGTACGCTCTAGTGTACATCCCTCTAATTGCATGGACACGTGAAATAAAGAGCTTTTAGAAAGTCGCATTTTAAAGGGGGTTGAATGGGTAAAAGGGGATAAAAATGGTACCAACCAAATGACCGCCCCTAGAATCATTGAATTCGGTGTATACATTCCTTTGACTGTATAGACAAGGAAAATAAAAATATTTTTCCAAATACGCACTTTTTTACTTTTACGGCAAAAATTGGTTAATTCATGAAGCTAGGTTATATTGTACGTGAGAGATAATGTATTTTCAAAATGTGTACTTTTGGAATTAAAATTGGATGGAAATACAACCAACTGTAGCACCCACTATCTACCAATATTTATTGTATTTAAGCTTTTTTGAAGATTGCAGTATATTATATTTATTTTTTGAACAGACTTGAAGTATTACTTCGATGTATATAATTTAAGCGTGGTTTGAAATAAATATGTTTTGGTTTGGCTATATTAAAAAATTGATATTTTCCTGTAATATTACTGCACTTCTACGAAAATCGACAACCTCTGTGGAATATATACCCTCTGGTGGAGGGTATATAAAGGAGGCCGAACTTAACGCCGTTTTTATTTGTTTGATTTATAATGTACACTTTAAGTGATTCAATTTGAATAACATATACACTAGAGCTAGGGAGATTTGTTTGGGAATTACTACTCACACACAAATGATCCATATTTCTATGTAAAATTAAATCCAAGCTAACTTCCACACGAATATTCGTAATCAGTTATTTTTGGATATTTGCTAAAGTTTTCTAATCACTTTGAGCGCATAAAATATGAAAGAGTTTAACTCACACACAAATCGCAATATGCTTAAAAAAACTCCTGCTTTGGTTGGGATTTGAAAATGGGACTGATAGTCGCGTGGCCTATCCAACTAATGCGATATGTTCGTCATTCAGATTGTGAAAAGCGCGACGAACAGTGGTTCAGAATCAAAATCCATCCGCCATTCAATTCAATAACTTTTGTTCACTTTAACACTAGAAATCGGTAAATTGGATATATTTCAGAAATCGACCAAAAGTTGACTACTTTTCGTATTTTTCGATTTTAAAGAAAATTAAATTCTTTATTTTTTGTTTTTATGTTTTTTATATATTTTTACATATTTGCTCATAACGCAAAGAAATTTTTTTTTTGTATAACAGATTTATACGTTTTTCATATATTGAAAATTGAAGAAACGTAATTCCTTTTTTTGACTTTGTCGAAATGTTTCTCATACATTTTAAGAGATTTTGAACTCATTTTTATACCCTCCACCTCCAGGATGGGGGTATACTAACTTTGTCATTCCGTTTGTAACACCTTGAAATATCGACCTGAGACCCTATAAAGTATATATATTCTTGATCGTCATAAAATTCTAAGACGATCTAGCCATGTCCGTCCGTCCGTCCGTCTGTCCGTCTGTTGAAAGCACGCTAGCATCTAAACGAAAGGAGCTAGAACGTTCAAATTTTCCAATATAGTCGTAGATCGGTTTGGATTGAAATGGGGCGAAATCGGAACAAAGGGAAAAATTTTTCCCCCACAAGGACTAAAAATACCCATAATAATCCCTAATATTTTAGCGTATTTAAGCATGTTTTTTGAATATGTCTGTTTATATTTGCTTGATATTTGGTATGCGCATTCCCCTTATAGCAAAAACGTGCACCATCAAGTGATTCTTATTTGTAGGGGGTGAAATGGGGCAAAAAAGGGATAAAAATGGTACCTATCAACTGACAACAGCTAGAAACACGAAATTCGTTGTGTACATTCCTCTAATTGAGTAGATACATAATAAAGGGTGATTTTTTAAGAGCTTGATAACTTTTTTTTTAAAAAAAACGCATAAAATTTGCAAAATCTCATCGGTTCTTTATTTGAAACGTTAGATTGGTCCATGACATTTACTTTTTGAAGATAATTTCATTTAAATGTTGACCGCGGCTGCGTCTTAGGTGGTCCATTCGGAAAGTCCAATTTTGGGCAACTTTTTCGAGCATTTCGGCCGGAATAGCCCGAATTTCTTCGGAAATGTTGTCTTCCAAAGCTGGAATAGTTGCTGGCTTATTTCTGTAGACTTTAGACTTGACGTAGCCCCACAAAAAATAGTCTAAAGGCGTCAAATCGCATGATCTTGGTGGCCAACTTACCGGTCCATTTCTTGAGATGAATTGTTCTCCGAAGTTTTCCCTCAAAATGGCCATAGAATCGCGAGCTGTGTGGCATGTAGCGCCATCTTGTTGAAACCACATGTCAACCAAGTTCAGTTCTTCCATTTTGGGCAAAAAAAAGTTGGATATCATCTCACGGTAGCGCTCACCATTCACAGTTACGTTACGATTCGCATCATCTTTGAAGAAGTACGGTCCAATGATGCCACCAGCCCATAAACCGCACCAAACTGTGACTTTTTCTGGATGCATTGGTAGCTCTTGCAATGCTTCTGGCTGATATTCACTCCAAAATCGACAATTCTGCCTATTTACGTACCCATTGAGCCAAAAATGAGCTTCGTCGCTGAACACAATTTCTTTCTTTCTGAACTTTCTTAACAGAGCACGCATTTTGATAATAAAATTCAATGATTTGCAAGCGTTGCTCGTTAGTAAGTCTATTCATGATGAAATGTCAAAGCATACTGAGCATCTTTCTCTTTGACACCATGTCTGAAATCCCACGTGATCTGTCAAATACTAATGCATGAAAATCCTAACCTCAAAAAAATCACTCTTTATAAAAGTATTTTTTTCCTAATTCGTACTTTTAAGGGGTAAAATAGGAATAGAGGGATAAAAATGGTACCAACCAAACGGCTGTACCTAGAATAATGAAATTCGGTGAATACATTCCACTGATTGCATAGATCAGTAAAATACACGGATTTTTCAAAATTCGTACTTTTTGGGGTTAAAATGAAAAAAGGGGACAAAAATAGTACCAATCTAATGACCGCAGCTAGAGTCATGAAATTCGGAGTATACATTCCTCTGAGTGTGTAGACACGGAAAATAAACTGAAATTCGGATACAATGGTACAGAGGGATAAAAATAGTACCAACTAAACGACTACAGCTAGAATGATAAAATTCTAATTGCGTAGAAACGTCAAGGGGGTAAAAATGGTACCAACCAAATGGGCGCAGCTGGAATCATGGAATTCGGTGTATACATTCCTCATAGACACGCAAAATAAAAAGTTTTTTCCAAATTCGTACTTTTTCTTTCACGGCAAAAATTGGTTGAATAATGAAGTTAGGTTATTTTGCACAATGTACGTCTGATGGATTTTCAAAATTTGTACTTTTGGAATTCAAATAGAATGGAAATACAACCAACTGTAGCACCCACTATCTACCAATATTTATGGCTTTGAAAATATAAATAGAAGAATAATTATTTTTTGAATTGACGTATTGGTAGCCTTGCCTTATAAGCGTGGTTTGAAATAATTAAAATGTTATATTTATTTATAAAATTAATTGTTCAATATTAGTATTTGTTTTGGTTTGGCCGTATTAAAAAAAATATATTTTCCTGTAATATTACTGCACTTCTACGAAAACCGACAACCTCTGTGGAATGCAATCCATGGTGGAGGGTATATAAAGTTCGGGCCGGCCGAACTTAACGCCGTTTTTACTTGTTTTATTAGAAATTGTGTTTCTTAGATTTATTGTGACGCCAATATTATGTTTGTGCAAAAATTTAGTTTCTTCGTAATAAATAATATAATAATAAATTTTTGAACAAATGTCTGAATTTGGATCAACTCAATTTTTTCCTTCAAAAGCCTTTAACTAAATGTATACATATTTGGAAATATTGAAGGGTTCCCCGTTTTTTGTAGGGTAATTTTTGCCTGCACGAAGAAGAAAGGATACATTTAGCGCAAAAGTCAGATTTTTTAGTTCCAAAACGCAATTTAGTCATTTTCTTCTCATTAACTTCTAAAAGGTAGGTACGAAGATAAAAAGATGAATAAAATTAAAGTGTCAGACAGATGCTCGGTTTAACCGACTGAAACTTATAAAGTGTGGTTAAATTTTAAGGGCCGATGTTGATTTTAAATAAAACACAAATTATTTAGGAAATTATTGTCATTTCTTTCTGTTATGATAATATTGGTAAGGTTCAATTATGTATGGAACAAAATATCGGCTAAGTGGTCGCCGCGACCTCGGCGGCACACCTCCATCTGATGGTCACAATTTTTGATGACGCTGAGACATAATTGAGTTCTATGCCGTTAATGTGACGAATTATCTCATCCTTTAGCTCTTGAATTGTTGCTGGCTTATTGATTATTATTATTTCTTTCAAATAACCCCAAAGAAAGAAGTCCAACGGTGTCGAATCACATGATCTTTGAACCAACACTCAGGGATGTCCCCTATAAATGCAGTGCATTGCGTTGGCGGAAGGAAGATCAGGTATTGGAAGGAGGAAAGAGGGAGTAGTGTCTGTTGACATCTGTTTTGAATCTCTGAATGTCGTAATTGGAGGGAAAGATATTTGCCGGATGTCGATTCCACATACGGATAGTACGGGCGAAGAACGAATTTATTCCGTAATGTGTAGTGCGGCCGGTTGTCCAATCGACAACAAATGGGTGAGTGTTCCTGGTGAGTCGCGTATCTCTACCGAACGTTCTCACGGGCGCTATAAGATCACGAATTTCCGAAGACAAACACCATGAAAGTATCGATAGGACGATGACACACAACCAACATTACGACGGTGTTCAAGGGAGACAATAGAATTGGATATCATACCGTCACCTATCAACACCACCCAGTGATGAAGCTGGAGCACCCGACCATATGTGGGAGTTGTATTCCATCTTTGGTCTGATGTAGGTAGTGTAGATATTGAGCAGATCAGAGGGTGTGAAATATTTCTTACATCGTTTTAAAAATCCTAAACATTTAAATGTTTCTTTCGACACATCAAATACATGTTTTGTCCAACGAACATCACGTTGTATTATCATGCCTAGAACATCGAGAGTATCTGATTGCTCAATATCTACATCGGATGGATCAGTGAAACGCTTGTGAGACAACAAGGAGCACTGGGTCTTACGTGCATTAAAATCTACTCTATTCACTCGACCCCATTCAGAAATGGCCAGCAAACCCTAGCTAAGTGATCGCCTTTTGTCCTCAATTTCTTGACGATTTGGTCCATGAGCGAATGAGTATGAATGACAGAAGTTGCTGTCATCCGCGAATGAGTATATTGGACGCGAAGTCTGATCCAAGAGGTCGTCGATGAAAATAAGGAAAAGGGAGGGGGAAAGGACACAGCCCTGTGGTACTCCTGCGGTTAACCTATGCTCGTCGGATGAGAACCCATCTACAACAACACGTATAGTGCGTTCTCTGAGGAAGCTCGATATAAATCGAGAGAAGTCACTACCAACACCAAAAGCGATAAGCTTTGATATGAGTGCGCCGTGCCAAACTCTATCAATGGCCTTGGAGATATCTAGAGCAACGACCTTACTCTCTCCAAGCTGGTGGATGGATCGATTCCACTTTTCGGATAGCAGTGTCATCAGGTCTACCGTATATCGATTCCTACGGAAGCCATACTGTCGATCATTAAGTAAGTCATTAGTTTCTAAATACCTCACAAGATGGTGGTTAACCATACTCTCCATAACCTTCGAAAGCGCTGAGCAAATCGAGATCGGTCGATAGTTGGCAGGGTTATTAGCCTCACCTTTTTTAGGGATGGGCTGGATGCTCGCAATCTTCCAACGCGTTGGGAAAACCCCTGCACGGTATGCAAAGGTTGAAAAGATTACGAAGGGGACGGGTAAGCGTCGAAGAGCACTTACATAGGACAAGTTCTGAAATGCCGTCCGGGCCTGGAGATTTATTTACGTCGAGATTTGCGATATCTTTCAATTGGGGCCACAAAAAAGTTCGTTATCATCTCGCGATAGCGAAGACCGGCCTCATTTTGGAAAAAAATACGGCCCGCCACGATGATGCCGCCAGCCCATAAACGGCACCAAACAATCACTCTTTGTGAGTGCATTGGTTTTTCGACAATCACTCTTGGATTATCATTCGTCCAAATGCGGCAATTCTGCTTATTGACGAATCCACTGAGGTGAAAATGTGTCTGTGTCTCTGAAGATGATTTTCTTCGAAAAATTATCATCCACAGTTGCCATTTCTTGCCAATTTTCATAATCTATATATATAAAAGAGTTGCGTTACTGACTGACTGGCTGACTTATCATTGACCAGCCCCCAGACCAAACGGATGAAGTCAGGGTCATGAAATTTTAAGGGAACTTCCAATATGACGCAGACGTCGACTAAGAAAGGGTTTTACGAAATTCGTACTTTTAGGGGGTAAAATGGGGCAAAAAGGGATAAACATTGAACCTTCGTCCTGACCAAACTGTAGTAGCTAGAAACATGAAATTCGGTGTGTTCCTTGCTACGACCATGCAGACGAGCTACAAATTGAGATTTTTCGAAAATTGTACTTTTAAAGAGCGTGCGGGACAGAAAGGGATAAAAATGGTACCAACTAAAGCATTACACCTAGAATCGTGAAATTTGGTATGTAAATTCCTCTGGCCATATAAAAGCGAAGTAAAATTGTATTTTTCGAAATTTGTACTTTTAAGGGGCTAGAGGGACAAAAAGGGATAAAAATGGTACCAACTAAAGTATTACACCTAGAATCGTGAAATTTGAAATATAAATTCCTCTAACAATATAAAAACGAAGTAAAATTGGATTTTTCGAAATTTGTACTTTTAAGGGACATGCGGGATAAATAACAGAGACGAATAAAATTAACAAATAACTTGCTTTTCCGCGTGCGAAGCAGCGGGTACTGCTAGTAAACCTTTATAACTTTAACGCGCTGTATCTTTACATGGTTTAAATTGAGTTAGTCTGAAATTGAGAAATTTCAAATGAAATGCAGAAAAATGCTTGACGTCTAGGTGTGGTTCACATTCAACATCGGTCCTTACAACTTAACCACCCTTTATAAGATGTTTGTAATATCAACAATAGTTTTCGCTCTTTAGATACGTTTTTTTATTCTTTCTCAAAAAATAGAAAACTATGGCAAAATGGTTTGAATTTAATTTTTCTACCTTTTTTACCAAACAGGTAATTAGGTTGTTACATCCGTAAAAAATCTGTTCGTGCCTATCTTGACTCATTGTTAGTCTTAAAAACTTATAAGTCGTTTTCCCCGTGACCACTGATTTATTTTTTATTTAGAAAACATTTATACACAACAAAGCCACAAATTATACATGAATTCTAAATTCATTCATAAATTTTAAAATATATCTTCACTTTAACTTTGTAAACATTGTAATTGGCCAACTGCACCTGGATCATGTAATCATTAGAGGGAAATGGAACCAGTTTAAACATATCAGCATTCAAAATCCATTTATCGATAATGAGATCGTGCTAGAAGACGAAGAAGGAGATTAAAAATCAAAAATCATTGAAGATCCTTGCTAAGTGATTGAACAAATCAATTGATAATTATGAGATTCTAATGCTTACATCGAATGGACACGAGTGATTGAAGTTCATATATTGTTTCGCACTATCGTAGGCAATTTTCCAAAACATGTAACGATAGGGTTTCTGTATGAACTGGCAAAGATCCATTGTAGTATTGTACATAAATGGCCGAAAGCCATTGCCCTTCTGGAACAGTTCTACATTGATCTGGAAGCACGCATTGCAATAAATATGCATAAACAGAGATAGTTCCCCAATATAATGTACACAAGTCTTACCGTTATATTACTGAGGGGCAATTGATGCAATTGCACGTTCAGATGTAAGCTGACAATATCTCGAGCTTGGGCTTTCAAAATACATTTTTGGACCGACCCAAATGCTGCATCAGAAACATTGCATTGTAAATTGGTAAATTTCACCTTCATCGATTGAGTCACGCGCAAGTTGGCCATCAACAGTACAAGGACTGCGGTTGAGATTTGAGTAGATTTGAGTAGTTTCATGGCTAATTCCAGCAAGACCAATGAACGAGCGAAGCACAACTGACAGAAAAGCAACTCGAACATTTAAATACTGTTTATTTAATGGCTTGAAATGAAACAATTGCATTTCGTTTGGAATGCATGGATGTTGAATGAGCAACGTACACATAAATGAGAGCCGTTAAATGTTCCAGTCGGTTGAACGGATTAATGACCGAATTCTATTTTGACCATGGCTAATAAGCCTCGTTCAGCATTACACAAATTAAAAAAAAAAATATATATATATATATATATCTTTCGATGATAATTTAGTGAAAATGATATTTTTCATACGGCGAGGGCATTCGGTTTTTGTTTACACGGAGAAAAATGGATGTCCATACAACTGAAATATATTTGCGAAGTAAACTTTTACGATATTTTACTTGTATGTAAACAATTTGCATTAGTGAACGTAATTATTTGGAACAAAAATAATACGATGTCAAATTGTAATATTTTCGTATTAAAATTTTATTAAATTATGTTTAGAAATAATCGTCAACTAAATTTTGATTGCGCGTTGAAACGAATGCAATTTGCAACAAAAAAATTCAAATATTTTGAACTTGTTCGTAAAAAAGGAAATACACGAAGAAGAATTTTTAAATGATTTTTAAATTATAAAGAGTTTGTAGACTGATGAAGATATTTATGATGCCGATATAAGAAAGTGGATACCCGAAAGTATTTGCAAGGGACAAAAATATCCTGCACAATTGAGAAAATAATAGCGTTGTTCACAATCTATCTTTATATATAACAAGTAAAAACGGCGTTAAGTTCGGCCGGGCCGAACTTTATATACCCTCCACCATGGATTGCATTCCACAGAGGTTGTCGGTTTTCGTAGAAGTGCAGTAATATTACAGGAAAATATATTTTTTTTAATAAAAAAAAAATTTAAAAATTAATTTTATAAATAAATATAATATTTTAATTATTTCAAACCACGCTTATAAGGTAATGCTACCAATACATCAATTCAAAAAATAAATATTCTTATATTTATATTTTTAAAAATATTTTCAAAGCCATAAATATTGGTAGATAGTTATACAGATACAGTTGGTTGTATTTCCATTCTATTCGAATTCCAAAAGTACAAATTTTGAAAATCCATTATCAGACGTATATAGTGCAAAATAACCTAACTTCATGATTCAACCAATTTTTGCCGTAAAAGAAAAAGTACGAATTTGAAAAAAAAAATTATTTTTCGTGTCTATGCAGTCAGAGGAATGTATACACCGAATTCCATGATTCCAACTGCGCCCATTTGGTTGGTACCATTTTTACCCCCTAGACGTTTCTACGCAATTAGAATTTTATCATTCTAGCTGTAGTCGTTTAGTTGGTACTATTTTTATCCCTCTGTACCATTGTATCCCTTGAAAGTACTAATTTCGAAAAATTCGTCTATTTTCCGTGTCTATGCAGTCAGAGGAATGTATACTCCGAATTTCATGACTGTAGCTGCGGTCATTTGATTGGTACTATTTTTATCCCCTTTTTTCATTTTAACCCCAAAAAGTACGAATTTCAAAAAATCAGTTTGTTTTCCGTGTCTACACACTCAGAGGAATGTATACTCCGAATTTCATGACTCTAGCTGTGGTCATTAGATTGGTACTATTTTTATCCCCGTTTTTCATTTTAACCCCAAAAAGTACGAATTTTGAAAAATCCGTGTATTTTACTTATCTATGCAATCAGAGGAATGTATACACCGAAATTCATTATTCTAGGTACAGCCGTTTGGTTGGTACCATTTTTATCCCTCTATTCCTATTTTACCCCTTAAAAGTACGAATTTGGAAAAAATACTTTTATATTATGTATCTACTCAATTTGAGGAATGTACACACCGAATTCCGTGTGTCTAGCTGTTGTCGTTTAATATGTACCATTTTTATTCCTTTTTTTGCCCCATTTCACCCCCTACAACTAAGAATCGCTTTATGGTGCACGTTTTAGCTATAAGTGGAATGCGCATACCAAATATCAAACAAATATAAACAGACATATTAAAAAAAACATGCTTAAATACGCTAAAATATTAGGGATTATTATGGGTATTTTTAGTCCTTGTGAGGGAAAATTTTTTTCCTTTGGGCCGATTTCGCCCCATTTCAATCCCAACCGATCTAAGACTATAAGACGCATTTATGGAAAATTTGAACGTTCTAGCTCCTTTCGTTTAGATGCTAGCGTGCTTTCAACAGACGGACGGACGGGCATGGCTAGATCGTCTCAGGTCGATATTTCAAGATGTTACAAACGGAATGACAAAGTTAGTATACCCCCATCCTGGAGGTGGAGGGTATAAAAACGAAACTTGTAAGTTTGTAGGTTTGTTTGTTCTTTATAGCAGCCTAAACTACTGGACCGATCTTCCTGAAATTTTCACAGTATGTTCATGCTGAACCGGTGGTGAAAATAGGCTATATATTTTTTTTTTATATTTTCAGTGGGCGTGGCACCTCCCACACAAATTGGGAATTTATTCGTTTGTTATAAATTAGCATATTCGGAGTACTGATGCAGCTAGAGTCTTGAATTTTTGTGAAAGTTCACTTATTGTTAGTCTGCACAGTTTTGACAATAATAGGCGGTATTGGAAAAGTGGGCGTGGTACCTCCCATACGAAGTTAAAACCTATTATCGAATATTGTCAGTTCTATGACACCTAGAGTGCTGAAATTTTGTGTAAGTGGATCAAGTGTAAATAGTTGTGCAAAGAAAAATGGGTGTGTCCCTTCCCATACGAAATAAAAACCTGTTTTAGAGTATATTCGACACCGAGATGGGCGGAAAGTGACCGTGATCCTTCCTGTTTTAGAGTATATTTGACACCGATACTCCTAAATTGTTGTGTATGTAACCTGCTTAGGCAATGTACAAATGGGCGGGATTTGAAAGATGAGCACATTTTGATTTGAATTTTTTAAAATTACACGTTTTATTTGGAATTTCTTAGCACAGTAGCAAAGAAAGGTTACAAAAAAAAGAAATATCCATTTGCCAAATGCCGACTTAAGTCAAGAAAACGTAAAAATATATTTTTTTTATTTTTTGTGTTGTTTCATTTGATTGATTTTCTATGTGTTTTGAATGTAGTACATTCGAATTTCTGATTAAGTAATTTCTACTTACGAATGATGTTTTTTTGGTAATGGAGGAGAATCACACTCAACCAAAAATCAATTTGATTAACGTTAGGTTCTTCAATGCTCTCCATGGAACATATCCAATTCTTTAGTATCTCCGGAAAGTACCTTGATAGTAATTGGAACATATATTACCGATCACGAGAAAAAAATTAATTGTACTTTTTGTTTTATTGCCTGGCGAAGCGGGCAAAGAAGAGGGTAAAAGAGTTGCGTTACTGACTGACTGACTGACCCCCAGACCAAACGGCTGAAGCCAGGGTCATGAAATTTTCAGGGTAGTTCCCAAATATGACGTAGACGTCGACTAAAAAAGGCTTTTACGAAATTCGTACTTTTAGGGGGTAAAGTGGGACGAAAAGGGATAAACATCGAACCTTCGTCTTGACTAAACGGTAATAGCTAGAAACATAAAATTCGGTGTATTCCTTGCAGTGACCATGCAGACGAGCTACAAATAGGGATTTTTCGAAATTTGTATTTTTAAGGGAGGAAAGAGACAAAAAGGGATAAAAATTGTACCAAATAATGTATTGCAGCTAGAATCGTGAAATTTGGTATGTAAATTCCTCTGACCATATATAAGCGCAATATAAATGCATTTTTATACTTTTAAGGGGTGAACGGCACAAAAAGAGATAAAGATGATACCAACTAAATTCCTTTGACCCTGTAGAAGTGCAGTAAGAGTGGATTTTTCCAAATTTGTGCCTTTAAGGGGTGCGCGGGACAAAAAGGGATAAAAATGGTACCAACTAAAGAATTGCAGCTAGAATCGTGAAATTTGATATCTAAATTCCTCTGACCATGTAGAAGTGCAGTAAGATTGGATTTTTCCAAATTTGTGCTTTTAAGGGGTGCGCGGGAAAAAAGGGGATAAAAATGGTACCAATTAAATTACTATAGCTAGAATCGTGAAATTTGATATGTAAATTCCTCTCACCATGTAGAAGGGCAATATAAATACATTTTTGTACCTTTAGGGGTGCGCGGGACAAAATGGGATAAAAATGGTACCAATTTAAGTATTGCAGCTATAGTTGTGAAATTTGGAGTGTAAATTCCTCTGACAACTTAGAAGCGCAATCTAAATGGATTTTTTTTTCGAAATTTGTACTTATAGGGGGTGAGCGGGACTAAAAGGGGAAAAAAATAGTACCAACTAAAGTATTATAGCAAGAATCGTGAAATTTGGTATGTAAATTCCTCTCACTATATAGAAGCCGAATATAAATGCATTTTTGTGCTTCTAAGACTGAACGGCACAAAAAGGGATACAAAATGTTGCTAATAAAGTATTGCAACTAGAATCGTGAAATTTGATATGTAAATTCCTCTGACCATGTAGAAGCGCAGTCAAATTGTATTTGTCGAAATTTATACCTTTAAGGTGCGCGCGGGACAAAAAGGGATACAAATCGTGTACAACCCTTTAATTACGTAAACGCGGAACATAAATGGATATTACAACATTTTGTCTTATAAGGACAAGGGATTCCAAATAAAGTACATGATTTTAGTGGAAGCAAAAACACATGTTACCTATAGTGCTTTTACCAAATGTGTACTTTTTGGGAATGAAGTGCAAGAAGTTATACAATGACCGGCTGCATCTAGAAACATGAGGTCGAGGATATAAAAGACTATGTGTTTGTAATTTTATGTTCAAAACTGGGTAGAAAATGATAAAGGTTATACATACGAAGGGAGTTTTGCTAAAATAGTGCACATCGACAAGCACATTTCTTTGACTGTACATGAGAGCTATCTAATACGAGGTTTCCAAACTACTATTTTAGATTTATCTATATCCACCAAAAGAAAATCAAATAAATACTATCCAAAAACAGAGACAGATAACACTAATAACAAATAACTGGCTTTATATATTTATGATACACTTTTACCATGAATACGATATTTTAGACAGCAAAATGGTATAGTACAGCATAAAATCCAAGCAAAACAAAAAATTTGAAGTACTTCCGTTGGAAGCACATTTTAATCGCATCTCAAAATCCAAATGTGAATTTTTCCCGCTTTTAAGGAACTTCTTTTAAGCAACTTCCAAAAAAGTCCATAATATGTTAATTTTAGGAATAGCATTTTCACAAGTGAATGGGAACGAATTTTTAGTATGGGTTCACAGAGGTAAGGTGACCGATATGCACTCAGAAGGTCTCAGGTTCTAATCGTGGCTCGGGAAAAACTTGTTTGTTTTTTTTTTTGATTACTTTTATAAACAAACAATGTTTAATTTTGTAAAATTTTTAAAACAGGTTCCTTTGCAACACTTTAAAATAACTTTAAAGTCTTTCAAAATTAATGACATCCATCCTATGACAACTACATGTTAAATTCATTGGTGAAGATCCCAATTTTCACTACTTTCGAATTACAAGATGAGCATCTTTTTCACTTCTTTGGGTGCACTTTTTTTCTGGGTAATAAAGCTATATGAACAAAATTTAAGTATGTGTTAAATATAAATAAGTTTTTAGAATTTTTTATATCCTGTCCTGAGTAAACAGTTTTTCAACATATGATCTCTGGTTTCATGTGTGTATGGCCTTGTTCAAGTCCAATAAAATTAAAATATAAAATTACTCACCAAAAATGATTCCGCTAGCCAACTCCTTGCTAAACATTCTTTATCTGAAAGAAAAATAAAGGTATTTTCAATTTATTTAAATACATATTTGATTTGTATGTACGATTCGATTTTAGCTAAACTTGGAATTTACAATGTGAAACAAAAAAATGTATCTGAGACCTAATATATAAATATGCAATTTTTTAATTTCACTTTTCGTCCCTTAATATTTGAGATATGAGAGTATAATTGTTTTTCGACAAAAAATCAATATATTTTGGTGGAGCAAGGAAAACAAAAAATACAAATTGGATACTTTTTTTCAAAATTTTCATTTTTGCGGTATATATGGCTTTGTATGCATGTAATTTTTGTAATTTTCTCACGGTCTATCCAACGGATCCGGCTAATTTTTTGCATGCTTATTAATAACGAATATCGCTTGACACCCCTATTTTATTTGCATTACCTAGTAGTGACGGCCCATTACGCCCTGTTTTACTTTGAAATATGATATATAAAATGGTTTAGAAAGGTAGTTCTTAGTAACACACATCCATTTTTAGTTACACATTGAGTTGTGTCTAGCTTTGTCTTCCAACCATTTCTATATTGCTGCTAGCGTCGCTCGAAGATTGAATCGATTTAATATTTTCGACTGGTGAAGCAACTTTAGTTGTTCCATGTCAATCGAAATGTACACATGGGCATCTCCCAGTGACCCATGGCGTGAGAGTCGCACGCTTTTAACCAAAAACAAGAAAGAAACAGAAAATATCGATGAGCATTTTTAGTGTTCAAAAGCTCATAAAGAGTACTAGATTTTAAAAATATAATGTCAGGATTTAGTACAAATTAGTACAAAAATATAAAAAATTATACATTATACAAGAGAGGCTACAAGAACAGAAGAACTTTTGAAGCTCTTTTAGAAATATAGAAAGTTCATGGCCACACGACCTCAAAATAAGAAAGAAATTGGGTCGACATGTTATCGGTATTTCGCTTAGTTATCGAGTTATGGGAAGTTAAGGTTAAAAAACGATTTTTATTACTTTCAAATAGGCTCAAAATCGAAATTTTAAAATTTTCTATAACATTTTTGTTTACCGATTACTGCCTTAGTAATCGATAATTTCAATAGTTATCAATTGTGGAAATTCTATAAATAAATTGCGCGATTTTTTAAATATTTTTCACCTGCTGCAGGTTTCAAAATTATACTATAAACAAGTCAAAAAATATTTTTTAAAAATCGCGCAATTTTTTAAATAATTTTTCACCTGTGGTCCTCTCTTTTGTTAAATAACTAAACGATTCAATAATAGTAACGTTTTTTAAAAGTGAATGTAGACGAGGAGAAAATTTTAATTTGTAAACACTCCACGAGAGTATTATGTCTTTGTGCATTTGTTTGTAACACCCAAAAGAAAACGAGTTATAGCCATCGTTTATTACACAGATCGACTTAGAATCACTTTCTGAGTCGATTTAGCAATGTCCGCCTGTCTGTCCATCAGTCCATCTATTGTTGTAATCAAATGACAGTTCGCAAGGACGAACGCTATTTAATTTGAGGCAAATCGGTTTAGATTTAGATATAGCCCCCATACAAATGTCGCTCCCTTTGACATTTTCCGCTCTAGAAACCGCATATTGTACCCGATTTTTCTTTAAATTGGCACAACATCTTATAATCCGACTATAAACAACTATGCAGAAAGTGGTTAAGATCGGTTCAGATTTAGATATAGCCCCCATAGAAATGTCGCTCCCGATTTGACATTTTCCGCTCTAGAAACCACATATTGTACCCGATTTTCTTTAAAGTTGGCACAATATCTTATAATCCAACTAAAAGCACTTATAGTGAAAGTGGGTAAGATCGGTTCAGATTTAGATATAGCCCAAATACAAATGTTGCTCCCAAATGTTTAACCGTTTTGTTAATATATATTTCAACTTTTTCCTTCCAGGTTTCAATATACCCCCATACAAATGTCCTTTCCGATTTAACATTTTTTGTCAAACACATACATTTATAGGATACAAAAATCCTTCCAGTTTTCACTTTTTTACAGAATTGAATTGTATTCGTATAGAAAGTGGAGTGTATCATATAGTCGGCCCCGCCCGACTTTAGCCTTTCCTTACTTGTTTATTTTACTATTTTTTTGTGAAATTTTATTTT